>BSBM01001219.1:5485000-6781250 GCA_027924585.1 Larix kaempferi | reverse complement strand
GTTCTACTGAAAGTCTTGAAGATCATTTCGAGACACATACTACCTTGGAACCAACTTATGAGGAAATTTTTGCACATTTGAAAGAGGTGTGTGATCCTACCCTTATGGAGCATTCACATGAGGACACTTCTTCACTTTCTGATCATTTGGGTGAGTTGGTTCATTCTCCTACATCCTACAATTCCATGTTTTGCAGTAGTCTCAAGGAAGTATGGGTGAAAGGGTTCTTTTTTATGGTGCCACGTGAGGAGTATGGAACTCCTAGATTTACCTTTTATGATGACATGGTTGGAGCACATTCTTATTCACATTTGCATCAGCATCCTTTGTTACTTTATGATGATGCACTTCTACATGGATGCACCTATGATATGCATTTGAGTCACTTGAAGACTCATGGTTTTTCTTGCTCAACACTTGGTTCATTTGATGTTGGAGGAACTTCATCCAACACTGGGGTGACTAGATTTATGATTGGAGAACATTTATGTTGGCAGCCACATACTTTGTTATATCTTTATGATTCTCACATTCATGAATGTATGGGGGAGACTTCTTTGAGTCATATGAAGTCTCCTTGTTTTTTTGCGCATTATTTGGTTCAGATGTTAGTGGAGATTCTTCATTCACTTCTCAGATGAAAGAATACATGGCTGAATAATTTGATGCATTTCACATCCTTTTGGAGCAGAATTATAGGACATGGGATCTTCACCTATGTCATTGGAGCAGATTTGATTGGTTACTTGATGCTTGTATGCACTTGGAAAATGGTAGTCTACTTACTTGGAGGTATAAACACTTTCACTATTCTTTGATGAAGCATCTTCTTGATGATCATTTTCATTATGTTGTTATGTACTTTTATGATATATATTTTGTACTCATGATGTTAGGAAGAATGCATACAAGAAAATGGAATCTAGGAAATATGAATTGGAGAGCACTTCTAATTGTTGGAGTGCAATACGAGCAATGGGACCCTAGGATAATTCTTAGTCTCATTGGTTTCAATTTTTTTGGGAAACAAGCAATCTGGGGAATGGATTCCCCACTTAGTAAAGTGATTTTAATCAAATTAGTGCAGAAGCAAGCATGGTGGTTCCTCTCTAAAATTTCCATGGAAGCTCGAAGATTCAAAGTTGGGAAATTCAATGGCAACTTCAAAGAATTATACAGAAAGCAGATTCTTCAACACCCATGTTTGAAATTGCTTGAGGACAAGCAATATTGGGAAGGGAGGATTTTTCATGTCCCAAATTTTGCATTGGGTC
This sequence comes from Larix kaempferi, assembly GCA_027924585.1. NCBI lineage: Eukaryota > Viridiplantae > Streptophyta > Pinopsida > Pinales > Pinaceae > Larix > Larix kaempferi. The sequence goes on along the minus strand of BSBM01001219.1, from coordinate 6,779,976 downwards.
ACAATGGCCTAAGCTCATTGGTCATATTCATGAGAATTTGTCAAATTGATGCTAAGGGTCAAATAATTGCCAAAGAGGAAAATTACTAGTTTCCTAGGTTGGGGGTGGAAGCTTTGGGATTTGGAATCAGGGGGATAATAAATGATGTGTGGACATTAGAATAGAATAAATATTTAATAAAGGATCTAAATAAATATATACAACTGAAAATCAAAGTGGCATTTGATCATGAAGACACATGGAGGAAGTGGGACCCACACAAGCTAGAATTGATGTGCCAAATGGCATTCTCCTCTTGCAATTTCGAATCCATGGGAAGCCTAAGGTTCTTAGGATGAGTTAGAAGGCTCATACACATGGAATTTAGCATCATAGTTTGATTTTGTATGGAGTGGTAACCTCCATGGAAGAGGAAGAGTCAAAGTAGAGGTTTGTGGACACTTGGGCTAGATTCCCTAACTCCTATGACAACAATGATGAAGAATCTATGACACCTGTGACACAAATCAGACCTGAAGGCTGACATATGACATATATGAAATGTTAGGGCTAAAAATAGCCTCCAAGAGGGCGCTCAAGTGAGTTAGGGCATCCAAAGAGACACCAATTCGAATTGGGAGAAGGCGAGGGCTAGAATTGGAAGGACAAGTGGCATACTTGGGAATCTCTTCCCAACTTGAATTGGCATGAATCTCTTGGGAGGAATTCGACCCATGGGGGACATTAGAAGACTAAGGATGTTTATAAAATACAGAAATGAAGTAAGAGAAGGGCTTTTGATCATTTGAGAAAATTGCATTTGTGTGGAGAGAGAGCTAGTGGATGACTAGTTTCTTGCCTTAGCCAATTTCGAGGGTGAAAGATTCCCATCCAATTTGGTGTTTGGAGAGGCCATTCAGGTCTTTCATGGAACTTTAATGGATTCTTTATTTTCAGGTGTAAGCTACAGGGCAGCTCGTGGCTTCTTCTATTGCAACTCATTCACTCAACCATTTCCAGTTTTCATTACATATTCTTGATCCTTGAGGGAGGGCATTTTTGGTGAGCTCTTGTACTCCTTGGGAGAGCTTCTCATGATCCATTTCTGATTTTAATAAGCTTAATATACTCTTTTCTTCATATTCAAAAAGTCTCAGTGGAAATACCAAGTGTTTGTATGTAAAAGTGATGATTAATGAGCAAACAATGACCATTTCCCCACTATATTGATGTATGCCATTGTAATGATGATGATTTCGAATGAAATAATGTTTCTATGATATATTTATGATGAATGGACATACATTGATGATTATTACAAGTTTCATGTTTAGCACTTAAGCATTTGAAGTCATTTTACTCAGTTTATTTGCATTTGGAAGAGATTTGGTGCCATTTCCCCAAGGGTCGAATTAGTGATTTTTGCTGTTGTTTGGGAGAATATTACAACAAACTTAATAACTGATAAATTGTGCACATGAGACCTTATTAATTTACCTCAGAATCCCCTACCTCTGTTCTGAATTTATAATGGGTTTGGAGGCATTTGGAGAACCATTTTCAGTACTTACCGGGGGGGGGATTTGATCCACAAATTGCTAGTAAAATACCATACATTGACCAGAATCTTAAAGGAGTTTCCAGAAGTGTTTTAACGGTATTATATAATATATGAACATCATATTCAATTCCTAATATCATTCATATACCCTCACAGAAGATTTGGGAGCATTTGGGTCAATCTGGAGACCTAGACATCAAAACTAGTCAAAGGTCGAAATAGGGAAAAAAGTGAAAAATTGGTCATTTTAATAAAATTCAAAAAAGGGACATTGCAAAGATATGCATCCATATCTTTAACTTTGTGCTTACATATAAGTCATTTCAAAATTAACATACATGGTTACTAAGTTCTCCTACATGCAATAATAATAAAAAATGATTGCTTATATTATGTTAACATTCTTAAAAATAATTACTTGGAACAATTAATTCCAACATGACGTGCTCCCTTTTAATTTCCATCCATGGAAGAAGGTTATTGTTTATAACAAAGACTAGTCAAACTAAGTAAATGGTTCTGAGCTCTCCAAATGGGTTGACAACATCATCTTTCAATGAAAGTCTAACATTATATGGTTCTTCTTTAAAAATTAGCCATCTTTCATCGCCATCTCTAAATGTAGAACCATCTCAAGGCAGTCACATGACACAATCTTCACGTCTGTGTTGTGCATGGTAATCAATAAATTCTGCAATGTTTTTACACTTGAACAGTCGCTGAAAACATGGAATTATTGGGATATAGAAAAGAACTTTGTAGGGCACCTTATTTGTTACCCGATCGGTACAATTTCTATTGATTCCAGATTCAATGCACTCACTCTTTGATGCATGTTGTCCATAATATATGATATGATCATCAGGAGATGCATCAATTGTGTTATACTCCATTCCTATATCTTTCAAAATGACACACATTTCTCTGTGTGTGTGAGGTAAAGTATTTGACGGTGGTAGAAGAGTCACCACCTAATAGTGTATATATATATATATATATAGATATTAGTGGAAAAATCATAATTATTGACTAATAAATGAGAGAAATATATAAAAAAACAAGCAATTGCAAATACAAAAATCAAAATCTTGCATACTTATAATTGTGTCATTGTTGTGTTTGAAATACCATTCATGACCTTCAAGTTGACTGGACACAAAAGAGCTGAGAGAAGACTTGTCTTTGAGTCTTTGTATAAATATTTTTTTCCCTTATCAATAAGAGGTACATCATAAAAATTTTCATAAGCCTCGTCCACAAGTACATTCTCATCCCTGATAACAAATGAGTCATGGATCAACCTATTTATCCCTTCATTCTCAATAATATCATTGTTGTTTTCTTCCATTAATGTATCAACCTCAATGTCACCGCCATCACCATCTCTAGTACTATGAATTGTAGCAAGTGACTTTGCAAGCATTGGTGGTCTTGTCTATGCGGTAGTTGTCAAAAAACATAACCAATAAGTATTGAAATATCGATCAATAATAAGATTATTGCAAAATGAGAAAAAAAATATTGATAACTTACTAGGGGATGATATTGGTTTCCCCCTTCTAAGTTCCCATACTTTGAGCAATGTTTCATGGTTGTTTCCCGTACAACTCTTCTTCTTTTGATTCCTCTGCATTTCATACAAGAGAAATAACATTTTCCATCATCAATTATAGCTTCAAAACTAAAGGGTTGATTTTGATAATTTGTCAAAACATCGTTGCTTCTATCATCGTATACAGAATCAATAAATTCCTGCATAGCAACAATTCATTCAGATCCAGTAGCATATCAGAGGAAAAGATTGTCTGGCATTGTGCTCTGATTCAATAAAATACATTATCAAGCCACTAATAGAAGAAAGATAGAGACCAAATCGTTAACCCAATAAAAAAAATTAATTCAAAAGTTATCTCACAAAAAAATATACCTATAAGCAAAGTTATCCTCCCTCCAAAGTCCTTTGATGAATTATTATTGTTGAATTTATCCAAAAAACCTAAATACATGTTATGTCCAAATATGTTTACAATTTTGCCCAGTTGATCCCAAAAAAGTAAAATATTTTCGATATCACGTTGCTTAAGCTACAATAGGGAAAAAAAAAAACAATGTTTAATATTAAACGACTCTTAAGATACATCTCATAGCATCGCTTAAGAGACACCTCTGAACGTCACTTAAGGGAGACCCATAGGCATTGCTTAAGAGACGTTAAATACTAGATGTCACTTAAGCGACACTCGTTTTATTTTTTCCATAAGAACCCATGAAAATGACATCTAACCGACATTAAAATATGGTTTTTGAATTTTTACATCAGTATAAACGTCGAATTCACCCCCCAAATGTAGTAGTGATTGGGGGTCCCCCCTCTCCATTATTTATTGAATTAGAATTATATCTGGTATTTCCATGTCCAAAAATCATTTAAGGGATAGTTCTTTGGTTTTTCCCTTATTCCATGCATGTCAATTGACATAATATTCATGGTGGAACTCTCTTGGAGGTTGATCATTCTCTAAGAACCCCAAAAATAAGCCATTGTCTACCTTGATGGACATCTCTATCCCCTTTATCTTGAGCATGCTTGAGAGCAGACTCCATGCCCACTTTATTAGTATTAGGTTCCTTCCCTTGGTCATATCTATAATGTACCTTAGGGATATCAAAGTGTATAAGGGACATATAATTATCTCTCTGAGACTAATTACTTGATTTTTAGTGCAGCGGATAAACCATAAAATTTTAATTTCCATTTTTCCAAAATTAATTGTGACACAAAATCCAATAATTAACAATAATTTAATATAAATTCATTAACACATTCAATATCTGATCTAAGGGATGGGAAGGCTTCTTAACATCATATAAAATCATCAAACCTTCAATCCAAGCCATATCAGAGATGATAACCACTTCTAAAGGCTAATTATTCTTAATCACAATTAACTAGTAATTAAGGTATTAATTACAACACTTAACGACACTTAGTGCACAAATGACGACACTTATCGCAAATCCAATTTTTTAACAAATAACCATTCATTATCAATCACAATGGATTAATAACATCTAATTACGTGTAAATAATTCCTAATTACAAAAATTACAATAGCTAATCATGGTAACTATGAATGAGAGCCTACAAGACTAGTTAACTAGTTTTCCAATAAAAGCAGCTAGTCTTGCACAAAATCAACTTGTATCCATGCCATTAAAACCAAAATAAATCCTACAGACCTTAAAAACATAATTAAGTGTGCACCTATAGTGAATTAAAGGTTTATTTTCATATAATTCCAATTGCACATAAGGTGATATTTTCCATCAATTCCAATGAAACTAGTTAACATTCACCGCAAGGAATTGAGTCTAAGTAACTGAACCAAAATGAAATGCATCCATAATTAAAGTACCACACCTGATAATTATCCAAGTAGAGAACAATAACATTATAGCAACAGGTCACATGGTTGTAGCATTCCGTTTTTATGAAAACAAAGATTTCAATCCACAACTAGTTATCAATTTTCACCGCAATGTATCTAGTTTTCAATTTAACTTTCCAAATCCCAAATAAAGAGAAATATATGAATATTGTAGCTCATGGAAAGCATATCATGGCTCACCTAAATTCATATGGTTGTATCTTTCCTCCCATATATATTCCATTAAATAATTCACAAAACTAGCTAATTCTACTTATCCGAATTGACTAGTAATTCTAAGAATCGCTAGAATAATTAAATCCATGGATCATAGAATAATTAAATCCACGGATCATAGAATAATTAAAATTAAATTCCAACTCCAAATAACATGTTTTATCAGTCATAACAAAGGTATATCTCATTCAAACTTTTCGTCAAACACTTCATATGCAAAGTCACAAATCTACTCAAACAATTCCATTAAAGGGGCTAAAAATTGGAAATTGTTCTAGAATTTCGGTAGACATTTCCCAAACACTATCAATAATATTTACCCTCACATTCTCACCAAAATTTCAATTTTATTTATCATATATAAGAATAAAAAGAACACTTGGGAATTTTTACAAACACTTCATGTGCCAAGTCTCCAAACTACGCAAAACAATCCAATCAAAGAACTAGTTTTCTAATAAAATGTAAAAGCATCGAAGAGAAGTGCCTTAAACCATGTTAAGGATATTGTGCCATAAAAATATGCATTATATAATTAATAGGGGCAAAAATATCATTTCTATATCATAGGTTCCAAATAATCATTTCTTCAAACAATTTGTGCCCCAAATCCCAAAAACTAGTTTCCAGTTCCTTCACAAAATTTACTTGCATAAATAGATTGAATTCCATGAGAGATTTATTACACAATTAGCTCGTACATTTCATCAAGCATTTCATGTGAATCCATAAATAAATCATATCAAAGCCAAATAAATTAAATCAACATGAGATAAAGCACTTATCTTTTCCAAATACGTAACCGGAATCCACCGTACCACGTTCCACCCAGTCGTAGACACAATGCAAGCCAAAAATCACTTTGCAATGGTCACCCCCAAGACGGAACCATGATTCCACAAGAAAGAGCAGACTCAACCACAAATTATCTCAAGGAATCACTCCAACCACAACCCGATGGCAATTGTGGCCTCTACTTCCACTCTAGGGAAATTCCAATGGCTCTAGGACAACAATCCAACCACAACCCAATGGAAAGTAGGACTTCCAATCTAGGGAAATTCCAGTGGCTCCAGGACAACCTCAAATAAAAGGAATTGGACCTCACCCCTACTGCCAAACCAGGATCTCCAGAGGCAATACACAGCCATGTCCAACCTCAAGTCCATTGGCAGTGGACCTCACCCTTGCTGCCAATCCAAGATCTCTAGAGGAAATTCCAGGACATACAACAGTGGCTCCAAAGTAACTCATATTGGGAACAGGCTCCACAAGGGCACAATGACCAGCAAGGATCTCATACTAAGAGTATCCAAGATTGAACCACAAGTTCCAAACACAAGCACAAGAGAAAAAGCATGAACCAACACACAAGTGTGACTAGCCAACACCAACTAAACGAATTCCTTCATGATCAATTCGAATTGGGAGAGAGAGGGACACAAGCATGAGAGTTACATTCCCAGAATAGTAAATTGGCATTACACATCAGGTGGATACACCAAGAGACACACTAACCCAACTCAAGAGGGTGCACTAGGTGAGAGAGAGAAAGAGGGGGAGAGACTGTAACACTAATAAAAATTAATCCTAGAATAAATGAAACAAAGGAGTAACATAATACATGAGGGTACACATCCAAGATGGTCCACCAAGTCCACAAGAAGGGTGTATAACAACAAACATAGACACAAACACAATGGTAACACATTTACTACAACCCCTTGCTCGTAACATCATGGTTCCTCATACTCTTTTATGTGGCATCAGTCGATCCGGTTGTTTTATTTTATTTTATTATTTTATAATTTCAACATGATAAAAATAATAATAATAATGTGCAAACCATAGTCTAGGCACCTTGTGACACTATGTCCAACATAACAACAATAATAATATGTCTAGGGGCTAAACCAGAGGGTATTACATACCCCCCCCCTTAAACCATGTATTGTCCTCGATGCATACACATGCATGCCTTTACAAAACGATAACCTACATGCACATACATGCCTCAGAAAGATAACATATTTCTAGCCAAAATACTTTCCACTACCACCTACTTTCCTATCCTTCTCCACTGCCTATAGGAGAATCGGTACTAGTAGGGTGGACTCAAGGAAGCAACTGTCGATATTCAATCCCCATCACAGGGTCTTCATTCCTCTTTACAAGGCCTTCAAACCTCAACAAATATAAATCCACCTGAAATCCATATTTCATTCACTCATATGATTAACATCAGGTATATAAAAAAATTTGTGATACATGACATAAAGATATTCTTCTACAAAGATACTTTTCACATTCCAACAAACACACGGTTGGCAGCGAACACACACACACACACACACACATATTATTATTTTATATATATATATAGACACATAAAATACATCTTCAAGATACATGATACATGAAATAGATCACACTAAATACATTAGTGTATACAAGGAACATGCAATATAGATACTTCTTCAAAACAATACTTGAAATGCATCTACATGAATCTCATTCTAATCAATTTCAATCATATGAAACACTCAACATATACACAATCATACATTACGTTGCTAATTATTTACACGTAGCACACTACTTATACCATCAACCAAAGTACATTCATAGTCACCTCAAGAAACCAAACATCCTACCACCAAAATATTCTAACATTTTGCGATAAAATAATTACTAGCTATACAACACACCATCATACACTCATACCATACACCATATTTACTATTACCATGTATTATCTCTATACATACGCCCATTTGTCTACATGCATATTATAATTCTTCAATCAATCATATATCATATTATTATTAATCATATACACATCATCTCATCCATATAACCCACATATCATATATTTTATACACTCGTATAATTATTATGTTATACCATAATATCCATACAATTATAGCGGTATGATTACTTAATCCAATGCTATCATATTAGGTACGCATTATAACATATATATTAACATAATACTTATGATCACACTTTACTTCCTAATACTCCGAAAAACTCCCAAACACTTCCAAATACTCCAAAATACTTCCAAACTTTACACTTACTTCATTGCATACGTTCACATCTATACATATAGTATATACACAATATCATATACACGTAATACTAATAATTATTGCATATTACAGTATACACACACACACACATATACTTTTAACAACCATATATATATATATATATATATCATATACCCATCATCTATATTACATCACATATTATGTTATACATATTTAAATTTATGTCATATAATATTATCATACACTACTACACTACCTTCTTACACACAAAATAAAATAAATAAAATTAAGAGAATATAAACCATTAAGACAAGTGGTCAGTTTTCTCCAAAAATAGACAAGCAGTTACATCTCCATAATAAAATAAAATAGAAGAGAGTATGAACCATTAAAGACAAGTGGCTCATTTCCTTCAAAAATAGACAAGGAGTTACATCTTCACAAATAAAATAAATAAAATAGAAGAGAATATGAACCATTAAAGACAAGTGGCTAATTTCCTCCAAAAATAGACAAGGAGTTGCATCTCCACAAATAAAATAGAAGATAATATGAACCATTAAAGATAAGTGGCTCATTTCCTCCAAAAATAGACAAGGAGTTACTCACATACAATGAAAATAAAATAAAAAAAGGAAAATCTGATCACTATTAAGACAAGTGGCCTATTTACCTAAAATACACAAGGAGTTACTCATCAATGTAACCACCACCATCCAAGTGGCATAAATAATCGTATAAAAGCATACCATCAATAGGAAATCCAAAATCCATATAAGGTATCAATGCCACTTAATAAATCATATTAATATTTAATAATAATAAAACTATATCATCTTTATATCTCTTATATAAATCATATACATATATACATAATTATTTACTTTATTCACTATTTATATATCACACCTTACCATATATATACTTATCTATGTTAATATATTACATATACTAACAGATCCATGACCCCTTGACCTTTGAAATTGAAAAGAAATAAAAATACATTCAAACTTATCTTTGAAGTAGGAATTAGTCAAGTTTTCTGATTCTTCTATTAACATAAGGGAGGTTAAAATTATTTCACAAAGCACATCTATAAATTCCAAATGCATATAAACAAAGTTATGAATCCATAATAGGCCCAACAGCCGCAGAGTTGGAACTTAAACTCTGATACCACCTGTAATGTCCCCTGGGGCTATCAGAGTGTCTAAGGGACATACAATTAGCTCTCTTAGGCTAACTACTTGATTTTTAGTGCAGCGGATAAACCATAAAATTTTCATTTTCATTTTTCCAAAATTAATTGTGACACAAAATCCAATAATTAACAATAATTTAATATCAATTCATTAACACATCCAACATCTGATCTAAGGGATGGGAAGGATTCTTAACATCATACAACATCATCAAAACTTCAATCCAATCCATATCAGATATGATAACCACTTCTAAAGGCTAATTATTCTTAATCACAATTAACTAGTAATTAAGGTGTTAATTACGACGCTTAAGGACACTTAATGCACAAATGACGACACTTATCACAAATCCAATTTTTTAACAAATAACCATTTATTATCAATCCCAATGGCTTAATAAAATTTAATTACGTGTAAATAATCCCTAATTACCAAAATTACAATAATTAATCATGGTAATTACGAATGGGAGTCCACAAGACTAGTTAACTAGTTTTCCAATAAAAGCAGCTAGTCTTGCACAAAATCAACTTGTAACCATGAAATTAAAACCAAAATAAATCCTACAGCCATTAACAACATAATTAAGCGTGCACTTACAACCAATTAAAGGTATATTTTCATATCATTCCAATTGCACATAAGGTGATCTTTTCCATCAATTCCAATTAAACTAGTTAACATTCACTGCAAGGAATTGAGTCTAAGTAATTGAACCAAAATGAAATGCATCCATAATTGAAGGATCACACCTGATAATTATCCACCTATAGCACAATAACATGATAGAAACATGGCACATGGCTGTAGCATTCCATTTTTACGAAAACAAAGATTTCAATCCACAACTAGTTATCAATTTTCACCGCAATGTATATAGTTTCCAATTTAAATTTATGAATGACAACTAAAGAGAAATATATGACTACTGTATATCATGGAAATCATAGCAAGTGTCACCTACAATCATATGTTTGTATCTTTCCTCCCATATATAGTCCATTAAATAATTCACAAAACTAGCTAATTCTACTCATCTGAATTGACTTGTAATTCTAAGAATCACTAGAATAATTAAATCCACAACTCATAGAATCATTCAAATGACATTCCAACTCCAAATAACATGTTTTATTATTCATAACAGAGGTATATCTCATTCAAACATTTCTTCTAACACTCCATATGCAAAGTCACAAATCTACTCAAACAATTCCATTAAAGGAGCTAGAAATTGGAAATTGATCTAGAATTTCAAGTTTATTTATCATACATAAGAATAAAAAGAACACTCATGCATTTTTACAAACACTTTATGTGCTAAGTCTCCAAACTACGCAAAAAAATCCAATCGAAGAAATAGTTTTCGAATAAAATGTAGAAGCATCAAAGAGAAGTGCCCTAAACCATGTTGAGGCTATTGTGCCATAAAAATACACATTATGTAATGATCAAAGGCAGAAATATCATTTCTATAGCAAAGTGCCCAAGAATCATTTCCTCAAACAATTTGTGCCCAAAATCCCAAAAACTAGTTTCCAATTCCTTCACAAAATTTACTTGCATAAATAAATTGAATTCCATGAGAGATTTCTTCCACAATTAGTTCATACATTTCATAAATAAATTCATGTGAATCCATAAATAAATCATATCATATCCAAATAAATTAAATCAACATGAGATAAAGCACTTATCTTTTCCAAATACACAACTGGAATCCATCGTGCCACGTTCCACCTAGATGTAGACACAACACAAGACAAAACTCACTTTGAAATGGTCACCCCCAAGCCAGAACCATGATGCCATAAGCAAGAGCGCACTCAACCACAAATTATCTCAAGGAATTAGTCCAACCACAACCCAATGGAAACTGTGGCCTATAATTCCACTCTAGGGAAATTCGAGTGGCTCCAGGACAACAGTCCAACCACAACCCAATGGCAAGTAGCACTTCCAATCCAGGGAAATTCCAATGGCTCTAGGAAAACTCAAATCCAAGGAAATGGACCTCACCTTTGCTTCCAAACCAAGATCTCCAAAGGCAATACACAACTATGTCCAACCTCATATCCAATGGAAATGGACCTCACCCTTATTTCCAATCCAAGATCTCCAGAGGCAATTCCAGGACATACACCAGTGACTCTAGAGTAACTCAGTTTGGGAATGGGCTCCACAAGGACACAATGACAAGCAAGGATCTCATACCAAGAGCAGCCAAAATCGAAACACAAGCACAAGAGAAAAAACATGAACCAACACACAAGTGTGGCTAGCCAACACCATCCAATCGAATTCCTTCATGAGCAATTCAAATTGAGAGAGAGATGGACACAAGCATGAGATTTGAATTCCCATAATAGTAAATTAGAGTTACACATCAAGTGGCTACACCAAGAGACACACTAACCCAACTCAAGGGGGCGCACTAGGTGAGAGAGAGAAAGAGAGAGAGACTATAACACTAATAAAAATTAATTCTGTAATAAATGAAACCAAGGAGTAACATAACACATGAGGGTACACAGCCAAGAGGGTCCACCAAGTCCACAAGAAGGGTGTATAACATCAACATAGACACAAACACAATGGTAAAAATTTTCCCACAACCCCTTGCTCGTAACATCATCATTCCTCATACTCTTTTATGTGGCATCAATCGATCCAATTGTTTTATTTTATTTTATTATTTTATAATTTCAACATAATAAAAATAATAATAATGTGCAAATCATTGTCCAGGAACCTTGTGCCACTATGTCCAACATAACAACAATAATAATATGTCCAGGGGATAAACTAGAGGGTATTACAATATCCCAACCCCCCAAAGACCATTGCTTCTAGAGAATTGATCTGTGATATCAAATGGTAATGACTGCCCCCTCCCCCGAGTGTATTGGGAGCCAGTAGCATCTTGAACTGGAGAACTTGAGAAGTGAGTATGGAGTCATAATCTACATATATCCCCACTATGCATTTTCCTTCCCCTTCCCCACCTAGTAAAGGACCACTATAGATTTTCCTAAACAGAGACAAAGGAGAACCATAACTACTATTATATTGACAATTAACAGTTTTAGTAGGACTCAATGAGGTGAAAGCAAGATTGCAAGAGACAATATTTTAGTTCTTACTGGAAGAAGTGCCAGTCACACCACTTCTCTAGATTTTCTCCAACTTATCCATTTGAGAATTAAGGATAATATCAATATCTTTGAATACATCACAAGTGATCTCCATACGAGCATCAAAATATTTTTATTGACAATTAAGAGGATATACATATCCCCCATAAGTAGATCTTAAGGGATAGGAAAATCCTCAATACCTTTCTATAGAGCATTATCATGATTAGTATTTACATCCATCTCCCTTTATTCTAGATCTCTAATATCCTCTAATAGCTTCTGTGCATGAGAATGATGTTGTCTCGCATCTTCCTACTTCCCTAAAACCTTAGGCTTCCAAACTTTCTTCTAGAATTGATTCTTACAATAAGTCAAAATGTGTCCTTACTAGTGACATTGAGCACATTAGAAGGGAACATTAAGATAATCTAAAGGCTAACTATGTGACATGTCCCTTACCACTATTTTCATACTCTTAAACACTTAACAAATATTGATCTCGACAAAAATGTGAGCTATCAAATGATATGATTTGTTAATATAGTTTTCATCAACTATAATGTATTTACCTGGTGTATCCTTGATCTCTTTTAGATGAGGTTCATACTAGAATTTGAGAGGCTATAGGGGTAATTTAACCCACAATGACGTACTGGTGGCAAATTCTTCCTGGGCATCAAGAAGCGGATGCCACAACTTCATGTATATAATATTCTTATCTAGAAACCAACACCCTTTAAGGATATATATGACATCATCCTTGGTTCTAAAACTAAAACCCAACCATCTACACACCAACATATGTATGATAGGGTAGTATCTCACTCAAGGCATCCATTTTAGTTATGCCCAAGAATTCATAACATGCCATTCAAGATCTACTATTTGGGACATATTAATGTCCTCCATAACTACCCAAGATAATCCACCTACTCTCAACCTAAGAAACCACATCTTCTTCCTTTGGATACACTCAAACCTAGGGCAATAACTATGCAGGTCTGAAAACAAGCTTCCCGCCAACCAACCATAGACTAGGTTCATACCGATCTTGCCAATTTTTTAGAGGATTTGGTAAAAAAAATTGGAAAAAAAAATTAAGTGGGACAATAAATTATGCCAATTTTTTAGAGGATTTGGTAAAGAATCTTGAAAAAAAAAATATTTTATCCTCAAAATAGAATAAATCAAAATTAAAATAAATTCATAACTTCTCATTTATTAGGCACCATAAATTTAGAAAGTGAAGATGTACACATTGACCACATAAGTATGGAGTAAATTTAAAAGTGGAGAAACAAATATGAAGTTGGTTAAAAAAAATAAGTGGAATAATAATTTATGTCAATTTTTTTTTAGAGAATTTGGTAAAAAAAGTTGAGAAAAAAATATTTTATTCTCAAAATAAAATAAATCAAAAATAAACTAAATGCATGACCTTTCATTTATTAGGCACCATAAATTTAGAAGGTGAAGATGATAATCACTATCCATATTAACCACATAAAAAAGGAGTGAATTTAAAAGTGGACAAATAAATATGGAGTTAGTTAAAAATGGATAAGATGGTCAAAGTTTACATCCACAAAGTAAAATGGCATAACTTCCCTAAATTCTTAGGAAAAATTAGAAAATAATTTTAACTCAAAAAATAATTAAATCTTTCCATTTACTACCCCATAACTCCATACTAGAAATAGTAATTCCATCCATAAAGTAGAATGGCATAACTTCCCCAAATATAATATAGAATGGCATAACTTCCCCATATTCTTACGAAAAATTGGAAAATAATTTTAACTCAAAAAATGGTTAAATCTTTCCATTTACTAACCCATAACTCCATACTAGAAATAGTAATTCCATTCCATATTTATCCATCATTAAAAAAATCTATTTTCATAATAAAAATAACTCCATACTAGAAATAGTAATTCCATTCCATATTTATCCATCATTAAAAAACTATTTTCATAATGAAAATAAAATTAAGGACTTTTAACTTTGCAATTAAAATATTAAATAAGTGCTTTTTAATTTTTTTTTTCAATTTCTCATTTAATTTTTTCACTTATCGAGACCACATAACCGTTAATTCCCCATCTAATTATTGAAAATAAAAACTAAAAATATGGCAGAGGTAACTTTTCTAAATAGAAGTAATTAATAACAAGAAACATGGGGAAGGTCGGGTTGTCAACACAAGTGGGTTAACCGGACCGCTATTCCATGTTCCGCCAACTAGCCTCCTTGGCGGTATGGATGTGAAGAGAGCATATATATATTCAAGGGCTTCATCTTTTCGGTTCACAGTTCACTGTTTGTGTCTCCTCTTGTGTATTGAGCTTGGCAAATCATCTGTACATGGCTATGATGGATACATTAAAGCTTCTCTGCATGTTCCTGCTCATTCTCAATCTTGCTGCTGCTGAGGGTTCTGCCCACTTGATGAATAGCCCAGATTCTGCATGGAAACAAATGAAACCCAAAGGGCCGGTTACGCCTTCGGGGCCTTCACCGTGTTTAAGCGATGGCTGCCGGCACCAGGTGCAGGCAATGAACCGGATCGACAGAAAGAGTAAGATGATTTGGAACCGGAAAGATTCGACATGGGAGGACATGAAACCCAAAGGACCGGTGCCGCCTTCCGCGCCTTCAGAGTGTACCAGCGATGGCTATGGCTGCCCACCACCACCGCCAGGCAGTGTCGTGCAAAACCAGATCTAGAGTATAACTATCTTGTCTTCATGATTGAACTATCTATCTATCCATCTTATATATAATAAATAATGGTGTTTTGGTTTTCTTTGCAATGGAAGTCACTTTATCTGGGGTTTGATATTTGGTTGAAATAATGTCTTTCTTTATATGTTTTTTTAACTAATTTTGCCAATGGTATGACACAATTCCAATGCTTAGGGTTTGAAAAAGCACAGCTCCAATGCCTTTGGCTTGAAAAAACTAATAATTTTTTGCCTTGGCTTTGAAATAGCAGCCCTAATGCCTTGCTGTAAAAAGAGCAGAGTTACAATGAATTTGGCTTTTATATTCGATCGTAAGGAAAATATTGTGTTAGAAGTTTTTTAACATATAATACAAATTTGATTAGATGTTTCTGTTTACGTATTCCTCATTTTTATATGTTTTATTTTCTGTGAAAATCTCTCTCTTCATATTTTGAAAAATAAATTCAATATAAACTTTATTGTTTTGAAAATTTTGTGTTATTTTTTGTTTACATATATATTAAATGTTTTTTTTGTCCTTCATTTTCATTTTCGTTTTCTAGCATTACTTTTTATTGTCATGCTTTGATTAATAATTATTTATCATCTCACTATTTAAAATAATTATTTATCATTGCTGCAGAATCAAGGAAGTTATGTTTTTTTCAAGAATATTACCTTTGAACATATATATAGGTAGTATAATTCGTTGGCTGATTCATTATCTAAAGAAGCACACCAGGGTGCAGAAAGCTACATCAGGGCCTGCTTAACCTGTTTGGTCTGTAGTTTTTTATCTACCCTTTTGGGTCTGCTGTTTTGACTAGGAAATATCTATTGGTATTTTTTTGTTTCTGATCTATGTTTGGACATTATCATGCTATCTTCGAGTATAAGTTGGATTACTAGACTTATAGTAATTCTAAACAGTTTTTTTTGGACATTATCATGTTATCTTTCTACAAAAGTCTTGATTTATATCAACTTATGGTTTTGTACTATTTAATTCTCCTAATAAATACCAATAATACTGTTTTTTTGACGGAAAACA
Source organism: Larix kaempferi (assembly GCA_027924585.1). NCBI lineage: Eukaryota > Viridiplantae > Streptophyta > Pinopsida > Pinales > Pinaceae > Larix > Larix kaempferi. Next base: position 6,763,599 of record BSBM01001219.1, on the reverse strand, counting down.
AATTATTTATCATCCTGTATTCTAATAATAAACGACTCTACCGACTTAGAATGTACCGAAAACGTGGAGACATAAAATATCGTGCGGAAGGAAATATATTTTGGAAGGGAAGGTATTTTGCAGAAGACAGATCCTGCTTTATAGAAAGACAACGAATTATTAGTTCTTGCCCACATTTGTCTAAAGATCGTCCGAGAAACAACGAAACTGTTAAACGTGGGCGGAAGATATGCCCTGGAACCGCACGGATTTTTTCATTAATTCCGCTGAAGATGGTGCTCCAAACCAGGCTTCACAACAGGCCTTCGAATTCTTTAGACCCACGCACATTAACTTCACACATGAGGGATCCTTCCAGAACTCCTTGACATTTAATTCGACCAGACAACTGTGAGTGCGGGAAGGGACGGGCTCGTGAAGAAGTTACCAACTTCCAACACTTTCTCTTAATTTCTATTACAAACATGCGTTAGGGTTTACTTCATTCACAACTAACTAATACATACATTATACTAACATACTACGTCATATTACAGAATTCACATAAGATTAATAAACAATTTCATTAGCTTAAATGTTTACATCGGATTATAGAATTACAAGGACAAAATGTTTTTGGGAAGTTACTGCTAATAATTCTGCATAAAGGAAGTATGTTGACTTCTTTATTGTTCGAGTGTTTTGAAGAATGATATGACTTGAACATTAGAGTTGAATGGTGCTTTAACTATTGTAAGTCATAGAAATTGCAGATTTGTGATTTGAGTCCTCAATCATAAACTATGTCAGCTTTAGAGGGCATTAGAATGATTATTAGTATTTGCTATTGCAGCATTAGACGGTATTGGAATGATGATTAATATTTGCTACTGATAAAGTGTTTCAACATTCAAGGAAAAAGAATTAGTATTATGTGATAATGGTTTTATGTAGAATAAATTGTTATGATGAGTTATCATATGAACTTTGTCATTTTGAATTAAGAGAAAAAAAAATTCTCATATTTTAAACATTCATATGCATGTTTTCTATGGATGTAAGGTAGGACCTTACACTTCTCATGTTCTTGTAGCAATTTGGTTGTGAAGTAGAATCGTTGTATTTGGTAAATATGTTGCTTCTAATGCAGCACTGGTAAGGATGTGCTAGTGTTTATGTTAATAATACAACATTCCATCTTTAAAATGAGTAGAGCACACAAGTACTAAGTATTTTAGATTGGTAGAGAAAATGGCAGAACAATGGACCTTATCAAAATTTAGCAAGAACTACAACATTAACATTGATTTTTGTTTGGGGTTGATCCTATTTTCTTGTTATACAATTTGTTGATAGGTGGATTTTTGGCCATGTTAGGTAAGGATAGAGTTTAGATCTACTTCCAAATAGGTTATCTTTCATTTATAGGTTTTTTATGGTAAATTCACTCTTGATATTGTTGTGGGGATGTATACCTTACATAATTCACCGTGAAAAGCAACAATTTCCCATCTCTACTTTGCTTGAGTGATTGCCCATTTTTGTAAATAGTTATGTCTAAATGCATGGATCAATAAGAGAGATCACATTTGTGCTACCTAAAGTCCTTGTTATAACAAGTCAATGCATTTGAATTTTTTTTATCTAAGAAATTTGATTTTTAGTTTGTCTTCCACATGGAATTAGCTAGTATGGGTGTTTCATATTGTTTTCACTTGAAAACCTCTACAAATGTAGGTTGGTCTATGTCTTCTATATTCCTGTTATTTTTTATTTGACCAAAAAACATTTTGTGTTTTAATTATTGCAAAACATGGGAATTAAGGTGCACACCACATAAACAATAGTTACTCATTGACATTTTCCTAAGGATCCTATGGATTGTGAATATCACATACCTTTAACTTTGAAAAAACAAAACATTGAAATCTTTTTAGGTAAATATACCCATACCTTTCAAATCTAAAAAGGTATTGTACTTAAATCTATCCTTAGAAAATAGTTACAATACCCACCAACTAACAAGGGATCCCTTCACACATTTTCTTAGGAAGACAAGGACTAAGTGATGAGACTTGAGATGTGAAGACGATATTGGAGGGTTTATTATAACATTGTCTATTTGATTTTTTTGATAGCAATATTGATAAGTACCAAGACATGACACTTGAATCTTTTTTCGTAAATATATCCATATTTTTAACTCAAAATATTTTACACTGGACACTTTCCAATGATGAAGTGAGGGTTATCTAGTAGACGCAAAGACGGGTTCCCCATGAAATAATGCCATGCAATATATACCTGCGGGATAACTATACAGAATTGGTTACTTCAGATGGTGGGGAACCCATAGGTGTCTTTGTGGGGGTGATGATACAAAGAATATCACAGAAGGTAAAGTGCTCATGGAAGTATGAGGGGGATTTGTGAATTGTTCTCGTAACAGGTGCCAAGGGATCTGATGAGGTCTACTTAGTGGCTTAAATGCACAATTATAAAATGATACTCTAAGGGAGGATCTTTTCAAGTTGGGTCAAATTCCTCAGACTTGTGGGGGGGTCAACATCATGGGTATCAATTGATGAATGGAATGGCAGTGGTGCGCACACCCATGGGGGAACATGTTATTCTCATAACTATGTTGATGGCATATCAAAGCTGGGAATGAGGGCCCTATGTTTATCAACAGGAATACTGGAAGATGCATTATAAACGCAAGGTAAATAGTGTATATATGTCAGTTTTGGAATGATACATGTCGTAGTGTGCGGGACTCCAGTTGTTGTAGGATGGAGTCTTGTTCTTATAATGGAGAAAAAATAGTCTATAAGATTGTCTTGGTCGAGATCCTGCACACATGGAGCACATACCCAAGTGTATTAAATAACATGACCAAGGTATTGACAATGCATAAATCATATAGCGAAAACAAGGCATACATGTGGGGTACCGATGTAAAAATAGTGTCTTGATGAAATTGGTGGGAATTTAAATTGGTTGGATTCATCATGGAGAGCATGGAGCGTTGATCGCAGTGATGTGAATGTTTTTGGAAACGGAGTCACGGTTTGTCTGTGGGGTCAGTTTGAAGTTTGTGTCAAATTACTATGAATAGGGATGGGGCCCACTTTTCGAAATAATTTGTACTTCTTACTGACGACCTTCTAGAGTGTTTTTTGAGCGATTCTGGGATATACAGGGCACCTTTCAATCACCAACGAGATCCAGGTATTCCTTAACCTTACTCTTGTCAATTGTGACCGGGTAGAATTAGGGTTAGGGTTCCCCTGGGTGGCCAGGCGGTTATTTCAGATATTTTGAGACAGCGGAGCGGGATTTTGGAAAAATCCCACACGATAGCGCAAGATTTTCCAAAAATTGTGCGAGGTGTAGCACGGCTCTGTAGCGTGGATAAAATGTAATGTCCCACGCTTAGCGCAGTACAACAATGCTTCAGCCACGCACTGGTTTAGTGCGAAAATTTCTTGATTAACCGCGCTATTAGCATGGCCAAGCGGTATATATCCCGCACGCTAGTTATGCGTGAACCGTGGTTCAGTCATGCTACGTGCGGATATCTTTGGGATAGTCCCGCTACGCACGGACCCTCTTAGGGAAGGTCGCGCTGATAATTTTTTAAGGATTTATATGTCTGATGCATTGTCCTTGTGCAGGTTATTGGTTGCTTACTCATGGATCACGTGAGAGATGTTAAGTGGAGGGAGAGAGAGTATGATGCTCTCTATGACTTGGTGTTAGAAAACATGTCAGCGACATAGACTTTACATGATGCAGGGCTCTTGAATTTTTAAGTGCCCTTTGACGCGATCATTAGATTACTTGTTGTGGAGGTTGCTTGACACGTGGGTCCCAGACTGAGGGGTTTTCGGGGTTGGAGAGGAGGACTTGAGCATCATGACTCAGGATATATATTTTTTTACAGGGTTGACTCATCACAGGGTGAGAGAGCCCTTCCCTCCATAGATGGTGGGAGGGATGATCCACACTCTAGTGGATCGATTTTGTGACAGTGACGAGAGTTCTGTGAACTCTGGTGGAGTTTTGGTGAGCCATCTGAGGGCTCCTCCAGTGCATTTTGTTGCGACAGTCGTAGTGTGAGTACTAGGGGCGACGTCCCCCAACCGGATTACATGGGGCCAGCTCTAGCTGGTATAGACGGTCTTAGTGGGTCGACCAGTGGCATGGGGTCTATTGTTGTTGCAGTCCATGATCCGGCAGATGTCGGACCTGCATTGAGGTGGGGCTCGAAGCACCTTCTGCTATGGTAGTGTGTTATGCTCGTATTTTTTCAAGGGCTACCCTCCGTTTAGGCCATAGGTGGTAGTGCCACTAAGGGGGCTACAGGAGCCTCATATGGAATTTTGAATAAAATATCAGGTTGCAGAGTTTGGGAGAAGGTATGGTCATCCAAATATCTGAGTGTTTATACAATATTATAAAGGTTCAAGTCTATATATTAGAAACCCGGATCTGGACTTCCATTTAATTTGAAGTAAAAATACTGGATAAATGGATGCATGGGTTCCGAGACAGGGTTTAAGCATACTTGGGTTTTTCACCATTAGTTCCACCACATAAAGGGTTACAAAGAATGAGTTTTTGAATTGGTATTGGCTAATTAAAAAAGAAAAGAAAGGAAAACATGATTGGGTTCAGCTGCGCTAGATTCCTAAGCTGGGCATAAACTATTTACAAGAAAAGATTCAAAAGTTGGACACCAATGATTTCTAAGCAAGGATTCAAGGTAGATGTATCTTCCCTCCAAATTGTTTTTTTGTGTGTTTGTTATTGAAACAATTATTTTTTGTAGATGTGATAATTATGGATTTATTGATTTATTTAGTGACATAAATTTGATTGAAAATATAATATTCTATTTAGCAATTTTTTATGAAGTGTGTAATTAATTTATTATTGTCAAATGAAATGTGATTTTTTTTAAGCTTTTTCATCCTAGAAGTGCGGCACAAATATATACCCTTCAAACTGAAATTACGACCCACTCTTCAAATTTGAACCCTGATTGTGACCCAACTTCATTGAAACTGAATAAGATTGGTAACCTTGGCCACTACTCGGTGGAGAATCGCTAATTAATCGGTGATCGTTCCATTGCCAGAGATATCGTCATTTTCATTTGGTGCTACAGAATTGTCTTCTAGTTAAACATTTACAAGACAGTGCCGGTCAAATTACATGGACCATCTTGTGTGCCGTCATCTTATAACTGTCACGAAATTGGTGGAAGATCATCACATTTCAGTTTGGTGAAAGAGGACGAGGAACAAATCGTGACTAAGAAGGACTGTGACAACTTAGGAGAAGTAGCATCACTTCACTCTATCGATATATTAAGGTTAATATAAGTTATAATATAATGTGACTAGACAATTAGTTATTCCAAAGGTTATATAGATAAACAAGGAAAATATGTAAGCAAAGATTCAAGTCCCTGCCAAGCCATAAAATTTATAGGATTGATCCATACGAGAGCTAAGTAAGAATGCTTTCCTGTTTAGTCAATTCTTAATATGTAATGCGACACAAGTCTTAGCTATTGAAGATACTAACGATATGCATTATGTATTAACAATTTAACAGTATGTGAGATTGCACCATCTGTTATCTCTGTGAGGTTGAGCCATATTAATTGTGTGTGTTCTATTGATTCAATATCAGTATTTGAAGTCGAGCAATAATAACAATTTAACAGTCTTCGATATTCAAACAATACTAGCAGTATGCAATATGTATTAAGAGTATGTGAGGTTGTGCCATCTATGAAGGTAACAGTCTATGAGGTTGAGCCATATTACGTCTGTGTGTGGAATGTTAGTAAAAATCGATACTATCGGTATCTGAAGTCGATCAACCATAATAACAATTTTAAAACCCTTAAAAAGTTGCATGAAAAATAAGATCACAAAAGTCCAACTTATTTGAAAATTCAAGAGAACATATAGACACAATGTGATGCAATCTGAAAAATGTTGTAGGCCAAGATTTGCGATTTCAAGATTATTTATCGCATTACACATAAGATTTTCAGTTTCAATATTATTCATCACATTAAGCTTATAGTAAGAGTATACTCTGCCAATATATATGGAGATGATTTGTATCTTCTTCTTAGATAAGCGATTTAGTGAACCCTTTATATTAGCAGTTGTTTTGTATCTGAGAATAGTATGAACATCTTGAGTAAATTTGTAGGTGCAGGTGCAGTTCATTCTTTGGATGTGCAGGTGCTCCGAATCGATCAATGTGCACATTCAATAAGCCAATCAATACCCATTCAATCAGTAGTCTGAGAAGAAAGAGATGAATAATAGTATTAGGATAAAAACCCTTAGCAGTGCTTTGTAAGATCGTGGCACCAAGAAGAGATTGAGGGCATGCATCTTTGACCACCATGAAACTTTGAATCAAATGAAATTAGAATAATTTAAACAATAAAGTTGTGGAGTAACCTCTGTAAATCAAGATGACCGAAGACTAGAGTAGCCTCTAATTCACAGAGGTTACTCCGAAAACTGTATTGTTTAGACGAATTCTTTGCACATTGTGCCTGCAATATAGATATTGTACATGCCTTGTTTTGAAGAGGAACAAAAAACATATTTAAACAAATTCTTAAGGCCAAGAACATAATGGCCATTTACCCTTGTTCTTTTACCCAAATAATAGAACAAATGAAAATAAGGCAAGAAGACATGAAACCAATCAACGAAGGGTTGATTCTCCTACAAGATCAAAGTGTTAATTAAAGAAACAAGAGAAAATTATAAGCATCGATTAACTCATTATGAGGTCAAGCCTTGTAAAGCCTTCGAACACGGCGCATATTAATAGATTTCTGACTAAACTGATTCTTTGCATAGTCATTCTTTGCATACCTTGGGTGTTCTTTGAAAAATTCCTAGTAGATATTAGCAAAACTTATTAGACTTTAAGTCACCCTTCATCACATGTGTGGAAGAAATTGAACATACATGTAGAAAGTCATACATATCATTACTAACACCCCTCTCATCATGACGGAGGTCACGTTTCGTGAGCTATGCTCTTTGATAGGAATAAAAATAGGGTAAGGAAACTCAATTGTTGGCTCAACCATAAGGGAGAGGTACGTCAAGTTACTCTAAATACCTAAGAAGGGCGAGTAACTCTTGGTATAGTACACACTACCATTCATTCAATCATTAATCTTGTAGGCACATAAAGTTAATACAACTGGTCTAAGTGCCAACACAAGCATGCACGTAAAATCAAATCTCATGAGGCTTTATTAAATCCAACTCAACAAGGTTGTTTTCATGCACAATTCCACCCACTAGTGGTTGTTTTCCTGTGCCACTTAAAGCAATCCTTCTGGATAGTAGATATAGAGCCTGCCTGAAATGTTGTAAATAAAGGCCAAATATCAACAGTTTAGGATCGAAGAGACGGCATACCTCACATATTAAGGCACCAGGGGGGTGTTGTCAACAAGTTAGTTGGGAAGGGTGTCCAGTTTTCAAGAAGAATAAAAAAGTAATGAAAAAACAATAAACCAAAACTCTTCTTCCAACAATCCTGCCACCGGGTTTCTTCATTTAAAGCACTCTACGAGAGCAACATGAGCAATCAAAGTAACAATAATAAGCAGGATCGGGAGGGACAAGATAGGCTATTTTTCTAAGCAATCCGATAAATCCTGTTAAACAATTATGTTCCAATAAAGCTAAGGATAGCAATGAATTGGTTCGTTTTCACTCAAGGCATTACAAATTTAGGCAAGAAAAGGTGGTCTCACTCCTTGTGATCGTAGAAACAATTAAAAGAAAACTGGGTCAGGTCTCTTCGCAAACCATCTCCAATAATTATCCTCTGCATGAGGGACTAGAAAAAAATCAATGAAGATAACGGTCTGCAAAGAGGATTATTCTTCCAAGTTGGTCGGAAATACATAATAACTTTAACTTAACAAGAGTATATTTATTACCCTATTGTCGGAATACCATATTCAAAAGTGCATTTAAATTCTGATCTATATCATATTTAAAAGTGCATATAAATTATGATCTATAGGAAAAAAATAATTTAATATAATCTAATTGAGATATTAAAGGGACAGAGGATGGATACCTGTTTAACCTTGTAATTCTCTACAACATAGACTAGAGTAACTTTGTGGAGTGTAGAAGCTTGTAATATGACTTACATAAACAGACAAGAACATAAAACAACTGGGGAGACGAAGTCATTATATAGAAATTTTTGGTTGAAATCGTTTATCCAAGTTGCATGCTTACAGTTGGACATGGACTGACAGTTGGACATATTTTACTATTTCGCATATTAATAGTAAGTTATATTTTTCTGTGAAAAAAAAAAGTTGCATGCTTACACCACACAAATGGAAAAACGAAAAATGGTGTGACATATAAAAAAATCTTATTCTATCATGTAAATCTATCTTACAGTTGAGCAAAACTTTGAGTTCAAAACCATTGTAAGATGTTTGTAAATACATCCTGCTATGTGCATTTAGATGATGGTAGTCTTGAAACAATAATAGAATGTGTGGTGTAACTATGGCAGATTTTACTGTGAATCTCACAGACTTCAATAGTTTTAATTATGCCAAACTACATCTGAGGCTAGAAAGCTCGATTGAGAATGTTGTTGTAATTGTGCAATATTCTGTGAAAACACTCTATGAATGCACCCAAACTCACTGAGAAATCTGCTAGACGAAGGCACTCAAAACCGTGAATGAGACAAACCACAAAGATAATGTTCCAGTGGAGGCAGGGGTGCTTGAATTCGTCACTAAATAGAAGAACCTGTTGCAGGTATTTCTTCTATGACAACTCTTTCTCTGGCAGTCAATAACCAAGCATTAGAAACTACTCGACATGTTATCATCAATGGCTATAAGAAATTTCCAACTAATGTTAAGATTTAATATGCTAAGACATAAAATAGTAGCATTACATTCCATTTCACAATAATAGCATATACAGGATCACTGAAGAAACAACAAGCACAACATAAACACAAGAGACAAAGATTTATCCTGGGAAACCCTCATGGGGTAGAAAACCCAGCAAAGCTTCCTCAATATAGATGACCAGCAATATACAAAGATGAAACCCTGAGACATGATCTCCTCCTCCACAATAGCAGACCTCTCCTCCATAAGTGCGCTATCCTCAAGTGAGTGTGTGTGTATAATGAGGAACACACCTCCTCTATTTATACACTACTCTGATATGTATTTTACACAAGTACATGTAGGCTCGTATTTAACCATTAGGTTAAATACCCCATTATAACTGACTGGGCCGACCCCCACATGGTGGGTCTAATAACCCTAGTTACCACAACCAAATCGGAGGAATAAACATCTCCGGATTTATAGTATAATCACATCGGAGGTATGGAACATCTCCGGAATAAATAATATACAAATATAATATTCTTTGAAGTTACAATATTTCAACACTCCCCCTTAACGAGAAGGATATTATAACAGTATCTGCACGAGCAAGGAGTCATCAACATCATACATGATACATCTATAAATCATTGGAAGCTTTTTCAACATCATTAGTAACTCAAGCAGTTACTGGAACATCTTCAATACTGGAACATCGACATCTTCAGTATTGAGTCTTTATCTTCTGTAGCACTTGAACAGCTACAACAATATCATCATCTGGATCCTCACGATACATGATCATCAGCATCATCATCTCACGATCATCAGCATCGTCATCACACGATCATCAGCATCGTCATCACACGATCATCAGCATCGTCATCACACGATCATCAGCATCGCCATCACACGATCATCAGCATCGCCATCACAGGATCATCAGCATCGTCATCTCACGATCATCAGCATCGTCATCACACGATCATCAGCATCGTCATCACACGATCATCAGCATCGTCATCACACGATCATCAGCATCGTCATCACATGATCATCAGTATCGTCATCATACGATCATCAGCAGTACAAGTATTCATGCCAATACAAGTGACCATATCAACAATACGAGTATCCTACCGATACAAGTAGCCACATCATCAATACAAGTATCCTATCGATACAAGTAACCACATCATCAATACAAGTATCCTACCGATACAAGTAACCACATCATCAATACAAGTATCCTACCGATACAAGTAACCACATCATCAATACAAGTATCCTACCGATACAAGTAACCACATCATCAATACAAGTATCCTACCGATACAAGTAACCACATCAAAAATCACTTTCTCGGAGACCATACGTCTACGGATCAATTCAGGGACCTAAGTCCGGGGATGATACAATCCCCACTTCTCGGAGACCTCACGTCTACGGATCAATTCAGGGACCGCAGTCCGGGGATGATACAATCCCCACTTCTCGGAGACCTCACGTCTACGGATCAATTCAGGGACCTAAGTCCGGGGATGATACAATCCCCACTTCTCGGAGACCTCACGTCTACGGATCAATTCAGGGACCGCAGTCCGGGGATGATACAATCCCCACTTCTCGGAGACCTCACGTCTACGGATCAATTCAGGGACCTAAGTCCGGGGATGATACAATCCCCACTTCTCGGAGACCTCATGTCTACGGATCAATTCAGGGACCTAAGTCCGGGGATGATACAATCCCCATCATGTACATTTTGAACTTAGTGGTTCCGGGATGATGCAATCCCCATCACGTACATTTTGAACTAGTGGTTCCGGGATGATGCAATCCCCATCACATTATTCTCGAAGACCATACGTCTACGGATCAATTCAGGGATCGAAGTCCGGGGATGATACAATCCCCATCACGTACATTTTGAACTAGTGGTTCCGGGATGATGCAATCCCCATCACGTACATTTTGAACTAGTAGTTCCGGGATGATGCAATCCCTATCACTTTATTCTCGGAGACCTCACGTCTACGGCTCTCTTTTAGGACTGAAAGTCCAGGGATGATCCAATCCCCTCAACTGTCCTCTAAGGACTTCATTCTCGGAGACCTCACATCTACGGCTCTCTTTAGGACTGAAAGTCCAGGGATGATCCAATCCCCTCAACTGTCCTCTAAGGACTTCATTCTCGGAGAACTCACGTCTACGGCTCTCTTTAGGACTGAAAGTCCAGGGATGATCCAATCCCCTCAACTGTCCACTAAGGACTTCATTCTCGGAGACCTCACGTCTACGGCTCTCTTTAGGACTGAAAGTCCAGGGATGATCCAATCCCCTCAACTGTCCACTAGGACTTCATTCTCGGAGACCTCACGTCTACGTCTCTCTTTAGGACTGAAAGTCCAGGGATGATCCAATCCCCTCAACTGTCCACTAAGGACTTCATTCTTGGAGACCTCACGTCTACGGCTCTCTTTAGGACTGAAAGTCCAGGGATGATCCAATCCCCTCAACTGTCCACTAAGGACTTCATTCTCGGAGACCTCACGTCTACGGCTCTCTTTAGGACTGAAAGTCCAGGGATGATCCAATCCCCTCAACTGTCCACTAAGGACTTCATTCTCGGAGACCATACGTCTACGGCTCACTTTAGAACATGTGTTCAAGGATGATACAATCCCCACATGTATTCTCATCAATACAAGTACAAGTATCCTCAACCATACAAGTACATTAATCAATACATGTGTCATCAAAAGTATGTATTCTTACCAATACATCTTATCATCAAAAGCATGTATTCTTACTAATACATCTAACATCAAAAGCATGTATTCTTACTAATACATCTAACATCAAAGGCATGTATAAGTAAAACTAAGTATTCTAAGTATAAGAGTCCTAAATCTAAATATTTCTAAGTATCTAGGTGTGGAGAACAGGTTACCTCATCATCGACCTTGTTGTTTGATGAGACCAACTTATCATCAGTGACTATACTACTCCCCCTTTCGAGGAGGGTCCTTTTTGAACTACACCAAGCTTGTCTCGGAAGTATTCAAATTTCACTCGAGACAGAGCTTTGGTTAGTATGTTGGTAACTTCTTCACTTGAGGTAAAGGTTTGGTTAGTACAATGGTAACCTGTTACAAATTCAAACTTTATAGTTCCTTTCCGCGTCATATCTTGTTTGTTCCCTATGTTCTTTGACTTATCATGGAACACTAGATTCTATGTCATCTTGATACAACTCTAATTATCACATAGGATCTCAGTTGGTTCTATCTCTAAGTCAAACAATCCTGAAGCCAAACTTCTTCACAACTAGCGGAGCAAACAGCCATATATTTCGCTTGTGCTGAGAGCCACACTAGACTGCTTCCAGCTAAACCACGAGATCATGGCTAACCCCAGACAATAACATCCCCTGTCTGATACACTTCCTGCCCAATCAGAATCTGAATAACCATCTGAAGTCATGATCTTCAAGATAGCATTCTATTGTGTCCTTTATGTGCCTTATCACATGCTTTGCAACTATCAGGTGAACACATCTAGTTTCCACTAGATACTGACTCAAGGTGTTCACAACAAGGCATATCTCTAATCTAGTATATGTTAGATACAACAATGACCCAATAATTTGACTGTACAAAGTTATATCCACTAACTCTGATGAGTCATCTCCTAACAGTTTCAAGTTGGAATCCATAAGAGTGGCCATTCCATCATATCAAGTCTTCTCAAGATTTCTCAGCATACTTTCTCTGGTTGAGAAGGATTCCTACTGAGCCTTTCCATACTTCCAGACCTAGGAAGTAATACATTAATCTAAGAACTTTTATTTTCTTTTCTACAGTCATCTATCTATGCCATCTCTCATCAGATGGGTCTACTGATATGAGCCTCAATATCATTCGAACTCTGTGGTGAGTTCCTTCTTGCATCCATGTGATCTGTGTATAGAAATCATATTCAACCTTGTAGCAAAGGTTGAGATCCACATCACCCATGGTGATCATTAAGCTTATCAAAACCTGATTCACATTTCTTCTTTAATTACACCATTAAGAGAATGGTCTTATCTAGCCACTTGGAGCAAACATTTCATCATGATTCTCTTCCTCTTTCTAGGAGAATCTTCTAGCCACAATCCTTCTATAGTGTGTTTGATTTGTAAATCCTTTTGTTGAACATCCATCACTTGTTCATCATTCATCATGATTTTTCCTACAAATCAAAATTAGGTACATGATTAGTAATACTTCATAATCATCAAATCATATTGACATGATAACCTATTATGCATACAGATATCATTTACATAGTTATGCAACTATCTTGACCAATACTTTGGCACAACACTTTCCCATATCCTGTATGCATACAGTGGCTATCTAGATGCCTTCCATCTCTACCAGAACATACTATCGAGAGTGTGCACAACTCTCAGCATGTCAGCAAAGAGGTTTCATTCTAGACAAGCAACAATGGAATGTTTGTCCAACTTACCAATCATATGCATATTAGTAGTATACTGTTCAATGTTCTATGAATATTTGCACTTAGCATGATATATTATAGGAATACAAATATGCATACAACCTATTATAGGCAATATCATTTACTATTTCAAATAACAACTCAAATGCTTATCTTTTATGTTTGTGTGGTTGCCTCCCGCTTGATCTTCTGTATGTCTTTTGAACTTCTATTCATTATGTACCACTGTGCATGTTCAAGTGTCATCCTCATGATCTCATACACAAACATACACCCATTAGTATGTTCTAAATGTTATCAAAACATTATAGTTCTAAATAATCATGAGAATGTATAGTCATGATTATAGTTAATAAACATTAGTATTCAAGATTTCAGGGAAGTCTTGTTTTACTCATGCATATCATCAATCAAGATAAAAGACATAATATGCATAATCCCTTGATTACTAACTTTATGAATAAGCATAACCAATCATACCAAGTATACTTATATAAGGGATCTTAACACAAGGTAAGATTCATGGGAAACATACCTGGATTAGTATACCTACTTAGTTATGTACAACATACCTAAACAATCTCTTCAATGATTTAGAGATCCTGAGCTAGAACCTGCATGTCTCATAGGTTAAGCATAATACAACAAGGTCATACATACCTCGTAAGTAGAACAAAGATTATGGATGAGTCTTTGTCTTCATGTGGTCATGGTCATGGAACTTGATTTGTCTTTTGTGATGTACCTGTATCTTGTTAGCAGACAACATCAACCTCACACAACACCATAATGCATTAGTACAATCATATAACCCTAATCAATGAATGTCTTCAATCATTCACATGCATTCATACTGTTACTAGGGTGATAAGATAAGTCTAACATTAATCAAGATTGTACTAACAAATAATATGAAGACAAACACATCATGAACTTAATCAAGAATTAGATTTCAAGACATACCTGAGCCTCCTTAAGTCATACCTGTCGAGACTTCTTGTAGTCTTCTTATGTAAGGCCTTAGCCTCAACTCCCCCTGAAACTTGATCTGGAGCTTAATTAGGGTTTTCTAGAGAAACCCCTAAAGATTCAACCTTTGACTTTCACACTTCTCAATGGATGAAAGAATATGTCTTGCTGAGCTGATCAAACTAGCATACTTCAACTTTGGAATTTCCAAAATTTGACCCCTCAAAATTGCCTTTGAAACTTCTGGATCTTCTGGACAGGATCCCAAACTAGGGTTTGATGAAGCCCACCCTTCTTCCCAAACAAAAGGTTCAATCCAAGGCTCTAAACTCTTATTTTTCTTAGGATTTTCCAGCCGTGGTTACAGACTTCAAAAATTCCAACTTTTGCTGAAGCCCTAATTTTCCATCTTTCCGATCAAAATCCCGAACTGGGGTTTGATCAAGCCCGGTCTTCCACCCAACCAAAAAATTCAAACTTGGTCTCTAAATTTTGATTTTTCTGAGTAGAATTCAGCCGTGGACTCCGATTCCAAAAATTTTAACTTTCTCCGAAACCCTAAATTCCGGAAGCCATGAATAAAGGTGCTCCAAAAATAATTCTGTTTTGACAGAAATATGCACCTGATTGTTTCTGCTATAACTCTTAAGTTTTTGCTCCACAGGGTCTGAAACCCTTTTTCTGCAGTAGCCTGACCTGTTATCTTTCCATCCTGACAGGTCTGACCTCAATTGGGTTTTCTGAGAGAGAGTTATGCCAAGTGTCGCAACGTGACCTGTTTATGGGATAAAACAGGAGAGCGAACTTGTACGGCATGCCACGTGTCACTGGTTCACCTTCGGCCTCTGAAAAAGTTTCATGAGATAGCTCGACCTGTTATCTTTCCATCCTGACAGGTCTGACCTCAAGTGGACTCTCTGAGAGAGAGTTATGCTAAGTGTCGCAACGTGACCTGTTTATGGGATAAAACAGGAGAGCGAACTTGTACGACGTGCCACGTGTCACTGGTTGAATTTCGGCCTCTGAAAAAGTTTTCTGAGATAGTACAGTCTGTGTACTACCTGTCACTTTTTACGAAATTTCATTTGGAGCTTCCTAGCCCAAGTTATGACCTTTTTTCCTAGGTCACCTGAATTTGACTAAGATCTGGAAGAGGTAGAAACCCTAACTTGTACTGATCATAAATCACAAAGTAAAATGAATTAGAGGTTTTCCTTTGGACACAAGGTACCTGGAGATTTAATCTTCGTCCTGTAACAATTTCAGATCCGAAAACTT
Source organism: Larix kaempferi (assembly GCA_027924585.1). Lineage (NCBI taxonomy): Eukaryota > Viridiplantae > Streptophyta > Pinopsida > Pinales > Pinaceae > Larix > Larix kaempferi. Next base: position 6,747,917 of record BSBM01001219.1, on the reverse strand, counting down.
TGCCAAAATGGATTTATAGCGAAAGTGCTACGATGACTGGTTTTTGCTATGTAAAACCCTAACCTTCAAATTGTCGTAAGTAAAGGAAGTGTCGTTAGTGCCATACCTTGTCTTCCTTCAGGTTAGCTCTGATACCATGTCAAGATTTAATATGCTAAGACATAAAATAGCAGCATTACATTCCATTTCACAATAATAGCATATACAGGATCACTGAAGAAACAACAAGCACAGCATAAACACAAGAGACAAAGATTTATCCTGGGAAACCCTCATGGGGTAGAAAACCCAGCAAAGCTTCCTCAATATAGATGACCAGCAATATACAAAGATGAAACCCTGAGACATGATCTCCTCCTCCACAATAGCATACCTCTCCTCCATAAGTGCGCTATCCTCAAGTGAGTGTGTGTGTATAATGAGGAACACACCTCCTCTATTTATACACTACTCTGATATGTATTTTACACAAGTACATGTAGGCTCGTATTTAACCATTAGGTTAAATACCCCATTATAACTGACTGGGCCGACACCCACATGGTGGGTCTAATAACCCTAGTTACCACAACCAAATCGGAGGAATAAACATCTCCGGATTTATAGTATAATCACATCGGAGGTATGGAACATCTCCGGAATAAATAATATACAAATATAATATTCTTTGAAGTTACAATATTTCAACATCTCGCAGACTTCAATAGTTTTAATTATGCCAAACTACATCTGAGGCTAGAAAGCTCGATTGAGAATGTTGTTGTAATTGTGCAATATTCTGTGAAAACACTCTATGAATGCACCCAAACTCACTGAGAAATCTGCTAGACGAAGGCACTCAAAACCGTGAATGAGACAAACCACAAAGATAATGTTCCAGTGGAGGCAGGGGTGCTTGAATTCGTCACTAAATAGAAGAACCTGTTGCAGGTATTTCTTCTATGACAACTCTTTCTCTGGCAGTCAATAACCAAGCATTAGAAACTACTCGACATGTTATCATCAATGGCTATAAGAAATTTCCAACTAATTCTATTGCAACTGCAAGTTAATATTATTTCCCACTATCTGAGAAATTAAGGAATATATGAAGAATCCATGCAAGTTGCAGTTGTGGCTGCCCGAATTGCTAGTGCTACAGAGTTGCTCCCACTGTAGTTGGTCCAAAAGAAAAGGTAGGAAACATGAGCAAGAAGAAGAATCTGATGGGATATGGGTTTTTAGCCTTTTTTATTAGATTGCACAGAACAAATCAGAACAAAGATACCCAAGTAATGCCAGTGGATGACTCTTCTTTTATTAAGTTCAGGGGAAACGAGAACAGAAAAAACTAGAAAGGGAGGTTCTAAGATGCAAAAGGGAGAATAGAGCCAAAGGACCCTGTCAACGTAGAATTGAAAGGGCAAATCAAGTACTGATATAGAAACTACTTATAGAAAAACAACAAAAATTAAAGTTCCCAGAATAGTAATGAACAGATTCAGTCATAAAAATGAACAAATCTATTTTTCCATATACCCTGTTTTTAGAATGGGTTTAGAACAATGATTTTGCCATATAGGTTGTTTTCTTCTGTTTTCATAATTTTTTATTACTCTATTTTAACCTCGAAACCAAAATTAATAGAAAGACAACTACAATCGCAGAGATATACCTGGAATGAATGTATATCTAAAGAAAATTAAATGCAACAATCACAATATGTTCAAATTTTTTTACTGATGCATCATTACATTGAAAGTCAGTATAACAGTGGAAAACAGTGATGAGAATAACAGTGTTAATAATTACATATATTATGTCAATTATAGGAATATCTCAAAATTTTCCTCTAGCGAAGATAGTCCTATGCAAAATGCAAATAAACCTAAATTTCCCTCAAAAACAATCTTAACTTTGTACTTAATGTGTTTTTGCAAGGGGCCAATAGTAACCCTCGAGTATAAATTTCCCTCAAAAACAATCTTGCAGCCAAGAATACTTATGCCTAGAGGAAATTATTTCTCAAGCTCTGGATGTTGTTCGATTGTAATTTCATATACGATAACAATGTTTCATCCATGATAGCTTCACGTCCTTCAATGATGATGGAATTCCTCACGTGTATAAGACCAAAGGATAAATAGCAAATGTTAATGGCTTCCGAATTTTATCTACAGGTTTCTTCTCAACTAGAAGCTTGGTTGTTAGATGTGCCAAATTAGAGTGGTTCTCTCTTCCCTCAACAGAGAATGCCCCTTGTGCTCAACGACCTCTCCCACTGTATCGTGTGACTTGGGTTCAACTTCTTTTACTTAGTCCACAAATCTTGTGCTGGTCCAGAGATGTTAATTTGGCATGCACAGATATGTTGAAACAACGATTTTTTTTTTTTAATTTGTAGCATCTTTAATTTATTTGTGTTCTCTAGCCGGTCTGCTTTTACAGTTTACTGCGTTTGGTGGTTTTCCATAGTAATTTATTGGGGAGGCTTCTGATGTTACCACTGTGGTGAAAAGAACAATCAGATACCTCGATCCAGAGTCTATATTCATATACCTTGAACGCTTTAATAAAATTTTGATATTACAAGAGTCCAATTAATTGTTGAAAACAGAGGCAATTTTACTTTTGTTTAATGGGATAGTAAGTAATGAGAGGCTAGAGCCTTTTTAAGACTAATCAAAATTGTAAATTCATTATTCGACCAGTGTTGAAGATTGATCAAGCCAGAAGGAGATCTGATCGTCCACCCAGGCCTAGTGGTTTTGTAGAATTCCGCAGCGAACATTTGCCTAAGGTTTAATTGCAGAGTCGACAATCTGAAAACTACAGAGGAGGAGAAGGTAGACGGTCCAGAACACAAGTGAGGGAGATCAACGACCAAGGAGGATTCCGGAGTTGGAAAGTGCATTAAGGGTAGGGTTAAGATTGGACCCGAAATATTATTTAAATATAATTTGGGAATGTTTTAAGCCCGCCATTGATTCGATCAGACCAGATCCAACGGTTTCGTGTCATTTCGTGAGTTAAAACTGTACGAGAGTTAAGGATAAGGAAGGACTGCGAAAATGGATAACTTTGGGGACGTTGCTAGCGGGACTATTATTTTAGTCGAACTCCAAGTTTGGCAGAGACTAGTTAGCGAAAATTTGGCTAAACCTCAGACCACCTGCATCACTTATGAAGAGGAGTATGAACGTTATTGGGTTTCCATGTGACAACGAATGATTCCTTTGATATTTGCACACCAGAAGAAGCTAAAAAAAAATCGTTGTGCAACAATGTATGTTGGAGAACGAGCAATGGTTTGAAAGCACATTTCCAGCAGATTTAAAACAATTTTAACTTGGGTTGTTCGCCTCATAGTTTATACAACACCATAGTTGTACTATACATCTGTTTGCATATGTAATCAAACAAATATTCTTTTTATGAATTTGAAAACAAGATAACGATCCAACTACCTTTAGAACTTTATAAATCTAATGCAAATATAACTAAATTCATACCAGTTCTTTTGATAAAACTAAGATTTTCCTCCTATTAAACCAAAACAAAAAAAACTTTCATGCTTCTGAAACTATCTCTGCAAAAATAAAAATGTGGCTCACTCTTTGAAATGTAGTTAACGCGTGATAGAACAGGTGCCTGAATATGAAACGTATGCAAACATGGCTATTCAAATGGTTCAATGGATGCTATTAATGCCATCATTAGCAACTAATCAGTAAGCCCAGGAGTCTTCAGTGATCCGATGTATGGTCTAGCGACTAGCAGTGTTGCAGCAATACCTTGTGGTTGTCAGTGGTCACTCCTGCCGCCTGCGATAATGGATAATAGCATGCCTCTTCACAAGCAAACTTTAAATCCATTGCAACCACCGCATATCCAGATAATCCAACCAAAGTGGAGAAAGCAGACCTCTAGATATGCTCAATCCTCAATCCAAATGGACAACAGGTTTCCTTCTTCAACACTCAATCCTCAATAAATTTAGCATGTACCTGATCACTTACTTTCCACCCACCAAAGTCACCTACCGGGCCACCATTCATTAATAACTCAACAATTGTTACAAATTGACCCAGAAACGACTAGCAACGGACCGAGTTCCCCGAGAAACGGAAAATCGTTTCTGCTGAAATCATTGTGAGAAACTATTCGTTTCGTAAGAAACAGTTTCTTCATTCTAGAAACGGGAATGGCCATAGAAAACAACGGTTTTCGTTCCGTTTTCACAAAAAAAAACACAACCCCTCGTGACGTTTCTGGTAACACAGCATGCACCTACACAATACCTTCCACAGAGAAAGCAGGGAAAAGCAGAGCAAACAAGCATGCTCACATCAAACAATCAACCATTATGTTAGGAGACACCACTGCCTTGTAACTAAAATGAGGGATTATGAAAGGAAGAGACTGGAAAAATTCTAATCTCCAATAAGTAAGAGGATTTTGTTGTCAAACAGTCTGGTGCAGAAAAACTACAAGAAGGAAATACACATTCAAATACAAGAGGAAATAATGAAAAGGAAACTAGAAGCCAAGTACCCTAGGAGTCAGGACATGAGGACAAAAATTAATCAGGGTAATAATGTGTGGCCCTTGTCACAAGGAAATGCAGCAGCTCAACTTATAATAACAACACACTGGCAAAGATATCAGAGATGAGATTTCAAATTGTTCCACTAACCAAGTTCCAAAGGATTAAAAAAAAATGCACCCACAGGTGTGTGGTTTAGCGGCAAGTAGCGGGTGATTGGGGTTCAATTCAAAATGTCCCAAGAGAGTGCGGTTGAGACCATGTGTAAGCCCTAAGTGATTTTGACTGCATACAAATGTCCCTAATAGCTTGGAAACTTAGCAAAAGTACATCTATAAGTTACTATAAACAGCATTTCCAAACAAAATTACAACAGGTAACGGCTTCAAGATAATTGAATTTCTGCCTATTACAAAAAAGTTTTCATGACTCCAGCACTTAATGGCAAGGGATATCAAGAAAAGAAACAGAAAACAAAAGAGATGGCAGTTCATGAAAACGGAAACTTGATAAAAGAATATTTAGCTCTATTCGTAAAAGAAGCCCATGGAAAATGATTTTATTGCTAATGAATATGTATAAAGTTTGGAAGGACCAATGCATTCATACAAAAAAATCCTCTGTTTCCAGAACCCATCTTGCACAGTACGTTATATCAATGGCACCAACAAAATCAAGCAATGCATCCATCAAGTTTTCTAATGGAAGTAAAGGCTTGTGTTTGCCTTTGATTGCTAAACCTAGAACATAGCAAGAATGTTTAGATTTTATTTTCCTTCAACAACCACTACTTTGCCTTTGCAAGATACATTGAAATAGCTTCAAGTAACGTGGACAGGACGAAAAATTTGAACAATCATCAATTTCGTGCATTGGATGAAAAGAAGCATCTGGGGATGGAAAACAAACTAGTTCTTCGGAATGTTTCCAGGAACAGTTTAACACCTACTGCGTTCTTGTGATTTCTTTTGCTAAAAAAGACGGATTCAAAATTTGGAAATTGGAAAATGTAGTTTCAAGGGTGTAATCATCTATCGTTTTGAATACAATTCGAGTTCTGACAAAAATGTGCTGCAACGGCAGCTACTGCTTGCAACATAGAACTAAAAATCACGCCAAAAAGAAAAATGGCGCCGCCCGGACTTGAACCGGAGACCTTCAGTGTGTTAGACTGACGTGATAACCAACTACACCACGGCACCAGTTGGTTGAAAATATTTTCGGACGACACACCAAAACTGTAGTACGAAGGTTGATACTCATTTCGGAAAACACAGGCAAAATTAGAACACGGCACCGGTTGGTTGATTTGTTGAAACTTTTGCCAATTCACACACAAAACTGAAAATGACGCCGCCCGGACTTAAACTGGAGACCTTAAGTGTGTTAGACTGACGTTATAACCAATTACAGCACGGCAGCCCACCAATTGTTCGAGAATCTTTTGGGAAGAATGAGCAAAACGACGGCACCAATTGGTTGAGACTTTTTCACAGATAAAAATAGGATCGGCGCGGCCTGGACTTGAAGAGCCGGAGACCTTCAAATTGGCGCAGCCCAGACTTGGACCGGACACCTTCAGTGTGTTAGACTGACGTGATAATCAATTACAGATCTTCAAATTGGCGCAGTCCAGACTTGGATGGGATACCTTCAGTGTTAGATTGATGTGATAATTAATTACAGCACAGTAACAATTAATTGAGTATTTTTTTTTTCAGGGTTGTTATTTTGAAGGAATCAAGGAAAACTAATAATGCACAGGAAATTTCAACAAACTTTATTACATATACTGGATGATAAGTTGAGCAAACCATCAACCTGTAATGCAAGCCAGAAAATATCTCAATGAAATTGAACCCCTATGAATAAAATGAAAAATTGAACACCTTTTAAAAAGACTATAATATATTTATAAAAAAAATAATGTCATGACAATGAGTTGATGCTTAGGTTTTGCTTAGTTGTTTGTTACCTTCGTGGAGAAAATTTGTTTGTTGCCTGCCATTAATAAGTGTTCATGGAGAAAATATAGCTTCTATTTGGATTGGATATCACCAAAATTCGATATCACCTGCCATTTTGTTTTTAGCCTTATATTGGAAATTGCTTTAGGACTGGGAGGCAACAAACAAGTTCGGTCCAGTTTAGAAGACCTTTAATCAAATTTGAGGTGCAGAGTTTATTTTCTAGAAGAACGACTGTCGTGGATACAGCTGCTGATTTGCAAATTTGTAGCAGTTTTAGTTTTCATTCACAGCTAGATTAAGGATTATGCATCACAATAACACAAGTTTGCGTGGAATACTTATAGACCTTTCTTGAAACTGCAGAATTTGCCAGAAAAACTTATCTAGCATTTCTATGATAGCTAACATGACTTGCTAAGACTGTTGAAATCATCAGATTTAACGTTGAGGTGTGAAATGAGAAGTGAAAATATGAGATTGGTATATAAGAGGCATCATTTTAGAATTAGCAATGGCCACAACTTAATCCAGCCAAGCATTATAAGCTGGGGGAATACTGTTCTGGCCGTGTAAGCAGTGAAAAATGTTATAGGTGGTACTGTTAGGGGCTAACAGAAGTATTGGATATCATCCTGTTGACAGATTCTTGTACTCTTGCTTTTTCAGAATTTGAACATGCCAGGACTACTGGATTTTCTTTTAAAATATAGAATTAAATGAATACTTGGTTGATGTCAGTTGTTTGTATAATGATCCACTTGGTTAGTAGTCCATGTGCTTATGTGCAAGTTTCCTTTTACAACCCATTGAACATGATACAACTCGGCCTTTTCATCTTCCCACAGTCACAAATGTATGCAGGCTCTTTGCATTTCTCTCGTGTTCTTCTTTTGAATAGGAAGAGATGCACCAAGATGTTAGAAATAGATGAGAAAACCACCTGCTCCTAGGAGGAAATTGTATAGCGTGCTAGCTAGAGTGCCTCTTTTGCATGGTTTGTTCTAAAATTTAAAAACAGTTTGACGGTTGATTAGTTTTAGTGCTAAAATGGCACCTTGATTACACAATGTGAATGAAATTTCAGATAAATAATTTCTTGGATTGTTTCAATTTTTGGAATGTTTTATTTAGGATGAGTAAGCAGCAATTATTCAAAGTATATTCATGTCAGGATTTATTTTTTTAAGTTTCATATGGAGCATATTTTTGCCTTAGAAGTCATTCTGATTAGGGGTTACTAACGGTGTTTAGAACTTGCACCTAGTATCATTTGTCATTGCAGGTATTTATTTTGAATATCCTTTTGTCATTTCAGGTATTTATTTTGTCGAAATCATTCATCTTTTCACCTAATTTAATTTGTAATTATGAATATTTATTCTACCAAATTTGATTAGGACTTGTTCTTGATTTTACTGATTTTATTTATATTAACAGATAATTGAATACAATCAAAGTCATCTAAAACCTATTTTTAAATTGTTTCAAGTTTCAATAACAACAATAACAAGCATGACACACAAACATAGATACATGTCACTAGATAGACCTTAAACGTGGTGTAAATGATAGAAAGATTTCAACTCCGCAAGATCTTTTAATATTTAATCTATTATGAAGATAATTCTATGCTACTGTAGAATCTTGTTTAAAATATCTTTACCTCAAAAACTGGCTGAATTATTTCCTCGTCAATGAAATGGCAGTTTTTTTAACTGAATGTAAATGTATCAGGTGAAGCAATTTGCCTCATTGACCTCTTAGGTGAGCAATTTGCTATTCTGGGCTGTGGGAAAGATTGTGGAGTGCTGTTTTTTACGAAATCAGCAGCCTCGGAAGCAAGCAGCCTTCCTAGAACAAATAAGAGATATTATAAATATTGCATATGTAAATCTAATTAATATATATACAAACAGTCACATAATGACACGCCAGATCTGCATGCTTCTTCTGATAATTAATATATATTCTACCTTATAGCGATGGTATTGGTCGACTGCAATATCTCCACTACTTCCATAAGCAATTTTGCCTGCATTAACGTAATTCACTAATTTAAAAACCATTGCGCCATTGGCATTAACGTTCATGTATGTATGGACTCTGTAGTATTTAAGCTTAACCTGGAGTGCAGCAGAATGTATCCCAGATGCTGGGGCCTCTCCCACCTTCTTGGGCAGCTCCTTCTACCTGTAAAACAAACAGGAATTTGTCAAGAAAATATCCAGAAATTAACAAGAAACTAAGCAGAGCTCTGCTACATATTGTAATATTGATTATTATATTTAAAGTGCACAGGGGATTGATGTGGAAGTGACACCTGACAAGCAGACGTGGCAGAACCAAACTTGAAATTCTTGAGATTCTAATGCATACTCATAGCTTTCAAACTCGTGACAGCTGAATGATAATTGAATACTACTGCATACTGAGCTCCATTGTTTATTCGTCTTTACTCGAGTCAAATTAAATTAAAAAAACAATGTGGCGAATTAGATTTAAAGCATAAACATTATTTTAAGCATCCATCCATCAGGACAACTCTTACTTGCATTTTTTTATATTATGGGTGCAGATATTTTGAAGATGGTTGAGTTCTATTGAGTGGAGGGTTACATTTCCAGTAGCCTTAACTTTACTTTTCTAACATTGATACCTATGACTGCAAGCCTGGCTCATTTGGGGATTTTTGGTTGATTGCCCTCTGCAATTTGGCCTACAAAATTATTTCTAAGATTATTTATGTTCGATTGAAGCCTCTCTTGTTTAGATATATTTCAAGTGAGCAGTTCGGGTTCTTGAAGGATCGTCAAATACTGGATGCCATTGGCATTACCCAGGAAGTTATTCATACTATCAAGAAGAGAAATCTGAAAGCTTTGCTGCTCAAGATTGACCTTGAAAAAGCTTATGATAGGGTGGATTGGGGATTTTTATGATTGATTCTTATTCATATTGGCATTCCCCCTTTGGTTCTTCAGTGGATAATGGCGTGCGTTTCTACTGCTAAACTGCTAGTATTGTTGTTTTGATTATTGATGCACCATCAGAGTTTTTCAAAATCACTAGAGGGGTTCGACAAGGTTGTCCATTGTCTCCACTCATTTTCCTACTAATCATTGAGGGGTTGAGCAGATTGATCGGGGCGGCTAAAGCTACTAGCATTATCAAAGGTATCAAGTTTTCATCCAACTTGTCTCATACACATAGCCTATTTGTAGATGATGTCCTTTTAGCAGGGTTAAACTCGGTTGAGGAATGGCAGAGCTATAACTACATTATCAGGGAATTCTGTGATGCTTCAGGTATGCTCGTTAATAATAGGAAGTTGAATATTTATCATTTCGGGATTGGAAATTGCAATATTGATGCTTTTGAGAGAGTGTTACCATATAATTTTTGCCCATTAGAGGAGGGGTTTAAATACCTTGGATATTTCCTAAAGCCATGTGCATATAGGAGAAATGATTGGTTATGGCTTATTAAAAGAGTTGAACAGAAGATAAACCACTGAACTTACAAGTTATTATCAATTGGAGAGCGTCTGACATTGATTAAATATGTGCTTACTGGAATTCCAGTATACTGGTTTTCTCTCCTCCAGATCTCGGTTTATACCATTAATTGTTTGAGAAAGCTATTTTTTAACTTTCTTTGGACAGGAGGCTCGGCTAACAGTAATTTGGTTATGACCAGATGGGAGAATATAGCGTTGCCGGAAAGCAGTGGTGGATTGGGTATCAGGAATTTGTCCTTATTTAGTTGTGCACTCAGGTTGAAAAGCTTTTGGAGGGGGCTATTTGGGCCCACTCTTTGGTCTAGAATACTCTCGATTAAATATATTTAAAGGGTGATGTGATTAACTGGATAAGGAATCCATTGAAGCAGATCAAGGGAACTTCTCCCATTTGGGTTGGATTCATCAAAGTCTATAATTGGTTGCCTAAAGATTTATCATGGAGAGTCGAAAATGGCAAAGATATATTAGTGGGAATTGACCCTATTCTGGGGATGGATGAAAATTATACACTATCCACTGAAATAATCAATACTCTACATCGCTTTGATTATGCTACTCTTAATAAAATTAAGAGAACTAACCAGGGAGTTAATCAAACATACTGGCTCACTGCGATGGAGATGGGATTTCAAGATGCCATTGCCACATAATGGGATCGATACATCAACAAACTTAATTATGTTGGTTGTCGATTGAATATGGAGAAAGATAAGTTAATATGGATAAATAACTCAGCTACAGGTACGGTGACTGCTAGATTAGCTTACAGAGCTATCATTAATAGTTGGTGCATATTTCCAGCTGACTGGTGGTGTAAGGTTCTTTGGAAATGGAAGATCCCACTGAAAATTCATTGTTTTATGTGGCATGCTCTCCGGGGTGGTCTAAAAACATGGGATAACTTATCCAAGAGAGGTTGGATTGGCCCGAGTATATGATTTCTTTGTAGGAATAGATTGGAATCAATGAATCATATTCTGGTTGAATGTGAGTTTACCAGATCACTTTGGTCTTTAGTTACCATGGAGCTCAAATTAAATGATCAATGAGGCATGGATCTGTTTGGAATATGTAAACTCAATTGGCATAGGAAGTGTAAGAGTATCCCATTTATGTCTGTTGTGATTTCTTGGGATGTCTGGAGATCTAGGAATGAAGCCTTATTTGAAGACATGAGTCCAAATTTGGTTAAATCTTGCAACCGAATCCTGATGGTTATTAAATAGTATTGTTCTGTACATGATATGGCTTGCTCCAGACAGGATAGTGCTCCCATCATTTTACATCATAGGTCGGTGGCTTTTTTTTATGGATCGGAGGTGGATGGTTTTTGTGTTGTGGGGGGTGTGATTTATATAAACAAAGACCACTACTTTACTCTTAAGTTGAATTCTGGAAGGGGCACTAACACCAAAGCATAATTACTTGGGCTTTGGAGTGTGCTTACAGTTTCTTATGCTTTTGGTTTTCATGCACTGTCTATTTATGGAGATTCTAGGGTGACGATCAAATGGGAAAAAGGTGAGTATAATATGAATGTGATCTCTTTATATTAGTGGTGCTATAGAATCAAGAAGAAAATTAAGCTATTCAAGGAGATAGATTTTGAACATATCTATCGGAAACATAATGCGATGGCAGATGCACTTTCCAAAGATGCTCATGAAGGTGAAGAAGGCTATATCAGATGGGAAGAATATCTGGAGGCACAATGTATCGATTCAAGCATTGTGAACATATTTGAGTATTAGTGTTTGTTTTCTGTATCAAATGTAGTCTCTTGCTAGGAACATAGTTATTTTTTTATATTTCTGCCACTACTGGACTAAAGCATGCAAACTCTTGAACATAAGTCATGCTATTACGACTTATGCATTTTGTACTATTTTATTCTCATAATGAATACCAGTAGTACGATTTTTTTCCACTGAAAAAAAAAAAAAAAAAAAAAAAAAAAAAAATAAATAAATAAATAAATAAATAAATAAATAAATAAATAAATAAATAAATATATATATATATATATATATATATATATATATAAATTATTTTAAGCATGAACATTATTTTTGGTTATAAATATAACAGAAGTGCAAGCACGAAATTAGAGCAGCACTGAAAAGTAGCCTGTGCCTAGATCAAACTTCATCTTTTTCATGCTATAAGCAAATTGGCTGAGGCCCATTACCAATATTCTAACATGTATTCAAAATATTGTCAACCAAATCCTAAGCATAAACATTGAAATAAATCTCTTAAGAAATAAATAAAACTATTGTATACATAGTGTAATCATCTGATAACATGAACCATAAACAAAAATCAATATCAGATAGTCGATTGTCGAGTTCACCAAATTTGTAAATATAATATATTAAAGAGTATGAGAAATATTAGGTTCGAACCTGTGTATATAAAAACGTTCAATATAGATAATACGTTAACAACCTGAGTGGCTAAGCCACTTCACCCCGCAATCCTTCTAGGAGAAAATTGTTTTGAAAACCAGAGCTGTCGACTGTGAGCTATCTTGGGTTTGAAGTGCTTTCATCCTCAGAGAAGGCATGGCCATTACCTGCGCATTAATAAGGGTATAAAGAGTTGACTATAACGTTAGTCAAGAAGGAAATGTCTAGATTCAGACAACTACTATATCCCGAGAAACATGCAGGGGCGGGGCATGCTCGGGTGAACGAAGGAAGAAACTATGTTTGGGTTTTTGGTAGGGTTTCTTTAATACGAATAGATAAAAAACTTGACATATGCAAGGGCAGCAAGATCTCTTCTGGTCTTGCTTCTTACCAGATTCAGGTTTATCTGTGGGTCTAGCATCTTCGCCTTTGCGGGCTAGCTTACAGCTAAACTTATATTCCACCCTAAAGGCTCACAAGTAAGCGCCTCATCCACTGTACTCGTCTCATGTAGACACAACTCATCCTGAATAGAAAAATGAAAGCCATTCACATTCCTTTTTTTCCTTCGTCATCCAACACGTTAAAACCATTTCTTTGATTTATGTTGCTACTGGTCCAAGTTTTACAAGATTGTTTTGGCAGGACAAGATTCTTTCGGCTCTTGGGAACAACCCGCTTGTTCCCGGTTTAACTTCTAGAACAAATACAATTGTTGGACACATGCATTCAACACCATGCATCATGCCACACCACACTCATAGCCATCATCCACTTGCCTTGCCATGCTCCCTGTATCATGCAATATACAATCAACAATTAAATACTAATATTGCTTAATTTTGGGTTACCTCGAAAAGAGGCCAAATAAGAAGGGCAAGCAAGTGATTGGCCCATAGACAAAATCATACAAAAAAGTTAGGTTAAAATACATTGGTTTTCGTGATAACTAATATGTATTACGGCAAACCGATTCCTATAGTCCCTGTTGCTTGGCAGGCCGACAGGGACTAATAAGAAGGAAGCACATTTACTAAAGTGGCGGTATTAAATACATTGTGGAAAAGTTAAAGTGGGGTGATAACAATTAAATAAAAGTGGAAGTATAAAAGTATTATAATACCCAAGTTTTTTAAAAGCGAAATAATAAAAGGATATAAAATAACCTTTTAATAATAAAAAAATGAAGTATTTAAAAGATATATATATATTATTGGATTAAATATTAGAAGGGAAAAAAATGTTTTATTAAAGAAAACTTTTTAAGCTCTATTTCATTTTGGGCTCCATTACACCTTTGGTGCTTACTAATCACAAGGAAAAAGAACAAGTTATTTTAAAGAAATGGAATTTATACAATGTGAATATATACTATGTAAGATAGTATTTAAGAAACAAAATTATTATCTAGAAAAGAAGAATAAGGAGTCTGATGCAAGTGGGAATGACAAACGTCAATCCAACCCGCTTCCCCCAGGAAATATTGTGATTCTCTAAAATCGAACCACTAAACTTGGCTAAAAACTAGCTAATTCCTTCTCAATCGCAGGCCTTACCTTCAAAATGGGCCTTCCGCAATGTTCTGTAGGTCAAAATTAACTTTTCGCAATAGCCTTGCGGAAACACCTTCTTTCCTCAATTGCGGGCGTCCTTCCGCAATTGTATTTCCACAACACGCCCTTCCGCAACAAGCCTTTCCACAACTTCCTTTCCGCGATCCTCACTCCCACAATGCGGACGCCTCTTTTCTGCAATTTGCGGATTGTGGGTTGTGGGTGCACTTTTCGTAACTTCTTGAAAAGACTTCCGCAAAAAATTTCCCGCAATGTGACTTCCGCAAACTCTCGACTTTACCTCCCGAGCTTCTTCCTTCTGTGGAACACTGTATCAACTATCGATCCCTTACGGATTTGATCTCATCCATTGATCTATGATCAATGCGGAATACTTCGCATCGGCTTGCGAAAATGTTAACTCCCGTGCACATTCACTTTGCGGATCCTTTCCCCATCGTCAATCTTCCTTTTGGCTTTGATCTGAGCCGTCCAACCTCTGCTAATTGAATCGACTGCAACTCTATGATTTTTTGTTGATTGATCGAGGAATCGATCAGTCCAGCTCTACCTTCGTCCATATATAATGTGAAACTAAATACCACAAGAAATTTCCTCTGTTACTTAATGATAGTCAGTTTGTGAATGACTTGGGTGTTCTTAATTGTACATGAGAGTTCACACAAGCATGAAAATGGAGATTCATTCACACAGACATCAGGTTAATGCTTTCACACAACTCTACTTGATAGAATCTCATCTTATCTCTTAGTCAAATGCACAATAACACTATTGAATACATAGAACTTGCTAATTTCACTAACTAATAGCAATCCATCCATCCAGTCACATTTTCCTCTGGTATTCAAGAACATATCCCACCGACTCCCCCTCGCGCAAAGCTCCCCTCTGAGTCCCTGTCTCTCCCCTTTTCACCCATTTGAAATCTCCAAAGCCGAATGGCTGAACAAAAAACCAAACTAACTAACACTCCTCCCCCATGAAGGATTCACCATCATTATTCAACAAACTTCCTATCTGGCTTGATCTCCCTGCAGGGAGTATCAACTCGCCACTATGTCCTATTTTCTCAAAAAACTGACAACACACTAGTCGGTTACATACTTTGCAAATATGAAAATACTTAGTAAAAAAACTATCTTTCCTACTTCAGGGCAACTTGTCCCCTCACTAGCCACAACATGTGAACACCCAATCACATTGCTAGCTTAGCATTGATGCTCCTACATCAAACTCCCAAGGTTAAAATTTTGAACCCCTGTTCAGTAAATCATCTATTCCCTTTGTCTCTATTATTTAGCATTCATCCATGTAGAATCTTATACAGGATTTCCTTTCCATTTGATCAAGTATTCCAAGTAGTCTCGATGTCTGGTACTCTTTGCCACTCTAGTATCCATGATAGACTCATCTTTTGATGGCTAGGCTATAGGCATCTGCTTCAACCACTGAAGATCTTCCATAGGATCCCCGTCTTTTGTCATTTGTCCTGTATCATTGGCCACATATGTATATAGGTTTGCAACATTAAAAATAGGTGAGATACCAATCCCTGTTGGCATATCCAGCTCATAGGCATTTGCCAAAAATTTTCTAAGTATCCTGCAAGGACCATTTTTTTTCATTTTCAGTTTGTTATACTCTCCTTTTGGAAATCTCTCTTTCCTTAGTTGTGCTAAAACCAAATATCCCACCTCATAGTTTTTCTCTCTTCTCCTGGAATCTCCTCTTGTTTTGTAACTATTGTTACTTTGCTGCAACCTTGCTTTAACTTGCTCTTGTAGTTCACTAATCCTTGTTGCAAACTCTTCTCCATATGCACTTCTCTTTTCCAATTGACCCAAATCATGAAGTTCACACACCCCTCTGGGATGCATACCATACAGAATTTGGAATGGACTCATTGTGGTACTTCGGTTTGGTGAATCAATGTATGCAAACTCGGCTTGAGCTAGCACTTTGTCCCATTGTTTTGGATTTTCTCCGACCAGACTTCTCAACATGTTACCCAGGATCCTATTTACCACCTCAGCCTGGCCATCAAAATGTGGATGATATGCTGAACTGGAGTTCAACTTAGTACCCAACTTCTTCCACAAGGTCCTCCAGAAATGACCTGTGAACTGTACATCTCTGTCAGATACAATGCTCTTAGGTAAACCATGCAGCTTCACAACTTCATTGAAAAACAAGTTAGCAATGTGTGTGGCATCACTTGTCCTATAACATGGAATGAAATGTACCATCTTAGTAAATCTATCCACAACTACAAAAATAGAATCATTTCCCTTCTGAGTTTTTGGTAAACCCAAAATGAAATCCATACTCACAGAATCCCAAGGCCTAGTTGGAATAGGAAATGGTGTGTACAAGCCTGTGTTTTGGCTTCTTCCCTTGGCATGCTAGCATACCCTACATCTGCTCACAAACGTTTCAACCTCAGACCTCATATTTGGCCAGAAATAGAAATGGCTCAATTGTCCAAAGGTTTTATCACTTCCAAAGTGACCTACCATCCCTCTATTATGTTTCTCCTGTATCAAATTCTCTCACATGAACATTTGGGAATACAAAGTTTATTGTTTTTAAAGAGTAAGCCATCTTGCAATATATACTCCATCCATGGCTCTCTATCCACCTCCACATGATTCCTACAAACTATGTATGCATTCTGAAAATCAATGTCATCCTCATACAAACCTCTTAAGTGTTCAAATCCTAAGACTTGGATCTGATTTTCTTGCACAATAAATTGTCTCCTACTTAAGGCATCATCTACTCGATTTGATTTCCCACTTATGTGCTTCAACACAAAGGTAAATCTTTGCAAGAACTCAACCCATTTGACATGCTTCTAATTCAATTTAGGTTGCTACATGATGTATTGCAATGCATGATTATCATAAAACAAAACAAACTCCCTATGCATCAAATAATGTCTCCAATGCTTTAGTGCTTGGACAATAGCACAAAATTCCTTGTCATAAGATGAGTATTTTTGTTTTGAATCATTCAACTTCTCTCTGAAATATGCTACAGGCATGTCCTCCTGACTGAGTACAGCTCCAATTGCTACTCCACTGGCATCACATTTCACCTGGAAAGAGTATTTGAAATCTGGTAACTTCAATACTAGTTGCTCAGTAATCTTTTTCTTCAAAAACTGAAAGCTACTTGCAGCCTCTGCTATCCATTTAAATGGTTGTTTGTCCTTTCTAATTGTTTCAATGATTGATGAACAAATACCACTGAAACTCTTTATGAACCTCCTATAAAAACTTGCCAATCCATGGAAACTTCTTACCTAAAAAATGCTCTGAGGTGAAGGCCAATCAATAATTGCTTGCACTTTTTCCAGATCCATCTTCAAACCATCTCTTGAGATAACAAAACCCAAATACACTAGTTCTGATTTCAGAAATGTACACTTCTTCACATTTACCAACAACTTTTCCTTTTGCAATTTCTTCAAGACACATCTCAGATGCTCCAAGTGTTCTTTTTCTCTTTGACTAAAAATCAGAATATCATCAAAGGTAAACTATTACAAACTTACCTATGAAATGTTAGGAACCCGTGTCAACCCTTCTCTTTACTTTGTTAGTATATTGTTGTTGGACGCATATGCTTTTTAAGTCGTCCTATAGTATTTTTTTATCCATAGTTTGTATTAGCCCATGGTATTGACCCATAGTATTGGACGCATATGCTTTGTAAGTCATCCCGTAGTATTATATGTTCCATGGCATTGACCCATAGTATTGGGCATAGACTTAGTATATAAGTGTGTGTTGAGGCCAATGAAGGCACCGTGAAGTATTTTTTATTAAGCATGCTCAAAGGAGGTTGCCCCCTCGAAGTGACTTGTGATCAATAAAAATATTATGTGATATAATATATCCTGCATTTTATTAATTAACGGTTGCAAGCTCCTCACATCTGGTATCAAAGCACTTTCTTGGGCTCGTTGGGTGGAATTTCTGCCAAAAAAATAATTTGCATCTATTACAGGTTCGGACTTGGGAATAATCCCTATCCGCTTAACTGTGTGAAGTACTTGGACATAAGCCCTAAAACTCATTATGAGGAGTACCACAGGAACCCCAAAGTAGTTGGCCCATTGAGAGGACCTTCTAGCAAAAAGGGCAATGACCCCTACCTGATTGACTAGTTCCCACCCGGGAGGTAAACCAAGAGCTGTCGTTTGTGGCAAAGCGGTTATCAGTTTTACCTGAGCCGTGGAGTGAGGAGTACTACCCCAATAGGCAAGTCGTCAAACAGCATTGGTGGCTGAGTGAAACCCCTGAATCGTTAGGAAGCCAAGCATACCTAGGGTCCATATATATTTTTAACTGAACCGTTGCCAATCATTTCCGCATCATTGCAGATCCATCTGTTGATGATCACTTCCGCTTCGTTGCAGATCCAGCCGTTTCAGATCCATTCCAAAACTTGATTCAGATCCAACCATTTTAGATCCATTCCGAGCCATTTTAGATCGAGTCATTTTCAAATCCATTATGAAAGTCATTTCAAATCCATCCTTTTTCGATCCATTCCGAGTCGTTCTAAATCCCGTCGTTTCAGATCCATTCCGAAATTCGTTATAGATCCATTCTGGATAATTCTATTTTTTCGCCATATCTCCTTTGTTTTAACTCTGTTTGCCTTGAAACTTCATTGAAACCCGTGCAATCTCATTCTGCATATATCATTCCTGAGGACCCTATCCCAAATTCCACTTCCCAAAGCCAGAAATCCCACATTTGTCTATTTTTAGGGTTTTCCATAACGTCTTCGATTTTCACCCAATCGCCTTCAAATTTTGCCACAGTGTTCATTCCCTATTTCTGCTTCTTTGTCCGTCTATGACAAATTTTCTCATTCTTTCACCCTGCTTCTGAAATCCTCATTTTCGGCTTCCCTGTCCATTCAAAAGTGTCCAAAACCTATTCAAACCCCAATTACCCATCAGAGTTTCTCCCAAATCCAAATTTCCCTTTACTAAATAAGCTTATGCTTGTGTTTTTATACCCATTCACAAAAAAAAACTCTTGGCTATGGTTGTGACCCGCACAGGAGCACAAATCATGGAGGACAAACTTGTAGCCCTCAAAACTAAACTCCAAGATTTGGATGAAAAATTTCTGAGCCTCCATCTTCAGCATTTAGCCATGAACACTAGGTTCTCTTCTTCCAGCAATTTTTGTGTGTTGAAGCTTGATTTTCCTCGCTTCAATGGTAATGATCCTACTGGATGGATATACCGGGCAAAACAATATTTCAGTCTACATAATACTCTTGATGTCCAAAAAGTTCCACTTGCATCCTTTCATTTGGAACAGTAAGCCCTTCAATGGTACCGTTGGTACATCAAAGCTTATGACGAGCCAAAATGGACAGATTTTTGCCAACTCCTTTTGCAACGATTTGGTCCTAGTGCTTTTGATGACTTCATAGGAGCACTCACTAAAATTTGCCAAATTGGAACTGTGAGAGAGTATCAGATAGAATTTGAGAAACTAGCCAATCACATAGAAGGATTGTCTGATGAATTCTACAAGAGTTGTTTTATCAGTGGTCTTAAGGATGAAATTCGCTCAAAGGTTAAAATGTTTTGTCCCAACACAATTACAGAAGTCCTAGGGTTGGCTAAGTTGGCAGAGGACAAGATCACAACCCAACAACGCTCCAAATCCACTTTTGTTCCATCTAGAAATATGGTTTCCCAACGACCTCCCATCATGCCAGCTCCTCGCACCACTACTATCAAGCATTTGTCTGAAGCATAGATGCGGGAACATAGAGAAAAAGGGATCTTTTATAATTGTGATGAGAAATTCACTCGGGGACATAGATGTATTGAGCAACAACTCTATCTCTTGGATGTGGATTCTCCGCCTGCCTCTGAACTTGGTGTAGAAGCACCAGATACACTTGATGATTAGGTCGACATTCAGTAGTCGCATGTTGACCCTCCATCTCCAAACAACCACCCAGAGATATCTCTCCATGCTTTAGCCAGAGTCACCACCCCACAAACAATGCGGGTCAGGGGTTA
Organism: Larix kaempferi; assembly: GCA_027924585.1. Taxonomy (NCBI): domain Eukaryota; kingdom Viridiplantae; phylum Streptophyta; class Pinopsida; order Pinales; family Pinaceae; genus Larix; species Larix kaempferi. The sequence continues at coordinate 6,727,856 of BSBM01001219.1, read as the reverse complement.
CTTCAAGAAGATCCCTCTTACAATACTCATTGATTCTGGTAGCACTCATAACTTCATTGACCCTCAGATCGCCAAACAGGCTGATTGTTTTTTCCATCCTTGCTCCAACTTTGAAGTCATGATTGTCAATGGGGGCACCTTACCTTGCAAGGGGAAGTGTCGCAATGTGCGTATCTCTATGGAATATTATAACCTACGCTTTGACATGTTTTCCTTGTCCTTAGGTGGATGTGATGTGGTTCTGGGCACTCAATGGTTACGCACACTTGGCCCCATATTATGGGATTTTGCTAAACTTTGGATGCATTTTTCAGTCAATGGGAAACAACACACATTTACAATATTACAACTAGGGTCTCTCTGGATCATCAGTTCACATCGCCTGGAAAATATCCTTAAGAAGAATTCACATGGTGTCATCGCTTAGTTCCATTCCATTCAGATGCACCCATCAACGGTCTCCACTACTCCCTTGGATAGATATGCACCTTCAAGAGACCTTTCCGGTAAGAATTTAGCCGCATCTACATCTGAGAAGGAAATGATGTCTATTTTGCATGCAATACAGAAGTGGCAGCCATACCTATTAGGGAATTATTTTTGCATGAAGACTGATCACCAAAGTCTGAAAAATTGCCTGGAACAATGGGTCTCCTCCCCAACACACCTGAAATGGGTTATCCAACTCATAGGTTATGCCTATGAGATCACTTACAAGAAGGGTAAGGACAATCTGGTGGCGGATGCTCCTTCTCCCACATTTGATGACCTAGTTTCTCTTTCAACTATTTCTATGCTTGTTCCAAATTGGTTGCAATCTGTTCAACAGGGCTATGCCTTCTATGAAATCCATGCTTCTCCATCGGTAGGGCACTCTGGGTTCCTCAAAACATATGACCGGGAACGGTGTAACTTCTTTTTGCAGGGACTAAAAATGACAATTCAACAGATGGTGGCTGAATGTGCTACTTTCCAGGTCAACAAGGGTGAAACGACACTCCTTCTGGGATTGCTCGAACCCTTTCCCATCCCTACACATATTTCGACAGCTATTTATATGGATTTCCTTGAAACGCTCCGATGGTACAATACCACATCTAAAATGACACCATATGAAGCAATATTTGGACAGGCACTACCATTTCTTCTTCAATACACCCTCAACATTTCCCCAGTTCAGGAAATTGACTCGGTTCTTCGAAATTGCGATCAGATCCTTCTCATTTTGCAAGACAATATTCACATGGCAAGAATTCGAATGAAACAACAAGCCGATCAGCATCATTCTGAGCACACTTTTCACGCAACTGATATGGTTCTTTTTCGTCTACAGCCTTCCAAGCAATCCTCCCTGAAACTCAACAGGTGTTAGCTTCTCTTTGAATCTATCACAGAGGTATTAGTTCAGTGGCACAGAATGCAACCTAAGGATGCTACAGGGGAACCACTCCTTCAAATTCTGCATCAATTTCCACAACTAAAGCTTTGAAAACAAAGCTTCTTCTAAGGGAGAGGGGATGTTAGGAACTCGTGTCAACCTTTCTCTTTACTTTGTTAGTATATTGTTGTTGGATGCATATGCTTTGTAAGTCGTCCCGTAGTATTTGTTGATCCATAGTTTGTATTAGCCCATGGTATTGACCCATAGTAAGGGGCATAGACTTAATATATAAGTGTGTTGAGGCCAATGAAGGCATTGTGAAGTTATTTGTATTGAGCTTGATCAAAGGAGGTTGCCCCCTCGAAGTGTCTTGCGATCAATAAAAATATTCCGTGATCTAATATATCATGCATTTTATCAATTAATTGTTGCAATTTCCTCACATCTGGTATCAGATCACTTTCTTGGGAAACCCTTCTCATCGGCTTGCAGGTTCCTCACATATAATCAATGTGGAATACTTTGCATCGGCTTGTAGAAATGTTAACTCCCATGCACATTCACTTTGCGGATCCTTTCCCTGTCGTCGATCTTCCTTTTGGCTTTGATTTGAGCCGTCCAACCTCTGCTAATTGAATCGACTGCAACTCTACGATTTTTTTTTTTATTGATCAGGGAATCGATCAATCTAGCTCAACCTTCGTTCGGATATAAATGTGAAACTAAATACCACAAGAAATTGCCTCCATTACTTAATGATAGTCGGTTTTCGAATGACTTGGGTGTTCATAACTGTACATGAGAATTCACACAAGCATGAAAATGGAGATTCATTCACACAGACATTAGGTTAACGCTTTCACATAGCTCTACCTGATAGATTCTCAACTTATCTCTCATTCAAATGCACAATAACACTATTGAATACAAAGAAATTTCTAATTTCACTAACTGATAGCAATCCATCCATCCAGTCGCATTTTCCTTCGGTATTCAAGAACATATCCCATTGAATCCCCCTCGCGCAGAGCTCCCCTCTGAGTCCTTGTCTCTCCCCTTTTCACCCATTCGAAATCCCCAAAACCGAATGGCTGAACAGAAAAACAAACTAACTAACACTCTTCCCCCATGAAGGAGTCACCATCAGTATTCAACAAATTGCCTATCTGGCTTGATCTCCATGCAAGGAGTATCAACTCACCACTATGTCATATTTTCTCAAAAACCTGACAACACACTAGTCGGTTACATACTTTGCAAATATTAAAATACTTAGTAAACAAACTATCTTTCCTACTTCAGGGCAACTTGTCCCCTCGCTAGCCACAACATGTGAACACCCAATCACATTGCTGGCTTAGCATTGATGCTCATGCATCAGATTCGCTCACTCAAATCATGGAATTAAAAAATGATAATTATCAAAATCATAAATTACTAAGGGACAATGAATATTTCAAGAAGAAAGCCAACAAAAGTTTACTAGAAAAATATGAAGAGATCTCTCGTTTAAGAGATCATAATCAGAAATTACTTCTTTAAATCAAGAAGGCAAAGGATAAAGTACAACACTATCAAAATTTAGAAGAAGAGAATCAAGATCTTCAAAAATAATTATTGGGCAAGGATGAAGAAAGCTCTTCTTTAAAAATGGATAGTCAAGAATTGCTAAAGAAAATAAAAATATTAAAAGAAAGAGAGCACAAAAATCAAGACAATCAAAATGAAATCGACAAGTCAAACTATAAGGAAGAACTCTTATGCTTAAGGAGACATAATCAAGACTTACTTATACAAGTTAGAAATATAAAACATGATAAGAAATCTTTACATGAAGAGTTAAATCTCAAAGGATTATTAATTGACAAAGAAACGGTGACTGGCCTAATAGAGAAGCCATCAGATGCTCAAATTCAAAAGAATGCTTATATTGACAAATCACGAACATCAGAATAAGATGGTTCCGAAGAACAATCACAAAATATTAAGATTCCTTATCGTCGTCCAAATCATAAGAATCGTTACAACCAACAACAACGTCAAGAGAAAAATAAACAATACTCTATTTACAGACAACCTGACTACAACATTGAGAAAGAACACAAGCAAAATAAAAAACTTGCATGGAAGCCTAAAACGAGAAGTTCTATCCGAATAGTCGATCATCAAATAGTTCCAATGAAGGTAGATTTGGGGTGGATCACTTTCCAAAAGATGCAACACATAATTTCAAGAATTCGAAAGTTATATTATCTTGTTTCGTCAAGTATCGTAGTTACAAGCACAAATGATCTAAGAAGACATTATGAAAGAGAATAAGAGTTAAAGAGAATTCTTTTCCAAATTATGCTTTGAGGACAAAGCATTCTTAAGGGGAAGGCAATGTAACAAACCTAAAATATATAAATATTAAATAATAATATTAATAATAATAATTAACAATAATTATCCAAGGGACATAACCATTGTGAACAGTCATCAAAGGTGCCCCTTAGGATTGTATATATACGGGACCTCTCTTTGCATTGTAATAATCTCATCATTTTTCACATTTTATATATATTCCTATCTGGATTTATGTTCTCTATCTTATTTACAATGGATATTTCTTTAGAGCGAACTTTGTTCGTCTCAGGGAATTATTTGGATGTATATCCCTAATGTCCTAACTTAACTACAATATTGTTTTTGTTCCTCAAGTGAGGTTAATGTGTGTTAAGTTAAGTAAATTTTAAGGCTCACTTGGGGTCATGAACCAAGCATATGTTGATCTTAGGGAGTGAGATGTGTGCACAGGTGGTGTGAACTGAAAAACTTATAAAAGAAAATAAACTTCCATACTACATTTTTCTTGAAATTAAATTTCTCAGCTAGATATGTAATTGATAAGCATCTCTAAGAATTAATATTCATGTAAACATGAGAAATAATTATTAAAATATAAACATAAAAATGACATATTATTATTATTATTTGTGTAAACATGAGAATAGACAAGCACCTAAATTTCAAATAAACAAGCATCTAAATTTGAAATGAATATAATAATATTGTATCAAATAGGACATGGTATATGTTGTGGAAGGTGGGATTTGGTACTTGATCTCAAAATGTTGTATGAACCATCTTTAAGCTATTAACATGGTTTCAAAGGATATTAACATGGTCCACAAGTTGACATGGTTTTAAAGGCAATTAACATGGTCCACATGTTGACATGGTTTCAAAGGCAATTTAGAGTACTATTTCCTATTAAAGTAAGTAAAATGGATACAGCATTCATGGAAATAGTTCAAAAGCTACATGGAAACTCCAAGATTATTGTAAGTGATAGAGATCTAGTTTTCACTATTAATTCTTGGAAAAACTCATTTTCTTGTTTGTGTACTCAACTAGCTTATGAATTCTCTTACCATCCCTAATCTAATGGGTAAACTAAGATAGTGAATACATGTCTAAAAGGTTATCTCTATTGCTTTGCATATCATAACTAGTCACAATGGGTGAAATGGTCACCTTTGATAGAGTGGTACAACACATCCTTCCAAACTTCATCCAAAATGTCCATGTTTATGGCACTTTTGGTATCATTATCCACACATCACATCACCCTTCACAAGGGAACTTATGGTTAAAGCAATATAGGATGGCATCAATGACCAATAAGAAGTTCTCCAACTATTGAAGGACAACTTGGTTATGGTACAAAATATGATGAAACAACAAAGGAAATCAACATCATAGCGAAAGATACCTTGAAGTGGGGGATTGAATATTTATGAGGTTGCAACTATACAAATATATGTCCCTCAAGCAACAAAACAAAGACAGTAAATTAATAATGAGGTATTATGGTCCCGATAAGGTGTTGTATATGATAGGTAATGTTGCTATAATATTGGAGTTGCCTTTGTATTAACATGTACATCCATTATTCATTGTTTATTGTTTTAATAAGATAATCAATGACAAGATCCTAATTTATAATATTTTTCTAGAATTAGATTAAGAGGGAAAACACATACTAGAACCTGAACCAATCATTGAAACACAAATAATGCAACTATGGAACCAATCAATTACCAAGTACCTCATTAAGTGGAAGAACTTGTCAATACAAGATGTAGTGTTGGGAGGTGAGTTCTTCATATAGAATCATCCACATATGATTAACATTGATGAAAATGTTGGTTTGAATGGGAGGGGCATGTTACAACCCTAAACATAACCCTCATTCATTGTATCTACATCAATAATAGTTATGTCAGCTTACTATTAGTACATTCTAGTTCTCTTTGTCACCTATATATACAATAAGGAGACTCATTTGAATAATCATCTTATGCATTTGATATATAGTAAAAGGAGGTTTCCCCCTCAAAGTAAGCATGACATTACATAATGTGGTTTCTTTCTGCTTGTTTGACTATTTTTTCCATAACAACGATCTCATTGTTTATGTTTGATGGACATTTGGAGACCTTACATAGGTGGATTCTTAACCTTGGAATCAGTGCTAGATGTGGCACACTTGTCGAGGAGGTGGTGATCTGATATGGTATTATAATAATATTATTTTAAGGCCACAGCCAATACTGACACCAAATTGGTTTATGAGACCCCCTTGTTTGTGGGACAAGGGACCCCCCTCCACACAACAATTTAACTACTAAATTATATGGATATGTACATACCCTACCCTCCTTCGGATTTGAACCTATGACCTCTTAGGAGGAAACACACATTCTTAACTCTTAGGCCCACTCATGTTGTACATGGTGCACATATTGAAGGATATGGTTACTTGACTTGGGGTGTGTACCTACCTTGATGAGGATCGTGAGGAAGTAGGGGAGAAAGAACTTGGCCCTAGGAGCATCAGGACCATGTGGCACACTCTAGGAGGATGGATGTTTCACTTGAGGATTCTTCGGTTGAGCGTTCACTGCTTGGAGTTGGTTATGAAGCTAGGAAAAAAATGTTGAGGAGGAGCATTAGAGCATTGGATTCTTATCTTGGATAACAAGGATCCTTGTGATGAGGATCACTTGACATGTGTGCACCTTGGAGATGGAGCACTTCACTTGGAGAACTTAGCTTATGGATTAGACTAGGATGCTTGTGGAATTGTCCACTTTACATTGGTGGCCTCCCTCACTTTTTATATATAAAAGGAGGATGGTGTTTTTGTGCAATTCTATGTCACAGCAGATCTAAGAGCTGAGTATACCTCACAGAGAAAGAATGAGCAGAAAAGTTGAATAAGAGTGAAAACTACAGTAAAAAAGAGCAGAGAAATAATTATGCAGCAGAACTCAGATAGGAGCAGAATAATGTCACACTATCCAATAATCAGTATAATAAAAAATGACATTACAATGGAGAGAATTCAAATCACTCAGGAGAATCCGAACCTCAGTTGGTCTAGCATAGGGATTATCACAACTGGAGTGATCTGGAAGACTCAAACTCAACTGAACTGAACCTAAACTCAGCTAATTGATGTCACAATCAGTTAACTGACTAAGGAGGGCGCAATAGTGAGTTTGTCATGCATGTCAATCAGAAATGGGCGCATGAGGCTAGAATCAGTGGCATTCGGAGTTCTAACCCCCCACAAGAGTCATCTAACTCAAGTGGACTGCACTAGAGCACTCAGTTGGTTCCTATAAAATAGGGAACTGACTGAAGTGGTCCTAAAATGATGCATGCAAGGCTCAGAAGGTGGTAGATGGATCCTGGATGACATCTGCACACCACTAGGGGGAAAATGACATCATCAACAACTAGGAAAAATTAATAATGTTAGGTAGGACAAGGATGGAGTATTAAAATATCCTAACATTTTTTGTATGTAATGTACTTTTTATTATATCTTTAGGATTGTGTGCTGGGAAGGTTTTGTTTCTTGTGTGACGTAAGATAGGAAAGCCCAAGGTTTGTGTGTAAACCTTGAGGAGACATAAAGATGGAATATAACATAAGGGATGATATTATTCCTTCACAATTATATGATGCAAGAGATTAATAACTAGGGTTTATGTGTCGTAAACCCTAAAGCAAGATCATGGAGTTCTATAGGAGTAGGATTCTTAGAGATTGGTGTGATGCTTAGATTGAAGAAGACTTGGAGCTTGTGTTTGTGTACTCTTGATATTTTTTGTAACATTGTATAGAGATATTAGTGCTTGTGTTATGTAAGAGAAAAATACCTAGGGTTTGTGGGATGGAAACCTAGGATGGGTAAGAAGCTTGGAAATCCAACTCCAGGGTTTTTCTTGGACCCTTTGTACTCATGTGATGAAATAAATCCTAGGTTTTGTCTGATGTAAACTCTAGAGTGAGGCATGAGCACTAGAGAACTTAAGAATACCTAGAGCTTCGTGCAATGGTTTGGAGGACTTAGCTCTTGGTGAGAGGCGACACTAGACTTAAATGTTTCCATGTTCATGTGATGATGTACTAGGTGAGACACCCATCGATGAGTGTTATTGTACTTGTCTTGGACTTTTTGTGCTTGTGTTGATGCAAGGAAGTATGGATCTAGTATTTGTGTGAGACAAATCCTAGAGGTGACTTGCACCACTAGGGTAGGATTCATTGTGTGAGGAAGACTTAAGGTTTGTGGAAAATAAACCATAGAGAATACTTGGAGTTCTTATGTGATGCAAGCTTAGAGAATCTCCCGGAATACTTGTGTAATGCAAGTGGGATATCAAGGGTGGACTTATTGGTGTTGATGCTAGCTTTTTTTCAAGTCATTGGAGTAGCTTGGTGTGATGCTTTCTAGACAACATTTGTTGTTTAGGGATTGTTTTTAATGGTGTATTCCCTTGCTAGGGTTTAAATGCAATTAGAGTAGCCTAGTTTGTGATAAGGAACAAGATGAGACATTACTAAGCAATCATGAATATGATGATTTGACTTTGTCATAAAAATCAAATGTTTGGAAAATTGGCATATTTGACTCATGTCATTTGTACTCTATTCCCCACTTGGATTAGCACAAATTACCTAAGTTCATTTGAGAGGTTTAACCTTAACATAAAATTGGGATTAAGGTTTAGGTTTGAACCTTTTTGGTTCATGGCATTTAAAAATCCCCAAGGGAAATAAGATCCAATATAGGGATGAACATAATTGCATTGGGAGACTAGGAAATTGTATTAGTACAGGCCATGAAAACTTAGTGGGTTTATCAACTAAGATGTTAGCATATCAATAAAAAAACATAACTGAGTTATTCTTACAAACATAAGGACATGTCCTTAGGATCTCCATTAATTGGGCTATGCCATCAAACTAGAACAAGAGCAATTCCATGGTCATGTTACAAATGTGAGTTTAGTACTGACTATATAATTCCCTCACTTCCTTAATCCATCATCAGATAACTCCTCAAGAGGGACCCTCTTGAAAAAGTACACTGAGATGGAGCTCCACCATAAGTCATAAAATAAACAATCATGATTAGAATTAGAATATTTAATATCAAGGGAGATTTAATACCTCGTGATACACCTTCAAAACAATTTTTTGGGGGTTCTAGGGTGCCATATTCGATATCTTGATTGGATGTATATCTTGCAATAACAATGTTTTTTTGGGGAAATGAGGAGCCAATAATGTCCATAACCACCTTATGGGATAAGGTTGCAACCTAATAGGCCAACAAGGTAAAATTAAATGAGAAGAGATTGGGAAAACACTTAGTGAGGGTACCAAAAGATTGTATTCCTTTAGACTATAGATTCAAAACCTAACTCTCTCCCTCCCTTAAAATATTATTTTCCATATCAAACCTTAATTATCATGATTTGTTCAAATTTGGACCCATAGGGAAATACAAATATTTAGTTATGTCATTTCATTATGGATTCAACTTTCATAGTTAATTAGGCTAGCTAGGAACCAAAAGACTTCAAATTCTACACAATTGGGTGGCCCTTTAGATTCAATAAATGAATCGATGTTTATTTCTTTATTTATTTGTGACTTACACTTATTAGATATCTTAGGCATTCACATAATAGTTGATAAGTAAGATCAAAATAGTTTCCCAAACAACCATATAACCATTAACGAGATTAATCCCTAGTTCACTCAATGAGCCTTGCCTCTCCCTCCATAATTTTACCCAATTTTGCCCAAAAACTATGGTGTCACTCCATATACCTAGACTAGTCATCCAAGCTAAGAAAAAATTTATTTGTAGGGAGTTGGATTGTTTCCCCAAGGGATATTATTTACCACTTTCTTACCTCTCTTTGAGGATTAGTTTGTCTCCTAGGACAAAATATAGTACTCCTACCGCTTCCATTTAGGTTAGGTGTACCTATTTCTTCCTTGGATTTCCTAAGCGTACCTACAGCAAAATTTTATATATAGATTCATATTATTCCTCATGGACTCATATAAAGTACAAGGATCATAAGCGATCGGATTTATTTCTCTACAAAATAATTAGCTTTGACATAAAATTCTTGGGGTGAGATCTTCCTACATTACTAGCTCAGAGCTAATCACCTCAATTTTTTATCCTTTTGTTGGACCATGGAACAAAAAAACTTGAAATAAGAATGCATCAATGAGATCAATCAAGGAACATGGGATTTAACAACATCTATCATAGATCATCATGCCTTATCAGCATGTTTTCCTAGCTTCAAATATTAGGAGTGATCCAAATGGGAGTGTACTACTGAAATTAACAAGACCACAATAACCACTATAATAAGTTCAACTTACATATATTGTGTTGAATATATTATAATAATACATGGGATTAAGTTGGTTTAGACATAGATTAATTATATCATTTAATATACATAGGTGAAAAAAATGGAAAATAGTCATCTCCAAATTCTCATTAATTAAATAAATATGTACACAATATTAGAACAAGATGGAGCTTTCAAGCAACCAACCACCTTGTTTAAAATCCTAGGGTAATAAACAACATTAGTAGGGGATAAGATGCAACATAGTTTTTTTTCCTATTTTCTTATCCTCAATTTTTTGTGTACAAAATTTCAAAATAAGAAGAGGCATAGAAGAAAACAATATGTTATGATTGTTGGGTCTACTTATGTGACAATGTGCTAGATTGTCCATGTGCATCAATGTACATGTGTTATTTTGTAACACCCCACCTTTTGATGGGACCGCTAAAAAACATTTGGACATATATTGTATTTATTTGCTTATTATATATCGAACTCAACTTGACTAAGTAAACTATGTGTGTGGATTTATAAACCTACTTATATGCATCAATTATGTTTTAAATTGTCAGTTATCTTATTAATGTGGGCAGTCATGTGATTTGCTTCCAGTATGAAAATTTAATAAATGATAAGGTAGGTGGATACCAATGTACATTACGCTTAAATTAATGAATGGATTCCATTGGAGCTTGTGTTTGTGTACTCTTGACATTCCATTTTAACATTGTATAGAGATATTGGTGCTTATGTGATGCAAGAGAAAAATACCTAGGGTTTGTGGGATGTAAACCTAGGATGGGAAAGAATATTGGAAGTCCAACTCTAGGGTTTTTCTTTGAGCCTTTGTACTCATGAGATGCAAGAAGTCCTGAGGTTTGTTTGATGTAAAATCTAGAGTAAGGCATGAGCACTAGAGAAGTGAAGAAGACCTAGAGCTTGGTGTAATGGTTTTGAGGACTTAGAGGTTGGTGAGGGGCCACACTAGACTTAGTTGTTTCAATGTTCATGTGGTGATGTACTAGGCGAGAGACACGTTTATGAGTGCTATTGTTCTTGTCTTGTATTTTTTGTGCTTGTATTGATGCAAGGAAGGATGGATCTAGGATTTGTGTGAGACAAATCCTACAGGTGACTTGCACCACTAGGGTTGGAGTCATTGTGTGAGGAATAATTATGTTTTATGGAAAATAAACCATAGAGAATACTTGGAGTGCTTTTGTGATGCAAGCTTGGATTGTGACTTAAGAGTTGTGAATATTCTCCCCTTCAAGTGCATTGTTTTGGAGTTTTTTTTCATGAATTTCCTGGTGAATTTGTTTGAATAGAAGTGAATATATGCCATTTCATGTTTAACCATAAGGATGAATGTTCACAAGAAAAATATCCAGGGAACCTCATGTATCAAGGTGAAATTTTGTAAGTGTTTCAAAATGCATATTTTCAAAATTTCCATGATTTTTTTGGGGAAGAAGGATTGGCCTCAACTAACCAAGCTGGAAGAGATTGAGAGGAACAAGGTCATTCTTTGCTCTTTATCAAATTCTTAAAATTTATGAATATTTCAATCTTTGGTATGCCTTTTTTATGTTATGAAATATAATACAAGAGGAGAATCTCTAGCTTCTGATCTACAACCATCTAGATTCACGTTTATTTCTCTATTATGGTTGCAATCAAATATTCTAAAGAGATAAATTTATATATGATATGACCAATATTTTTATAGGTTTTATGTATATGAGAAGCAAAATAATTATTAATACATACACATTTGTGATAACTTTCAAGATACTCATGTTTATGATAATCGCTATGTTTTAGAAAAATATTGGTAGACATATCTTATTTTTATCAATAATAGTTTATAATATATTTTGGACAAATTGTTTCCTTCAAGATTATAGGACCAAGTTGAAAATTTTGACTATTGCAGGCTTGGATTGTAAGTTTCTTATGTTTGCAATATAAGTGGTTTGCTTTACTTTAAAAAATTCTCAAGTAAGGTTGATGGCATCAAGATTGCCTAACACTTATCTAATGAAGTATTAACCCTCCATTCACCCTTATCTAAAGAAGTGAAATCAACTTTCATTTACTTATCAACCATTAACTAACAAAAAGTTAGGCCCTCCATATATCTCCTTATTATCCACTATCTAACAAAGATAAGTCAATCATACATCTCCTTAGAAACACTTAGCTAAAGAATCAAAATCAACTCTCCCTCGTTTTAGAAACCATTATTCAAGACGTTAAACCCTCCATATATTTCCTCATAGACCCTTAGTTAATTATGTTGAGAAATAAACCCTCCATATGGTCATTTAGGGTCACTTAAGATTGTAATATTTTGCACAATCCCCAACCTAAACCAAAACGCATTCACAACATTGAAAAACATTTAAACATTGAGAAATTTGGCAGGGTAATCTGAGGTTAAATGGTAGGGCACTAACAGATTTGGTAGGCATTGTGTCCTCTGTGTCTATTCTTTGCAACCTCTAGTTCCTATGTGACCTTCTTGACCTCCTCGAAGACCTCCTCTATGACCTCCTTGACCTCCTCTGCGACCTCCTCAACCTCCTCTATGACCTCATCAACCTCATCTATAACCTCCTCGGCTAGCTCTACAACCCCCTTAGTGACCTCATCTACCTCCTCTACCTCCTTGACCTCCTCTATGACCTCCCCGACCTCCTATGTGACCTCCTCGGTGACCTATGCGACCCATGGACTTGTTTTATGGGTAAGATAAGTGAAATATGTTCACGGGCGGGAGGGAGGTAAGTTTTATATTTTGAATTTTTTTTAATGTTTTATGTTTATTATTGTTTTATGTGTTTTTATATTTATATGTATTGTTTCTATTTATTTTATATTTAGTATTTATGCATTATTATTATTATTATTATTATTATATATATTAAAAATAATTTGTAACCATCCCAAAGGGGTTGGATCCATTGGTGAAGAGCAAGGATTTTTTCACCGGTGAGCAAGGTTCAATTCCAATGAGGTTCGAACCTGAAGCCATGGGGGCACCTTGAGGTAGTGGTCGAATGTGTGGTTCCACCCAGAGAGATTGTATTAAATGATCGTGTGACCCGTGGACACATAAGTGGATCAAATCCCACCCCCATGTCCTCCTAACATTTTAAGTCAATTCTCGCTATCTCGCTCAATTAAGGTGTGGGCCTCATCATCAAGGCGACCCGAGTTCAATTCCCCTTAGGGGTGACTTAGTTGGGAAGCGACACCTAAAAACCCAATCAAGTTGAGATTGGTGCAGTCCAGTTCAGGTGCGATCCTCGGGTAATTTTGACAACTTTGATGCCCCTGGGTCGTGGTTTCTCAGACCACGAGTCACTCTCGCAAGTCAGGGTGATTCAAGCAAACAAAAAAAGAAAAATAAATTGTAACCTAAAATAATGAATACAATTAAATTTGAAAATAAATTTTGATTAAAAAAACATATAAAAATTGTAATGATGATGTCAATGATAATGACATTAACGACATCGGTGTCGATTACAATCATCATCATCACCATCACCACCATCCTGATCATCGTCATCGTCGTCATCCTCATCCTCATCATCATCATCATCATCATCATCATCATCACCATCATCATCATAATCATCATAATCATTTTCATCATCAAGAACATCATCGTCATCATAAGCATCATTGTCGTCAGCAATAATCATCATCATCATCATAAACAACACCATCCTCAACATCATCATCATCATCAACAACAACGACAATGATGATGATGATGTTGAGGATGGTGTTCTTTATGATGATGATGATGATTACTAATGACAATGATGATCATTATAAACATTATCAACCATCCATATATTATACTCCATTCTACAATGTAAAGTCAAATATTGTGTATGCTCCAAAGGTTAAGCAAAATGCCCACCCAAATGATGAATTGACTAGCTAGTGAAGCATACGATGTGTATGATCCAAAGGTTAGGGAAAATGACCAAACAATTGATGCATTGACCAACTAGTGATGCGTATGATGTGTACAATCCAAACAATAGGCAAATTAGCATTGTCCTTGGTACTATGAAATCATCAAACCAAGCCTTAAACCAAATCAGAAATAGAAGATTACATTTATTCCATTGAATCCACATCAAGAAGCATGACCTCGATGTGCTTGTGATTGCAAATGCCTTACTCTTTTTTTAATCATGCAATGACAGTCTGTGTTGGTAATATGAACTAGCCATAGACCTACCATTTACATATCATATTAGTATCAAAGTAGTTGAATCCATGACCTTGAAGAATCTATCAACACTATGAGGCAAAAGCATACTCGCAATGGGTAAAGCACTAAATGGAGAAATGTTGGAATACCTAAAGGCGGTTGGATCCAAGAGGACAATTAAAGAAGAAATACAAAGGTTTGACAAGATAATAAAAGACTTGAAAAAGGATCTCAATACTTCTGCAAAATTATTACCTCTATTAAAATAACACTTGGTTGAACACCAAGAATCCCTCACCACTATTACAACAAATTGAGACAATAGCAACATCTAACTCTTGCAATTGGGAAAGAAAGTAGTTTACAGGGATGATTAACAAGAATAAAGGATCACTTGGATGATGGCTCAATTGTACCAAGAATCAATAGAGAAGGAGGAGGCACTAGCCAGGTTAAAATTAGTTTTCCAAGAGGTAAAGTATTCACAATTTCCTTCCATTTCTACTATAGAATCCAACACCATGATCGAGGCAATCATGGTAATATCACCCTTTAAGGACCTTTCTCAATCCCTTTTAAAATATCCCTTTGGTAATTTTTAAAAATATAATATGCTAAACAACTTATTAGGCACATCAATTTGCACAACACCTATTTTAGATACCAAAGGTAAGAGGACATAAGAGTTGATAAAATACTTTGGTGTCTATCCCCAATATTCACTTGGTGCATAGCCACCTAGACACCTCAAATTGATTGAGTTTAATCAACTTCTTAAGTTGATAAGTGTTTGAAGACAATCTGTTAATGCGGAAAAAAACTGATCTCTCTAGCCTAAATGATTTAGATCTAGAACAAAAGAGTACATAACATAATTATCTTTCTTAGTTAGATTAAATTGCAAGGTATATCAGAAAGTAAGTTACATTACAATCACAATCCCTATCTCCTTGTTTGATCTACTTTCAGTTCCTCGATCTCCAGCTGCAAAACAAGATGGAGCAAGTGGAAACAAACGAACAATATGAAATCATATGATTATGAATCTAACTAGATCAACGGTCAAAGAATCCAATACTAAACAGTATTATAAGACATAACAAATTTATGGAAAGATATTTATATTAAATGTAATTTGTAGCAAATACAAAGTAGAGATTTACAACCGATGCCTTGACGTTATGACTCCAACTCAAATGATCTTGCCTCAAATATCAAAGCCTCCTAGCCTCCTCTGGATGAAGAAGATATTCCTGACCAGATTTCACCAGCATATGGGTGCTTTATCCTTCCTCCCTTAACAATAGAGAGGGGGTTCATATATATAGAGCTAAAGGGATAGGAAAGGTTGAGGATTTAGGGGAGAGGATTAAGGGATCATCCCACTAGGTTAGGGAATCGAGTGCCACCTTTACAAGAATCTAGGGATAAGCCTCCACATCACCAAGCTTCAAGAAGTCGCTCGAAGCTTCCTTTTATCCATTTTAACCAACTCCGACGCACCTTGCATGAAGGAAACATGCATCAGAAGTAGATCATTGCACCTTGTACAAAGGCACATTGTGTCGTCGATGCACTCTGCTAAGGTGCATAACACGTCGCCTTGGTTTCGATGCTCCTTGCTAGAGGGCAGGGCGCGTTGAGGTGGCTAAAAAAGGTAAAGGAAAAGGAAAACAACCTTTCTTCCAATTTTTTAGCCAAGGAACTTCAAAGATTAAGGAATAGAGATGACACATGACTCATGATGACGAGATTTTGGTGTAACAGAATGCCCCCCAAAGCATGAAGCTGGTAAAATAGAACAGGTGAAATGCTTTGCAATATGAAGGATTGAGGCAAGGATCATCGGTCGGAATAGACTTCTGCAGTACAACTAACTCTAAGATATATGGCTCACATGGCTCCCGACCAATACATTGCATATCCATGATAGTAAAGATTGACTGAACACAATCATGGCTATTGGACACAAGCATAGATCCATGATGAGATGATAACACAGCCATGACCAATACAAAGTGGATCCGTGTGATATGACTCAAAAATATCCATCACAACCTAGGAAAGATACATGAGTTAACCCAGGGTCTTCAATCCCGCAATGATACTAATCTAACCATGTGATTACAATGTCTTTAAATCGAACATGGTAGAAACCACTTGATTACTGGTCATTGATGTATACCATTAACAAGCACGAGGGAAATCACCATTGATTTCAACGATTCCCAAGGTATCATAGTACATACCATCGAATGTGAATCAATGAGATGAGGTTGAACACCCGATGGAATCTTTCAATCAAGATCCAATGATGTGAACTCATGTTGAAAGCGAGGTAACCTGCCATTAAATCATGCAGGCCCAATATACTTGATTGGTTTCTATATTCAATCCTTGGATGATGTGTTGAAGTAGACAAGGATAAATCCGTCAAAGGAGGGCCATGATGCATCCACCATCATCGACACGAAACATGATAAAAGATGTTTTGGAGTAACTCGGACAGTAGAGCAATGTTTGAGACTGACTCAGGAAATATCGACACGATAGTGGGTAGAATGACTGCAGATAGTGAATCGATGAACATACCTCTCTTGAACATGGGCATGGAATGACCTGACAATATTGGCATGACGAGAATAACACCAACCCTTAATGAAACTGATGGAAGAATCATTCTTTGGATGAACCAAAGGAGTAAAAAGACTCATGGAATCAGTAGGACTCGAAGACAAAGTGATTACCCAAATGTTTGAATGTGAATGAAAATGAGTCCCATGTTCAAGAGTGACTAAGTACTTCCATAATTAAGATGAAACACAAACTCTTTCCTTATCCCCATCATGATTGATAAGTACCTGGTTTTTTTTAACAAGCTTGAGGAGGGTAACAGATGCTTGGTATAGCTCATCCTTCAGACGAGTCCAATCCAAAATGTTGTATGAACCTGAAATAGGAGGGGTTCATCCCAAAACGAGCCCTTCAATGTCATATTTTAACGAGTCCAGAGAAGGTAAAATCAACGTTATTTCATGTTTAGAGAGTTTGAAAAGAACTAAAGAAGACTCCAAATATTATTTTTCGTAAAAGTTAGTCTCCTCATCCGAAAAAGGATAAAACAATATGAGGGAGAAATCTTCCAATCATGATTAACTGAAGTGCTCCTTTTTCGTAAATACTACCTCTTGGTCCAAAAAATGGGTAAAATATCACCAAAAAGACGATCATTCAAATACTTTTACAAGTGTGAAGGCATCAAGTTCGCTTGGCGATATTTTCATATTTAGAGAGTCTAAAAAGAGCTTAAAGAGGAACTCCAAGGGGTTCCTTTTTCGTGGGAGTTTTACGAGCCTAAAAATGTGATAAAATATAACTCGATGACTTATTTTCATTGTCTTGTGAGCATGAGAAAGAACAAAGAGTAAGCTCAATGTCATCAATTCTTAATTTTAACGAGCGTTACGATAACATAACAAACGCTCAAAGAGTTATTCACACTTGAATACAAGCATGAAACGGATATGATAGTCGCTGAATAGTCAGAACACAACTTTACTTACCTGCAAACTCCAAAAAACGAATTAGAATCGACAATGAGGTGTTTAACCATAAACGATTACCAACTATAGTAAAAAACCCAAAAGAAAAGTATTAAAAAGGGAATATTACTTTCTTTTTATATAAAAAGTGAAATAGTAAAGAAATTCTCACCATTGTTTTTTACCCATTTGGAATAGTGCAAATTACCCTTTGGAGCTCAATCTTCAAGCATCAATTGCGTGAACTACAATCAGCCATTTTTCACCTTGTCAATGTCAGGTAGGCCTAAACTCTGTCCTCTACATTTCCAGTGGATTAGTTTTGCATTTAATTGTCATTTTCTTGGTTTTGGGGACTTGTGAAAAGGGGGATTGTGCGCCCTCTGGGCGCGTGCTTTCCCCTTGCGGGAAATGCATCGAGGGCTCTCTGATGCACTTCTCGCATGGTGAAAGTGCGTCGATGGCACACTGTGTGTAAATCCGGGGTGCGTCAGTGCAAACCCAATTGCCAAAACAAAAAATATATCCCAAAGTATCCAATCCAAAGGTATGGAAATGTCCTAATACTTGTTTAATTGTTGTTTGGACAGGTTTTGACTCAAAAAATGGTTCAATGGAAAGAACGGAACCACGAAAGGTAATATTCCCAAGCGACAAACGATCTGCATTCAATGAATGAAATACAACAATGTGGGTTGCTTAAGTTATTTCAAGTCCAAGGCATGAGGGCCCAAGTACCACTACTAGATCACCGAATGAGGCTATGGGACCCTGATCAACAGCACTTCCAAGTTGGTTCCCACACTCTGAATCTAGATGTGGAAGACATCTATTTTCTAACGAGGTTTTCCAAGCGTGGAGCCCCAATATCATTATTGGGGCCACGAGGCAGTGACCAATCCACAGAGAGCTTGGTAGCTCAATTTTGTACTCCAGGGATGCAAATGCTTGCTGGGAAGATTCCCATCAAGAATGTGCATGATAGTATGTTTGCTTACATGCTATGAGTATTTTATATGTTGTGTTGTTATATGCATCTTTGATGAAAATGCTTATGAATGTGCAATGTACCAATCTAATATAAAATTGGCCAGGGAGTCAGAAACAGTGTTCATGTCTCTCAGAATGTGCAAGTATTGAATTGATTCAAAGGACCTCTCCAAAAGACGTACTCACCAGAATAGGCATAGTAACATGGGATCACGGATAGCGTAGACTCAGTTAACATGGGAGACCACTAGTTGCGAATCAAGATAGACAACAACGTGTTCCACACCCAAGGAAAAAGCATCATTTAATAATCTAATTACCACATGATACTTGGCGGCATTGTTGGTCGCAAACCCTAAGCAAGTTCCTCCTAAGCTAATCAGTTCATCGGTGGGGGAATAAAGTACCCAAGCTGTTGAAGCGAGGTTACAGGTGTTCTGGAAAGCGTCATCTACGAATCTGAAACACGTTTCCATCTGCACATCCAAGAAGAACATGGTATAAGCAGGATGATAAGATCCTAACACACTAAAAATAAAGTGTCACACCAATCAAAACACACGTCATGTACAATATATAAAAAGCACCAATGTGTAAATGAATCAGGCATAGTACTGCTTTAGGTAGATCCCATTGCAAGGCTCTCCCAAAGATATTTCGTCGTAGTCCTCATGTTCATATGCTCCTTTTTCCAACACACTCTTAACCACATATGGACCGTGCCACATGGACTCATGTTTTCCTGCCCCCAGTTTATCATGTTTTTGGTTGTAAGTGAGGAGAAAATCTCCCTTGCTGAAGATACGAGTTTTGACTGACTTATCATACTGGGATTTGATGCGCTTCTTATGAGCTTCGTTATCTAGGGTTCCATCACGGTGGGTTTCGTCGAGTTTTTCCAATTATAGAAAACGTTCTTCCTTGGTGGTGGTGTTGGGTAAGAGTTCAAAAACGAGTTTCAATGAAGGAATCTCACACTCTATAGGTAGTACTACCTCAAGTACGTAAACCAATTGAAAAGGTGTGAAGCCAGTGGCAGTTTGGACGGAAGTCTTGTATGCCCATAGGGCTAAAAAAATCATGGTATGCCAATTAGACTTGTGTGTCCCTACCATACGCTAATCATGGTTTTCAAAACCTTATTGATGGCCTCTACTTGTCCATTCGATTGAGATTAATAAGGATTTGAGTTCTCATGTCAAAAACCCAGCCTGGCTCTTATTTCATCCACCATCTTGTTGTGAAAATGTCATCCATGGTCAGTGAAGATGGATTTAGGGACACTGAATCGTGCAATGATGTGATTGAACATAAAGAGTGCGGCAGTTGCATCATCTTCTTTGTATGTATGCATAGCCTCGGCACATTTGGTAAAGTAGTCTATTGCGACAATAACATAACCATGCCCCCTGGTCAAGGTATGCTTACAGTGCATGAAGTCAATGCCCCATTTGGTAAAGGGACCGATGACGATAACTGGATGTAATGGGGTGAGATGTGTGTGCTTTTTGTGATGAAAAAGCTGGCAAGGTGGACACTTCTTGACTGCTTCAATACAATCTTTGAAGATGGAAGGCCAATAGTATCCAACGAGTAGTATTTTCTGAGCTATAGCCATCCCAGAAAGATGACCACCACATAAATGTTCATCCTCCTCATGAGTTAAGCACTATCGGAGGATAGAATCGACACCACGACGATACAATGTGTCACCAATGATGAGGTAATACTTGGCGTGGTGACACACATGACGAAGTTCATCACGAGATAGTTGAGGACCGAAGTGCTGGGTATGGAGATAAAATGTGATATCTCTATACCATGGGTCAGAAGTAATGATAAGAAACAAGGACTCGTCAGGGAGAGAGTCCATGGGCTCAGTTTCTGTATCGGTATGGGGAAGATCGCAAATGAGTTCCACGAAAACCAAAGACTTCTTTGATTTAGCCTTCTAAAACTTGAGATTGAATTCTTGAAGAATCACAATCCAGCATGAATATTTTCCCCCTATTACCTGGTGTGTGAGAACGTGGTACATGGGGTTAGAGTCGGCAATGATAGTGGTAGTGCGGAGGAGGATGTAATGATAGAACTTTTGGATATCAATGACTGCTGCGAGAGCTAGTTTCTCGACATGTGAATATCGGGTTTCAGATTCAATGAGACCCTTACTGAGGTAGTATATCACGTGATTTTGGGCGTTACTATTTTCCTAACCAAAACCATAGCGATGGTGGTAGTGGAAGCAGCAAGATAAAGGATATAATCCTTGGTGTAATTGGGCGGTTGTAACACAGGTGCATGGGTTATAGCATGTTTCGGGTTGTCGAAGGACTGCTGAGCATAATCATCCCAAGTGAAAGGGATGTCCTTCTTGAGCAACCGCATGTATCCCTGTGTCTTTTCAGCGAAATTGCACACGAAACGCCTTAAGTAGTTTTCCTTCCCAAGCAAACTTTGAAGTTCTGGTATATCCGTTGGAGGTGGTAGAGAAACAATGGCTTCCACCTTGAGGGGATCGATGCAGATCCCATCTTTCGAAATGATGAAGCCTAACAAACGTCTGGACTACACACAAAAGATGCACTTGTGAGGGTTGAGATAGATATTATACCGTCTACATCTGAGAAATACAGCCGTCAGATGATCAATGTGAAAATATCGATGATTTGAATGAGCTGGGAGATCATCTAAGTAGGGTTCCACAAAGTCCTTCATGTTGTGGAAAGCATACGACATAGCCCGTTGGAATGTAGCACAAGCATTTTTAAGGCCAAAAGGGATTTTGTGATATGCAAACGTACCCCACAGGAAGATGAAAGTCATCTTGTGTTGATCGGTGGGGTGGATCTCTATCTAATTATAGCCAGAAAATACATCCATGAATGAGCAGATAACGCTTCCGGCACAATTGTTGATCATCTGGTCGGTGAACGGGGTAGGGTAATTGTCCTTGGGAAAATCCTTATTTAAATCCCTATAATCGACACAAACCCTAATGGTGCCCTATTTTTTGGTAACGGGGACAACATTAGAGACCCAATCTGTTAAGGGCATAGGATAAATGAACCCAACCTTCAAGAGCTTTTCTATTTCTTCCTTAATAGCTGCAATTTTTCGAGGGTGCACAGGGCGTAGTTTTTTTTGGACAGGTTTTGCGTCGAGATATATTTGAATCTCATGCATAACAATAGCAGGATCAATCATGGGAATTTCCTCGTAGATCCATGCAAAGACGTCGCGAAATTGTTTAAACAAGCCCATACAAGTGGTGACTTCTTTCGGAGAACAAGTTTGTCCTAAGTGAATTTGTTCCACGACTCTAGGTTTTACCGAGATGTCGATCGAAATGGTAGGCATGAGGTTATCCAGGTTTCCCTCGGTTACCGTATCCATAGTCAGGATAGGATATTGAGGGTAATGAAAGACATTCGCTGAAATAATCACTTCAATAGTGTTTTCTACTGAATCTAATGGTATAAGGAAATACGATCTATGGTGGAGGTCTTCCCATGGGGGTTCATAGGCGCTCATAATCTCCATGATTGACTCATTGGAATGAAAATTCTGGAGTAGAGGATCAAGTAGGGATGATCTCCATTGTAATGGAATAGAATGTGAAGTAGATTGCATGGAAAAGTGGACATTAGGTAAAGCAGGTGTTGATTGGATGGCCTCGTATGTAGCTTATGCGGGGATGAGAGGCATCACATCTCCAGTTGTATACAAATGGTCTGGATCGGGTACAATCCATTGGTCCATTGAGAAATGATAGGATGAAATCATGTTCACCATGGCAACATGGGCAGGGGGATCTAATGTTGGAAAGAATCCCATGAGGGATGAATCTTTAAGGAGTCCTACCCCCACACTCTGATATATCTGTGTCGAGTGTCCTAAAAGAGGGACATTGTCCGCGGGATGAGTAGTGGTGTCAGGTGTACAGAAATATAATTATTCAATAGTGACAATCTTCCCTTGGTGGGGAAATTGCACAATGCGGAAGATGGATGATGCAACCGTGGTCATGGCATAGAATCAGTTTCGACCAAGTAGTAGGTTGTAATCCAATGGGGAAGAAATGACTTCCATGTTAAAGGAAACTATTTTTCCACCCAACTCAATGGTCAAAGATTGTAACAGCCCATGAGGTTGAAAGCCACGTCTATCAAAGGATTTCAAAGTGGTGTGTGAACGGTTCAACTCGGGAGAGCCAATCACTCGCCAACAGGATAAATACATAACCAAGGTAGAGGTTCCTTTGTCTAAGATAGTACGATGGATGCTTTTCCCAGCAACGTTAGTAACGATTTGGAATGCAAGTTGGTGGCACAGTCTCGGCTTTAAATACTCTAAATTGAACACGATGGTGTTGGAGGAATCCGGATCTACAACTCCAATCGCGGATAACAGGGTCTTACACTGAATGGGATAGTTTGTAATACATCTAGCGTCGACATAGCACAAGGGGCTTGCGCTATATCCTCTACTATATTATAGTTTTGAGCAGTGTGAGCATTGGGATTGAAAGCGGCTTTTTGAATTGTGCTCTTAGGTGGACACAATACGGAATCCAGTAAAGGTTTCTTTATGACGAGAGGACCTTGAGGTGATGGAATGCTAGATGTAGATGCAAGGGATTTTCTAGGATTACCCCCTTCAGATTCCTTTGTAGAAGGAGAGTCATATGATCAGCATCGAGTATTTAAGTTGATCATTTTGCTCTGCATCATGAGAACTTGAGCGATGGAGGACGTTTCACCTTAAGAAGGAGATTTTTTTTGCACAATCATATGTTGTTGATGTGTGGGGAAGGGATCAGTTAATACTGCAAGTGTAGGGTTCCTCTTAAGGAAATTTTGTAGTTTGTCTCGATGTGAGCACTCTTTGGTGAAGTGATCACCACCGCACAGTCATCGCACAGTAAACAAGGATACCTAACCTTCCGCTTTTTTTTGGTGTCATCGGGATTTTTTCTGGGATCCTGTTGGTTAGAAGACTTTTAATTGTTACCTTTTTCTTCTTTTTACCACTATATTTTTGAGGTGAAGTAGATTCAACTGAATTCACTTCCTCAGTGGAAGCAGGGTTGGGTGATCTATTGATGTTGTTCCCATCCTGGGATGAGGGTGGTGTAACATCCCGAAAATTCACCAAAATTTAAAATTTTAAAGTAGCATTAAATGTTGTACTTGCTAAAGCGGAAATAAAATAAATTTTAATCCTTTTAACTAATAAAAAATATGTTGATGACACTTCATACTTCTTAACACAAAATACGACATTAGTTTTGCTTGTGTTAATTATAAATCTATATGCTGTATTTAAATTTTCTTGCAATACAATCATCTAAACACAATACTGACAGTTTGCATTTGGATGATGATGAAGGGGTCCTACGGGGTACCCTGAGGTTTACTTAGCTATGATAGCTAAGGCATTTGAACTTGTTTCTTTGCGCAGATACGCAGGTAAAGTATTACGACGATTCAAGTGTTACAAGTTATTTTAATTATGTTTTCAATTAGCTGTCATTGCTTTATGATATCTCTAAGTACTTCCTTGCAAGAGATTTATTAATGGTATGAATCTTTGTCCTACTTCTGTAAGTGTTACCTTGACCATACTTACAAGTCGCAGAAGTCGTAAATATTAATATCTACACTAGACTCTTTAGTGAATCGTCAAAGAAGAGATACTTACACTATGAATTCTCAATTACGTACTAGATTACAAAGTATAAGTGCTATTATTATCCTATCATCATTTCTCCATTTTGCAAAGGGTGGTAATATCATGTACATTTATTACATGAATGTTTCAACTTATAAGTTGCTCTATACTATAGAAACATGAGCCATAAGCTATTTTAAATACATGGATAAATTTGAAATCATAAATATACTATAGTAGTTTATGCATTTCTCAATTTATAAATATTACTATTTATAAACAAATATTACGATGTGCAATATATGGAATTCGAAACTATAACCCAATCTCGAATCTATTCTATAAAAAGATACCTATGTCATTTGGGAAACAATATACAATATATATAAACCATGCATTCGATAACCAATACATTGATAATGAAATGAAATAAGTGATGCAACCCTAAGTCTTTGTAATGACATATAAAATTGACAGGGCATTGAATGTATTGATGTTATCGTCTTGGAAGGCTGTCATAACTAGTCATGGCATTTAAGTCACCTACCCTCTACGTTGAGTGGAAGTCTTAGTGGATGCCATCGTAAATATGGTTCATGTGATAGAAATCACAAACTCCTACCAAGATGTCGAGCTGTGTAATGCTTTTAACCATGAGTCTGATGAGTTGAATGTCGAGGTGGAAGTGATAATTAATATGAAATAAATATGGTCGTTTCCCGATTCTCGACGTGCCTGGTTGGCATCATCTCCATCGTTGATCTCATGTTTTTTTGGGCTTTGTAATGAAACCCTAGCTTTCATTATACTTAGCATTGAAATGGTTCTTTGGCCTTCATTTAGCTTTGGTGGTGGTAAGGTGGAGAGGCTGATCGCCTGCTACAATGTAGGGTTTGGTAGTTATGGTTTGGAGGACTCCTTCCTCGAGTTCGATCCCTTGACCTGTTGGGAAAACTTAATAGTTTTAGGTGTTTGTTTTCCTCTTTTAGAGCCGAGCCACAACGCAGCAGTTGATGTGTTTTTAGGAAGTAGATTTCAGAGTTTTTATGTTGGTCGTTGAGAAGGAAGTTTGGACCACAGATCGATTCTCTTGTATGGAGAAATTAACATGTGTTTCTCAGGGTCTGAATCTCTTCTTCGGTGCGTTTGCTAGATGGTTCTTACTCTGTTTGCTAATGGCGTCTCAAGATTGGGGCTACGTTACACAGGTAATGTTTCAGTTAATGAAAATGATAATGATATTTGTGTTGTTCCAAGTTAACCTCTGCATTTTCTTCGTTTAACCTCTCAATGATTTTTATGGCAGGTGTAACTTTGTCGAAAGCTTACTATGTTTGAAATTCAGTGGGAGGATGATGCTCAACCACCTGGTAAGCCTCGGTGGTTCTAAACCCTCGTAGGTACTTCTACATGGTTTGTTCGATGCTTACTGTTTGATGAGAGTTGGGAACTATTCCTAGAAAGGGTTTCTGGTCAAAGTTATGATGTTCTTAAAGCAATATGATGTAAGGGCAGAGGATAAATCCTCAGCCTAATTTGCTACTCGGCCCAGTAGTGCTCTGTTGTGGCATTTGTTTAAATGTAAAATTGTTTATGATGTATTTGCTAAACGGATGAACCCTATGTTGTTTACAGTGTTAGGAAACTTGAAATGTTTCAGTACCAAAATCTGTATTTATCTAGATCAATATTTTGACTAAATTAATACAATGTGAATACTAGCCGAGAGCCGAGGTCTAACTCGTTTCTACAAAAAATAGAAGGTCTTGTGCTACAATGTTTATACTTTTGTTTGAATGGTGATATGGAACTGATTTTGCAATGAAACATAACTTAAAATAGTTTTCTGAGCGGTTTCTATGTTTATATAAATTGATATTTTGGCTAGAAAATACATTGTTGAATCAGGCCGAGAGTCGTAGCTATCTCATTTCATAAAAGTGAAACCCTGTGATTGTGTTGTTTAAGTTAAAGTTTGGAATGGTGTTAGGACTCAGTTTTGGTATCGAACCCTCACTTAAATTAATATTACGGTTGATAAAAAAATAATAATAATACTCTTGTCTGAATTTGTCTTGTATAGATAGCTATCGTAAATGTGATAGTTGAACAATAGTAATGTGTTTGGAAATCTGATGTAAGGATTTGATGTTTACGTTTTTAAGTGCTTGGCCTTAAACTGGTTGTATGATAGTCTTAGGGTTTTTAAATCGAAAACTGTAAATGTCTGCAAACTCTGCTATTGTTGAAATCGGTCTTATAGATTCTTTTGCAGAACAATAAATGTTTTCTATAGAATAAAAATCAATATCTAGGGATTCCAAAAGAAGATAATGCATTTTGATTATTAACATGAAAGACATTCTTACTGCAAGAATTTGGAATACATGCAAGATATAAATTCAAATAAATAAAATTTTGTGTTATAATATAGAAGACTATAACTTTGAAATATCATAGATATCCTAAGTTGGTATTACAGCTATTTTTCAAAATCCTAAGTACCATAAGGAGAGAAAATGAAAAGTGTTACGAGACTGTGATAATTGTTTTTACTTAGAGTCCTTTACAGTTTTTTGAATGAAATGATAATAAAACCCAGTATGTGTAATTTGAAATGAAGTAGGTGTCCTAAAGGGTAAGCCTTAGATTTCTATACATAAATGGAATATTTTATTTTTGACAGAAAGAAAAATAATAGAATGCTTGTATTATGAAATGTTATTTTCTGTCCTAACTTAACAGAATATACAATTCAGCTTAAACAATTTAGTCAACAAGTCTTCATTATCAAACCAGGAAAAAGGGTTATAGGTTTAATAAAACAACTTCATTCACTCAACTGAAAATAAAAAAGACAGAACAGTAGAACCTGATGAATGTAGGAGAAACAAACAACCCAAGGAACCTGTTCCACCCAACCTACTCCTGAAGGAAGCCAAATTACTTGCCTTAGGACCCCCGAGCCTGTTCACTAAACCACTAGGAAGAAGAATATGTAGAAGTTTTAGGTCATCAACTTGCAGCAACAATGTAGATCATTCTGTCATATAGACTTAGCAGTCAAAGAGACCTGCACCAGCACCTCTGGTTTCCTTCTCAGAATAATTTCAGCAGACTCACAATGCACTTCCACTTAGACCCTCTATTCGAATCTCTCAGTGATCACCTGTTACACTTGAGGAATTATTTCTGCAGAAAATAATGATAGAGCTCCCTGCTCAATTCGAATTGCCTTCTTTAGGATGCCTAGGCCTTTTTAGTGGTTAACCTGGTCATTAATGAACTAACAGCTCTGTTCCACCCACCTGGGGGATAACGCCACAATTTTAGGGGTAGTTGTCCCATAACCAACAGCTAGTGGTAGAGTGCAAATGTTGACACTTCTCCCATGCCTTCTAATAGCTTTCATTCCTCCTAGTGGGTCAGTGAACACTCATTTAACAGTTCCCCTGGGTGTTTGTCTCCTATTTTAATTTATTAAAGAATAATAATATGTCATTACAATCATCCTTGACCAGATTTGGTCATAATTACAAAACTTTGTAATTATAATTTAACATAATGGTTTTGCAATAAAATAAATAGTCTCAAAATTTGGGTAGGTGATGGGTGGAGTCAAGTCATGGTGGTTGTGCAATCCACCGGATTGTGTAGAAGGATGGGTATGAACGGAACCAATGATTCCATCGACATGAGGTCTGGTAGGTGGTTTTGTTGGATCGTAGGTAGGGAGGGGTCCATCAAGAATGATATCATATAAGGTTCCATATTGAGCATAGACAATGTCTAAATATTGAGCACGGGCTATACCATGACGGATCCACCCATAGCTACGTCTTTAGCTATGATAGGAAGTAGTGACTTCGTGAACCAATATAGAAGGAGTTGGCCCAGTATGGGAGCTTTAATCCGACATCGTATCCTCCTCCACTCATTAATATGATAATAAATGTGAGTGGTAGTAGTTTGACGGAGAGAAGTCAAAAGATCCGTGTCAGTTTCGTAGCGGATTGATAGCTAAAAATGAGACAAAAATGACATAGACAACAATAAAAATCTGGAAAGGAATGTGGTGGAAACTCATGTACCACTTTGTGGCAGTACTAGTAAGGGTTCTTTGGAATAACCTCAAACAGATGGAATCATCCATTAAGGAATTGGACAAACACCATAAATGATAAGTCATAATGTGGTTCTTAGGGTCCTCATCGGGTTTGTCGTTAAACTTTAGGATAACTGATGGTAACGTCACAGGAATCGCAAGCCAATTTGTGCCATGATAGATGGGATCGTTAGTCAAACGTGACAAGTCTGGAAAATCAAGTGTTGCCAGAAATGGTAATTGTTGGTTCGGTTGTGGATACTGGTAATACTGATAAGGCATCTGTGTACCAGTAGGACCATGGACGGATTGGTCATAAGATCCTCCCGTAGGAAATTGGCCATATGGGGGTGGGCCTCCCGGGTTGGGAGCTAGACTTGAAGGGGGTCCTCCTCCACCAGAATAAGGTAGTCCTCCACCAAAAGGTGGGGGTCCACCTCATCCATAGTAAGGTGGTCCTTTTCCAGAAGGTTGGGTTCCTCCTCCTCCAAAATAAGGTGGTCCTCCACCTAAAGGTGGGGGCCCTCCTCCTCCAGAATAAGGTGGGCCTCCTCCAGAATGCAGGGTTCCTCCTCCTACAGAATAAGGTGGGCCTTCTCTAGAATGCAGGGGTCCTCCTCCTCCAAAATAAGGTGGTGGTGGTGGTGGTGGACCGATTGGTGGGGGAGGTGGCGAGACAAATGGTGGAGGTGGTGGGGGTGGTCCATCGGTTGGAGGTCTAGTCGATGGGACATTATGGTTCCCCCATGGGGTGTTCAGGTTTCCAGGATAGGGTAATCCAGGAAAAAGGTTTCCTGGATAATTGGGTCCTATAGGAGGATTATGATGTCCTAGATAAATATACCCCCATGGGGGTTGGGTACAAATAGATGGTCCCCCCGTGTGATGTGTCCACGTAGTTTGTCCCATGGTTGGGAGAGAACTTCCAACCATACTATAGTTTAAATGTGAAGTATGTCCTCCACTCATGTTATGTCCACTAACTGGGTGATGTCCCCCAGTTATATTAGGTCCACTAGCTAGGGGTTGCCCCCCAGTTGAAAATTTCCCACTTACTAGAGTGTGCCTAGTAACCAAATGTTAACCACTAATGGTAGGTTGACCCGAAATTGATTGTTGACTACTAACAAAAGGATTTCCTCCGCTCGACTGCAAACTAACAGGTATATTATAACCTCCCCTCGAATTTTGAGGTGGGGGTGGTGGAGGTAATGTCCCAGTAACATAGTTAATAGTGGTTGAAGGTTTCCCTCCAGATGTTGGGGTCAAATAAGGTGTTGAACCGGTCACCTGAATCTGAGGTGTACTCGTCGGGGACGATGGTTGACCTGGTTCATAAGTGGTCACTATAGGTGTAGACTTTCCTAGTGAAGAAAATGATAGAGAATGGATAGGGGAATGTTGTTCAATACCTGACACTATTGGGTTAGGTCTAGGTGGGAAAATTTGTCATCTAAGTTCATTACCGAACATTCGTAAACAATCGATAGTCTCATAAACAGGTGCGAGAAAGATTTCATTAGGGATCCATGGAGGAATCCTATGAAATGGAGTCTCCACCATCGGAAGTGACTCAAAATCGGAAACATGATGTCCCAAAGAAGTGTCCCAAAATGATGCGGTTGGACCAAAGGTTTTTGATACCATGTCATCCTAGGGTTGAATGAAAATCCAGTCTATATCTCCAAGATGTCGTTCCATCGAATGATGGAAAGATGTTCCATGTGAAGTAGGTTGTGCCACAATCACAAGACCCATAGGATCAGTGATATGTGGGTGTGCGGGAGGTGAATAGTTCATCCCCAAATCCATGCTATAAGTGTCTTCTTCATGTGACACGGATGTGGTAGGTTGATCCATGTTTGCTCCCAAGTTCTCCTCCCGATTAAGGGGATATTCAGGTGGCAAGTTCAAAATACTGCGGGATCTTATTAAAGGTTGATCATCCAGAATGATTGAACCATAATTTATCCTAAGCATTTTATATACAAAAAGAAAAATTCACTCCAAAGTCTACACAAGCAAAAGGTGCAAGCAAACTTATGTCGCAGGTGTGGATTCAATGGTCTAGAACCTCACGGGATTATCAAGGAGGTGCAACTCGCGACATACCACAGGGTCCAATAGTTATACTCGGCCCAATATTTCAGAGCACTAACTAGGGAGGATTAGGACCGTACCCCTAACCATATAACCCGACTACCTGATAGCATGTGTGTAGCAGCTCCCCGAGTGTTGTTCTCGATGTATTTCCATGCCAAGACTGCCAATAGGTTAACTCAAATGGTTATAGGAATCCTAGAAGGGTCTCCTGATATACACAAGGTATGTGGGAGCTCAAATCCATAGTGGTGCCATCTAATGCACAATCCTACGACATGAGCCTTTTGATATACTATCGAGTACGTGAAGTACCTTTCTATATACCCAAGGGTACGTGAAAGGCCATTCGATATACCAATTGGTACGTGGAATAACTACAAGCCCCCGGGATGCGGTGCAGGAAAATAACGACAATTGACACGCTTCAAGACACTGGAACACATCTCTAACTTAACACACAAGTTTCTATACAGTTTTAACCTAGTGCTACCGTCGAGTACGTGAAGTACCTTTCTATATACCCAAGCGTACGTGAAAGGCCATTCAATATACAGATTAGTACGTGGAATAACTACAAGTCCCCGGGATGCAATCCAAGAAAATAACGACAGAAACCATGCTTCAAGGCATTGGAACACGTCTCTAACTTAACACACAAGTTTCTATACAGTTTTAACCTAGTACTACTGTTAAATTTATCTTAAAGGTTAGGTGAATGCATGAGGTGTAGACAGGAATTTAAAAAGATTCAAATCTTTTCTTTTTCTTTTCAATGAAAACTAACTAAGGTAAGGAGAAATTTTCTTTATTTCCGACGATGAAATGAACAAGTACCTATAATCTTTAAAAATCAGCCAAAAGAATCAAAATTACTCTTTCACTAATCCAACAAAAAATAAATAATACACCAAATCTAAATGTTTTTATTTTTCTCTTTTAAAGTTAAACGAATCTACGAAAAAGTAAAAATAAGAATTTCCTTTGAATGCAATAACTTCAATTTTCCAAAATAAAGATCAAAAAGTGGAAGAAAATAAAAAATGCAAGAATCTTTCAATCTTTGGAAACACTTTGTAAAAGTTCAAAATGTACTTGGAATCTTCAAAGAAGTGATAGAAAAGTCTTCACAACCAAGAAAATGCAAGCTAATAATTATCCTTTCAAACTTTTCAAATATCTTTTAATGATAATTGCCAAAGTATGAAAAAATATCTACAACACTTTCAAGAAAGAAACTTGAAATGAAGATAATGAACATTTTTTTTATTTCCTACTCAAATGCATTCAACAAATCTGAGAATGATGCCACTTTCCAGATCTATATTCAGAAAATGAAAGAATACACTACTGCAAATTCTAATCCGTTGAAAATTCCCAAAGAAATGTGATCACCCAAAATCTCAATAACACTTGAAACACACAAAATCAAGCAAAAAATCGCAATAACAAAAATGGGAAGGCTTGGAAGTCAGATCGAACAAATCGAACAGATCAAGTAAGACTATCGGGAGTCACAAGACTGAGTACATCGATGGGGGATTGAAATTTCCCACAGTGGCTAAATCACTCGCTTGACTATCTAGGACCCTAATCGACACTTAAACTTCACAATCAAGCCAAGGATAGAACATGTTGTGCCTAGGGGTTCTGTGACTGTAAGGGGAAACACATAGAACTCAAAAAATCAGACCAAAAACCAAATTTGAGAATCTTTTATACCAAGTTCCAACTAATGGAGGGCGACATGCCCTGCAAGTGTGCACCAGGGCGTTGGAAGATCCAACAACGCACTCTTCAAACAGG
This sequence comes from Larix kaempferi, assembly GCA_027924585.1. Taxonomy (NCBI): domain Eukaryota; kingdom Viridiplantae; phylum Streptophyta; class Pinopsida; order Pinales; family Pinaceae; genus Larix; species Larix kaempferi. Next base: position 6,695,299 of record BSBM01001219.1, on the reverse strand, counting down.
AAAACAGCGTCAATGACACAGTTTGCAAACATTTAGAGAGTGTCAGCAACATAGGTTGTTAATTGGTAAACGACATCAGAATTACAGTGACGCGGGGGTTCACCAACCAGGTGCGTCGGGAGGGATCTGAGCAACAAAAAATAAAAATACTCGAAGAATAAAAAGGTAACAAGTCCATTGATGATCCTAAGCAGATTCTGGATAACCTGGAGACTCTCTAATGGTCAGATCCAATGGAGGCAAAGGAAATTAGAGGCTCAATCAAGAAAAATCAAGAATTTGAAAACAAATCAAAACTATGATCAATAACATCCCCATTATGGTCACCATTTTTATTTGAAGACAATTTTTTAATGCGGAAAAAAACAGATCTCTCTTGCCTAAATGATTTATATCTAGAACAAAAGAGTACATAACATAATTATCTTTCCTAGTTAGTTTAAATTGCAAGGTAGATCAGAAAGTGAGTTACCTTATAATTGCAATTCCTTTCTCCTCGTTTGATATACTTCCATCTCCTTGATCTCCAACTACAAAACCAGATGGATCAAGTGGAAACAAAATAACAATATGAAAGCATATGATTATGAATCTAACTAGATCAACGGTCAAAGAAGCCAATCCTAAATAGTATTATAAGACATAACAAGTATATGGAAATATATTTATATTAAATGTAATTTGCATCAAATACAAAGTAGAGAGTTACAACTGATGCCTTGACGTTATGGCTCCAACTCAAATGATCTTGCCTCAAATATCAAAGCCTCCTAGCCTCCTATGGATGAAGAAGATAGTCATGACCAGATTTCACCAGCATATGGGTGCTTTATCGTTCCTCCCTTAACAATAGAGAGGGGTTTCATATATATAGGGCTAAAGGGATAGGAGAGGTTGAGAATTTAGGGGAGAGGCTTAAGGGATCATCCCACTAGGTTAGGGGATTGAGTGCCACCTTTCCAAGCATCTAGGGATAAGCCTCCCCATAACCAAGCTTCGAGAAGTCGCTCGAAGCTTCCTTTTATCCATTTTAACCAACTCTGACGCACCTTGCATGAAGGAAACAGGCATTAGAATTAGATCATTGCACCTTGTACAAAGGAACAATGCATCGCCGACGCACTCTGCTAAGGTACAGAACGTGTCGCCTTGGGGTCGACACTCCTTTCTAGATGGCACGGCGCATCGGGGTGACTACAAAAGGTAAAGGGAAAGGACAACAACCTTTCTTCCAATTTTTTAGCCAAGGAACTTCAGGTATTATGGCATAGAGATGAAACATGACTCATGATGACGAGATTTTGGTGTAACAATAAGAATGTTAGCAATGGATAGGTTCAAGTAATTCAAAATGGATTCAAAATAAATCCTCAAAACTTTGTAAAAGGAAAGTTCTTAGCAAAGTTTGATGTAAGTGGTTTGTTCATAATCATCTTGGAGAACAAATCCAAAGATCTTAGTTTGGAACATGAAGATGAAACAAATCACTTGGTGGTAGGCATTCAATGCAAGTAGATCTCCTATTCTATTGTATAATGTAACAATTTATGTATTCTTTTTTTTTAAAACACAATGTGGCAATTCTGTTATTTCTTCAAATTTGCACTTCCATTTTGAATTTGTCTCATTTCCTCTTAGTCTATGCTTTTCATGGTCACATTTAAAATTCACATAAATGCTCATACAATAAATTACACTAGAATGACCAATGATCAATTATTGAAAGATGCCCTTGGTTTTTTTGGCCTAAGTATGCTTAAGAGACGTCGCTTAAGTGACGTGTAACCGACGATAATGCAATGCCATCGACATTTTCTAGACGTCGATAGCATTGCATTGGTGTTGGTTACACATTGCTTAAGTGACGGGTATAAAAATATATAATAATATAAATTTTAATGTGGGGGAATTGATAGATGAGACTGAACGTTGCAAACTATTAGGAGCATTTTCTAGATGACACTCATTTTTTTTCTAGACTACATTTCAATCATTATGTGTAGATGGTACATTAAACTATGGCTATCATGTTGTGTGAAAATTGTTTAATGGATAATCAACCCTTTGCAAAATTAGAGCATAAATTACCATCTTAAATATGACAATCATAATCTTGGTTTAATAAATAAATAATCCTTTGCAAAATCAGAGCACAAATCATCATCTTAAATTTGACAATCATAATTTTGGTTTAATAAATATTAATGGCATCTTATGAATATCATGAATAGATGGAATTTTTGGTTATAAGTTTTGTACAATTGTCTGAGAATAGAGCATCTTATGAATATCATGAACAAGTTTAGTGAGAAGAACAATGTCATAAGTGTATCAAAGAAGGATGAAAACAAGTTTGACAATATTAATATTAATTTTATTGATGTAGATGCCAAACAAAGTGCGAAAAGGCGGTTAAGTTTCTTTAACACCAATTTTATAATCAATGTCCATTGGTCATTCTTTATCAAATTTGATATTGTAAAGGCATTTTTGTAGATCCATGTCATAACATTATGAATCTTGAGAGGCATAAACATTTTTTCTAGTGTTTCCATAACATGGATTTAGATTGGAATATTTTCTAAAGTCAACAAAACAACAAACAAGATCTTGTTGTCTCTATAATCCATGAGAATAACTCCAAGATCAATAGTTGATTAGTTGGATCATATTTATTTTTGGAACCATCTTATCCTTAGACCCTTTTAGTACTATCCTCAATCCACTAACATTTTTTCTTGCAAGGATCAAGCCATATAACTTTGGTAGAAGGGGATAATCATGATTTTGCAATAAAATTGAAAGAATATTCTTCTTAAAACCAACACCAAGATGGAGAACAAAGGGGGGGGTGGGGGGGGGTGAGGATGTTAAATCTTATAATCACACCTCTAACACAAGATGATGATGAATGGTATGATGTTAAGCGAATCTCTACTTCATATATATATATATATATATATATATATATATATATATATATATATATATATATATATATATGTCCCACATATGAATTGTTGGCCTACATAATGTACAGTAGACCAACAATTCATATGTGGGACTAAACCCTTACAAGCAATCTACAAATTCACACGTAGTCTTGCACATGTGGAGAACACTAATACAAGGATACACATGTCCAAATCCAAGGTGATGTCATACACAATCAAGGTTCCAATGTAATAATGCTCCATAAGATGTGAAATTATAAATAGCGAGACTTGTAACTACTCTCACAAAGATGATACCTGCGTAGATCAATTTGGTGATAATCATGAATCAAATATTTTGGTTACATACAATAGGGATGTTAGAATTCGATGGCCTTCATGCCATGCAAGAATCTCACAAGTTAAGGATCTGAGCAATAATGTAATCTTCACTAAGAATTGCAACAGAGATTTGCAGAGAATTGAGAGGAAGAATGAACAGAAACACATAAAAGAAAGAACTCAATTTGATAAACTCTCATCATACTATTAATGAACAATGCGAGTAAATTATATAATACATCTTTGAGGAAAATTCGAATGCCTTGGAGGCAATTCAAAATGCTCACATGTGGCAGGCTTAAATTACAAAAAATCCCCCTATCTAAGCAACATCAATCTCCAAAACATAACAAGAGGTCACAAATTGGCTAATTATGCTTAGGCATGCCATGAGTGACCAAAAGGCAGCAAGTTGGAGGCTTTTCAGGAGAAAACGTAGGAAGGGGTTGAGGCAAAATCATGCAAACTTTCCAAAATCATTAGCGCACCTTATCAATCCTTATCTATCTGAAAAGCAAAACAAAGCTGGATTTAACTCAGAAAAGCTATACAAAAGCAAGATGGGCACTCTTAGCTAATAAAAGTTGCTTTAAAAGAAAAAAGGGGGCACACTTGTGGATAAACATCAAAATATGTGGTCCAAGTATGCACCAGAGGCCAAATAACCTAGACTAAACACCTAGGAACATAACTAACCATGGTCTAACACTTAGGAAACATAAAATAATGTTAACACTAAGGCATAGATGGGTTAATTATTCTAACAAGGGATTGGTGTCAAGGCTTAGTACATGGTTTGCGGATGGAAAATATAGTCTTATTCCATTATTGTTTATTATAAGAATCATGTGCCATGTGTAGGGATCTAAAACACACAAAATACTTGTAGAAGGAATATTTCACCTACGAGTGTGATAAGGTCACAATTGCAAGTATTGTCTGAGAATAGATATCATCTTATGAATATCATGAACAATTTTAGTGAGAATAACAATGTCATAAGTGTACCAAAGGAGGATGAAAACAAGTTTGACAATATTAATATTAATTTTATTGATGTAGATGCCAAAAAAAGTCAGAATAGGGAGTTAAGTTTCTTTAACACCAATATTATAATCAATGTCCATTGGCCATTCTTTATAAAATTTGATATTGTAATGGCATTTTTGTAGATCCATGTCATAACATTATGAATCTCGAGAGGCATAAACATTTTTTTCTAGTGTTTCCATAACATCGCTTTAGATTGGAAAATTTTCCAATGTCAACAAAACAACAAACAAGATTTTTTTTGTCTCTATAATCCATGAGAATAACTCCAAGGATCAATAGTTGATTAGTTGGGTCATATTTATTTTTGGAACCATCTTATCCTTAGACCCTTTTATTATTATCCTCAATCCCCTAACATTTTTTTCTTTCAAGTATCAAGTCATATAACTTTGTTAGAAGGGGATAATCATGATTTTACAATAAAATTGAAAGAATATTCTTATTTAAACCAAGACGAATATGGAGAACAAAGGGGAGAGGGGGGTTGTGGTGAGGATGTGAAATCTTATACTCACACCTCTAACACAAGATGATGATGAATGGTATGATGTTAAAAAAATATCTTCTGTGTGTGTGTGTGTGTGTGTGTGTGTGTGTGTGTGTGTGTGTGTGTGTGTGTGTGTGTGTGTGTGAAATCTTATACTCACACCTCTAACACAAGATGATGATGAATGGTATGATGTTAAAAAAAATATAATTTGTGTGTGTGTGTGTGTGTGTGTGTGTGTGTGTGTGTGTGTGTGTGTGTGTGTGTGTGTGTGTGTGTGTGTGTGTGTGTGTGTGTGTGTGTGTGGATGTGAAATCTTATACTCACACCTCTAACACAAGATGATGATGAATGGTATGATGTTAAAAAAAATCTACTTTGTGTGTGTGTGTGTGTGTGTGTGTGTGTGTGTGAGTTGAAGGTAATATAGGCCAAAAATACATATGTGGGACTAAACCCTTACAAGCAATCTACAAATTGTGTGTGTGTGTGTGTGTGTGTGTGTGTGTTGAAGGTAATATAGGCCAAAAATACATATGTGGGACTAAACCCTTACAAGCAATCTACAAATTCACAAGTAGGATCTCACATGTGGAGAACTTCAATACAAGGATACACATGTCAAAATCCAAGGTGATGCCATACAAAATCAAGGTTCCAATGTAATAATGCTCCATAATATGTGAAATTATAAATAGCGAGAATTGTAATTACTCTCACAAAGATGATACGTCCTACGTAGATCAATTTGGTGATAATCATGAATCAAATATTTTGGTTGCATACAATAGGGATGTCAGAATTCTATGGCCTTCATGCCATGCAACAATCTCGCAAGCTAAGGATCTAAGCAACAATGTAATCTTCACTAAGAATTGCAACAGAGATTTGCAGAGAATTGAGAGAAAGAATGAACATAAACACATAAAAGAAAGAATTCAATATGATAAATTTCCATCATCTTATTAATGAACAATGATAGTACATTATATAACACATCTATGAGGAGAAATTCAAATTCCTTGGAGGCAATTCGAAATGCTCACATATGGTAGGATTAGATTAGAAAAAATACCTCCATCTAGGAAACATCAATCTCCAAAACATAGCAAGAGGTCACGAATTGGATAATTATGCTTAGGTAGGCCATGAGTGACCAAAAGGCAGCAAGTTGGAGGCTTTTCAGGAGAAAAAGCAGGAAGAGTTTGAGGCAAAAGCATGCAGACTTTCCAAAAGCATCCTAGCGCACCTTATTCATCCTTATCCATTTGAATAGCAGAACAAAGGTGGATTTAACTCAGAAACGTTGTACAAAAGTAGGATGGGTGCTCTTGGATAATAAAAGTTGCTTTAAAAGAAAAAAGAGGGTGCACTTGTGGATAAACATCAAAATATGTGGTCCATGTATGCACTAGATGCCAAATAACCTAGTATAAACACCTAGGAACATAACTAACCATGGTCTAACACTTAGGAAACATAAAATAATGTTTACGCTAAGGCATAGATGGTTTAATTATTCTAACAAGGGATTGGTGTCAAGGATAGGACATGGTTTGCGGATGGAAACTATAGTCTTATGCCATTATTGTTTATTATAAGAATCATGTGCCATGTGTAGGGCTCTAAATCATACACAATACTTGTAGAAGGAATCTTTCACCTATGAGTGTGATAAGGTCACAATTGCAAGTATTGTATAAGAATAGATAGCATCTTATGAATATCATGAACAATTTTAGTGAGAATAACAATGTCATAAGTGTATCAAATAATGATGAAAACAAGTTTGACAATATTAATATTAATTTTATTGATGTAGATGCCAAAAAAAGTGAGAAAATGGGGTTAAGTCTCTTTAACACAAATATTATAATAAATGTCCATTGGCCATTCTTTATCAAATTTGATACTGTAATGGTATTTTTCTAAATCTGTGTCATAGCATTATGAATCTCGAGAGGCATAAACATTTTTTTCTAGTGTTTCCATAACATAGTGTTAGATTGGAATATTTTCTAAAGTCAACAAAACAACAAACAATATATTTTTTTGTCTCTATAGTCCATGAGAATAACTCCAAGGATCAATAATTGATTAGTTGGGTCATATTTATTTTTGGAACCATCTTATCCTTAGACCCTTTAATTATTATCCCCAATCCCCTAACGTTTTTTTCTTTCAAGTATCAAGTCATATAACTTTGTTAGAAGGGGATAATCATGATTTTACAGTAAAATTGAAAGAATATTCTTATTTAAACCAAGACGAAGATGGAGAATAAATAGGAGAGGGGGGTCTGGTGAGGATGTCAAATCTTATACTCACACCTCTAACACAAGATGATGATGAATGGTATGATGTTAAACAAATCTCTACTTCATATATATATATATATATATATATATATATATATTGAAGGTAAGGTAGGCCAACAATACATATGTGGGACTAAACCCTTACAAGCAATCTACAAATTCACAAGTAGGCTTGCACATGTAGAGAACTTCAATACAAGGATACACATGTCAAAATCCAAGGTTATGACATACACAATCAAGGTTCCAATGTAATAATGCTCCATAAGATGTGAAATTATAAATAGCGAGACTTGTAACTACTCTCACAAAGATGATACCTATATAGATCAATTGGTGATGGTCATAATCAAATATTTTGGTTACATACAGTAGGGATTGGTGTCAAGGCTTAGGACATGGTTTGCAGATGGAAATTGTAGTCTTATGCCATTATTGTTTATTATAAGAATCATTTGCTATGTGTAAGGCTCTAAATCACACACAATACTTGAAGAAAGAATCTCTCACCTACGAGTGTGATAAGGTCAAAATTACAACTATTTTCACTTGATGGTTATAAAGGCCTAACCATGGTATAAAAACTAGGGTCTTAGTAGATAACTACTAATTATATGACTCATGGGTCATGGGCAGGGAATTTGACCACCACATGGGCCCTAAATTTCTACCTAAGAAAGAGATATGTACATAATTTTAAGGATTATAGTATGAGTGATTGGTGTCAAGAACTAAACCATGGTTTGAGGTGATACACTAGGGATTATTCCCTAATGTAATTCAGAATAGTAAGATCTTTCACAGATTCCTGCATGTTCCTCAATGAACTCTGATGGAAAAATTGATCTTCACCTCTTGCACTTCTACTTCCAGGTATTGATATAAGAAGGAAATCTTTTGAAATCAAAGTAGTTTCTAAATAATTTTGTCTATTGTTCCTGTGAATAGCAACTTAGTAGGTGACTTCACAATGGGAAATGGTAAAAAAATGAAAATAGAAATGGAAAATGGTAAGAGAATGCTAGGATTTGAACCCGGATCACTTGCAAAAGGAAAGAAATATACTTGATCTACATTCCCATATAAAATATGCCATTAAAAGTCCAAATATGAATTGAAACAATCCTAACCTATGCATGCAAACAAGTGAACGATGCATATCTGAGATAAATATTAGCATTTAATATTAAGATAAAAGTAAGTAATCATAGATAGATGGGTACCAAGATTCGAACCTAGATATCCTTATAGGAATGCAAGGTCCTTCCTTGTTCCACATCCATGAATCAGATCTGCACATTAAAAAAACTCCTCAATATCGTTTTCTTCTTATTCTTTCTCCATTAAATCTGCAACAACAAAACCAACATAAAAAATAGTAAGTCAATAAAGGAAAAGGGAAGTAAAAGAGAAAGGAAGGAGAAGAGGGGAATAGAGAATCCATAACCTTCCTCATGGAGGTTCCTCCATGAAATCCTAGCCTCCATGCATGAAACCCTAAACCTACAACAAGAAAAAAAACATAAACATTAACAAATCTATAAAATAAAGAAAAGTAGAAGAAGAAGGAAGGAGGATAAGGTAAGGGAGAAGCCATTACCTTTTTCAAAGAGGTTCCTCCATGAAATCTTATCCTCCATGCATGAAACCCTAAATCTCCAACAACAAAGAAGAGAGAAAGAGATAAAGAGAGGAAATAATAAAAGAATGAGAGAGTGAGGGGATTTTGTGAGGGAAAATAAGAAATTTTAAATAAAATAACAAAATTAACCTCACACTCATTAGGATAGAGACAAGTGGCTTATTTTTAGCCCACGATTTCTCTTAAGTTACATTTTAAAAAGTTTCCCTCTTAAATTTCTTTTTGAAAAGTCGCCCTCATTTTCATTTGCTTACTCAGGAAATATGGCACTAAATCTGATGCTAATAAGGGAGAAAAACACGATGCTAAAAAGGGAGCAAAACCCGATGCTAAAAAGGGAGCAAAACCCAACACTAAAAAGGAAGCAAAAGCTATTGCTAAAGAGGAAGCAAAACTCGGCACTAATGATTCTGGCGCTAAAAAAGGTACAAAACCTGGTGCTAAATATGGTGCTAATTAGCACTAACCTGAAAAAATAGGCACTAAAAATGCCAGAAATTACGTCAACCCATGAAATAGTGTCAACTTTGCCTAGATAATGGAGAAAAATACATTGAAACAATGATTGGAAGCAAAAAAGGGAGCTAAATCATAAGCAAATGATAGGCTTTTGTTGTAGTGAATTAATAAAAAATAGTGTATATAACATAAAATAAATAATCAAAGTTGCAAAATGTTGAACCTTGATAAATGTATGTCGATCATGAGTTTTATCTCCCCCCCCCCCCTTCCCCGCTGCCGAAATCACCTTGATTTGTCAATCTATTACTTATTTTTGAAGCAAACCCAATGGGAAATTTTATCTTCCATACAACCTCTTTTATAGTAGCACTCTCTTGCTCAGTTAATAACCATGGGAGATTGGTGGAATTTCCACTACCCAAAATTTGATTCAAACATTGCAATGAGTTGGATTCTCGAATGTCACTAATATTTTTTGAAACTTTTTCCTTGTTATTCCTCCCATCTATAATTTTCCATGGGCACTCTATGACATGATTTCCAATATGCATTGTGTCAAACAAATGAGCTACTTGTAGGTGCTCATAGTATGGCAACTGGCTAATTGGACAAAGTATCATTTCAAACCCCATGGAAGCTGACCATGGTGATGACCTTTGAGAATCATGAATGACATACTAATATTTTATATTAATTATGGTAAGTATGAAAATCTAGAAATAAAAGCAAGTGACCTAGAACGAAGTAATTAGCTACAAACAAATATTGCTTACCATGGATATTTTGAAATGCCTTTTTCCATAGTTGAGGCATCATTCTTCATGGATTTTTTATAGACCCTTCCTTTCCATTGAATCATTTTTTTCAATAATCCAATACATGTTGTCCTTATGGAGAAAATGTCTAAACTCATTGTAGACCTCCTTTCCTAAACTTCTTCAATATCTAGATATTGTTCTTGGACCACATACTAGACATACATATTTTCCCTTTGTTTGAATCCCTGCAGTTTAAGGAATAGTGTTAACATATAGAATTTTGTATATTATAAAAATAATTGCATAATAAATGATGCACAAATATACATGGGAACTTTACATACCACAGAAATGTGTAAGACTGGGTACATCATTAATTGTCCATGTAAGTATTCCATGGAGCTGAATTTTTTTTTTGCCTATAGGTTTGGAGATGTCGTACATACTGATACCAGCCCATAATTTTAAAAGTTTGTCTATAAGAGGCTCAAGATATACATCCATATCTTCAACTCGGTGCTTACCTATAAGTCATTTCAAAAGTAGCATACATGGTTACTAAGTTCTCCTACATGCAATAATAAAAAAAGATGGTTGCTTATATTATGTTAACATTCTTAAAAATAATTTCTTGGAACAATTAATGCCAACATGACGTGCTCCCTTTTAATTTCCATCCATGGAGGAAGGTTATTGTTTGTAACAAAGACTGGTCAAACTAAGTAAATGGTTCTGATATCTCCAAATGGGTTGGCATCATCAGCTTCTAATGAAAGTATAACATTATATGGTTCTTCTTTAAAAATTGGACATATTTCATCACCATCTCTAAATGTAGAACCATCTCAAGGCATTCACATGACACAATCTTCACGTCTGTGTTGTGCATGGTAATCCATAAATTCTGCAATGTTTTTACACATGAACAGTCACTGAAAACATGGAATTATTGGGATATGTAAAAGAACTTTGCAGGGCACCTTATTTGTTACCTGGTCAGTACAATTTCTACTGATTCCATATTCAAGGCACTCACTCTTTGATGCATGTTGTCCATAATATATGATATGATCATTGGGACATGTGCCAATTGTGTTATACTCCATTCCTATATCTTTCAAAATGACACACATTTCTCTGTGTGTGAGCTAAAGTATTTGACAGTGGTAGAAGAGTGTCACCTAATAGTATAAATATATATACAGGAAAAATCATAATTATTGACTAATTAATGACAAAAATATATAAAAAAACAAGCAATTGCAAATACAAAAATCAAATTATTGCATACTTATAATTGTGGCATTGTTGTGTTTGAAATACCATTCATGACGTTCAAGTTGACTAGCAACAAAAGAGCTAAGAGAAGAATTTTCTTTGAGTCTTTGTAAAAATCTTTTTTTTCCTTATCAATAAGAGGTACATCATGAATGTTTTCATAAGCCTCGTCTGCAGGTACATTCTCATCCCTAACAACAAATGAGTCATGGATCAACCTATTTATCCCTTCATTCTCAATAATATTGTTGTTGTTCTCTTCCATTAATGTATCAACCTCAATGTCACCACCCTCAACATCTCTATTACTGTGAATTGTATCAAGTGAGTTTGCAAGCATTGGTGGTCTTGTATATGTGGTAGTTGTCAAAAAACATAACCAATAAGTATTGAAATATCAATCAATAATAATATTATTGTAAAATGAGAAAAAAATTGATAACTTACTAGGGGATGATATTGGTTTCCCCCTTCTAAGTGACCATACTCTGAGCAATGTTTCTTGGTTGTTTCCCATACAACTCTTCTTCTTTTCATTCCTCTGCATTCAGTACAAGAGAAATAAAATTTTCCATTATCGATTATAGCTTCAACACTAAAGTGTTGATTCTAATCATTTTTAGGAACATTGTTGCTTCTATCACCGTATACATAATCAATAACTACCTGCAAGCAACGATTCATTCAGATCTGGTAGCATATCAGAGGAAGAGATTGTCTGACATTGTGCTCTGATTCAATAAAATACATTATCAAACCACTAATAGAAGAAAGATAGAGATCAAATCATTAACCTAATCAAAAAATTTAATTCAAAAGTGGGTATTGTTGATCAACAAAAAAATATACCTATAAGCATAGTTATCCTCCCTCCAAAGTCCTTCAATGAATTATTATTGTTGAATTTAACCAGAAAACCTAAATACATGTTATGTCCGAATATGTTTACAATTTTGCCCAGTTGATCCCAAAAAAGTAAAATACTTTCGATATCATGTCTCTTAAGCTACAATAGGGAAAAAAAAGCAATGTTTAATATTAAACGTCTCTTAAGAGACATCTCATAGCATCGCTTCAAGACACCTCTAAACATCACTTAAGGGAGACCCATAGACATTGCTTAACAGACGTTAAATACTAGATGTCACTTAAGCGACACTCATTTTATTTTTTCCTAAAAAACCCATGAAAATGAAATATAACCGACGTTAAAATATGGTTTTTGACTTTTGACATCAGTCTAAGAGTCGAATTCTCCCCCCAAATGTAGTAGTGACTGGGGGTCCCCCCTCTCCATTATTTCTTGAAATAGAATTATATATGGTATTTCCATGTCCACAAATCATTTAAGGGATAGTTCTTTGGTTTTTCCCTTATGCCACGCATGTCAATTGACATAATATTCATGGTGGAACTCTCTTGGAGGTCGATCCTTCTCTAAGAACCCCAAAAATAATACATTGTCTACCTTGATGGACATCCCTAGACCTTTATCTTAAGCATGTTTGAGAGCAAACTCCCTACCCACTTTATTAGTATTAGGTTCCTTCCCTTGGTAATATATGTAATGTATGTCATGGATATCAAAGTGTATAAGGGACATATCATTATCTCTCTGAGGCTAATTACTTGATTTTTAGAGCAATGAATAAACCATAAAATTTTAATATCCATTTTTCCAAAATTAATTGCGACACAAAATCCAATGATTAACAATAAATTAATATAAATTCATTAACACATCCAACATCTGATATAAGAGATGGGAAGGCTTCTTAAAATCATATAACATCATCAAAACTTCAATACAATCCATATCAGAGATGATAACCACTTCTAAAGGCTAATTATTCTTAATCACAGTTAACTAGTAATTAAGGTGTTAATTACGACGCTTAACGACACTTACTGCACAAATGACAACACTAATCGCAAATCCAATTGTTTAACAACTGACCATTGATTATCAATCCCAATGGATTAATAACATCTAATTACGTGTAAATAAGGCCTAATTACCAAAATTACAATAATTAATCATGGTAATTACGAATGAGAGCGCACAAGACTAGTTAACTAGTTTTCCAATAAAAGCAGCAAGTCTTGCACAAACTCAACTTGTAACCATGCCATTAGACCCAAAACCAATCCTATATCCATTAACAACATAATTAATCATGCACCTACAGTGAATTAAATTTTTATTTGCATATCATTCCAATTGCACATAAGTTGATCTTTTCCATCAATTCCAATGAAACTAGTTAACATTCACCGTAAGGAATTGAGTCTATGTAACTGAACCAAAATTAAATGCATCCATAATTAAAGGAACACACCTGATAATTATCCAACTATAGCATAATAACATGATACAAACCAGGAACATGGCTGTAACTTTCCGTTTTTACGAAAACAAAGATTTCAATCCACAACTAGTTATCAATTTTCACCGCAATGTATCTAGTTTCCAATTTAACTTTTGGAATGCCAAATAAAGAGAAATATATTACTACTATAGCTCATGTACAGCATAGCATGGTTCACCTACATTCATATGGATATATCTTTCCTCCCATATATATTCCATTAAATAATTCACAAAACTAGCTAATTCTACTCATCTGAATTGACTAGTAATTCTAAGAATCGCTAGAATAACTAAATCCACAGCTCATAAAATCATTCAGATTCCATTAAAAATCCAAATAACATGTTTTATCAGTCATAAAAAATGTATTTCTCATTCAAACATTCTGTCAAACACTTCATATGCAAAGTCACAAATCTACGCAAACAATTCCATTAAAGGAGATAGAAATTGGAAACTAATCTAGAATTTCGGTAAACATTTCCCAAACACTATCAAGAATATTTACCCTCACATTCTCACACAAATTTCAATTTTATTTATCATACATAATAATAATAAAATAACACTCAGTAATTTTTACAAACACTTTATGTGCCAAGTCTCCAAACTACGCAAAACAATCCAATCAAAGAACTAGTTTTCGAATAAAAGGTAGAAGAATCAAAGAGAAGTTCCGTAAACCGTGTTGAGGCTACTATGCCATCAAAATACACATTATATAATGAATAGGGGCATAAATATAATTTCTATAGCATAGGTTCCAAATAATCATTTACTCAAACAATTTGTGCCCAAAATCCCAAAAACTAGTTTCCAATTCCTTCACAAAATTTACTTGCATAAATAGATTGGATTCCATGAGAGATTTATTCCACAATTAGCTCGTACATTTCATGTGAATCCATAAATAAATCATATCATATCCAAATAAATTAAATCAACATGAGATAAATCACTTATCTTTGCCAAATATGCAACCAGAATCCATCGTACCACGTTCCACCCAGCTGTAGACACAATGCAAGCCAAAAAGCGCTTTGCAATGGTCACCCCCAAGATGGAACCATGATGCCATAAGAAATAGAGCACTTAAACTCAATTTCTCTCAAGGAATCAGTCCAACCACAACCCGGTGGAAAATGTGGCCTCTACTTCCACTTTAGGGAAATTCCAATGGCTCCGGGAAAACAGTCCAACCACAACCCAATGGCAAGTAGCACTTCCAATCCAGGGAAATTCCAATGGATACAGGACAACCTCAAATCCAAGGAAGTGGAACTCACCCCTGATTCCAAAGAAGGATCTCCAGAGGCAATACACAGCTATGTCCAACCTCAAATCCAATGGCAGTGGACCTCACCCTTGCTGCCAATCCAGGATCTCCAAAGACAATTCCAGGACATACACCAGTGGCTCCAGAGTAACTCAAATTTGGCACAGGATCCACAAGGGAACAATGAACAGAAAGGATCTCATACCAAGAGTATCCAAGATTGAACCACAAGTTCCAAACACAACCACAAGAGCAAAAGCATGAACCAACACACAAGTGTGACTAGCCAACACCAGCCAATCAAATTCCTTCATGAGCAATTCGAATTGGGAGAGAGAGGGATACAAGCATGAGATTTACATTCCCATAATAGTAAATTGGAGTTACACATCATGTGGCTACACCAAGATACACACTAACCCAAATCAAGAGGGCGCACTAGGTGAGAGAGAGAAAGAGAGAGAGACTGTAACACTAATAAAAATTAATCCTGGAATAAATGAAACAAACGAGTAACATAACATGTGAGGGTACACATCCAAGAGGGTCCACCAAGTCCACAAAAAGGGTGTATAACATCAACATATACACAAACACAATGGTAACACTTTTCCCACAACCCCTTGTTAGTAACATCATGGTTCCTCATACTCTTTTGTGTGGCATCGGTCGATCCGGTTGTTTTATTTTATTTTATTAGTTTATAATTTCAACATAATAAAAATAATAATAATAATGTGCAAACCAAAGTCCAGGCACCTTGTGCCACTATGTCCAACATAACAACAATAATAATATGTCTAGGGGCTAAACCAGAAGGTATTACATCCCTCCCCCCTTAAACCATGCATTGTCCTCGATGCACACACATACATGCCTTTACAAAAGGATAACATGCTTGTCCATGCATGCCTCAGAAAGATAACATATTTCTACCCAAAATACTTCCCACTACCACCTACTTTCCTATATGTCTCCACTGCCTATGGGAGAACCGAGACTAGTAGAGTGGACTCAAGGAAGCAATTGTCAATCTTCAATCCCCATCACAGGGTCTTCATTCCTCTTTACAAGGCATTCAAACCTCAACAAAGATACATCCACGTGAAAATCATATTTCATTCACTCGTATGATTAACATCAGGTATATAAAAAAATATGTGATACACGATATAAAGATATTCTTCTACAAAGATACTTTTCACATTCCAACAAACACACGGTTAGTAGAACACACACACACACACACAGAGACTATTCATCTAGATACATAAAATAAATCTTCAATATCCATGATACATGAAATAGATCACACGAAATACATTAGTGTATACAAGGAACATGCAATATAGATACTTCTTCAACAAAATAGTTGAAATGCATCTACATGAATCTTATTCTAATCAATTTCAATCACATGAAATGCATCAGGTGTATCAATCAATTTCATGAAGTGCATCAAGTATACCATCCAATCTCATGAATTGCATCAAGTGTTTACACTTTATTCATGAAATGCATTCCAGTCAATCAATCACATAAAATGCATATACTTTACCTACATATACATGAAATGCATCATGCATATGCTCTATCAACAAGATGCATGAAATACTATCAAGATACCACAAGAATAGTTGTTCATTAAATAAAAGATACTCTTCCAACAATGTACTTTTCAAGAAACTTTTCAAAGGAGAAACTTTCAACAAGGTCATAAAGACATTCAGACCATGAAGATACTTTTCTAACAAATATCATAAAGATACTCCTCTAACAAATACCATAAAGATACTTTTCTGAAAAAAGATCTCAAAGATACCTTTCAAATGAAGATCGCAAAGATAAGATTACAAAGATATTTTTCTATGAAAGATCGCGAAGGTCACCCAAACATTTTATGCACTTGCTGTAAGAGGTAAGCAAACTTATATGCAACAATTCCAATCTAACTAAGAAACCAAAAAGGGACATAACAACTAGCAGTTAAACATAGCATAAGTCTTCTTTAAATAAATTATAGTCAAAAATCCAATATACATCAACTAATAGTAATTAGTATCAACAAGTAACATCAACCAATATCATTCATACATCAGTCATATAGACGTCGGTCCAAATTGCATCAATTCATAATACCTCAACCATATATCAATCATATGTCGATCATATATCAATCATACACAAATATCAACCAATGACAATCATACATGCATCAAATAACCATACAAACATCAATCATGGTACATCAACCAGAATACACCAACCAGAATACCTCAACCAAAACACATCATCCAGAACACATCAACTGGAACACATCAATCAGAATACATCAACGATAAGCAAAATGCATCGACCATAATACATCAAATCGAAATACATCAACCATACATCGATCATCGATATAAATCAATGACAACCAAAGGTAATTGTACTTACATTAATTATACCTCAATCACCCATCAATCACCATGACAACCAAAACAACCAATAATAGCCATACATACAATAATAACAATATCATACATGTATCAACCATTAATCAGTCAATCAATAACAACCAATAGTATCAAACAACATACATCGACCATACCAATCATATTGAATAGTTACTATTTATCATAACATTATATATAATTATTAGAACATGGCGATATATATAATATCCATATATTAATAATACATATGTACAACCGACATCATCACGCAAACACTACTAACACTACACTTATGTAAACACTCAACATATACACAATCATACATTACGTTGCTAATTATTTACATGTAGCACACTACTTATACCATCAACCAAAGTACATTCATAGTCACCTCAAGAAACCAAACAGCCTACCACCAAAATATTCTAACATTATGCGATAAAATAATTACTAGCTATACAACACACCATCATACACTTATACCATACACCATACTTACTATTACCATGTATTATTTCTATACATACACCCATTTGTCTACATGCATATTCTAATTCTTCAATCAATCATATATCATATTATTATAACACAACATACTAGTCATATAACCCATATATCATATATTTTATACACTCATATAATTATTATGTTATACCATAATATCCATACAATTATAGCGGTATGATTACTTAATCCAATGTTATCATATTAGGTACGCATTATAACATATATACTAACTTAATACTTATGATCACACTATACTTCCTAATACTTCCAAAAACTTTCAAACACTTTCTAACACTCCCAAACACTTCCAAATACTCCAAAATACTTCCAAACTTTACACTTACTTCATTGTATACGTTCACATCTATACATATAGTATATACACAATATCATATACACATAATACTAATAATTATTACATATTTTAAAATACACACACACACACACACATATATATATATATATTATGCTATATTCAATATCATATACCTCTCATCTATCTTACATCACATATTATGTTATATATATTTAAATTTATGCCATATAATATTATCATACACTACTACACTACCTTCTTACACACAAAATAAAATAAATAAAATTAAGAGAATATGAACCATTAAGACAAGTGATTCATTTCCTCCAAAAATAGAGAAGGGGTTACATCTCCACAATAAAATAAAATAGAAGACAATATGAACCATTAAAGACAAGTGGCTCATTTCCTTCAAAAATAGACAAGGAGTTACATATCCACAAATAAAATAAATAAAATAGAAAAGAATATGAACCATTAAAGACAAGTGGCTCATTTCCTCCAAAAATAGACAAGGAGTTACATCTCCAAAAATAAAATAAATAAAATAGAAGCTAATATGAACCATTAAAGCCAAGTGGTTCATTTCCTCCAAAAATAGACAAGGAGTTACTCACATACATTGAAAATAATAAAAATAAAAATAGAAAGGAAAATCTAACCACTATTAAGACAAATGGCCTATTTACCCTAAATACATAAGGAGTTACTCATCAATGTAACCACCACCATCCAAGTAGCATAAATAATCCTATAAAATCATACCATTAATAGATTATCCAAAATCCATATAAGGTATCAATGCCACTTAATAAATCATATTAATATTTAATAATAATAAAACTATATCATCTTTATATATCTTATATAATGACATATCATATACATATATACATAATTATTTACTTTATACACTACTTTTATATCACACCTTACCATATATATACTAATCTATGTTAATATATTACATATACTAACATATCCATAACCCCTTGACCTTTGAAATTGAAAAGAAATAAAAATACATTCAAACTTATCTCTGAAGTAGGAATTAGTCAAGGCTTTTGGTTCTTATCTTAACATAAGGAAGGTTAAAATTATTTCACAAAGCACATCTATAAATTCCAAATGCATATCAACATAGTTATGAATCCATAATAGGCCCAACAACCGCAAAGTTGGAACCTAATCTTTGATACCACCTGTAATGTCCCCCGGGGATATCAGAGTGTCTAAGGGACATATCATTAGCTCTCTTAGGATAATTACTTGATTTTTAGTGTAGCGGATAAACCTTAAAATTTTAATTTCCATTTTTCCAAAAATAATTGCGACACAAAATCCAATAATTAACAATAATTTAATATAAATTCATTAACAGATCCAACATCTGATCTAAGGGATGGGAATAATTCGTAACATCATATAACATCATCAAACCTTCAATCCAAGCCATATCAGAGATGATAACCACTTCTAAAGGCTAATTATTCTTAATCACAGTTAACTAGTAATTAAGGTGTTAATTACGACGCTTAACGACACTTAGTGCACAAATGACGACACTTATCACAAATCCAATTGTTTAACAAAAAACCATTGATTATAAATCCCAATGGATTAATAACATCTAATTATGTGTAAATAATCCCTAATTACCAAAATTACAATAATTAATCATGGTAATTACGAATGAGAGTCCACAAGACTAGTTAACTAGTTTTCCAATAAAAGCAACTAATCTTGCACAAAATCAACTTGTAACCATGCCATTAAACCCAAAATAAATACTACAGCCATTAACAACATAATTAAGCGTGCACCTACAGCCAATTAAATTTTTATTTGCATATCATTCCAATTGCACATAAGGTGATATTTTCCATCAATTCCAATTAAACTAGTTAACATTCACCGCAAGGAATTGAGTCTAAGTAACTGAACCAAAATTAAATGCATCCATAAGTAAAGGATCACACCTTATAATTAACCACATATAGAACAATAACATGCTATAAACACGGCACATGGATATAGCATTCCGTTTTTATGAAAACAAAGATTTCATTCCACAACTAGTTATCAATTTTCACCTCAATGTATCTAGTTTCCAATTTAACTTTTTGAATTCCAACTAAAGATAAATATATGAATATTGTATCTCATGGAGATAATAGCAAGGATCAGCTATAATCATATGGTTGTATCTTTCCTTCCATATATAGTCCATTAAATAATTCACAAAACTAGCTAATTCTACTCATCCGAATTGACTAGTAATTCTAAGAATCACGAGAATAATTAAATCCACAACTCATAGAATCATTCAAATTCCATTCCAAATCCAAATAACATGTTTTATCATTCATAATAGAGGTATATCTCATTCAAACATTTCTTCAAACACTTCATATGAAAAGTCACAAATCTACTCAAACAATTCCATTAAAGGACCTAGAAATTGGAAATTGATCTAGAATTTCAATAGACATTTCCCAAACACTATCAATAAGATTTACGCTTACATTCTCACACAAATTTAAATTTTATTTATCATACATAAGAATAAAAATAACACTCATACGTTTTTACAAACACTTCATGTGTTAAGTCTCCAAACTACGCAAAACAATCCAATTGAAGAACTAGTTTTCGAATAAAAGGTAGAAGCATCAAAGAGAAGTGCCTTAAAACATGTTGAGAATATTGTGCCATCAAAGTGCACATTATATAATGAACAAGGCAGAAATATAATTTATATAGCATAGGTTCCAAAGAATCATTTCCTCAAACAATTTGTGCCCAAAATCCCAAAAACTAGTTTCCAATTCCTTCACAAAATTTACTTGCATAAATAGATTGAATTCCATGAGAGATTTCTTCCACAATTAGTTCATACATTTCATCAAAAATTTCATGTGAATCCATAAATAAATCAGATCAAGGCCAAATAAATTAAATCAACATGAGATAAATCACTTATCTTTGCCAAATACGCAACCAGAATCCACTGTGCCATGTTCCACACAATTATAGACACAACACAAGCCAAAACTCACTTTGCAATGGTCACCCCCAAGCTGGAACCATGATGCCACAAGCAAGAGCGCACTCAACCACAAATTATCTCAAGGAATCAATCCAACCACAACCTAATGGAAATACTGGGCTCTACTTCCACTCTAAGGAAATCCCAGTGGCTCCAGGACAACAGTCCAACCACAACCCAATGTCAAGTAGCACTTCCAATCCAGGGAAATTCCAGTGTCTCCAGTAAAACCTCAAATCCAAGGCAGTGGATCTCACCCCTGCTGCCAAACCAGGATCTCCAAAGGCAATACACAGTTATGTCCAACCTCAAATCCAATGGCAGTGGACCTCACCCTTGTTTCCAATCTAGGATCTCCAGAGGCAATTCCAGGACATACACCAGTGGCTCTAGAGTAACTCATCTTGGGAACAGGCTCCACAAGGTCACAATGACCAACAAGCATCTCATACCAAGAGTAGCCAAAATCGAACCACAAGTTCCAAACACAAGCACAAGAGAAAAAGCATGAACCAACACACAAGTGTGACTAGCCAACGCCAGCCAATCAAATTCCTTCATGAGCAATTCAAATTGGGAGAGAGAGGGACACAAGCATGAGATTTACATTCCCAGTATAGTAAATTGGAGTTACACATTAGGTGGCTACACCAAGAGACACACTAACCCAATCCAACAGGGTGCACTAGGTGAGAGAAAGAAAGAGAGAGAGATTGTAACACTATTAAAAATTAATCCTGGAATAAATGAAACCAAGGAGTAACATAATACATGAGGGTACACATCCAAGAGGGTCCACCAAGTCCACAAGAAGGGTGTATAACATCAACATAGACACAAGCACAATGGTAACACTTTTCCCACAACCCCTTGCTTGTAACATCATGGTTCCTCATACTCTTTTATGTGGCATTAGTCGATCCGGTTGTTTTATTTTATTTTATTATTTTATAATTTCAACATAATAAAAGTAATAATAATGTGCAAATCATAGTCCATGAACCTTGTGCCACTATGTCCAACATAACAACAATAATAATATGTCCAGGGGTTAAACTAGGGGGTATTACAATATCCCAACCCCCCAAAGACCCTTGCTTCTAGAGAATTGATCTATGATATCAAATGGTAATGAATGCCCCCTCCCCCCGAGTGTATTGGGAGCCAATAGCATATTGAACTAGAGAACTTGAGAAGTGAGTATGGAGTCATAATCTGCATATATCCCCACTATGCATTTTCCTTCCCCTTCCCCGCCTAGTAAAGGACCACTATAGATTTTCCTAAACAAAGACAAAGGAGAACCATAACTACTACTATATTGACAATTAACAATTTTAGTTGGACTCAGTGAGGTGAAAGCAAGATTGCAAGCAACAATATTTTAGTTCTTACTTGAAGAAGTGTTAGTCACACCACTTCTCTAGATTTTATCCAACTTATCCATTTGAGAATTAAGGGTAATATCGAGATATATGAATACATCACAAGTGATCTCCATACGAGCATCAAAATATTGTTATTGATAATTAAGAGGATATACATATCCCCCACAATTAGATCTTGAGGGATAGGAAAACCCTCAATACCTTTATGTAGAGCATTATCATGATTAGTATTTACATCCATCTCCCTTTATTCTAGATCTCTAATATCCTCTAATAGTTTATGTGCATGAGAATGATGTTGTCTCACATCTTCCTACTTCCCTAAAACATTAGGCTTCCAAACTTTCTTCTAGAATTGATTCTTACAATCAATCAAAATGTGTCCATACTAGTGACATTGAGCACATTAGAAGGGAACATTAAGATAATCTAAAGGCTAAGTATGTGACCTGTCCCCTACCACTAGTTTCATCCTTTTAAACACTTGACAAATATTGATCTCAACAAAAATGTGAGCTATTAAATGATATGAGTTGTTAATATAGTTGTCATCAACTATAATGTATTTACCTAGTGTATCCTTGATCTCTTTTAGATGAGGTTCATACTATAATTTGAGAGGCTGTAGGGGTAATTTAACCCACAATGACGTACTAGTGGCAAATTCTTCCTAGGCATCAAGAAGCGGATGCCACAACTCCATGGATATAATATTCTTATCTAGAAACCAACACCCTTTAAGGATATATATGGCATCATCCTTGGTTCTAAAACTAAAAACCAACCATCTACACACTAACAGATGTGTGATAGGGTAGTATCCCACTCAAGGCATACATTTTAGTTATGCCCAAGCATTCATAGTATCCATGGAAACCCTTCTACCACAAAACTTACCAACTAACACATGCCATTCAAGATCTACTATTTGAGACATATTAATGTCCTCCATAACTACCAAAGATAATCCACCTACTACTCCCGACCTAAGAAACCACCATTTCTTATTCCTTTGGATACACTCAAACCTAGGGAAATAACTATGTAGGTTTGAAAACCAGCTTCCCACCAACCAACCATAGACTAGGTTCATACCGATATGCCTTAACTTTCAAGTGCAAAGAGTAGTAATCTTGACTAGCTAGATCCCCACATGGATTAATTTATTAAGGAAAACCAATTTGATTCCTAAGAGGACTATCAAATCCCAGCAACATGTTCAAAGTAGTGTCCTCCACCTCACCTTCAACCGTTGACAATGTATTTTAGGATTGGGGCCGAAAAAAATGTGGGTCTAATAGCGCTACATATCCCTTCCTATCTCTCAATCAATACAAGAGATAAGAGAAATAACATTTTTGTCACTTCCCCCGCCATGGAGTTAACTAGAGGAACTATCTTCGAGGATGTTTACCAAGGATGAGGAGATGAAAATATGGTCTTCAGTGAGCGAATCTTCATATTAATCAATAAGCTCACTTTGTTCTCCATAGAAACCATATGTAAAACCCTAGCCTTCCCAACACCAACAAATCTCCATAGATGGAACTCTTAAACCTTCAAAACCAAACTCTATGTTTATCTAAACTATGACTATTTCAAAGTAACTCTATATATATGAAAGAGAGATGAAATTTACCACGTAGTCTAAAAGTTTGACGATTTCAATCGGAAAGATAAGATTTTTAAGGCATGATTTTGAAAAAATCCAACAAAAAATTTTCAAAATCATGGTTACAACTATCAAACTATGCAATTTTGGGTGCCCATGGGGTTTTTTATGGTTTTGAATCCGTTTCTACTATCAAAATGACCATTAAAACACAATTAAATCCATAAGCAAAATAAAAAATGGCGGATTCTAACGAAAAAAACCCCGTCCGAGCCAAATCGTCGAATATTTAGACAACTTAGAAATTTACATATAAATATAGAGATATGGATTCACACATATATCTTGAGTGGGCCTAACAATAAAGAACGTGTCTTTCCTCCTACGAGATCATAAGTTCAAATCCAAAGGGTGATAGGGTTTGTACACCTTTGGAGACTTTGGTGTCCACATTGTCTTCCATAAGGAGTAAATTTAATTAAAAGTGGACAAACAAGTAGGAAGTTACTTGAAAAGAATTACTTGGGACAATAACTTATGCCAAATTTTAGAGGATTTGGTAAAGAATCTTGCCAATTTTTTAGAGGATTTGGTAAAAAAAATTGAAAAAAAAATTACATGGGACAACAACTTATGCCAAATTTTTAGAGTATTTGGCAAAGAATCTTGAAAAAAAAAATAGTTTATCCTCACAATAAAATAAATCAAAATTAAAATAAATTCATAACTCCTCATTTATTAGGCACCATAAATTTAGAAGGTGAAGATGTTCACATTGACCACATAAGTATGGAGTAAATTTAAAAGTGGATAAACAAATATGAAGTTAGTTATAAAAAAATAAGTAGAATAATAATTTATGTCAATTTTTGTAGAGGATTTGGTAAAAAAAATTGAAAAAAAAAATGTTATCCTCAAAATAAAATAAATCAAAAATAAACTAAATGCATGACTCTTCATTTATTAGGCACCATAAATTTAGCAGGTGAAGATGATAATCACTGTCCACATAAAAAAGGAGTGAATTTAAAAGTGGACAAATAAATATGGAGTTAGTTAAAAATGGAAAAGATGATCAAAGTTTTCATAACTTCCCCAAATACAATATAGAATGGCATAACTTCCCCAAATTCTTAAGAAAAATTGGAAAATAATTTTAACTCAAAAAATAGTTAAATCTTTCCATTTACTAACCCATAACTCCATACTAGAAATAGTAATTCCATTCCATATTTATCCATCATTAAAAAATCTATTTTCATAATAAAAATAACTCCATACTAGAAATAGTAATTCCATTCTATATTTATCCATCATTAAAAAATCTATTTTCATAATAAAAATAACTCCATACTAGAAATAGTAATTCCATTCCATATTTATCCATCATTAAAAAAATCTATTTTCATAATAAAAATAACTCCATACTAGACACAGTAATTCCATTCCATATTTATCCATCATTAAAAAACTATTTTCATACTGAAAATAAAATTAAGGACTTTTAACTTTGCAATTAAAATATTAAATAAGTGCTTTTTAATTATTTTTTTCAATTTCTCATTTAATTTTTTCACTTATCGAGACCACATAACCGTTAATTCCCCATCTAATTATTAAAAATAAAAACTAAAAATATGGCAGAGGTAACTTTTCTAAATAGAAGTAATTAATAACAAGAAACACGGGGAAGGTCGGGTTGTCAACACAAGTGGGTTAACCGGACCGCTATTCCATGTTCCGCCAACTAGCATTATATATTTTTGGCCTCCTTGGCGGTATGGATGTGAAGAGAGCCTATATATATTCAAGGGCTTCATCTTTTCGGTTCACAGTTCACTGTTTGTGTCTCCTCTTGTGTATTGAGCTTGGCAAATCATCTGTATATGGCTATGATGGATACATTAAAGCTTCTCTGCATGTTCCTGCTCATTCTCAATCTTGCTGCTGCTGAGGGTTCTGCCCACTTGATGAATAGCCCAGATTCTGCATGGAAACAAATGAAACCCAAAGGGCCGGTTACGCCTTCGGGGCCTTCACCGTGTTTAAGCGATGGCTGCCGGCACCAGGTGCAGGCAATGAACCGGATCGACAGAAAGAGTAAGATGATTTGGAACCGGAAAGATTCGACATGGGAGGACATGAAACCCAAAGGACCGGTGCCGCCTTCCGCGCCTTCAGAGTGTACCAGCGATGGCTATGGCTGCCCACCACCACCGCCAGGCAGTGTCGTGCAAAAACAGATCTAGAGTATAACTATCTTGTCTTCATGATTGAACTATCTATCTATCCATTTTATATATAATAAATAATGGTGTTTTGGTTTTCTTTGCACTGGAAGTCACTTTATCTAGGGTTGCTATTTGGTTGAAATAATGTCTTTCTATATATGTTTTTTTAACTAATTTTGCCAATGGTATGATACAATTCCAATGCTTAGGGTTTGAAAAAGCACAGTTCCAATGCCTTTGGCTTGAAAAAACTAATAATTTTTTGCCTTGGCTTTGAAAAAGCAGCCCTAATGCCTTGCTGTAAAAAAAGCAGAGTTATAATGAATTTGGCTTTTATATTAGATCGTAAGGTAAATATTGTGTTAGAAGTTTTTTAACATATAATACAAATTTGATTAGATGTTTCTGTTTATGTATTCTTCATTTTTATATGTTTTATTTTCTGTGAAAATCTCTCTCTTCATATTTTGAAAAATAAATTCAAAATAAACTTTATTGAAAGGAAAATTTTGTGTTATTTTTTGTTTACATATATATTAAATTTCTTATAAAATGTTTTTGTTTTCTTGTCCGTCATTTTCATTTTCGTCCGCCTGCTTTATTTCTAGCATTATCTCTTATGGTCATGCTTTGATTAATAATTATTTATCATCCTACTATTCAAAATAATTATTTACCATTACTGCAGAATCAAGAAAGTTATGCTTCTTTTGAAGAATATTACTTTTGAACATATATATAGGTAGCATAATTCGTTGGCTGATTTATTATCTAAAGAAGTACATTAAGGTGCAGAACCCCTACATCAGATGGGAAGAATTTATTGAGAACCAACTACTTAACTCGGGCCTGGTTAACTTGTTTGGTCTGTAGTTTTTCATCTACCCTTTTGGGTCTGCTATTTTGACTAGGAAATATCCATCGGTATTTTTGTTGTTTAAGTTGAATTACTATCAACTTATAGTAATTCTGAACCATTTTTTTTTGGACATTATCATATTATCCTTCTACATAAATCTTAATATATATCGACTTATGGTTTTATACTATTTAATTCTCCTAATAAATACCAGTACTATTTAATTCTCTTCATAAATACCAGTAATACAGTTTTTTCGCTGAAAAGAAATTATTTATCATCCCATTATTCAAAGACATTTGGTATTCTAATAATAAACTACTCAAATGACTTAGAATGTACCGAAAACGTGGAGACATAAAATATCGTGCGGAAGGAAATATATTTTGGAAGGGAAGGTATTTTGCAGAAGACAGATCCTGCTTTATAGAAAGACAACGAATTATTGGTTCTTGCCAACTTTAGCCCACATTTGTCTAAAGATCGTCCGAGAAACAACGAAACTATTAAACGTGGGCGGAAGATATGCCCTGGAACCGCACGGATTTTTTCATTAATTCCGCTGAAGATGGTGCTCCAAACCAGGCTTCACAACAGGCCTTCGAATTCTTTAGACCCACGCACATTAACTTCACACATAAGGGATCCTTCCAGAACTCCTTGACATTAAATTCGACCAGACAACTGTGAGTGCGGGAAGGGACGGGCTCGTGAAGAAATTACCAACTCCCAACACTTTCTCTTCATTTCTATTAAGAACATGCGTTAGGGTTTACTTCATTCACAACAAACTAATGCATACATCATTTGACTAACATACTACATCATATTACAGAATTGACATAAGATTAATAAACAATTTCATCAGCTTAAATGTTTACATCGGATTATAGAATTACAAGGACAAAATGTTTTTGGGAAGTTACTGCTAATAATTCTGCATAAAGGAAGTAGGTTGACTTCTTTGTTGTTCGATTGTTTAGAAGAATGATATGACTTGAAATTTAGAGTTGAATGGTGCTTTAACTAGTGTAATTCATAGAAATTGCAGATTTGTGATTTGATTCCTCAATCATAAACTATTGCAGCTTTAGATGGCATTAGAATGGTGATTAGTATTTGTTAGTGATGAAGTGTTTTAACATTCAAGGAAAAAGAATTAGTATTATGTGATAATGGTTTTATGTAGAATAAATTGTTATGATGAGTTATCATATGAACTTAGTCATCTTGAATTAAGAGAAAACAAAAATTCTCGTATTCGAAACATTCATATGCATGTTTTCTATGGATGTAAGGTGGGATCTTACACTTCTCATGTTCTTGTAGCAATTTGGTTGTGAAGTTGAATCATTGCGTTCGGTAAAGATGTTGCTTCTAATGCAGCACTGGTAAGGATGTGCTAGTGTTTATGTCAATAATACAACATTACATCTTTAAAATGAGTAGAGCACACAAGTACTAAGTATTTTAGATTGGTAGAGAAAATGGTAGACCAGTGGACCTTATCAAAATTTATCAAGAACTACAACATCAACATTGGTTGTCGTTTGTTCCTGTTATACAATTTGTGGATAGACGTGTTTTTGGCCATGTTAGGTAAGGATAGAGTTTAGATCTACTTCCAAATAGGTTATCTTGGATTTATAGGTTTTTTATGGTAAATTCACTCTTGATATCGTTGTGGGGATGTATACCTTACATAATTCACCGTGAAAAGCAACAATTTCCCATCTCTACTTTGCTTGAGTGATTGCCCATTTTTGTAAATAGTTATGTCTAAATGCATGGATCAATAAGAGAGATCCACATTTGTGCTACCTAAAGTCCTTGTTATAACAAGTCAATGCATTTGAATTTTTTTTATGTAAGAAATTTGATTTTTAGTTTGTCTCCCACATGGAATTAGCTAGTATGGGTGTTTCATATTGTTTTCCCCTAAAAACCTCTACAAATGTAGGTTGGTCTATGTCTTCTACATTCCTGTTATTTTTTATTTGACCAAAAAACATTTTGTGTTTTAATTATTGCAAAACATGGGAATTAAGGTGCATACCAAGTAAACAATAGTTACTCATTGATATTTTCCTAAGGATCCTATAGATTATGAATATCACATACCTTCAACTTTGAAAAGACATAACATTGAAATT
Organism: Larix kaempferi; assembly: GCA_027924585.1. Classification (NCBI taxonomy): domain Eukaryota; kingdom Viridiplantae; phylum Streptophyta; class Pinopsida; order Pinales; family Pinaceae; genus Larix; species Larix kaempferi. The sequence continues at coordinate 6,665,826 of BSBM01001219.1, read as the reverse complement.
TGTTTTAGGTAAATATACCCATACCTTTCAAATCTAAAAAAGTTGTTGTACTTAAATCTATCCTTCGAAAATAGTTACAAACACATCAACTAACAAGGGATCCCTTCACACATTTTCTTAGGAAGACAACGACTAAGTGATGAAACTTAAGGTTTGAAGACGATATTGGAGGGTTTATTATAACATTGTCTATTTGATTTTTTTGTCAGCAATTTGATAAGTACCGAGGCATGACACTTAAATCTTTTTTTCATAAATATATCCATATTTTTAACTCTAAAAAGATTTTACATTGAAATATTCCTTAGAAAATAGTTAGATATAGTACCCATGAGGGTCCCCTTGGACATTTTCTCAAGAATAAAGGGACTAAATGATGGAACTTAAGATTTGAAGACAATTTGAAGGGTTTATGTTGTGGAAAAAAATTGCACAAGTGCACTCTTCCACTTGGTAAGGGGCTAAGCCTTGTAGGTTGCAGCAAGGCCTCAGTCCTTGGAGTCCCTGTGTGGGTTGGTTGGTATTCCTCCAAGTGATCCTGCAATAGATTGTTAGTCTAGTTCACATGCAAACAAAGAAATATTGATAAAAAAGAAAAATAAAAGAGATGGGGTGAGAATGCAAACTCCAATAACAATCCAATATATGCTAAACCACTTTTGTATTGCCCAATGGTATAGTTGTACAACACCTAGGAGGTGTGGGCTTCAAGGGAAGCCAACAATCTCCCTTAGGGAGGCATTTCTTGTCCAAACTAAATGCTAAGTAGATGGTAGAACAATGGAGAGAAACACTTACCCCTTGAAGGAAGGTAACAAGGGAGCTTGGGAATGCTCACAATGGTGGGAAATGGTGGGCTATGAGGAAGCTCCAACTCAAATCTATCAGCATAACCTTGATTTTGATTTCTCTCTACAAAATGCATGCCAATGTCTTCCTTTTATAGGCCAAGAGGTGGCCAACAAACAACTAAATACAAATGTGAACTCACCTCTTTCGTGAACTAATTCCAAGGTACACAAAGGGGGTTGATTAATGCCACTAAGTGTGTGAGGAGCCGAATTCGGATATTTGGGGAGGATTGAGTCTTCAATGCGTCGTTGGGAGCTAGTGGTCTTGTTGTTTTGATAGTAGTGCAGCTATACAAGGAAAAGTCGCGCAGGCGGAGCACGGGCATTGTTCAGATAACTTGCGCTATAGCGCGAGTTAATTGTGTATTACCTGTGCTATATTTTCTTTTGATTGTTTCTTGGCACTTATGGACTCATGCTGTGTTTCGGATCTGTTGGGGATGTCTATGGCGAGATGCATTCTTTATGTTAATAGCTCCTTACTAGATGAATCATCAAAATGTCACATGTGTGCCCACTAGGAAGGGAACAAACTAGTACGTAAATTTTCCTAAGAGATTCACTTATACTAGATAGACTGCTACCATGATTTCCAAATGCGAACACTGCTACCTTCAAAAGTACATTCCCCCCGATGCGATGATGTGTTGACGTCGAGCATAGGGGAAACCACTTCGTTAGGGAGCACTAATGACTCTCCCTACTAATTTCGAGGTGATCCCTTATAGTGATTGAAAGGAATCCCAAGGTACAACTGCAACTACTGCAACTCTCGAAATATAGTGTTTTGACGTTGACGAGAGCTCAAGTACATGATAAAACGAGAGTCTTATCCTAAGCACTGAGATAATATTGTAACCGACTGGTGGATGAACAGACCTGACACAAGACTAGCCGATAAGCGTGGGGCTCATAACTTCCTTTGATCGATGTAAACATGGGGAGTAGGGATGACAACTTTTCTTTCGGAATGGCATAGATTGAAACAGATAGAGACAAACTAAAAAATGAAAGGGATTTGATGGAGACACAAAATGATAAGTGATGGTAACCGGAAAAACAAATAATGTTGAAAATATGGAAACTCAAATACATCGATCTAAGGTGACCATGGGTTGCTTCCAAAATAATATGGTGTTCCCGCGATGTGAGGTGACGAGGGAACATGTTTGTACATAAAGAATATTGGTGGGTTCCTTGCAGTTTTGGGTGTATCGAGGGATCAATTTGATGACGGGCGAAGTCCCCACAGTTTTGAGTGGATTGGGGGACACTTTCCAATGATGAAGTGAGGGTTATCTAGCAGACGCAAAGACAGGTGCCCCATGAAATAATACCATGCAGTATATACCTACGGGATAACTGAACAGAATTGGTTACTTCATATGGTGGGGACCCCATAGGTGTCTTTGCGAGGGTGATGACACGAAGAAGATTATAGAAGGTAAAGTGCTCATGGAGGTATGAAGGGGCTTTGTGAATTGTTCTCGTAACAGGTGTCAAGGGATCTGATGAGGTCTAATTGATGGAGTAAATGCGCAATTATAAAATGATACTCTAAGGGAGGATCTTTTCAAGCTGGTTCGAATTCCTCGGACTTATGGGGGGGTCAACATCATGGGTGTCGATTGATGAATGGGATGGCAGTGGTGCGCAAACCCATGGGGGAACATGCTATTCTCATTAATGATGTTGATTTCATATCAAAGACGGGAATGAGGTCCCCTATGGTTACCAGCGAAAATACTGGTAGATGCATTATAAATGGATTGTAAATAGTGTCTATATGTCAGTTTTAGAATGATACATGTGGTATTGTGCGAGACTCCAATTGTTGTAGGGTGGAGTCTTGTTCTCATAGTGGAAAACAATAGTCTCTGAGATTGTCTTGGTCAAGATCCTGCACACATGGTGCACATACCCAAGTGTAGTAAATAACATGACTAAGGTATTGAAAATGCATAAATCATATAGCGAAAACAAGGCGTACATGTGGGGTACCGATGTAAAAATATCATCCTGATGAAGTTGGTGGGAATTTGAATTGGTTGTCTTCATCATGGAAAGCACAGAGCGTTGATCGCAGTGATGTGGATAGTTTTGGAAATGGATTTACGGTTTGTTGGTGGGGTCAGTTTGAAGTTTGTGTCGAATGACTATAAATAGGGGTGGGGCCCACTTTTCAAAATCATTTGTACGTCTTGTCGACGACCTCCTAGAGTGTTTTTTGAGCAGTTTTGGGAGGCACGGGGCACCTTTCGACCAGCAGCGAAATCCAGGCATGCCTTAACCTTACTCTTGTCAATTGTGTCTGGGTAGAATTAGGGTTAAGGGTCCCCTGGGTGGCCAAGGGTTTATTTCAGGTATTTTGAGGCAATGGCTTGGGATTTTGGAAAAATCCCACGCAGTAGCGTGAGATTTTTGGGGAATCTCGCGCTACCACGACACGATATTTTACCACGGTAGTGCGGCTATGTAGCGTAGATAAAATGTATTGTACCATGCTTAGTGCAGTACAAGAACGCCTCAACCACGCATTGGTTTAGTGAGACTATTTCTTGATCAGCCATTAGTTCTGTGAACTCTGGTGGAGTTTTGGTGAGCCATCTGAGGGATCCTCCAGTGCAGTTTGTTGCAACAGTTATAGTGCAAATATTGAGGGTGACGTCCCCCAACCAGATTACATGGGGCCAACTCTAGTTGGTAGAGAGGGTCTTGGTAGGTCGACTAATGGCGTGGGGTCCGTTGTTGCTACAGTCCATGATTCGACAGATGTCGGACCTGCATCGGGGTGAGGCTCGGACCACCTTCTGATATGGTAGTGTGTTATGCTCTTATTTTTTCGAGTGCTACTCTTTGTTGAGGCCACAGGTGGTAGTGCCACCGAGGGGGCCACAGGAACCTCAGATGGCATTTTGGGGGCAAATTATGCCTCGTGCTAGTGGAGGGCCCATGGGGGATTATTATGTGCCCCAAGTGTTACATGTCTGGGAGGGCCGCATTGGCTAGATGAAGCGGTATCCCTAGAGTGGGATGGACCACCAAGGAGATCTGGAGCTGCTTTCCCCCCCTGGGGGTTTCGATGCTACAGGTATGTTTTTTATTGTTTATACTTTTTTGCATATGTATTTGTACATACTTGTATTTCTGCACATTTATGATATACACGTTTTTCAGGTACTGATGATGGTTTCCTCCTTTGTGATGCAGATATAGGTCCTGTGAGGCCACCTCGTCGGCCACGAGCTAAGAGAGATCGTCCTGCTGCTGGGGCTGGGCAGGCCATCAGAGGAGCTGGTTCAGATGAGGCTGCTAGAGCAGGAGGAGCAGGGTTCGAAGGATTTGTTGCGGGTGGGGCAGCTACTGGGGACCGGACGGCAGCTATTCTTTTGGACTTGGAGCGGTGGTTCGGTGGGTCCTCTACTAGGTTTGATGACCAGGGTTGGGCCAACCTAGAGGATGATGAGCTAGACCTGACACTTCACTTACCAAATGAGTGTGGGCCAGCTTGGAGGCACATCATGCGGTGAGTAGTAGTGGCATTTAATGTGGCATGAGAGGTGCAAGGAGGTGCGGCCCCTCCACCACCGTAGAGACCGCAGCCGACACGAGGGGAGATTGTGCAGCCACTGGCCATTTTGGGACCCTAGGATCTACCAGCTGGTAGGGTAGCTTGATTTTTTTATTTTTTTTTGTATAGGGCTATGAGCCCTAGGCTGTATACTATTTTTTATGAGCCTATGGGACGCGGGTTGTATTTGATGTATCCCCCATAAGGCTATTTTGTATATGCCCCAAGAGGTCCATTTTTGTATATTACACACATTTTTTCATGATATATATATATACATTTTTTGTGGAACATGATGTATGTGTCTCTTTATGTATGTGATATATGTATATTTTGTTTTATATTGCCTGTGTGTTGATGTGATGCATATGTAATAGTTGACACTAACATATTTGTTTTGGGCATGATTTATCGACTTAGGACTTATGATGATGATATACATGTATGTTTAGTCGTAGGTGAGACACATAAACGTATTTATGTATGTTTGATATGCAGGGCTATGTAGTTGGGTTATGTATCTGGTGGCAATTCAACACCTCAATAGCGACGGATTCAGCGAATGCATTTGCATTTCTCGGTATATGTGTGAAAGTAATGGTTTCAAACTGTCTAATGAGAAGGCACACGTGTAGAAACTTTCGAAAGAGGAGCAAGTTATGGACACGAAATACATTATTCAACTGTGATATGACAAGTTGTGAGTCGAGATGCACTTGTAGATGGTGAATGCCCAGGCGCACGGAATCACTTAATAGACTTATTACGACATCATATTCTGCTTGGTTATTTGTAAGTGCCCCCAAGCAAACTTCATCGGTGTGGTGAAGTATATGGGAGGGAGGGGATATAGCCCAGGCAGCAGATGCCAGCTGTTTGGACCATCAACTGACACTATCCATGTATCCTATGTAGATGTCTGACTGGGAGGCCATATGCATTTAAGAAGAGATATATTTTACTTTATAATTCAAGATAGTGTGAAACGAAAGTAAATTTTTGACACAATTAAGAATATAAACGGTTGGTGTTAGATGTCTTGTTTGTGTTACGAGGGTAAACCCCCTGTTGATTTTTTAATTAATTTGGAAGTGCTTGCGGGTGGTCTCCATCTTTGTTGGAAGACGAGGGATCACTGCAAGTGAGGACACCGACTAAAGGAGATTCGACATCGATGGTATCTGGTAAGGTAGTTATTACTTCCTCGGTTTGTAACCTTTGCTGGGTTATATAGAGGGGTTGTAATTGGCCTTGTAGTCTCATCAATTCGAGACGAGATTCTCATTCGGCGCGCAAAATGGGGCACTGAAATGAGAAGTGAGTGGTCTCTCCACAAGATCGGCAAGGTTGTGGTACCCGTGGATGGAAGCGTTCTTGGACTTCTTGGGTATTGATTTGCTCCATTATGCAATCTATGGCGCTAGAAGGAAGCATGTCGATGGAATGCCCACAGGAAAAGCATTCATCATGTGAGCAACATTGTCGTAAGTTTGGATGGGTCTTGCGACGTTGCAGGCTCCACCACAGTTTCTGCAACTGGTGAAACTCTTGTGGGAGAGGAGACTGACGATGCCGCTAATGTGGTGATCACATTAATAGATGTTTATCCCTGGGATAGAGAGGGTGGTTCTGTGATCGTCACTTGGGCGAGACGAACGGTTGTCAATGCTTCCCGATATCGAGGGAGTTCTGGGAAATGGTGCATGTAGTGCCCATACTGAGTGCATATGGAACATGCGTGATTCATACACAATGTATTGGACTTAGATGTGGGTGAGGGAGATTCACCCTCTTCTGCAGTCGGTGGAGGGTGGGTGATGCTAACGAGGGTTTCAAGCAAATTCCTTAGTTCCGGGAAAGTAGGACATAAGTTGGTTGTGTGGCCTTGCTTCTAGCAAAGAGAACACAGTGGTGTGACCCTTTGATTGGGAGTATTGATCATAATTGGGGATTTTAAACCCCCCTAGTTGGTGCCCTCTGCTTTAGGCTTAGAAGTTTCCACTCGATTGAATGTCGGGTTAGGTAATAGGGGTCCCTTCAACTTTGGTTGTTTGGCGCCCCCATCACTACAACAAATCCTGGAATTGGTGTCCCTTTTTAATGTAATTTTTTTTTTTCATTGAGTGGTCAAAGTAGATGCTAAATGGGACATGTCATGGACAAAATTTAAAGAGTCTAAAATAATGTCTTTTTTTGCTTCCTAGATAGCATCCGTTCTGATGTCTAGAATAGCGCCCATTTTTTTGCTTCCAAAATAGCATCCAATTTTGCTTCCGAAACGATGTCGAGGTTTGCTTCCTAAATAACATCCTATTTTTCTTCCTAGAGATCATCCTCTTTTACTTCCTAAATGACATCCCCATAAGCGCCCTATTTGCATCCTTAAAAGCATCGTGTTAGCATTTATGTTTGCATCTACATTCGCGCCATATTTGCATCCAAATTAGCATCCAATTTTGCATCCATATGTGCTACCACTTTAGCATCCCATTTTGCACCACATTTTACTTCCAATATGCACCAATTTTTGCTTCTAATTTTGCACCAATTTTTGCTTCATTTTTTGCATCGTGTTTTACTACCAAGATGGAGCCAAAATTTTCTTCTATTGTTGCACCATATTTTGCTTCCTATGTAGTGCCATGTTTTGCATCAAAAGTAACATCTTATTTTGCTACCATATCAACATCATGTTTGGCTTCCTCATTAGCGTCAAGTGTTGGGCCTCTTTTTAACGCCTAGTTTTGCATCTCTATCGATATCAACATTAGCACCATGTTTTGCTACCACTTTAGCACCCAAATTATCATTCATTTTTACTCCCACACTATCGTCACATTTTGCTTCCCATTTAGCAACTAATATAAATTATCACAACAAATATTTTTTTAGAAATACATTGCAATATCATTAGGGCATGGAGGAATCGAACCACCAACCTCCTGCTTGTAAGGCAGACGCTCTTCCATTGAGCTAGCACCCTTTAAGAATTGGGGAGAGGAGCAATATTAACACCTAGATTGCACGATTCGTAATTCTAATAAAATACAATATGCATTGGTTGCAATCTATTAGATTGAATATCATATTGGTTTTTTTTGTGCAAAAGGGTTCTCCTTAAAAATATTGCTATATTGTTGTATGATTTCATTTTTCTTCAATTTTATTATTGCTTAATAAGGAAATAATATATGGTTGATAATATTCAAGATACCTATTATTTGGTTTTAACTGAAATTTGATATTAGTGTCATTGGGAAATTTCAACTCATCCAAAAGATTCAGATCGATTGGTATCATAGAAATATATTAATGAATCTATGGACTTGCAGTAAGGCATCCATGGGAAAATATCATAAGAGAGTGATACTTTAGGAACTATAGGAGATGAATAAACAAATCTCTGAGGATAAGGAACAACTAGAAAAGACTTTCTAGTAGTTGGACGAGAAGAATGAAGAGTTGCATAAAACTTTGTAAAGCCATGTGAAGCTTCTTAAAGAGAAAAATGTCTAGGTTGTGGAAAATATAGTGTAATAGTTGGCTTGTAAGAAAGCCATATTGATGAGTCTTTAAATGGAGGTGGAAAATATTAAGAAAGAAAGGAGCCTTGTTTTGACTCAAGATGCACATACCATGATTGAGGGAATTTTAGGGTAAGCACTTCAACTTCACCCCTTGCTCAATTTCAATCAACATATGAGTCTTTTGGTAGTTTTGAATTTCATACCAAAGAGATAGGCTTGAAGTTTTTGCAAAGGATGGGTTTTGATGGCCAATGTCTTGAATATCATGGTTAAGGCAGGAAGAGCCCCATTGCAGTGAACTCTAGACTACAACATGTTCATTTAGGATATTATGGTGGTAAGGAAGTCAAAAGTTGATGTTCTAACACACATTTAAATAATGTGAAAGCCTCAAAGATAATATTTGTGGAGGCTCAAGATTGAGTAAATACAACAACTCCAACCAAAGAATAGATCACAAAGAATGATCAACAACCCTTTGTAAGATCTGAGAAAGGTAGCAATAAAACAAGTTAAGCACCCATGCACATTCCAACAGTTGGAAGAACAAGTAACTTGGGAGAGAGAAATCCCAAGTGAAAGTAAGAAAGGTTTCAGAACTAGAAACCTTATGTCACTTGTTTTTGTTACAAGAAGAAGAGTCACAAGGCATACCAATGTTGATATTCATTACCTTGTTACTTTTGTGGATTCAACAACCATTATGTGGATTAGTGTTGGAGGAATTAGTCAAAAAACAAAGACAGATTTTATTGTGTAACTCATCAAAGCTAACTTCACTATGTTTATGTTCTCACAATTGCCAAAAGCATGCATACTCCATCCTTAGTCCAATTCCAGTTTTCAATGTAGACATTACCCACCCTCAAAAGAAATGTTGGGTTTATAGGGGCAACAGTAGTTTTAGAAGGAAATACCCTAACAAGATAGTATCACAGCATGGTCTCAACCCACAATGAAGGGCATACACTATCTAGGAAAGAGATCTCCAATGCCTAAGGGAAGAAATCCAAGGTAGCACCATCCTAAGGTGAAGCATTCATTGAGAAATCTCTCTCAATTGTAGATATTTATCATGGACAATATCTCATGCTACAATCCATTTAGGACCATCCAAGGGATAAACATACACTATGTACCCCAAATATGATGAGGAAACCCAAAACATGGTATTTAAACACTTTTGAAATTGACCCAAAAAACTAAAAAATGGCAACTAGAAGGGTCTTTGAAACACCAGTGTTGTGAAACCCTTGGAAAATAACCTATATCAGTACTATGTTGAACACTTTCCAAATGTCTACAAGCCAACAAAAGACGTTTGAAAAGAAATGCAAGACCTCCGTGATAATGGACCTAAGTGTGAATATGTGATTGGTCATTAGGCACTGCAGGTAGTAACTGGATTTCCCTCTAGCCCTATGGTGTATGCTAACTCTGCTCTCCAACTCATCAAAAAATTGTAGATTCAAAACTATAGAATATAGGTTCGAGAATGTATGCCCAACCATGATAGTTTGATAGTCGTTTGGATCATAGTTAGCTCCTGATTTAAGAATTGGGTGGATGATATGTCTAGTCCATGCATGGAGAAATCCAAAATGCACCAAATTCTTGAACACCAATGTGTGGTTCGATAGACTAGATGCATGCTTGAGGAACTGGCATTTGTTAATGTCTTGAAGTTTGCATTGATGCATGCTTTTTACTTTTTTTTGGATACTAGTATGTAAAAATATCCCACATACATCAACATATGGTCTGTGAAGTATGCACTACAAAAAACTTATCATTCCACTAGTATGTGGTAAAACATAATCAAAAAACAGTTGCACATCTATTTGTAACTCAATGAAAAACATGCTATTAATAAATCAAATATACAAATTAAGTGTTACACATTGCATCTTAAATCATTATGGAAGGGAGCACAAAAGAAGTAGCAAACATTTGTAAATCAATAGAATTGCATGTTTTGATATAAACACTTTATATTGCCTATGCTCGGTAGCTAGCTATTCCTTGCACTGGATATGCATGTTTGAAGAAGATCGCCAAAATATAAACAGAATAAAAGTGCAACAAGTTATATATACATTGAAGTCTAGGTATAATACATACAGGCATTTTGTTGCTCCCGAGTTCACTTTCAAGTAAGAGCAATTCACCTAGTCCACATCGAGGTCCACTAAAAAAAGAGATATGTTAGTACTATATTTAGTATGTATGTTAATAGTTGACAATACAACTGATTTGTAATACAACATAAATACCTTCCTAGGAAGCATATATCATTTTGTTGGAACAACCATGCATGGTCTTGATGGACTCGTTGGACCAAAGCTGAGGACTGGTCCTTTCAAGCCTAGTCCAAGTGTTAAGAATATCAAACCATTGAAAGATGCCAAAGGAGTTGTTATTTCTCTAGAATTAGTTTGGATTGCTCCTCCATAAGTGAACTCTCCAACCCATAGATGTTAAGTTGTTGTGGTGCATGTGGATGATAGTTTGTGGATCATAAGCCTAGAGGTTGGTGATGTGCAAAAGTTTTATGATGCAAGAGGCAAAAGACACTTGTTAAATATTACTGAGAAGTTCCACACATCCACTGATATCGGTTGTTGGGTTGAATGCTATGAAACGACCTATGTGGAATCAGGGACAGAATTTCATGTCAAAGGAAAAAAACCCAAAATTGGAAATGGTAGAGTAGCTGAACTAGCCACAATGCAACAGTGTGTTTAGGTTAAAATAGGTGATTTACTTGTAATAACAAGAGATCCATGCGTGGCTCCATCCACAACATCAAAAAATGATCTCGTAGGACCTACAAAGGAAACTTGTTCTTTGGGCCTCCTTTTTTATTCTGTCAAACTTGGCAAAGCTCATTACTGTGTGCTAATGGCAAGTCTGAAGAAATTTCATTACTTGCAATGAAAATCCATGCACGCATTAATGCAGAATTACTTTTTGGACCAACTGTTGAGGATAAGAATTCTCGTATTATGGTTACAGTTGGTAGTGAAGCTGCTGACAATGAGGACTTTACTTACAATATAATTAAGTATAGAGTTAATATAATTCGAATAAATTGTGCACATGATAATCTAGATGTATGGAGGTGTATAATTGAAAATGTAAGGAGTTCTTATCAGATGCTGGAACAACCATGCAAGGTGCTGATGGATCTCATTAGACCAAAGCTGATGATTGGTCCTTTCAAGCCTGGTCCAAGTGTTAAGAAGATCAAACCATTGAAAGATGCCAGAGGATCAAATCCCTTGAGGTATAATTTTTTTTATCATTTAAGATGGATCTAGGCTGGTTGTAGTCTCACTCAACTTCGTAGAGCTCATGGGTCGCCTTGCACATGAAGAGGGCCTCACCTTCATAAGAAAGCCTCCTTGCAGATGGGGACAAGTGCAATCCTTATGCATATTTGATAGAGTAGATCCCCTACGGTTGTGGTTTCTTGGCCAAGGGATCTTTTTTTAGGTTTGTAAGCTAGCTATATTCCATTGTAATAGCCAGGTATTCTGAGAATTGGAACAAGTGGCTAGGAGCGTGGATGATATTCCATCTCATGCAAGCAACACAGTTTTAAAGGACACCTTATTCCTATGCCTACATATGTGGGTTGTATTGGTTTCAGGTTGTTTTGTGGTGTGCAAAGAGTTGGACATAGTTTTAGCTACTGAATCTTTAAAGAGTAGCATTCGGGATCAACAAACAGTAACAAGGGTCTGCCTTGTTACACACAGTTACATGTATGTCTAATGCTTGTAACTTATTATTCCGTATGCTGTGTAACTTATTATACCCGTAACATATTCACGAGCTGTAAAATGCTTAATACATTGTCTGTATTTTGTAAATAAATTATCTTTTGCCATATGGTCTACATTTATGGGATGTGCTGACAAATGTGTAACTTCTATTTTCTTATGTTTTAAATAATTGTTGTAAAATATTTAAATTGTATGCTATATGTCTAAATTTAAATTTATGGTCTGTGCTGTCATATCTATTTTGCTCATTTATTCAATATTAAACTTGAAAGTAATTTTTTCTCAAGGTCATCGATTAATATTTTTCCTTTCACATCCATTACACCTGCAAAAAACTTAAACGATTATTCATCTCATAAGACAAATTGACAGGAAAACTTTTGTGATCTAGAAAATTGTTTTTCTTTTTGTATGCTTAAACAATTGCAAATAAACCCAGTTTAATAAAAAGCAAGAATGATCTCGGGCCCTAGGACTGGATTCATGGTGTTCACAAAATTTAGAAACATATATAACATATTAAAATACAAAACTTTTGTTTTGTTTTGATGGGAGTAAGAAACCCTATGACTGGATTCCTGGTGTTCATCGAATTTAGCACATAAATAACATATCACAGTACAAAACATTTAAATAAAACCTTGAAAAAATTGTTACAATGGTTAAGGTCCCAATTCATGATAATATTATTAAAAATGTAGTGGGGAAATCACATACCTGGTGAATGTATCAAACAAAGATGTGCAACCATTGAATAGCATAATCGGATATATAGCATATGAATATGGCGTTTAATCGTAATAAAAAAAAAGCTAAAATTGCATGCAACTATGTATCTCTCTCGTATAAGGACCTGAAACTCTAAGAGCAGGATGCCCAAGACCATTGGAAAGAACTTAATTATATCAATGAGCTTTATCATTGTCAACTCTCCAAATCCCATCCTTTACACCCATCTTTATTTCACGCATTTACCTGTTTGTTCGTAACAATCAAAAGGTCAAAGTCAAGAAAATACCAAATAGGTTGGCTTGGCCGGACTTCTTAGTGTTTTCGCATGGCTTAGCTCGCCCAGAAGCCCCTTTTTCATAAGGAGGAGTGGCAAAGACTCCCTAACATACTTAGTGCAAGCCAAGACAGGGTAGAAGGGCCCCAAATCTACCAACAAATATAATCAAATGTATGTATAGTGATGGTGATGCCACTCCACTAAATTGAAGAATGCTCATTAATAAAATGATAACACTATGAACCCTAGCTCGTGGAGTGGAATGAAGTGACATCGTGGAGCCGGTGTGTGTTGTTGGAGATATAGAGTTGGATGTGTAAGCGTTAGACTATTTGTTCATATCCATATACCAATGCCTGGTTTGATTGCTGCATTCTGTGGTGTGCAACTCAAGAACAGGATTTCTTAGACCTATGGTACATTGCATTTGCTAGCAATTTTTTTCTTAAACTGAAATTCTCTCTACTGGATTAATATTGGGATTATAAAGGTTGTGGTAAATGGATTTTAGGGCTACAATAATCTTTTTCTTAGTATACATCTATGTTTTGAGATAGATAGAAGCTCTGAATGTAATTCTGAGTTACTTCTTGAAAATGGCTCATTTGCTTATTTGGGGGTGGCTATAGTGAGCTACAATCCAAACTTTTCTTTTACCCCAAGCACTTAATTAGGATTTGTAGCATGGAGAACATATCTGAAACAAAAATATCAGTATAATTTGTATAATTTTAGTTTTTCCTTAATACTTTCTTGCTAACATTTTTTCCCTTTATCTCTAAATACTACTCTTAAAAAATCACCTCTACTTTGAAAGTTGAGTCTTATTCAAAGCTCTCTTAAAGTCCACTTGTTTTGTTAATGCCTCTTTGTAAGTTTAATGGTTGTTTTTAGTTATATTATTCTCCGATTTAAAGCTTCTGAGGTCAACTTTTTATTTCATTAATGTGTGTCTCTTCTTGTAGGACTTTTCTTATAGATGATAGTAACTTCATTTTGTTACGACATTTCAATTCTCAAGTTGGAAAACACCTTCGAAATCTCACAAAGCATCCTCAAGAAAATATTTGTGCCTTAGCCACTGGGTTACTTGATTCTTGGAAGAAGGTTGTCACGTCAGAAACTATTGCTAACATTGGAAACAAAGCTACAAAGTCATAAGATAAGCAGTCCAAGTCTATTAAATTTGAGGTCACTACTGTTAAGCGAGAGTCTGTAAAGGTTGAGGAAAAACCCAAGGAAGAAGAAGCATCTATCGGCAGTAAGAAGGTATCATCCTCTTCAAATGGCCCTCCAAAACTAACAACAATGATTAAGTGTAATGATGCAGTACACGACAAGATCCGTGAGATTCTTCATGAGGCTTTATCCAAAGTAGTTAACGAAGCTAAGGGTGAGAACTTGGTGAGAGTAAATGCATGTGATCCAGTACGAGTTGCAGTTACTGTTGAGACATTGATGTTTGAAAAGTTAGGGCAGTCCAATGGAACCCAAAAGTTGAAGTATAGATCTATCGTGTTCAACTTGAAAGATGCAAACAATCCAGATTTGAGGAGGAGAGTTTTTCTTGGGGAAATTAAACCAGAGAAACTTATTGTCATGATAGCAGAGGAAATGTCTAGTGATCAAAGAAAGCTCGAGAACAAACAGATCGAAGACAAGGCACTTTTTGAGTGTGAACGTGGGATAAAGCCTAAAGCTACAACAGATCAATTCAAGTGTGGTAAGTGTGGCCAGCGGAAGTGCACCTACTATCAGTTGCAAACAAGAAGTGCAGATGAACCTATGACTACATTTGTCACATGTGTAAACTATAATAAACATTGGAAGTTCTGCTAATCTCAATCCAGATTGATAGCTTAGTATATAGAGAAGAATTAGGTTTGTTAGATCCAGAGATTCAATGCCTACTCCCTGTTGGTTAAACTCACTAATGGCTTGGAATATAGAGCAGAATTAGGCTTGTTAGATACAGAGATTCATTGCCTACTCCTTGTTGGTTAAACTCTAAATGGCACCTGTGAGAAAAAAGAGATTTGTTACATATTCACTTTATAGTAGGTAGAAATGATTGGTTATGTTTGTCTAGTCTTAGCAGTAATTGCACATCATGATCTAAAATTAGCACATCATTATCTAAAATTAGCCTTTTGGCAAGGACTAGAAGCTATGCTTCCATCTATCTTGTTACTTATTGAATTTATTTCTTATTACTTATTGAATTTATTTATATACTACTAGTAGGAGCGGAAAGGAGGGGTTTAAAAAGGATGGCTTCATTTCGGGTCCCTCGGTCCAGCTATCATTGATTGTTTCCCTCAAACTCTCCATGGCTGGGGTGTTCAGTTCTCCCCCTATCTTTCTCAACAAGCAGAAGTGCTGTAGCCGACCTTTCTATTTCAGCTTCTAGATCTGCCTGTGATGAGATAATTATTTTAATGGAGGGGATTTTTATGGTCACATTCTACACAAATAACCCAATGTTGAATTTGTTGCAAAAAAAATTCAATAACGATATCATTTCAAAAATTATTAGTAATACTAAGGTGATGTTGTTGTACACACATGAATAGAAGTTGGTTACTACAAAATTAGACAATCTTTGAAATGATGTTTCTTGATTCCTCTTACAGATTCTAATGATTTTCAGAAAACTGATCCGTCAACTGATATTATTTCAGGTAATTGCTACATACATTGTTAAATTGAATTAATAAAATTTTAGGGATATCTAGAAATGATAATAATGAAGCAAACACATAGAAAATGCGTAAGATCAAGTCACTTTCTAAATGCCATTTATAATCCAATAGCAATGAAGATCTACTTAAAAGCCTCGTTGTTCAGAAAACTCTCCAGTTATTGGCTCCCATTATAGATTTGGCTCTCTACTGGTATTAGACAGTTCTAGCTTCCTGTAGAAAGAAAGGCCCTTTTTCCAAGAAATATTTTCATTATTTTTAAGTTTAGAAGACAAGCTTACAGAAATGGAAAATTTGATTGACATTTATTTTCCTTCCTTTCAACTAATGATGAGTGTTGACCATCTATATTTTCAACTGCTCTAGAACATGTGGTTGTTATTATTTCATAAAAAAACCAGAGTATCTACACTCCAATTCCAAGAATTCAAACATAAAATGAATTTAATGCATAACGAAGTTACAGAAAAACCAGAAGGACTTAAATTATCAAAATGATATTAAAAGAAAAGAACATAAAGACGGGCATATTTGATGAACTGAATAAATAGGTCAAATTCCAATCAAAATGAAGCCTCCAACCCCCACATTGCAGTGATTGGGAAACTCTATGATATTCGGTCATTAAAAAGCTAAAAATCTGGGAAGATATTTGTAAATTTAACCTATTAGAAAAGGAAATGGGCACTACCTTGCAGCAGTAAGAGAACTGCGTCGAATGAATGAAGAATGCGTGGCCCTGTTGAGTGATCGCCAGGTGGTTCATAGAAATATCGCCAGTTGGTTCATAGAAAGACAGTATGTAATGCATTAGAGGTCAAAAATCCATCCCTCGAATGCACCTGGTACTTCCGCCCAGCACTGAAGCATTGGTGGGAAACAAAGTTAGTATCCCTTCTCCGGTTCCGAGAGGTGCATAAATGTCAACATCGATCAGTGGGATAGGGGATTTCTCTCTAGGTATCTGCATCCAGGAAGGGAGAGATATTTTAAATGCTTCCAAAATCCAGTTTTAGTCAAGTTCAAAAAAACCCCATTCCTTATTTTTCTCGCCAAGTCTCGTGATGGGGAGGAACGGAACCGAAGCTACAGATTCAAGCTTCCAAGCTGAATGATCGATAAACATTTGGATCGGTGTAGCAATTCTGATAGATAAGAAGCGACTTGGTATTCAATACAAAATCTCATGGATATGAGGAGTTGGGAAAACATCTTTCTACGCAATGAGGAACCCGCGCTATCTCATCCTGTAAGCCCCCTGCCCCACTCTCCCGAAATAACATTTTCGATGCTTTCTGACTGGTGTTAAATCCTCAAATATGCAAAGATCAACACCGCAGAGGGAAAGTTGAAAGCAACATCCATAAGCTCGCCCGTTGCTCTGCCTCTTCCACCTTCAAACCTTCTCTTCTCACACGATGAGCGGAAAACCCTGTGATACTCAAAATGTGCAGCCGTGGGGCTTAGACAGGAAGAGGCGGTAAAATGCATACTATTTGATAACATTAAAATGAAATTCAGTTAAATGACTTTTAAAATGCAATTTGTAAATGTTTTTTTTTGTGAAATTGGGATTTACATATAACGACACATATGTGTGATTAAATCCAATTCTTGGCGTGGATAACTTGGGAGATACTGCGCATGAAGATGTAGAATATGGAGAATAGACATTAAAGTAAATATTATTTGAAAAGGTTGGCCATTTTGAGAATTGTGTTTTTTATTGGTTTGAAGTGTATCGAAAGTATCTGTAACGTTGAATCTTTTCCAAGGAATCAATACTTTAACGTTATTATTTGTCTTCTAAATTGCAATACATCACCAAAAGATCTCTTTTCTTTTCGTAGAGTAATTGCAAGAATTAAGGCATTGTCAAACAATATGGAGAAATTCAAATTTGTCTATCTCCTACGAGAACACAACAAGAAGGCAGATGTCTAGGCCAACTCCATGGTAAAACTCTCAAAGGGGGAATTAAAGCATGGACATGAACAAAGCTATGAGAAACCTATCTTTTATTCTATCCATTCTAATGAATACGAATCACTTCTTGAGATGATGTCATAACTCAGAACCACGTCAAAGCTCTAGCATTCATATCAAGGGGAGGAAGCTACACGCTAGAGGTATTGTTCGCAATTGGACAAGAGGGCACATGGATGAAGGCAAGGATGAATGTATCGTAATGGCGTGGAGGGTACAGGCTCTTACTATTGTATATGATACCATGAATCTAGAAGATCTCGCCTAAATTCTAGAGCTATCACCTCATTCTCCAACAAACTTCGAACCCCCCTCTACCTGCAAAATATTTATACATTTTATCCCATGCAAATTTGAGCAATAACCAAAGAGTTATTAGCTATGCACAATTGTTTGAACCCCTTCCTGCATTGAGTTTCAGAGAGATAATGATTTGGGTTAAGTTAAAGTATCATACCTAGTCAAAACACCTTGACTGGCACCGCATCAAAGTAACCCCATGCAACTGATTAATTGAAATATGGAGGACACAAAATCTTGACCAATTTCCAAGAGGTCTCATTCTTTAATTCCTTGAATGCGGTTTTGATTCTATGTGATGCCAAAGAAGTCCATCCTCCCTTGTCCTAAAAATTTGCATGGTTTTTAAATAAGTAGATGCCCCATATTGCATAGCAAGGAAGGTATCTAAAGGATTTAAGATTTGGCCTTGTCATCCATGATCTAAAACATCATTCTGGAGTATTCAGGTTCCACTCACATGGGCAATTCAAAGAATGAAGCACATCATGCCAAACTATCATCCCAAAGGAGCAAGAAATGAAAACATGGTCCACCATATCCCCTTCAACCTTGCATAGAATGCATCTATTGGGACCCTACCATCCATGCTTTAAACTATTATCCTAGGTCAGGATTCTATTAGCCAAGGATAGCCACATGAAAGCACACATCTTCAGTGAACATTTTAATTTCCAGACTAAAGACTACCACCATTGTCTATCACTTACCAAGATATCATAATTAAGTGCCTCGTATCCTAAGTTTGTTGCGAGATATCATGTTGCATTGTTATAGGACCATACCAAATCATCCTTAGAGTCATGGAGATAAATAGTGTTATGTGTGAGAAATAACACATATGAGTTCCATTCTTTTTCCAATTCACCACGTTTTAGAGCCAACAATCAAGTGCCCCTTACCTCCCAACATCAACATTTAATTGTCCCAGCCTCAATGGTTTTGAGTTTAATAGGTGAATTTAATGTTTATATGTAATGTATTCAATGAAAGTACCTTAGGTGTTGTAAGTAAATAAAAGTAATGTGATAACCGCCCACACCAAACAAAAACACAAGGAACTTGATTTTGGTGATACATGCCAACAAGGATACCTTAGAAGTTATGTGGATACATACTTTGTCCCACTCACCCACACTATATCGTGGCATGGGTCTAAAGAGCCATACTTAGTGTGTTAATTCTTAAAATGGTGACCATATCTCACATGTAGATTAAATATTTGCTATGCAAGCCATGTTTGGTGATCTAGTAGGGCACCATGATGTCCCATGAACCCCATAAGAAATTGGTAAGACCTTAGACCTCACATTTTAACCCTAGACCATGGTGTGGGCCAAGAGATCCATCCACCCCATGTATAGCCCAAAGATTCCCTCTTTAGGGCCTATGTGATCCCTCGAGACATTGTGCATTGCTCACAAGCAATAGAGGCAAATGTTATGCTAGCCTAATTAATACTCTATCTTTTGACCTTGACCATGGTGTGGGCTGTGAGAACCATACTTGGTGTGCCAAAACTTGAAATGAGAACCATATATTGACCTCATGCCCTTTGGAGAGCTTGTTTATTTGGTGACCTAAGTCCACACACAAGGACCATGAGTCATAAAGATAAATTAATTTATGGCCCAATCACATGGATTTTCTAAAAAAAGCTTTTAGTGCTTGTGTACCATGCACACACATTATTTGAAATGACCATACAAACCTATAAAGGGAATATTTAGCATGCATGCATTATATGGGTGCCATTTCACCAAGGATTTTTATTGATGCCCTACCATTGTATAAGGAGGAACCTAAATGTGTGAGGCCCTAAATGAGAATTTATGGCTGATGGACCATGCAAGCGCCTCAGAACTACTGTAGGACTTGTAAAGGGAATCTTTGACCTATAGGTTTCATACGAGTTCCACTACAGGGTTTTGTATATTAGGGATGGTTTTTAGGGTCATGAAAATTGTTCAAGGAGCAAAACAATGTATTAGGTCCTAAAAGAGGCTTTTATCGCTCATGGATCATGCACACAATAAAAAACTACCACATAACCCATGTAGAGTGAATAATTACCCTGCCAAGAATCTGAATGCATTCAAATTTGGTGGAAGTTTGAATGCTTTGATTATGTACAAACACATATTTTTCAATAGAATAGGCTGGATGTAATTTTTTAGGTGAATTTGGAAAAAAAAATATTTTTTGTAGTGAAGTCTTAACAATTTTAACAATGCATAAATGTATATTTTAATAAATAAGACCATGTACAAGATCTAAATGAATTAGACAAGATATGTATTTTTCAATTAAATTTGTTATTATCATTTGATGATGAGTGGAGTGTCTTCTAAAAATGTTGGGATTCTTCTAAACTCCAAGACAATTTATTTATAGAAAATATCATTGCAAAGATATATATCAATTAGTTGTGAAGTCTCAATGACCTTGAAGACAAACAAAGGCATATCTCAACAGATAAGTTCCGATGGGCACATCTCAAAGGAATTTGGTGTTATGAATGCCCCTCAATGATGAAGCCCTAATGATCTTAACTACACATGGATGTGTATCTCAATGGACAAGCCCAAGTGCAAGTCATGGTTGAATTGGACTAAATAGACACACTAAGATCATAAAGTCCCAAAATCCTTAACTATGTAGAAAAGTGTATCTCAAGTTACAAGGCCATAATCAAGTCTCGTTTCAATATGGAATAATATATATCTCTCTATTGTGAAGCACAACAACCTTAACAATGCATGATTGTGTGTCTCAATGGCCATGCCCCAAGCAAATTCACAAAATTGATGCCCCTCTCTTATGAATCTACATTTCAACAAATGAGGTCAAGCGCAAATCCTTGGTGAATTCAAAAAAATGGATACCCCTAGGCCATGAATATTTATTTGCTTGGATTAGCAATGCATGAATGCATATCTCACTGGACAAGTCCTAGGAAACTTTCTTGCGCTAAATACCCTTCAGTTATGAATTCCCGACAACCTTGACAATGCAAAACTGTGTATTTCAATATACATTTCCAAGTGCAAGCCTAGGTCAAAAGTGCCTAGTCTAAAACAGACTAGCATTTAACTAAAGATAAAATTAGCACCTAATCTAAAATGGAAAAGGTATGTGATGTTTAAATTTGTATTATCAAATAAAATAGGAATTTTCCTACATAAATGTTATTTTCCTACACTAAAATAACAACAGAACTTGGAAAGCAGAAGGAAAAAACAAGGGAGAACCTACGAAACAATCTTGGAGTTGGTTTGGAAATAGTAGGTAGAGGTTGTAGGTCCTAATAATTATCCATAGAAGGATGATATACTTGAAAACGCGGGTATGTTTCACACGTCGAAATCCCAATCATCCATAGTCTACCAATTCCCCCATACCAAGCTAACAATTGGCTCAATTTCATAACAACTTGTTGCACAGAAGATGATGCTGACAGCCTTATCAGTGCTCCTCCTGCCTTGAGTTGCTCTACAAGCCACTTTAAATTACCCACGTTAAGAAGTATACCCTTATTCAAATGCCCTTCCACCATTTGGCCCAATTACCTGAACTTCATAGCAATATGGTCTTTATCTTTGTTTCTGGAACAAAAAGTGGATATATCTATTTCAATATGAAGGATCTACAAACCGTGAAGCTACATTGGAGTTTCACCTTTTCCTATTCTATGCACAAGTTCTTTTGTTACAGCTTCTATCTCTTTTTCCCCTACGATAATCAGATTCTTCTTCTTAACCTTTAGAAGGATTTCTATGAGTCACCGTTGCTCATAATCCAGTGACCAAAGAGAATAATAGCACCAAATAAAGAGCAAAATTTTCTCATGAAGTCATGGTTCTGGTCTTGACACCCTTGTTCAAATTTATGTTGTTGAATATAAAGAAGCTTGTTATAACTTTTGACTGCAGTCAACATGCACTCATAGGTCATTTTGAGAGTGAAATTCCAAAGAGTCTAGTTGGTAGACAAAGACTTGTACTACAATAGATACCTCCTTCAATACAGATTTTGTTAAAGAGATGAATGTGGTAAAAATAACAATACAGATTTCGTTCTAGATAACAATATTATGAAAATAAATAAAAAATCGATGTTCGTCTATAAAATAAAAACTTAAACCCGGATCTATCAATCAAGAGAGAGAAAATTTCTTGAGTTTAAATAGCAAGTAGAGTACTAAAATGGAGAGACAACGTGATGAAAGAAATGATAGAGACATAAATGATGGATATATCACCCACAAAGCTCCAACCTTGCACATAAGTACACATCCCACCTATGAACCTAACTCGTGTGCTAAAAAACTCCTAATGGCACGCATATCTCAATTTTAGGGAAAACATACCTTTGAATGTTTTATGAAAGGAGTTTGTATTGTTATTTCATTTTATTCCTTCAAACACTGTATAAAACATTTCACATCCTTACAAAATCCTTTTGTTATTTCTAGTTTGTATTGAGACTTGTAATCTAAGGATTCTTTATGTGGGACTCATGTGATGGTTAGGTGCCCTATGCTTGTCCCATGATCCATAAAGGAAAATATTAAGGTGTAATACTTTGTATTTTGACCCCAGATCATGGCTTGGACTGTCCTAATAAACTAGATAATTTTCTTTTCTAATAACCTATATTTTGATCTAACACCATGGATTAGGCTCCAAGAACCATCCTTAATGTTGTAAATATCAAAATGGCTATCATGCCCCGCTTGTAATCTAAGGATTCTTTACTCGGGAATCATGTGATGTTTAGGGGCCCTATGGATGGCCCATGATCCATAAAGAAAATTGTTATGGTGTATGACTCTATATTTTGACCCTGGATCATGGCTTGGACTGTGGGAACCAACTTAATTGGTTTGAAAAACCTCAACAACAATGATGATGATGATGAAAATGACGATGACAATGATGATGATGGTAAGGATGATGGTACCAATGATGAGGATGACGATGATGATAAGGAATGGTGAGGAAGTGGATGAGAATGATGAGGATCGAGCGTCCATTTCTTGGACACTTAAAAGAGTCCCTATGTAGGGCCTATATAGTGTTTTAGGGTGTTGTAATGACCCATGAACCCCTTAGGAAATTCATATGGCCTTATACACTATGTTTCCTTAAACTCCATGTTCCAATATCACCACACATACCTCTAAAGAGAATATTTGTCCTACAAGTGATGCATGGTTTCCATTACAAGCTTTTAAGCATCAAGGATGGTTCTCGATGTATTGGTCACGGTTCAAGGGGGGGGCGCATTGATTTCTTAGGGCCTAGAATAAGCTTTTAATGCTCATGGACCATGCACACTGTATGTTTTAAGTGAGCTGGAAGAGGATTGGGCCAATTATGTTTATTTGCTCAATCATAGTACATTATTCAAAGGAGGAGGACTACCTCAATGGTCAAAGGAACAAAGGTCACTACATGGTTTTGTACATCGGGGATGGTTTTTAGGGTCATGAACATTGTTCAAGGAGGAAAAAGATGTATTAGGGCCTAAAAGAGGCTTTTATCATTCACAGATCATGAACACAATAAAAAACCACCACACATTGCATATAGAGTGAATAATTGTCCTACATGGATCATACGACTGTTGTTGAAATATTTCAAATGCCATGGATGGTTCTTAGGGCCTTTTGCAGGGTTTAGGAATAAAAACTAAGGTTGCAGGCCCTAAAATATTCATCTTTATGTATGATGGATATTTCCACCCTATGGAAAGATGGGAACTCCCTTGGATCACTTTCCTAAGACCTAAGAAAGACAGGGGCGGTATACCAATATGTTTCCATCACCAGATCTAATCAATCACATACAACACATGAGAAAATAAGGAAGAAAGATTAACTCACCTTAGCTTAGAAGCGCTCCTTTGATGATGGCCATGATTGATGTAGATCAGGTTGAATTGGCTCTAACTTCACTTGATGATCAACCTACACACATATAGACAAAGAAAAACCTTCCTCGAACCTTTATATAAACATGTATAAAATATGCATGTAATTGACATAAAATACTATATCTATACTAGATCTAAGCTAGATCTATCAAGTGACTATTCATTATTGCAATGATACTTGATGTGTGGTCAATCACACTATCATTGTTTCATGTAATACTTTATTGGTTTAACCTCGAATAAAAATTTGGAATCTAGGTGCTACTTATGTCAACATGCTTGGTGCTTTCCCTGGCGCAACATTGGAGTTTTCCTTGTGCAATTCCTTTCAAAATTCTTGGCGCAATTCCTGGTGCTATACTTAGCTCTATACCTAGCGCTATGTCAGATGATTTTCCTAGCGCAATTCCTGGCATAATCCCTGGCTCTAGATCTGGTTCTATGCCTGGTGCTATTCTGGAAGCTATGCCTGGCACTATTCTAGAAGCTATGTTGGACATTACTCTGGAAGCTATTATGGATGCTATTCTGGACGTTATTCTGGAAGCTAGGATGGACGTTATTCTGGATGTTAATTGGGATGCTAATTAGCATCTAAAATAGCATCTACTTTTTAAAAAAGATGCAAAAAATGCCGTTAAAAGCGCCATCCCGTGGAAAAGCGCCAATTTTTCCAAAAAATGATTAAAAATACACTAAAAGTGTTAGTGGATGCAAAAAAGGGAGCTAAAAGAGATGCTAAACACAGGTTTTGTTGTAGTGCATTGGTGGTCTTAGCGACGACCGATTGTGGTTTAGTTTCGGATGTCATAGGTTGGGTTTTCGTAACTGAATGTGTTACAGGCCTTGTAGGCATAGCAGTTGAAACATGGACAAACTCATAATGGGCGACTGGTTTAGAGGCCATTTCTAGGTAGGGTGGTGTGAGGTACCATATCGGTATTCCCAAAGTTAGCCCAAGTAGATTTAATTGAGCCATAACCGATGTCCCTTGTACACTCGTGGGAAGATACAAAAATGGGATTTGAAAAATTGGTCGTGACCAACAGGCTCAAAGTTTGTTCAATGCCATGAATCAGTGGTGGTGTTGATGATGGTGTTGAGGTGGAGGCGACGCCATTTTCAGCGATGAAAATTGTGCACATTAGGTCATCGATTACTGTAGGGATTCTTGGTGGTGGTACTGAATATACTCCTATCAAGTTAGAGTCCTTGTACATACAGAGGGTAATGTCAAAATATGGTTGATCATCGCCCAGTACAGTTGGTAGCACATTGTCGGGGTTGCTTGTGGTGTTGGGGTCATAGTAGTTAAGATGGTTGAGAGTAACTACCTTCCCATTTAAGGGAAACATCATGATACAAAAGACCAAGGAGGCTACCGCCTTCATGGCATACATGTAACTACTCCCCAAGAGGATGTTGTAGTTGATTTCAGCATCGACTACTTTGATATCGATAATAACAACCTTTCCCTCCAACTCTATGGGGACATTTTGGTACAATCCTCTTGGTTGGGATGGTCTCCCATCATATGCGCAAAGATTGATAGACGAGGGGGCCATCTTAGGGGACCCTAATCATTTCCATACTTTTGCAGGCATGATGCAAGTTGATGCGCCTTCATCAATGATACAACGATGGATCATGATGTTCTTTACGGTAACTGGAACTTGAAATGCGAATAATGACGGTAGTCGCAGATCACCTTTTTCAAGATCAAAGTTCATGAGGTGTGAGTCAGATGGATAGACGGAACAGAGTGCATTGAGTAATGCCTTTTGTTGTGTTGGGAAAGACTGTAACACTTCTAAAGTGGACATGGTTGTAGGAGATTGAGCTAAGTCATCCACAATATTGTAATTGTGGACAGCTTTCATGTGAGGGTTATTAGAGGTACGTTGAAGTGGAACTTTTTGAATCCACAGAACTTGTTCGGTATTTGGGCGTGGTATCTATAGAGGGTCCCCCAAGGGGATAGGAACGTCTTCTACTTGGGGGGTGAAAGGCCCATGAAAACCTCTAGCTCATGTCTAAAGGTTTACATCCAATGTATAGATATTTTGAAAAGAGCCATCGTCGGGTGGGCGAGGATCTTGTTGTTGTGTAACTACCCCTTGATTTGCAAAGGGTTGTTGTAACACGATGGTTTGGGGTTGGGGAGGACTCGGTGCCTGAGGAGAGTTTGTCATTGTCTTATTTTTGGCCTCAGACTAACTGTTGGCAATCGGGGATAAGAAGACAATGAGGTGTGTAATGGACATAATCCCCACAAATGGAGCAGCAATAATTAGTTCTCGGATGGGATTCTTCCCTTGTTTGGGGCGATTGTTAGTCCCTACATTTTGGTTACCTGTATTATGGTTTTGCTAGGGAGGGGGTTGCCCCCTTTTCCTGGCTACTAATTTAGTTTGTTCTTACCTTTATTCTTCCCCTGAGTCTGTGGATTCTAGGGGTTGGCAGTGTTCAATTGCTCAAATTGTTGAGGTGGTTGAATGTAAGAAGGTTGAACTAGGTTAACCCCCATGTAGGGGGTAGGTTGTTGACCAGTTGGGCATGGGAAAGGATAATAAGGGTTATACCTCAGGGGTGGAATAAATGCGGTTTTTTCTCCATAAGAGGTGGACATAGGAATGGATTGTTCCATTGGCGGTGTAGGAACCATCGTCGCTTGGCTAAGGTTTGGGTAAGTAGGACTATACGGTCCATACTGTAATTGACCAACCATTGGGGTTAGTATCGGTGTAGGGGGTACTGACGCAGGTGGCATGGATGGGTAGTGGGGAACCATGTTGAATGGTTCCCATGTGGTAGGAGGAACCTTTCATAAATGGGAAACAGACCTAATAATCTCATCCGTCGAATGTGACAAACCCAAAGGTGTAGGATCCAATGATTGATGTTGAGGGGCACCGGGGAGGATAGTATAAAGGTAGTCGGATTCTGCATATATGAGATCGAAATGTTGTGCTTTCATAATACCCTATTCCTCACTTTGCAGCATGGACGTGGTGACATATTTGGCTATGGTGGGTTGGAGAGATTCGAGAAACCAATCCAAAAAAAATGGAGGTTGTATATTGATCTTGCACTATGTGCAAAGCCTACGCCACTCATGGATGTGGTCCGCGATGTGGGTAGATGTGTTTTGTTGAAACTCTGTGAGAATTTTGAGGCCAAGGTTGTGTCGAATCGGAGCTGGAAGTAAGTAAGAAACATAATAGAAAATGTTGTGAATGTGGCATGGGGTTGCACTTGCTAGGTTGACATACCATTATTTTTCGTGCCTGTGAAAGTACGTTGAAAGAGGCGAAGCCTCACAGGATCGTCCTGTGAAGAACCTGCAATAATTAATTAATGCAAATACACGAGATATCAGAAATAATAGAACTCAAAATCACTTTTATATTGATCACGGGCCACTTCGAGGGCGCAACCTCCTTTGAGCAAGCTCAATACAATTAACTTCACAGTGCCTTCATAGGCCTCAACACACACTTATATACTAAGTCTAGGCACCAATACTATGTGTCAATACAAACCATGGGCTAAGTCTAGGCGCCAATACTATGAGTCAAAACCATGGGACATATAATACTATGGGATGACTTACAAAGCATATGCGTCCAACACTATGGGTCAATACTATGGGCTAATATAAACTATGGATCAACAAATACTACGGGACGACTTACAAAGCATATGCGTCCAACAACAATATATAAACAAAGTAAAGAAATGGGTTCCTAACATTCCCTCTCCCTTAGCAAAAGCTTTGTTCTCAAAGATTTAGATGTGGAAATTGATGCAGAATCTAAAGGAGTGGGTTCCCTGAAGCATTCTCGGGTTGCATTCCGAGCCACTGGTGCCTTTGGAGTTTCAAGGAGGATTGCATGGAAGGTTGTAGACGAAGAAGAACCATATCAACGATGTGAAAAGTGCGCTCAGAACGGTGCTGATCGGCTTGTTGTTTCAGTCGAATTCTTGCCATGTGAAAATTGTCCTGCAAAATGAGAAGAAGTTAATCACGGTTTCAAAGAAGTGAGTCAATTGCCTGAATTGGGGAGTTGTTGAAGGTGTATGGAAGAAGAACTGGTGGTACCTGTCCAGAGACTGCTTCATATGGTGTCCTTTGAGATGTGGTACTATACCACTGGAGCGCTTCTAGAAAATCCATAGAAATAGTTGTCCAAATCTGTGGAGGGATGGGCAAGGGTTCGAGCAGTCCCAAAAGGAGGGTCGTTTCACCCTTGTTGACCTGGAAAGTATCACAGTCAACCACCATCCGTTGAATTGTCCTTTTGAGTCCCTGCCAAAAGAAGTTACATTGTTCCTGGTCATATGTTTTGAGGAACCCAGAGTGCCCTATTGATGAAGAAGCATGGAGTTCATAGAAGAGATAGCCCCGTGGAACAGATTGCAACCAATTTGGAACAAGCAGAGAAATAGATGTAAGAGAAACTGGGTCATCAAATGTGCAAGGAGGAGCATCTTCCACCATATTGTCCTTACCCTTCTGGTAAGTGGTCGCATAGTCATAACCCATGAGTTGGATAACCCATTTCAGGTGTGTTGGGGAGGAGACCCGTTGTTCCAGGAAAGTTTCCAGACTCTAGAGATCAGTCTTGATGCCGAAATAATTCCCCAATAGGGATGGCTTCCACTTCTGTATTGTATGCAAAATAGGCATCATTTCTTGTTGAGAGGTAGATGCGGCTAAATTCTTACCGGAAAGGTCTCTTGAAGGCAACAAGCTCATTGGTTTAGCAAAGACACCTGCATATCTATCCAAGGAAGTAGTGGAGACTGTTGATGGGTGCATCTGAATGGAATGGAGCTGAGCGATGACACCATGTGAATTCTTCTTAAGCATTTTTTCCAAGCGATATGAACTGATGATGTAGAGAGACCCTAGTTGTAAGCCCATAAATTTGTGTTGTGCCCCATTGACTGAAAACTACATCCAAAGTTCAGCAAAATCATAAGATGGGGCCAAGTGTGCATAACCATTGAACACTCAAAACCACATCACATCCACCTAAGGACAAGGCAAACATGTGAGAGCACAGGTTATAATCTTCCATAGAGATACGCATATTGTGACACTTCCCCTTGCAAGGTAAGGTGCCCCCATTGGCAACCATGACTTCAAAGTTGGAGCAAGGATGGACAAAACAATCAACTTGTTTGGCAATCCGAGGATCAATGAAGTTATGAGTGCTACTAGAATCAATGAGTATGGTAAGAGGGAGCTTCTTGAAGTATCCCCTGACTCGCATTGTTTGTGGGGTGGTGACGTCGGTTACAGCATGGAGAGAGATCTCGGGTGGGTCATCCTGAAATGGGGTGTCAACAGGCGGGTGTTGAATGTCGACCTGATCATCTACTGTATCTGGAGCTTCTTCATCAAGTTCTGAGGCAGGCAAAGAATCCAAATCCAAGAGATAGAGCTTTTGTTGAACACATCTATGTCCCCAAGTGAATTTCTCATCACAATTATAACAAAGCCCTTTTTCTCGGCGTGCCTGCATCTCTGTTTCAGACAATTGCTTGATAGGAGTTGGTTGAGGAGCAGGCATGTTGGGAGGTCATTGGGAACCCATATTTCTGAAGGGAACAAAGGTGGGTTTGGAGCGTTGTTGAGCTACAATCTTGTCCTCGGCCAGCTTAGCCAACCCTAGGACTTCCATCATTGTGTTGGGACAAAACATTTTGACCTCTGAGTGGATTTCATCCTTGAGACCACTGATAAAACAACTCCTGTAGAATTCATCAGACAATCCTTCTGTGTGATTGGCTAGTTTCTCAAATTCCATCTGATACTCTCTCACTGTGCCAGTTTGGTGAAGTTTAGTGAGTGCTCCTGTGAAGTCGTCAAAAGCACTAGGACCAAATCGTGGCAAAAGGAGTTGGCAAAAATCTATCCAGTTTGGCTCGGGATGAGCTTTGATGTACCAATGGTACCATTGAAGGGCTTCTTGTTCCAAATGAAAGGATGCAAGTGGAACTTTCTGGACATCAAAAGTATTATGCAAAATGAAATATTGTTCTGCTCGGTATATCCATCCAGTCGGATCAGTACCATTGAAGCGAGGAAAATCAAGCTTCGGCCCACGAAAATTGCTGGAAGAAGAGAACCCGGTGGCTACAAAAGATTCTGGCTGTTGGTTATTGTTCATGGCTGAATGCTGAAGATGGAGGCTGAGAAATTTTTCATCCAGATCTTGGAGTTTGGTTTAGATGGCGGCAAGTGCTTCCTCCATGGTGTTTGCTCCTGTGCGAGTGACAACCATAACCAGTAAATTTTTATTTTTATGTGGGGGGGGGGAATGGATAGAAAAACACAAACACAAGCTTATTTAGTAAGGGGAAATTTGGATTTGGGAAAAACTTGGAGGGGTAAGTGGGGTTTGACTATATTTTCAACACTTTCTGAGGGACAAGGAAGCAAAAAATGGGGATTTCAGAAGCGGGAACTCTATGGTAAAATTTGAAGGCAATCGGGTGAAAATTGAAGAAGTTATGGCAAACCCTAAAAATAGACAAATGTGGGATTTCTGGTCTTGGGAAGTGGAATTTAGGATAGGGTCTTCAGGAATGAAATATGCAGAATGGGATTGCAGGGATGTCAGTGAAGTTTCAGTGAAAACAGAGTTGAAATAAGGGAGATATGGCTAAAAAACACTTGGGAAGTGGAATTTAGGATAGGGTCTTCAGGAATGAAATATGCAGAATGGGATTGCAGGAATGTCAGTGAATTTTCAGTGAAAACATAGTTGAAATAAGGGAGATATGGCTGGAAAACAGTTTTTTTTTTCTTTAGAAATGGATCGGCAACAGCGGTGCAGAAGGGATCCGCAACATATGGATCTTTAACGACGCGGAAGGGATCGAAAACGGCTGGATCTGGAACGACTTTCAAAATAGATCTGAAACGGTTGGATCTGGAGCGGAAGTGATCGGAAATAGTTCAACTGAAAATAGATATGGACCCCAGGTATGTACGGCTTCCTAACAGTTCAGGTGTTTCACTCGACCACCAATGCTGTCTGACGACTTGCGTATTGGGGCAGTACCCTTCACTCCATGACTCAGGTAAAATTGATAACCACTTTGCCACAAACGACAGCTCTTGGTTTACCTCACGGGTGGGAACTAGTCAATCAGGTAGGGGTCGTTGCCCTTTTCTCTGGCAGGTCCTCTCAATGGGCCAGCTACTTTGGGGTTCCTGTGGTACTCCTCACAATGAGTTTTAGGGCTTATGCCCAAGTACTTCCCACAGTTAAGCAGATAGGGATTATTCCCAAATCCGAAGCTGCAACAAATGCGAAAAAAAATTGGCAGAAATTCCACCCAACGAGCCCAAGAAAGTGCTCTGATACCAGATGTGAAGAACCTGCAATAATTAATTAATGCAAATACACGAGATATCAGAAATAATAGAACTCAAAATCACTTTTATATTGATCACGGGCCACTTCGAGGGGGCAACCTCCTTTGAGCAAGCTCAATACAATTAACTTCACAGTGCCTTCATAGGCCTCAACACACACTTATATACTAAGTCTAGGCACCAATACCATGGGTCAATACTATGTGTCAATACAAACCATGGGCTAAGTCTAGGCGCCAATACTATGAGTCAAAACCATGGGACATATAATACTATGGGACGACTTACAAAGCATATGCGTCCAACACTATGGGTCAATACTATGGGCTAATATAAACTATGGATCAACAAATACGACGGGGCGACTTACAAAGCATATGCGTCCAACAACAATATAAAAACAAAGTAAAGACATGGGTTCCTAACACGTCCACTATGCTGTTAGATGAATACCATAAGTGGAAAGACATGACATGGTTGGCGGGATCATCCCCTTGCTTTCCTTCAAATTTGGGGATATCAAAGAGAAGTTTATCTGGCATAGCAGGCCATGTGGGATCATGAGTTATGGGATCGTTGATCAGTTTAGCCAAATCATAGATTTAAACTAGCCATGAATGGTAAGGTAGGGACCACTGGTCTTGCCATCATGTGTGGGATGTGATTTCCATAAGGGGGAGATGCAGGTGGTATTGTAAACAATGATTGACCTCCTACGAGAGAGGACGGTTCAAAGGGAATCAAGGGATATCCAAGCGGAGAATCCAGTGGGGTACCTCTTCCGATGGGGGGTGAAGTGGTGTAATTAATAGTTTCTCCAAGAGTAGAAAATGCACCTAGAAAGGATTGGCCTCGACTAGATGATCCTCTCAATGTGGCCTCAGAACGAACCTGGCTAGGGTACTTGTGAACCACGAGAAGAATGTGTAAAAATGCCCCTCGAGAGAGGGGATAGGCCTTGCAGTCTACGAGACTGTCTTAAGATGTTGTTTTGTTCCTCAATGGTGAAGGATTTGCGTCAAATGAAAGTGATAGTGGAATTTAAACACAATTGAACAAATGCAAAAATATGCCAACCACAACATATGCAAAATGGTTCAATAAGTGAGTGATATGTGCAAAGTCGGTTTTAGTGCATGAGTTCCCACATGTAGGTTCTTTTTACTTATGAGTTAATCAAACTTGTAGTTAAAAAGAAAATAAATGTATATTATCTAAGAAGACCTAACGTCCTTCCTCTCAAATGTAACTGGGCCTCCCAAAAGCACAATTGATGGTGATAGTGATATCCACTCACCAATCGACTAGTGGAGGTAACAAAGAGCTAGTTCTATCGACGACGGGGCCAATGTTCCATTCAAGAAGACTTGGAAACACCTCCCAAAGGAAATAGCTAACTTCAGGAGTCAATCGCACTCACAATTTTTCCTTGGTGATATCCTAAGTTGGGCCACTAATATACCTTGTGTCAAGTGTGGATCAGTGGTTCATCCTGCACGGTATAGTGTCGTCTCCCTACAACAAGTCGAGTGGCTTGTAGGGGAGAGCAGGGCAGTTAAGTACCCCATAAGACAACAATGCCATGTTTCAAAATATCGCCAATGAAACTAGATTGGTGGGAATTAATGGATGTTGATGTATTTGTAACTTTGGAAGATATTCACTTGTATATTGTATGTATTACATTTGTACTTTATTGTATCCCCAACGGAGATGTGTTATTCCTCTAATTGGAAGTGTCGTCAATTGTACTTGCAAGTGTCGCAAGTTATATTGTAAGTATCGTAACTTATACTTGATGGGTTATTAGACCACCTTGATGGGGTCAACCCTGTATGAGTCATGTGGGTTAAAGGGTTATTATACCACCCTAGTGGGGTCGGCCCAGTCAAAATTATGTTAAGTGGTTAAGTTGGGGCGGACCTAGTTGAGTAAAGGTCAAGTGAAAGTAAAAGTATAAATAGAGAGTGTGACTCTCTCATTTGATTCATTCACACACTCACTCACTTCGCATTAGTGAGAGAGAGGAGGAATGCACACATGTGGAGGAGGAGTATGTTTCTGGAGACTTCTATCTTTTGGGTTTGATCTTTGTGATCCTTGTATTGGTGCTTATTCTATCTCTAAGGAAGTTGTGGGGTTTTTCACCTTCTTGGTTTTCCCCGGTGAAATGCTTTGTGTCTCTTGTCTCTTGTCTCTTGTGTTTGATATGTTGTACATGTTGTTCTCTGAGTTAAGATCCTAGATCATATTGAATTAAATGATGAAAATCTAACATGGTATCAGAGCTAGCCTGAAGGAAGGCATTGTATGGCATTTATGACACTTGTTGCACTTGCGACAAATTGGAAGCTAGGGCTTGATATAGCAAAAACCAGTCATCGTGCAACTTTCGCTATAAATCCATTTTGGAGAAGGTTCAGGTTCTAAAAAATCTACAGGTCGAATATAACATCCCCATGTACCTTGTGTCTGAAGCACAGCATCTAATTCGTTTTACTTTCTGTTTTATGATCCGTACAATCTAGGGTTTCTGCCTCTTCCAGATCTCACTCATAAACAGGTGACCTAGGAAAAAAGGTCACAACTTGGGCTAGGAAGCTCCAAATGCAATTCTGTAAAAAATGGAAGTAAGGGAACGGACTGTAGTTTCACAGGTCCTCTTTTCAGAGGTTGAAGTTGAACCAGTGACATGTGGCACTCCATACAAGTTCGCTATCATGTTTCTTCCCATAAACAAGTCACGTTGCAACATTTGGAATATCTCTCTCTCAAAGAATCCATTTGAGGTAAGACCTATGGGGTTGGAAATATGACAAGTCAAGCTACCACAAGTAAAAGTTTCAGACCCTGTGGATTCGTAATTTCAGAGATGCACCAGAAACAATAAGGTACATATTTATGTGAAATAGAATTGGATTCTGAGCATTCTCATTTTTGGCTTATCACTGCTGCGGGAAAATAGGGATTTTGACAGAAGTGGAATTTTGGAGTGGTCTTAGCATAGGATTTCTCTCCTGAGCAAAATAGAAATTTATAGACCAAGATCAAATTTTTTGGTTGGGTAGAACCCCGGGATCTATCAAACCCTAGTTCGGGATTTTGATTGGTAAGGTGGAAAATTAGGGTTTCTGCAAAAGTTGAAATTTTTGGAATCTATGACCACGGCTAGATGCTCCTCAGAAAAATCGAAGTTTAGAGCACAAGATCGAATTTTTTGGTTGGGCAGAAGGCTGGGCTTTATCAAACCCCAGTTCGGGATCCTATCTAGAAGATCCGGAAGTTTCAACGGCCATTTTGAGGGGTCAAATTTTGGAGATTTCAAAATTGAACTAAACCAGCTTGATCAGCTCAGCAAGGCACATCTTTTCATCCAATCAGAGGTTTGAAATTCAATGTTTGAATTTTTAGGGTTTCTCTGACAAACCCTAATCCAACTCCAAATCGAGTCTCAGCAAATCAAAGTGGATTGAATTAATCCTAGAAGAAAATGACTTGGACACCTGCATAAGTGAAGAAGTTCCAGTTCCAGAGGTAGATGAGGCTAAGGCCTTACATAAGAATGCTACAAGAAATCTTGATAGGTATGACTTGAGGAGATACAGGTATGTTTTGAAATTTGTTTCATGATTAAGTTTATGATAGGTTTGTCTTCATATTATTGAGGTTAGTGCAATCTTGAGTAATTTTAAACTTCTCTTATCACCCTAGTAAAAGTATGAATGCATGTGAATGATAGAATACATTCATTGATTAGGGTTATGACACTTATGATTGTACTAATGCACTGTGGTGTTGTATAAGGATGATGTTGTCCGCTAACATGAAAGGTGCATCAAGAAAGTTCTAGATAAAGAACATATGACGATG
This sequence comes from Larix kaempferi, assembly GCA_027924585.1. Taxonomy (NCBI): domain Eukaryota; kingdom Viridiplantae; phylum Streptophyta; class Pinopsida; order Pinales; family Pinaceae; genus Larix; species Larix kaempferi. The sequence goes on along the minus strand of BSBM01001219.1, from coordinate 6,630,892 downwards.
GTGACATGAAGACAAAGACTCATCCATAGTCATGGATCACATAGAATCTCTACTTACGAGATCTTGAGTATAACAAAATGATGACACTAGTGCACACTTAAGCATGCATAGTGGTCCAGGATGGATATAAGTTCAAGGACAAATAATCCAGGAAGCAAATATCAAGAGGGAGCACACTCCAGTAGTTCCTGCAAGGAAGCAAAGATTGAGAGGGAGTCCACCCAACAACTAAACAAAGATAAGTATTTGAATGATCATTTTTTATTACTCAAATGATGTTGTTCATTGATGTACATATTTATGTTCCTAGATTTAGGATGTACATTTTGCATTTTAGAAAAGTTGCATTAATAAACAAGATACTACTAATACGCAAGTAATGGGTAAGTGGCCTATGGTACTGTACAACATTCCATTGCTACTTATCTAGAATGAAACCTCTTTGCTAACATGTTGGGAGTTGTGCACACCCTTAACAAATGTTCCAGTGGAGATGGAAGGCATCTATAAAGTTACGGGAGATGGATAAATGTTGTATTGAATTTGACTTGTAGGAAAGATCGTATACAATCACCTACAAAAGAAGGACAACAACATTTGTTCCAGCAACGAAGTTCAAGAAAACTTTATATTGAAGATATTGAAGAATCTAAAGTTCCTAGGATCAGGGATGCAGTAATGGAAGGATGCCATGATCGAGGAGTACCAGTCGATCATAAAGAATGATGTCTGGGATGTGGTCCCGAGACCAGAAGGGAAGTCTGTTGTGACTTCCAAGTGGATCTATAAGATCAAGCATGCTGCAGATGGAAGCATAGAGAAATACAAGGCGAGGTTTGTAGCTCGTGGATTCTCCCAGAAAGAAGGGATAGATTATGAAGAAACTTTTGCACCTGTAGCCAGATACACTTCCATCAGAATAGTACTTTCTCTGGCTATAGTGATGAAGTGGAAGATACACCAGATGGATTTCAAGACAGCTTTCTTAAATGGTGTAGTCGAAGAGGAAGTGTATGTGGAGTAGCCACTCGGTTTTGAGACACATGACAGGGTGTAATATGTGTGCAAAGCCTTGTATGGTTTGAATCAAGCACCCAGGACTTGGTATGGAAGGATAGACAGTTTCCTGTCCAGTTTGGGCTTTACCAAGAGTAAAGCAGATTCCAACCTTTACTACAAGGTTGAGGAAGGAAATCCAGTGATACTACTATTGTATGTGGATGACCTGTTTGCTACAGGTGAGGATAGGTTGGTTGCCGACACGAAGAGGAAGCTTGATGTTGAGTTCGAGATGAAGGACTTGGGTATTATGCATTACTTTCTAGGGATGGAGGTGTGGCAGAGTGCAGATGGAATATTCCTTGGATAAGGGAAGTATGCAGTAGAGATCCTGAAGTGGTTCGGGATGATGGACTGCAAGGCCATGGCCACACCTATGGCATCGAACCTGAAGCTATTGTGTGATGCTTCTTCAGAGTCGATTGATGCCACGATGTATCATCAAATGATTGGATCCTTGATGTACCTGACAAACAGGAGACCAGGTATTTGCTTTGCGGTGAATGCATTTAGCCAGTTCCTGACGGATCCTAAACATGTTCACCTGATTGCTGTAAAGCATATTCTGAGGTACTTGAAGGGTACAGTTGATTATGGGCTCAAGTATGATGCGAATCAAAGGTTTAACCTGGAGGGTTATGTTGATTCAAATTGGGCAGGCAGTGCTGCATATAGGAAGAGCACTTCAGGGTGCTGCTTCAGTATGGGATCAGGTGTGATCTCTTAGGTTAGCAGGAAGCAGTCCTGCGTAGCACTGAGTACAGCCGAAGCAGAGTATGTCACAGCTTGTTCGGCCAATTAGGAGGCAGTATGGCTTAGGAAGCTACTGTTTGAGTTATTTGATCTTCCATTGGATGCTACCTGTATCTTCTGTGTCAACCAGATTTGTGTGAAGTTGTTTGAGAACTCGGTGTTCCATGACAAGTTGAATCACATCGAGATCAAGTAACACTATATCAGGGATATGGTGCAGAGAGTAGCAGTGAAGCTCCTGTATGTTGCGACGGATTATCAGATTGCATATGTGTTGACCAAAGCACTAGCCAGAGTGAATTTCGAGTACTTCAGAGAGAGGCTTGGTGTCTTTTAGATAGAAGATACTTCGAGGAAGAAGTGATGGGACACATTTGCAGGAGCCATTCCAAGCATGGTGATAGGAGGATCCTTCCCATGGCTGTGGATGTAAGCGTTGTGTGATGAGCATCAAGACGATGCTCTGGATGATGTTCTGCATGATGTTGATCAGGACGATCATATATGGTGATATGCATCAGGTGAATGCTTTGCATGATCAGTTGGATCATGGGTGATGATATGCATCAGGTGCATGCTTTGCATGATTAGTTGGATCATGTGTGATGATATGCATCAGGTGGATGCTTTGTATGATCAGTTCGATCATGTGTGATGAGCATCAGGATGATGCTCCAGATGACATGCATCACGACGATGCTATGATGATGATCAGGATGATCATGTGATGATGATGTGCATCAGGATGATGTACTATATGATGATGATCAGTATGATCATGAGTATCAGGCTGATACTTCGCGGACAGATTGTACAAGTAGCATGAAAAAGATCCTAAGAGATCCGATAATATGTGCTCGGATACTCTTTCGAGGTTTTGCTACAGGTAGCATGGAAAAGATCCTGGGAGATCTGATAGTTTGTGCTCAGATGCTCTTTCGAGGTTTTGCTACAAGTTGGTCCTGGAACGGTTGTGCAGGTAGCATAGAAAAGATCCTGGGAGATCTGATAATCTGTGCTTGGATGCTCTTTTGAGGTTTTGCTATAGGTAGCATAGAAAAGATCCTAGGAGATCCTATAGTCTATGTTAGGATTCTCTTTCAAGGTTTTGCTACTAGAGGCATGTAATCAGTACTGGAGATCCAATAGGTTGAGCTATGTGATCGTAAAAGTCCTCAGATTCTCTTTAGAGTTCTTGCAGGTTGCAAGACACTCTTTTAAGGTTTTTTCTAACCACATAGAAAAGACCTTGGGAGATCCTATAGTCTGCGCTAGGATGCTCTTTCGAGGTTTTGTTGATGCACGTAATCAGCCCTGATGATTCCATAGGATGGCCAGCTCGCAGAGATGATGAATACCTACAGGAGGCTAGGCCTACATCCAACATGAAAAAGGGTTGGCTCTATAGAACTTCCTATGACGAGAAGAATTGAGAGATAGCACCAATGATCGAGATGAAGAGTACAATAACAGTGATGATGATGCTCCATGATCCAGTGACGATTATCCAGCTCCAGAATTGAAGACTTGTGCCTTTATGTATTGATGACCTGTGTTAAGAGAATACCTTCCTAGTTAAGAGGGAGTGTTGATGTATTTGTAACTTCGGAAGATATTCACTTGTATATTGTATGTATTACATTTGTACTTTATTGTATCCCCAACGGAGATGTATTAGTCCTCCGATTGGAAGTGTCGTCAGTTGTACTTGCAAGTATCGCAAGTTATATTGTAAGTGTCGTAACTTATACTTGATGGGTTATTAGACCACCTTGATGGGGTCGGCCATGTATGAGTCATGTGGGTTAAAGGGTTATTAGACCACCCTAGTGGGGTCGGCCCAGTCAGCATTATGTTAAGTGGTTAAGTTGGGGCCGACCTAGTTGAGTAAAGGTCAAGTGAAAGTAAAAGTATAAATAGAGAGTGTAACTCTCTCATTTGATTCATTCACACACTCACTCACTTCGCATTAGTGAGAGAGAGGAGGAATGCGCACAAGTGGAGGAGGAGTATGCTGCTGGAGACTTCTATCTTTTGGGTTTGATCTTTGTGATCCTTGTATTGGTGCTTATTCTATCTTTGAGGAAGTTGTGGGGTTTTTCACCTTCTTGGTTTTCCCCGGTGAAATGCTTTGTGTCTCTTATCTCTTGTCTCTTGTGTTTGATATGCTGTACATATTGTTTTCTCAGTTAAGATCCTATATCATATTGAATTAAATGATGAAAATATAAAAATGGATGCCTATCCTAATCAATCCTACCTAACTAAAATATTGTTTTGTGACCTCCTGTGGAGGATTTTAGTTGTTTTAGACAATTACAATGTTAATTTTAAGGGGTTTGATCTTCACTTATGGAGTGTAAGAGAGGTATTTCACAATCCCTACCTTTCTGATTCACCAAGCTCACCTGAAGTGCAAGGTGAAGAGCATCCTAGGATTCGGAGAGTCTTTAGGTCTCTTAGTGTGTGCTAGTGGTGCAAACACATGTGATGAAAACAAATTGATTATCGTAAAATTAACCAGAAGAGTATATCAAGTAATACGTACTTTTCACTCTAAGAGATGCTCATGGTTCTTTGCAAAATCAAGAGTGCTAACTAATAAACAAGTGTGCAATGGAGGTATTTCACACTTCTCACCCTTTTCTGATTCACCAAGCTCACATGAAGTGAGAGGTGAAGAGCATACTTCGGGAGACAAGGGTATTTAGGTCCTTGCTTGTGTGTAAAAAGTGTATTCTACACTAGCATTGGTACTAAAAACATGTCAATTGTGCATAAATAAGAAATGGTCTTGAATACTAGTGACAACAACGGGGCCCGTTGAAAGCCTTAAAGTTGTTTACATAGGTAAGTTTCAAGAGAGATGACCTCTTTACTTCCTAATCTTGGTTTAAGTGATCTAGTTACTAAAAAATTAAGTAATTATGTCAATTAGCCTTAATTGAATTTCACTAGTAAGCAGTAATTGGATTGCCAAACTAAATTATACAGATAAAAAGCAAATTAAATAATGGTAGCGTGGCTAAACCACCTTCTGTCGCGCGGACAGTGCGGGTTAATTCAAAAAAGATGCGCTAAACAATGTGGGTGGTACACTAACCTGGCGCGTAGATGACCCTAGAGTGATAGCGCGGGTCAAATACTGATAACTTACGTGGTCCATGCGACTCTGTGAGTCGTTTTCACGTTGTAAGTGCAGTTGAGAGTCTGAGATCCACGCTACTGTGTAAAAACAAATTGGGGCCGAATTCAACAAGCAAGAGGTCGAATACCTGATCACCTGCAAGTGAAAAATACCCAGAATTAATTACCTAGAATAAAACAACCTATTTTAGTGAGAAATGAACAAAAATAAGTATGGTCGCCATTAGAACTGTTGTGGAAAAAATTGCACAAGTGTATTCTTCCACTTGGTAAGGGGCTAAGCCTTGTAGGTTGCAGCAAGGCCTCAGTCCTTGGATCCCCTGTGTGGGTTGGTTGGTATTCCTCCAAGTGATACTGCAATAGAATGTTAGTGTGGTTCACATGCAAACAAAGAAATATTGATAAAAAGCGAAATAAAAGAGATGGGGGGAGAATGCAAACTCCAATAACAATCTAAGATATGCTAAACCACTTTTGTATTTCCCAATGGTATAGATATACAACACCTAGGAGGTGTGGGCTTCGAGGGAAGCCAACAATCTCCCTTAGGGAGGAATTTCTTGTCCAAACTAAATGCTAAGTAAATGGTAGAACAATGCCTTGAAATATTGTAACTTCTAAGAATATTATATTTGTACTTTATTATTCCGGAGATGTTCCCTTCCTCCGATGTGACCCTATTGTATATCCAGAGATGTTTATTCCTCCGATGGATTGTGGTTACTAGGGTTAATAGATCTCCCATGTGGGGGTCGGCCCTGAGTTAATTTATTAGGGGTTATTAGACTCTCTTAGGAGAGGTCGGCCCCATAGGGTAAAAAGTCAGTCGAGAAACAAGTATAAGACTTATCTCTCTCATTCATCACTCGAAAAGTAGCACACAAGTGAGAGAGAGGTCTGCATAGGAGGAGGAGAAGGAGCTCTAGTCTTGGACTACATCTTGTATTTGATTGATCATATTTATTGAAGAAAGCTTTCTTGGATTTTCTACCCCATGAGGGTTTCCCAGGGTAAAATCTCTGTCTATCTTGTGATTGTGTTTCTTTCAGTGATCTTGCTAGTCAAATTAGTATAAACTTAACATGGTATCAAAGCTATCCTGAATAGGACATCTTTCACAAGGTGAAAATCTCTCTCTCTCCTCCTTCGGTGAAAATTAGGGTTTCTACAAAAGTTGGTATTTTTGGATTCTGATTGCATGGCTAGATAACCCTCCTCGAAATTGAAGTTTTGAGCCCTGGATTGAGGTTTTTGGTTGGGTAGAACTCCAGGAAAGTCAAACCCTATTTTGACCAAAAGTGTAGAAAACCAGAGAACCAGAAAAGCTGCGCACCTATGCACCAGAGAACTAGAAAAGATGTGCACCTGTGCACCAATAAACCAAAAAAGAGAAGACCAGAAAACCATAAATTCTATTGCATATCCGGAAGGTGAAAAGTTGAAGTTTCCAAAAACAGAACAAACCAGAACTTCCAATTCAATCAAGCACATCTCCTGGTAAGTGTTATTCTATCTCTTGAGAAACTTCAATCTCTTTGACCCCTGGAGAAGATGGATCCAAGCACTAAGCTTGAAGACAAGCTAGAGGGTATAGAAAATTTCTGGGCATGGAAATACAAAATTGGCCTCATTCTTGAAGAGAATGATCTTGTCCAATATATTATAGATGAGATTGCAGAACCTGAAGAAGATGAATCCAAAGAGAAATATAGGAAGGACTTGATTAGAGCAAAGAGAATCATTGCTGATTCTATTAAGGACCACTTGATTCCCCAAGTGTCATCCAAGAAGACTCCAAAGGAAATGTATGATGCCCTAGGCAGAATGTATGAAGGAAAGAACATCAATAGGAAGATGAACCTGAGAGCTCAATTGAAGAGCACCAAGATGAATCAAGGAGAATCCATTCAAGATTATTTCTCAAGGGTTTCCCAGTTCAAGGAACAACTAGATGCCATTTGAGATACTCTTGATGAAGATGAACTAGTCATGACTGCTCTAAATGGTCTCACTAGACCATGGGAGTCATTTATCCAAACCATGTGTGCCATAAAAGAAAGCATGAAGTTTGATGTGGTATGGGAAGATTGCATCATCCAAGAAAAAGCTAAGGTTGCTAACAAAGAAGCCTTGCTCAAAGAAGGTGACCAAGCCTTGGCCACTCACACCAAGAGAAAAAGGAATAAACCCTACTTCAAGAAGGATAGTCACAAGGAGTCTCAACCTCCACAAAAATTTCAAAAGAAAAGAGGAACTACTCAGGGAAATAAGTTTTCCACATTCCAATGCTTCAATTGTCATAAAATAGGACACATTGCTAGGGATTGTCCCTCAAAGGGAAAGAAGAAGGGATTCCACCATAAAATACATCAAGCACACCTAGCAAAAGATGAAAGTGAAGAAGAATAAGAAGAGGAAGAAAGGCCTCACAAGAAAAGAACTAGAAGAGAAGAAGAAGAAGAAGAAGAAAGGACCTTCTTCAAGAGAAGATCTAGAAGGAATGAAGAAGAAGATGCAAAAGAGTGTGTTCAATTCTCCACACTCTCTGGATCTATAACACCTAGAGAATATACATGGATTATTGATAGTGGTGCTTCAAAGCACATGACTGGATAAAAGAAAACTCTTTCAAAACTAGAAGAGAAGACCTCCCCACAAAAGTTGTCATTAGGAGATGACTATCAATATCCCATCAAGGGAATTGGTGAAGCAAGCTACAAGCTTGATTCTGGAACACCATTGAAGATGAAAGAGATATTATATGTCCCAGGATTGAAGAAGAACTTACTTTCTATCTCAGCTCTAGATAAGAAAGGTTATAGGGTTGCATTCATAGATGGACAAGTACTCATGTGGTCCAAAGGAAAATCAATTGAGGATGCAATTGTTATTGGTGAAGAGGAAGGAGGTCTATACAAACTCAGGGAACATCCAGAAGCTGCCCTTGTTCATGAAGCCACTAGCCCTAGTGAACTATGGCATAGGAGGCTTGCTCATATTAACTACAAAGCACTACCTCATGTGAGTAAAGTAGTCATAGGACTACCAGATTTGAAGATTGATCATGATGGCACATGCAAAGGATGTGCAAAAGGAAAGAATATCAAGAACCCATTTCCAAAGAGTGAAACAAAGACTAAGAGTATTTTGGAATTGATTCATTCAGATGTATGTGGACCAATGCCTTCCACATCCTTGAGTGGATATGAATACTACCTTACATTTATTGATGACTACTCCAGGAAGACTTGGATATACTTTATAAAAGGGAAGAATGAAGTCTTTGGAAAGTTCAAAAAGTTCAAAGCATTGATAGAAAATCTTGTAGAAAAGAAGATCAAAATACTCAGGACAGATAATGGTGGAGAATACACTTCAAAAGATTTTGAAGTCTTTTGTAAAGAAGCTGGAATCAAGAGGGAGTTAACCACTCCCTACAATCCTCAACAAAATGGTGTTGCAGAAAGAAAGAATAGAACCATTATGGAAGCAGTAAAGACAATGATACATGATCAAGACCTACCTATGTATCTATGGGCTAAAGCAGCAAGGACAGCAGTCTATGTGCAGAATAGACTATCTCATAGTGCTCTTGAATTCAAAACTCCAGAAGAAGTGTTTACAGGAAAGAAGCCCGAGGTAAGCAACCTCAAGATATTTGGGTGCCCTGTATATATTCACATTCCAAAAGAAAAGAGAACAAAATTAGACCCTTCCAGAAAGAAGGGGATATTTGTTGGATATTGTGAAACATCCAAGGCATTCAGAATTTACATCCCAGGATTCCACCATATGGATATTAGTAGGGATGTGACATTTGATGAAGAGATAGCTCTCAAGAAATCTAGGAAGTGCTAGTATGAAGAAGTATATGAAGAAGATGCACCTCCCAGTATTGCAGAGTCTGTTCCCATCCCTGAAGATGTAACACCTGAAGACCATGATATGATAGAACCACAAGAACCCCCCATTTCAAATATTTCAAGGAAAAGAAAGCTAGCATGGGCAAGAGATATTATATTAGGAGCAGAAAAGTATGGAGCTCCTGAAGGCTCTACTAGAGTGAGTAAGAAACCAAAGTCCTTCTCCAACTATATGGCTTTGATGTGTGATCTTATAGATCAAGAACCTACTAGTTATGAAGAGGCAGTTGATAAGAAAGAGTGGATAGAGGCAATGATAGAGGAATACCAATCAATAATGAAGAATGATGTTTGGGATATAGTTCCTAAACCTAAAGACAAAAGTGTGGTATCCTCCAAATGGATATACAAAATAAAGCATGCTGCGGATGGTAGCATTGAAAAATATAAAGCAAGATTTGTGGCCAGAGGATTCTCTCAGAAAGAGGGAACTAACTATGAAGAGACATTTGCACCAGTTGCAAGGTACACTTCTATTAGAACCATCATGGCACTTGCATCCATGATGAAGAGGGACTTACACCAGATGGATGTGAAGACAGCCTTCCTGAATGGTGTGATTGAGCAAGAAGTGTACATAGAGAAACCACGAGGTTTTGAGGTGGAAGATGGAAGAAGCCATGTATGCAAACTGAAGAAGGATTTGTAGGGTTGAAGCAAGCTCCCAAAGCTTGGTATGGAAGAATTGACAGTTTCTTGACAAACTTGGGCTTTACCAAAAGTAAAGTTGATCCTAATCTTTCTCTCAAGGTTATGAATGATGAACCTATCATATTGTTGCTATATGTGGATGATCTATTTATGACTGGAAATGAGAAACAGATTATCGAGTGCAAGAAGAAGCTCTCATCAGAGTTTGAAATGAAAGATCTCAGATTAATGCGCTACTTCCTAGGTCTGGAAGTATGGCAAGGACCAGATGGAATCTTTCTCAACCAAGGTAAGTATGTTGTGGGAATCTTAAAAAGATTCGATATGTTGGAATGTAAAGCCATGGATTCCAACTTAAAGCTATTAGTTGATGACTCTTCAGAGTTAGTGGATGTGACTCTGTACAGATAGATTATTGGGTCATTAATGTATCTGATGAATACCAGGCTAGACATATGCTTTGCGGTTGTGGTGAACACTCTGAGTTAATATCTAGTGGAACCTAGACGAGTTCACCTAATTGCTGCAAAGCATGTGATGAGGTACCTAAAGGGAAAGATAGATTTTGGTCTCTATTATCATGGAGATCGTGACTTCAGATTGTATGGCTTCACAGATGTTGATTGGGCAGGAAGTGTATCAGATAGGAAGAGTACATCAGGTGGATGCTATTGTCTAGGATCTATCATGATCTCGTGGTTTAGCAGAAAGCAGTCAAGTGTGGCTCTCAGCACAGCTGAAGCAGAATATATAGCTGCTTGCTCTACTAGTTGCGAAGCGGTATGGCTTCGGAAGTTGTTATCAAGATGGTTTGACTTAGAGATGGACCCCACTGTGATCCTGTGTGACAACTAGAGTTTTATCAAAATGATAGAGAATCCAGTATTCCATGATAAGTCAAAGCACATAGAGATCCGATATTTCTATATATGGGATATGGTGTAGAAAGGAGCTATCAAGCTTGAGTATGTAGGTATTGATGAACAAGTTGTTGATGTGTTGACCAAACCTCTGTCTCGAGTAAAGTTTGAGTATTTCCGAGACAAGCTTGGTGTAGTTCAAAAGGACCCTCCTCGAAAGGGGGAGTGATATGTTCGATAATAATATTAGGATACTGGTATCAAGAATGGATACCTGTATCAATGATGAGATTACTCAAATATGTATACTTGTATTGATGATATGTATACTTGTATTGGTGTGGATACTTGTATTGATGATATGTACACTTGTATTGGTGTGGATACTTGTTTTGATGATATGTACACTTGTATTGGTGTGGATACTTGTATTGATGAGATGTATACTTGTATTGGTGTGGATACTTGTATTGATGAGATGTATACTTGTATTGGTATGGATACTTGTATTGATAATTTGGATACTCGTATTGGTGTGGATACTTGTATTGATGATTTGGATACTGTATCGATGATGAGGATACTTGTATCGATGATGAGGCTACTTGTTCTAACGATGAGGTAAGTATATGGTACCTAGTTGATATGATAGGATTGTATCATCCCTGAACACCTAGTTCAAAATGTACGTGATGGGGATTGCATCATCCCGGAACCACTAGTTCAAAATGTACGTGATGGGGATTGCATCATCCTGGAACCACTAGTTCAAAATGTATGTGATGGGGATTGCATCATCCCGGAACCACTAGTTCAAAATGTACGTGATGGGGATTGCATCATCCCGGAACCACTAGTTCAAAATGTACATGAGGGGATTGTATCATCCCCGGACTTCGGTCCCTGAATTGATCCATAGACAGATGTGTCCGAGAAGTGGTCCCTAGTGGACGAGAGGGGATTGTATCATCCCCGGACTTTGGTCCCTGAATTGATCCATAGACAAATGTCTCTGAGAAGTGGTCCCTAGTGGACAAGAGGGGATTGTATCATCCCTGGACTACGGTCCCTGAATTGATCCGTAGACATATGTCTTCGAAAATTGGTCCTTAGACTTTGTCTAAGTTGACGAGTGGACTGCATCGTCCCTAGACATGTTATGGTGTCTTAAATGGATCATGTGTTTTGCAGGGTACGATGCTGATGATCGTGTGATGATGATGCTAATGATCGTGTGATGACGATGCTGATGATCGTGTGATGACGATGCTGTTGATCGAGAGGATCCAGATGATGATGCTGCTGTAGCTGTTAGAGTGTTGCAGAAGATGAAGACTCAGTACTTGATGTTCCAGTATTGAATATCTTAAAGATGTTCCAGTAACTGCTTGAGTTACTGATGATGATGTATAAAGAAAGCTTCCAATGATTTATAGATGTATCATGTATGATGTAGTCGATGACTCCTTGCTCCTGCAGATGTTGTTATAATATCCTTCTCGTTAAGGGGGAGTGTTGAAATATTGTAACTTCTAAGAATATTATATTTGTACTTTATTATTCCAGAGATGTTTCCTTCCTCCGAGGTGACCCTATTGTATATCTGGAGATGTTTATTCCTCCGATGGATTGTGGTAACTAGGGTTATTAGATCTCCCATGTGGGGGTCAGCCTTGAGTTAATTTATTAAGGGTTATTAGACTCTCTTAGGATAGGTCGGCCCCATAGGGTTAAAAGTCAATCGGGAAACAAGTATAAGTAGAGGAGGATGTTCCTCACTTATCTCTCTCATTCATCACTCAGAAAGTAGCGCACAAGTGAGAGAGAGGTCTACATAGGAGGAGAAGGAGCTCTAGTCTTGGACTACATCTTGTATTTGGTTGATCATATTTATTGAGGAAAGCTTTGTTGGGTTTTCTACCCCATGAGGGTTTCCCAGGGTAAAATCTCTGTCTGTCTTGTGATTGTGTTTCTTTCAGTGATCTTGATGGTCAAATTAGTATAAACTTAACACAATGGAGAGAAACACTTGCCCCTTGAAGGAAGGTGGCAAGGGAGCTTGGGAATGCTCACAATGGTAGGAAATGGTGGGCTATGAGGAAGCTCCAACTCAAATCCAACATCATAACCTTGCTCTTGATTTATCTTTATAGAGTGCATCCAATAGCTTCCTTTTATAGGCCGAGAGGTGGCCAACAAACAACTAGATCCAAATGTAAACTCACCTCCTTCATGAACTAGTTCCAAGGTACACAAAGGGGGTTGATTAATGCCACCAAGTGTGTGAGGAGACGAATTCAGATCTTTGGGGACGACTGAGTCTTCGATGAGTTGCTGGGAGCTAGTTTTCCCGTTGTTTTGACAGTAGCATGGCTATCGAAGGAAAATCCGCGCGGGCATAGCGTGGGCATTGGTAAGATAACCTACACTATAGCATAGGTTAACTGTGTATTTCCTGTGCTACCCTTTCTTTTGATTGTTTCTTGCCACTTATGGACTCATGTTGTGTTGTGTATCTGTTGGGGATGTCTGTGGTGGGATGCATTCTTTTTTTGATGGTGCCTTACTGAATGAATCGTCGAAATGTCGCATGTGTGCGACTTTTACGCGTTAACAATCTACTATAACATTATCTATTTCTACAGTAAGTGGTACCATGGTTGAAATCATTTTTTTTTATTCTGCTGGAAGGACACCTCCCTATGGTGTAATATCCCTACAAAAGAAAATGCTTGGGTTGACCTTGTTTTGACTCTAGGGTTGTAGTTTACAACTGGCTCCAAACACTTCCAAATGATTTCGAATTTGGGGAGGAAGGTCTTGATGGGGCATAGGACACATTACCACATCTATCAAAAAACCAAAAAATTAATATACCCATCCATGGTCTGCAATTTCAAAGGAAAGAAGTTTCGGGACAAGACTAGTTAATTTGAGAAGTGGAAATCCCCCCTAGGTCTTCCATTAAATGCTTTTACAAACATTGTACGGGCTTCCCTAATTCTCGGTATGGGACTTGTCTCTATTAGAGGACATTAATGAAATATGTTTGCAGATTTATATTCGGTTTTAGGGTCGAATAGGTAACCCAATGAACAACAACTTCTATAGTCTAAGATTTGTGGTGGAAATGGTGGACAAGGAGTGTCGAGTTTAATCATAAACCATAGTAACACTTCAGGGATTTGCAAACCTAATTTGGAAAAGAAAATTAACTTCATATAAATCTCATAACATGTATAAATATCTCATCAAACTCTGATACAAAATAGGTACAACATCATTCCAAATTCACTATGCAAATGCTATGGGGAAAATGGCTCGAATCTCTTTCTTGATTGGAAATATCACTTGAAATACATGATGTTTCAATTTGTGGCTTCCATGATATGATTATTATAGATATATTCAGCAACTAACATGTCCGTGAAGTCTAAATAATAATCCTCCACTAACTATATGCAACAAGAAGTGTGCCCTTGCACATTTACATGACATTGAGAGAAAGATAATAGAATATAGAGAAGAATGAGAGAAGATGAACTTGAAGTCAGTTGGGGTTGAACCTGCATCAAAACATATCCATGAATCTCTTTTGAGAGCTTTGAATGGCCTCTCCATCAACCAACTAGGATGAAAATCTTGCACCCTCGAAATTGGTTCTAAGGCAAGGAGGATAAACCTCCACCGTGCAAGGACAAGCTAAGCTCTCCAAATTTTTTCAATTGAGAAATGATCAAAATCTGGTATCCTTCTTTCTTCTTGTCTTTTATTAACCTCCAAAGGCATCCATGTTTTGAATTCCCTTCAATATATTCATCCCAACTCGAATTACGGAGAGATTCCCATGAGTGTCACTTGTCCAACACTTCCTAGCCTTCCTCTTCCATCAATTTGAATGGGGGGATCTTGGCTTCCATAACTCCCTTTGTGTGCCCTCTTGGAGGATATTTTTAGCCTTGGCATGTCATATAGGTCATATGTAAGCAATCAGGTCTGATCTTTGACATAAGTGCCATAGAATCTTCATCATTGTTCTCATAGAGGTTAGGGAATCTAGCTCCAAGTGTCACAATACTTCTAAGATGCCTCTTTCTCTTCCATGGGAGTTACTCTTCCACTCTAATTCGACCTTCCTTTATTCATGCCATAAATAATTCCTCTCCACCTCCCCCAGGAACGTTAGACTCCACCTTGGATTTGAATGGGTAAGAATAGGATTCCATGTTGCATGGAGAATCTTGCCTTGTGTGGGTCCCACACCACCTATGTACCCTTGTGACCAAGTTCCACCTTATTTTCTTCTTATTATTATTTATTTATCCCCTTTAATGTATATTTATCAATCTAATGTCCATTTGGGGTCTTATAGCTCCCTTATTCCAAGTCTACATGTTTCCACCCCAACCTAGGGAACTAGTAGATTGGTGGAAATTTCCCTTCATGTGATTTATTTGGATGGGGACATTATAGTCCTCCACACCCACGATTGCTTTCCCTCAAGCAATTCCAAATTAGGATGATGCAAAATTTGTTCCTCTTCCCATGTGGCATCCTCACTTGGAAAATCTTTCCATTGTACCAAATATTCTCTTGTGGTTTTGCTCCTCAATTTTGTTTCTCTTGTATTCAAAATGTTTTCTAGAATGAGTATGAGTTGTCCTTCATCATCTAATGGAGGAAGTGTTTCTGAAATAGAAATTTTCTAACCAATATCCTTCTTAAGGAATGAAACATGAAACACATTGTGGATTTTTCTACCTTCCGGAAATTCTATCTCATAAGCTACCTCCCCAACCTTCTGAATTATCTTATATGGACCATAGAACCTTGGTTTAATATTTTCTGATCATTTCCCTTTTAAGTTGGTTTGCGTATATGGCTGTAGCCTCAAATAAACCAAATCAATCACTTGAAAAGTTCTTTCCTTCCTATGTTGATCCACATACTGTTTTTGTTGATTTTGGGCAACCTGCAAATTGCCTTTTAAAGGCTTCAAAATATCTTGATTTTCCTCAACCCAATATTTAGCTTTTGGATCTGTATTATCACCAAAAATGTGATAAAAAAAGGTCAGTGCTTCATAACCATAACTTTCTTTGAAAGGAGACATGCCAATGGACATATGGAAATTAGTATTGTAGCAAAACTCACCCAAATGTAGCCATTTAACCCATGTTTTTTGCTGCTCACCAACATAGTTTCTCAAGTACCCCTCCAACCATTGGTTCACCCTTTATGTTTGTCCATCAGTTTGAGGATGATATATTGTGCTAGGATTCAATTGATTTCCCACCAATTTGAAGATTTCTTGCCAAAAAGCACTAGTAAATCTACTATCCCTGTCACTCACAATGTTTTTGGGAATTCCATGCAATCTAAAAATATCTCTAAAGAATAGCTCAGCTACTTGTGCAGCTGTAAAAGATGATGTAATAGCAAATAAATAATCAAATTTGGAGAGTCTATCCACCACAACAAAATACAATCCTTACCAAAAGCCTTGGGAAAACCTGTGATGAAATCCATGGAGATGATTTCCCACTTTTGTTCTGGAATAGGCAATGGTTGTAAGAGACCAGCAGGATGGGTGTGTTCAACTTTGTTTTGCTGACATATATTGAATTCATTCACATAATTTAAAACATCTTCCTTCAACCCTTTACAAGAGAACCTTTGTCTTAACTTCCTATATGTTTTAAAGAAACCAGGATGGCCTGCTAAAGGGGAATCATGAGCTTCCTTCAATATCTTGTGCTTTAAGTTCGAACCATGAACTAAGTATATTCAGTATTTATAGTATATTAGGCCATTCAATATATTGTATCTATCATCTCCCTTGACCCCATCTAACAATTCACAAGCAAATCTATCTTTGGCATACTCTACTATTAGCACATCTTTCCAATCTTTTGAAATGTCTACAAGGGAAAATGAAGGTCTCCTAGACAATGTATCTGCTACAATATTATTCTTCCCCTTTACATATTCAATGTCAAAATAAAAATCTTGAACCTTACTTACCCATTTTTGTTTCCTTTCATTGAGATATTTTTGTGTAAGGAAATGCTTTAAACTGTTATGACTAGTTTTGATCACAAACTTGTTCCCCACCAAATATTGTCTAAAATTGGCTAAGGCATGCATGATGGATAACATTTCCTTGTCATATATGGAGTATATCCTCTCATGTGGATGCAATTTTATGCTCTCAAAAGCTATGGGGTGTTTATTTTTCTTTAGGACCGCTCCTATGCCTTCCCCTGATGCATCACATTCCAAAACAAACACTGGGGTGTAGTTTACAATTGGTTACAAACACTTCCAAATGATTTCGAATTTGAGGAGGAAGGTATTGATGGGGAATAGGAAACATTAACACATCTATCAAACATGCAAACAACTGATATACCCATCCATGGTTTAAAATTTTCAAGGAAATAATTTTCGGGACAAGACTAGTTAATTTGAGAAGTGGAAATCCCCCCTAGGTCTTCCATTAAATATGCATCAGGTGGATGCTTTGCATGATCAGTTGGATCATGGGTGATGATATGAATTAGGTGGATGCTTTGTATGATTAGTTCGATCATGTGTGATGAGCATCAGGATGATGCTCCAGATGACATGCATTAGGATGATCATGTGATGATGATATGCAGCAAGATGATGTACTATATGATGATGATCAGTATGATCATGGGTATCAGGATGATACTCCACGGACAGATTGTACAGGTAGCATGTAAAAGATCTTGAGAGATCCGATAGTCCATGCTCGGATGCTCTTTCGAGGTTTTGCTACAGGTAGCATGGAAAAGATCTTGGGAGATCTGATAGTCTGTGCTCAGATGCTCTTTCGAGGTTTTTCTACAAGTTGGTCGTGGACAGGTTGTGCAGGTAGCATAGAAAAGATCCTGGGAGATCCGATAGTCTATGCTCGGATGCTCTTTTGAGGTTTTGCTACAGGTAGCATAGAAAATATCCTGGGAGATCCTATAGTCTGTGTTAGGATGCTCTTTCAAGGTTTTGCTACTAGAGGCATGTAATCAGTCCTGGAGATCAAATAGGTTGAGCTATGTGCTCGTAAAAGTCATGGGGTTCTCTTTAGAGTTCTTGCAGGTTGCAAGACACTCTTTTAAGGTTTTTCCTAACCACATAGAAAATATCCTGGGAGATCCTATAGTCTGTGCTAGGATGCTCTTTCGAGGTTTTGTTGATGCACGTAATCATCCCTTAGGATTCCACAGGATGGCCAGCTTGTAGAGATGATGAAGACCTTCAGGAGGCTAGGCCTACAACCAACATGAAAAAGGGTTGGCTTTGTAGAACTTCCTATGACGAGTAGAATTGAGATATAGCACCAATGATCGAGATGAAGAGTACAACAGCAGTGACGATGATGCTCCGTGATCCAGTGACGATGATCCAACTCCAGAATTGAAGACTTGTGCCTTTATGTATTGATGACCTGTGTCAAGAGAATACCTTCCTAGTTAAAAGGGAGTGTTGATGTATTTGTAACTTCAGAATATTTTCACTTGTATATTGTATGTATTACATTTGTACTTTATTGTATCTCCAACGGAGATGTATTATTCCTCATATTGGAAGTGTCGTCGGTTGTACTTGCAAGTGTCGCAAGTTATATTGTAAGTGTCGTAACTTATACTTGATGGGTTATTAGACAACCTTGATGGGGTCGGCCATGTATGAGTCATGTGGGTTAAAGGGTTATTAGACCACCCTAGTGGGGTTGGCTTAGTCAGCATTATGTTAAGTGGTTAAGTTGGGGCCAATCTAGTTGAGTAAAGGTCAAGTGAAAGTAAAAGTATAAATAGAGAGTGTAACTCTCTCATTTGATTCATTCACACACTCACTCACTTCGCATTAGTGAGAGAGAGGAGGAATGCACACAAGTGGAGGAGGAGTATGCTCCTGGAGACTTCTATCTTTTGGGTTTGATATTTGTGATCCTTGTATTAGTGCTTATTCTATCTCTGAGGAAGTTGCGGGGTTTTTCACCTTCTTGGTTTTCCCCGGTGAAATGATTTGTTTCTCTTGTCTCTTGTCTCTTTTGTTTGATATGCTGTACATGTTGTTCTCTCAGTTAAAATCCTAGATCATATTGAATTAAATGATGAAAATATAACAATGGATTCCTATCCTAATCAATCCTACCTAACTAAAATATTGTTTTGTGACCTCCTGTTAAGGATTTTAGTTGTTTTAGACAATTACAATGTTAATTTTAAGGGGTTTGATCTTCACTTATGGAGTGTAAGAGAGGTATTTCACAATCCCTACCTTTCTGATTCACCAATCTCACCTGAAGTGCGAGGTGAAGAGCATCCTAGTATTCGAAGAGTCTTTAGGTCTCTTAGTGTGTGCTAGTGGTGCAAACACATGTGATGAAAACAAATTGATTATCGTAAAATTAACCAGAAGAGTATATCAAGTAATACGTACTTTTCACTCCAAGAGATGCTCATGGTTCTTTGCAAAATCAAGAGTGCTAACTAATAAACAAGTGTGCAATGGAGGTATTTCACACTTCTCACCCTTTTCTGATTCACCAAGCTCAAATGAAGTGCGAGGTGAAGAGCATACTTCGGGAGACAAGGATATTTAGGTCCTTGCTTGTGTGTAAAAAGTGTATTCTACACTAGCATTGGTACTAAAAACATGTCAATTGTGCATAAATAAGAAATGGTCTTGAATACTAGTGACAAAAACGGGGCCCGTTGAAAGCCTTAAAGTTGTTTACCTAGGTAAGTTTCAAGAGAGATGACCTCTTTACTTCCTAATCTTGGTTTAAGTGAACTAGTTACTAAAAAATTAAGTAATTATTTCAATTAGCCTTAATTGAATTTCACTAGTAAGCAATAATTGGATTGCCAAACTAAATTATACATATAAAAAGCAAATTAAATAATGGTAGCGTGGCTAAACCACCTTCTGTCGCGCGGACAGTGCGGGTTAATTCAAAAAGGCGTGCTAAAAAACTTGGGTGGTACACTAACCTAGCGCGTGGATGACCCTAGAGGGATAGCGCGGGTCGAACACTGATAACTTGCGTGGTCCATGCGACTCTACGAGCCGTTTTTGCATTGTCGGTGCGGTTAAGAGTCTGAGATCCACGCTACTGTGTAAAAAAAAATTGGGGCCCAATTCAGCAAGCAAGGGGTCGAATACCTGATCACCTACAAGTGAAAAATACCCAGAATTAATTACCTAGAATAAAACAACCTATTTTAATGAGAAATGAACAAAAATAAGTATGGTCGCCATTAGAACTGTTGTGGAAAAATTGCACATGTGTATTCTTCCACTTGGTAAGGGGCTAAGCCTTGTAGGTTGTAGCAAGGCCTGAGTCCTTGGATCCCCTGTGTGGGTTGGTTGGTATTCCTCCAAGTGATACTACAATAGAATGTTAGTGTGGTTCACATGCAAACAAAGAAATATTGATAAAAAGCGAAATAAAAGAGATGGGGGGAGAATGCAAACTCCAATAACAATCTAAGATATGCTAAACCACTTTTGTATGTCCCAAGGTATATCTATACAACACCTAGGAGGTGTGGGCTTCGAGGGAAGCCAACAATTTCCCTTAGGGAGGCATTTCTTGTCCAAACTAAATGCTAAGTAAATGGTAGAACAATGAAGAGAAACACTTGCCCCTTGAAGGAAGGTGGCAAGGGAGCTTGGGAATGCTCACAATGGTAGGAAATGGTGGGCTATGAGGAAGCTCCAAATCAAATCCAACAGCATAACCTTGCTCTTGATTTATCTCTACAGAGTGCATCCAATAGCTTCCTCTTATAGGCTGAGAGGTGGCCAACAAACAACTAGATCCAAATGTAAACTCACCTCCTTCATGAACTAGTTCCAAGGTACACAAAGGGGGTTGATTAATGCCACCAAGTGTGTGAGGAGACGAATTTGGATCTTTGGGGAGGACTGAGTCTTCAATGAGCTGTTGGGAGCTAGTGTTCCCGTTATTTTTACAGTAGCGTGGCTATCGAAGGAAAATCCGCGCTGGCATAGCGTGGGCATTGTTCAGATAACCTACGCTATAGCACAGGTTAACTGTGTATTACCTGCACTACCCTTTCTTTTGATTGTTTATTTCCACTTATGGACTCATGTTGTGTTTTGTATCTCTTGAGGATGTCTGCGGTGACATGCATTCTTTTTTTGATGGTGCCTTACTAGATGAATCATCGAAATGTCGCATGTGTGCGACTTTTAGGCGTTAACACTCTACTATAACATTATTTATTTCTACTGTAAGTGGTACCGTGGTTGAAATCATTTTTTTTATTCTACTAGAAGGACACCTCCCTATGGTGTAATATCCCTCCAAAAGAAAATGCTTGGGTTGACCTTGTTTTGACTCTAGGGTTGTAGTTTACAACTGGTTCCAAACACTTCCAAATGATTTCGAATTTGGGGAGGAAGGTCTTGATGGGGAATAGGACACATTAACACATCTATCAGAGAACCAAAAAACTAATATACCCATCCATGGTCTGCAATTTTAAAGGAAAGAAGTTTCGGGACAAGACTAGTTAATTTGATGAGTGGAAATCCCCCCTAGGTCTTCCATTAAATGCTTTTACAAACATTGTACGGGCTTCTCTAATTCTCGGTATGGGACTTGGCTCTGTTAGAGTACATTAATGAAAATATGTTTGCAGATTTATATTTGGTTTTAGGGTCGAATAGGTAACCCAATGAACAACAGCTTCTATAGTCTAAGATTTGTGGTGGAAATGGTGGACAAGGAGTGTCGAATTTAATCATAAACCATAGTAACAATTCAGGGGTCTGCAAACATAATTTGGAAAATAAAATTAACTTCATATAAATCTCATAACATGGATACATATCTCATCAAACTCTGATACAAAATAGGTACAACATCATTCCAAATTCACTATGCAAATGCTATGGGGGAAATGGCTTGAATCTCTTTCTTGATTGGAAATATCACTTGAATTACATGATGTTTCGAGTTGTGGCTCTCATGATATGATTATTATGGATATATTCATCAACTAACATGTCCATGAAGTCAAAATAAGAATCATCCACTAACTATATGCAACAAGAAGTGTGCCCTTGCACATTTACATGACATTGAGAGAAAGATAATAGAATATTGAGAAGAATGAGAGAAGATGAACTCGAAGTCAGTTGGGGTAGAACCTGCATCAAAACATATCCATGAATCTCTATTGAGAGGTTTGAATGGCCTCTCCATCAACCAACTAGGATGGGAATCCTTCACCCTCGAAATTGGTTCTAAGGCAAGGAGGATAAACCTCCACCGTGCAAGGACAAGCTAATCTCTCCAAATTTTTCCAATTGAGAAATTATAAAAATCTGGTATCATTCTTTCTTCTTGTCTTTTATTAACCTCCCAAGGCATCCATGTTTCTAATTCCCTCTAATATATTCATCCCAACTCAAATTAGGGAGAGATTCCCATGAGTATCACTTGTTCAACACTTCCTAGCCTTCCTCTTCCATCAATTTGAATGGGGGGGATCTTGGCTGCCATAACTCCCCTTGTGTGCCCTCTTGGAGGATATTTTTAGCCCTGACATGTCATATAGGTCATATGTTAGCAATCAGGTCTAATCTTTGACATAAGTGTCATAGAATCTTCGTCATTGTTTTCATAGAGGTTAGGGAATCTATCTCCAAGTGTCACAATACTTCTAAGATGCCTCTTTCTCTTCCATGGGAGTTACTCTTCCACTATAATTCGACCCTCCTTGATTCATGCCATGAATAATGCCTCTCCACCTCCCCCAAGAATGTTAGACTCCACCTTGGATTTGAATGGGTAAGAATAGGATTCCATGTGGCATGGATAATCTTGTCTTGTGTGGGTCCCACACCACCTATGCGCCCTCGTGACCAAGTTCCACCTTATTTTCTTATTATTATTATTTATTTATTCCCTTTAATGTATATTTATCAATCTAATGTCCATTTGGGGTCTTATATATAGCTCCCTTATTCCAAGTCTACATGTTTCCACCCTAACCTAGGGAACTAGTAGATTGGTGGAAATTTCCCTTCATGTGATTTATTTGGATGGGGACATTACAGTTCTCCCCACCCAAGATTGCTTTCCCTCAAGCAATTCCAAATTAGGATGCTGCAAAATTTGTTCCTCTTTCCATGTGGCATCCTCACTTGGAAAATCTTTCCATTGTACCAAATATTCTCTTGTGGTTCTGCTCCTCAATTTTCTTTCTCTTGTTTTCAAAATGTTTTCTAGAATGAGTATGAGTTGTACTTCATCATCTAATGGAGGAAGTGTTTTTGAAATAGAAATTTTCTAACCAATATCCTTCTTAAGGCATGAAACATGAAACACATTGTGGATTTTTCTACCTTCTGGAAGTTCTATCTCATAAGCTACCTCCCCAACCTTTCGAATTATCTTATATGGACCATAGACCCTTGGTTTAAAATTTTCTGATCATTTCCCTTTTAAGGTGGTTTGCGTATATGGCTGTAGCCTCAAATAAACCAAATCATTCACTTGAAAAGTTCTTTCCTTCCTATGTTGATCCACATACTGTTTTTGTTGATTTTGGGCAACCTGCAAATTGCCTTTTAAAAGCTTCAAAATATCTTGATTTTCCTCAACCCAATCTTTAGCTTTTGGAGATCTACTATCACCAAAAATGTGATAAAAAAAGGTGAGTGCTTCATAACCATAAATTTCTTTGAAAGGAGACATGCCAATGGACATATGGAAATTAGTATTGTAGCAAAACTCACCCAAATGTAGCCATTTAACCCATGCTTTTTGCTACTCACCAACATAGTTTCTCAAGTACCCCTCCAACCATTGGTTCACCCTTTATGTTTGTCCATCAGTTTGAGGATGATATATTGTGCTAGGATTCAATTGATTTCCCACCAATTTGAAGATTCTTGCCAAAAAGCACTCGTAAATATGCTATCCCTGTCACTCACAATGCTTTTGGGAATTCCCTGCAATCTGAAAATATCTCTGAAGAATAGCTTAGCTACTTGTGCGGCTGTAAAAGATGATGTAATAGCAAATAAATAATCAAATTTGGCGAGTCTATCCACCGCAACATAAATACAATCCTTACCAAAAGTCTTGGGAAAACCTGTGATGAAATCCATGGAGATGATTTCCCACTTTTGTTTTGGAATAGGCAATGGTTGTAAGAGACCAGCAGGATGCGTGTGTTCAACTTTGTTTTGCTAACATATATTGAATTCATTCACATAATTTAAAACATCTTCCTTCAACCCTTTACAAGAGAACCTTTGTCTTAACTTCCTATATGTTTTAAAGAAACCAGGATGGCCTAATAAAGGGGAATCATGAGCTTCCTTCAATATCTTGTGCTTTAAGTTCGAACCATGAACTAAGTATATTCAGTATTTATAGTAGATTAGGCCATTCAATATATTGTATCTATCATCTCCCTTGACCCCATCTAACAATTCACAAGCAAATCTATATTTGGCATACTCTACTATTAGCACATCTTTCCAATCTTTTGAAATGTCCACAAGGGAAAATGAAGGTCTCCTAGACAATGCATCTGCTACAATATTATTCCTCCCCTTTACATATTCAATGTCAAAATAAAAATCTTGAACCTTGCTTACCCATTTTTGTTGCCTTTCATTGAGATCTTTTTGTGTAAGGAAATGCTTTAAACTGTTATGATTAGTTTTGACCACAAACTTGTTCCTAAACAGATATTGTCTAAAATTGGCTAAGGCATGCATGATGGCTAACATTTCCTTGTCATATATGGAGTAGAGCCTCTCATGTGGATGCAATTTTATGCTCTCAAAAGCTATAGGGTGTTGATTTTTCTTTACGACCGCTCCTATGCCTTCCCATGATGCATCACATTCCAAAACAAACACTGGGGTGTAGTTTACAACTGGTTACAAACACTTCCAAATGATTTAGAATTTGGGGAGGAAGGTATTGATGGGGGATAGGAAACATTAACACATCTATCAGACACCCAAACAACTGACATACCCCCATCCATGGTCTGAAATTTTCAAGGAAATAATTTTCGGGACAAGACTAGTTAATTTGAGAAGTGGAAATCCCCCCTAGGTCTTCCATTAAATTATTTTCCACACATTGTATAGAATTCACTAATTCTTGCTCTGGGAAATGGATCTGTTAGAATACATTAAGTACAATATGTGTGCAGCATTATATTTTTTTTTAGGGTCGAATAGGTAACCCGATGAATAACAGCTTCTATAGTATAAGATTTGTGGTGAAAATGGTGGACAAGGAGTCTCGAATTTAATCATAAACCATAGTAACACTTCAGGGTTCTGCAAACATCATTTGGAACATAAAATTAACTTCATATACATCTCATAACATGGATAAATATCTCAGCAAACTCTGATACAAAACAGGTACAACCTCATTCCAAATTCACTATGCAAATGATATGAGGAAAATGGCTTGAATATCTTTCTTGATTGGAAATATCACTTGAAATACATGGTGTTTAGAGCTATGGCTCTCATTATATGGTTATTACAAAGATATGCAGCAACTAACATGTCCATGAAGTCGAAATAACAATCCTCCACTAACTATATGCAACAAGGAGTGCGCCCTTGCACATTTACATGACATTGAGAGAAAGATAGTAGAATAGGCATAGAGAAGAATGAGAGCAGATGAACTCGAACTCAGTTGGGGTTTAAACCTGCATCAAAAAATATCCATGAATCTCTGTTTAGAGGTATGAATTTCCTCTCCATCAACCAAGTAGGATGGGAATCTTGCACCCTTGAAATTGGTTCTAAAGAAAGGAGGATAAACATACACCGTGCAAGGACAAGCTAAGCTCTCCAAATTCTTCGAAATGAGAAATGATCAAAAGTTGGTCTCCTTCTTTCTTCTTGTCTTTTATTAACCTCCCAAGGCCTCCATGGCTTGAATTCTCTCCAAGATATTCATACCAACTCGAATTGGGGAGAGATTCCCATGAGTGCCACTTGTCCAACACTTCCTAGACTTCCTCTTCTATCAATTCGAATGGGGGGGATCTTGGCTGCCATAACTCCCCTTGTTCACCTTCTTGGAGGCTATTTTTAGCCCTAACATTTCATATAGGTCATATGTTAGAAATCAGGTCTGATATTTGTCATAAGTGTCATAGAATTTTCATCATTGTTGTCATAGAGGTTAGGGAATCTAGCTCCAAGTGTCACAATACTTCTAAGATGCCTCTTTCTCTTCCATGGGACTTACTCTTCCACTCTAATTTGACCCTCCTTGATTCATTCCATGAATAATGCCTCTCCAATTCCCCCAAGAACGTTAGACTCCACCTTGGATTCGAATGGGTGATAATAGGATGTCATGTGGCATGGAGAATCTTTTTCTTGTGTGGACAATCTTTTTCTTGTGTGGGTCCCACACCACCTATGCACCCTCATGACCAAGTGCCACCTTATTATTATTATTATTTATTTAGCCCCTTTAATCTATATTTATCAATATAATGTCCATTTGGGGTCTTATAGCTCCCTTATTCCAAGTCTACATGTTTCGACCCCAACCTAGGGAACTAGTAGATTGGTGGAAATTTCCCTTGATGTGATTATTTGGATGGGGACATTACATATGGTTTGATTATATGTGCGGCCTTCAATCGCTTCGCGGCCTATGGTCGATATATATGTATATATATATATGTATATGTGTGTGTGTGTGTGTGCGCGCACCCGCGTAGGTGTTATGAGTAACTCGTATCAACTTAATATATGCTTTTCTCAATTATTTTGAATCTTAAGCTAATGGAATTAAACATTTTCTCAATTATTACGAGTCTTTGATTGGTTGGTTTATACATATTCTCATAATTATATTATGGGGTTGTTATGTCTTTAGTTCACCGCAATGACTAAAAACTTGGAATAGCTGGATATAAATCTACATACCAAGAAAAGAGTAAAAATGAGCGGAGGGTTGGGAGAGCTCTGCAATTAGGGTTTGGGGTTTTAAGAGTCGATTTCTGAGCTAATCTTGGCGGCCATGGCTCCTTCCATGGCCGCCTCTCTTTCTTCTCTGCACTGCTATCACCCTAGTTGATTGATGGCGTTTATTGACGGGTTCTCCTTCTGCTTTGGAGTGAAGGAGCCTCCTTCGTGCGGCGACCCATTGGGCAGCAGGCTCCTCCTGTCTCCCAGTGGTGGCGGCAGTGGCATGTGAAGATGGGACTTGAACCAGGGCTAGGAATTTCAGCGACGTCGGCGGTTCCATGCACGGCGGCAGCATACCTTGTCAAGGTTGTCGAACCCTTGGCCCTGCAGCAGTCCGCATTTCGTGGTGCTGGCCCTTCATGGGCTCAAAAAATGGCAGCGGCTACCTGCATCTCCCGCTCTCTAGCAGCGGCGGTTCACTTCGTGGGAGTTCGTCTTCCTCACGGTAGGGCCTCTTGCTATGCTCGTGGTTTCAACACATCCGGTAGCTCCTCCTTCCCTGCAAGCTTTTTGGGGTTTATGTTGTTTGGAATGCCTTGTCTTTTGGGCATCTTTTATGTATCTCTATACGAGCGGGTTATTGTTTAGCTGTAGGTTTTCAATGGGTGCTTCGGCACTTGCATCTCTTATACTTGAAGCTGAAAAGCTTATTTCCAAAACGGGCTCCTTGAAGCTCTTATACATATGTAATTTGATTATCTTTTAATGAAATTACTATGCTTTTTTCTATGGAAAAAAATAAATCTACATACCAAGAAAAACAAGCTAAACAAGCTTTCTTTATGAGGAAGGACAATATATATAGAGGTTGAGAAGGTACAATAACTATTTTTTAATTCAAATCGAATAAATTAACCAATTTAAATATTTTATTTTATGTTAGGTCATATTTTAATTAATATGCTTTAAATATGCCTTCTTTATGAGGAAGGACAATATATACAGAGGTTGAGAAGGTACAGTAACTATTTTTTAATTCAAATTGAATAAATTAACCAATTTAAATATTTTATTTTATGTTAGGTCATATTTTAATTAATATGCTTTAATGTAAATTTAAATATTTTATTTTATTTTATTTTATATATTTTAAATAGTTTTCATTTTTTATTATTATCTGATAATGAAAAGGTTAATGCTTCAGTTAAGCGGAGGTTAAAGATAGAAGTAATAATAATGGCATAGGTTCAAGCTTGAATTTTTTGTTTTATGTTTATATTAATTAGTTTAATGTTTATGTTATACCACAAATGGATAACTATAACAATCTTGTAACTAGTTTAATGTTTAGCCTTTGTTAAACAGCTAGCCATCTCCACAAAACTAAGTGGTTGGTTGGGCCTATCTATGTTGACTATGGTTGTATTTATAGATTTTATAAATGAATAAATATTTAAATCTCTCTACTTTTAATTATGTATCTTATCTCTTTCAATTAACCTTAAAATATGAATATTTAGATTATTCCACCTAATAAATAAGAAATATGCATATTAAGAATCTTGCTGGCACTCTTTTTTGGACTAGTCCAGTATTTTGTTTTTTGAACATCAGTTTTGAATATGATTGTATCGAACAATAATACCTTTTTATTCTAATAGAATATCAAAAGTATGATTTTTTCCTCTGAAAAAATAACAAATATGTAACTAATAAATTTGATTTTGATTTTGATAGAGTTTGAGTACTCACCACTCAAACATAACTTCATGGCTGTTTCATATAACTAGTTACCATTTTTCATTTCTAATATAGAAAAATATTTTTAAAAGCTAATTTAATTATTAATGCACTATTTATAATACAGAGCAAAAGAAAGAGAAATTTATAAATATATATTCAATTCATTTCAACAATGATTTATAACTTATATTTAGCTACTGTTCAAATGAATCTAGTTCCACTAAAACTAACACGGGCTTGATTTTTGAAATCGCTCCAAGAAACTTTGAGCTCCTCACGCAGTGAACATGCTGAAACCTTGATCGATTCTCATCCTGAGTGCTAAGTTTTTCACAGGAGAACCGTGCTGATCTAATTTGCAATGGCTGCTAGAGGGGGGCCCGAGGCCTTCCCTCCCCTGTCCGAGATAGCTGCGTTCAAGAAGCTAGTGGCTGCTTGTGGGAAATGACCTCCGAGTGAGCAATAGCAGAAATTCGTAAAACACATGGCCAACATCCCCATTGTTGACCTACCATCTAAAGACCCATGCAGTTCAAAGTTGAACCTAGCAGAAAGAGGGCTTATAGGGCAGTTCACCGACCTCTCTCCTTCGCCTAAAGCAGTGGATAATTGGGTGCAAAGAAACTGGCGATCATTGACCCAAGATGGCATCAGCAGTCATCTAGTGGGTAAGGGCTTCTTCATTTTTGTCTTTGCCAATGTAGAGGACATGAACTTAATTTTTAGGAATGGACCTTATTTTATGGACCCTCAGGGACTATATCTGAACAAATGGACACCGAACTTTGATCCAACGCAAGATGTGCCCTCGGCTATCCCAGTCTAGGTCCGCTTGCCTCACCTATCCTTGCACTATTGGAACCAAATCGTCGGAAGCCATAGGCAATAAACTGGGGAAATACATTGACTGGCCAGAGAGGAAGGACCAGTATACCTGCACCAGAATTTGTGTGGAGGTGGATTTGGAAGTAGGGTTGCCTGAAGCAATAAAACTCACAGTGGCGGATTGATCGTACATACAAGAGCTAGATTATGAGCAGCTTCCATTTAAATGTTGATATTGCCATGGGTATGGACATTTTTCTAGGCACTGCAAAAAGAAGGGAGAGGAGGAGGTCAAGAATGCTAAAGGTAATGAATGGACCCCAGCTCAGAATCCAATCGCACCAAAACAAGCCACCAGACCAAAAGGCAATGGAAAGTCTATGGGGAATGAAGGCCCATCCTCTGGTCAGCTACAAGGTGAAGGGAGCTCAGGGCCACCAAGGATGGAGACATCTAATAATCCGTTTGAAAAGCTCAGAATTCCAGAGGAATCTTTAGTATCAGCTACAAAAGAGGTTGAACAGCAGCCCAATTCAATGGCTAAAGACAAATCCCATGAAGAAACTACATCTCTACAGGATGGATCCCCTATTGGAGTCTCGAGCCCTCTCTCCTATGCTGAAATGATAAGAAAGAAGTCATTGGATATCTCAAGCTCTTCGGAAGATGAGACCTTTGAGAGGCCATCGAAAAGAGTTGGGAGAAAATCTCACATGGAGACAAGGGCAGAAGAAGCAGAGAGGCAAAAAATGAAAGGTAGTCATTCAACAATCGAGATGTCCATCGACAGAAATACCAGAAACAGACCTCCCAAGGGAGGAGCTGCCCCCCCACCAACTAGCAAGTAATGCGTCTAGTCTCTTGGAATTGCTGAGGATTGGGGAATCCCTTAAAAGCTGAAGCAGTTAAAAATCTTGTGTAATCTGAGTTTCCTGAGATCCTCATGCTCCAAGAGACTAAAATTGAAGGGGAAGCCCTCCTTCTTCTCAGTAAATTGAATTGGAAAAATAATGTCGGGAGAGCAGTCAGTGCTAGGGGCTCCTCCGGAGGGATGGCTACTCTGTGGGAGGAGGATAAATTCCATCTTGAAAGCTCTTATGAGACATAGCACTGGATTTATACCGACCTCGGGCACAATGTGAATAAGATGTCCTTCTCTCTTGTCAATTTATATGTCCCTTTCCATTATGCTGAAAAGAGAGAGTGTTGGCAAACTCTGTCAGTATTCCTTGAGTCAAGATCCCCCAAGAATATGATTCTTGCTGGAGATTTCAATCTCGTTTTCGAACCAAAGGAGAAGCGTGGTGGAAACACTAATCGAGATCAAATCCTTCCTCTGGTCGAAGATCTTCTTTAGCATTGGGACTTAATAGATTTTAAGCCAAAAAAAGGGTTATATACCTAGACCAACAATCGCATTGGGGATCAACATATATCTGCCCGACTGGACAGATTTTTAATTCATAGCTCCTTTCTGCTTGAAAATAAGATCATCTCCTCCAAAATTTTGCAAAAAATGACATTGGATCATAAGCCTATCTTACTACAGTTTGAGGAGGAAAAAAAATTGGGACCCATCCCCTTCTGGTTTAATCCTCTCTAGGATGAAAGAGATGGATTTGTGGAAACTGTTAACAATGCCTAGAGAGCTCCTGTTAATGGGTCTCCCAGCTATGTATGGGAGCATAAAATCAAGACTACCAAGGTGGCTTTGAAATCTTGGATTAAAAATCCCTCTGTTTCACCCATGAGCTATAGAAATTAGTCAACCAATCAGCTGATTGACTTGCAACTTGAAATGGAATCCAAAGATATCACTTTTTCTGCAATACAAGAGGAACAAGCTTCCCAACTCATTACTTTTCGATCATATAGGCATGAGGACGAACATTGGAGGCTCAAATCAAGAAGTCTCTGGCTGAAATCAGGAGACAGAAATACTCCATTCTTTCATAAACAGTGCAAAGCTCGCCTCTCTCGTAATCACTTGGACGAAATCACTGCTTTTGATGGGACTATCCACAAAGATATAGCTCAATTAAAAGAGGCATCAACTTCTCATTTTCAAGAGATTTTTACTGAAAAAGGAATGGATACAGGGGAGGAGTTTACTGAATTCCTCACTAACATTCTGAGACTTGTTTGAGAGAAAGATAATGCAAGTCTTTTGAAGCCCTTCACTGAAACTGAAATTAGCAATGTTATTTGGTCAATGGAGCTGAACAAAGCCCCAGGACCTGATAGCTTTTCCATACACTTTTACAGAATTTGTTGGGATATAGTCAAGGTGTATTTAGTCAGTATGATCAAGGGCTTCCTCCAAAAATCCAAGGCCAGAGGCAGCATCAACTCTACATTTTTGGCCTTAATCCCTAAGGAATCAAATCTTGGGACCTTCGATAGGTTTAGGCCTATCTCGCTGTGTAATGCATCATATAAAATTCTGTTTAAGCTCATGGCCAATAGAATCAAGCCATTGTTGGGTAATCTCATCTCCTGCAGTCAGGGTGGGTTTGTGAAAGGTAGGAATATCATGGATAATGTGACCATTGTGCAAGAAATCATTCACTCCAGCCAACAACGCAATGAACAAGGGATGATTATAAACCTTGACATTGCTAATGCCTTCGATCAGGTAATACATTCCTTTTTGTTTCAATTTCTTCTATCATTTGGCTTTAGCACTGATTTTGTAAGGTTGATCAAAGCTTGTATAGGTAGGCCATGGATTGCTCCTTTAGTGAATGGAAGGCCTTCCAATTACTTCCAATCTGATCGGGGTATAAGGCAGGGCTGCCCTCTGTCCCCTTTCTTATATATTTTGATGGTAGACTCCCTCAGCAAAAAGTTGAATGCAGAGAAGGCTGCAGGAACAGTTCTAGGCATACGAGTGATGAAAGATCTTGTCCCCATTAATCATGCCTTATTTGCAGATGATTCTCTCCTTCTGGGAGGAGCCTCTGTCAAAATTGCAAGAGTTTTCAATGATGTAATACAAAGCTTCTGTAGAGTATCTGGTGCTCTCGTCAATAAGAGAAAATGTGTCGTGTATGGCTGGAACGTGAATCATGCTACCATTCAACGTATTGCTCATTACTTAGGCTATACTGGCTTTGCAAATTGGGAATATTTTAAGTATCTTGGCCTGCCTTTAACCCTGGGCATCACTAAGGCTACTCATTGGCTCGAGGTAATAAGAAAAATTAAATCTAAAATGGCAACTTGGGGAAGGCAGTGGCTTACCAGAGCTGGAAAATTAATTCTCATCAAATATGTTCTCTCCTCTCTGCCTCTCTATCAGGCATCATTTTTATTGGCACCTAATCTGATTACTAAGGAGGTAGCAAAGCTTATACATACCTTCTTGTGGCAAGGAGGTAAGGGGATTAAAAAAAATCCATTTGGTGTGCTGGGACATTATGAAAAAATCGTTTGCTGAAGGAGGACTGCAGGTCAGAGATCCCGGACTTGCGAATTTGGCACTTGGGGGAAAGATGTTGTGGAAGATTTTCTCCAATCCCAGTCACCTTGTTAGCCGAGTTCTTATTAAAAAATATATGAATGGAGTATCAGAGTCCAATATGGATGAAGCTATTGCCATCAAAGGCACCACGATGTGGAAATTGTGCAGCCGTGGATGGGAGTTTTTCAAAAAACATCTCTATCGCATACCTGGCAATGGGAGACAGATTTTATCGTGGAATGATAAAATAATGGGTCGCCCACCTCTCAAGCAAAATGATGAATTTCATGAATTACGTTGCTGTCTCACCCAACATGGCATCACTAAACTCGCAAATATCTCAAATTGGGACCAGGATGGAAATTGGTATGAATGGAATCTTCCCAGGCTGCCGGATAGGATGCTCGACCAATTGAGTTCGCTGCTTGCAGCCCTTAGTGGCTTAGCATTGGTTCATATTCATATAAGGGATAAATGGGGCTAGGGATCGACGGGAAAATACACAGCAGCTCTGGGATTCGCTACCCTTCAATCGTAGCAATATCAGACTCAGTCAAACGTTATGTGGAAGCAGGTTTGGAATTCATTCGACAATCCAAAAAATAATTTTTTTAGTTGGGTTCTCATGCACAGAAGACTCTTGATTGGGGAGAACCTTGCAAAACATGGAAGAATCGGGTCGCACAGATGTCCACTTTGTCAATCAACCCTGGAAACAATCGATCATGTGTTCATCGATTGCCCATTCATGCAGGAGGTGTGGTAGCTGGCTTTGCAAGGTCTCAACGTTCAAACTCCATCTTAGTGCAATATTGTCTTATTATTTTCCACTTGGACAGACCGTTATCCTCCGGCGATTAAGAGAAAATATTTATGGTCCAAGATCTGGCATGCAGTCCCAAAATACCTATGCTGGAAAGTGTGGTTAGCCAGGAATGAGGACATCTTCCAAAACAATTTGTGTACCCCAACAGTTGTGGTCGCTAAAGCCAAGGAGTTGCTTTTGGAAACAGTGGAAAATCGTCCATGTAATCAAAATAACATGCTTCTTCCTGTAGAGAACAGCTGGATTGGCGACCCAACACTGTGTACTAGGAAAAATATTTATGCTTGACCTATCAGCAACCCTGAGTAGCGGCTCCGACACAACGAATCTGAATTTCATCAGTGGTGGAAGAATCAAGGTAAAGACACTATTTTTTTCGATGGGGCAGCTAAAGGAAATCCATGGAGAGCTGGAGCCGGAGGGGTATTCTATGCTCTTGACGGTCAAATTAAGGGTAGTTTCAGCTGGGGGTTAGGGCAAGGTACAAATAACCAGGCTGAATTATTAGGTCTGCTCAAATCTTGTCAGATAGCTCAAGGAAAAGGAGATCATGATATTCAAATTTTTGGAGATTCGGAAATCCTAATTAAATTCTTAAACATTGAAGATCATTTCAATAATGCGGTGTTAAATAAGACCTTGCAACGAGTTCGGAAATTGCTGCAAAAATTCAACTCTGCCTCCTATTTCCACATCCTTTGGAGTCTAAATCACGAAGTTGATTTTAGGGCCAATGTAGGCTGCCTTTTAGCCCCAGCAGACTTGATACAGAATGATGATATTCCTATATGGTCTCCCATCCCGTAAGATGGCAGCTCCTTGTATATTGTAATTGTAGGATTAAGGGCACCTCTGAATTTTGAGCACTTTGGCTTTGTATGATGGGTTGATTAGGCGTAAGCTCAACCGAGTTTTCTCTAATAAAAATTAGCCATTCTTCTTAAAAAAAAAATGAATCTAGTTCAAATAGTTTTAAAGAAATTGTTATCATCTTTACTTGGATTTAGATCTACTTTATTTATAAATACTTTTCTTAACCATTTACAAACACAAATAAAATTTAGCAATAAGGAAGCTTTACTTAATTTTTTAAAATTTAAAATATCATATTTTTATTTTCAAAATAATTATTTATCATCCAACTATTCAAACACATTTGGTATTCTAACAAACGACTCTACTGACTCAGAATGTAACGAAAACTTGGAGACATAAAATATGTTGTGCGGAAGGAAATATATTTTGGAAGGGAAGGTATTTTGCAGAAGACAGATCCTGCTTTAAAGATCGTCCGAGAAACAACGAAACTGTTAAACGTGGGCGGAAGATATGCCCTGGATCCGCGCGTATTTTTTCATTAATTCCGCTGAAGATGATGCTCCAAACCAGGCTTCACAACAGGCCTTCGAATTCTTTAGACCCACGCACATTAACTTCACACATGAGGGATTCTTCCAGAACTCCTTGACATTTAATTCGACCAGACAACTGTGAGTGCAAGAAGGGACGAGCTCGTGAAGAAGTTACCAACTCCCAACACTTTCTCTTAATTTCTATTAAGAACATGCGTTAGGGTTTACTTCATTCACAACAAACTAAACTAATGCATACATCATTTGACTAACATACTACATCATATTACAGAATTGACATAAGATTAATAAACAATTTCATCAGCTTAAATGTTTACATCGGATTATAGAATTACAAGGACAAACCAGGCTTTTTCATTAATTCCGCTTAAGATGATATGCCCTGGAACCGCATGGATTTTTTCATTAATTCCGCTGAAGATGATGCTCCAAACCAGGCTTCACGAACAGGCCTGGAATTTCAAAATCTAAGCGCCTGTCAATTGGAAAATTGATGACGGGTATAGTTTTTTGCTCCCTGTCATTTTACGTTTTATGTATTTTTATAGTTTTATGTATTTTTATAGACCGTCAAATCAAATATTTGTATATTGTCTACTAGTTTAATTTAAATATTTGTATATTGTCTACTATTTTAATTTAAATATTTATATATGGTCTACTATTTTAATTTAAAATTACATGTGAAGTATATACCAATTCCCTGTTATTTAAAATTAAACCTAACTTATACCAATGGTCTTTTCGTTGCTTGGGTTTCAAGCTTTAATTGATCTCTGAATTCTATTTCTGCTCAGGGAGGTGACACTTGTTTTCCACCTTAGCCCTCCGGATGGTCTTTAGAACGGGTTTATCTTATTTATACTTGTAATTACAGATAGTAAAAGCCTCAAGAATTCACTATCGTCACCCTTTAAATGCCAACACTTAGCTTTCTCAGCAATTTCTGAATATTTTGAAGCAGAAAACAAAGAGCTCGGTTGCTCTGCACACCAGGTCTGCAAACTTATAAATCCAACATGAATTTCACCTAAAACTTACTAAGAACT
The DNA here is from genome assembly GCA_027924585.1 of Larix kaempferi. NCBI lineage: Eukaryota > Viridiplantae > Streptophyta > Pinopsida > Pinales > Pinaceae > Larix > Larix kaempferi. The sequence goes on along the minus strand of BSBM01001219.1, from coordinate 6,595,239 downwards.
AAAACAATGCAATAAACTCTCATTATAGCAGCGTCAATCTACATGCAAATGGAATAAATTTCAATCATACAATCACCAAACCGCAAATTATAAAACCACCAAACCGTGCAACCATCATACCATAAATTAATCTTAGTTAAATTTAATCTGTCTCCTTATTGTTTCCTTCCTCCATCCTGCAATCTAGCTTACCAGTCCCTGGCCAATGGCCTTGCAACCTCAAACTCAAGCACTTATTAAAATTTAATAAGTAACACTTATTAAAACACAAACACTTATGACGGGAGCTGTAAGCTAGTAACAGTCAAATCTACGGTTTGAAACTTTTACTGAACGTAGTAGTTGACGTGTTAAAAAAAAATTTAATTGTCAAATACGATTTAAAAATAAAAAAACGTTCTGTAAAACGTCAAATTCCAGGCTGTTCACGAATCACAACAGGCCTTTGAATTCTTTAGACCCACGCTCATTAACATCACACATGAGAGATCCTTCCAGAATTCCTTGACATTAAATTCGACCAGACAACTGTGAGTGCGGGAAGGGACGGGCTCGTGAAGAAATTACCAACTCCCAACACTTTCTCTTAATTTCTATTACAAACATGCGTTAGGGTTTACTTCATTCACAAGAAACTAATGCATACATCATTTGACTAACATACTACATCATATTACAGAATTCACATATGATTAATAAACAATTTCATCAACTTAAATGTTTACATCGGATTATAGAATTACAAGGACAAAATGTTTTTGGGAAGTTACTGCTAATAATTATGCATATAGGAAGTGTGTTGACTTCTTTGTTGTTCGAGTGTTTAGAAGAATGATATGACTTGAAATTTAGAGTTGAATGGTGCTTTAACTATTGTGACTCATAGAAATTGCAGATTTGTGATTTGATTCCTCAATCATAAACTATTGTAGCCTTAGATGGCATTAGAATGGTGATTAGTATTTGCTTTTTTTTTTTCCCTTGGAAAAATTCGTAATTTTATTTCAAAAGAACAAAATTACATTCAGTACATGTAATAAGATCACTACGATCCCTACATTGTCACAAATTACTTTCCATATTCATAATTACAAAAATATGCAGTGTCTTGATCATCTCTGATCTAACGTTGTCCTTACTTCCCGCATCAATATTTCATATGAATTCAATATAAGGCTGTCCCAGCCTGTATCTATAAATGCTCCTTATGTGCCTGATAACCGGTTAATGCTGTTCACAGCACTCTTTGTTATCATTTTTTTTTACTCTGGTTCCAATACTGTGCGATATACCCTGTGGACTCGATCCTTGACAGACCGGTCCTCAAAATCATTTAAATCGTCTCCCATCTGGATAATAATCACGTGCTCTCCCCCATCAAATCTTAGTAGAGCAGAGCCGAGTCTCCTGATCCTCAAATTTGACTGTGTGGTTAGCTGAAAGAGTGCTGTTTCTCAACGCCCCCAACAAATATATGCTTAGTAGTGCAGAGCCGAGCCTCCAGAACCTCATATAAATGGACTGTGTGGATAGCTGAAAGTGCCAGCCGGTGAGTGAATGGTGATCTTCCATGTACCCATCGCGAAGTCCGTTGCCTCTTTGGATAGCTGGTCTGCCAATACATTCCGCTCTCTGTAAATATGTGTAAATGTGATGTGGTTGAAATTTAATTTTATCCGGTTCACCTCTTCCAGGATAGGTAAAAGCTCCATCACATGACACAAAGTAATCTCCTTAGCCCAGTTGATGATTATCAAGGAGTCACCAAAGATCTGTAGGGACAAGCAACCTTGTTCCAGTGCAAATAACATCAGCAATTTTAGTGACATGAGTTCTGCGTAGTTATTTGTTCCACTTCCCAATCCCGCCACCAGATGGAAATAATGTGCCTCAGATTTGTAAAGGATTCCCCCCCCTCCACAAACCGATTGTTGGTTTGAGGCACCATCGAAGAATGCCCATGGCATGGAGAGATCAATCTGTTCCACTCTCACAGGTCGTTTTCTGCTCACTTGTACTGGGGCCACGAAATGAAGAGTGACCGCCACCATCTGAGCCACTACATACTCCACTGGTACCCTGCAGTCCTGGAAAATCACCTTATTGCGGGCAAGCCATATGCCCCATGTGTATATACACGGGAGAGCCCGGAGAGGGGATGAATACTGATCAGTCCACCATAACTGGAATGCTTCCAGCACACACGTTCCCCTCCACCCCACCTTATTAGCCAATATCTTGCTGATCTCAGACCAAACAGTCTGTGAGAATGGACAATGTATGAAAAGATGGGCCAGATTCTCTTCAGCAACCTTACAAAGGGGACAGATTCCCGGACCCTGGAGGAAACATTTTTGCAGAATGTCCCAAGTAGGGGCCTTATTTTCCAGTATAGCCCAGAAAAGTAATTTAGCTTTACCCGGACATCTCAATTTCCATAATAATTTCCACCACCACACCAAAACCCTGTTATGGTTTTCCACATTGAGCTGGATGTATCCATGTTTTGGAGAATATACACCGGATGGATGGTGCTCCCATATCAGTGAATCAGTCCTATTGGACAATCTAATATGGGACAGTTTTAACCGCCGTATATATTCATCCCATTCCTCCTGCAGTTCAGCCGAGATCCCAAGTTGTTGTGCCGAAAACCACCCCTGTTGCCATAGAGTAGAAGCTCCCTGATCCGCTAAGTCATGCAGATTATAACATCCTCTAGAAGCCAATAAGGACCGCAGATCCATTGAAAGTACATGTCCACCCCTGCAGCCAACCCATGGATCCATTCCTATCCGAAGAAGTCTCCCGTCGCCAATCCTCCATACTAAACCCGATCCGACTAAATTGAAGTGCTTAACCACAGCTTTCCACACCACTGAGCAGTTAGCCCTCGACTTGTTTCTCATCCTGATCCATTCGAGAAGTGTTAAAGGGGCAATGTATTTATGATAGACTACTCTAGTCCAGAGACTCCGTGTATGTATTAATCGCCACGACACTTTAGCCCCCAATGCTTTTGCAAACATGAAAATATTCTTTAAACCCCAACCTCCCAATGCCTTAGGAACAGCAATCTTCTCCCAGCGTACCCACACCAACGCCCGATTCTCGCTCGTACCCTTCCAAAGAAAGGCAAAACACAGTCTCCTGATCTGCTCCAGAACTCCAGTGGGAATCCAAGCAAGTGACAGCCAATAAACCGGAATTGCTTCCAATACGGATTTTATCAGAACCAGCCTCCCTGCCCGAGAGAGCCATTTGTGACTCCAGCCGTGAAGACGCAGTTCTAATTTTGCTATTAGCCAGCTCCAATCTGCCTTCAAATAAGCATTCGGTTTCAATTGGAAGCCAAGATACTGTAATCCATCATCTAAATCCAATGTCTGGTAGGGTAGTTTGTTCACCAGGTTTAGGATCTCCGGCTCGGATAAATGCGAGCAAGTGATAGTTGATTTGTTGATATTTACTAACATACCCGCTGCAGCTTGTAATAAGTGGATGCCTTCAATCACCTTGTCAATATCCTGGCTCGTGCCATCACAGAAAATCAGGATGTCATCAACAAAAAGGAGGTGTGTAATGAACAGAACCTGAGAGATAGAAATGCCTCTAAAGGCGCCTTCAGCTTTGGCTTTCATCATAAAACGGCTAAGGCCTTCAGCGACGAGGAGAAACAACAGAGGAGACAGGGGACATCCCTGTCGTAGACCCCTCCCAGCCTGGAAGAAAGGGCTTGCAGAACCATTGATTAGTACAGCAAAACTCACCGTGGTGAGGCAGGCCATAATCCATCTGATAAAATCATAGCAGAACCCCAGGTGAGTAAGAAGCAACCGGATATAAAGCCATCTAACCCTGTCAAAGGCTTTGGAGAGATCGATCTTAATCACCGCTCCCTTCTGCTTCTGCACCTTGAGCGTGTGTAAGCCTTCCTGTGCAATTCCAATTGCCTCATGAATTTGGCGTCCTTCCAAGAAGCCAAATTGCTCACACGAAATGTTCTGAGATAAAATCTTCTTGAGTCTGCGCGCCATTACCTTAGAGATGATCTTATATATGCAGTTACAGAGAGAGATTGGTCTGAATTCTGCAAAATTGACAGGCTTGTCAGTCTTAGGTATCAGAGATAAAAACGTGGAGTTGAATGGCCCATGGATAAACCCAGCCTTGCGCGATTCTTCCACCACTTGCAAAATCTCCTCCCCGAAGAAGTCATAGAATCCTAGGAAGAATTCTATCGGCCATCCATCAGGCCCCGGGCTGCTATCTCTGTTTAATGATTTCATCACCGTCGAGAGTTCTTCCAGCGACACCTCCTCCATCAACATACAGTTATCTGCCTCCCCCACAAAGCTGGGAAAAAGCTGAGTCACCCGTATGACCTCAGCAATTGAAGTTCCAGGTGTAGCCGTGAAGAGATCTCCAAAATGTCGAACTCCCAGCGCTGCTAAACCATCAAAGCTGGAAACCTGCTCCCCAGTATCTGATGAGAGTTCCCAGATAGAGTTTTTGAATCTTCTCCCCTTAGCGTAAGATTGAAAAAATTTGGTGTTCTCATCACCGCACTGTAGCCAAACCGCCCTGCTTTTCAATCTCCACATCTCTTCACGCTCACCCAGTATCAAATTCCTGCGTTTCTCCCACTCCACCAATTCATCTTTCTGCATTTCATCCAGGTATCCCATGCCCAGATTATTTTGTAACCTGGCTATGTTGAACTCAGCCTCTTTTAAGTTCTGATCTTCAATCTCCCTTTTACCATGAGCCCAGGTTTTAGTGGCCTCTTTAATTCTTTGCAGATTGTGGAAAAAATGAGAACCAGCAGGAGCCTGATTGTCAAGTGGATGATGAACCCATAGCTCCTGTACCAGTTTAATGTAAGTCTCCTCCTTCAGCCAGCTAGGATTGAATTTGAAGGGGCTGGGTGGTTTTAGCCCGCTGCCTCGTATCTCCAGGAAAATGGGACAATGGTCTGATATTCCACCTGACCCAACCCACTGTCTGACCAGATCAACCCCATGTGCCAACCCTTCGGCCACCAGAAATCTATCCAGACGTTTAGCTACTCGATGCACCCCAGCTCTCATATTCCTCCAAGTGGGAGATAGCTGGGATGGAATGATATCAAGGAGATCCTTTCTGACAAAGGCGTTGATGAAATGGTTTGCTAAGGAGTCCGGAACAGCCCGAGGCCCCCAAACTTCAGCAGATCCCAGAGTGAGGTTGAAGTCCCCACCCAAAATCACTTCCCTGCCATCAAAAATCTCCATACCTAACAAGGAGTCCCAGTATCCCACCCTGTCAAGGTAGGGCCCGTAAATATTGAGTACCGTGATCATCCGACCAATCTCAGCATCCCAGACTTCCAAACCAAGACCAGAGGATATCCCCCAAGTACAATCACATCTGCAGCTCGTTACCTTCCACCCCGAGGCCATCCCTCCAGAGCGCCCCCTGGCATCCACTCCTACAAACTTCCAGCCAGGGAGCAGAGATTCTAGTGTACGAACCACATCCTCACAGCCTCCCAATGTTTCTTGCAGCATAATAATGTCCGGTTGATTTAAGTCAACCAACCTACGAAGCGAAGATTTTTTTAGTGGGCTCGCCAACCCACGACAATTGAAGGACATAATCTTCATAAACTATCCCCATCCGGGGCAGTCACTGCTCTAAGTGCCCATTCAATAGACGATTGCGTGCCCATCACTAAATCCACTTTCGCCCGTTCCTTTGCTTTAGTCATATGGGATTTACGTCCCCGGCCTTTCCCCTCCACACTAGTGGCCAACTCAGGTAGTCCCTTGCCCCCCAAACCATCTGCTGTAATCTCCCTACTACGAAGAGCATAGCGAATTTGCTTACCCTCGGAGCATGAAGAGTGTGAGGAAGAATCAATAGATGGAGTGACAACACCCAAAACAGGCCGTGGGATATGGACAGCCAGTCGAGGAGGAGACCCATGGCTGCCCCCCCCCCACATCAATTGGGTCAGCAAGAATGGAAGGTGTATGAATAGAAGACTTACCCAATTGTATCTCAGTAGGTTCCTGCCGAGGAGAGGACCCCTCCTGCTGCGATAAAGTGGCCGGAGAAGTCGGAGTAACAGAGCTCAAGGAATCCCCCTCAACTGCGGGAAGCTCACGTCCATGCTGCTGCGTTCCAGATGTCACCAAGGATGGCATACGAACCTCTGATTCGATCCTCCCATCATTATCCAAATGATCCACAGATGCAAGAAACCCCCCCGTCAATAGCTGGCCCACTCCCCTCTACTACCTCTACCTGAGGGTCCACTTTCACCACCAGGACAGCTACAACCTCATCATCATCAACAATCTGTGGCTTGCTTTTCCGAAACGATAGGGGACAGCCTGCTACAAGATGTCCAAGATCATGGCAGCGATGACACCTAAATGGCACACCCACATAGTCCAGTGTTTGTACAAAATCCCCATCCTTGGAATGGACTTTAATTTCAGCAGAAAGCCCCATCCTCATGTCGAGCTTGACTAAAATCTTAGCGACCGAGTAGATACCATTCTGCAGATGGGAGGAATCAGAACACAAATATTCACCCAGATAATTCCCGATCTCAGCAAACCTAGTCTCGTTCCACATGTGCATGGGAAGTCCTGGGAGCTTAACCCACAGCGGTTCTTTAGCAATTCTTTCCGTTTTAGCATCGAAAAAGGGTGACCAACGTTTCAGTACAAGTGGTACTCCCAGCATCGACCAATGTTGACCCAGAACTGCATTGACCTCCCCGCTGTTCAGGAAAATGAATGAGAACCATCCTTTTGATAAAACACGGACCTCAGGGACAGAAGGTGCGATGTTAAGCCAATGCTCAGCCACCCAACGCTGAAGGAATCCTCTGCCTAATCTCCTGCCTCTAACATGTCCTACTACGGCTGTATGAGTGTAATCCACTGCCTCAGCCAACGTAACATCGACCCCCAGCACCAACTGGTCCAGTCTCTTACGTTCTTTGAACTTCTTGACAGGGATTTTAATGGAGTCAGGATTGGCATACATCCCTGATCGTGGCTGGAAATCGTCAGTCACTGCCTCCTCTCGCCTCGGGACCGCCATAAAAGTTCCACACCGCTGCCAGCTAATGGGCCAGTCGAATCCACTGAGCTAAAGGCAGTGTCCAAAGGGCAGATGTGTAAGAAGATAGGATAATCCCTTTCCAGCAAATCGATCACCGCTTCACAAAAGCAAGAAACTACCCTCTGATCAAAGAAATCGATCTAATGCAACGCCAGCACCATTAAATCACAGACAGCTAGCAGGCTGGAAGGAGCCCATCAGATGTCGCCAAAACGATCCTCCATCCACGGATCCATCATAAGCCATTACCAGTATAGATCCCTCCCTGCAACGATCCCTGTAAATGCTTCCGTGCAAGTGACCAATCGCCCCGCTACAGTCGCAGAGGGTATCAGCTAGCCCTGGCACTCCACTCAGGGAATGATCTCCGTCTAGTTTCTATCTGTATTCCAGCTCAAAGCTGCCCCCAGTCTCCATCATTCATAGCTAACGTACTCCTTCACTTCTTGGAGCCAAAATTCCGCCATCACAGAGTGAAATTTTTTTTTTCAGCTAGGATTGAGTGTTCTAAAAAAAAAGAAACCGTGATTAGTATTTGCTAGTGATGAAGTGTTTTAACATTCAAGAAAAAATAATTAGTATTATGTGATAATGGTTTTATGTAGAATAAATTGTTATGATGAGTTATCATATGAACTTAGTCATCTTGAATTAAGAGAAAACAAAAATTCTCGTATTTTTATGGATGTAAGGTGGGACCTTACACTTCTCATGTTCTTGTAGCAATTTGGTTGTGAAGTTGAATCATTGCATTCGGTAAAGATGTTGCTTCTAATGCAGCACCGGTAAGGATGTTCTAGTGTTTATGTCAATATTACAACATTCCATCTTTAAAATGAGTAGAGCACACAAGTACTAAGTATTTTAGATTGGTAGAAGAAATGGCAGACCAGTGGACCTTATCAAAATTTAGCAAGAACTACAACATCAACATTGGTTGTTCATTGGAGTTGATCCTATTTTCCTGTTATACAATTTGTGGATAGGCAGGTTTTTGGCCATGTTAGGTAAGGATAGAGTTTAGATCTACTTCCAAATAGGTTATCTTGGATTTATAGGTTTTTTATGGTAAATTCACTCTTGATATTGCTGTGGGCATGTATACCTTACATAATTCACCGTGAAAAGCAACAATTTCCCATCTCTACTCTGCTTGAGTGGTTGCCCATTTTTGTAAATAGTTATGTCTAAATGCATGGATCAATAAGAGAGGTCCACATTTGTGCTACATAACGTCCTTGTTATAACAAGTCAATGCATCTGAATTTTTTTGCGATGTAAGAAATTTTATTTTTAGTTTGTCTCCCACATGGAATTAGCTAGTCTAGGTGTTTCATATTGTTTTCACTTGAAATCCTATACAAATGTACATTGGTCTATGTCTTCTATATTCCTGTTGTTTTTTATTTCCCAAAAAACATTTTATGTTTTAATTATTGCAAAACATGGGAATTAAGGTGCACACCACATAAAAAATAGTTACTCATTGACATTTTCCTGAGGATCCTATGGGTTGTGAATATCATATTCCTTCAACTTTGAAAATACATAACATTGAAATCTTTTTTAGGTAAATATACCCATACCTTTCAAATCTAAAATGTTGTTGTACTTAAATCTATCCTTAGAAAATAGTTACAATACCCATCAACTAACAAGGGATCCCTTCACACATTTTCTTAGGAAGAAAGGGACTAAGTGATGAAACATAAGATTTGAAGACGGTATTGGAGGGTTTATTATAACATTGTATATTTGATTTTTTTGTTAGCAATTTTGAGAAGTACCAAGACATGACACTTAAATCTTTTTTTGTAAATATATCCATATTTTTAACTCTAAAAAGATTTACATTGAAATATTCCTTAGAAAATAGGTATATATAGTACCCACGAGGGTCCCCTTGGACATTTTCTCAGGAATAAAGGGACTAAATGATGTAACTTAAGATTTGAAGACAATATGAAGGGTCTATGTTGTGGAAAAAATTGCACAAGTGCGCTCTTCCACTTGGTAAGGGGCTAAGCCTTGTAGGTTGCAGCAAGGACTCAATCTTTGGACCCCCTATGTGGGTTGGTTGGTATTCCTCCAAGTAATCCTGCAATAGATTGTTAGTGTGGTTCACATGCAAACAAAGAAATATTGATAAAAAGAAAAATAAAAGAGATGGGGGGAGAATGCAAACTCCAATAACAATCCAAGATATGCTAAACCACTTTGGTATTACCCAATGGTATAGACGTATAACACCTAGGGGGTGTGGGCTTCAAGGGAAGCCAACAATATCCCTTAGGGAGGCCTTTCTTGTCCAAACTAAATTCTAAGTAGATGGTAGAACAATGAAGAGAAACACTTGCCCCTTGAAGGAAGGTGGCGAGGGAGCTTCATAATGCTCACAATGGTGGGAAATTGTGGGCTATGAGGAAGCTCCAACTCAAATCCAGCAGCAGCATAACCTTGCTCTTGATTTCTCTCTAAAACATGCATGCCAATGGCTTCCTTTTATAGGAAAAGAGGTGGCCAACAAACAACTAAATCAAATGTGAACTCACCTCCTTCATGAACTAGTTCCAAGGTACACAAAGGGGGTTGATTAATGCCACCAAGAGTGCGAGGAGCCAAATTCAGATCTTTGGGGAGGATTGATTCTTCAATCCGCCACTCGTAGGTAGTGGTCTCATTTTTTTGACAGTAGCGCAGCTATTCAAAGAAAATTCGTGTGGGCATTGTTCAGATAGCATGCGCTATAACGCGGGTTAACTGTGTATTACCTGCGCTACCCTTTCTTTTGACTGTTTCTTGGCACTTATGGACTCGTGCTGTGTTTTGGATCTATAGGCGATGTCTATGGTGAGATGCATTCTTTATGTTGATGACGCCTTACTGGATGAATCACCAAAATGTAGCATGTGTGCCCACTGGGGTGGGGGACCAAACTGGTATGTAAATCTGCGTGAGATTTCACTTATACTAGATAGACTGCTACCATGATTTCCAAATGTGAACACTGCTACCTTCAAAAGTAAGTTTCCCCCTGATGCAATGATGTGTTGACATCGAGCATAGGGGAAACCACTTAGTTAGGGATCACTAATGACTCTCCCTATGAAGTTCGAGGTGATCCCTTACAGTGACTGAAAGGGATCCCAAGGTATAACTGCAACTACTGCAACTCTCAGAATGTAGTGTTTTGACGTCGACGAGAGATGAAGTACATGATAAAATGAGAGTCTTATCCTGAGAATTGAGATCATATTGTAACCGACTGGTGGACAAACAGACTTGACACAAGACTGGTTGATAAGCGTGGGGATCATAACTTCATTTGATTGATGTAAACATGCGGAGTAGGGATAAAAACTTTTCTTTCGGAATGGCACAAATTGAAATGGACAGAGACAAACTGCAAATGAATGGGCTTTGATGGAGACACAAAACGATGAGTGATGGTAACCGAAAAAATAAATACTGTTGAACATATGGAGACTCAAATACATTGATCAAAGGCGACCATGGGTTGCTTCCAAAATAATATAGTGTTCCCGCAATGTGAGGTGATGAGGGAACATGTTTGTACATAAAGAATATTGGTGGGGGTCCCCGCAGTTTTGGGTATATCAGGGGACCAATTTGATGATGGGAAAAGTCCCCACATTTTTTAGTGGATCAGGGGACACTTTCCAGTGATGAAGTGAGGGTTATCTAGCAGGCGCAAAGATGGGTGCCCCATGAAATAATGCCATGCAGTATATCCCTGCGGGATAACTGAATAGAATTGGTTACTTTAGATGCTGGGGAGCACATAGGTGTCTTTGCAGGGGTGATGATACGAAGAATATTGCGGAAGGTAAAGTGCTCATGGAGGTATGAGGGGGATTTGTGAATCGTTCTCGTAACAGGTGCTGAGGGATTTGATAAGGTCTACTCGGTGGAGTAAATATGCAAGTATAAAATGATACTCTCAGGGAGGATATTTTAAAGTTGGGTCATATTCCTCGGACATGTGGGTGGGTCGACATCATGGGTGTCGATTGATGACTGGGATGGCAGTGGTGCGCACACCCATGGGGGAACATGCTATTATCATTAATGATGTTGATAGCATATCAAAGTTGGGAATGAGGTACCTATGGTTATCAGCTGGAATACTGGTAGATGCATCATAAATGGAGGATAAATAGTGTCTATAGGCCAGTTTTGGAATGATACATGTGGTAGTGTGTGGGACTCTAGTTGTTGTAAGGTGGAGTGTTTTTCTTATAGTGGAAAAACAATAGTCTCTGATATTGTCTTGGTTGATATCCTACACACATGGCGCACATAGCCAACTGCAGTAAAGAAACCATATAGCGAAAACAAGGTGTACATGTGGGGTACCAATGTAAAAATAGCATCCTGATGAAACTGGTGGGAATTTGAATTGGTTGGCTTCATGTTGGAGAGAATAGAGCGTTGATTGCGGTGATATGAACAGTTTCGGAAATGGAGTTACGGTTTGTCTGTGGGGTCAGTTTAAATTTTGTGTTGAATGACTATAAATAGGGGTGGGGCCCACTTTTCAAAATAATTTGTACTTCTTGTCAACGACCTCCTAGAGTGTGTTTTGAGAGATTCTAGGAGATTTGTGGCACCTTTCGACCGACAGCGAGATCTAGATATGCCTTAACCTTACTCTTGTCAATTGTGTCTAGGTATAATTAGGGATAGGGGTCCCTTAGGTGGCCAGGGGTTTATTTCAGGTATTTTGAGGCGGTAGCACGAGATTTTTGGGGAATCTCACACTACCATAGCATGAGATTTTCCAAAAATCACACGAGGTGTAGCGCAGCTCTGTAGCATGGATAAAATGTATTGTAGTGTGGTACAACAACGTTTCAGTCGTGTGCTGGTTTAGTGCGATTGTTTCTTGATCAGTCGTGTTATTAGCGCGGCCCAATGGTATATATCCTGCGCACTAGTTTTGCATGGCTGAATAATGGTTCAATCACGCTACGTGTGGATATCTTTTGGATAGTCGTACTACGTGCGGATCCTCTTAGGGAAGGCCTCGCTGATAATTTTTTAAGGATTTATATGTCTAATGCATTGTCCATGTGTAGTTTATTGATTGCTTACTCATGGCTCACGTGAGAGATGTTGAGTGGAGGGAGAGAGAGTATGATACTCTCTATGACTTGGTGCTAGAAAAAATGCCGGCGACATAGACTTTACAAGATGCGGGGCTCTTGAAGTTCTTCAAGTGCCCCTTGATGTGATCATCAGATTACCTGCTGTGGAGGTTGCTTGACATGTGGATCCTGGACTGAGGGGTTTTCTGGGTTGGAGAAGAGGACCTGAGCATCACGACTCAGGATATATATTTTTTAATGAGGTTGACTCATTGCGGGTGACAGAGCCCTTCCCTCCACAGATGGTGGGAGAGATGATCCACACTCTAGTGGATCGATTTTGTGACGGTGACCAAAGTTTTGTGAACTATGGTTGAGTTTTATTGAGCTGTCTAAGGGCTCCTCTAGTACAAGTTGTTGCGGCAACCATAGTGCGAGTACTGGGGGGTGACGTCCCCCAACCAGATTACATGGGGCTAACTCTAGCTAGTAGAGAGGATCTTGGTGGGTCAACCAGTGGCGTGGGGTCCGTTGTTGCTGCATTCCATGATCTGGCAGATGTCAGACCTGCATTGGGGTGGGGCTCGAAGCACCTTATGCTATGGTAGTGTGTTATTCTCTTATTTTTTTAGCGCTGCCTTTCGTTGAGGCCATAGGTGGTAGTGCCACTGAGGGGGGCCGCAGGAGCCTCAGATGGTGTTCTCGGGGTGGATTATGCCTCGTGATGGTGGCGAGCCCATGGGGGATTATTATATGCCCCATGTGTTAGATGTCTGGGAGGGCCCAGATGGAACAATATCCCTGTAGCGGGATAGAATACCAGGGAGATCTGGAGCTGCCTACCCCACTAGGGGTTTCGATGCTACATGTTTTTTTTATTGTTTGTACTTTTTTGCAAATATATTTGTACATACTTGTATTTATACACATTTATGATATACATGTTTATAAGGTATTGATGATGGTTTCATCCTTTGCGATGCAGATATAGGTCCTGTGAGGCCACCTCATCGGCCACGAGCCAGGAGAGTTTGCCTTGCCACTTGGGCTAGGATGTAACAACCCGATAATTTCATTAAAAAATTTATAAAAAAAAATTAAAACAGTATTTAATGTTAAAAAACTACCAATGCAGAAATCATAAATGCTTAAACAAGACAGCATTGAATATTGAAGTCATTAATGCAGAAAACAAATTAATTACTGAATCTCATAACTAAAAACATTTTAATGACAGCGACACATCACACTTCTTTTAACATACTTATGACATTAGTTTTACTTGTGTTAACTATAATTCGAAATATCATGCGATCAGGTTTTCTTGACAAGGTACTGACAGTTTGCTTTTGGATGATGAAAGGGGTCCTACGGGGTACCCTGAGGCTTACTTAGCTATGTTAGCTAAAGCATTTGTACCCATCCCTCTTGCTCAGATTCACAGGTAAGAGTAATTATGATTTTCAATTAGTCGTCAATGTTTGGTGAAAATTCTAAGTACTTCCTTGTTTTAGGTATGGATCTTTGTCTAACCTAGATGTGTTTTTTTTTATCATAAATACATTTTGCAGAAGTTGCAATAATTAATATCTAAACTACACTCATTAGTGAATTCATCAAGATGAATTACTTATGCTTATGAATTTCCAGAATATGTAACCATGTTACATTATCTAAATGCTATTATGACACTATTATTATCTTTTCATTTCATAAGAAGTATTATTACTATAAGTATTGATTCGTAAACGTTTCGACTTTGTGTAGAGCTTTACACTATCGAAATCATGAAACAACTAGTGTATTTGGAAAACATGAATGATTTGAAAAACAATTATAATTACAATTATAGTATTTATGCGTATCTAATTGCATGAACAAACATACTATTGAAATAATTTTCACTCGTCCTACTTTTATATTTATGATGGTTCCACTATAGAACTTGCAAAAAACTATAGAGATTGACCTTTTAAATCCATTATTCATATAATGTAATGAGCTATGCTATGTGAACAAATTAATATGATATATATAATGGAACTCTAACTATAGGATACAACATGCATCAACTTAAGAAATATATATATAATATATGTGAACCCAACCTTTGAATTATCAAACTTTGGAAAAGATGTGTAATGAATGTTGTAACCCTAAGTCTGAACGCTGGTAGGTGAAATGATGGGGTCTTGAAAGTTTGGAGTACGAGTATGCATGCATCGTTCAAAAGGTTGGCTTTAACATTTAAGTCTCCTGACTAAAGCATTGAATGTAACAATATGTGGATGCTCTCGTGGATTAAAAAGCACATGAATGAGTTCACAATTTATACTTAAACTGTCGAGCTGTAATAGGATTTGATCCGAAGTCTACCGAGTTGGCATCATTATAGTTGGAATAATAAATAAGGTGTTTAAAGCAGAGGTTTCCCAAATTCCAACGAGCCTGGTTGGCAGCAACCTCCACCGTTGATCTGTGGATTCTTGAGATTGCAATGAAACCCTAACTGCACTCTTCTTTAGCGTTGAGAAACAGTCTTTTGCCTTCATTTTGTTATGGTAAAAGCATTGGTGTGAGGTCTATAGGCCGAGAGGTTCTAGGGTCTTGGTAGTTAGGGGTTTACCAAACTCGAACCCGTAACCTGTGAGTGTTTGTCATGTTAAGAAGCCGAGCCTTCGGTGGAAGTTTGCAATAGCTAAAAGTTGAAGGATTAAATCTTTAGATGGGTTTTTTTTTGGTGTAATTGGAGAGAGTGTTTGTCTAGGGTTTTTGTTGAAGTATTTGAACCGGCTTCGATTTTCATGCAGTGGTAAATTACTGACCTCAAAACTGGAACTCTCTCTTCCATATGTTGGATGGATAGCTTCGTCGATTATGTTTGCAGAAGTGTCTCTCGAAAACGCGGGTAATGTCTTTTTCTATACAAATCACTATTATTTAAAAGCATTTAATAACCATTTCTAAATTCTTATTTAACCATTTATAGGTTTGCTTGTCAGGTTTTCTCTCATCGAAGGATCATTTACATGAGGCTTGATGGGAGAGCATTGCGATTCCACCGGTAAGCCTTGACGGTTCCTTACCTCGTTTGTTCTCCTGGTTCAGTTGTGGTCGACGCTTGATGTTTGACAAGGTTTTGATGTTTGGTTCCTAGCACGGCTTTTGTCTAGTGTTTGTAACTTTTGGGAACCAATGTTAAGTGCCCAGCTGCTAAGATTCTTGGCTAGTCTGGTTATTGCAATGTTTACTATAAATTTTTGGTTTAAAGGTATCGTGTTTGGAGATGTAACTGATAAGGGATAAACCCTCATTATTTTGAATGGAACATACAGTTTTTAAAACTGTAAAGATTTACTGTGTAATGTCTAAATTTCACTTCGTTGATGTAGAATAATTAATAACTGTTTTGGTAACAAGTTTAAATTCATTGGTTGACTCATAATTGTGAAAAGTAGAGATTTCGTGCTATTTAGGTTTTGAATGAAAAAAAAAATGGAACTACATTGTCTTGGAATAGAACAAAGAAATGTATTGATTATTTTCCAACTATTTAATTTGATACTTGGATTACGAAAATAGTTTTATAAAGAAAAAGGCTATTAGTCGTGAATCAAATCCTTTTCAATTGTGAAATCTGAGTTTTGTACTATTTTAAGTTGTAGTTTGAAAAATAATGTGATTTTTAATGAAACTATATGCCTAGGGTTTCGATGGCGATCTAGTGTTCGTAACTAGGTTTTATACTATTATTAGAAAGAGGCCGAGAGCCGAAACTCATTGTTTTCAGTTTGTAAACTTGGAAATAAAATATAAATGGGGTAATTCGATCACTGAGTTATGATAAAAAAAATGTAGTTAATAAATTTTCTAGAAAAGGAAATGAAGTCTGGAATAAATGACAAAACATTTTAATGTACAAAAGTATGGAATTTTAGAAGATAGAATGCATAGTAATTAACTTTCAAAAGAACATGAATGGATTTAAGTGATAACCCTAGATTTGTGCAGAGGTGAAATGTCTACCTTGTTATTTATGTGAAAGAATGTAAAATTGCCTGTATTTATAAAAATGTTGTTCTATTTCCTAAGTCTACTTGTATTACAGAATATTACAAAGATAGTATTAATGAAATACAGTAACACTAGATATTCAATCATTTGGCAATCTGCCTATCATTCATCTGTCTTAATTTTACTTCTCTGTACTAGAGTACGATGCAAAAACAACATGGGGAAAAATATAGAGAAGGTTATCGAATCAATCATTTCAGAAATCATACTTAGGTCAGAAAATAAAACAATTTCTTCTGTATTCTTTCAACTGTACTACTTACTGAAAAATGCACAATTTAATTGACTGAAAATAACAACAGAACTGTAGAACCTGATAATTTGTAGGAGAAACAAATCACCCAACACTAGTACAAAATGAGAGACAAGTGACCATGCGACCAAAAAAATTGGTCACCATAGCTTTTTCAAGGGATAAATGACCAAAATTGAGAAATTTCAAGTGAATTGACTAAAAATTACCAAGATAAATGACCAATTTGGTCACGGGATAAGAACTAAACTAAAAATGACCAAGATAAATGACCAATTTGGTCACGAGATAAGAATTAAACTAAAAATGACCACATAAAAATTGGTCATTTATGTGGTCATTTTTAGTTATGTCATTTCGACAGTGGAAAATGATAATTTTGATAATGAATTTGTACAATTTACTAAATTTTAACACTGCAGATGGATTTGGAGACCCCATGCAATGTTAAAATTTAGTAAATTGTAACATTAATAGTGTACAACTTGGATTATTTTTCAATACATGTCTTCTAAGGGATCATTTCTTTGAGGCCATGATTAGGAAGCATCCGAAGTTTGAACCAGTTTATGACTAGTTATGATCAAACCCAAAAAGACTAGGTCAATGGAGACGAGGTAATTTCATTTCATGATGGTTGGCAGAAAAATGTAGCAACTCAAGCTACTTGGGAATGATTTTCAATGAGTTAGTGGACCTTCCACATTGTTATAGATAAAGGCCGATATCACCAGCCACATAGCATCACTCAGGGAAAGGTCTTTAAACTATCTCCCCGGCCCTATCTCCCCTCCATAATAGCTCTAGAATTGCCCAATCCACATAGCATCAATCACGGTCACAACCTATCTCCCACACCAACTCCCTTAATTGCGATCTATATAATAATTGTCATAACCACAACACCTATTATAATATTAAAAAACCATATATTAATTATATAATGCAAATAAAACTTAAAAATTCAATAATATATAGTATATTAATATAATAATAGATTATATATATATATATAGATATATATATATAAAACAAAACATTGTTTTGTAACAATACAAAACATTGTTTTGTAACAATACAAAACAATTTGTATAAAAATTATAATATATAACAATTCATATAACAAAAAACAACACAATAAAACAAAACATATGTAATAATAATAACAAGTTGATATATGACAAAAACATGTTTTATATATAAAAAAAAAACATTATAATGGTTTTTAATGGTTTAGTCCAAGGACTTAAAACCCAAAACACACCATATGGTACAGGTTCCACGCGGGTACTCCTCCATAGTTCTAAGTGATCGACAATGATGAACCCTCATTACCCTCATTTTTCGGAGTTTATCCTCAACCCTAACCATACCAGTGCAGTGAGACCTTAGTGCCAAATTTGTGGCCTTGACAGGAGAGGTTTTGTTTAACTGAGAGGCCATTACTTGTCTAAAATGCAGGTTTGGGGCATTCATTAACCCACAATTGTTGGTGGTTCAAAATTGCAGTGATGTCATTTGAGACCCTAGTGCCAAATTTGTGGCCTTGGCAGGGGGGGTTTTGTTTAATTGAGAGGCCATCACTTGTCTAAAATGCAGGTTTGGGGCATTCATTAACCCACAATTGTTGGCAGTTTTCAAAATTGCAGTGATGTCGTTTGAGACCTTAGTGCCAAATTTGTGGCCTTAACAGGAGAGTTTTTTTTTAACTCCAAACCTATACCAATTTATGGAGGAACTGGATTTGTCACACAATATGTTGAGTGGGGAAATCCCCCCATCAATCACCCAATGCTCCAATTTGAAGTATTTGAACTTGTCAGGTAACCTTATTGCCTCCAAGATTCCGTCAGAGATTGGCAATCTGAAGTCGTTGGTGTCATTGGATCTGAGTCATAACCATCTGTTTGGAGCCATACCTGCAAGGCTTGGTAATGCCAGTTCTCTTTCAGTGCTACAACTGGATGGAAATTCCTTATCCGAACGAATTCCTGTAGAAATTGGCGAGTGTTCAGCTTTGGCCTTATTGTAAGTACATATATCCATATCTCTTTTATTTCCCTAATGCTTCATTTCATATGGGTACTCTTACCGGTAGCCTTTTTACCATTCAAATATTTTTACTGTATTAGATGAACAATATTGATTGTATTATATTAGATGAACATCATTCACACTTATTGGGGTTGAGCTTCTACTAGATTTTTGAGTTTGGATGAAATAAATTCACCCTGTAGCTACTTGTCATTGCTATATTTATATTGCCTCCAGCTTTCTTGTTTTTCCATCTCTTTTTTGGCTGTATTAGATGAACAACATTTTGAACTATATTAGACAAACACTATTTTGAACTAGATTAGAGAAACGTATTTATAGTTATGTAGGTTTGGGCTTCTGGTAGGTTTTGCTAAGATTAGATGAAATACTAGCTATCCCTTTTGATTGTACAAAGTGTTCAGCTTGCACAAACCCTAAACACCTCTTAAATGTTTGGTAGGGTACTCTCGCTGGCCAGGATTTCTTTTCTACTAGTAAAGGCATGTCTATGGTATGCTATTGCCTAAAAAAGTATTTGAACTCCAAAACCAAATCGTTTAGTCTTTTGAATAGAGAGCCTGACAAAATTTGTAGTCTCTGGATTATGGTTCCTTTTGTTGCATAAGCTTTAGGAGGTTCTTATATTATAGCCAATGTAACAATTAGAGGGATTGCTTTTACATAGAATTGTCATATAGATTATTCTGCTCAGACGCTATTAAGTAAAACTACTGAGAATTTTTACAGTTGTAGAGTAATCAACAGGCTTCATAAGCTTACAAATTGTCCTAAAATATCACTGATAGTAAGACTAACACCATCTTATAGTAACATCGTAACTCCTCATCATCATTTTATTCAGATGTTTTGTTTGGAAAGCACCATGACCAGAAATTTTGCAATTTGAGCAAAGAAAACAGGGAATGCTATTAACCAATGCATCTTATTTCTGAGATAGATATGATGTCTATTCATAGTCTTAATACAGCTTGCAAGTGTTATTATAGCACTGCAACTTTTAAACACAAATAGCCAGTCTTCAATGATTTCAGCGTAGCTGAGCATTGCCAAAACTACAATAGGATTTTGTAAGACTTTGTAGCTACAAACAGAATGTTGTGCTCATCTATAGTTTTGTGATTTAAGTATGTACACCTTATGATATTAGTTATATATAGCTTCGTGGCCTGTGTCTTTTGCCAGCAAAATAATGCATCCTGTAGTCGGTGATTGATATTTAGTAGATACAACTGAAGAAAGAGCATCCCTAGAACATCCACTTGCAATCAAGAATAAGCATATATAGTTCATTTATAAACAGAAAAATGGACTAGAACATATTTTTGCATATGCATTTACAATTAAATTATCTGTTGAGTCCAAAAGACTCAGCTGTCATTGAATCTGATGTTCTTGTGTCATGAATGAAACAATAATCAAAATTAGAAGCTGCATTTAAAGATCTTGATGTTACATCAAAATTTAACCTATATGCTTCTGGAAAAAATCCTGTCGGATACTTATCTTTCTCATATTGCGATTTTGCTGGGGTAGCCAAATCAGCACTATTGTTATAGGCTCCAGTGTCTGATATATCTGGAACCCCAACTGAATTCTGAAATTGCAGAAAGTCCGATTGCTTGTTACAAGTCCTATAATCTAACTCATCACTATGTCTGCTACAAAGGCTAGGATCAAAATAACGGGTTTCTACATGGCTTGATGGAAAGGAGGGAGGGAAAATATAGTTGCTAGCACTCTTTCTAAGTGAATCAGATAGTCCATCAATATCTTGAGGAAGTGGATTAGGGAGAGGAGTCAATTCAGGATCAGTCTTGTTCGTTTCATTATATATGTCATCACAGAGATGCTGATTTGAAAATACAAAATCCACGATATATGCATCGTTTTCAAAATAATATTCTGTTTGAAGAGAAGAAGGTGATGATTTCATATAAGAGTTGGAACTGGGCATTGTACAAGGGTCTGCAACCAATCCAAAACGGGTGTGTTGTCCCAAATCTCCAAATATGGTCTCAGGAAAATCATCTGTACTTGTTGAATCTCTATTGCTCTCTGTGCTGCAAGAAGTCTCATCTGAGTAACTGAAGAGAGATCCAGAATCACTAGATGTCATATCAGGGTAGTCTCTGTAACCTACAACCCCGCTTCCTATGATTGGGGTTCCATTGCAGTCAAAACGATAGTCTTCAAAATCAAATGTACGGGAGGCCATTGAAGAAGCTCGTCTGTCAAGCACACCAATTCCTCTATGTCCACTATTCAGTACCGGTTGTTTGGCAGCTTTTGTGCAAGGGACGACATTTACTATTGTCAAGGAATGAGCCATCCCATTCTTCACAACAGCTGGTGGTCGTTGTCACATACCCCAATTTTTCAAAAATAATGTAATTATTTTATTATATTCCTGAGACATTATGTTAAATTTAATGCTAAGTAGGAATTGATGACTCAGCAGAGTCACCAGAAATGGAATGTAATTCTGAATATTTTATTATTAATAAATAAATTATGGAGACAACAACATGGGAGAGCTGTTAAAAGAGGTTACTGGTCTAACTGGTGGATGGAACTAGGTGGAAAGGCAAAAGACAAGTGGCAGCATCCTCAAACACTTCCTAAGTTGCAGGTGGCAACTTCCCTATATTTTGGGGTCATGATTCCCCAAGAAAGTGGAATCTGAGCAGGTGGCTCATTAATGACAGTTAACCCAACTAAGACCTAGGCAATCTTTTAAATAGTACTCAATGAACTGAGCTGGGGGTTCAACATAGTTCTGGAGGGAGAATACATTCAGGTGAATGCTATTCAGGAGTCCCATTGAGGAAGTAGGATAAACAGTAAGGAAGTGGTATGAGAGAGATGCTGCAGTAACTTGGTTCCAGTTTAGCTGCTTTGGCTGAGTGAATTGTTTGCTGTACCTAGTTCCAACCAGTTAGACCAGAGAAAGCTCGGGGGTCCTGAGAAGTGTTGTTTGGGCACTCTCCAGGAGTTGGTAGGGAGGAACAGCCTCCCATTGCTGTTGTTGTCTACAATTGACACAGGTTCTGCCACTTATTCCTGTTGTTTATTGAGTAAATATAAATGTAGAATATGACTATCTCCTCTATGTTTGAACAGGATTTAATTAAGTAAAGTTAGCATTTCTAAATTGTTAGTAGATAGAATCTGCAGAACTATTATGTCTGAGAAATTCCCTAGTATCACTATTATCTTACAGTTCAAGTATTTGTCTTAATCGTAATATGCTTTGTTATTATAAGTTATAGGATGTTATTGTGATTTTACACTTGTTTATTACAATAGTTAAATAGATAAAAGTAGGCTAATTATACAGTAGATATTTCCTGGAAAACAAACTCGTTAAAACAATTATAGGAACAGAATTATAGATAACATTATAATCACAGTAAATTATTTTCATAGATAGTTTAGCAGGTATAAACCCTAGCTAAACAAGTATACCGGTCTATATCTGTCCCATGAATTAGTTAAACAAGTATACAGGTCTTTATCTGTACCAAGAATGGGTGAACCAAATTATGTTAGTAAGTTTATTTATTTACTGTCAGAACATAGCTGAACTGTTATTGACTCATCATAGAATTCGAATAGCAGTATAGCCATATCTTTAAACTCATTACCTTTAATCTTCTTTCGACAAAATCTTAGCCAAAACAAAACAATCGAACTTATAAACAAAAATCGTGGCGAAGAAGTTCTAATTCAAAATCTATTTCTATCGTTGTTACAAACAGGAAACTCACAGCAGAGTTTGATCGAGCTATTAACTTTAGGGAAAAAGGAATTTAAAGACAAAAACAATAACTAGCTCGAGGCCGAATTTATACAATGTAGTAATTCTATTTCTTCTTTGTCAAAATCTTTCCATCATCGCAAATATTTCTTCTGCTCATTATCGAGCTCATTTCTTCATGCAAATACACAATACACAGCATCGTTAGGGTTCTATCGTGACAATAGATTAAACATCCCATTCAAAATTCGTATCCACAGAGTTATCTTGAACCAAACCACTGTTGACATTTCGAAATCCAAACCCTACTACATTAGTTATGAATAATGAGAAATTTATTACAGTTGTGTAGACATTGAAGAGTTCTTACAACGAACTCATCCACAGCTGTAACTCTTTTACATTACTTAACAGAATGTAAGAATATAGAATTTATTCAGGTAAGCTTTACAACGACCAACAGAGCTTGAACCCCTTTTCAAATGTTACAATATTCTAATATGGGTGAGAACCCCAACTCGACAGGGTTATCAACACATTAATAGCTTACCACTGTAAGATTTATTGAACCCTATCGTTATCATTCAAACACACAAAAACAAAAGAAAAACGCTGAGAAATAAGACTGTGCCATCACCTACAGCCGAGCTATTATCTTCTCTGAAAGAATCTTAAAAACTTAAAACATTTCTACTACTGTACTTTGTATTCATTGAAAGGAAACGCAGACATTACACGGCCATCTTACAGGCAAACTTTCAGTATGTTTAACTTTCAAAAAAAAACTGGGGAATTACCCAATCTTTTTAAAGATACAATAACCAAACAAAAACCCAATGGCCGTCACGACAGTATAAGCCACAGCTTGTTCCTTTTTATAACATTAAATTCTTATACAAACCCTAACCACTGCAAGAAAAACAAATACATTTCATATGACTGCAACTATGTCATACCACACCCATCATAGGGTCAATCATGTTCATAAACGCGATAACAAATAGTCACAAAGGTGGTCTTCCCAGACCCAACCCTGACCATCCAAACTATCAAAGGGAGAAACAGCCATGGTATAACCAGGCTTACCCGGTTGGAGCCAAGCACCGGAGGTTGGGCCTCATACATCTTCAAGGTTTACCAGTGCCTGCACAGTACAAGTTGTCGACTTAGTTACAACATTTATTCTTAAAATAAACAATCTATTTTAAATAGAAACCACGAAGCAAATGATATATCGTACCTGCGAATGTGGAAGGAGCAAAAACACAGTGAATGCCCCTGTAGCCACGAACTGAGTTATGTGGAAGACCTTGCCTTAATTACCAGAAGAATGGGCTAGGAACTCCAATATTTCTTTCCACAATGGACGCCGTGACTAAGAAACATTCAGAACACTACCTCACGCCATGAACAGACTAGATTTGAAAGCACAAAGGTAAACCAGGGTTATAACCACTTCATAAATGCCGACAGCAGGAGCACCATGGCTCTGAAACAATACAAGGGAATGAGTATGAGGGATGGGAGAAGGCCTGGAAACTGATAGCCAACAGATACAGCAAAAGAGATAACCCGAGATGCCAAATATACATATAGAACGCCAATAACAGAGCTTACTGACTCACAACCCACACGAGAGACACACTCCACGAACTGTAGCAGCATGGAAGCTGCAACTCACAGTACCACAACGAAGAAACTCAGACCAGGAGGGTTTTCACAGGCAACCGAGCCCGAAGGCAGAAGGAAATGACCGAGTAGGGTTTCGGACAAACCATTTATATCATCAAATACAGGGACCAGAACTATCCACGTATCCCTTACATAAATTAACTTGCCATGGGTCGATAATCCATAGTCCAGGTGGTGTTTCAAATTATTGTTTCTCGATTTTAATCATCGTTTGGATAAATTATAATCATAGTAGGGATATTCTACTATGATCGAGACACTATCAAATAACCCTCATATAATGCATGATTGGAACCTTGCCATCGAAGCTTCCTAGTGGACATAATACCTTGCCCTACAAACAAATAGAATGTTGTATAGTCAAGTTACGACAAGAGTTCATCATTGTTGTAAAATTAAAAACTTACCTTGGCTAATATAGTTGATGCATAGTTTATCCACGAAGGTATTACTATTATAGTTCTTACATCACCTCTTTAACAAACAAACATAGGAGCAATACCTATAATTCTTGTGATATAATGATATAAACTTACTTATTATTCCATACAAACGAACGATGTTCCAAACAAAGGAAGAAAGTATTCTAGGCATGGAACAAGCATATTGTATTAGTTATAAAGATGATGATGTATCATAAACTATAAATGGATAGAACATTATATCACTATTGCTATCACGACTCCAGTCTCATGTGAACGACAAGGGTCACATCCATAGTCAGAACTGATAGTTGACAGAACATCACACAATGCTAGCATTAAGTAATGTATACGATGAATTATTTCAGATCCTTTATAGGAGGAAAGGTAAAAGATACAGTATCATTAATACAATTAAAAATGATATGAATAACATGATCCAGTGACTTTATACAGCATTAAATAAGAGACATTTTTACAACGCAATGATAATATCAAAGAGACATTACTTCATAGGAATGCTTATCTCATTTCATCCAGAACAATAGTTATCACATTTCATGTAAACCATCAACTCTCTATCAAGCAAGATTTCATGAATATTACAGGAAGGGAATTCTACCTTCTTACACGTGACAACCTGTTAAGAATATTTAAATCTTTACTGAGCTTTATGGTACAGTTAGAGGAATTTTTATGCTTATAAAAATCATTGACAACGATCCATACTTTACCTGTATACCTGTAGAAAAGGACGGATTATGCATTAGCTCGAAAGCTAAGTAAGCCAGTCAGCTATGGAAATTTCTCCCTTTGAGGTTAGAGAGCAAAAGACAATCAATAACTGCATTTAAAAACTCACATTAAGATATAAGTACAATAACAGATAACTTAGACAAAATTATGATCATTTAACTAAAACAACTAGATCAAGGAATGCAATTAATAACATTTATTGC
The DNA here is from genome assembly GCA_027924585.1 of Larix kaempferi. Taxonomy (NCBI): domain Eukaryota; kingdom Viridiplantae; phylum Streptophyta; class Pinopsida; order Pinales; family Pinaceae; genus Larix; species Larix kaempferi. The sequence continues at coordinate 6,569,797 of BSBM01001219.1, read as the reverse complement.
TATCTAAAAAAAAAATTTAAATTTTGGGTTATGACAGTCGTGGTGAAGACCTGGGGAAAACCATGTGTTAGAAAGCCTTTTTCTATTTATGGTCCTTGTTTGTGCAGACATGCTCCTCTTTCAATGAATAAATCAAGAAAACATTAGACAACAATAAATCATTCACTGTAGCTATTTACCTAGATTACAGAAGCATGTATGCCCCTTGAGTAAGTACCCTATCAAGCTCCACCTGCTTTACCTACATATATCAGGACAGCATAACCATAATCATAGTCAGAGAAGAATACAAGGAAATTGCAATCACCGACCCAACCATGAATTCATTCTGGGATTTCTATAGTCAAATACAATTGGAACACAACAATGATGATTTAAATAATTGCAATATTTCATCATGGGTTTCAGGATGTGAATCAGGATGACCGAGTGCTTTATCACAGCCATTTCAACAACTTGGTCTTCATGTTTCCAATGAAATTCCTGCTCGAACTGCAAATTCTGAGCCATGCTGTGAAGGGTTTTTTTGTCCTCTTGGCTTGACATGCATGATTCGTAAGTTTGAATATATACTATGTGCTAATACACCTTTTGAATATATTTTGTTGGCAATGCCCAGCAACATCATAGATGTACTGTGATATTATTATGGTTTTATTTGAAAATATACAACTTATGTTACATTACTACACAGAATGATACATCAACCAATACATCTTATATTATATCTATGTTACTAGAAACAAGAAATGCAAAATAGAATGCGAAACGAATATAGTATGGGAAATATAAATTCTCAGGTTTCACTACAAAAAACATTTCTAGGCTTTTTTTAATGTATATGAAAAAATAATAATTAAAAAAGTCAATTCAAATTTATTCAAGTACATCTATAAAGACATTATAATCATAACAATATCATATAATCTAATATAATAAGAACAAAATTGGTTTCACTTGAGCATTGGGAGAAGATCTCAATACCTTCAGATTGACCAAAATTTTGCTTTGTAATCTACATCAACATATCTGGAGTGATTCAACTAAAGACATGAGGTTAAACACAAACTGAATATTATATACTAATATGAATCATTGATAGATTCCATTTGGTGATCACATTTCATCACAATTAATTTGTTATGCACAAGGAGAGAGGGAATTTCACCAATTCTAAGTAAAAGAGATAATGTGCCTCAAGTTACCGTTTATAATCTAGATTCTATAGAGAATTTTGAATAACACAGTCAGTCAAATAATATGACACAACTCCATGATGCCCATTGGATATAATTTGAATGACCAAAAAAAAATCATTGCAATGCCTTTGATATGGTGAGCTCTAGGATATATTTCCACGCACTTGCGAAAACCAAAAAGATCACCATACCTTGAGATTGACATGAGAGAAAATGAAATTCTGCTACGTAATTTGCACAGATTTAGCTGAATTGTTGATTCACCTGAAAACAAGGGGTTAAACACAATCTAAATATTATATAATATTATTGAACATTAACAGATTTCATGAGTAAAAATTTTTGAACAACAAACTTAAGCATTTGGTAAGTAAATGTGAACTTGATAGCTAAGTAAAGATTTCAAGTCAGATGAAAGAAACAACTTTGTTTCTTGAGAACTGCAGGTGTGCCAGAGCCTACCGGCATCAGATTTGGACTTCCAAGAATCATATCCTATGCATGCCTTTTTTGGAAGGCTTAGCTATTAGGGCATTTTGATGTTGTTGCTCCACTTTGCTAAGAGTTTGGCATCAGTATACCCTCTAGAGGATAAGATGTATTGTTGTTTTGAAGTTTGAACAATTGGTAATTTTCCTTAAAACCTTTTTGTGGGTTGTTTGCTGAACTTAAGGTCAAATTTAGAGCAAAGGGCACTCTTACTAGGAAAGATGCCAAGAACTGGATCGTTGGACTAAACTATTTTAAGGACATTTTAGCTGTCCTTTAAATATATACGAGTCAATTTTGTACATTGTATTTTTTATGTTACCATGAGATACATTTTTTCATTAAAAAAACATTATACGAGCAAGAACTAGCCTACAATTGCATTGTCATGAAGTTGAATACAAAGTAGGTTTCATTGTAGCTTTTAAATCAGTTTGGCTGAGAAGATGATTTGAACATGAACAAGAACTTGCAACACCCTTATTTTGCGACAAACAAAGTATGATAAAGCTGACATAAAATAGTGTGTGGATGCAAGACCAATCATATTAAAGATCACTATCACTTCATCAGCGAGTGGGTTAAAAAAGGGAAAATTGAGCTAATTCATTGTGGCACACAATATCAGGTGGTAAACATTATCACCAAAGCATTGGTTGAAGTCAAGTTTCAAATTTCAGTGTGTTTGGAGTGAAGAACAAAATAGCCATTAAGGGGAAGCGTTTGTATATCAATGATTATTTAGTTTTATATTGTGTTAAGAGTTATCCATATGCAATGGATGATGTGGGAATTTTTTAGATGAAATATTAAAATTTCCAAATCTTAGGTGACTGATCCTTATGTTCTCAAAACAAACAAATCAAATTGAGTTTATTTAAATGTAGAAAATTAATTTATGAACATAGCATCAATCAAAGAATAGCTGTAAAATTAAATAGCAGAAGCATAAATGAAATAAACACATACACGAATGATTTCAAAAATATTATCTACCCTGAAATACAAGAGCATCTAAAAAAGTGTGCGCTACCTGAGATAAATAAGATGATGGTATCTCATGCGAATGTGGTTAGTATTTCAGTTAGTCATGTTGCATTGAAGTTATTGAAGCTTATGCCTTTAGAAACAATGGATCAGAGCTTCCTTGCATCATATAGTGTATTGCTAATCTATTGAAAAGTCGGCCTCATTCTTAATAACTGCAAGGTGCATGACCCATAAGGAATTATATTTAAGGGTGCTAGCTCAAGAGCACCTGCCTTATAGGCAGAAGGTTGGTGGTTCGATTCCACCGTGCCCTATTTATATTCTAAAACCACTAAAAAGAGATAAATGACTAAAAAAATGACCAAAATTTGCATATAAACGACCACCAATACAACATGAGAGATAAGTGACCAAAAAATGACTAAAATATGCATATAAATGACCAGTTTTGAGTTGGCGATCGCTGGTAGCAAATTAGCAGTCATTTATCACGTGACAAAAAATGTGGTCATTAATTGTGACAATTAATGACCAAATATATTACCAAATTAATGACCAAATATATGACCACAAGATAAGCTATAAATGACCAAGCTAAATATGACCACATTTTTGGTCGCATGATATATGGCCACTAATTTGCCACCAGTGGTCACCAACTCAAAAGTGGTCATTTATATGTGGATTTTGGTCATTTTTTTGGTCATTTATCTCTCATTTTGTACTAGTGCAAGAAGCCTATTCCACCCAACCTACTCCTGAAGACAACCAAATTACTTGCCTTAGGACCCCCGAACCTGTTCACTGAACCACTAGGAAGAAGAATCTATAGAAGCTTTAGGTTAATCCTCTTGCAGCAGCAAAGTAGTTCATCCAATAGTATCGATTCAGCAGTCCAAGAGACCTGCACCAGCACCTTTGGTTCTCTTCTCAGAATATTTGAACAGCCTTACAATGCACTTCCACTTAGCCTCCCTATTCGAATCTCTCAGTGATCACCTGATACATTTGAGGAAATATTTCTGCAGAAAATATTGTAGAGCTTCCTGCTCAATTCGAATTGCCTTATCTAGGCTACCTAGGCCTTTTAGTGGTTAACTTGGTCATTAATGAGCTAACATCTCTCTTCCACCCACCTAGGGGATAATGCCACAAATTTAGGGGTAGTTGTCCCATAACCAACAGCTAGTGGTGGAGTGCAAATGCTGCCATCTGTCCAATACCTTCTAACAGCTTCCATTCCTCCTACTAGTGGGTCAGTGAACACTCTTTTAACAGTTCTCTTGGGTGTTTGTCTCCTGTTTTAATTTATTAAATAATAATAATAAGTCATTACAATCATCATTGACCAAATTTGGTCATAATTACAAAACTTTGTAATAAAAATTAACATAATGTATTTTTCAAATAAAATAAATAGTCTCAAAATTTGGGTAGGTGACATGGGAAGGCCATTAGAGGAACCAGTGCAGTTGAGGGTGAGGCTTATGTAGCATGAGGCGCAGGAATCGGAGGAGTTGTTGCGGGTGGGGTAGTTGTTGGGGACCGGATGATAGCTATTCTTATGGACTTGGAGAGGTGGTTCGATGGGTTGTCTGATGCAGTTGATGACTGGGGTTGGTCTGACCTAGAGGATGATGAGCTAGACCTGACATTTCACTTACCAGCTAAGTGTGGGCCATCTTGGAGACACATCATGCGATGGGTAGCAGTGGCGTTCCATGTGGAACGAGAGGTGCAGGGAGGTGTAGACCCTCCACCATGTCAGAGACCGCGATAGGGACCAGAGCCCGCACAAGGGGAGGTTGTGCAGCCATTGGCCATTTTGGGACCCTGGGATCCACCAGCTGGCGGGGCATCTTGGTTTTTTCTGTATAGGGCTATGAGCCCTAGGTTTTATACCATTTTTTATGAGCCTATGGCAGGCGGGTTGTATTTGATGTATCCCCCATAAGGTTATTTTCTATATGCCCCAGGAGGGCCATTTTTGTATATTATGCACGTTTTTTGATGATGATAATATATGTGTGTGTGTGTGTGTGTGTACCATTTTTTTGGCACATGATGTATGTGTCTCTTTATGTATGTGATGAACATATACTTTGTTTTATGTTGCCTATGTGTCAATGTGATGAATATGTAATAGTTGACACTAACATATTTGTTTGGGCATGATTTATCGACTTAGGACTTATGATGATGATATACATGTATGCGTAGTCGTAGGTGAAACACATAGATGTATTTATGTATGTTTGATATGCAGGACTATGAATCCGGGTTATGTATAAGGTGCCAATTCAACACCTCATTGGCGACGGAATCAACAAATGCATTGGTGTTTCTTGGTATATGTGTAAAAGTAATGGTTTCAAACTGTCTAATGAGAAGGTGAACGCGCATAAACTTTCTGAAGAGGAGCGAGTTATGGACACGAAATACATCATTCAACTGTGATACGACGAGTTGTGAGTCGAGATGTGTTGGGCCTAGCCCAGATGGGGCAATTTTGAACAAGAAGTATTGTGAGAACTGCGGAGCTAAGCACAGTTAAGCTTGAACAATTTTGGGATAAGTTTTTGTATGCTGCGAAGTTGTGCGCAGCATAGTATCAGAGGAGCTGCGAGGTCGATGCTGCGAGGAGTACAGTGCTGCGATGTGCCACGTCAATGAATATCTAGCTAAGCAGAGCATGGACGGATAAAGTCAGTTATACAGTGCTGCGATGTGCCACGTCAACGAATATCCAGCTAAGCAGAGCATGGTTAGGTCACAGAAGACCTATTTTTGGAAAAGATCGTCGATAACTACCAAGTAGTGGATAGGTGCAGATCGAAGGTAGGTGACTGATCACAATGGGAAGAAGACTACTACTACTCGAACCAGTCATCTAAAGCCAGAAAAGAAGGAACAGCTCGGCGGATGCAACATGTTGGCGCGCATATAACAGAAGATCTGCTGCTAGATATCAGTAGTCCGGTTTTGGGAAAACCGCGACAGTTTTTGTAAACCTGATGGTTCTGCCTTCAAGATGTAAAAGACATGACCTATGGATCTTGATCTATAAATAAGGAAATTTTGTAAAGGGAAATGGTTGGTTAATGTTAAGTCTTCATTTTTTCGATTAATATTGAATATTGTGAGGTCTGCATTGTAAAGGCTCTGCAGCTGAGTGCGCAGAGACCTAATTTTGAGAGAGAAAGAGAAGAGCGTCTGTAGATAAGTGCGCAGGCGAAAAACTGTTGTACCCTTTCCAAGATAACTAAACAATAGTTCTTATGGATGTAGCTTCCCATCCAGGGGGTGAACCACGTTAAACCATTGTGTTATTTGATTGTTGTGTATGATTGCCATTAATTTGTGATCTAATTAACTTACAATGCATGCATGAAGTTATTATTGCTTGTTATATATTTACTATGATCTGTATTCGCCATGGAAAGGATGGAATAAGATGCTAAGTAATTCATGTATGGAGGAATATTAAACAGTAAAGCACCTCTAAGTTTCGAATGAATAGATCGATAAGATAACCACACAGTTAGGTGTTAAGGATTAAATCGCGGTATCAAAGCACACAACACTGCGCATCTCACATATTTGCATAAGTTATAGTGTTTATCAAAGCTAAGTAAGGATGAATGCTTAAAGGCTGTTGAATAAGATTGAGTAGAAGTGATTAAGTCTCATAAACCCCACCGCGCAGCCTCTGGATGCGCTGAGGGTGCAAATATCCTTGTTCCTGAAAATACTCGACGCAGAGTAGGAGACTCCGCGCGATCACCAAACGCAGCTGTGTAGTCTGTCACCACGTTGCGCATTAAGCAGCTGAATCACTCACATCACAAGGTTGTGGAAACCTGCTTCTACAACCACCCCCTCAACTTCGCCTCAGGTGAGACCTCGGGATGCTTGTAGTCTATTACCGAAAGGGCCAGTGAATAGGGATTTTGTTGGTATTTTGTACCGCGAAGTACCTGGGTCTACATTGGAAAACCTCTAGAACAGTGCTGTGACCAACAAATGGTTCCGTTGCCGCACTAAGACCGGTGATGCGATAGTGTATTCAGAAAAGTAAATGTTCGATAGTTGGCATCTAGAACAGAAATAAATATGGGTCTGGTGTGATAAGATCGAAAGAGACTTTGCAAAGAAAGAAAACAGACATCCACGTCTATCTGACGAATAGTGGTTGAATAAATACTTGTGGAGAGACATCCACAAAATTTTTTGGGCATCGTTTCCAAACGAGCTACACGAGTGGATATCGCGCCTTGCAGAAAGAAAGAATTGCTCCCACGACGGAGTACCTACAGAGTGGAGTCCGGAGCTTACTAAACAAATCAAAGCAATCGACAGCCCACTACCACGAGCAGTCGACTTCTAGGTTGATAGCATACTAGAAGGTTTTGTCACCGAGTTCGTTGTAGATACGCTGAAATCATACAACCAAGCTGAAGCATACTTTTTCGAAGGATTCAGAGGTAAGTTCTTGAAAAACCTAACCCTATACATTAAAATGCTTTTAGCTGAGAAAGGTGTTTTAAGAATGCAACAATAGTTCAAACTCTATCATGGTAGAGAACACATACATTGATTCTGACGAAGAAAACCATACTTTGAGAAGTGGAAAGAGATACAAGCTTACTAACGAGAAGAAACCCACATCCTCTAGAAATCATATAGATACCGAAATTCCATGTGACCTCAATAGTAAGAACACTCAGTTATCAGCCACAATCCAGCGCATTATACCTCAGAATCAATCAGTTTAGAACCCATCCACTGTGAGCATCATGCAGCCCATCCCACAGCTCAGTAATACTACTAACACCGCAGGACTGAGTGCTCACAACACTACATCTCAACCCATTCCCCAGAATACTATCCCTAGCACAATCCAACAACCTGTATATACTTTTCTCATAGGGAATCAGTCTCAGAATAGTACAAAATCCGGAAGCAGAATGACAGATAATGATATAAAACTGTCGATATTCAAAGGAATGGGTAAGGAAGATCCTGATCAACACCAGTTTCTATGTGAATCCGTGTGGAGTGTTAAGCAAGTGACAGATGATGCTATCAAGAGAGCGCAGCTCATAACTACTTTCAGAGACAGAGCGTTGCATTGGTTTATGAAGTATTCTCAAACACAGCTAAGAACCTTAGCAGATATCAAGACTGTAATTGTAGCCGAGTTTAAGAAACCCAAATCAAAATCACAGTGCATAACGGAGTTGAAAGAAATCAAGCAGAAACCTACTAAACCGGTCTGGGAATTCGACCAAAATTTCAAAACATTGTTGGACCAAGTGAGCTTTGTTATAGCTCCACAACAGCATCAAGAATGGTTCATTACTGCGATGTTGCCCCACATCAGACAACCACTAATGCAACAGAAGGTTGTATCTCAAGCTGAGGCCCTGAAGATTGCAATGAAGTTGGAAGCTTCACAAATTGGAGAAAGTAGTTCGGGAATGATACAGATCCAGAACCAATTGGCTACCTTGACATTAGAATTACAAGGTATGAAAAATGGAAAAGAGCAGAGACATGAACAACGACATGAATTTTGGTGCACAGGATGCAAAGGAGGGGGCCACACAAGAGAACATTGCCCCTTATTTCAAGAATACCTTAACAGTGGTGCACCAAACCCAATAAATATGAATCAGAACCAGGCACCATGCTGTGAAATTTGTAGAAGTAGAGGAAACAGACCTGAAGACTGCTACCTGATACAAAAATATGTAAAGACACCTAAAAAATTATACTGCAATTTCTGTAAGTCAGTTGGACATGATGAGTCCAACTGTCGCTCTTATGAACTGATGAATGAAAGGAAACGAGATATGGAAGTAATGCGAGGTGCTGGAATGTACCGCGTTCAAGACGAAAATCAGCCAAAGCAAGAGAACACCCACTATGATCAAGGAGGATATAGAGGCCGCGGTGGTGGATATCACAGGAGAGGAAGAAATACTGGTCAAAATCAAGGAAGAGGATGAACCCAGGTAATATGCTATAACTGTGGCCATCCAGGTCATGTATCCAGAGAATGTACCAATTCATGCACCACATGCAACTACTGTAAATCATTTGATCATGTGATTGAAGATTGTCCGGTGCTTGAGGTAGAAATGCAGAAGAGGAGAAGAACAGAATCACCAAACCCTAATATCCAGTTGATCGCATCAGAGAACAGACCTACAGGTCAGAGTGTCAACACAGTAACGCGAAGTGGCGCTGATACAAGAAAAGACAACAGCACAAAAGCCTCGACTTCTGGAACAACTGATCCTAAGAAAAATCCTGGAGAAACAGTAGGGATAAGAAAAGCTCCTGGGAAAGCACCTCCAATGAACTTACAAAAAAATAAAGAAATATTCAAGGAAGTGCGGGACATGTTTAAACAACCACAACCTACTTCACCAAGGATTTCGTTGCGAAGTCAAGAACCACAAATACAAGACATGCCACTGGCATATGATCAGATGCGCACTGCACCAGATACCTCTAATTTTGTTGCGTAGTTTTTACAAAGCTGCATCAAGTTATTTAAAAATAAGGACACTCTTATGGAATTTGAAAAACTGATAAATCAGTACAAATCATGTAGTAAGAAAGGAATAGCACATGGCATAGTACATAATATTAGAAGTCCCAAAAGAACCAGCAGGGAAATGTAGTTCACTGCACGGATAGGAGACTACGAGATGGATGAGATCATTCTTGATCTCGGATCTAAAGTGAATTTCTTAACCAAGCAGACATGGCAGGCGATGGGAAAACCAAAGTTATAGTGGTCACCTATACAGTTAAGAATGGCTAATCAAGGCATAGTTATACCGTTGGGAAGGTTAACCAACACCATTGTCGACATTGGTGGAGTGCGAAGTTATGCAGACTTCAAAGTAATTTAAACTGTGGATGATAGCAATCCTTATCCAGCACTACTGGGCATCGATTGGGCAATGACGAACTCCACTGTCATTAATATGAAAACAATGGAAATGATATTTGAAGGCAATGACATAAGGGTCGTCGCACCATTGGATCCTTTGCAGGGAGAGCGATATGTTGAACCTATTCAAGAAGAGTACAGAGCTCAAGACCTTGACTGTATCTATCAAATGACAACAAATGCTACAGATTATATTGATCCTACTGCGGATGGAATGCTCAGCTGGCGCTGTGATAGTTCTTGCATCTCAGACTCATATGCAGGATTAGAAAACTGGCAACACAGAATGCATGAAGTATCTGCCAGGAGATGCGCGACAATTACAAAGTCACTCCGCTGGATTGGAAAGCAGGTAAGTCCAATCCCCACTTATGATGGTACAGCTAACGTCTATTCATTTATCAAAGAATACACCAGCAGTGGTAGATGAACATCGCATCTCAGCATTACACATGGCACTCAAAGAAACACCTGCCAGATGGTGGGCTACACACAAAAAGACAATGACAACTTGGGACCAGTGCAGAATAAAACTACAGATTATATTTGCTGATAAGGTCACACTACCATTTGAGAAATATAATGGCCAGAGGGATCCAGGAGATCATATCGCAGCTTGTGTACAAGCTTGGAAGGAAATACCGCAGACAGAATGGGTACATCTCTTTGTGCATATGTTGGAGAAGCCTATTCCAAAAAAGTGGTATCTAGAGGAGGAGATGTGCACAGGAACCGCGGATTGGTCCGTCCTTACTACGACCTTCCAGAAGGATTTTAATTTTCAATATAACTCTCCGACTATACATGACGCACTGCAACTGATCAAGCAAAAGATATTTAGCCCACATCGCAAGGAGGAAGATATAACACTAGAAGAGTTTTTTGACACAAACAATGTACTTGCGAGTCTACAACCAGATTGGTCAGAACAAATAGAGCAGGCTTTAGATTGCTACAACATAGTTGAAGAAGTTGAAGATAGCAACGCGGAGGACCCACGCAACATAAAAATCCAAGAATTAGAAGGTATACGCGAGGTAGAGGGACATCCACTAGAAATTCCAGATATGAGTGGACTGGTTAAAACAAAGAAAGTGAACATCGGCACCCCTGAAGAGCCGAAGTTCGCAGCAATAGGAGACTACTGGGATGATGACACAGTTGCAGAGATCGCAACTATATTACAGGAATATCAGGAAGTATTCCCAACGAAGTTCACTGAAATGAAAGGTATCCTGGGAGACTTAGGAGTGATGAGAATTCCTCTTAAGCTCGAAACAAAACCTATTAAACAAAGGCCATATAGACTGAATCCACAATACAAAAAACAAGTTAAGGCAGAACTCAATAAGATGCTCGATGCAGGAATTATTGAGCTAGTTGAAGAATCTGAATGGAGAAGCCCAATGGTAATCCAAGACAAGAAAACAAAGGGTGAGATTAGAATCTATGTTGACCTCAGGAAGTTGAATGATGCCTCTATGCATGATCCATTTCCTACACCTTTTACTGATGAAGTTCTTGATAACGTTGGAGGGAATGAGGCATACTCTTTTACTGATGGATTTTCTGGATACCATCAGATAAAAATTGATCCAGCCGATAGGCACAAAACCACTTTTGCAACAGAATGGGGGTCATTTCAGTATACAATGATGCCTTTTGGCTTAAAGAATGCACTAGCCATATTTTCAAGAGTAGTGATCGCAGCATTCAAAGATTTCATCCACAAGTTTTTAGAAGTTTACTTTGATGATTAGATTATTTTTGGGTTACTGAAGAACCATGCCGCGAACCTCAGAATGATGCTGGAAAAATGTAGACAGGATCAGATTTCATTGAATTTAAAGAAATGTATTTTATGTGTTCCTTATGGGATTCTACTGTGACACATCGTGTGTAAGCAAGGGTTAATGGTTGATCCAGCGAAGATCGCAGTTATTGTAAATTTACCTACACCAAATTTAGTTAAACAATTGCAAACTACACTAGGGCATACTGGATACTACAGGAAATTCATAAAGGGTTATGCACAAATAATCGCAGCAATGGAGAAGCTTTTGAAAAAGGATGCACCATTCATTTGGAATGAGGACTGCAAGAAAGGATTCGACACATTGAAAGAAAAAATGGTCACCGCGCCAATCCTAGTTTTTCCAAACTGGGAAAAGCCATTTCACGTACATGTTGATGCTTCATGTATAGCGTTGGGTATCATTATTGCGCAGCTAGGAGAAGGAGGAATTGATCACCACATTTCATTTTCGAGCAGGAATCTATCATCTGCTGAGAAGAACTACACCACTACTGAAAGAGAAGGACTTGCAATGGTATATGCACTACAGAAATTCATACACTATTTGCTTGGTGCACACTTTTCAATGTTTACTGACCATTTTGCATTGAAATACTTGGTCAATAAGCCAATGTTAGGGGGACGAATATGTAGATGGCTCTTACTCTTCCAAGAGTATGATTTTGAAATAATAGTTAAACCAGGCAGTTTAAATTTAGGACCTGATCATCTATCAAGGATCGAGTTAGGAGAGGAACCAATGAATCTAGAAGACAATCTGCCTGATGTGCAATTGTTTGATATGCAGATCACCGATGATTATTATCAGTATATCATTGACTTTCTAACTACCGGGTTCGCACCTACTAAATTTACTACACAGCAAAAGAAGCAGCTCGTAGTTTGAGCCGCAGACTTCACCATTATTCCAGGGCAACTTTATAAGTTAGGACTTGATGAAGTGCTGCGAAGATGTGTATTAGAACATGAGAAGCCATTTATATTAGCTGATGCACATTCAAAAGTCGCAAGAGGTCATTATGTAGGAAGGGCTACTGCATAGAAGATATTGCACGCAAGGCTATGGTGGCCTACAATCCATAAGGACTCCAAAGAAAATTGCCAGAACTACGATGTCTGTCGGAGGATAGGGAAACCGTCAAGAAGAGATGAAATGCCGTTGAATCCATAGCTAACCTTGAAGGCATTCAAGAAATGGGCAATTGATTTTGTGGGACCTATTAACCCACCGAGAAAAAGAAGTGGTGCGAGGTACATTATTACAGCAACTGACTACCTCACTAGATGGGCAGAAGCAAAACCAGTCAAGGACTATAGCACGGCTACAACCACACAATTTATTTTTGAGAATATCCTTACACAATTTGGATGCCCAAAAATTTTGATGAGTGATCAGGGTACTCATTTTCTGAACAGAACTATTGAAGCTTTGACTGAAGAATTCCACATCCATCATCAGCGCAGTACACCTTATCATCCACAAGCGAATGGTACTGTTGAAGCATTTAATAAAGTACTTGAGAATGCGCTAACCAAGGTATGCAATGTAAACCATGATGACTGGGACCTGGGTATTCCTTCAGTATTATGGGCATACAGAACGACATGCAAGAAATTAACTGGACATACACCTTTCATATTGGCTTACGGACAAGAAGCAATAATGCCTATGGAGTACATTATACCCATCTTGAGAATAACTGCATTTACAGGGGTGGCAGATCACGCAGCACTAGAAGAAAGGCTATCACACTTGGTTGGATTGGAAGAAGAGCGCTTCATCGCGGGATTCCACCAGCAAGTGCAGAAAGAATGGGAAAAAGCATGGCACGATCGCCATGTCAAGAATAAGTCTTTTCAGGTAGGTGACTAGTCCTACTGTATGATAGTAAATTCATGAAGTTTCCTAGAAAATTTAAAATGCATTGGATTGGACCATATACTGTAATAGATGTTACTAACGGTGGCGCAGTCCAGTTAGCCACTTTAGCTGGTGATTCATTACCCAATCTGATAAATGGGAGCAGACTAAAGCTTTACCACAATAGTCCTGCTTCGCAGCATCCATAATGATCAAAAGAAAGAAAAGTTTCTAGGTGCCAAGTATGGTCGGAATTGAGCACTAGAAACTGTGAAAAAGTCTGTACATAGACAGATAGAGATAGATATATACAGCGCCCCGCGTTGAAAAAAATAAAAATAAAAATTATATGCCGCGAAATCACTGCACATAACCAACGATGACCTGCCACGCAGTTCTAAGCAAGAATCCAGAAAATAGTCGTTATAAGTGTCGATTGGGAATATAGCCGTTATACAGTAATTCCTACCGACCGCTCGGGCATTTAAAGCATAGATAGCCGTTTTGATCACAATTTTGAAAGACAAGACAGCAAAGGCAACCGAATTTGGCCAACGGATACCACCATTAAATGAATATCTAGCTGTTCAAGGGCACGAAGAAGGGTCTACCACGCCTATAAATAACACTGCTTATCATCTCGCAGGTGTATCAAAATCTTAGAATTTTCTACAAATACTTCTTTCTGAGCTAGTTTTCATAAGCTGTCTGCAACCGTTGAAACTGTTTGCATGCCTAAGAAATTTTTATTTGAAGAAGAGTTCACGGTCGAAGATACTGTGAGGTTGTTCCAACACGAAGGAATTGATGAATTAATGAGAACCCCAAACAAGAAGATCGTTAAGGAATCAGAACAAAATCCAAGGAGATCACCAAGACACAGCCCCTCAATGCAAGACAAAGGGAAAAATCTAGTAGCGCGCAGATCAAAACTACCGCAGACAAGTTCGGTAGGGCCAAAAAAGCCCCTTGCTGATAAAGACATACCGTTAACTATGACTCCAGAATACATCTCGCCACATGCAGTAGATGCAGACTGCTGAAGAGCACAAAGTATGAGATACCACTCTCACCTATATTGAAGCATGTTGAGGTGGACAAAAATATGTTAGGAAAGATTCCAAAATGCAAATGGGAGGACTATGATCTACTAGCAATGCAGAAAGAGAAGCCAACTGAACCAAAGTTATAGTTCCAGCCCGATAAATACATGTGCTGGAAGAAGAAAGCAAAGGGTGACCTCACCTAGGTCACTGAGAGCTAGTTGTCAGGAGTAGCCAATTCGAGGCTGCTCAACCTGCTAAGGCTTCGACATTTCGACAGATCATCGGAGCTCAACGCGGTGGTGCGAACTCTTATGGCTCGCATCCACCAGGGATATTTATGGCTAGACCAAAATATCGACTTGACAATTGAATTAATCCACCGTATAACCGGATTAAGCAAAAGGGGAGAAGACCCAAAGAAGTTCTTCCAGGGAAAGACAAAGGATAAAGAGGTAGCAGCATTAATGAAGCAAACACAATCTGTGGTCAAAGGGAAGCGAGGCTTCTAGACGGAAGACATAAAGGATGATGGAATAAGGTTTGTCACGCAGCTGTTAGCGGGCAAAATCTTAAGGAAGTGCAGACCTTTAGAAGTAAACACAGGCGCAGTATTGCTTAGCGTTGCAGCTGCCGAGGGACAAGAATTCAATTTGGTCCCAATTTCTATTAAATGAATTCCTTGAAGAACTCAATGATACACAAATCAATGGTGGATATTTTCATTTCACCTGGCTAATCATATTGATCGGCTTCCTGGGGTGGAGGGAACTGAAGCACTATGTCGGAGTGGTCACAAACACTTCGGACTGCAGAGGTGCTAGATTTCAGAATCTATGGGCGAGCCTGAATCCAGACAGACAGCATGAAATAGCGCTGGTGTTTTACACATATTACGACTAGCTGCATGGGGCCATCATGCTTACACCTCGCATACCAAAGCAAGTGACAAGCAAATATATCCGCATTATAAATTTTTATGCTGCGAAAATGCATCTCCATTTCACCCAAGCGCAGAGGAAGAATGTTGATTGGTACCCTGGAAACTACCATATGTACGAGGAAGATATTGAGAACGTAATGAAAGAATGGCCAGTTGAATTCCGAGTTGAGGTCATGGACATCGAAAGTGATTCTGGTGAGGATAACCCTATCCCATGTCCCATTGTAGAAGAAAAAGAGTCAGGCAAAAGGAAGGATGTTGGAAGTCCTTCAGGACACAAGGAACCAAGGAAAAAGCAGAAAGCAAACAAAGACCAATTAGACACAGTGCTTCACGAAGATGATTATTTAATGATTGCCGCAAGGGTAACTGAACAAACGGAGGAACTTTCGACAGACAAAGAAAAGAAGGAAAAGGAAATTCAAGACAGCTTAAAGCAGAACCTGACTACATTGCAAGGGATATCCCAAAAATTTGATGAAGGTAGCAAAAGATTACCATTGCACCATGAGTCAGCAGCTGGAAAAGGGTCTGCGGGGACTTCGTAGAAGCAAATAACGGTTCCCGTGAGGTCCCATATTGTCCATTTGCAGCCACTATCTATCAGATTTACATTACAAGATCAAGCAATGCTAGACACAAAGAATGTAGAGCGCATGGAGCTTGATCTTGCAACCATACCATTGCTAGGACTCCATTACTTACAAACACAACTAGGTGAAGAAATGCATGACAGAACCATAGAAGCACTGAAAGGACAAGCAGAGTTACAAAGGAAACTTGAAGAAGAGAGCTCACAAAATTATATGAAATTACAATATGAAACAGATCGTCGACTGAGATTGGAGGGCACAATCACTGCCGTTGCAGGTAATATAGATGAGTTTGAAATTGAAACAGAACTAGCAGATACCATCGTAAAGATTGGCGATTTGGTCAATAGCCTAAGGAATGAGAAGGAAGACATGGAGATTCTCCATGAATCTGAAATTGCTGCCCTGAAAGCGCAGATCAATCCACAGACTCCACCAGTTGAAAAACAGTTGAGACAAGGAGTGGTGAAGACCACGACACAGAATATTGCTATCAAAGTCACTAAGTGCCAGAGTCTACTGGAAGCAACACTGAAGGCATTTACTACCCTTGAAGAAGATCAACAATTACAGGATGTAAAGAAGGAAGTGAAGGAAAAACAAGAAGTACTAGAGAAGATGGGTGAGGAGGTTAAGGCGCTGCCAGCAAGGGAGAAACTCCTTAAATACAGGGAAATCAACAACCTCAAGAAGGAATTTAAAGCGTTAAGGGAGAAGGAGACAAAAATGGGTGATAAGTCACAGAAATTAGTAGAAGACGCCGGCACGATCTCACAGGAGATCGAAGAAAAGTTGAAGAAGCTTAACAAGAATCAAGAGCAAGTGGAAGGCCAGATCATCCAAGAGATAACACTTGAAATGGTAGACACAGTTGGGAAAATTGAACAAGATACGAAGGCCACGGTAGAAAAGCTAACTCACACATTCCAGGACTTCGCTACGAAGATCAGCCAACAATCAGCAGAACACCTTCAAGAAATTCCAGGTGGCTCGGGGACGAGCCACAAGTAAGTGTTAGGGGCCTGTTGGGCCTGGCCCAGATGGGGAAATTTTGAACAGGAAGTATTGTGAGAACTACGGAGCAAAGCGCGGTTAAGCTTGAACAATTTTGGGATAAGTTTTGGTATGCTGTGAAGTTACGCGCAGCATAGTATCGGAGGAGCTGCGAGGTTGGTGTTGTGACGAGTACAGCGCCGCGATGTGCCACGTCAACGAAGATCCAGCTAAGCAAAGCATGGATGGATAAAGGCAATTATTTTGGTTAGGTCACAGAAGACCTATTTTTGGAAAAGACAGTCGATAACTACCAAGCAGTGGGTAGGTGCAGATCGAAGGTAGGTGACTGATCACAACGGGCAGAAGACTACTACTACTCAAACCAGTCATCTAAGGCTGGAAAAGAAGGAACAACTTAGCGGATGCAACATGTTGGCGTGCATATAACAAAAGATCCGCTGCCAGATATCAGTAGTCCGGTTTTGGGAAAACCGCGACAATTTTTGTAAACCTAAGGGTTCTGCCTTCAAGATGTAAAAGACATGACCTACGGGTCTTGATCTATAAATAAGACAATTTTGTAAAGGGAAAGGGTTGGTTAATGTTAAGTCTTCATTTTGTCGATTAATATTGAATATTGTGAGGTTTGCATTGTAAAGGCTTTGCAGCTGAGTGTGCAGAGACCTAATTTCAAGAGAGAAAGAGAAGAGCGTCTACAGTTGAGTGCATAGAGACCTAATTTCGAGAGAGAAAGAGAAGAGCGTCTGCAGCTGAGTGTGCAGAGACCTAATTTCGAGAGAGAAAGAGAAGAGCGTCTGCAGCTGAGTGCGCAGGCAAAGAACTATTGTACCCTTTCCAAGATAAATAAACAACAGTTCTTGTGGATGTAGCTTCCCATCCGGGGGGGTGAACCACGTTAAACCATTGTGTTATGTGATTGCTGTGTATGATTGCCATTAACTTGTGATCTAATTTACTTACAGTGCATGCATGAAGTTATTATTGCTTGTTATATGTTTACTGTGATCTGTATTCGCCGTGGAAAGGATGGAATAAGATGCTAAGTAATTCATGTATGGAGGAATATTAAACAGTAAAGCACCTATAAGTTTCGAATAAATAGATCGATAAGATAACCACACAGTTAGGTGTTAAGGATTAAATCGCAGTATCAAAGCACACAGCACTACGCATCTCGCATATTTGCATAAGTTATAGTGTTTATCAAAGCTAAGTAAGGATGAATGCTTAAAGGCTGTCGAATAAGATTAAGTAGAAGTGATTAAGTCTCATAAAACCCACCGCACGGCATCTGGACGCGTTGAGGGTGCAAATATCCTTGTTCCTGAAAATACTCGACGCGGAGTAGGAGACTCCGCGCGATCACCAAACGCAGCTGCGTAGTCTGTCACCGCACTGTGCATTAAGCAGCTAAATCACTCGCATCACAAGGTTGTGGAAACCTGCTTCTGCAACCACCCCCTCAACTTTGCCTCGGGTGAGACCTCAGGCTGCTTGCAGTCTGTTGCCGAAAGGGTTGGTGAATAGGGGTTTTGTTGGTATTTTGTACTGCGAAGTACCTGGGTCTACATTGGAAAACCTCTAGAACAGTGTTGCGACCAGCAAGATGCACTTGTAGATGGTGAGTGCCCAGGTGCATAGAATCACTGTATAGACCTATTACGGCATCGTATTATACTTGGTTATTTGTAAGTGCCCCCAAGAAAACTCTGTGAGTGTGGTGAAGTATATAGGAGGGGGGAAATATATCCTAGCAAGCAGATGTTAGATGTTTGGACCATCGACCGGCAACGTCCGCATCCTATGTAGATGTTTAACTGGGAGGCCATCTACATTTAAGAAGAGATGTATTTTACTTTCTAATTCAAGATAGTGTGAAACGAAAGTAAATTGTTGACACAAATATGAATATCAACGGTTGGTGTTAGATGTCTTGTTTGTGTTGCGGGGTCAAACCCCTTGTTGATTTTATTATTATTTTGGAAATGTTTGCAGGCGGTCTCTGTCTTCATTTGAAAATAAGGGATCACTACAAGTGAGGACACCATCTAAAGGAGATTCAGCATCAATGGTATCTGGTAAGGTAGTTATTACTTCCTTGGTTTGTAACCTTTGTTGGGCTATATATACGAGTTGTAATTGGCCTTGTAGTCTCATTAATTCGAGACGAGATTCTCATTTGGCGCACAAAATGGGGCACTGAAATGAGAAGTGGGTGGTCTCTCCACAAGATCAACAAGGTCGTGGTACCCGTGGATGGAAGCGTTCTTGGAATTCTTGGGTATTGATTTGCTCTATTATTCAATCTATGGCGCTAGGAAGAATCATGTGGGTGGAATTCCACGGGAAAATCATTCATCATGTGAGCAGCATTGTCGTAAGTTTGGATGGGTCTTGTGATGTTGTAGGCTCCACCAAAGTTTCTACAGCTGGTGAAACTCTTGTGGGAGAGGAGACTGATGGTGCTGCTAATGTGGTGATCACATTAATAGATGTTGATTCTTGGGATGGTGAGGGTGGTTCCGTGATCATCACTTGGGTGAGACGAATGGTTGTCAATGCTTCCTGATATCGAGGGAGTTCTGGGAAATGGTGCGTGTAGTGCCCATACTGACTGCATATGGAACAAGCATGATTCATACGCAATGTCTTGGACTTATATGTGGGCGAGGGAGATGCACCCACTTTTACCATCAGTGGAGCATGAGTGATGCTGATGGGGGTGACGAGCAAATTCCTTAGCTCTGGAAAAGTAGGACATAAGTTGGTTGCATGTCCTTATTGCCCCCAAAGAGAACACGGTCGTGTGACCCTTTGATTGGGAGTATTGATCATAAATGGGGATTTTAACCCCTACTGGTTGGTACCTCATGCTTTAGGATTAGCAGTTTCCACTAGATTGGATGTCGAGTTAGGTAATAGGGGTCCTTTCAACTTTGGTTTTTTGGTGCCCCCATTAGCGGTCTTAGCGACGTCCGATTTTGGTTTAGTTGTGGATGTCATAGGTTGGGATAGTGTAATCAAATGTGTTACGGGGCTTGTAGGCGTAGCAGCTGAAACAAGGACAAAATCATAATGGGCGACTGGTTTAGAGGCCATCTCTGGGTAGGGTGGTGTGAGGTACCATTTCGGTATTCCCAAAGTTATCCCAAGTAGAGTTAACTAAGCCATAACCGGTGTCCCTTGTACAGTCGTGAGAGGATACAAGAATGGGATTTGAAAAATTGGTGGTACCGATGGGATCAATGTTTGTTCAATGCCATGACTCAGCGGTGGTGGTGATGATGGTGTTGAGGTGGAGGCAGTGCCATTTTTAGTGGTGAAAAGTTTGCACATTAGGCCATCGGTTGTTGTAGAGATCCTTGGTGGTGGTCCCGAATATACTCCTAACAAGTTAGATTCCTTGTACATATAGAGGGAAATGTTAACATACGGTTGATCATAGCTCAGTACACTTGGTAGCACATTGTCAAGATTTCTTGTGGTGTTGGGGTCATAGTAATTAAGTTGGTCAAGAGTAACTACCTTCACATTTAAGGGAAACGTCATGATACGGAATACCGAGGAGGCTACCACCTTCATGGCGTACATGTAACTACGCACCAAGAGGATGTTGTAGTCGAGTTCGGCATCGACTACTTCGATATCGATCATAATCATATTGCCCCTCAACTCTATGGGGACATTTTGGTACAATCCTCTTAGTTGGGATGGTCTCCCATCATATGCGCGAAGAGCGATAGACAAGGGGACCAGCTCAGGGGACCCTAATCATTTCCAAACTTTTGCAGATATGACACAAGTGGATGCACTTTCGTCAATGATAAAACGATGGACCATGACATTCTTTACGGTAATTGGAACCTGAAATGTGACTAACGAAAGTAGTCACATGTCACCTTTGTCCAAATCAAAGGTCATGAGGTGCGAGTCAGATGGATCGACGGTGTCGAGTGCATTGAGTAATTCCTTTCACTGTGTTGGGAAACACTATGACACTTCTAACATGGACATGGCTATAGGGGAATGATCCAAGTCATCCACAATACTGTAATTGTGGGATACTTTCATGTGAGGGTTATTAGGGGTATGCCGAAGTGGAACTTTTGGAATCCGTGGGATTTGTTCGGTATTTGGGCGTGGTATCTACAGAGATCCCCCTTGAGGGGATAGGAACGTCTTCTACTTGGGGGGTGAAAGGCCCATCATAACTTCTGGCTCATGTCTGAAGGTTTACGTCCAATGTATAGATATTTTGAAAAGAGCCATCGTTGGGTGGGAGAGGTTCTTGATGTTGTGTAACTACCCCTTGATTCGCAAAGGGTTGTTGTAACACGACGGTTTGGGGTTGGGGAGGATATGATTCCTAGGGAGGGTTTGTCATTGTCTTATTTTTGGCCTTGACTAATTGTTGGAAATTGAGGATAAGAGGACAATGATGTGTGTAATGACCATAATCACCGCAAATGGAGCAGCAATAATTCGTTCTCGGGGTGGGATTCTTCCCTCGTTGGGGGGGGATATTTAGTCCCTACATTTTGGTTACCCGTATTCTGGTTTTGTTGGGAAGGGGGGTTTCCCCCTTGTCTCGACTGTTGATTCAGTTTGTTCTTACCTTTCTTCTTCCCCTAAGTCTGCATATTTTGGGGGTTGGCGGTGTTCAATTGCTCAAATTGTTGAGGTTGTTGAACGTAAGAAGGTTGAACTAGGTTAACTCCTATGTGGGGGGGAGGTTGTTGACCAATTGGGCATGGGAAAGGATAAGAAGGGTTATAACCAGAGGGTGGGATAAATGCAGTTTGCGCTCCATAAGAGGTGTACGTAGGAACGGATTGTGCCATTGGCGGTGTAGGAACCGTTGTCGCTTTGCTAACGTTTGGGTACATAGGACTATACGGTCCATATTGTAATTGACCAATGTTGGGGTTGGTACCGGTGTACGGGGTACTGACACAGGTGACACGGATGGGTAGTGGGGAACCATGTTGAATGGCCCTAATGTGGTAGGAGGAACCTGTCCTAAATGGGAAACGGACCCAATAATCCCATTTGTCGAATGTGACAAGCCCGAAGGTGTAGGAGCTAAGTGAGAGCTACAATCTTATTCTATTCATGCGTTTTTAAAGTAGTGCATTTCAGTAGTTGCAAAGGACCACAATCTAAAAAACCCATGATGTTGCGACCTGTGTGTTAGAGTTTTCACTTTTATTCAATTTAATTAGGATCTTTAAATGAAAGAATAGCAAGCACAACAAAACACAATAGACACAATAATTTCCCTCGGGGAAACCATAAAGGATAAAACCCCGCAACTTACTCAAAGATAGATTCCTCACTAATATAATATCACAAAATGGAAAACCCAAAAATAAGAAGTCTTCTACAACTCTCTCTCTTTCTCCTCCAACAAACTTGTCTTCTCTCTCTTGCTTATGCGAACTTGAGTGAGTGAGTGGTGTGTTCAAATGAGAGAGCAAGCTCTCTATTTATACTTTGTGTTTGGGTGACCTTTTTTCTAATTAGGTCGGCTTGACTAACTTGACTGGAACCACTTGTCCTAGGGAGACTCAATAATACCTTTTACATTTATTCTTTCGGGTGATATTGCCTCGACTTACAATGGAGGTTTTACCTCAATGACCTAGCATGACCAATCATAATAAAGACATCCTTGAATGGAGGAAAAAAATCTATGTCGAAGGTACAAGTAAAATACAATAATAATATAAATATAAAATGCAAATGAATATATTCTGAAGTGACATTTACAACAACACTCCCTCTTAACTAGGAAGTTATTCTCTCGCCATAGTCATCATCACTCTGGACACAAATTCTGGACAACGTCATCATCACTGGATCATCTTCAATGTTGGAATATCATCATCAACACTGGATCATCATCGTCATTGCTGCAATAATCCTCATCTCATTGATCATTGATTAGTGACAGCTCTCGAATTTATCTGTCAAAAGAAGTTCTACAAAGCCAACCCTTTTTCATGCTAGATGTAGTCCTAGCTCTCATGTAGGTATTCATCATCTCTACAAGAAATCCATCAAGTAGGTACATCTTGGGACCAAACATTACATTGCCACAACAATCACCTGCGTCTCCTACTATCATCTCATCGTATCCAAATCATCTCATCATCACACATGGAGAGAATCCCAAATGCACACCTCATTCCCAACAGAACACCCGTGTCTCCCACCCAATGGGTACAACCCAGGAGCACCCCAGGTGCATTACATCTCTCAACGGTAATCCCACGTCTACAAGCATGGGAGTACAACCTAGGAGCACCCCAGGTGCATTACGTCCCAAGGATAACATGTGTCTTCCACCATGCAAAAACCAGTCTAGGCGCACACAAAGTGTCTTAGTGACAATTGGACCTCTCAACGTCTTCATCATGGGAGTAAATCCAGGAGAATCCCAGGTTCATTACGTCCTAATAACCACCTGCGTCTTCCACTTTGCGAGAACCAGCCCTAGTGCATCTGTGTCTTCCGGTCTCATCACTCACTCTTTCGAGGAACCTCGATATGGATAACAACAAGCCTCTCTCTAAAGTACTCGAACTTCACTTTGGCTGATGGCTTGGTCAACACATCGGCTATATGCTTGTTTTTCGCCACATATTGGAGCTTCACTGCTCCTCTTTGCACCATATCCCAGATATAGTGATACTTGCTCTCAATATGCTTCAACTTTTCGTGGAACACTGGGTTCTCAGACAACTTCATGCAACTCTAGTTGTCACAGAAGATACAAGTCGCCTTGAGCCCGAGATCAAACAAATATGTCAATAGATTTTGAAGCCATACTACCTCACAACTAGCCGAACAAGCTGCACCATACTCTGCTTCAGTTGTACTTAGCGTCACGCATGACTGCTTCCTGCTAAACTAGGATATCATACTGAATCCCATACTGAAGCATCATCTTGAAGTGGTCTTCCTATCTGTGGCACTACCTTCCCAATCCGAATCAACATAATCATGCAGTTTCATCTTATGATTCGCCTAATACTTGAGCCCATACTCAATTGTACCCTTTAGGTACCTCAATATATGTTTTGCAGTCGTCAAGTGAACATGTATTGAATCCGTCAAGAACTGGCTCAGGGTGTTCACGGCAAAACATATGTCTGGTCTTGTGTTTGTTAGGTAGATAAACAAATCAATCATCTGCTGATACATCATGGCATCAACTATCTCTGATGAAGCATCACACAGTAGCTTCAAGTTTGATGCCATTGGTGTGGCCATTTCCTTGCAATCCATCATTTCAAACCTCTTCAGAATATCCACTACATACTTTCCTTGACCAAGGAAGATTCCATCCGCACTCTACCACACCTCCATGCCTAAGAAATAATGCATCATCCCTAGGTCCTTCATCTCGAACTCTGCATCAAGCTTCCTCTTTGCATCTGTAATGAGCTCATCCTCACCTGTCAAAAAACAGGTCATCTACATATAGTAGAAGTATCACTGATCTTCTGACTTCAACCTTGAAGTAAAGGTTGGAATCTTCTTTACTCTTGGTAAATCCTAAGCTCGTCAGGAAGCTATCCATTCTGTCCTACCATGCCCTGGGTGCATGTTTTAATCCATACAAGGATTTCTTTAACTTGCACACATGAGTTTGTTTGTCATGTGTCTCAAATCCCAGTGGCTTATCCATGTACACTTCCTCTTCTACTACACCATTCAGGAATGGTGTCTTGACGTCCATTTATTGTACCTTCCATTTCATTACTGCATCCAATGCAAGTATATATCTGATGGAAGTGTATCTTGCTATAGGTGCAAATGTATCCTCGTAGTCTATGCCTTATTTATGGGAGAAGCCACGTGCCACAACTCTTGCCTTGTGTTTTTTAATGCTACCATCTGCAGCATGTGTCATCTTGTAGATCCACTTTGAAGTCACAACAGACTTCCCTTCTGGTCTCAGAAATATCTCCCAGACATCATTCTTCATAATCGACTGGTACTCCTCAATCATGGAATCCTTCCATTCTTTCTTCTATGTTGTTTCTTCGTAGTTGGAAGGTTCTTTATCAATGATGTCACATAGCAGGGCCGCATAGATGGAGTATGATCTAGGTCTCTTCCTTTCTCTATGCATCCCATCTGGAGCGCCATACTTCTCTGCATCTTGTACTGGTTCTTGTGCCCATGTTTGTCTTCTCTTGTGGGAGTTCTTCTCATGAGGTGGTTTTACAGGTTCTTGTGGTTCTGCCATGTCGTGGTCTTCATGATCTTTTGGAATCGCTTCTTCCATCACTATGTCTTTGTCTCTGGTTATTTCAAGTTCTTCATTTTCTTCATCTTGAATTCATTTCTTCTTGAATGTTATAGCTGAATCATCGTCATTTTTTCTTCGAAACAGGTCTCTCTTGTAGGTGTCACACAGACATGAAACTATCTTAGCCAATGCTTCAACACAACATTCATCCATATCTTGTATTCATACGGTAACTTTATAGATGTCTTCCATCTCTACCATAACATTATTAAGAGCGTGCACTACTCCCAACATGTCAGCAAAGAGGTTTCATTTTAGATAACTAGCAATGCAATGTTGTATAGTACCATAGGCCACTTACCCATTACTTTCATATTAGTAGTATTCTATTTATTCATGTAACTTTTCTAACATGCATAATACACATCCTAAATCCAGGAACATAAGTATGTACACGACTGAAAAATATGATTTAAGTAATTAGATATACAAGAAATGACAATTCAAATACTTATCTTTGTTTGGTTGTTGGGTGGACTCCCTCTTCATCTTTGCTTCCTTGCAGGAACTATCGGATTCTCTGACAGTGTGCTCTACTTCATCGTCTGATTCTGAGGACTTGTGCCTTTCTTTCTTATGATCGGAAATTTTGAGCAAATATTCCACATTGTAGATCACTTGTTCTTTGTACTGGAGTAGACTCTGTGTGTCCCTTCTTCTTTATTCATCATAATACATATTCTTCATCACTTGAAGAATCATCCCTTTCTTCTCTGGTTCTTTTCCTTGTTGGTTCATCATCTTCAGCGATGTGATCATGATGTCTCTTCTTTTTCATCTTCTTGGAGGATCCTTGGTTTATGGGACAATTTCTTGACTAATGTCCCTTCTCATCACATGTGTAGCATCTAATACTAGATAGATCTCTTCTGGATTTTCTGTGTCTTCTGTAATGGTGGTCCTCCCTCTTGTTGTAATTTCTTTTAGTGTGAACTGTAAGAGCGTGATCATCACTTGCTCCCATATTCTCTTCTCGTTCCACTAGTCGAGCTTCTTCTTGAGTGCATTCTTCCCATAGTCTGTTGAAGGTGATCAACTTCTTCCTAGCACATATTCCTTGAATGAATGAGTCCCATGATCTTGGGATACCATTCAAGGTGTTCATAACGATCTCTCCTTCTACTTTTTCTTCAACTGCTTCAAGTTGTTCCTTGATTTGAGAGATCCTTGTGAAGTAGGATTGCATGGTATCTGAGTTTAGGGTCTTCACATTCTTGATCTGGTTCCTTAATGTCATCTTCCTATTGATGTTCTTCCGTTTGAATAACTTTGTCAAAGCATCGAACATCTCCTTGGGTGTCTTCAAAGACGACACATGGGGAATGAGATGATCTTTAATGGAGCCGGCAATAATTCTCTTGGCCTTGACCAAGTTCTTCTTGTGGATAGCTTTTGCTTCGTCTCCCTCTGGTGTTGGAACCTCCTCATTAACATATTTGTCCAAATCATTTTCTTCAAGGACAAGAGCAATCCTATACTTCCATGCTTAGAAGTTGTCAGCTCCCTCAACATTATCCTCAAGCTTGGTGTGGTGAGTCATTTTGAAATGAGAACCTCAAATGGAAATAGCAGAGATTTAGATCTTACCAATTTGAGATGCCCAACCTGGTTCTAGAGCTGGATGACCTAGGGTTGGATAGAGAAACCCTAATTTTTCAAACTTGGAATTTTGAACTTCTGCTTGGATATAAAGATGCACCTCCTCAAGGCGAGTTGAGAAATGTACTCCTTTTCGCAAATATGTGGACAAAATTGTAAAATAACTGATGCCCTAGTTTTCCTCCCGGCAGTAGTGACAGGGCCAAAGATGAAAATTATCGATTTTGAATTATGCTTCGACAGGAAGATGCGACCTCCTAGGGTGAGTTGAAATGACCTCCTTTTCAGGCTAATCTGTGGAGGGAAGTGCCCATAACAGGAAGCCCTAGTTTCTCCCAACCTAATGACTAAGTCAAAAATGAAAATTCTCCGAACCGAGTTCTACTTCCTCCAAAAGATGTGCCCTCCTAGGGCGAGTTAGCCTAGCCCTCTTTTTCAGATGATCTGTGGAGAGAAGACCTTGAACTAGGAAGCCATAGTTTCCCACTGCTGCACAATGCCTTCTTTTTAGGTTAGCTCTGATACCAAGTTAGAGTTTGCACTTTAATTCAATTTAATTAGGATCTTTAACTGAAAGAATAACAAGCACAACAAAACACAATAGACACAATAATTTTCCTCGGGGAAACCATAATGGAGAAAACCCCACAACTTCCTCAAAGATAGATTCGTCACTAATACAATATCACAAAATGGAAAACCCAAAAATAAGAAGTCTTATGCAACTCTCTCTCTTTCTCCTCCAGCAAACTTGTCTTCTCTCTCTTGCTTATGTGAACTTGAGTGAGTGAGTGGTGTGTTCAAATGAGAGAGCAATCTCTCTATTTATACTTTATGTTTGGGTGACCTTTTTCCTAGTTAGGTCAGCTTGACTAACTTGACTGGGCCGACCTGTCCTAGGGAGAGTCAATAATACCTTTTACATTTATTCTTTGGGGTGTTATTTCCCCAACTTACAATGGAGGTTTTACCTCAATGAACTAGCATGACCAATCATAATAAAGACGTCCCCAAATGGAGGAAAAACATCTATGTCGGAGGTACAAGTAAAATACAATTATGATATAAATATAAAATGCAAATGAATATCTTGCGAAGTTACATTTACAACAACATTGTGCCCGTAAACTGCATGGACGTAAATGTTGTTGATGCAATGTTTGCAACCCTAATTTTTGCGTGGAGGAAATTCTAAGATTAAGTGAAGCCATTTATAACTGTTGTTCGAGCTGCAAGGTTGTTGCTCAACCTCTCTCAGCATGAGCTAAGTTGTTATGCTTCTATGAATGTGAGGAGATTCAACCTCCATGTGTCGCGCCTTTGATTATTGATCTCAATCATTTTGAAGACATAAACCTAGACTGCTGCTCTCCAATGTGATAAGCCCTTGCTTGAAAATCTTTTGAGACATATTTGAATGTAAATGGTACTATATTATTGTATTATAACTTGTCTTAGTGAAATTTTGAGATAGAGTAGAGGTGATTGCAAAGGGTGAATGTAATCTCATCAAAGATTTGAGTTAGAATAGAGGGTAAATGAAATTATCTATAAGCTTGTATGTAATAGTGCTGCAAAAGTGTGTGTAATAGCATTCTATGGAGTGCTGCGGAATAGGAAGCTGCAAAATTAGTTTGTAAAAAGGAGCACTTTGTAAAGGAGGGAGCAGGAATTTAAGCCTACACCTTCATATCCTCTCTCCCATATATTATATTTAAAGTTGGAGGTTCAAGTCCATTTTGGAAGATGCATTCATTGGCATCAATAGTTGGTCCTACCCTCACTAGAAAGGACACTTATCCAAAATGGTCAAGGAAGATCAAGGCTACATTCATCTACAACGATCTATGGGACGACATCTGTGAAGGAAAAACCATTCTCACTGATGAAGGCACAACCATTAGTTATTATCCAAAACCTCCAACATCAAAAAAGGAACTTGTAATCTGGAAGACCAGAGACAAGAAATCGTTAGCCATGATCTCTGCTATTGTCAGTGAAGAGGTGACCTAGCATATATTGCTTGCAAAATATTGCTTTGAAGCTTTAAAGACATTAAAAGATTTGTATGACTCACATTCTGAAATGGAAGTGATTCAGTTAATTTTAAATCTATTTAGTTTGAAGCTTTAAAGACATTAAAAGATTTGTATGAATCACACTCTGAAATAGAAGTGATTCAGCTAAAGTTAAATCTATTTAGTTTGGATGTAAAGGATAATGATCCTATGTTGGTTGCATCTGAGATCAGAGCAAACATGCAGAAGATTCAAGCCTCTGATATGAAACCAGACCTTCCACTTGCATCATTTGTAAAGTCCCTTTATCCTATTCACTCCAACTATCTTGAATCTCTTCAAGCAAGTGACAAGTTCAAAGACCTCACCTTTGACACACTAGTAGAGAATATTGCGGACAGAGAGAAAGAATTTGAAAAGAACACAACTGAGCATACTGGAGAATATATTTGCTTTGCTCAGAAAGCAAAGAACAAGCCCAAAGACCCTTCAAAGGGATAAAGCAACAAAAAAGGAAGAGGAAGAAGGAATTTCAAAGGCAGAGGAGGCAGAAACAACTCAAGTAAAAGATCCTATCTGAAGTGCAAGCATTGTGGTAAGATTGGACCTGAAGCATATCAATGTTGGGATTCTTAGGACTCCATCAAAGGAAGACATAACCAGAATAAAGAAGACAAAAATAAGAGCCAAAAGGATGATAAAGCCCCTGATTCTACTCATTGTATTGTTGCACATTATAATATTGGAATTAATGAAATAACCTCTCTTTCATCTTACAAAGATTGTTGGTTGCTTGATACTAGTGCAACATCTCATATGAATATTAGAAAAGATTTTTTTGAAGAACTGAATGACATTATAGATGGCATAGTGTAATTTGCAATCAAATCTAGCCTAAAACCACAGGGAATTCTCTCAATCAAGATTAAGCTGCCTAGATTCCCTAATTTTACGTTAAATAATATTCTTTATCTTTCATAGTTGTAGAGAAGCTTATTGTCCTTAGTGCAGATCCGACAGTAAGGCCATCCCTTCCACATGTTCGATGGAATTGTAGAGATAATAAAGTCCTCTAACAACAAGGTCATCATGATCGGTTATGAATATGGATAGTTGTTTAAATTGAGGGGATCTTATGCAAGAGTTCAAAACTTTGCCTATCTCTCTCATCATGAAAAAGGTAATCTGTCATCCATTTTACTATGGAATGCTAGATTTGGTCATATGAATTATGACAGTCTTCTTTTATTAAGAAAGAATGGTGTATGTGGTTTTCCCACTATTCCCAAGCAAAAGAACAAATGTGATTCATGCATACTAGGAAAACCGATAGTAAGCAATCATTTCAAGAGTATAAATTCGGAGCATGTAGAAATTTAGAGCTAAGGCACTCTAACTTATGTGGC
This sequence comes from Larix kaempferi, assembly GCA_027924585.1. Taxonomy (NCBI): domain Eukaryota; kingdom Viridiplantae; phylum Streptophyta; class Pinopsida; order Pinales; family Pinaceae; genus Larix; species Larix kaempferi. The sequence goes on along the minus strand of BSBM01001219.1, from coordinate 6,539,536 downwards.
CCCATGCCAATTCCTTCTGCAAATGGAAATAAGGACATCATGACCTTTGTTGATGACTATAGTAGAATGTGTTGGGTATACTTGTTGAAGACAAAATCTGAAGCATTTCAAACTTTCAAGAACTTTCATGCATGGATAGAAAATCAAGCATAAGCATATATTGTTACATTTCAGTCTGATAATGGTAAAGAATATACTTCTTATGCTTTTGAAGACTATCTTTGCAAACATGGGATTACACATGAAACTTCAGTTCCCTACAATCCCCAACAAAACGATGTAACAAAAAGGATGACTAGAACCTTAATGAATACCGCATAGTCAATGATGTTTTTCAAGAATGTGAAGCTGATGTTTTGGGGTGATGCAGTAATATGTGTAGCATATTTGAGAAATAGAATTCCATCTCATGCTCTTGAAGATAATACTCCACATGAAATGTGGTTTGGCCACCTTCTTTTGGTTAGGCATCTCAGGGTATTTGGTTCCACTTGCTATGCCTTAATACCAAAGGAGCAAAGAAACAAGCTTGGTGGTAGAAGTTGAAGATGCATTTTCTTGGGGTAATTAGAAACCTCCAAGGCATATCGTCTTTATGATGAGGTAAACAAGAAGTTTGTTGTTTCCAGAGATGTCATTTTTCTTTAAACTAGTCATTAGAGGAAATTTGAGGTCTAAAATGGGCCTCCTAAGGAAAATAATAAAATAATAATTGAAATAATGAAATAATAGTTAAAATAATAAAATAATATTTATTAATTTTGGAGGAAAAAGGAAAAAAAAAAACTACTTTTTTGTTCGTATTTTCACAAATCTCCCCGTTTTTTAACTCAAATTTCAAGCGAGAGCACTCGTTGGATGTGGAATTAAATTCTGCATCCAACGAGTACCCACACTACATACTTTTGATGGGACCCGCTGCCCCAAAAACAAGAAATACCTGAAAAAATGTGATGATGACATCATCATCACATTTTTTCAGGTATTTCTTGTTTTTGGGGCAGCGGGGTCCCATCAAAAGTATGCAATGTGGCTATTCATTGTTAATTACGCATCCAACGAGTGCTCCCGCTCGAAATTTGAGTAAAAACACAGGGAGATATGTTGAAAATACAAACAAAAAAGATAGTTTTTTTTATGACAAATATCTCAAGTCAACCATTATGGTTGACTCATTTGATTGAAATTATATTGGTTCTTGAATTCCAACTCATCAAAAAATTATGGTTGGCTCGTTTTCTTATATGATGGATCGTTTTCTTATAAGGCCCATTTTAGACCTCAAATTTCTTCTAATGTAGAAATGACCAGTCTATTGAAAGACAGCTTGATCATCTAGAGAATTTTGCTCATCTAAAAACATATTATGAATTTGATAATGAAATTCCACATCTTGAAGGGGGGTCCCTATCTTGGATCAATCTATGGAATTTTATTTTGAAGCAACACCACCACCCCCTCATGAAGAAAATCATGAAGAAGAATTTCCTGCCATTTGACCTGAATAGGAGACTCAACTGGATGATGTGATTGAAAGAATTGGAAGATTGAACCTTGAAGAGAATGAAACACCACCAGTTGATAAACCTGGGCCATCAAGGTAGATTCTAAAATGGGACACAAATACACTTGAAAGTGTCCATTCAGATGAAGTTGGAAAGACAGGAACGAGAAGCTCAATTAGACAAGAAGATGGAGGAAATGAAGATAACTCAAGTGATGACATGGATGTCTCATTTGATTGTGAATTGAATTTTTCTGCTAACTTTGTACCAAATTCCTTTGAAGAGGTTGCTACTCGTGATGAGTGGAAAGAAGCCATGCAGATTGAATATGATGCACTCATGAAGAATGGAACCTAGAAGTTGGTTGATCCTCCAATCGAAACTAAACCAATTGGAAGCAAGTGGGTATACAAGAATAAATACAAATCAGATGGCTCACTTGATAAGCACAAAGCAACGCTCGTGGTGAAAGGGTATACACAGAAAGAAGGAATTGACTATGAAGAAATGTTCTTCCCCACAGCAAAATGCGGCACCATCCGTACTATACTCTCCTTGGATGCACAAAATGGATGGAAAGTTCATCAAATGGATGTAAAGACAATATTATTGAATGGAGACTTGAAATAAAATGTCTTTGTGTCTAAACCAGAAGGTTTTGTTGTGAAGGGACAAGAACACAAGGTATGCAAACTTGTCAATTCCTTGTATGGCCTGAAACAAGCACGTTGAGCATGGTATGAAAAGCTAACCAATCATCTTCTAAAGCTGGATTTCAAACATTATAATCTTGATGACACAACATTGTTTGTAAAGAAAGTTGGAAGATTTGTTGTGTTTCTTGTAGTGTATGTAGATGACCTTTTGATGATATGGAACAATGAAAGTTATATATCATCCATAAAGAAAGATTTAAAGAAAGGCTTTGAAATGACTGATCAGGGACATCTTCACTACTACTTAGGATTTGAAGTGACTCAACATCCTAAGTACATATTCATATCTCAGAAGAAGTATATTGGAGAATTGTTGAACAGATTTGGCATGATAGACTGCAACCCTCTCTCAAATCCAATGGAACAAAAGCTAAAGATCACATCAAGGGAAGGAAAAGAATTTGAGGATGCAACCAAGTACCGACAGCTTGTAGGAAGCCTTGTCTACCTTACCAACACCAAACTAGATATTTCTTATGTTGTTAGCATTCTTTCACGGTGAAGGACACTGGTCTGTTGCAAAAAGAGTTCTAAGATACTTGAAAGGGACTCAAGACTTTGCACTCAAGTACTCTAAGGTGGAAGACTTCAAACTCATGGGGTACTCTGATTTAGACTTTGTTGGAGACAAAGAAATAGGAGTGTCCACTTTTGGATACACGATGATTCTTGGATCAGCAGCTGTCTCTTGGAGATCACGCAAACAGTATGTTCCAACATATTCAACAACAAAGGCAGAATATGTAGCTACTACATAAGCAACCAAAGAGATTGTCTGGCTCGGGAAGATACTTGAATATTTGTAGGAGAACCAAGAGAAATCCACTCCACTTTTGATTGACAACGCTTCTAAAATCAAGTTGGCCAAGAATCCCATATTCCATGATTGAACCAAACACATCAACACAAAGTATCATTTGATTTGACACCATGTAGAGGCCAAGACGGATTATTTAGTACATTGTTCCACGAATGAGAAAATTGCATACATCTTCACCAAAGCACTTGGACAAGAAAAGTTTGAAAGAATTAGAACCATGCTCGGACTTACAAACACCCCTTTGGATTAAGGGGGGGATGTTGGAAATCTAAACCTCTGGGATTATAATTTCAACATTATTGTACATAATGTAAATATTTTCAGTTATGGAAGATGAGGAGTCTTGGAGACTCCAACGGATCTCTTGGAATTCGAAGTCCAAGAGTCACCTAGCTAATGTATAAATAAAGGTTTTGATTGATGAATAAATATAATATGGGAGTTATACCCGTCAATGCTGTATAATATGTGATTTTTATGTATGTTCCAAAAATGTGACAGTGAAACAATAGGCTTATTTGAAAAGATAATTTCAAATATGAAATGCTAAGGCGTTTTTACATGTCATATAATATTTTCATATAATCTAGAAGAGAATCTAAAGAATGGTCTTAGATTCTTTCTAAAGATCTCATCCATTTCATAACATTGTTCAAGTCTACGATTAGACTATGATTAGAGGAATCATGATGAAAAGAAGCTAAGCCTAAAACATAACCTATGATTGGAGGAAAAAGAAGTTTAGTCTAAAACATAGTCTAAGTATGAATGCACAATTTTGGCCATTGTATTTAAAGAGTGGAAGGATACATAATCATTTTGCAAACTTCCCTATGGTTATTGGAAGCTAGTAACACAAGAAGTAGAGTTATGTTGATAAAATTTTCAACAATTTGGGTCAATTTATAATGGGGTAAACCTGTCAAAGCATCATTTCACCATAAATGGAATTTGGGTCTTGGTGGATCTCTAATGAAACTTAAAATTTATGCCAATTTTTAATCAGATTTGTGATCAAAAAAAGAATCACTTTGGTACAATATTAACTTAATATATATATCTATATATAATTATCAATGTGCGATGTACAATAAATTATTAACTTCAATGCACATTAGAGTGACAACTTGGTGTTGTGTTATGGACTTGCATATTCAATTGTGATATTTAGTGCCACAACCTAGTAACAATAAACTCAAAGTTTGTTTCCACTTAGACATGTCGTGTATAGTTTTTGTCATGGTCATGCTTAACTCAATTTGATGTAGACAAACAACTCAATGGACTATTATATAGAGAAACCAAAAATCATAATATATTATTTTCTTCTGGTTTGTCACTTCATCTTCATAATACTGTTGCATTTATCTAATTTGATATATAAACAAATAAAGCATAAAACACAAGACGATTCATAAAATTCATAGTTGGTAGATAGACAAATGGCAATGCTCTTAGGTTTCACTTCTTTCATGTAATGCTATACATACCGTTGGACATTGTTCAATGATGTAATTTAGTTGAAGTCTTTAAAAAAATATAATAAAGCTATGGCACATTCAAATTATATATATATATATATGTATATGTGAGAGAAAGCATGCATCTAGAAATGTGACTTGTATCACAATCCACATTCACTCATAGACAAGTTTAAAAGACACAATGATAGTTTTGCAAATTCATATTATTGTCATGCAAAGTTTTCATGGAGAGGTATTTATTGATGTATTTGCCACAAGTTGCACAATGTTGGGAGCATAGGTGGGCTAGTTTGGGTGAAAATTTGATGTCATTTCAAGTCAAAATAATGATTTATAAGTCAAAATCATGATCTATAAGTTAGAGATGTGGAATGGCCTTTTGAATTTTATTTTTTTTAAATCACAAGTGTGGTACCTGTTATCACCAATCTTGTAGTTTCCCCTCCAGATGGATCCAAGGTGGATGGTAGAGGGGACAAGCAACTAAAGTGATGAACCAAGAGAGCCCTAGCTCCCAAAAGGATGGTTTTCATGCCAACCAAGGCACTCTTCGCTTTAGCTATCAAAGCCAAGATAGCAAGGGGGAGACCCAGATTTACTCCCGATAGGAGAGATGATAGGCAACTAAAGTGATGAACCAAGAGAGCCCTAGTTCCCAAAAGGATGGTTGTCACGCCAACCAAGGCACTCTTCGCTTTAGCTATCAAAGCCAAGATAGCAAGGGGGAGACCTAGATCTACTCCCGATAGGAGAGATCAACCCAATCACCAGATCAAATCAATCAGATGAAGTACATAGGGTGACAGGTATGGAGCCCTAGAATTAACGAAGTAGGACCATTGTGGAGACTTAGGAAAGGTGTGAAATGATAGGGAAAGATAACACACAATGATTCTATGATTAGGTATGATTTCAGGATTCAAAGCTAGTTCAAAATGGTCAAAATCAATTGCCTTGGGAAACATGACCCTTAAAACAGGGAAAGTGTCCCAAAATGTAGATCTGACCGTTAGGGCTTTCTAGCTATGCTTGATGAAGGGATATGACAATGTCTAAGTGCACAAGCAACCAAACAGGGATCAACCCACAGGGAAATTGGACAACCCAGGAAAGTCATGAGGGTTTGGAGAGATCAGTGCCTTGGGGTTTGGGCCTATGGAGTCACCCGGGTAGGACGTTTTTGAGAACCCACTTCACAATGTGCCCGATCTACAATACCCAGAAAGGATTTGCCAATTGAACAAGGAATTTGATCAAGGGAATTTTTCTTAGAATTTAGTTGATTTTAAATGAGGGTTTTGAATGACTTAGACAAATGGATAGATCAAAGGAAGGAGAAACTTACCTTGAGATCATACCTGACTGAAGGATGAAGTTGCCATGTTGTTGAGGAATGTTCCCGCAGAGATCAAATGGGAGATCTTTGATTTTTCTTTCCTTGAAGTGATGCCCTAGTCCACACGTGCGCCCTCCTCTTCTTGTGAAAGCAAGGAAATCGATTCAGTCAGTGAGATCAAGAATGGAGGAAATACAAGTAAATAGCAATAGCAACATAAAGTAGAAGGTAATAAGACAATAATACTCCCTGTTACCGACGAATAAACCCCAAAGAAGAGGCAGGGAGAGTCTCCCCTACCAATGCGTCCTCCTTGAACCAATTCGGCCTTCACCTGTAGATGAAAAATACATGGAAAAAAAAGATAGCAAGATAATCTCCAATAACCCAGTGCAAAGGAAGAACAAACATTTGAACTCCAAAAGCATTCACCACAACACAACAAGTAGATGCAATAGTAATTCTCTATATCAATAATCCAGAGCCAAAAGTCCCCTTTACAATGAGGATCTCTCTACTTTAAATAGGATGGAGAGACACCAAAACCCTAACCACCTTTTGAATGGATGGCTAATATTAAAAGATCAAAGTGATCTAATCAATGGTTGAGATAAGCTCAACATAAAAGTACATGGATCAATATAACAATACAATACATCAATGGACCAAATTGCCCTAGGAGAGGGGGTCCCACCAAATGTCAACGAATAAACATAAGATCTAGCTCATGGTGGGTCCAAGGGGAAATATCTAGCACCCTTGGTCAATCCCCATAGCACAATATCATCAAAATAATAATATAAGCACCAAATCGTGTCTCTCTGGAAAATTCACGAGCCTTAGGAGACTCCAGAAATCCATAAAAAATGTCAGAGTGATGAGTGTAGGCCCTATTATCACCTTTTTTGTACTATAGTTGGATTATCTGAAGAACCGCCATTTGACAAGCATGATGAATGTTTGTTCTCCAGTGTATCAGATGTTCCATCATTTGTGCCTAGCCAATTTTGGCTAGTCAGTTTTGTTTTTCAGTCGACATGACCATGGCCCCATGGGGTTTGTAATAAAGTGTGCTAGTAGGATTCTGAGTGGCTCGGTTCCCCGTGACTTGATTAAGCAACTAAGGTATTCCAGAGAGTTTTTTCCTTTGTCAATTATACTTTTCCTATAGCCGAGCTATAATCGATGAGGTTTTCTCCCGCTTCCTCCAAAGCTGAAATGCCCGATTTTGAAAATCTTAGCCATGGGGGGTTATTAGAGTCTATAAGCCTACTAGACACTATTTGAATAGGTTTTGGTCATGTCCTAGGTCCCTAGGACCCTCAGAAAAATTTTCGAAAAAATTTTACTGGGTCCTCCGGTTTTGGGTTTTTAATTATTTTTTAAATTTTAATAAATTTTTCCATAGTTTAAATGGTAAAATTTCAATTTGTAATATGTCAATCATCCGGGATCCGAATTCAGTGATTGAAGGCTCCAACCTTAAGCCAAAAATCATTCATGATCCCTGGACCAGTTTATCCCAAGTTTCGGATGTCAATCCAGCCTCATAATTAATAATTTCTCAAAAAAGTCAGTTACAGAGAAATTATTAGTTAAAATATTAAAAATTGAATATTTGGAGATAATCCAAATCTCTCCAAAATAATCCAAATGGATTAAAATAAAAGGCTAATTGATATGGCACTGGGCATTTATGAAGATTCCAATCATCTCAGTCATCATTCAGTCAACTGTACAATCACGGCAAGAGATCTCCTTCAAGTGAATTCGCCCTCCTCCATCAAAAATTCGTTTTGGTGATTTGGCACATGGTTATTGGGTTGTTGAGTTGCATTAATTGCTAAAGTAGGCACCCTCCTTAATGTGTGGCCACCTCATGGCTTGGCTCTTAGCATAAATCAAAGCATATCCCTATCTTCAGTCACCTTACTCCTCCTTTAGCTCATGCATTGTCTCTTGAGGACTCGCGCATTTGTGAGGTGGAGGATAGGTATTGGAGGGTGATACTACCAAAGATTGAGTGGGGAGCGCCTTGCCTAGGTGGAGGCCACCTCCCCACTCCCAACCACTTGAAACTCGATTTCTTCCATAATTTAACCATTGGTTGTGACTCCAAGCATATATTTGATGGATTTGATAGGATTTTGATTGGGTTTTTGGCTCTCCTTATGCCAAATTCGAATTAGGGTAGAGTGGGTCTTGGTTTTTGTATAAGTAGAGGCTCTTTGAGCTCTCTTCCTCATGGATACTTTGATGCAAGATTACTCTGCACATTTTGTAATAGCTTTTGCTTCACATTTTAAATAAAGATTTCAACTTTGGAGGTCCATGAGCTCTCATTTCTTGGTGTGAATTCATCTCTTCTTGAGGTGACATCTTCTATAAACCCTTCTCTCAATTATGCATCATACTTTATTAATTGCTAGCTTGTGAGGGCTATTTTTAGCACAATAGAGTAACCATTTGCAGTTCAAGTTGGTTCTTTGTGCAAAATTTATCAAGATCTAAATGGACATGAGTAGTCGGTTATACAAATTGTTGATTTAATCTTGATCTTTCTAGCATACTAGCATTGTTCATCTCACTTGTTGTTTGAGTTGTATGGTTGTCATTATGTGTTGCCAAAGTGAAGAAGGGTAAGAGCTCGGTTGCATTAAGCCCATGCTTCATCTTCAAGTCTTGGCCTCACATTTTGTGGTTGCAGGATCTACAAGAGTCTCAAAATCTTTCATCTTAAGAAGGCTAGGAAGAGCTCTTGTCAAGTTTTCCATCCATCAAAAACTTTATTTTTCCTTGGTTACCCTAATCTTATCTCTTCTAACTTCCCATCTTTGCTCTTCAAATCCTCTTTTGCTTTGACTGGCTAGTCCACCCTCTTCTAGCCATCATTCTCCTAGCTTAGTTTTTCCCTAGATCTATCTTTCCTCTCCTTGCTTTCTTCTTGCCCTAGTTTTCTCCTATCTTCTTGCTTCGTTTCTCTTCTCTTCCATAGCTGTCATTCCCCTACCTTAGCCATTTTCTTTCCCTTTAAATCTTGACCTTCATTTTTTCCCTTAGATTCTCCATTCGTCTACTTCCTTAGGGCTCTCCTTCCTCTATTTCTTTGTGTCCTCTCTTTGCTTCAACATCTCCTCTTGTCCATCCTCAAAGAGCCCTAATTCTGCCCAAAACACAAAAAAATGAGTTCATTTGGTTAAAAAATCAGTTTGATTAAGTGAAGGATTTAGTTAGTGGCTAGTTTCTTTCCTAGTTTAGAAGTACTTACATCTAGTCTTTAAGATCTCTTTTCTAGATTCTAGATCTAAGTAGTCTTTATTTTTGTTTAAGTTTCTCAAGAACAACTAATGCTAAAGGGTGCCTTGTTGAGTTGATTTAAGCTTGTGTAGGTATTTGTAAGGAGAAGAAGGACTGGAAAGAACAATATTCAAAGAAGAAGAAGAGCAAAACCCAAAGAAGAAAATTGAACCAATAAGAATATCTAAGACAAATGAAGAGGATGATAACCATGAAGACATAAAACCACTCTCCTTTTGTATAAGCCATTAAGGGCTTCCAAGTATTTCTTTCATATGTTGTTTATTTTCTTGAAAATACCTTTCAAGGGTTTAATTCCCAAAGGTAATTGTAATCCGTTTAATAAAAAGGCTAGGTGGGATAAGGCCTCCCACACATATTTTCTCCTTCCCCATATGGGGAAGTTTGTTTCATGCATGCTTAGATTAGTTTTACTTCAAGTTTCTAGATTAAAGTCAATTCTATATTTAGATTAAACTCTCTTCCAAGTTTTGACTTGAGTTAGCAACCTTGGGATTTCATCCCGAGGGCCACATTATTTTGTGGTAGCTTCTCTATCCCCATTAGACTCCTTGTCGAAATTCAGCTAGCTGGAAGTTCTCAAGGACTGGTGGTTCTAATGGTCACCTTGTTTAGAGGTTGATCCCACTTTGTTGTTCATTTCTTAATTATTTGATTAATTTTGGCCTTAGAAAGCGTACTTCTGTTATCATATTCTATCACTTATTTTACTTCAGAAAGTGCACTTTTCTTTTACGCAAGCTACTTCTATTATAATGAAGAACAAAGTCTCTTGAACTTGAAATAACCCAAGTCAAGAGCACTCTCTGTCGGAGAGAATTTTTTTTTTAGTTTGCATTTCCCCTTGCATTAGGCATATTAGATTAAATAAGTCTCTTGAACCTTGTCATAAGACAAAGTCAAGAGCACTCTCTATCGCAGAGCTGAACTGTGTGCTTAAACAACAATAAAATATTTCAACTCACACCCCCATAATAATTTATCTTCGTTGCTATCTAACACCCGTATGCTCTGCCAACCTGGAAGGGTTGGGCTAGTACTCAGAAAGGTGTTAGATATGATAAAATTTTGTAACACAATAAAATTTTCACCCCACAACCAACGAACCGGCGTTGCCTTTCGATTAATATTTAAAGTGCTATTCTGGGAGGTGGAGCCGGAGTGTCGTTGTTCAGACTTCGAGGGTGGTTTAAACATTGCACACTTATCCTCTTGATAACTGGACAGTCCGTCAAATCACCATGAATAGCCACTGAAAGTATTACTTTCCGATCTCTTTGCTTACCTTGTTGATCTTATCCTAATAATCAAGACCATTAAAACTTTCAATAAACCAAGATAATTTGCAAAATGATCTCACGAACTTATCTCTCGAACGCTTGTATCAAGCAACCCAAGCACTCAAGCGATTTTTTGACTCCATAGGGCACTGGTCCTTGATCTCATATTTTATTTGCTTATTATCTATCTGGAGTACTTGTGTTAATTTCCATATGTGAGTGACTTGTACTTAAAGATTCTTAAAGTGGTTGTGAATCAGTGTATCTCGTATCTTAAATTGCAACGTGGATTGCTCATTTATCTTGTGTCTTATTCAAAGTATCATTGTGTCTTTCATCTTTAAAACTCCTAAACAACATCCATCCGCATCACCATACACTAAAACATTAAAACACATTGATCCATAGACAACTCTTTGTAGGGACTACCCCCATTGGCTTCATTAGGAGTTAGCCTAAACGGAGGAGCTGGGATTCAGGTGACAATACCTGGATCATTGCTTGCCCCCAAGGCCACACTTTCCCCACTTGTAGTGAGGGAACAGCTTTCAAAATATTTCTGCTACTGGTGTGCATCTCGGTGGACAACATCTTTGGCGCCGTTGCCGGGGAACAAATCTTTTTGTTCATGTACGACCTTATTTTTTTCTAGTTTGTTTTACCTTTTTGATAGATTCTAAATCTATCTGGTGACTCCACTGCCCTTTTTTAGTTTCCCTTTTTGGTATATTTTTAGTCAAGTCACTCTCTGAAATTAGACTTGAATCCACCTGGCGACTCCACTGTCAGTTAACACCTCAAGGTATTCAACTAGAAGAAATTCTGAAGGCTTGCTTAGTTTTATCCTTGAGCCTGAAAAGGTTTATAGGAGAAGACTAAACAAGCTTGCTTCTCATAGGATCCTTGAAGAACTTGGATCTGAGTCTATTTTAGACATCCATTCTTTGTTCCAAGAAAACTTGGAAAATTTTGAAAATCTTGAAACTAATAATTGTTTTCCTTCCACAATGGGTGAGTATTTCACTCAACTCGACTTTTCTCAGATACCAGGTCAACCCCATGAGGTTCCTGATAAGGCCATCGAAACACTCATGACTTTTAATGGCATTGATGCCTCTACATCTGCTGAGCAACACATAAGAAACTTTTCCAGACACTGTGGTTCCTATGTTAGAGGCACTGACAAACATGAAGATGTATACCTGACCCTTTTTGCTCTATCTTTGGATGGTAAAGCTGGAAACTGGTATGAAAATTTGCCGAACAACTCTTTAGCCACCATAGCAGCTTTCAAAACTGCTTTCCTCGACAAATTTGGCAGCAAAAAGGAACCTAGACATCTAGTGGCATCCTTGACCAACATGAAGAAGTCAGATACTGATACTATGGATGAATTCAATGCTAAATTCACAGAATTATCTAATTCCATCCCTGTCACTTATGCACCTCCTACAGCTTCCTTATTGGACTATTACATAGAAGCATTGAGTGGCAAGATACACTACCAAATAAGAGACAAGGAACCCACTACTTTACTTGAAGCTCAGAATTTGGCTACCAAGATTGACAAAAACATGATGTCTTCTGGGGAGTTAAACATCCAAGGATATTCTATATCTTCAATCCCTCCAGAAGCTCCTAAACCTAAACAAAAGGACCCTTTATCTATGAAGGAATCATATGAGAAAAAGATAACGAAAATGTGTGAGAGGATGGAAAAGGTTGAACATAAACATGTAGTTCAGATGAAGGAAGTACAAAATAAAATTATAAACATGGAAAGAGCACATGTTCAATAGATTCAACAAACTCAACCGGTTCAAAGAAACTACCCTCCAAAGACCAACTGGCAGAAAAAGGCTCCCAACAATGAAAAGAGGCCTCCCAATCAAAGAGAGGCTGCTAACATGACTGAGGACTACATACCATTTTGTAGGGCTTGCAAAGATTTTCATGAGAAATTTTATTGCTACTTTGCAAACTATGTACAAGAACATGGATTTCCAGAGGGTAGTACTAGTAAGTCTTCATCAAGTGAGCCTGAGTGCATAAACTATGTAGGTTACTTTTACGATTTTCTCGAAGAGAGTTGGAACCAGTTAAGTCAACCTATTACAGAAAGTATGACTTTTTCCCATCAGATCCCTGATGATCTCATCAAGGAAATTTGTCAAAGACTGAATTCTATTGAAGACCCTCCTCGTGCCAATGAAACAAAAGACATTTATGAGTGGGAAGTTTTTCAAGACTACTTCAATGATGATGAACATATATGTACTCCTGATCCATCTCTAGAAGAAACCATTGCAGAGATTGACACTCATAAAGAAATCCATGAATTTTGTAATATGTGTGATGATACTCCCAGTTGTTCTCCACATGGCAGTGAAGATTCAGAAACAGGGATCCCTTGTGATGTCTTTGAAACACATTTGTTTGAAGAGGATTTTCATGAAGTTGAGGAGGATAGGCATAGCTTAAAGGATGACATAAGTGATGATGTGTCCATCATGGATGACATAGATGTTGACAATGATGAATGGACCTTGTTAGAGAACCCTACTTATGCCATGTCTAAAGAAGTTAACAATGAACAAAATCCCTTGGGAAACTTTGTTGATAATCCCACTTATGAGCATGAGGATACATATAGTCAGGAATATGACATAATGCATGAAGACTCCCCCATATTTGAAAAAGATATGGATGATGACTATTGGACATACATTGGAAAACCTATTTTCGATGTATCTAGAGAAGGGAGTGTAAAGGCCAGACTTTCAAGACCATACTCACTTCATAGTTGTGACCAATTTGCTAGTGAAGGGTGAAGGCTAAAAGTTGAAAGGCTAGGCTAAGGGATGACTACTAACTTGACATTGTGACACTTCGAAAATGGAAAGGGAATACTCACTCTAACATATGTTGGACAAGCAATAACACGAGGGATGGCAGTGTCTCACAGATGGGTAAGTTGATCAAAGAGTGCTTATTCAACTTAGGCATCATGTCTACTTTTATAAAAGATTATCCAAGTTGATTAGGATCCATTGATTTCATTTCATGGCATTTTTGGCCTACATAACCCTTCGGATCTCAGGTGTGCTAAGAAGCACAACTAATCACAGCTTGCATCCAGGGCATGTTCATACATATACATAAGGTGATACGAACCATTACACCAAAACCTCGAGATGTTAGTGAAGGCCGCCCACTAGGATCTTAACATCCCACCACGCTCCGCAGTCCAGACTCTGGGATGGATGTGCACCCGTACCGTGGTGTCCCCTTTGCACCGTACGAGTCCCGGGCGAACACTGCAATGCCGATGTTTCCACCCGCTCTGTGACTTGAACCTTGGTGGAGGCTCTGATACCAAATGATACGAACAGTTACACCAAAACCTCGAGGTGTTAGTGAAGGCCTCCCACTAGGATCTTAACATAAGGTCAGCAATCGTTTAGATATAGAGATTAAGAACCATTACTTTTTTGGACCTTTCTTATATCTTCAAGGAGTATTTTTAGCTTTTGATTGCTCTTTCCCTTTACTCACGTGTGTTGATAAACACATTCTAGAGTTTACAGTTTCCTGGGTGAATTTACATAAGTAGTACATGAGCTTTCAGTTTTATCCAACACATCTTAAGTGACTAGGGGGACTTTGTACCAGTGCTAAACATCGGGACAACCGACCATAATGATTTAGGACTACAATCCAACTCACCAAAGGTAAGTTCGGTCACCAACTCAGAGCCGAGACACAAGAAACAGGGAAGCTTATCCAACACAGAGGCTAAAGTGGGGGAAGGTCCTCCATGCCACTAGTGAAGTAGTAAGTCGGGGTAATAAACAACTGGGAAGGCAATAGATGGATGAAGACATTGAATAATGAAACCATAACTAGAAATCCAAAGTATGGTGGGAATGATCACCTCTATTCTCCCTAGGGAGGATAAAACCAATGAGTGTGGATAGTGAACTTCTAAGTCTGAGTGGAGACAAATAAATATATATAAAGGTACAACTAGGTCCACATATCTATATGATCGCCAGATCATGATACTAAATGCTAAGATATGCTACAAGGATGAATATAAAAGCAATATAACCATAACACAAGAATATACCTGCTAAGTCATATACCTAAATGCACATAATCTGAACCAACATCTGTCCTCTGAAACTGCTGTTGCAACACTGGGCAATACTGACTGCTCTGTATAAATGGCTAAATGGCTACATCGGTCATCTGTCTGAGTGTCCTGAAACTCAGTCATGGCATGGGGAAAAACACTGTTGTCCATAATATAATCATGATCCATGATAGATGCTCATCTCAGCATCTCAATGCAAGGGAATTGGCTAAAAAGTGTACTGGAATCAGAAAAAATAGTGTATGGTAGCCTGGCTACTATATATGTGATAACAATACCATTATGCCAATTTAGCCAATTTAGTTAATGGAATGGATTGAAAATCAATGGAATGTATTGAACACCAGTATAATAAGCTTAAACAAGGACGCCTAGGGTTTGGGCTGGTGTGCGGGCTTTGGCCTTTGGCCTGGTTTGATGGAAGAAGTGTGTGGAACCCTGGTCAACTATTCAGATGATTCTGGATCTAGATCTAGTATTTTCTCATCAGACCACGAGGTCTTCTTGAAACAAGGCTCTAGTGGGGGGGTTGGTTCGCCGCATAGTTGGAGTAGTAGATCTACTGGTTACAGCTGGGATTTTAAGGCTACTGATAGGAGGGCGGTGGAGTTTTCAAACCCTGGGCCACCTCTCTGTTTTCGGTCATTTCCTGATTAGTTGGTTTTGGTGGGAGCAGGTACCTTGGATGTGGACAACATTGTACCTCCGGCAAGGGATTATTTATGCAGGATTCAATCGAAGGTGTGGTTTGGTGGTCCCGATCTAGTCTCATGTGCAGATCTGCCTTCTCAAAAAGATATGATTACCAATTATGTCGTCGACTCATTTCACTCTCCTCCTTTGTCAAAGTGGGATAGATGGACGATCATTAACAATAATGAAGAGGTAGGTACTCCTGCCCGTTATGGATTGTTAGGTCAGAAGATTTCATGTCAATCTCCTACTTCTAAGAATGAATGCGAAGATTTTGTGGCGAATGTTCCTGAGCTGCCTTCTTTTTTTGTGGATGAACCTAAAGGTGGTGAGTTAATTGGTAGTCGCTTTCTTAAGGAGGATTTGGAAGGGTAGACTATCAAGAGATTGGGGAGTCTGGTGTCTGGTTTCCTTGGCACCCAAGGAAAGCGGAAGAAAAAAAACGTCCTGACCTCTAAAGGTGTATGTAAGGAGTTGGTTGTTGGAAGAGATATTTTAGTCATGGAGATCCCGAAATTCACTTAAAGAGTGCTTATAGGGAGATTTTGTGGCAGGATGTTTTCAGGGACTTCTGTTAATGAATGGATTGAAGGCTCCTAGTGAAGGTGATTTCTTCAGTGTCAGAGGTTTTTGGTTTGCCGTGATGGTGGTATGGCTTTGAATTCAATTTGGTGGAAGAAATGGAATCCATTCTTCATCAAGTCTTGCTATTGGGTAAATGCACTTTAGCTATCAAGCCTTGGCATCCTCTGTTCGATCCTCGAAAGGGCTCATTGGCTTCCTTTCCTATTTGGGTTAAACTTCCTTTTCTTCCGTTGGAATTCTAGTCTGAGGAGGGTTTTAAGGAAATTGGGGATGCTATCGATAATATTATTGCGATGGATGCCGATCTGTTCAAATCTTAGAGGCGTTCAGTGGCGCACATTCTGGTGGAGGTGGATGCAAGGCAAAAACTCTTTGAGTCCCTAGATTTGGTTGTTGGTGAGAGCATATTCTCACAACCCTTAGACTATCTCAATGTCCCATTTTGTTGTGCACGTTTTCATTTGTATGGGCATGTAGTAGAAGATGGTGAATTATAGTTTGTTAAAAAAATATGGAAGCGTAAAGAGGTACCTGTAGGTGATGAACGTATTTCAGAATACTTGAAATCGGAGGCTGGATTAGAGACCATTCAATGCCAGGTCAAGTAGGAGTGGATCAACGACGAGATCATTCAGGACATTGTTCTTCCCACTGAGTCGAGAAAGGACGATGACAACTTGCCGACCATTGATTCTTTACTTGAGGGATATGAACTTTCGTGCATCCAGTTGGTGAAAATGGTGGAGCTTTGGGAGGAAAGTGGGAAGGTGGTTAAGGAGACACCTAGGGCATCTGTCATCGAAGAGGTTGTGGTGTCATCTACATGCAAGGAGGTGGAACCTCTGGCAGAGAGTTTCTTACCCATGGTAGTTGATTCGATGCCACCTCTTTTAGATGTATCGAGAGTTATTCCAGGGAAGGAGACAGAAAAATGTGTGGTTTCTTTTGTTCCTCACAAATCTATTTCGAATGAAGTAGGTAGTGTGTTTAGTAGTGGAAGTAGGGGCCCATACTTTTTGCGTTCGTGTGTGAAAAATGCAGGGGTGGTGGAAGGGATAGAATTGGAACAATCCTCCTCCTTAGATTTTGCAAAAGCCGGGAAGAAATATCTTATGTTTCATGCAAAGGAAAAATCCAAGCGGGAGGTTTCACAAGGGTGTCAGCTTCATATCTCAGGGGTACTTAGAGCTTGCAAACCCCAGGATGGGTAACCTTCATGAAACTTATCTCCATTAATGTTAGAGGCCTTAGGGGGCGGGCCAAACTACTGTCCCTCAAGCGATTAGTTGATGCGGAGAAACCGGATTTTTTGTTACTACAAGAGACAATGACTACTAGGTTGGAAATTGTTAGGAAATTAGAGAAGATGTTTCCATCACTATGTTTCTTCTTGGTGGATGCATGTGGGAGATCTAGAGGTCTGATTACTGGGGTTTCCAAGCGTTTGCAAGTCATTAATACTTTTGGAGGTCGGTCTACTCTATGGGTTGAAGTCCTCTGTCATAAGTTGGATCAAAATTTCCTGATACTCAACATATATGGGCCTTATGAGGAAAGATTTGAGTTCTAGTCTTCGAAGTTATCTAAGGAGTGCTTTTAGGTTGGGTCGCTTATTTCAGGTGGTGACATGAACCTTACATTGGAAGTGGAGGAAACTTGGGACTATTCAGCGAGGGCAGACACTTTGGCAGCGGATTTCATGGATCTATTCGAGCTGCATGGCTAGATCGATGTTAAACCAGTTGAGATCAAACCTACCTGGACAAACAAGCGGATTGGTGACCAAGGTATTTCTAAACGCCTTGATAGTTTCTTTATGAATGTTAATCTGTTTGAAGATAGGCATTTGTTCAGATCCTGGGTAGGGTCTTGTTTGTTCTCGGATCCATTAGAGGAAATTTGGGTAAAAAATGGGCCTCCTATGGAAAATAATAAAATAATAGTAGAGAGAGAGTAAAAAAACTGCTTTTTGGATCATATTTTCAACTTATCTCCTTGTAGGTTTACTCAAATCTCAAGCGAGAGGACTCATTATTATGCATCCAACGAGTCCTCCCGCTTGAAATTTGAGTAAACCTACAAGGAGATAAGTTCAAAATACGATCCAAAAGAGTAGTTTTTATTTTTTCCCTCCAATTTTTTTACATGCACCTTGTTTGAATTTTAAAGCATTTTGATTGGCTAATATGTGATGGCAAGAAATTGTACTTTAGGGTTAAAAGGCCCTTTTTTCATCTAAATTTCCTGTAAATATTTCCCTATTTTCTTGGAAATTAGGTCCCCGGAGGAAAATCCAAGTGCTCCTTCTAAGTATAATTCTAGTTGGTCAGGTATTCCTTGCTTTTGAGCTTTGGTTGAAAATTTGTGGGTCCATCTAAAGGGGGAGGCGGGTCGTGCTTCTAGTCAATTTGTTGTGAGTCTTAAAATTCTAAAGGCTAGAGTTAGGGAGTGGATTTTGAGAAGAAAACGCTCCAGGGATGAAGTTCTGGTGGGTGTGGAGTCGAACTTGGAAGATTTATATTCCGAAGACCCTCTCATTTTTACAAATGGGGGGAGGAATGAATTCATCTCTAGTTGGAATTGGAGAAAATGAAGATCTTGGAGGACATGGAGATGGAGTGGCGTCTGAAGAGTAGAGCACTCTGGTTAGAAGCAAGAGCTTTGAATACCAAGTTTTATTAGTGGGTGGCATCCCATCGAAAGAATGTGAATACTATCTGGGACCTTATTGATTCTGTCGAAAATCCTGTTAAAGGTTTTTCTGGATTGGCATAAGAGGTTATCTCTTATTTTCAGGGTCTATGTTCGGAGCCACCTCAGTATGATATGTTGGGGATGCTTAATGTTATTCAGAAATTCCCTCGTATGTTAACCGTGGAAGACAGCGTGGATGTGTATAGGGCAGTTACTTTAGAGGAACTTCATTGTGTTTTGAAGTGTTTATGTAGAGATAAGAGCCCTTGGTAGGATGGTTGGCCCCCAGAATTCTATTTGGACTTTTTTTAACTTTTGGGGGAGGAATTACTTCTGGTTGTTGAAGAAGTTCGTCTTTTTGGTGTGGTCCCTAAGGCTATGAATTGTACATTTATTGCATTAATCCTCAAGAAGGATAGGCCCCGTTCTTTTGTTGATTTCATACTTATATCTCTTTGCAATGGGGCTTATAAGATTGTTGCAAAAATATTGGCTACCCGGCTGAAGCCATTTCTTTCGGCATAGTATGTCTCTCAAGCAATTTGTTCTTTCGAAGGGGCGTCTTATTCATCAAGCGGTGGGTGCAGCTCAGGAAGTTCTTCATTCCATCAAAGTTAAAAATCTCCAGGTGCCTGCTATCAAACTAGATCTTTCGAAAGCCTATGATAAGGCTTCTTAGATCTTTCTTCGTCTAGTCCTGTTGCATATTAGATTCAGTTTAGAACTTACCAACTAGATTATGGTTGTGTTACTTCTTTTGTCTTTGTGATTCTGATCAATGGGTCTTGAACCCCATTTTTCAAGGCCACTCGTGGACTTCCTCAAGGATGTCCACTCTCTCTGTACCTCTTCTTGTTGGTTATTGAAGGTCTTAGTCGATCCATCATTTATGAGCACTCAAGGAGGAAACTAAGGGGTATTTCCTTTAATGATCGTGAAGTACTTACTCATCTGATGTCTGTGGATGATCTTTTTCTATTTTGTAGACAATATGAAGTAGAATGTATTCGGTTGAGAGATGTTTTAGACTGCTTTTGCAAGGCATCTGGTATGTAAATCAACATTGAGAAATCACCCTGTATACACTGAATGATCAGGTGGGTGCTCGAGGCTTCTGGAGTAATCGCTTTCCATATGATTGTTGTGTAATGGAGGAGGGTATTCCCTATCTTGGATTTACTTTAAAACCTAACATATATGGGATCAAGGATTGGGTTTGGCTTGTCGAGCGAGTAGCAGGGAAGGTGTCCTTTTGGTGCAACCATTGGATTTCCAGGGGTGGTAGATTGATTTTGGTGAAATCTATTCTTGAAGCAATTTTGGTTTATTGGCATTTACTGTCTAAAATTCTTGTGGGTACTCTGCATTCGATAAGAAAGAATTGTTTTAACTTTCTTTGGAGAAATGATCGGGTAGATAAATCTCTGCATCTTGTTAATTGGAAGGTGTTGGCTGCCCCTAAAAGACAAGGTGGGTGGGGGCTGGAGAATATTTTTTTATTTAATAAGGCATTGGCTGCAAAATCTGTATGGAATTTTTTGAAAATGGATAGTCTCTAGAACAGGATTTTGGTGCCCAAGTACATAGCTCCTGCTTCGGTGATAGACTGGATTAGGAGTAGGGAGAAATCTGTCACTCTGTGTTCCAACTAGTGGAGAGCATTATCTAATGCATTTAAGGTCTTGGATTATCATATGGCTTGGAAGGTTGGGAATGGTCGTTCGCTACGAATCAGGAAAGATGCCATTTTTGGGCTTTCTAATGAGCATTTGCTACTGGATGGGCTCATCGAATACTTACAGAGCATGTATTTCACCACATTGAACAAGATTTCTAAGTTGATGGGAGTCAACATTTGGCGACAGGAATGGTTGGGGGCAGAGGAATTAGGTCTCTCAGGTCTTTGGAGATCCTGCTGGTATTCATACATTTCTATGGTGGTAGAAGGACATGTTTTTCTTCATAGGGAGGAGGATGATCTTTGTTGGAGCTATAATCCTACAGGAGGTGGTTAAAGTGCTAGATTAGGTTGTGAGTCTTTATTTTATATGCTACTTTAGCCTTGGTGGTGGTGGAAGGATATCTGGAAGATAAAAGACCCTCCTAAGAGTATTCTCCATTTCTAGCTAATGTTGAATAACATAGTGCTGACTTGGGATAAACTTCAATGCTTCAGCTTTTAGGGTCTTGGGGTTTGCTCCTTGTGTAGGAATGCAGAAGAGTATGTTGTGCACCTTTTTGTCCAGTGTACATTTGTCAAGTCTATAGGGAGGGAGGTTAGCAGATTGTAGGGTTGTTATGTTCTAGTGTTTGATGATTGTAGGCCTTGGGATTGTTTTGATAGGGCTAGCCAGGAACATAATTTGGTTAGTGGTTTTGGTTCCATGTTGTATCTTGATACTCAACATTTTTACAAAGGATGGGGTGGTTTGGGTTCTGGAACCAACAATCAAGCTGAGTTTAAAGCCCTATTTTTTTCTTCTGAAAGTGGTTTTCAAGATGACTATTCTCAATCTGCAGATTTTGGCTAATTCTGAGTTAGTGATCAAATCTATGCAGGAGCATTCGAAGGTTTCTCATTCTGGACTATTGTATTTGGTGAACCAATTGAAAATAGTTAGGGACTCCTTTGACTACATCACATTTCATCATATTGGGCGAGAGTTCAATGTGGATGTTGATTCATTATCCATACAAGGTTTACTTCTTCATCCTGGTGCACTACATTTGGAAGAATTCCAAGGAGGTATTGTTGTCAACAAGCAAATCATTTCTTTTGCTGAAATCTGATTATGACCATTCTGAAGATCATTTTTATACTATTGGATCAAAAAAAAATTCTTTTGATCATTATGTCACAAACTAATAATCTGACTTTATCTCAGGCTTTTTCTACTGCTGAAAGGCTCTTAAGATTGTACTTTTGCTCTAAACTGAATAAAAATACACTTTTTTTTCTTGGAAAAAAAATAGCTTAAACAGGTTATTAATTTCACTAGTCACAATTAAAATTTTATTTACAATTAAATTGAGAAAATATTACAAAAATAAAACAAATTTGAGAAAAAAGGATGACTAAAAATGAGTTCCATACATATAAATTCTCTCAAATTAAGAGAGGAGGGTGTCAATGCGTCTATAAATAACTTGAATCCCATAGAATTGAGACATTAAGGAGAATTTCAAAGAGAAAAATCCCATCCAAAGTAACAATGGAAAACTAGAAAGATACTCTAATATTAAATATCTAATAGTAATTGATGTGAGCAAATAACAACAAAAATATTTTGGAGGAATGATTATTACCCTCCCCACCTAGGTTCAATTCTCATAAGTGATATGATGCTCTTATTGAGCTCCTATTGTAATGATTGTATTTCTGGCCATACCTTGATTCTCTACCTGGAATAGCAGGTGTTGGTATTCTTCCGGTGGACTAGCCCTTTAACAAACGGTGAACCAGCTTTAAAAAAAAAATACTTTCTCTCACACACATATGGTTAATTCTAGCCCAGGAGGTTTCCTGACATCCTTTTCAGGTTTCTGGTCATCCCACAGAAGGCAGGTCAGTGCTTGAGTATCGTCGTTTAGAACTAAAGGTGGGGATCGCCATTTAGAACTAAAGGGGGGGTCAGTTTTTTATGGTATGATCTTATTTAGGTGGCTTCATGATAGCCTTTTTGGGTTTCTAGACAACCCACATAAGAGGGGCCAACACATTTTCTCCTTTTATTATTACCTGACAAGCCCCTTTTAAGGCATACTCTTCCCAAAAACTTTTAGGTGGATATGACATAAGGATTTGTCTGGTATAGGTTTCTTTATAGTACTCTCTAGTGTTGCAAGACCTTCAAGGTTCATTCCTCATTACAAGATCTCTCCTCCCAGTAAGCTCTCTCCACGGGACAAGTTATCCTCTTCTTTTCAGTTGCAAGGCCTAACCTCATCTTTTCTGTGCTCTAGAAAGGAATGTGAAAGCCTACGGGATTCCCAAAGCTTGATATCCATAGTGGTGACTTATAAGCAAACATCTTGGGAGGAACTTAGTTTGGTTGTTTCTGTTGACAAACCCTATGCCTGTTATCTATCAAAGGATTATGGGAAGATTCCGACAAAGGGTGTGGAGAACAATCCCATTCAGAATTTTTTGAGGAAATGCGTGAAGAGAAAGGCACCTCAACTTAACCTTGCACTGGGGGCAAACATAACCCTAAGCGAGGTGGTATCATTCTATAAAAGGGAATTAGTTGGTGAATTTGGTGGGAGATATATGGCCATGCCTACCTTCCACGACTGGGTGGCGAACACTTAGGCCCCTTGTCTTAGCTACACTCCAAAGTTTTCTACCTAGCAAAAGGATGAAGATGTTACAAAGTTACTATCCAGTGTTTGGAAATGGGGATCAACTGCTATAAACCATGGGCAATGGACACCCTTCTTCAACATACGACGTGAAAAGAATTATGTTCAGTCCATCTAGGTAAAGCTCCTATGCCTTCCAGCTAAGCTCTAGACACCAGATATCTTCAAAAGGATAGAGGTAGTTCTTGGGGTATACCATGATGCTGACTTCAATTTCTACGAGCCAGGTATTATGTTGGGGGATAAAATTCTGGTTGACATAGGGGAGAGATGCCAACAGTGGCGTGGGGCCCACTGCGCCACCTCGGAGGACAGCTGGCGGGGGCCTTTTTCGGTACGACACGGGTCAAGACGATAGAGCCACGTGTTAGGCACGTGGACAAATTTATTGCTAGGGTTTTTGTGGGGTTTTGGATGGTGAAAACGCCATTTTGTTGGGGCTTGTCATTCTCCCTGTGCATTCTTGTTTGGGCCCGGTGTGTGGTCATTCCGGCACCCCAGTAGTGGTCCAACCCTGGTCCATTTCTTGCTCCTTCCTGCACACCTGGTGGTAGGCCGCATACCCATTGACGGAGCACCGAGCAACCTCATACTATGCATAGAGGTCATTGTTCTAGGCGGCATTCTTGGCATGATAACTCGTTTCGGTCGAACCTTTGCTCGGCTCTGCATTTCTTCGGTTCATTGCACTCCCTATTGGTGTTCGTTGATGGCTCGATTCGGTGCATTTCTCTCCCTGTTGGCATTCGTTGGTGGCTCGATTCAGTGCGTTGATCTCCCGGTCAGCGGTCATTGGTAGCCCGGTCCTCGGCTCGTTGGTCCCTAGTGTTCCTGTGCCGCCTATGGGGTCTCAGCGATTGTTGGTGGCTCGGTCCTCGGCTCTGCATCCTTGACGGGCCTTGGTTGTTCATCCTGCAACTGTTAGGGTTTCCTACCAGCATCTGCACAGTGTTTTTTAACACTCCACTCCTCCTCGTGGATGATTTCATTAAGCCTTTGCTCGGTTTCTATTTGGTTTCTTGTGTTTGTCTTGCTGCATTGTAAATGTATTTGTTCTGTGCGTTGCTCTCCTTGGTGACTCGATCATTGGTGGCTCAGTCCCTGCTCGATTGTTGGTGGCTCGCCCGTTGGTGGCTCAGTCCCTGCTCGGTCATTGGTGGCCTCGGCTTTGCATCCTGCAATGGAAGGGGTTTCCTACCAGCATATCCACAGTGTTTTTTAACACTTCACATATCCTCATGGATGGTTTCATTAACTTTTTGGCTCGATTAGGATTGTCTCGGTTTCTTTGTGGTTGCTTGTGTTTGTCTGGTTGTTTGCAACTGCGATTATGGGTGGGTTTTGATTAGTTTTTTCAGACCCTGTTTGGTTACTGTTTTTCTACGGTGGTGTAGCAATTGTATAATGTGGTTCCAGTTACTTCTGAACAATCAACTTGTTAACACCCATTGGGTGTCTCTGGTTCTAAGGCCAGTGTTTATGCTTGACATTGTCACGGTTCTGGCTCTGCGTGCGTGATTGTAACTTAGGACAAGGTCAGAAAAAACCTGATTCAAAATTTTTTCCAGAATTGGCGGCCACCGGTTTGTCTTTGGGTGGGCTTCCACCTGTTTGTCTGAACTTCCACCTGTTTGTCTGAACTTCCACCTATTTGTCTGAATTATACAGTTGTTAACATGTTTTTTGTTTAGGGTTGGCGATGGAGGGTTTCATATTCGATTCTATGTTTTTCTGCAGCTTATTTTTGGGTTTTTTTAGGCATGTGCGGTCATTCGCTTGTAAATGTGGTGGTTGAGGGGTTTTGGATTTTGGCATGGTATCCAATATTGGGTGGATGAATGAATATTGGTTGCTTTCGGTGGTTGGATATGAAATTGATTTTGGTAATTTCGGTCATTTGTAGCAGTAGGTTGTTGAATGATGTCGATATGAAATTTGGAAATGAAAATGGATATGAAACTTTTTGTGGATGTTTGTTGGTTGAATGATAGATATGCTCACTGTAGATTATTGGTAATTGTAATATGATTTTGGTAATTTTGCAGCAGTAGGTTTTAGAACTTGATATTCATCTTTATATTAGTGTCCAAAGCTACAAAAGAAGAAAATAATGTGGATTTGAAATTTGTCATGGCCCCTCATGGATATGAAAATGTTGTGGATATGGAATTTAGTTTGAATGTTT
The DNA here is from genome assembly GCA_027924585.1 of Larix kaempferi. Classification (NCBI taxonomy): domain Eukaryota; kingdom Viridiplantae; phylum Streptophyta; class Pinopsida; order Pinales; family Pinaceae; genus Larix; species Larix kaempferi. The sequence continues at coordinate 6,514,402 of BSBM01001219.1, read as the reverse complement.
TTCGGTTGAATGTTGGTTGAATTTTGGATATGCTTACTATAGATTATTCTAGTTATGCGATATTGTAATAAGATTTTGGTTATGATTTTGGTAATTTTGCAGCAGTAGGTGTTAGAACTTGATAGTTATCTTTATATTAGGTGTCTGAAGCTGCAAAAGAAGAAAAGGATGTCGATATGAACTTATGTAGTGAACTGATGCAGAAAACTTGACACAGTTTAAGCATTTGTTGGTATACAATTTAAGCATTTGATACAATCAATGGAGTGAATTTTTGCCAATATTAATTATGGAATTGAGTTATGGTGGAAATTTGAGATGTGTACTTATGGCTAGTTTGTGCATGCTCATTTGTTTATGGATTTGAGTTTAAGTGGAAATTAGAGATGCTACTTAAGACTGTTGTTTGGCTAGCTTGTGCATGTTAATTTGTTTATGGATTTGAGTTTAAGTGGAAATTAATTGTGACTTAAAACTGTAAACTTAATCCATCAAAACTGACACTATGTAACAAAGAAAAAATCCATTTGAGAGAGATACCATGCATACCAATTTAGGGTGCATTTTAGAGTGGCTGTTATGGTTACCTTTCTTAGGTGGTTGTGCTGCCCTCTTCCTAAAAAGAGGGCAGAAAGGAAATTGTGACTTAAAACAGTAATCTTAGGTAATCAAAACTAACACAATGCAACAAACTAAAAATGCAAGTGATTAGGTACAATAATCAACTTAATTGGAAATTTGACAAAGGTTCAAATTTTATGGTTTTCCTTTTGCCTTATAAGCCACCTTGAATGAGCTTGTGAAAGGATTGTTGCTATAAGTGTGGAAAAGAAAATTTAGATGGATTTTGAAGCTGTTGTGTTTTGTAGGCAAGAAGGAATGGTCAACATTCATAGAATGGAAACAAACATAAATAAATAAAACCTGCTCATTTATAATAAAACAATTGCACTTTATATTAGTAGTATTGGAATACAAATACAATAACTCTATCTGAAGTAGATGTCAAAACAATGCCTCTATTTGAAGTAGATGTCAAAACAAAGCCCCTGTTTGTAGTAGATGTCAATGCCTAGGATTTAGGTTATATCAAGCCGTCATCTTGCTTGATTGGGGCTGCACAAAAATAAAATGCCTTGAAAACAAAATAGCATTTGGTTGGCCTATACATCGGATATCCTATTCTTCAAGAGGTTTGTCACCTCCCCCATCATTTCTTGTAGGGTTTCCAGTTTGAGACAAGTAGGGTGTGTTGTGGCCACAACAGATCCCATGCTTAACTAAAGCACGGGAGCCCCATTTCCTAATAAACGCAAAAACGTTTGGGTAAGTGCTTGCGAAACACCAAATTGTGAAGACCCATTACCCATTGTTTTGGCCTGTCTATTTGCCAAGTTTTTTATTTTTTTTCTAAGTGTTTCGGTCTGGAGAAAACCTTAATTTTTGAGTGTTTTGTGGTTTATTTATTCCAACCCAAAACCTGACAGTTTTCGCATCCGAAACCCGAAACCCAATAGTTGCGGGTTGCGGGATTCCTTTTCTTTGTTTTATGGTTTTGTCAACCCGAAACCCGGCAATTGCGAGTTGCGGGTTCCTCCTTTTAATAATTCTGGGATATCTATTCCCGAAACCCGAAACCCGCTATTGCGGATTCCGACTTTTGGGACTTCATTTCATTTTTATCATTTTTTGTGTGTTCCCGAAACCCGAAACCCGACAATGTCGCGTTTTGGGATTCAAGAAAAGGCTTCGTTTTTGTTTACTTTTATTCTGATCCCGAAACCCGAACCCGACCTTTCGAGTTGTGGCTTTCGGGGATTACTTTTCTTGTTATGTTTCGCCAGTGTGCAATCCCAAAACCCGAAACCCAAATTTTCAGGCTGCGGCTTTTGGGAACCTTTTTAAATTTTGTGAATAAAGCACCAACGGCCTGAACCCGAATCTCGATTCGAGTAATCTGAGCCGTTCATCCATTCCGATTGCACGGTCAGGATTTCTCCTTCTAAATTCGATAAACAAGGGTTTTTCTATTTTTCTTTTATCATTTTTTACTTTCGAAATTACTGCGCTGCGTTGGTTTTACTGCGATTATGGTTGCTAAGGGTCGCTATTACCGTTTGTTCAGTTATTTTAGGTTGGGTTGTTGATGTAGTTGCTTTCTGCATTCAAAATTTTGGTTGTTTTGGATTCAGTAATGGCCTTCTTCTATTATTTGATTAGACTCCGCAAGGCTTTGCGAATTATACCTTTTCAGTTTTTGGAGTCGCTTTGGTCGTTCTGTTAAATTGACGATCTGGATCCGGTTTGACAGGTGAAGTCAGGTTGTCAGTTCAAACGTGCTAAAACCCTTGTCTTTGTTTTTTCGCAGTCAGCTCTCTTGCCATCATTTCTGTTTTCCTCCTAAATTTAGAGTCATAATTATTAATGTGATTAGATTTGTAATGATGAGTTTTCAAATCCAATTTAAGTCATGCGAGTCTCGATTGGATTTGTACTTTTGCATGGATCTAGATCCGGCTAACACACGTTATAGCTCTTCTCGTTATAGTCTGGATGATTGCAGTTTCCTAATCATAATAATTTGATTCTTATGACTGGTTCTGCTCAAACATTACTATCCTATCAGTTGGCCTTAAATTGGTAATAAACATGAAATCTTTAGTCCGTCCTCTGTATTCTTAAGGGGAAAACTTGCATGTTGATGTTTTAAGTTTCCTCTTGACGCATTTGGTATGCGCAATATGCAGACAGGAAATGAATCCCTTGATACATGTTTTGAAGATGAGGAATTACAGCCCTTTCTATATCAAGAGTCTATGTCACCTCCTTTTGATGTAGGTATTCTTGATGTGAGAAGTGATAGCAAAGAAGAAGGTTCTGAAGCTCTATCTGTCTACATGCAGCTCCTCAAGAAGAAGGAAAAGAAATATCCTGAAGAGCCGATTGATAAAGATGATACTATTATACGGGATTTTATAATTAACAAAGAACCTGATATTCCGCCAACTCCTTTTGAGGTGGACCCCTTCACGGATTTCTCTGTTTTTGAGGATGTCGTTCATAATCCAAAAATTCCCGTGCAAAATACTGTAGAAGCCGAACCGCCTGTTGCTGATGCTCAGCAATTAAGTGTCGAATTCTTGTTATGTTACGAAGAACTTTTTAATTAGAAGATGGATCCCGGAAAATTGTTTATAGAAAAGGTCATTAAAATCATGTAAACCGGGAAATGGCAGGATTTCCTAGATTCATTGTCTAATTTGAACAATTGTAATCCCTATTTTTGGGAAAGTCCTAGCCAGACTCTTTTGTAATTTTCTATTTAATGAGAAATGCTTCTCGTAGTGAGGGGTTGGGAATTTTGGAGTTATGCATTAGCAGGAGAAGGGACTGGGATACTCTGTTCATCAGAGCTTTTGTAATTTCTGTACAAGACTCTTTTAATACAATAAAGTTATCTTTGGTCTATCTCTTGTTATTCCTCAAGTTTATTTGAGAATTACTGATTGTGTGCTTCAGATTGTCACCTACAGTGAATGTTATCATTTTGCATATATACAATGTATGGATCTATCATATTGGTTTCTCTGTATGACTGAATGATACTGTGAAGTATTCTATTGAGTTTATTCAGTATTAATACTTTCTTTGTCGATTTCTGCAAATGATTCGTTGCACACAATAATCATGGTTGATTTTTCAATTGACGGAATGATTACAGATTGAATCTTGAACAGGCTTAAGTGCTTGAATTATTGTCTCTTAATTTCCATTAATGGATCGTGATTTAAGTTAATAAGTAACACATCAAAGACATTTCTGCTGAAGGTGGTAATTTACTTGTTCATCATACCTCAAGGTTGATCTGCACAATATCAAGATTTCATTTTAGAGTAGGACTAACCTAGATTAGTTTCCTCTTCAAAAATAGGTTAGCTTAGCTTAGCTTTACCATTTTCACACCCCTATTTTCCTCGATTGGAAAAATGACCTGTTTGGTCAAATCACCAACTCTTGGAGTGCCAGTGGAGGCCGAATATCCATGGAGGATCACCATACCAAACAGGTTGGGGATAGAACTGCCCTTGCGTAGAGTCTTTCGAAGCCTTTAAACTTGGGTTTTCTTCCTCTGTTGGGAGCCTTGGAACCATTCCAGCACCTTTGCATCTAACCTGCACAACCGTGGCATCAACAAATGGCGCTAGAAGGAGGGCCACTAGTACAACATGCCTAAACAAGCCACTAAGAAACCTCCTCCAGCAAGTACTTCAACAATTCAAACTCGAATCCAATCAAGGGCTTCAACATATTAACAACCCACTGAGTCGCAATCAACTGTTGTTCCTATTACACCTGCTCAGGTCACTACTGTTGTTGCTGCACCTACAACACAACAGGTTGGAAGGAATGCCGTAATCATATCCCCTACAAGAGGATCAATTCTCCTTGAAGACATTTTGAGCCAGTCCCGTGACAATGTAACTAGATTGGAACAAAGACTAGCTATTGAGCGAAGCCGTGGTCTGGAAGCTATCAATTTAGATAACGTTTCGCAGACCAGTGATCAAGAGGGTCAACTAAACACGATTACACAGACCAGTGATCAACCGACCCCAACACACAGCTGATCCCAACAATGAACATCAATAGGAAGCTGATCAAAACACACCACACTGAGAAACAGTTGATCGTTCAGGTTCTCCTGAATATAACCTCGATCAACTTTTTCAGGAAGCGCCAAGTCAACCAAAACTTGGAGCTAGTGGACCACCACCATCTCCCCCTTCATCTTCATCATCTTCCTCGGGCAGTGAATTTTCTTCAAGTTCTTCATCAGAAGAAGAAGAAGAAGAACCACTGATGGCTAGACAAGGCCAAAATAGACCATGGCTCGACCAAGATGCAGTATGGGTACTTGGAGACCAACATAGATTACCCAAAAACCCTGAGAAGTGGTTACCCAAGTTTAACCCAGATGACAAGTCACCTACACTAGATCATGTTAAAACCTTCATGCAAGCTATTAGACTTAGAATTGTCATTCATGAGGATGTAGTCTGCAGGCTCTTTCCTTATACTTTTGAAGGAAAGGCAACTACATGGTATTTTGCCTTACCAGCAAGGTCTATCGTTTCTTGGGATGAGTTTGAAAAGTTGTTCATCCAAAAATTTGGAGATGACAAAACACCACAAGATCTTGTTTTGGAATTATCCTCCATGAAAATCAAAGGAAAAGAAAGGGTTAAAGATTTCAATCAAAGGTTCTCATACCTTAAAAATAGAATTCCCACCGACCTTCTTTCAACTGAAGAATTGTTGGTAGCTTACTACGAAAAAGGCCTACCTGCACCTATTGCAATGTAGGTGAAACGAGCACACAAAGAAACTTTGCTAGAAGCATTTGTTAAAGCAATACAAGTTGAAAAGGACATAATTTGTATGAAGGACAGTCCTGAAGCCTCAGAAGAACAGCCTTCCACTTCCAGGAAAAGAAATGACAATGTCCCCAAACCCACTGCTCAAAACAAGGATCCATTTGACATGACTGACATGAAGAAGTTCATCTAGAAAATGTCAAACGAGATGGTGGACTTGAAAAAGACAAACAGCGAAAATCAAAACCAAAATAGAGGTTTTATAAGACCACCTTTTATGAGACCTTATCAACCTCCACCGAATCCACCACCTCCTAATCCAACAAAAGGCCTCACAAATGAAGAAATTTATTCTATTTTCAGAGCCTTAGCAGCTGAATCTCAAAACACCCCTGAAGTTTCCAATGATTACACCGATCCAGATCCACAAGTACCTGAAGGAGAAGAAGATGAACATGAGGACCCACAAATCAACACTGTAAGTTACTTTTCAGAACTTCCTATGTGTGAAGAAGAAGAAGAACCTGAGGCTGTGTTTAATGTGCAACATACCTACAACACAAGGTCTAAGCCTCAACCCCCTCAGGAACTTTCATCCTCTACACCAGTTCCTAATAAAGGCAAGACTGTTTCCCAGAAGGACACAGTCATCCCTGAAATGGAGTACAACCTAGTTGAATATCTTAAAAGAGTAAAGGCAAACATCTCTTTGTTTGAATTGTTGAAAATCCCTTCCATGAGGGATACCTTACCCAAAAGTATGGTGGTCAAACAACCAAGAGAATCACATAATAACAACCTTGACTCTTTCACCAAACCAAATGATCAAAATTCTGGAAGCAGAAGAACTCCCCCTTTTCTGCTTACTTTTGAGATTTTCAACCAAAACGTACATAACTGCATGATAGACTCAGGTGCCTCATCAAATGTGATGCCTTTGTCTGTATGTAGAAAGTTGAATGCCACATGGGAACCTTGCCCCACTCAAATATTACAACTCGACAGGTCTAAAGTCAGAGTGGTAGGGAGACTTAGAAATGTTCTGCTTACACTATCATCAGATCCTCGAATCCACCAAACGATTGATATTGTCATTGTTGATATCTCAAAAGAATATGGTATGTAGCTCAGAAGAGACTGGTCAGAAAAGCTAAAAGGCTATTTTGCTGCTGACTGGTCCCACTTGTGGTTACCCTACAATGGAAAGCCAAACAAGATCAAGATTAGTAGGGAGCCTTACATGAAAGAGACAGTCACAGACTTAAATGACTCAAGTGAACCTGCAGGTTATTTCAACTCACACTTTGAGCATTTTACATTCGACGCCTTTTTTGGGGATTTACCAGCTAACATTTCACCACCACAAGAGAATGCACAGAATGAATCTCAAGTAACTCATCTCACCTTTGTGCCATTCGCAGGAGAGATTGTACATAATGTTTTTAATGTAAATACAAATTTTAGATTAGACCCTATTGCTTGGACATTGTTTTTTAACGGATCTAGATCTAAGGATGGAGTTGGTGCAGGGTGTGTCCTTATAGATCCAAGAGGAACGCAAACTATGATTGCATGCAGGTTGGAGTTTGACTGTACAAACAATGTAGTTGAATATGAGGCCCTGGTACAGGGACTTAAAAAGGCTATTGACATGAAAGTGCAGGTAATCCAATGCTTTGGGGATTCAGAAATTATTGTCAAACAGGTGAGGAATAAAATACACTGCTTGTCTCCCTGCCTGATGAATTATCAGAAATTGGTAAGGGATCTTACTAGTTCCTTTACTGCATTCAATATTAATTCAGTTCCTAGATCTCAAAATTTTGATGCTGACTTGTTGGCAAATACAGCTTCTAGATTGATTCCGCCAGAGGGTCTGTCTCCTCAAACATTCTCGATAGAACTTATGTACAAACCTTCCATACCAGATAATGTGACTAATTGGAAAAAAAATTACGACAATCAGCAGATACTTGATTTTCTAACAGCCCAGGATACATTCCAGGATATGGCTATAGACGAGGCCGAACATGAAAAGTCTCTTTCTGATCCCTCCAATGTCATACCTAAGTCTGTAATCAATTTGGAGAAGTTCTACGATTTGTAGGATAAATTCAAACATAAACGAATTGCAAAACCCAGAGCTCCTCGCTTAATTGTGAGCAAGTTAACTTAGGTACCAAGAAAGAACCTCGTTTTATCAACTTGGGAGTTGATTGCACACCTGAATAATAAAGAGCTATCATTAAGCTGTGTAAAGAATATAAAGATGTCTTTGCCTGGACCTATGACAAATTGAAAACACTCGACACTAGCATCATGTATCATAACATACCCATGAAGTTGGAAGTGAAACCATATCAACAAAAGCTGCACAAAATGCATCCCATTTTAGAACCCTCAGTGAAAAAAGAACTGGAAAAGCTACTTACCACTCGAATTATATTCCCGGTAAGGCATACACAATGGATAGCCAATTTGGTGCCTATCTTAAAGAAAAGTGGAGAAATTCGACTGTGTGTTGATTTCCGGAATCTGAATTGGACTTCCGAGAAAGACAATTATCCTGTTCCTCCTATGGAGCAGATTTTGCAAAAGGTAGCAAGATCAGAGATGTTCTCACTCCTTGACGGTTTCTCGAGACATAACCAGGTTATGGTTGCCCCGAATGATCAATTGAATACTACTTTCAGAACCCTTTGGGGCACTTTTTCCTACAGACAGATGCCTTTCGGTTTAATCAATGCAGGAGCCACTTTTCAAAGAGCTATGGATATAGCTTTCTGGGGTTTGATGTATAATTATGTCGTAGTTTATCTAGATGACATTACTATATATTCTAAGAAGCGACATGAACATCTTTTGGCTCTGAAACAGGTTTTTGAAGGTTGCAGGAAGTACGGAATTTCCCTGAACCCGAAGAAATCTATATTCGCGGTCATAGAAGGAAAGCTTCTTGGTTTCATTGTATCGAAGGAAGGTATGATTATTGATCCCAAGCGCACAAATACTATTTCGAAAATCGGCTTGCCAGGCTCGCACAAAGCAATACAGTCCTTCCTGGGTAAGATCAACTTTGTACATAGATTTGTACTTAATTTTGCAAAGATAGTTAAACCTTTACAGCATTTAGTTAAGAAATATGTACAGTTTACCTGGTCACAATAACAGAAAGATGCGTTCATTGAAATTCGTGAGGCCATAGCCGAATCTCTTGCCTTGATGTCCCCAGACTTTGATAAAGATTTCATTTTGTATACTTTTGCCACTGATTTTTCCTATGTAGTTGTTTTGACGCAGAAGCATGACAATGACACAAAGATTCCAATATCTTTCATGAGTTCAACTTTCAAAGGGGTTGAGCTCAATTACTCTCAAATCGATAAGCAGGCCTATGCGGTTTATAAGTCTGTCAAGCATTATAGGCCTTATTTGTTGAAATCTCAGACCAAGGTCATTGTACCCTACTCTGCCATTAGGAATGTGCTAGTCCAGAAAGAGTTGGGAGAAAAAAGGGCTCACTGGATGACATCCCTGCAAGAGTATGATCTTGAAATCAGACCAGCCAAAATTGTCAAAGGACAAGGTCTCTGCTTGCTGATAGCGCAATCAAACGATCCCACACAGCAGCAGATTGAATGGGATCAAGAAGAACAGGTTCCAACAGGTTATATCAATGCCATTGATACCCCTACCTCCGAGTGGTATGACCATATCAAATTTTTTCTTAACCATGGGTTCGCCCCCGAAACCCTTGACTTTAAGAAATGCAGAGCCTTAAGATTGAAGGCTGCTCCATATCAATTCATTAATGAAGTCTTATTTAGAAAGAATTATGATGGAGTTTTCCTTAGGTGTTTGGAAAAGAATGAGAATGATGGAGTTTTCAATTTCATGCAGGACCTGCTGGAGGCCACTTTTTGGGAGAGACAACAGCTCATAAGATACTTAGGGCTGGGTATTATTGGCCCACGTTGTTTAAAGATGCATATGCTTATGTAAGGAAATGCGAACCATGCAAGAAATGTTCAGGAAAGTTCAGGAAACCTTCTTTTCCTCTTCAACCAGTCACTATTCAGTTCCCGTTTCAACAATGGGGACTGGACTTTGTTGGACCTATCAACCCTGCCTCTTCTCTGCAACACAAATACATCCTTATAGCCACTAACTATTTTACCAGATGGGTAGAGGCAGCCCCACTTAAAAAATATAATGTTGACCAAGTGATTTCCTTTCTTGACAGTCATATAGTCACACGCTTTGGTGCTCCAGATTACCTCATTTTTTATAATGTGTCCTATTTTTCCTCGATTGATTTGATTGGATATGCCTTTGAAACGGGGATTAAGTTAAAATTTTCCACCAATTACTACCCACGGGGGAATGGGTTGGCTGAGTCTTATAACAAAAATCTGATTAACATTCTAAAGAAGACTGTAGCTTCTCATCATAGAGATTGGTACACACAGTTGTACAATGCTCTTTGGGCAGATCGAATCACTCCAAAGGCAGTAATTGGAAATCCCCCCTACTGCTTGGTTTATGGTAAGGAAGTTGTTCTTCCTTCCAATCTCACCATTCCCTCACTACAGTTAGCTCAGTCTGTCCAAGAAGATGATTCTTCTCCCCTCCATCACAGAATTAATACTTTACTCGAACTAGAAGAAGACAGGGAAACAGCTAAGAACAAGTTATATCATCATCAACAGATGGTTTGATGAAAAATCATCATCTAATAGGGAATTTTCTGTTGGAGACTTGGTCCTGAGATGGGACAAACAACATAAAGACAAGAATGCCTATACCAAGTTTCAGCGCCTTTGGATGGGGCCTTTCATTATTACAGAAAAGATTGGCCCTGGTACGGTTCGATTACAGACACTGGAGGGAGTTGTGGACACCTATTCAGTGAATGTTTCACTTCTCAAAAAGTATTTTGTTTGATTAATCTAATGTATTTGTACATAGGGGTGGTGTGTGTTTTCTGTTTCCTTGATTTTATTGATTTTCTATGATTGTTTTAATTTGTTTGCTTTAATAAATCCCACACATATGGCAATGCCTGACGGTCAGTTTTTCTCTCATGATCAGTTCAATTGAAATTTTAGTACTGTTGGTCAACCACAGTTACTTCGACCTATGTCAGAATTTGCTCAATGAAGGGTTAAACAGTTAGTAATTGTGAGACTTAAATTGATACCTTTTCGTCCTGATCATCTCTTACACATGTCTTTTTGTTTAATTGAGGTTCTGGGTGTGACTGAACTTGTCTTATCTCATGTTTCATGGAACAAACAGCATATCATAATAACCTGTTTAACTTTATCTGCTCTGGAATCCTTTTACAATCATCTTGATAAGTGCTAAGTGCCAAAGTGGAATGACATCTTCACATCAATCCACCACACTTGGAAGATGACTCTCAGTCAGTTGGGAGTTGGAAGATCCTATCACAGGTCGGTCCATTCATGTTCTGCACAGCACTGGTGAGTAACACTACCATTATATGGTTACCAAGCCATGGTAGTGCCTTGTAATTCACAACTCAATAAAAAAAAATTAGTTTTGTTGTAAGACACTTACTGAATGTAGGGATAGGGGGGTTTTATCACAAGCCATCCCTACCATGATCATGTGTCTGACCCTGGACTGAAATTATTATCATATGGTCACCAAGCCATGATAGTTGCTTTCGGTGTCACAACCGGAAGACAAGGAGTCTCTTTATCGAGCTGGCTTGTTCAGTTTCCAAATCAGATTTGTTAATGGCACTGTTATTTTCTGATCACCAAGTCAGGGCAATGGTCCTATGTCTGCAAGTTCTTACCCCCAATTTGGTCTAAAAAAAAAACAGAATGTAAATAGCTAAATGAAGTATTGTAAACAAATAAGTTTCAATAAATCAAGGTGACATGTAATTAGGATATCCAAGAGTAGTTATGAGCTAACTTTCAGGTTTAACACAAGCTGGCTTTTGTGATTGCATGAAGGTAAAGACTCTCGGTTGTTTCTTGAATTTCCTTATCCAATTAGCATTACTTTAACATGATCATGTATGGAAGTATATTAATTTTATGTTTCTTGCTTATCAATTGTTCCCTTTGGTGAATGTTTTCTAAAATTTCAGGTTGGGATGGTTTTGGTTGCCTGACATACTTTCCTTAGTTGAATTTTTTATTGCAGAGATAACTGGTTCGTCCCAACTAGTCACCATTTGTTGTGGCCACAACAGATCCCATTCTTAACTAAAGCATGGGAGCCCCAATTCCTAATAAACGCAAAAACGTTTGGGTAAGTGCTTGCGAAACACCAAATTCTGAAGACCCATTACCCATTGTTTTGGCCTATCTATTTGCCAAGTTTTTTATTTCTTTTCTAAGTGTTTCAATCTGGAGAAAACCTTAATTTTTGAGTGTTTTGTGGTTTATTTATTCCAACCCGAAACCTGACAGTTGCGGGTTGCGAGATTCCTTTTCTTCGTTTTCTGGTTTTATCAACCCGAAACCTGATAGTTGCGGGTTGCGGGTTCCTCCTTTTAATAATTATGGGATATTTGTTCCCGAAACCCGCTATTGCGGCTTTCAGCTTTCGGGATTTCATTTCATTTTTATCATTTTTTGTGTGTTCCCGAAACCCGACAATCTCGCGTTTCGGGATTTGGGAAAAGGCTTCGTTTTTGTTTACTTTTATTCTGATCCCGAAACCCGAACCCGACCTTTCGGGTTGCGGCTTTCGAGAATTACTTTTCTTGTTATGTTTCGCCAGTGTGCAATCCCGAAACCCGAACCTTACTTTTCGGGTTGCAGCTTTCGAGAACCTTTTTAAATTTTGTGAATAAATCACCAATGGCCCGATCTCGAATCTCCATTCAGGTAATCTGACCCGTTCATCCATTCCGATCGCACGGTCAGGATTTCGCCTTGTAAATTCGATAAATAAGGGTTTTTCTATTTTTCTTTTATCATTTTTTACTTTCAAAATTACTGCGCTACGTTGGTTTTACTACGATTATGGTTGCTAAGGGTCGCTATTACCATTTGTTCAGTTATTTCAGGTTGGGTTGTTGATGTAGTTGCTTTCTGCGTTCAAAATTTTGGTTGTTTTGGATTCAGTAATGGCCTTCTTCTGTTATTTGATTAGACTCCGCAAGGCTTTGTGAATTATACCTTTTTCAGTTTTTGGAGTCGCTTTGGTCATTTTGTTAAATCGACGATCCGGATCCAGTTTGACAAGTGAAGTCAAGTTGCCAATTCAAACGTGCTAAGACCCTTGTCTTCATCTTTTCGCAGTTAACTCTCTCGCCATCATTTCTGTTTTCCTCCTAAATTTAGAGTCATGATTATTAATGTGATTAGATTTGTAATGATGAGTTTTCAAATCCAATTTAAGTCATGCGAGTCTCGATTGGATTTGTACTTTCGCATGGATCTAGATCCGGCTAACACGAGTTATAGCTCTTCTCGTTACAGTCCGGATGATTGCAGTGTCCTAATCATAATAATTTGATTCTTACGACTCTTTCTGCTCAATCATTATTATCCTATCAGTTGGCCTTAAATTGGTAATAAACATGAAATCTTTAGTCTGTCGTCTGTATTCTAAAGGGGAAAACTTGCATGTTGATGTTGTAAGTTTCCTCTTGACGCATTTGGTATGCACAATATGCAGACAGGAAATGAATCCCTTGATACATGTTTTGAAGATGAGGAATTACAGCCCTTGCTATATCAAGAGTCTATGTCACCTCCTTTTGATGCAGGTATTCCTGATGTGAGCAGCGATAGCGAAGAAGAAGGTTCTGAAGCTCTGTCTATCTATGTGCAGCTCCTCAAGAAGAAGGAAAAGAAATATCCTGAAGAGTCGATTGATAAAGATGATACTATTATATGGGATTTTATAATTAACGAAGCACCTGATATTCTGCTAACTCCTTTTGAGGTGGACCCCTTCATGGATTTCTCTGTTTTTGAGGATATCGGTCATAAGCCGGAAATTCCCGTGGAAAATACTGTAGAAGCCAAACCGCTTGTTGTTGATGCTCAGCAATTAAGTACCGAATTCTTGTTATGTTACGAAGAACTTTTTAATTAGAAGATGGATCCCTGAAAATCGTTTATAGAAAAGGTCATTAAAATCATGTAAGCCGGGAAATGGCAGGATTTTCTGGATTCATTGTCTAATTTGAACATTTGTAATCCCTATTTTTTGGGAAAGTCCCAGCCAGACTCTTTTGTAATTTTCTATTTAATGAGCAATGCTTCTCGTAGTGAAGGGTTGGGAATTTTGGAGTTATGCATCAGCAGGAGAAGGGATTGGGATACTCTGTTCATCAGAGCTTTTGTAATTTCTGTACAAGACTCTTTTAATACAGTAAAGTTATCTTTGGTCTATCTCTTGTTATTCCTCAAGTTTATTTGAGAATTATTGATTGTGTGCTTCCGGTTGTCACCTACAGTGAATGTTATCATTTTGCATATATACAATGTATGGATCTATCATATTGGTTTCTCTGTATGACTAATTGATACTGTGAAGTATTCTATTGAGTTTATTCAGTATTAATACTTTCTTTGTCGATTTCTACAAATGATTCGTTGCACACAATAATCATGGTTGATTTTTCAATTGACAGAATGATTACAGATTGAATCTCGAACAGGCTTAAGTACTTGAATTATTGTCTCTTAATTTCCATTAATGGATCGTGATTTAAGTTAATAAGTAACACATCAAAGACATTTCTGTTGAAGGTGGTAATTTACTTGTTCATCATACCTCAAGGTTGATCTGCACAATATCAAGCTTTCATTTTAGAGTAGGAGTAACCTAGATTAGTTTCCTCTTCTGAAATAGGTTAGCTTGGCTTAGCTTTACCATTTTCACACCCCTGTTTTCCTCGATTGGAAAACTAACCTATTTGGTCAAATCACCAACTCTTGGAGTGCCAGCGGAGGCCAAATATCCATGGAGGATCACCATACCAAACAGGTTGGGGATAGAACTGTCATTGCGCAAGGTCTTTCGATTCCTTTAAACTTGGGTTTTCTTCCTCTGTTGGGAGCCTTGGAACCATTCCAGCACCTTTGCATCTAACCTGCACAATCGAGGCATCAACAAAGTGACCTTACTAAGCATGTTTGATTAGGATGGGTGGGGTTGGTGGAAGTAGATTGAGGCCAATTTACTCCTTGCAACCAAGGAGGAATTGAAATCCATAGGCCTGACTTATGCTTGGGACCCCTAGAATAATTGTTGGTGTTGGACAAGATAACATAGAATGGGCCCCTGCACTAGTAGCAATAGAGGGGGGGTGTACCCCTGCCTGATTATAGCGGGGTATCTGAATGTTAATGAGATCCTGGTAGCATCGTGCACTGTTTTCTAATGCTTCTAATGATCCTTCCATCATGTTACTTTTAGCGGTTGTTCTTGTAATATCAGCCATCACATTCCTTTCCTCCATTTCTCTTGCATAATTTTGGTTCATCTATTGCACCTTCCTTGCATCCTTTGCTTGCCTTGCCAACTATTTTTGGTGCTCTTTTTCTTGTTGATTAGCCTCTCTAGAAATCCTTTCCTGTGCCCAATGTCCAACTGCAATCACCCCTGCTTCCTTCTTTTCCTTTGCAAGATCTTTCTTCCTTTGCTTTAATTCTTGCAAAGCATGTTTCTTTTGTTCAGATTCAACCAAGAGGCTTATGTACTCTTCTAAAGTGACTAGTTGTGAACTCCGGCCCAATCAGAGAATGTATGTCTGTCCTTGCCCTGCTTGGGTTGACACTCTCTCCATTGGAAACTTTAGGAATTGGCAAAGCCTTGGTGTGTTCCCTAGCAGTGGTTCTTTTGCTATGAGAGGTTCTTCTGCTGCAGTATATTCTTCAGTTGCATCCTGGTTGTCTATGTTAGGTTCTTCTAGCAACCCACCATCAACATAAAAATGGACAATCTCATCTCGCTGCGAAGGCATGTTCATGCTTTCATCATTGGTGGAACCACCAATGTGTCTGTTCAAGTTCATCATGGCCTCCGCCATCCATTATTGTTGGGATACTTGGGTTGTTGCTACCTGGACTGTGACAACCATCGACCACACTTAAATGTGCCACAGAATCCACCTGTGTGCCGACTGGACCACCTAGCCCCATGTTATCTTCTGCTGCTTCGTCATCGAATTGTGTAGCGCAGACCTCTTCATCATCATCAGAAGCACCAACTCCTTGGCAGTTTCCTTGAGAAAGGGACATGATGTTATCCACAACATCTACCTCTTGCTTCCCATCCAATTGCTCTTCAACATCCTCACCATCTTCGCCAGCCACATGTTCTTGGTCATCCACTTGAAATGTTTGGCTACACCCGGTGTCATGCATAAGAGCATCATAATTCAATGGCCAGATACCTGTTCGACTAAAGCCATCCTTGATATTGGAGGATGTGAGAGCCCTTTTGAAAGCCTTGCTTGCAAGCTCAACTAACTCAAACCTCTTTACCTCTACACCTGGGCTCTTCGTAATCCATGCAGCACGTTCCAACCTGAAATAAGCCTAAAAAGGTCCAAACACACTCACATCCAGGGGCTGCAACCAGTGAGTGGTGTGAGCAGGAAGTGTTAACAAGTCAATGCCCAACCTGTTTTCTTCCTAGATGGTTTGCACAGCAATGTGGCTGCCATGGCCATCTAAAACCAACAGGTGTCTGTTTTCAGGGGAGACACCGACTAGTACAGATGCTACAAAGTGGCAAAGCCAATTAAAGAAAAGTTCTTTGGTCATCCATGCATGGGGATGTGCAGCCATGCACGACCTAGGTTCACAGTTTTGGATATAGTTTTGCAGCTGAGTTTTTCCCTTGAAAAAATAAAGCCCCAGGATTGCCATACCAATTGCATTCACACATGATAGAATGGTAATCCACTCCCTGCTCTTGGGCAGAATCTTTGGCACATTCCTACTCCCTCTCTTTGCAATGACCCACATGCCACAATTCCTTCCTTCCTGTAACCCTGTCTCGTCGCAGTTCCAAATATGGTCTAGAGCATAAGAGTGTTTATCATATGCAGAAGAAAGAGTGTCATAGAACTTGGACACAATTATGGGGCGTAGATTCAATGCCCTGTCTTTATCCAAGCCCTCTGCAGTTCATAGCACTAGCTCTGGATGCCTTTTTTTGAAACCAACCCACCATGACTTACCTGGAAACCCATATTTGAATGGGTTTGGCCTCCCTTGACAGATTTGAGCAACATTTGATTTCAGTTGTATCAACTCTAGCCCATGTCCCAATTCGGCCATCTCCTTACACCACACCACCACCTCATCCTCCTCATGTTCAATCATGACTGTAAGAGGACCTCTCCTCTTGGTATGGGTCAGGCCATTTATCCAGTAATGGATTGACGTGGGTGCAATCCTATATTTTTTGGTCGTTGCTCTAACTGAAAACCCCTTGAATTCGACATCATCAATTACAGCCAGCATGTCTTCTTTTGTCCATCCTCTAATTGCACTGATTTTCTTCGTTGAAATGGCACCTTGCACTGTGGAAGATGGTGGCAATATGGGGGATGCCGGCACTATGGGTGGTGATGGCACTGTCATTGATGGTGGAACCACACCATCTACCTCTTCCACAGGAACATTTTCAGAATTTGTTGTAGCAATGTTGTCACTTGAAACATGGGCCCTTTCCTCATCCGATGATGTGCATTGTAGTTGGGTACCCCGCTTCCTTGACTTCCTTGTACGAGGCGCAATACTAACTCTTGGCATGGCTACGAGAATCTGAACAATCCATGCATGTAACATTTAATAGGGTATTATATCCATCCAAGAAACCTGTGAGTATTATATATCCTTCTGCAATGGTCAACCTGTGAGTGGTATAAGCTAAACTAGTTAATAGAATGGATATGTGACTGGAATGGACAGTCAATACCTGAAACACTGCATAAACTGATGGGCACACTGATGAATGGTTGAGTCCTGGTTGATCAGGAATAGTTTTTTGATACAATTTATCAGTGTGTGCATAGTGTCACAACCCATTAGTGGATTAGAGACAATGGATCACGTTCAGGAACAGTCTTTCTAGATTCTAAAAGAGTGGATTTAGATCTCTGAAAATAGTTACTACAACCTAGAATAAATGGTCACTAAAATCCAATAATAACTTATCATAATTTCAATAACAAATGACATAACATTACCAGACTGTGAATACCTGAAACACTGTGCAAATGACATTAAAAATTTAAATCTGATTGTAAAGGAAATCTGATCTGCTATGCAATGAGGCTGTGAATACTTGAAACATTGTGCACACACTGTTTGGGTTGTTATGAATGGTTGAGTCCTGGATGAATTATGATAAATGCACTGCTTGAATGATAGATGAATCCAAGGAATGAATACCTGAATCAAGGTGCAAATGATATTAAAAATTTAAATCGGTTTGTAAAGGAAATCTAATCTGGGTGCAAGGAGACTGTGAATACCTAAAACAACACTGTTGGGTTGTTGATGGATGGTTGAGTCTTGGAGGACTTGTGATAAATGAACTGCTTGAATGATAGATGGATCCAAGGCATGCAAATGGATTCAATTGTGTGCAAACAGGTTGGTTTATAATTTTTTATGTTGAAAATGATTGTTTAGTGGAATTGACATGGATTGCAAGGTTAATTCTGGGAATGGGAGTTAAGGGAATGGGAGGCTGGGATTGATTTGGCACTGATCTAATGGCTGGATATTTTTGTTTGCATGATCCATGTGATCTTAGTGAGTTTAATGGGTGATTTGATTTTGGATGATTTGATTTTGGGCAACTGGGAATTCGATTAATGCCTGTTTTTGTTGATCCATGTGCTTTGGTTGAGTCTAATGCTTGATTTGATTTTGGGCAGCGAATTCTGTTTTGTTGATTTAAGATTTTAATGGATGATTTGATTTTGGGCCTTCGTAGAGTTTTGCAGCTCCTTTTGATTTCTTGTTTTTTAATGAATGATTTGATTTTTTTAGTGGGTGGGTGTCATTTATTGAGGTTGCATGTGTGAGTTGTTGATTAATTTTGGACCAAATGCTGACCCTAATTCCTCTTGCACTGTGCAGGTGGTAATGTGTGATGGAACACTGGTTATTGTTGTTTAATTGTTGCTTCTCCAATTGTGGTTCATGAGGGTTAATGTGATGCCCAGGGTGGACTTATTAGATTAAGTATGATAGGCTTTTTTATGTTAGATTTGTCATTAATGGCAAGACAGAGTTTGTTCTCTATTGCACATGATGGTTTGTAATGTTGGCATTAAATGGACTGTATACTGTCAACTGGGGTTCTAATAAGTTATTTAATGTTTAGTGGACTTAATATAATATCTATTTATGCATAAATATGTTGTTTTATGGATTTTAATTAAGCTGGAAATGTTCAAGATTAGGGTGGTTGATGTGACGGGAACCATGACCACTAATGGTTCCTGCACAACAATAGGAGTCTCTCCCATAGATCTTCGATATGGTTTATATGAGGATATGATTACCTCAATTGGTCCACAATATCACATTCAAATCTTGGATTACATGGGCATCCCCTTCATATGCAACCGTTTCCACATATAAAATCATATGGTGAAGGATTGCCTTTCGCTATTCACAAAGACTTTGTGGAAGAAAACGAAACCACTAGGTGTGATTCCAAGCCGCATTTCACTTTGGTATGAAGACAGACTGAGGAGATGGAAGTTAATGCTTCCACAGCTTTGGCAGGTCCCATAGCCTATGTTGTACCTCTGGAGGTGAATCTAGATTCTGGGATGGCTTTCAGACTTGATGGGGGGCCATGGAGGAGAGTGTGATTTACGAGGAGATGGTGGGTTCTTTGGTGTTAAATTTCATACATTCATAGCATAACATTTCAATTGCATAAACAGGATCACTAGAAGAGTAACAAAGCACAAAACAACAACACAGATTTTAACCTAGGAACCCCAAATGGGAGAAAACCCAGCAACCTTCGTATAGAGATGATAATCCCGAGATCCGAGTACAAATATAAAAGAGAAAAATGGAAAATGTTTTCCAAAGTAGAAACCCCAAAACAACTTCCTTCTCCAACTAGTGTGAACTTCTCTCTCTCCCAAGTGATGCGAAAAATGTGAAGTGAGTGAATGAGATAATGAGGTGCACTTTACCTCTTATTTATACAAGTGCAAACTGATCTTTTACCCTAACTGGGCTGACTTCTCTAGGAGACCGAGATGACTTCACTTGGGGGGGAATAATAATTTAGTTTTAATCTTTTATTTTGCTTTTCTTTTCTCCCCAAAGTTTACATTGATTCTTTCAGGGTTTACATAGATAAATTACATCAAGTTCATCTCCCTTAGGAGGTACAATCAAGTACAATAAAATACAATATATAATATCTTTTGAAGTTGCACAAAATCCAAGATTCCCTCTCAACGAGGAAGGTATTCTTCGGTCTTCATCAGCATCGCAGTCATCTGGGTTCCACATTGTACATCCATACTATCTCCGTCATCTCTATACATACTAAAGGTTGTCCACATAGTCTCAGTACTTCGAGAACCGTCATCATGCATCAACTTCACTAGTCCTTCGGTGAGTCCAGGAGAATCACTCAATCCTGGATATCTGAGATTATCAGCTCTACCATTTGTTGCGTATTTGTCTCATCTACCGATAGGGTCTTCCTATACCTAGCTGAGATATCAGACGAGTAAATGGGCACGACCATTTACTGATTGTCCGAATCATTTGCCTATGGGATTTCTCCCATATCTAGCTGAGTACCAAGACTATAGAGGTACTTGTGCAATCACACGGCCAACTATTGACTGTCCTACTGTACAACATTCCATTGCTACTTATCTAGAATGAAACATCTTTGCTGACACGTTGAGAGTTGTGCACACTCTTAACAATGTTCTGGTAGAGATGGAAGGCATCTAGAAAGTTATGGGATATGGATAAATGTTGTATTGAAGCATTGGCTAAGATAATTGCATGACTGTATGACATATGTCTTTATGCATAAGAATTTGTTTTTGAAAACTATGAGAAGTTTCTAATCATGCAATTGAATTTGACTTGTAGGAAAGATCGTGTACAATCACCTACAAAAGAAGGACTACAACATTTGTTCTAGCAACGAAGTTCAAGAAAAATATCTATTGAAGAATCTGAAGTTACCGGGACACGAGATATAATATAGATGCCATGGTCGAGGAATACTAGTCGATCATGAAGAATGATGTTTGGGATGTGGTACCAACACCTGAAGGGAAGTCTGTTGTGACCTCCAAGTGGATCTATAAGATCAAGCATGCTGCAGATGGCAGCATAGAGAAATACAAGGCTAGGTTGTGGCTCATGATTTTTGCTCCTGTAGCCAGGTACACTTCCATCAGAACAGTACTTGCTCTGGCTGCAATGATGAAGTGAAAGATACACCAGATGGATGTCAAGACAGCTTTCTTGAATGGTGTAGTTGAAGAGGAAAGTGTATGTGGAGCAGCCACTCGGGTTTGAGACACATGACAGAGGGACTCATGTGTGCAAACTGAAGAAAGCCCTGTATGGTTTGAAATAGGCACCCAGGACCTGGTACGGCAGGATAGATGGCTTCTTATCCAGTTTGGGCTTTACTAAGAGTAAAGCGGACTCCAACCTTTACTACAAGGTTGAGGAAGGAAATCCAGTGATACTACTTCTATATGTGGATGACCTGTTTATTACAGGTGAGGATAGATTAATTGCCGATACGAAGAGGAAGCTTGCTGCCCAGTTCGAGATGAAGGACTTGGGTATGATGCACTACTTTCTAGGTATGGAAGTGTGGCAGAGCACAAATGGAATCTTCCTTAGACAAGGGAAGTATGCAGTAGAGATCCTGAAGAGGTTCGAGATGATGGACTGCAAGGCCATGGCCACACCTATGGCATCAAACTTGAAGCTTCTATGTGATGCTTCATCTGAGCCAGTTGATGCCATGATGTATCATCATATGATTGGGTCCTTGATGTACCTGACGAATACGAGACCAGATATTTGCTTTGCGATGAACACCTTGAGCCAGTACTTGACAAATCTGAGACATGTTCACCTGATAGCTGCAAAGCATATTCTTAGGTACCTAAAGGGTACAGTTGACTATGGGCTCAAGTATGAGGCGAATCAAAAGTTTAACCTGGAGGGTTATGTTGATTCGGATTGGGCAGGCAGGGCCATTGATTGGAAGAGCACTTCGGGGTGTTGCTTCAGTATGGGATCCGGTATGATCTCTTGGTTTAGCAGGAAGCAGTCCTGTGTGGCACTGAGTACAGCTGAAGTAGAGTATGTCGCAGCTTGTTTGGCTAGTTGTGAGGCAATATGGCTTAGGAAGCTACTATCTGATTTGTTTGATCTCCAGCTGAGTGCTACTTCTATATATTGCAACAACCAGAGTTGTGTGAAGTTGTTGGAGAACCTAGTGTTCCATGACAAGTCAAAGCACATTGAGATCAAGTTCCACTATATCAGGGATATGGTGTAGAGAGGAGCAATGAAGCTCCTGTATGTTGCGACGGACGAGTAGATAACCGATGTGTTGAGCAAGCCGCTGGCCAGAGTGAAGTTTCAGTACTTCAGAGAGAGGCTTGGTGTACTTCAGATCGAGATTCCTTCCAAGGGGAAGTGATGAGTCCGGAGACACAGATGCACATGAGCCATTCTCACATGGTGGTAGGTGTGTCCTCCCATGGTGCAGATATAAGGGCTGGGGCCATTCCGACATGGTTGAAGTGTGTCTTCCCATGGTCGTTGATGTAAGAGTTGTGCCATTCTCGCATGGTTGAAGTGTGTCTTCCCATGGCATAGATATAAGTGCTGAGCCTTTCACGGATGGTTGAGGTGTGTCTTCCCATGACGGTGAGTGTAAGTGCTGTGTGATGTGCATCTGGGTTGTGCTCCGTGGACTATGAGGTGATCTGAATATGATGATGTGATAGTAGGGTACATAGGTTTTGCAAAGGCATATAATCAGTCTTGAGATGCTCTTGCAGGTTTTGGGGTGGCATATGATCAGTCCAAAGAGATCTTGCAGGTTTTGCAAAGGCAGTGTAATCAGTCCTGAGTTGTACCTACTTGATGGCTTGCTCGTAGAGATGATGAAGACCTACATGGAGGTTAGGCCTACATCCAGCATGAAAAAGGGATGGCTCTGTAGAACTTCCTATGACGAGTAGATTAGAGATTGATTGAGATAGCAGCAGTAGTGACGATGACGATGATCCAGTAACGATGATCCAGAGAAGAAGACTTGTGCTAGTAGATCTGTGTCGAGAAATACCTTCCTAGTTAAGAGGGAGTGTTGATGTATTTGTAACTTCGGAATGTATTTCACATATGTATATTGTACTCCTATAGAGATGGTATTATTCCTCTATACAGAAGTGTTATCATTTGTATTAACAAGTGTCACAAGTGTCACAACTTGCATGTGATGGATTATTAGACCACCAAGTGTCGAGTCGGCCCTGAGTTAAGTTAACCATGGGTTATTAGACTGTCTTAGACAAGTCAGCCCTGCTAGTTTATTAGGCAAGTCAATTCATTTATAAATAGAGTGCGGGAGGCACTCTATTTGATCATTCAATTATTCACTTATACACCCATTGGAGAGTGACGCACAAGTGAGAGAGGAGAAGCTACTAGGAGAACTATCTCTTGTACTTGGGTTGTATCATTGCTCATTCTATCTTTGAGGAAGTTATTGGGGTTTTTCACCTTATTGGTTTTCCCCAAGGAAACTCTGTGTGTCTATTGTCTCTTGCGATTGCTTCATGTGATTGATATGTTGTACATGTTATTCTCTCAGATAAGATCCTAGATCATATTGAATTGATGCTTAAAATCTAACATGGTATCAGAGCTAACCTGAGAAGAAGACACTGTGCAGTTGCAGAAGCTAGGGCTTCTTTTTTTTGGGTTTCTCTCCAAAGATCTTGAAAGGCAGGAGGCTAAATTGACTCTCCTCAGCAAGGTGTATCTTTCTGTTGAGACAGAATTCAATTCTGAGCATTTTCAATTTTTGACCTAAAAATTAGGGTTTCATAGAAAATTGGAATTTTTGGAATCTAAGTCCATGGCTGGATGCTCCTCAGAAAAATCGAAGGTTAGAGACCAAGATAGAATTTTTTGGTTGGATGAAGCTCCAGGAAAATCAAACCCTAGTTTGGGGTCCTGTCTAGTGAATCCGGA
The DNA here is from genome assembly GCA_027924585.1 of Larix kaempferi. Classification (NCBI taxonomy): domain Eukaryota; kingdom Viridiplantae; phylum Streptophyta; class Pinopsida; order Pinales; family Pinaceae; genus Larix; species Larix kaempferi. Next base: position 6,490,773 of record BSBM01001219.1, on the reverse strand, counting down.
AATTAGGGTTTCTGCAAAAGTTGGAATTTCTGAAATCTGAGACCATGGCTGGAAGCTCCTTGGAACAATCGAAGTTTAGAGCTTTGGATCGAAATTTTTGGTTTGGTGAAGCTCCGGGAAACTCAAACCCTAATTCAGGGTCATGCCTAGTGAATCCGGAAGTTTCAAAAGCAATTTTGAGGGGTGAAACTTTGCAGTTTTCAAATTCTGAGTATACCAGCTTGATCATCTCATCAATGTGCATCTTTCTATCCTTTCAGAAGTTTGAAATTTTAGGGTTTCTCTGACAAACCCTAATCCATCTCTAGATCCAATTTTCAGCAAATCAAGTGGTAAGACCTAAATCTTTTCTATTTCCATTTGAAGTACTCTTTAAAGATGTCTCACCACACCAAGTTTGAGGATAAGCTTGAAGGGGCTGATAACTTCTGAGCATGGAAGCATAGGATTGGGTCAATCCTAGAAGAGAATGAGTTGGACACTTACATAAGTGAAGAGGTTCCAGTCCCAGAGGGAGAAGAGCCCAAGGCCTTAAACAAGAAGAACTTGGTCAAGGCTAAGAGAATCATTGTTGATTCTATAAAGGACCATCTCATACCCCATGTGTCTTCTCTAAAGACACCTAAGGAGATATTTGACTCATTGACCTAGTTGTTTGAAGGAAAGAACATAAATCAGAAGGTGACTCTGTGGAACCAGTTGAAAGGGGTAAAGCTTCAGAATGGAGAGACCATTCAATCCCACTTTTCTAAGGTCTCTCAAATCAAGGAACAACTTGAAGTTGTGGATGAAGTAGTGGAGAATGGTGAAATTGTAATGACCACATTGAATGGCCTACCTAGGTCATGAGACTCCTTCATCCAACGAATCTGTGCAAGAAGGAAGCTGATCTCCTTCGGTAGACTGTGGGAGGAATGTTCTCAAGAAGAAGCTAGGCTTGTGGCCCAAGAAGAAAAGATGGGGAATGAAGATCAAGCTCCCACAACACATACCAAGAAGAGTAAGAGAGAGCCATCTCATAACAAGAGATCTTCACACCACCATCATCATAGAGATAAGAAAGATCTAAGATGCTTCACATGTAATGAGAAGGGACACTTTTCCTAAATTGTCCTAAGAACAAAAGAACAACAACAACAACAATCTGACAGGTATGGCTTACATGTATGTTTTGAAATCTGTTAAGTTCATTGAGGTTAGTACAATTATGATTGTTTGATAATGAATGCATGTGAACAATAGAATACATTCATTGATTAGGTTTACGACACTTATGATTGTACTAATTCACTTGTGGTGTTGTATGGGGATGATGTTGTCTGCTAACAAGATACAGGTACATTAAGAAAAAACAAATCAAGTTCAATGACCATGATGACATGAAGACAAAGACTCATCAATAGTCTTTGACCACATAGAAGATCTGCTTACGAGGTATGCATATTTCTAGTTCTACAACAGTTAACTTATGAGTTATGCAGGTCATTGAAGATAACAAGAAAACATTGCTAGACATAACTAGCAAATATGATAACCATGTATGATTTTCCTATATCAAGTTAGAATCCTACGTTGTGTTAGGATCTTATACCTTTGTATGATTGATAATGATTACTCATGAAGTTAGAATCAAGGGTTTATGCATATTATGTCTCTTACCTTGATTGTTAATATGACTAACCAGAAGAGTCCTATGGTCAAATAAGAATATGCATGAGTAAAAGAAGTCTTCCCTGAAACCTTTCATACTAATTATTTGTATTTGAAATGATCATGACTATACATGTTTAAGGTTATTTTGTTTTATTATACTAATGGATGTATGATTATGTATGAGATCTTGAGGATGGCACAATCATGACACTACTGCACACTTAAGCATGCATAGTGGTCCAGGATGAATATAAGTTCAAGGACAAGTAATCCAGGAAGATCAAGAAGAAGCACACTCCAGTAGCTCCTGCAAGGAAGCAAAGATTGAGAGGGAGTCCACTCAACAAACAAACAAAGATAAGTATTTGAATTGTCATTTCTTGTATATCTAATTGTTTAATATTGATCAATGATGTATATACTTAAGTTCCTAGACTTAGATTGTGTATTATGCATATTATAAAAGTTGCATTAATGAACAAGATACTACTAATATGCAAGTAATGGGTAAGTGGCCTATGGTACTGTACAACATTCCATTGCTACTTATCTAGAATGAAACCTCTTTGCTGACATATTGGGAGTTGTGCACACTCTTAACAATGTTCTGGTAGAGATGGAAGGCATCTAAAAAGTCACGAGATATGGATAAATGTTGTATTGAAGCATTGGCTAAGATAATTGCATGACTGTATGACATATGTCTTTATGCATAAGAATTTGTTTTTGAAAACTATGAGAAGTTTCTAATCATGCAATTGAATTTGACTTGTAGGAAAGATCGTGTACAATCACCTACAAATGAAGGACTACAACATTTGTTCCCACAACAAAGTTCAAGAAAACCATCTATTGAAGATATTGAAGAATCTGAAGTCCCAGGATACAGGATACAATATAGATGCCATGGTCGAGGAATACCAGTCGATCATGAAGAATGATGTTTGGGATGTGGTACCAAGACCTGAAGCGAAGTCTGTTGTGACCTCTAAGTGGATCTATAAGATCAAGCATGCTGCAGATGGCAGCATAGAGAAATACAAGGCCATGTTTTGGCTATTTATTTTTGCTCCTATAGCCAGGTACACTTCCATCAGAAAAGTACTTGCTCTGGCTGCAATGATGAAGTGAAAGATACACCAAATGGATGTCAAGACAGCTTTCTTGAATGGTGTAGTCGAAGAGGAAAGTGTATGTGGAGCAGCCACTCGGGTTTGAGACACATGACAGAGGGACTCATGTGTGCAAACTGAAGAAAGCCCTGTATGGTTTGAAACAAGCACCCAGGACCTGGTACGGTAGGATAGATGACTTCCTATCCAGTTTGGGCTTTACTAAGAGTAAAGCGGACTCCAACCTTTACTACAAGGTTGAGGAAGGAAATCCAGTGATACTACTTCTGTATGTGGATGACCTGTTTGTTACAAGTGAGGATAGATTGATTGCCGATACAAAGAGGAAGCTTGCTGCCAAGTTCGAGATGAAGGACTTGGGTATGATGCACTACTTTATAGGTATGGAAGTGTGGCAGAGCACAAATGGAATCTTCCTTGGATAAGGGAAGTATGCAGTAGAGATCCTGAAGAGGTTCGGGATGATGGAATGCAAGGCCATGGCCACACCTATGGCATCAAACTAGAAGCTTCTGTGTGATGCTTCATCTGAGCCGGTTGATGCAACAATGTATCATCAGATGATTGGGTCCTTGATGTACCTGACAAATACGAGACCAGATATCTTCTTTGCGATGAACACCTTGAGCCAGTACTTGACAGATCCGAGACATGTTCACCTGATAGCTGCAAAGCATATTCTTAGGTACCTGAAGGGTATAGTTGACTATGGGCTCAAGTATGAGGCGAATCAAAATTTTAACCTGGAGAGTTATTTTGATTCGGATTGGGCAAGTAGTGCCATTGATCGGAAGAGCACTTCGGAGTGTTGCTTCAGTATGGGATCCGATATGATCTCTTGGTTTAGCAGGAAGCAGTCCTGTGTGGCACTGAGTACACCCGAAGTAGAGTATGTCGCATCTTGTTCAGCTAGTTGTGAGGTAGTATGGCTTAGGAAGCTACTATCTGATTTGTTTGATCTCCAGCTGAGTGCTACTTCTATATATTGCGACAACTAGAGTTGTGTGAAGTTGTCAAAGAACCCAGTGTTCCATGACAAGTCGAAGCACATTGAGATCAAGTTCCACTATATCAGGGATATGGTGTAGAGAGGAGCAATGAAGCTCCTATATGTTGCGACGGACGAGCAGATAGCCGATGTGTTGACCAATCTGCTGGCTAGAGTGAAGTTTGAGTACTTCAGAGAGAGGCTTGGTGTACTTCAGATCGAGATTCCTTCCAAGGGGAAGTGATGAGTCCAGAGACACAAATGCACATGAGCCATTCTCACATGGTGGTAGATGTGTCCTCCCATGGTGAAGATATAAGGGATGGGGCCATTCCAACATGGTTGAAGCATGTCTTCCCATGGACCTTGATGTAAGAGCTATGCCATTCGAGCATGGTTGAAGTGTGTCTTCCCGTGGCTATGATATAAGTCTTGTGCCATTCCTAGCATGGTTGAAGTGTGTCTTCCCATGGTTGCGATATAAGTGTTATGCCATTCCTAGCATGGTTGAAGTGTGTCTTCCCATGGCTATGGATATAAGTGCGATGCCATTCTCGCATGGTTGAAGTGTGTCTTCCCATGGCGTAGATATAAATGCTGAGCCTTTCACGGATGGTTGAGGTGTGTCTTCCCATGCCGGTTAGTGTAAGTGATGTGTGATGTGCATATGGGTTGTGCTCTGTGGACTATGAGGTTATCTGAAGATGATGATATGACAGTAGGGTACACAGGTTTTGCAGATGCATATAATCAGTCCTGAGATGCTCTTGCAGGTTTTGCGGTGGCATATGATCAGTCCTGAGAGATCTTGCAGGTTTTGCAGAGGCAGTGTAATCAGTCTTGAGTTGTACCTACTTGATGGCTTGCTCGCAGAGATTATGAAGACCTACATGGAGGCTAGGCCTACATCCAACATGAAAAAGGGCTAGCTCTGTAGAACTTCCTATGACGAGTAGATTAGAGATTGATTGAGATAGCAGCAGCAGTGACAATGATGATGATCCAAAGAAGAAGACTTGTGCTAGCAGATCTATGTCAAGAAATACCTTCCTAGTTAAGAGGGAGTGTTGATGTATTTGTAACTTCGGAATATATTTCACATATGTATATTGTACTCCTATAGAGATGGTATTATTCCTCTATACGGAAGTGTCGTCATTTGTATTGACAAGTGTCGCAAGTGTCACAACTTGCATGTGATGGGTTATTAGACCACCAAGTGTGGGGTTGGCCCTGAGTTAAGTTAAACATGAGTTATTAGACTATCTTAGACAATTCGGCCCTGCTAGATTATTAGGCAAGTCAAGTCATGTATAAATAGAGTGCGGGAGGCACTCTATTTGATCATTCAATTATTCACTTATACACCCATTGGAGAGTCGCACACAAGTGAGAGAGGAGAAGCTACTAGGAGAACTATCTCTTGTACTTGGGTTGTATCATTGCTCTTTCTATCTTCGAGGAAGTTATTGGGGTTTTTCACCTTATTGGTTTTCCCCAAGGAAACTTTGTGTGTTTATTGTCTCTTGTGATTGCTTCATGTGATTGATATGCTGTACATGTTATTCTCTCAGATAAGATCCTAGATCATATTCCAGGAAGCTTCTTGCTGAACATCAATGGGATTCATATGTTCATTGGAACAAGTCTTCTCTTGTAGGCCAAATCATATGTTTATTGGAAGTGTTGTGTAGCTCATATGCATAATAAATACAACAAGGTAAACTATATCAACTTCTCAATGCACTTCCAGATAGATCTTCATATAATGAAGAGAGATAAGACAAAATAGATCTATGTAAGCAAGAAAGACAAATACTTGTCTCTTATTGTTTTTGTGTGTGGGATCCCACTGCCTTCTTGTGGGAACCAAGAGAGATCTTTGTTCTTGCAATCTAGATATTCATATCTTCTAGAAGAGGAACTCTGTACGATCATCATTCCTTGACTTCTTGTGAGGAGTATCTTCTTCAACATCAGCAGTGGATGCTTCATGCTTCCTTTTACTTGAGCTTCGACAGCTACTAGCGTAGTGTCCATATTTTCTGCACCTATAGCATTGAACTTGAGATATTTCCTTCTTCTCCTTTTAATCCGGGCGAGGACTTTATCTCCTATATTGGTGCTTGTGTTTATGGAATGTCCTACCTTTTCACTTACTCTACTTGGCATGGGAAACAAAAGCTTGGTTCTCCTCAGGTTGAGTGCCATGGAGTATTTGACGTGCTGCAGTCCTTTTCTCCTCATGAGTGGAATCTGCCTAAAGCTTATCAAACTTTGGTAGTTTGGATCTACCACTTATGCTTTGGATAAAGGACTCCCAAGATGGTGGAAGACCATTCAGAGTGGTGATGACAAGCTCCTTTTCATCAATGGTATCTCCATTGGTACTAAGCTTGTCCCTTAGTTCTGTGATCCTCGTGAAATATGAGGCAATGGATTCTGATTTGGATATCTTCATATTTCAGAGTTGGTTTCTCAATGCCATGGATACATTGAGGCTAGTGTGTTCAAACAACTTCTTTATGGTCTTGAACATTTTCCTAGCAGTCTTCTTTCCTGAAATTTGTGGAACCAAATGATCTCTTACTGAGCCCACTAGAATCCTTCTTGCTCTGGCATCATTCTTCCTCCATCGGGGTTTGTCTTCTCCGGCTTCTAGTTCAGGGACCTTTTCATTTACAATTTGTAATAGGTCATTTTCTTCTAGTAGTAGAAGAACCCTAGACTTCCAAGATATAAAATTGGAAGCTTCTTCCATACGACCTTCAACCTTCATACCAATCATCTTGTTTGCAAATCTGGTCCAAAAACCCTAGTAGGAGCTAGGTCAAAAATAAAAGTTGATAATTTGAAAAATTGAAACCACAAGTAAATGTGCCTTGCCAAGGCGAGTTGAGTTGAGGTAGGGCCGATCCAAATCAGTGGAGAGAAGTGGGTTAAAACTGAAACCCTAATTCTGTTGTAGCCACAGAGTTAGGTCAAAAATTAAAAATTATCGGAATTGAATTCTGTCTTCACCAAAAGATGCGCCTTTCCAAAAACGAAATTCCTATGGATCTTTTTCTCCAAAATGATGGGTGAAGAATTCACAAGATGAAACCCTAGTTCCGACAATGTTCCGGCAATGGCTTCTTCTAGAACTGCTTTGATACCATGTTAAATTTCATACATTCATAGCATAATATTTCAATTACATAAACAGGATCACTAGAAGAGTGACAAAGCACAATACAACAGCATAGAGTTTAACTTGGGAAACCCAAATGGGAGAAAACCCAACAACCTTCGTATAGAGATGATAATCCCGATATCAGAGTACAAATATAAAAGAGAAAAATGGGAAATGTCTTCCAAAAGTAGAAACCCCAAAACAGCTTCCTTCTCCAGCTGGTGCGAACTTCTCTCTCTCCCAAATGATGTGAGTGAATGAGATAATGAGGTGCACTTTACCTCTTATTTATACAAGTGCAAACTGACCTTTTACCCTAACTGGGCCGACTTCACTTGGGCGTCAAATAATAATTTATTTTTAATCTTTTATTTTGTTTATTTTCTCCCCAAAGTTTACATTGATTCTTTCAAGGTTTACATAGATAAATTACATCAAGTTCATCTCCCTTAGGAGGTATAATCAAGTACAATAAAATACAATAAATATTATCTTCTAAAGTTGCACAAAATCCAACATTTGGGATTTTCAGTCAACATGGCTCTATGTAGTCTAGGTATTTTCAAGTAGTTGTCTCCGTTGCATAGTTCCAGCTCGACCTTGCCCTCAAGACCTAGGAATATGATGAACTCGGTACACAACCATTGGGACCTCTCTACTTCTATGGACCATGACCTCTATGGTAAGTTATTATCCTCTCCTTTGATCATCTATTTGTTACTTGTTGAGTCTAGTCCTAGTCGTTTTCTAGGTGATTCTATCTGTTCTTTTTCCGGGGGAGGGGGGGGGGCTGTCGGACCCTTCAAAGCTTTTGGATCTCTCAATTTTCAGGGAGAGTGTCTCATTAGGAGGGGATATAGGCACTGAAAGAGAAAATTTTCTTTATTTCTTGTTTTCTCCAAGGGGGGGAGGAATACTTAGTCGCTGTATCTCTTGAGGCCAACAAATCTGATGACTCATATTACTCATTGATGATACCCCCTATAGAGGCTTATCCCTACCACTACTATCTGACACTGACACATTCAACCCTTCTATGCCTCTCCCATGTCTTGGATTGGTCGAGGTACCAACCATTGGGTTTAACGACACTTGCAATTATGGATCTTTTTTTCTAAGTTTTGTCAAGAGGATCATAAGCTAGAAGATTGCATTTATCCTAAGGCTAAAGACATGGGATCTTCCTTTCTCTCTTCTAGGAAGGGTTTCTATACGGATAATAGGATCCATCATTACTTCCTCAGATCTTGCAGGACTTTCGAGTATCGGAGCGAACCTGACTTGGGTGGAGGCCTTTTCCCTAATTCTTCACCTCCTTCCCCAAGGCTTAGAGGCAGGGTTTTTATGATGGCCTCAACCAAGGAATAAGCATTGTTGGACATATAAGTTGGAAGACAAAAAAATGAAGGGGTACTTAGAGCAAGACATCCCGACATAAAATGGGTGCCCCCATGATTGTTTTGTCCTTAAACAATTGACTGATAGGGTTAACCTCTAAAAGAATGCCTTAAGGCATTTGGTTGACCCTGAAAACCTTCAGTGATTTTGCTACAGGAGTCCATGGCTTATGGGGAATCTATTTTGAATTATTTGAGGCTACTAGTGCTAGGTTGGGATTTTAACTATTGCAATGCTTCGAGATGCTTAGGGGGACTTATTACTAGTTATCAAACCAGATCATGCTTATGTATTAACATATGTGTTTTTTCTTCAGGTCTGGGCACAATCCTATTTTTCAGGGAATTTGTTCAAGCTATATCATCAATATATATGGTCCACATGCTCATAGGGTTATGTACTAGGAAATACTTTTCAGATCTGGGTTGTTAACAAGAAAAAAACTGATTGTGGGTGGTGATTTAAATTTCTCTATTGGTCCCTCTTCACACAAAGATTTAGTATCGGATTATTTTGTTACGATACTAAAGGATATATCTCTATATGACATTCCCCCTATAAAAATTAGACCTACTTTTCATAACATGAGGACTAGCCCAAATAGGGTTGCCAAAAGAATTGACCACTTCTTGGTTAATGAAGGTATTTTACAGGCTATTGTGAGTACTAAGCAGTGAGTTGGGGAGGGTGGGACTCGGACAAGTTCCCCATCATGCTGGAACTGATGGTTGTCGGAGAGAGACCTCCTATCCCTTTCAATTTATGTTCCACTTGGTTGGAAGAGGCAGACTACTATGATATGGTTAAAAATATTTGGCATCCTTTCCATGGAAACATCAATATATCTGCATGCTTGCAATTCCATAAAAATATCAAGAGGGTTAAGGATCGAACAATATCATGGGTTGCAGAGAGAAGGAGGGTAATGAATGAATATTTATGCATAATTGAATCTACCATGGACTGATTCCATTTGACTAACCATGAGGGTTACACATCTGTTGCGCAAAAAAGAGAGATTATGGAATTAGAATCTCGCCGGAGAAGGATCCTAGAGGAGAACGAGGTTATGTGTAGGCTCAAGCGTAGAGCTATATGGTTACAAAAGGGTGATGAAAATACAAAGTATTTCCGTATATTTTCAAAACATAGGATTCACTATAATTCCCTCCGGCGCCTAGATGAGGAGGATGGCACACAGGTGGCAGGTTTCAATGCTCTTGCTGCTGCTGCGGTGGATCATTTTAATCATTTATTTAGAGAAGAGGAACATGCTTCTATAGAACAAATGATGCATACAGCTTCCCTTTTTCCTGAATATGTAAATGAAGAACATAAAGTCTCTATTATGCAAAGGGTCTCCTTAGAGGAACTAAGGGATGAAATACACTCGATGCAAAAACACAAGATCCACAAGACTTGAGGGGTTCCCTGTGGAGTTTTTTGAGGTATTTATGGAGATGTTTGAGATGATATGCTTGTTGTTATTGAGCAATCCGGGAACAATGGGAGGATTTTAGCAGCTTTCAACACCACTTTTATAGCTTTGATTCCAAAATCTGATAAGACTTCTACTCTAGCTGACTACAACCCCATTTCACTTTGTAATTGCATTTACAAATTGATTGCTAAAGTCATTGCTAGGAGGATCAAAGGTATCCTATCTAATTAAACCTCACAAGAGTAGTTTGTTTTCTTAGAAGGGAGGTAGATACAAGATGCTATTGGTTCTACTTGGGAAGTTATTCATATAGTAAAGGTGAAGCATAGACATGCAATCATACTTAAAGAGGATCTATCCAAGGCATATGATCGGTCCAGTTGGACCTACTGAAGATTGGTTCTTCTACAAGGAGGTTTCCCTTTGTAATTTGTCAAATGGACTCTCTTCTATGTGCAAACAGTGTCATTTGTTGTTCTCATTTATGGAGCTGCATCAGACTTCTTCAGACCTGGAAGGGGTATAAGGCAAGGTTGCCCCCTTGCCCCACTACCCTTTCTTCTGCTAATGGAGGGTTTAAGCAACATCATAATTCATGTTAAGAAAAATGGAGCCTTCAAGGGGATAAGGGTTGGGGGTGCCATTCACATCACCTACCTACTATTTGTTGATGACATATTGATTTTTTCAGATAGATCGAGGAGTGAAATACTAAAGATGAGAGTTATGCTTTCATTATTTGTAAATGCAGGTATGGATTATAATATCAGAAAAATCCTTAGTTCCCTTTATGAACTTAGACCAGGATGCAATTGATTGGATCTTTGATTAGTTTGATTTTTTTTAGGTTGACATTCAACTGGACTTGAAATATTTGGTTTTTTTTGTTAAAACCTAATAATTGTTTGAAAAGGGACTGGGCTAGCTAGTGGGGAAGATAGAGAGCATTATTCACCTCTGGTGTAATAAATGGTTGTCTAGGGGAGGTATATTTATAATGATGAAAGCAATTTTAGAGGTTGTTCTTGTTTATTGGATTTCAATGGTAGATAAACCGGCTGGCATTTTGGAGCAAATTAGGAGGATTTGTTGCAATTTCCTTTGGAAATGAAGTATGGAAGACAAGTCTTTCCATTGGGTCTCATGGGAAAATATCTCCATTCCAAAGGAGTTAGGAGGCTGGCAGATGAAGTACCTATTTCATTTTGCAAGGGCCTTGGCTGCAAAAGGGGTGTGGAGGATCATTAAGGGACAAGGATTATGGGTTCATTTTGTTAAATAGAAGTATATTCATCCACTGACTATGGAGGAATGTCTCGGATCCATTCTAAATTATTCCATGAATGTCTCAGTAATGTGCAAATCCATCTTAAAGGATTTTGATGTAATTGGTGACTGGATTTTTAGAGAGTTGGTGATGGTGGCAGGGTGAGGATAGGGTAGAACCCATGGATAGGTTGTTCTAGTGGTCACAATGTTAAATTTTCTGAATTTACTTCAATATGATCTAAGATCTTAACTGAGAGAACAACATGTACAGCATATCTACAGCATATCAATCATGGAGACAATAATGCAAGCACACAAGAGACACAAAGATTTACTTGGGGAAAACCATAAAGGTGAAAAACCCCAATAACTTCCTCAGAGATAGATAGAGCAATGATACAACCAACCAAGAGAGATAGCCATAACCTAGCAGCAGATCCTCCTCCTCCATAAGTGCGCCACTCCTCCTTGAGTGCATGTGTGAGAAGTGAGTGAGTAAATAGAGTGCCTCTTGCACTCTATTTATACTTGACTTGACTTGCCTTTTTACCTAACTCATGTAGGCTCGAACTTTACCACATAACATAATGCTGAGTGGGCCGACCCCCAAATAGGGTGGTCTAATAACCCTTTGACCCACATGGCCGACCCCCAATAGGGTGGTCTAATAACCCTTTGACCCATATGACTTATACAGGGCCGACCCCAAATAAGGTGGTCTAATAACCCATCAAGTATAAGTTACGACACTTACAATATAAATGACGACACTTCCGTATAGAGGAATAATACCATCTCTATAGGAATACAATATACATATATGTGAAATACATTCCGAAGTTACATATACATCAACACTCCCTCTTAACTAGGAAGGTATTTCTCAGCACAGTTCTTCTAGCACAAGTCATCTTCTCTGGATCATCGTCTCTGGATAATCGTCATCGAGTCATCATCATCATCGTCACTGCTGCTGCTATCTCAATCAATCTCTGTCTCTACTCGTCATAGGAAGTTCTACAGAGCCAGTCCTTTTTCATACTGGATGTAGGCCCACCACCTGCAGGTCTTCGTCATCACTGGCCATACTGTGGAATCCTCAGGACTTTTACGTGCGTCACAAAACCTCGAAAGAGCATCCCAGGATGTTACGAGCACACAGCTCTACCTATAGGATCTCCCAGGGCAACGAATTACATGTGACCTCACCACAAAACCTCGCAAGAGCATCCCAGGCTGTTACGAGCACACAGCTCTACCTATAGGATCTCCCAGGGCAACGAATTACATGTGGTCATGGCAAAACCTCGCAAGAGCATCCCAGGATTGATTACGGGCACACAGCCCAACCTATCGGATCTCCCAGGGAAACGAATTACATGCCATAGGACAAAACCTCGCAAGAGCATCTGCCAGATATCCCAGGGCAACGAATTACATGCCATAGGCAAAACCTCGCAAGACTATCTGCAGATCTCCCAGGGCAACGAATTACATGTCCTCCCAGAGCAAAACCTTGAAAGAGCATTTGCCAGATGTCCCAGGGCAACGAATTACATGCCATAGGCAAAACCTCGCAAGACCATCTGCAAATCTCCCAGGGCAACGAATTACATGCTCATCTGCACAACCTGATCCACGGCCACAGAGTATCAGCCTGATACTCACCATACATCATCCTGATGTATCCATGATCATCCTGATCATCATCACTGCAACGTCCTGCTGCATGTCATCTGGAGCAACATCCTGAAGCTCGTCATCTATGATCATCCTGATCATCATCACTGCAACGTCCTGCTGCATGTCATCTGGAGCAACATCCTGAAGCTCGTCATCTATGATCATCCTGATCATCACTGCAACATCCTGCTGCATGTCATCTGGAGCAACATCCTGAAGCTCGTCATCTATGATCATCCTGATCATCACTACAACATCCTGTTGCATGTCATCTGGAGCAACATCCTGAAGCTCGTCATCTACGATCATCCTGATCATCATCACTGCAACGTCCTGCTGCATGTCATCTGGAGCAACATCCTGAAGCTCGTCATCTATGATCATCCTGATCATCACTGCAACATCCTGCTGCATGTCATCTGGAGCAACATCCTGAAGCTCGTCATCTACGATCATCCTGATCATCAATGCAACATCCTGCTGCATACCAAGTATCTACCTGATACATATCATCATACATGATCCTCCTGATCATCAATGTATCCACCTGATACAAATACAAAACATATGATATATATCATCATACATGATCCACCTGATCATACAATGTATCCACCTGATACATATACAGATACATGGTCCAAGCATCCAACATGATGCATATAAAATACATACACATGATCCAACTGATCATATCCAGCATCCAACATGATGCGTACATACATACATAAAATGATCCAACTGATCATATCCAGCATCCAACATGATGCGTACATACATACATAAAATGATCTAACTGATCATATCAAGCAGAAACTAGAACATCATCCTGATGTTCATCATCCAGCGCTTACATCCACAGCCATGTGAAGGATCCTCCTTGCAACATGCTTGGAATGGCTTCAGCAGATGTGTCCATCACTTCTTCCTCGAAGTGTCCTCGATCTGAATAACGCCAAGCCTCTCTCTGAAGTACTCGAAATTCACCCTAGCTAGTGGCTTCGTCAGCACATCTGCAATCTGCTCGTCCGTCGCAACATACAGGAGCTTCACAGCTCCTCTCTGCACCATATCCCTGATATAGTGGTATTTGATCTCTATGTGTTTCGACCTGTCATGAAACACTGGGTTCTCGGACAGCTTCACACAACTCTGGTTATCACAGAAGATACCAGTAGCCTCCAACGGGAGATCAAATAACTCAGACAGTAGCTTCCGTAGCCATACTGCCTCACAACTAGCTGAACAGGCTGCAACATACTCTGCCTCAGCTGTACTCAGTGCTACGCAGGACTGCTTCCTGCTAAACCAAGAGATCACACCTGATCCCATACTGAAGCAACACCCAGATGTGCTCTTCCTATCTGCAGCACTGCCAGCCCAATCTGAATCAACAAAACCCTGCAGGTTAAACTTTTGATTCGCCTCATACCTGAGCCCATAATCCACTGTACCCTTCAGGTACCTCAGAACATGCTTTACAGCAACCAGGTGAACACTTCTCGGATCCATCAGGAACTGGCTCAATGTGTTCACAGCAAAGCAAATGTCTGGTCTCGTGTTCGTCAGGTACATCAAGGACCCAATCATCTGACGATACATAGTGATATCAACCGTCTCAGATGAAGCATCACATAGAAGCTTCAAATTCGATGACATAGGTGTGGCCATGGCCTTGCAATCCATCATCTCGAATCTCTTCAGGATATCTACTACATACTTCCCTTGTCCAAGGAAGATTCCTTCTGTACTCTGCCACACCTCCATGCCAAAAACAAATAGTGCATCATCTCCAAGTTCTTCATCTCGAACTCGGTAGTAAGCTTCTGCTGCGTGTCGGCAATCAAACTATTTTCACCTGTAACAAACAGGTTATCTGCATACAAAAGTAGTATCACTGGATTTCCTTCCTCAAGCTTGTAGTAAAGGTTGGAATCCACTTTACTCTTGGTAAAGCCCAAACTGGATAGAAAGCTGTCTATCCTACCATACCAAGTTCTGCACGCATATCTGACTACACCATGCTGTGTTGAAGTCCATCTGGTGTATCTTCTATTTCATCACTTTTATATTTCTTAATGCTATCATCTGCAATATGCTTGATTTGATAGTTCCATTTGGAAGTCATAACAAACTTCCCTTCACGTCTTGGGATTACATCCCAAACATCATTCTTCATGATCGACGGATCATGGCATTCTATTTCTTCATCCCAGATCCTGGGAACTTCAATATCTTCAATAAATATCTTTGTTGCTGGAACAAATGTTGTAGTCCTTTTGTAGGAGATGGCATACGATTTTTCCTACACAACAAGTTAAATTGCATGATTAGAAAACATCTCATAGTTTTCAGAACAAATTCTTACACATAAAGAAATATGTCATACAGTCATGCAAATATCTTAGCCAATGCTTCAATACAAAATTTATCCATATCCTGTAACTTTCTAGATGCCTTCCAATCTCTACCAGAACATTGTTAAGAGTGTGCACAACTCCCAACATGTCAGCAAAGAGGTTTCATTCTAGATAAGTAGCAATGGAATGATGTACAGTGCCATAGGCCACTTACCCATGTATAGTAGTATACTGTTCATCAATGCAACTATTCTAATATGCACAACACATATCCTAAGTCTAGGAACATGAGCATATACATCATTGAACAATTTTATTTAAACAAACAAATATGCATTAAAATACTTATCTTTGTTTGTTCGTTGGGTGGACTCCCTCTGAGTCTTTGCTTCCTTGCAGGAGATGTTGGATTCCTAATCTGAAGTAGCTTCTTCTACACCTTTCTGTTGTGGAATGTAGAAAGATGGTCAACTCCCTCTGAATATCTGCATCCTTGCAGAAACTACTGAAGTGTGCTCCTTTTCTTTCTTGCAGGAACAACTGGAGTGTGCTCCTTTGCTTTCTTGCAGGAACAACTGGAGTGTGCTCCCTCTTGATCTTTGCTTCCTGAATTACCTGTTCTTGTACTCATATTCATCCTTGGTCCCTATGCATGCTTATTAGTATCATGATTGAGTTATCCTTGTGATCTCATATAAAATCATACATTCATTAGTATAATATTAAAACACAATAATCTCAAGCATGTATAGTCATGATCATTTCAAACAGAAAATAAGCATTAGCATTCAAGGTTTATGTAGGATTCTTAAGGTTAGTCAAATCATAAGAAACATAACATGTCTAAACCTGTAATTACTCAAACCTATGACTCTTCAGATTAGTTGAATCATCAATCAAGATAAGAGATATAAAATTCATAAAACCTGTGATTATTCAAAGCTATACCTTCATGATTCTTCTGGTTAGTCATATCATCAATTATGGTAAAAACATAATATGCATACAACCATGATTATTCAAACCTATGACTCTTCGTGAATAATCATTATCAACAACGCAATAGTATAAGATCCTAACACAAGGTAGGATTCTATCTTGATATAGGAAAAACATACCTGGATTAGCATGCTAGCTAGTTATGTCTAACATACCCGTATAATGTCTTTTGGTTCTCTTCAATGACTTGTGCTAGTAACCTGCATGTCTCAATGGTTAGCCATTATAAAACCAAGTTATACATACCTTGTAAATGGATCTTCTATGAGATCCATGACAATGGATGAGTCTTTATCCTCATGTCACCATGATCATATGTTCTTGAACTGGAACATGATTTGTCTTTCTTGGTGTACCTTTCATGTTAGTAGACAACATAAACCTCATACAACACCATAATGCATTAGTACAATCATGAGTGTCAACAACCTAAATAATGAATATCTTCTATCATGCATTCATAATTTTGTTAAGGTGATACGACAAATCTAAAAACAAAATTGTACTTAACTGTAATAACATGAAGACAAACATACCATAAAATTAATCATGGACAAATATCAAAACATACCTCGATGAGTCATACCTGTCGAGATCGCTTGTAATCTTCTTATGTAAGGCCTTAGCCTCATCTCCCTCTGAAACATGAACTTCTTCACCTATGTAGGTGACCAATCCATTTTCTTCTAGGATTAACCCAATCCACTTGATGTGCAAGAACTGGACCTGGAGCTGGATATGGGTTTGTCAGAGAAACCCCAAAAATTCAAACTTTGAATTTCAAACTTCCGAAAGGATAGAAATATGCGCCTTGATGAGCTGATCAAATTGGTATATTCATAATTTGAAAACTGCAAAGTTTCACTCCTCAATTTTGCCTTTGAAACTTCTGGATTCACTGGACGTGACCCTGAACTGGGGTTTGATGAATCCCACTCTTTTTCCCAATCAAAAGGTTTGATCCAAATCTCTAAGCTTCTATTTTTCTGAGGAGCTTCCAGTCGTGGTCTCAGATTTCGAAAATTCCCATTTTTACAGAAGCCCTAATTTTCCACTTTCCTGATCAAAGTCCCGAACTAGGGTTTGATCAAGCCCGGCCTTCTGCCCAACCAAAAATTCTGATTTTGGTCTCTAAATTTTTATTTTGATGAGTAGCATTCAGCCGTGGTATCCGATTACAAAAATTCCAACTTTCTTCAAAGCCCTAAATTCCGGAATCCATGAATGAAGGTACCAAAAAATAATTCTGTTTTGACAGAAATATGTACCTGATTGTTTCTGGTGTCACTCCGAAATTTTTGATCCACAGGGTCTGAAAAAGTTTCCTGAGATATCCTGACCTGTTAGCTTTCCATCCTGACAGGTCTGACCTCAATTGGATTTTCTGAGAGAGAGTTATGCCAAATGTCGCAACATGACCTGTTTTGGGATAAAACAGAAGAGCGAACTTGTACGGCGTGCCACGTGTCACTGTTTCAACTTCTGCCTCTGAAAAAGTTTTCTGAGATAGCTCGGCCTGTTATCTTTCCATCCTGACAGGTTTAACCTCAATTGGACTCTCTGAGAGAGAGTTATGCCAAGTGTCGCAACGTGACCTGTTTATGGGATAATACAGGAGAGCGAACTTGTACGGCGTGCCACGTGTCACTGGTTCAACTTCGGCCTCTGAAAAAGTTTACTAAGATAGTACATACTGTGTACTACCTGTCACTTTTTACTAAATTTCATTTGGAGCTTCCTAGCCCAAGATATGACCTTTTTCCCAAGGTCACCTGATTTTGACTCAGATCTGGAAGAGGCAGAAACCCTATATTGTACAGATCATAAATCACAAAGTACAACGAATTAGAGGTTGTCCTTTGGACACAAGGTACCTGGAGATCTTAGCTTCGGCCTGTAACAATTTAAGATCCGAAAAATTCGCCAAAACGGATTTATAGCGAAAGTGCTACGATGACTAGTTTTTGCTATATCAAGCCCTAGCATCGTAAGTGCAACAAGTGTCATACATGCCATATCATGCCTTCTTTCAGGCTAGCTCTGATACCATGTTAAATTTTCTGAATTTACTTCAATATGATCTAGGATCTTAACTGAGAGAACAACATGTACAGCATATCTACAGCATATCAATCATGGAGACAATAATGCAAGCACATAAGAGACACAAAGATTTACTTGGGGAAAACCATAAAGGTGAAAAACCCCAATAACTTCCTCAGAGATAGATAGAGCAATGATACAACCAACCAAGAGAGATAGCCATAACCTAGCAGCAGATCCTCCTCCTCCATAAGTGCGCCACTCCTCCTTGAGTGCATGTGTGAGAAGTGAGTGAGTAAATAGAGTGCCTCTTGCACTCTATTTATACTTGACTTGACTTGCCTTTTTACCTAACTCATGTAGGCTCGAACTTTACCACATAACATAATGTTGAGTGGGCCGACCCCCAAATAGGGTGGTCTAATAACCCTTTGACCCACATGGCCGACCCCCAATAGGGTGGTCTAATAACCCTTTGACCCATATGACTTATACAGGGCCGACCCCAAATAAGGTGGTCTAATAACCCATCAAGTATAAGTTACGACACTTACAATATAAATGACGACACTTCCGTATAGAGGAATAATACCATCTCTATAGGAATACAATATACATATATGTGAAATACATTCCGAAGTTACATATACATCAACACACAAATTACCCAACATATTGGTGGAAGATTTGAGGGAGTAGGGATTTTACTCTTTAGGACAGATAGGTGATGCCATAAATTCATCACCAATTAGACAGGCATGGTTAACAACAAATGACTTAGGATTAGAGGATGAGAATGCAAAGATCTAGAATAATTATATAAATGTTCTTCACAAAAGTCATGCAAGGCTTCAGTACATGCATATGAGATTATCTGGTTCAGGAACCTTCTGGGAGGTGAATATTCTCCTAGATTGGGATATCAAGTAATCAAGGAGGAAGAAGATAGGTTCGAGCCTCCATAGTGGGCTATAGTGATCTAGAAATTGAAATGTCCCTTAAAAACAAGAATCTTTATTTGTCTGTTACTAATCGACAAAATACCCATGTGGGATATTTTAATCGGAAAGTATAAATCTGGTCTAGGCAGATGCCCCTTGTGCAAAGAAAATAGTGATTCAACAACACATCTATTTATTTGTTTTCCCTTTCATTAGCAATATGTGGGACATGCTTCTTTGATTGAAGGTATACCATTTGATTGGAATGATTTGAATCTAGAAGGAGCTTTACAAAATTGGCTTAGTAAAGGAGATTTCAAACGCCACAAGGCATTTCCTCTGATCTTTATTTGGGGTGTTTGGCTAGTTAGTAACCTAGACACCTTTAAGGAGATCTATATATCTCCATCTATAGTAGTATCAAATGGACTAGCTATTCTCAAAGCATTCCACAAGTTGAGGATCCTCCTACTGGAATAAGGATCATTGAGGAAATAATTGACACATCATATAACTGAGCATATTTTGATGGAGTTTCACAAGTCATCCCAGCCATAGGTGGAGCAGGGGGTATCTTACATTTATCTGATAAACATTAGATCAAATTTTCATATGGTAGAGGACAAAGTACCAACAACAGGGTAGAGCTCTTGGCAGTCAAATTAGTTTTGTTGTTGGCTTTATCAAAAGTGATTGAAAGACTACATATCTTCAATGACTCCAAACTGGTGGTGGATTGGATGCAAATGAGAAGACTCTGAAAAAACTATATTATGAAGCCAATATATGTGGAAGTTGAACATATTGTAGGACTGTTCAGGGAGATAAATTTCAAGCACGTGTATAGAGAAAGGAATTCAGAGGTTGATTGCATGTCCAAAGTGGGGCTATAGGTGGGAGATGGGGTCTGGAACAAATGGGAGTTCAATGATGATACTCTAGTGGAGCACAATCCTAACACTCACTCGGGATGATACTATGTACCTTTCTTCAAAAAAACAATGTTCAAAATGATGAGAACATCCCAGTTCATGAGCATAGAAAGACATATATTACTCAAAAGAACTGGGTTCACAAATTTACAATTAGTTTTAGATATGTATATGGATTGACTTGCAATATGTGGGAATTTTTTTTTGTAATCTTAGATAGATTATTTGAACTTTTTGTTTTGAATTTGTTCTTGCCTTTTTTGGTGGGAACTTACAAAAGGCTCATATAGCAATATGCCTATGACAGTTGTTTTGAATATACGTAAATGTCAAACTTTGTGTAAGGCCATTCTAGGCTTCTTGAAAAATGTGGTTGTTTTTAATATAAAGTAATTGCACTTTTTTTCCAAGGAAAAAAACCCAGATATATACTATATTAATAGAAACCCCAAAGGAAGGGAAAACATGCAAATAGAAAGGTGTTTGTGGCATTGTGAACATGTAGTCTATATGAATTTGATTATGTATATATAGGTGTACAAATTAACGGGAATGACCAAGTTTGACCATTTCTTTAATATAAGGTGAAGAATCAAGTTTGTTTGTTTGTTTGTTTTTACTCGAAGGTGGAAAAACTTATCAAACTTAGTTGTCAATCATTAGTGAGGACAATAATTTTTGGCTATTATTTGTGAATGCAAGTTGACTCATCAATATTATTAAAAGAAAACCATGCCACATGAAATGGCTTGCAAGTGGTTTGTAAGGAGGTATACTTTCACTTCTACTAAATGTCTCTAAATCTTAGATAATTAACCTATTTCCTTACATTTAAGGAAAACAAGCTCTTAAACAATAAAAAACAATTTTAAATAAATTTGACCAAATTATTTATTATAAAATAAAACTTAAAAAAAGTTAGATACTAACCCACCAAAAAGATCAAAACAATTACATTTTATCCTTTAATAATTTATTATGATAAATTCTTTAAATTGCATCTACCATGCTTCTACCTGGCTTATTTTCAAGTAGGCAATATGAATGTGCCTTATGCGAGGGAAATACCATACTATTTAAAAGCTAAAAGCTAGTGTAACTTAATTACGAGGCATTTTAGTGCTCTTAAGTCATTTTTAATAAGGTCATTAGACTATCCCCCTCTGGTTAACTCTATGAAGCAACCTTTATCTGAGAGACCTAGGGATGTGTTTGGAAATGTCTTGGTTAGTAGGATTTCCCCTCCTGATGATGAAGCTAGGGTTTTCTCTTTAGAGGAACGGGACATCCTTACTGATTGTGGCTATAAACCTATTTCTTATGAAGATTGTATCACGCCATTAATAGTTTTCTCTAAGAACCCATCTTTGAATCCTAAAGTTAAACCTATACAGAATTTACGATTCCAAAATGTAACCATTCAGAAAAATAAGTACAAATTGAAGGAATCACTTGTGTAGGTTGAAGAACAAATTTATAAACCCATCTCTGCTAGAATTGATGCTTCTGATAAGGAAAATTGTAATTTTGGTTCTACTTGGGCACTTAGAGCAATGAAGCCCTCTCTGATTGTTGATTAATGTCTCTGTTGTCCTTAAATGTTACGTGTTTGGGGAAGGCTTCTAGGGTTAGGGACTTAACCAAATTGTTTCTCTCTACTAGCCTAGATCTTATACTTCTGCAGGAAACCATGTGTGAGGATTTTAGAGTTGTGATGACACTTGCTAACATTTTGCCCCGGATGAGAATTATCAGCGGTGAGCTCTTCTGGGTTATCTATCGGTCTTTAAGTGGGATGGAATCCCCGTTCTTTCATTTTTCATGCTTATAAGACACACTGGGGAATTTTACTTGATAGTTGGAGTAGGGTTCCTAATATGAATATGAATCTTTTGAACTGTTATGGAGTCATGGACCCTATAAGGAGAGGCTTTCCTTCTAGGATTCTCTTAAAGTCTTCTGGTTTATTGAGTTTAGACAACTTAATTATTGCAGGTGATCTTAATGTTACAAGGTCTACTTCGGAAATATGGGGACCCTTGGCTAGAATGGATGATTTGGCAGTTTATTTCTCTTAAGTGTTGGAATCTTATGACCTAGTGGATGTTTCTCTATGTCTCCTCTCTCCTACTTGGACAAATGGAAGACTTGGTATATATGGAATACATAAAAGATTAGACAAATTCCTAGTTAAAGCTCCCTTTCTGCAGTCTTTCCAGCGACACAAAACATGGGTAGGGGATGCTAAATTTTCAGATCATTGGCCTGTTTTTTTACAATTTGATGATACCAAAACTCCTCTGAAATATTTGTTCAAATTCAATTGTTCTTGGTTAAAGAATGAAGCTTTCTGTTCCATTATTCGGGAATTTTGGCTTAACACTGAGTTAGATGATGACTTGAATCCTATGGACTCCTTTGTTATTAAGCTTAAGAATCTAAAATATGTGGTCACCAAATGGATAAAAGCTCAAAACAAAATAGATCTTCAGGAGTATAAGGAGTTGGTGGAGCATATTGTAATATCCCAAGACTTTGACTTGTATTATGTGTTGAGCGTAAGCTCTAGAGAACATGGATGACCTTTGTTATGTGTTAGGCATAAGCCCTAGAGCACATGGATGAATTTTATTATGTGTTGAGCGTAAGCTCTGGATCACATGGATGAATTTTATTATGTGTTGAGTGCAAGCTCTGGAGCACATGGATGACCTTTGTTATGTATTGGGCATAAGCCCTGGAGCACATGGATGAATTTTTTTATGTGTTGGGCATAAGCCCTGGAGCACATGGATGAATTTTTTTATGTGTTGGGCATAAGCCCTGGAGCACATGGGTTACTGTATTATGTGTTGAGCATAAGCTCTGGAGCACATATATAACCCTATAAGATAATTAATAAGTGTTGGGCATAAGCCATGGAGCACACCAACCATTATTGATGTTGAGCGTAAGCTCTGGAGCATCTGAACCTTGACATCATTTCCCTAGGTACACCTATTATGCATCCTAGAACTAGTTTTGAGCATAATCTTTGGAATAACACTAGAGTAACTCTCTATAAAGAGTGTTGAGCATAAGCTCTGAATAGCACTAGATTTACTTTACTGAAAGTGTTGAGCATAAGCTCTGAATATCACTATAGTTACTTCACTTAAAAGTGTTGAGCCTGAAAAACTCCGAATAGTACAAAAACTCATCACATTACTAATGTTGAGCCAAAAACCATGGAGCATTAGTAATCATATTTTTTCTATTGATTAAATGAATCATCTTTTCTTCTCTTCAAAGGACTAACTGGTACTGCCACTCAAAGAGGGACCGAGCATGCAAAGGGATTAGAACGACCAATTAGTTGACAGACCAAATCAACTAGAAGATAGGATAATTAAAAGAAATCATATGATTAAATAAACTAAGAGTTCTATTACAATCATAAATATATAAATATTATAAATAACTGAGAGTTCAGTTATAGAGAGAAATAACTAAAGTTATATTTGGTTATATATATATTGTTATATTAAAATGTAACTAAGAGTTAAAAGTATAAAGACACTAAGAGTCCTTTATAGCTTAAGAAGACGAAGTTGTCAAGTCAAGTGAACTAAACCATCTCAAGTCCATAACCCTAGGTTTCATCCCTCACCAAAATACTTATAAATAGAAGGATAGTACAAGAGAGGGGTGCTGAATAATAAGATTGGAGCTTCCAAGTCTTGCATCCAAAAGTATAGATTGAGTCCTTAGTATGAAAGATAACAACAGATTTCCCTAGGCCTTCTAGTCTCATTGCATGCCCGATTCAGCTCGGGGGTGATCCGTCAAACGAACCACGAATGGTTCAGGATCTACGGCTGGGAGGAACATGGCAAGTCCGAAGTTAGTCAGTCAAATCAAACAGGACTGATAAGTATTTTCTATTGTAATTTTTATTAAATCTGTGTCTGTACTTTGTATCTCAAAAGGATTTCTAAGTAGCATTTTCCATAGTAAGTTTTTATTAATCTATGTCTATGCCTGGTATTTTAAAGAAGAATGTTATAGGTAGAATTTTCAAGGAAAGTACTGTAGATTTCAAGATTAAATTATTAATCTGCATTTTTTATCAGTTATTGTTTTATTAGATATGTGGTCATTGACAGAACAATTTAGTCATGACACATAAGGGTTTCATAAAATATCATGTTGTCGTAGAATAAACTAGATTCATCATAACTAAAACTCTTATCATAAAACCAAACCCTACACCAAAATTATCTTCCAAATTAATTAAAGAACTCAGCTACTTCATAGATTCATACATTCAAAACTAGGCATAAACTTAAAAAAAAAAAATTGTATAGAAAACAGAGCATCAAGAACATCATATTTTCTTAAAAGTAAAATCATACATTAATTAATATTTCTTTCATCCAAGCATGGCTTGGCAAACCAAAAATTAACAAGTTGATCTTAAAGTCACAGAACCCTAAGAATAAATTTCAACGCATCTATTCATCAAAACGAAACACGATATGATAACTATCAGTTCAACCCTTTAGTGTAGACCGAAGGTATATTCCTTTGTTTTCTTTAAACCTAGAATAATCACCAGCTATCAACCAAAACGAATTTTAGACTCAAGTCGTGACCAGCGATGGGTTTATCCCATAATTTTGCAAGCATCCAACCAAGGATCGAATCCCTTGGAGGATTCGCTCTAGCAAAGCTTCACTATTGCTATAGCTCAACCACGCTATAAAAACCATTAAAACGATAGACAAGTGTAAACTATGTAGAGGCATGCTTTAAACCAGAATCCTAAAACTAAATTAGAGATATGTTTGAGGAACAGAGCATTACTTATAGGGACACGATTTTTACTTGTCATTTTAAATACAAAGCAAAAACATTGTGAAACACAGTATAGAAAGACCAGATTTAGATTCAATTCATTATTCAACCAAAGTTATTAAAACACAGAAAATTCCAAAATGTAGTGTAAAACACAGGGTTAAACTTTTACATAGGCCTGAAGACAAGAGGGAACTATCTCCTCTCTAGTCTCATACATCAAATTACCATAAACATAGAATTCGCCTCTACAGGATGAGATGTTTTCCCTTGGCTACCAAAACGGAAAAAATAGAGCAAACAGACCCTGAGTCTTTTACATTATAATGAAGAGCCTCTTAGTTACGAGAACTCTGTACAAAAAACGAAAACGCACAACAAAAATAAAAACGCCCAGAACCCTTGTCACTCCACAGAGGCGTATTCCACATTTTTTTCCATCCACCCATATAAACCAAATCATGATAGGACCATTCTCCCGTCAACAATATTAGAAAGGTTGAAGGAACACGAGCTTACCACAGGGTAGAGCAAAGCCCAAGATGCACAAACGCCCAATGTTCGAACCCCTGCACCTACAGTACTCAACCAAACCAAAATTCATTAGAATATCTAATAGAAATCTGAAATAAAACCTCAAATACAAACAGAGATAGTAAGAAGACTGTAACAAATTACATGAGCATTTCTTTCCAACCATGGCGCCTCTAACAGGTGAATGTGACCATCCCTCAAAGCCCAATAAAACGATTTGGAAACCTCATACGATTTCCCTCCAACATCATTGAGTTGTTACACCACGTTTCTCTGCACCAGCGAAGGCAAATACTTCCAAACCAACACACAATTGCGTTTAAACCCACCTAATCTCTATCAAGAAGCGTAGAGGAGAATAATTAAGCTTCCCGCTCCTCCAAACTAACATCACGACTAGAGTAACCCCACTAGAAATCCTTACCAAGCACCCATCTTACGTGGACCAAAGTGAAGCATGCCCATCACATGGAAGCATCCAATGCTCCACCAAACCCCACATCCACAATCCACTCAAGCCTTCGTATAACTTAGGATAAGGTTTAAAACCATTAGCGCAGGAGTATGGGTTATTGATCACTATAGTTTAGGTAGGAAGTATTCCATAGAACTTACCATATAGAGTTTAAACACTTTGGGTAGGATTTGTTATTGTAGAATACCACCACGATGACCACCAGCTCCTTTAAGATCTTTGAAACTCGTGGAAAGTTTATATCCAACCTTACCCTTTTAATTTAGCACACCTTAGATTTAAGCCAAGCCTTTATGAACCTGCAAGATTTAAACAGATAAAATGAATTAGCTTTCTAGCTAAGTAAACTCGGTTCCTTCAAGACCAAGTTCTCCATCTCACTATAAAATTAGAAATAAAAAGGGACTCTTGCAATATTTAAATCAAGTCTTACAACACTCAGTCATACATACATCATTTACAGGATTGTCATAAGCAACCGACACTGGTACATTTCAGATAAACAAACCAAGAGAACAGTTAAGAATTCATCAATATACTTCTCAATGCTGAAGTTAATTTTAAAAGAACCATTTATCCAATTAAAGACCCATACAAAAAAAAATTAATAGTGTATTTTTAGGGACATTACACAGATTCAAGGGTTACATTTGATAAATTTTGATTAGAATATGGAAATTGATGAATTTGTCAAGTTAAAATTACTAGAGCAGAAAAAGGAAAATCTTTTGAAGCAAGAGGAGATGGATTGGAGGCTCAAAAGCAGAGATCTCTGGATTGAGTTAGGGGATAAGAATACAATTTTTTTTCACTCTTATGCCTCCCACAGGAGAAATAACAATGCTATATGGGATCTCAATGATGAGATGGAAAATTCGATATTTGATCTGGAAAATCTTCAATCATCTGCAAAAGATTTATTTGGCAATATATATTCGGATCCGAGTATATGTGATCTTGGTGCTCAGCTGAAAGTTTCCAGATTATTTCCCAAGTTTTTCGATGATCAAGAAGCTATGGAACTGGGCAAAGAGGTTACTTTGGAGGAGATTGAAGAAACTTTGAAACTTTTTGCCAAGGATAAAATTCCAGGGCCTGATGGCTGGACTGTTGAGTTGTTCTTACACTTTTTTGACATCATGGGTGGTGATATTCTAAATATGGTAGAGTTCACCATATCTGAAGGTTGTATTTTTGGGGCTTTGAACTCTACCTTTCTCACATTGATCCCTAAATGTAGCAAGCCTAAAACTTTTGGGGATTTTAGGCCAATAGCCTTATGTAATTTGGCCTACAAGTTAATTTCAAAGATTATTGATGTTCTACTGAAGCCTGCTCTCTCAAAATGTATTTCTTCTAAACAATTCGACTTCCTTCAGGGTCTTCAAATCCTTGATGCTATTGGTATATCAGAGGAGATTATTCATACGATTAATAAAAGGAAGAAGAAGGCATTCTTGCTCAAGATGGACCTGGAGAAAGCATATGATAGAGTCGATTGGGTTTTCCTGAGAATCATTCTGATTCAAATTGGAATTCCTCCATTGGTCTTAAAGTGGATTATGGCTTGTGTGTCCTCATCAAATATAGTTGTGTTGATAAATGGGGCCCCTTTGAGTTTCTTGAAATGCACCAGAGGCATAAGACAGGGATGTCCCTTGTCCCCTCTTTTATTTTTGCTAATCCTTGAAGGCTTCGGTAGACTGATAAATAATGCTAAAGCTGAAGGTAAAATTAAGGGTATTATTTTTTATGTTGATTTATATCTCTCACGTCTTATGTTTGTAGACGATGTCTTACTAGTAGGTTTAGACTCTCTTGATGAATGGGCGAGATATAAGGAAATTATTAAAAAACAATTGATGCTTCAGGTATGCTGGTAAGCTCCTCTAAATCTAGTTTCTATCATCATAGAATTGAGGATTCAAATCTTGATGATATTAAGGGGATGTTGCCTTATAAGTACTGTCGTCTCGAGGAAGGTTTTGAATACTTAGGCTATTATCTGAAGCCTCAGTTATACAATTAAAGATTGGACCTGGATATTGAAAAAGGTTGAGAGCATAATCAACTAGTGGAATTATAGACTGTTATCTATTGGAGGAAGAGTCACTCTTGTTAAAGCGGTATTGACAGGGATACCGGTTTACTGGTTCTCTCTATCTCAAGTTCCTTGTTTTATCATCAACTCATTGAGAAATATTTTCTTCAATTTTCTTTG
Organism: Larix kaempferi; assembly: GCA_027924585.1. Taxonomy (NCBI): domain Eukaryota; kingdom Viridiplantae; phylum Streptophyta; class Pinopsida; order Pinales; family Pinaceae; genus Larix; species Larix kaempferi. Next base: position 6,462,695 of record BSBM01001219.1, on the reverse strand, counting down.
GAGTGGAGGAATGGAATGCAGTAATATGGTTATGGCTAGCTGGGAAAAGATTGCTTTACCTGAAAGTTGTGGCGTTTGGGGGATAAAAAATCTTGCCACATTTAGTATGGCTCTAAGACTCAAGAGTTTCTTGAGAGGTCTTTTTGGCACTACCCTCTGGTATAGACTGTTGTCAATGAAATATATCAAGGAGGATATAGTCAATTGGATCGGAAATACAAATAAAAGGACTAGGGGTTCTTCTCCTATATGGGTAGGTTTCCTCAAAGTTTATAATTGGTTGGCCAAAGACCTCTTCTGGCGAGTTGGAACTGGTAAGGAGATATTGGTCGGTATTGATCCAATTTTGGGTCTGGAAGAAAATTACAAGCTGTCTGAGGATATTCTTAGTTATTTGAAGGAAAATGAACTTTTTACTCTTGATAAAATTAAGAAGACCAAGTTTAAACTGGTTCAAAGTACATACTAGTTAAGCGCTAAAGATTTAGGCTTCACTGGATGGTCAACTTATGAATGGGATCGATATATAAGGTTCTTAAACTCTGTCGGATGCAGACTTACTCGAGAGAAGGATTCCCTTATATGGACCTGCAATTATGCTACGAGGATGGTGATGGAAAAAATTTCATATAACACAATAATAAAGGACATGTGTTGTTTCCCACAGCATTGGTGGTATAAACGTCTATGGCATTAGAGAATTCCTTCGAAATTTAAGTGCTTCATGTGGTTTACATTATAAGGGAGATTAAAAACTTGGGATAACCTCATGAAGAAGGGTTGGTATGGGCCTAGTTTTTGCTCTTTATGTAAAATTAATTCTGAGTCTACTAATCATCTTCTTGTGGAGTGTGATTTTACAAGGAATATTTGGAACATGTGTTGCTCCACTCTAAAGATAGAGCAGATTTGGGATTATGAGAACTTTGATATATGTACTCTTCATTGGTTCAGAAATTGTATATCTCACTCTACTTTTCCAGTTTTTATTTCTTGGTCCATTTGGCATACCAGAAATAAGGCTGTGTTTGTGAACAAGGCTCCAAGTTTGCAGATTACAAGTATCCAAATTTTGAATTTATGTAAGACCTACTATTCTTATCAGGAGACTCTGAAGATTCACAAAGTAAGCACTTTCATTCCTCAATTTACTAGTCCAATTATTTTCTTTGATGGAGCAACCACAAATGGATTTTGTGCAATAGGTGGAGCACTCTTTATTAATCAGGAACACTATTTCACATTGCGGTTTAATTGTGGAACCGGGTCCAACATGAAATCTTAGCTTCTTGCTCTTTGGTGTGTTTTGAAAGTGGAAAATACATTTGGGCTTAATGATCTGAAAGTATTTGGGGATTCAAGGGTCACCATAAAATGGGCATGTGGAGAATACAACTTAAAAGTCACTACTCTTCTACATTGGTGCAATAGGATCAAGACAAAAATTCAACTTTTCAACAATATTTCTTTTGAGAACATCTATAGACAGCATAACTCATTGGCATATAAACTGTCAAAACAAGCTCTGGAAGGCGAGGAAAGTGTCATAGTGTGGGAAGAATTTCAGGCATCTCACATATGTGATATGGGAGCAGTGAGGATTTTTGAATGATGTTTCTGTTTAGGAACTGTTTCAGATGACTTTTTTTGGAATCATGGGTCTGGGAGTTTGCATTTTCCTTTTTGGAAAGTTTTTTTTTAGAAGGTTAAGAGATGATATGTTATTTTGTTGATAAGTCTTTTAAAGACTATACCATCTATGTACTATTTGATTCAAATTGAATATGAATAGTATGCTTTTTCATGCTGAAAAGAAAATGAAAAAAAAAAAAAAAAATCATTTTTAATGTGACATTGGATAATTTTTTTACATAAATATAAATATTCTTAATTTAATTTTTATTTAATTAAAGGAGTTTGTTAACTTTATGGAAATCTTCTTGTTATTTTTCTCATCGAAGTTCACTTTCATGTTTACTCTTTATCGCCAACATATACCTAAAATGAGGTATTCTTTCGTTAAAAATAATCATGTCTATTAAATTGACATATATAAATGGTGAGTGTTGGTGATTAAAATATTTAGAAAGCATCTTCACATATATGATTTTTTTAATATATTTTTAAAAATAGTAAACAACAATAATAAAATATTTTAAGTGACTTATGCTAACTTCTCAATTTATGTTAGGGTCTTATTCTAAGCTCTTAAATTAACGGCATTTAAATTGTTAGGAGCGAGTTAATGTAACATACCCAACCATCTCTTGGACACTGTTGAGATGATGGGGCACTCCAATATTCTTTTGAACTCTTAATCCTTGATGAATTATTCAAAATTAAATTTACTTACTGTATAATTATTTAACAAGTAAGTTTACTATACAATTATTTAACAACATAAATAAATCTATAGTAATCATTCATATAAATTATTCATTCTACAATATGATTGCATTCCTAATTCAAGGATAAAATGTCTAATAAGTCTATGCACATATATCTTTTCGTAAGAAACAATTAAGTAAATCCATGACATCAATATAAACCATGAAATTCAAAGTGTATTTATCTTTATGGTAAATGGTCCTCCAACTAGCTAGAAGTGAAGGGTGTTCCTCCATCCATAAGCACTCAGTCACACTTATTATTTTTATGACAAAGGCCACCCCCGAGACGAGGCTATCAACCCACAAGGGCTAAAGTACCAATCTCTTCTACCAATATTAGTTCATGAAACCCTCTAGTGCATAAATCCATCCACAGCTGCCCCAATCTACTAGCACTCATTCCCCATCAGCCTACAAAACACAAGGAATGAGACCCCCTTCTTTGCACCACAATCCCTCAAGTTGTCCCCATTCCCTTCCAGTGCTCTAACGCAGGCTAGCCAGTGAGTCTTTTTGTTGGGACTTTAGGGACCTCGATTATAGGCCAGGTTCCTCTCACAAGGGCACCATGCCCATTAGTACCAATTTTTTAGGGTAATTGGCATGAACAAGTATGAACTTTGGTTTTCCCTTCTTAGGTAATTTAAGAACCACCGTCTCTCCCTCTAAATGTATGGAAAATAAATGAAGGAAATGAATCCATTAATGAGTGATTCTATCACATTATATATGAATGTATTTCACTTTCCATGTGGCTTCTCTAGAGGAGGCCACTTTTCCTCTATTTAATCACATCTTAAGATAAGTAAGTAGTGATTAATCAAATCACACTCCATAACATGGTTTAGGGACCTTGATTTAAATTCATAACCAAGGTTTACAAGTATGGCTAAGGACTTGGGTTAATACCAAATAGGGTCATCTCCCCTTAGCCCCATAGTTTACTTCCCTCAGTTGTGGAATCATATCCCCCGGTCTCTTCTTTGTCCTTCTTCACTTGCAATTGTCATGGATTTTTATATTATATGTAATGTACATCATTTACAATATTCAAGGCCTCCTAGACCATATATGTCTAAGATCTATCCAGTGCATGATTACATACATAATTACAACATAGGGTCAAAAACAGGGTGTTACATTCCCCTCCCCCTTAATTTATGTACCATCCTTGGTGCATATTAGCACTATGTACATTTACAAACTTCACTTAAAATTTTCAAAATAATTACGGGTATGCCTCTCGCATAGTATCCTCAAGCTCTCACATTGCTTCTTCAAGGTTGTACTGGGTCCATTAGACCTTTACCTACCCTATTGCTTTGTTCTTGAGCAACATGATCTTCCTATTTAGGATGCACATTGGTTGCACTGGGATATCTCCTTCTCGTTACATCTAAACCAAATCCCAACCAATAATATGTTTAGGATCAGGTACATACTTTTTCAATAACGACATATGGAACACATTATGCACTTTTATGCAAGCAGGCAATGCAAGTTCTTATGCAATAGACCCTATCCTAGCAAAAATCTCAAACAGTCTACAATACTTAGTCACTACCATAGGAGAAATTCCTAGCTTGAGGGAGCTCTTCTTCGATCGAACTTTCAAGTATAAATGCTCCCCACTAAGAATTCCTTTGATATTATGCCTCTGTCTACATAACTCTTTTGTATGTCCTATGTTGTTTCTAAATTATACCTTATCTTAACCATTTTTTGTTCATTTTCTTGAGTAACACTGGCCCAACTATGACTATGTCTGTTGGATTGTCCTTGTTGTCGTCTAATCCTCACCTAGGTGAGAAAAATATTAAATTATTGGGCACGACCTTGGGGGAGAGCTCATGTTGGGTGCAACTGTCACCACAACACTCAACGCCTTTGTTTAGTTCAACTCCTAAACAAAGCCAAGGGAGGTAGACCCTAATAAAATAAACTAAGGATGAGTAAACTACAGGAGTTGATGTGAGTACAACAAGCAACATTGGAAATAAAGAACTCAAAGTAAATCTACTCTAAGATGTAACAATGGAACAAGAACTTAGATCTACAACTTCATAAGGATATAAGATTCCATCCGAGTAAGATATTCAAAAGGACCGGTGCCTAAAATAGAACATATCTATGCTACAAAGGTAATCGAGTGAAAATAAGTACCTAGATCTGTAACATCAAGTAAATTGCATGTATAAATTTTTTAACATAAAACCACTTGCATGTGATACTTGAAAATGAAATTAAGATATACCAAATGAAATAAGTGCTTTGAAACTCCTTTTAGTTGATTAGATTTAGTAAAATTGAAGATGATTAGAATCCTAGACTATATTGTTAGTGTCCACATAAGGGATGGACAAAAAAGTATAAAAATATAACCATGAAAAGGTGTGGTTAGTGTCTAGCAAAGTAAAAGTGATTAGTGACTAATATAGGAAATTAAAAGTGATTAGTCCTAATCTATATTGTGAAAGAACAATTAGAACCTTGAATAGAAGGAGGTATTCCTACTTCACAATCAAGTCCGAGAAAGAAGAGTCAATGCTCGACAAGTACCAAGTCGGCGTTAGGTTGGACTCAAAAACCTCTAGATCCAAGTTACACCTTAGTTGTAGTGAGGGATGTGTAAAGCTTGGATCCCTCTATGAGAAAGTTAATTTTATTAAAAACCTAAGTTATCTTGTTCATTAGATGGAGTGGCATCCAATTATTAAGTGATGGATGGATTGATAAATTGAATCCTAATTAGCTAGTCTAGCCTACTAAAAGTAAATGCAAAAGATAAATAAGCATAAAATGACACGGCTAGTGGTGAGAAACTACTTTGTATGCGAGTTACAATACTCTCTTGGGACTTCTTATAGGAATGCTTGTTAGTTTGTGGCTAGGACTATAAACAAGCTTACAACTACTAGAAAAGGGAAGAGAAAATATAGAATAGAATGCCTTGGAAAGTTTGTCGATTGAATGCAAACTTTCAAAGGACAAGGATGCACCTTTAGGGATTCCCTTGGAATGTTAGAAATCTGCTCAAAATATGCATAAACAACAACGAACACTTTACTTGAAGGCTTCAAAATAGCTTCCACCTAAGCCTACAAGAAGGTTGCATGTTTGTCTTGCAAATGAACAACAATTGAATGCAAATTTTAATAGAAAAATATATTTATAAAACGACGAACAACATGAATTTTATGGGTTATTTTATGGTTGTTAGGACAATTGGTATAGTGGGAAAAAATCTCTATTTTGTTCATACTAGGTCGCCCCTTGGAATTTGCCACCTGTAAGCTTAACAAGGCAAATGATATGGCATATTTATGATGTAAATCAAGTAGATCTAAGCATGTAGGATGAGATAATTGACACACATGCACCTAGATATTTATAAAAACGATATACTTAAGTTTTTTTTTCAGCGAGTGTACAAGTATATCAAAGGATACAACAAATCTACCTATGATTTTACAAGAAATGTAGATTTGATTCTTTGCATGAAGTAAAGTAACCAAAATGAAGTTCGATTTTCAGATGAAGATGGAGGGTTGAAAGAAATAGAGAGAGAAGTGCCAAAGAATGGCTATGGAGTCACCAAAGATCAGTTAGGAGGGACTTTGTCTGAAAAGAATCATCGAAGAAAAGAGGTTGCTCTAGGATAGCCCACAATCCTCTCAATGAAGAAAGCACATGCAATCAATATGTAAAGGTAAAAGAGACTAGGACTCTTCTTCAATCTTCCTTAAGGTGCAACCTACACGGAAGAGGTTGATATAGCACAATCTGACTAGAGTACAGATACTAAAATCAACCTCCTTTTGAGAAAATTACAATAAGATTTAACTAAGCAATTTACTTAAATCTAACCTTATCATACGGGGTAATAATATGATTTCCAAGGCCTAGCAAAATAACACAGAATTAGCAATTATACACTTATACAAGTTACCTCATAAGAACTAGACAATCAAGCATCTACACATTCAGGAGTTGTTCCATATATAACCTTCAAAGTCTTTCTTTTTTCAACAATAGCCTTAAAGCCTCAAGCCTCAACCAACCAAGAAAAGAGAGGGGTGCACTTTCTTAAATAACAATGAATGAGCTTAAGCGCCACCTCTATGAGCAAACTAAAGCTCAAGGTGCCACCTCTAGAGCTAACTTGGAGCTCATGTGCCACCTCTAGGGAAAATTAGGGGACATCCCAACCGAACTGGAGCAAACATGAGCTCAATGTGACACCTCTGTGGTTAACTCCTAGATTAGGAAGTGTGCACACTTGGGAATATTCCTTTTACATGCCACTAGAAAATCAAGGAATTTTGTCTCTAGAGTGAAAAACCAGGGGATTTTGTCTAGGAAAGGTGTGCTAGACCTCGTGAAGGGAGATAAAAGGGCCTATTAGGATTTTGTCACCCCTTTTAATCATTTTAATGCAATTTTACAACATTTACGCGCCCCCCCCCCAAGGGACCTAAACTAACATCTAAAATACAAAAAACACGATGACACGAGTAATGCATGACAAAGAAACTACGTGATTAAAACACCAGCCTATGGCAGATGCATTAAGGATGCTCATGGCTTTGGAGGCATTATTGAGTGAAAAAGCTTCGACAATATAAATCATAAGGATCTAAATTTATCTAAGTAAAAAAAACACTCCATAACATTGTTTACTATAACTGTCATAGTTGGGCTAGCCCTTTTACACATGTAATATAGGTGCCATGTTACTTTACAATCATTAGATATTGACCATGGGAAAAAGAGATGCAAAACATAAAGAAGAATAAGAATAGGAAGAGGAAGAGTGCTTTGGATAAGCCTTGGAACTACAATTCTCTTGGTCTTTGTCAACTTCTATATTTGCAATCATCCATGTACAAACTAAGTGGTAATGGTCCCAACTGATTTGAGTACTACATTTTTTTCCATACAAAGCTTCAAATGGACTCATCTTCAGAGAAGCATGATATCCATTATTATATGCAAATTCTACCAAATACAAATAATCCTCCGACCTGTATAGATTGTCCATCAAATACATCCTTAACATATCTTTGATGACTTGGTTCACTCTCTCATTATGTTCATATGATTGTGGATGATATGTTGTACTTAAATTCATATTTGTTCCAAATCCTTTGAATATCTCTTTCCAAACATTTGAAGTAAACTTTGGATTTATGTTTGATACAATTGCCTTAGGTATCCCATGCAACTTGGAAATCTCTTTCATGTAAATGTTTTCTATATTGGTTGCTTTACTAGTTAAATTGATTAGAATAAATTGGTCAGGTTTTGTCAAATTGTCCACCACTACCATGATGGAATCATGTTGCCCTGATGTCTTAGGCAACTTATTGATGAGTTGATGGTTACCACATCCCATTTCCACATGGGCATTGGAAATGGTTGTAGTAATCACGTTGGATGTTTGTGCTCCATCTTTACCCTCTAACATTCCATACATCTGGTTATATACTCAACAATGTCTATCTACATTTTTGGCAAAAATTATCGAATTCTTACTACTAAAATTGCCTTTTGGTATCTAGGATGTCTAACATATGGAACCTTCTGCATCTCATTCATCACTAGTTTCCTTAATTCACTAGAATTATGAACATAAATTTTATTGTTATGCATAAGAATTCCATCCTCTTCAAAGCTATAATCATCATATTTATGTTGTACATTTTCCTATTGTAATGCTTCTTTAACCTGAAGGCAGTGTTCATATGAGATAGTAGCCTCAAGAATTATGGTTCTTAAATATGATCTACACACACTAATTGTTGTAGCATGCATTGCATGCTCTTCTATTGAGTTGATCAACAACCATATTCTCTTTACTCTAATATGTTTGTATCAAATTCAAACTCATAAATAAATTCTAGCCATCTTCTCCACCTAGCATTCAAATTTTGATTTCAAACAGATACTTCAGCCCAATGTGATATTTTCTTAACTCCAATTTTCTACCAATGAGATAATGTCTCCACATATTCAATACATGTAAAATGACAACAAGCTCTAAGTCACGTGTGGCATATTTTTTCTCATGATTCTTCAACTTTCTAATTTATAATAGCTATCATGCCCACTTTGCATAAGGACTCTGCCAATTTCTTCTTTGAAAGCATATGTGCATACCAAAAAAATTTCATTTGGATATGCAATATTGAGAATTAGTGATCCACATCGTAGTTGGCATTATTGTCGGATGCTGATTTCGACACATCTTCGACTAGTCATCGCTGTTGATACAACTTCGACAAGTTTCGACGCGACATGACTTCGACAGCTTCAACACTTCGACAGGTTTTCAATTTCGACACAACTCCAACGAGTCTTGACTTCGACATACTGTGACATGTTCCGCACCTTCAACATGTTCTACAATTTTGTAGTTCGCGACATTGACAAGCAGTGTCGACATGCGACCAGTGATTGTCGAACTTCGACAGACTGTCTCTCTATCTTCCAGTCGACTGTAACGGTTGAACTGTTGGAACCATTCTAGCTTCTTCTTTGTAATTGAACGTAACGGGCAGGCACCCAAGTGTCTCAGAAGAACAGTTCACATTCCTGCATATTGCCTGTGCGCATTTGTGTTTATTTGTATTGCGTAATCCTACTTTTGCTCATTCTGTTTATTAAGCTTCCGCCATAACAGAGCTGACTCATTCAGTCGAACTGTTGTCCCCCTCGTGCTTCCTGGACATGACCCGGATCATTGGTATCAGAGCACTCAGTTTTGTTCGTGCTTAAGTTCTGTGTATACACTTCTCTCGAAGTTACCTGACTTATGTCGGTTCGAACTCGCTCGCAATCTTAACAATCCAAGCAAACGCAATCTCCAGAAATGACAGAAGAAACAGACGATAGACATTCAGTCGATGAGACAACATAGCTTATTGAGCAAGCTCTGGCTCGACAACAGACTGAAATGTTCGCCCAGTTTAACAAGATTCTCTTGCGATTCGCTTCGACATCCAGAGGATCCTCAACGAGAACTCACTCCGATAAAATCAACCCCTTCAAAGTGCAAATGAATCTGGACATACCGAATCTCGAAGGTAAGATTGACGCGGAATTCGTCGACAATTGGGTATGACAATTGGAATCCTATTATGTTGTAAATCAACTCTCGAAAGCTGAAAACATCACCATTGCATCCTTAAAGATGTCTACATCTATGCACTGTTGGTGGGAGAACCTCTCGACAAAGATGGAGAAAAGCGGAGAACCCATCAACACATGGGATAAATTTGTCGAACACATCCGAAAGGAATTTTACCCGTCGAAATACCTCAAGCAGCAGTATAAGAAGTGGCAGCAGCTAACGCAATGGAAAGACCAATCAGTACAGAGTTAAACTGACGAGTTCTACTGACTTATGGAAAGACTTGGCGTACAATAAGGAGAGAAATTGCTTGTTCTAAAGTACACCAGCGGATTGTCCCAGTACATCCAGTAGGAAATGGAATTTTTGACGGCCAATACGCTTGCAGATGCTTTCCACTATGCCAGCAAACTAAAAACCAAGCAGAAAGGAAAAGCATGTTTCACGACAAAGCCAACATTAGGACAACCACCTGACAAGAAGGCATGAGCCGACTTCGACAAGTCGAAATCTTCTCAGCCGACACCGCCAAAGCTTGACAGCGGTAAGAAGCCTTTTCACAAGAGGGAACGTAGAAAACAACCGTCGACTGAAAAATGGTGCAATTACCACCACTCATCTTGGCATGATACGTTTGAATGCAAATCTCGGAAGACATTTCTGACGAAAGTGTCAACCTCCGACGCATTCGACAAGACAGTGGAAGAATCAAATCCAGACGCGACGACCCTTTTGACCTTGACCACTCAAGCAGCCTCGACTATCGTCGACGAGGAGGAACGAGAGCGCCTATTCCATACATGGATATGAGTCCAGAGAAACCCATTGCATCTGATTGTGGACAACGAGAGACAGAAAAACTTCGTTTCTGAAGAACTTGTGAAGAAACTAGGTCTTGTTACCACTTCGCATCCTCGGCCTTACAACATCGGTTGGATGAAGGATGGACAAGAACTACAGATCACTCGACAATGCAAACTCGCCTACTTCATAAATCCTTTTGAAGATGAAGTACTCTGTGATGTGGCACCACTCTCCGTAGTCGACGCTCTGTTTGGGAAACCTTACCTCTGGGATAGACATGGAAGTTATCAGTCACGGCCTCAGAAGGTGATTGTCAGAATCCAAAATCGATGGTTCAGCATACCAGAGCATCAACCTACATTGATGGTTGCACTGATATCTGCCAAATAGACAAAGAAGCTCATCAATCATGCTCAAAAGTTTGCATTAATCATGACCAAGCCGCAACATTCTAAGAAGACTGCAGCAACAAATCGAGTCACCAGCCAATGTAGTTCTCGATAGAAGCAGCAAGTCGATCATATTCTCGATGAGTACTAGAACCTCTTTCAAGCTCCAGATGGAGTACCTCAACATTTTCAGGTAAAACGCTCCATTGAACTTGTTCCCGGTTCTTCTTTGCCTAACGCATCTATTTACAGAAGATCCATTCTTGAAAATGAAGAGATTCGCAGACAAATCCAAGAATTAATTGACAAAGGTCATATCCGACCCAGCTCCTCTCCTTGTGGAAGTCCAGTCATCCTAGTTCCGTCTTGTCTCTCTGTCTTCCAGTCGACTGTAACCATTATATTTTGTTTCTTCACTACCCACACTAATATTCAAACTTCTAACTTATTCTTCATAACTATATGGAATTTCCCCTTCTTCCATTTTCCTTTCTCATTATTGTTTTGGAACTTTGAGCTATGGTTAAATCTAATGCAATATTGTATTTGCAATGTGTTCATACACTCACATTCATTTGATAAACTATATTTCCAAAATTAGGTAAAAATTTCATAAACATTTAAGAATGTTAGAAACTACCCATTTGACAATTTTGTCAAATAAGGGTTGTAGGCCCCTTTTCCTATCCATTTCTAGAAGATCTGTAATACCATTTTCGAATCAAAAAGTTCATCTTTATTCTCTTACTGATTATCTTTCCAGTGACTATAACCATACTCCATTCCCGGTTTATAGTTGAAAGTTGCAATCCTTCAAAATTAACAAAATTGCCCAATTTTGCCTTGTTCCTATTGTTGCTCTAAATTTCAGGGATTAACTTTTTCCACATGTAGAAGAAAATATAAGAAGACCAAGATAAATTTTGTATTGGGCGTCGATAGCCCATATGATTATAAATACTCATCAACTTCTCGATCACTAATCTAATGCTCTAGTAGTTTTCTACATAAATATGGAATTGCCAACTTTTACTTTTTGCATTTCTTCCTAACTTATCATTTTCAGCAAAAACAGCTATCTCACAAATGGAGCAAAACTAGAAAAACTTCACTTCAACAAAGTTTTTGAGCTCATTGAGAATATAAAATGTTAAGTAAATAATATTTTTCCAGTTTTGAGATCTTGGGTCACTTTTACCTCTTCCATTTTTTCCAAAATCGTTGAAGTGTTATCCCAAATAGTGGATTTTGTCTTATTTCTATGTCTCCTCTCCTCACCTCTTGGAATTTGTCCAAAACCTTCTCGGGTTATTTTGTGCCTAGTCAAACACTGCATTATAAAAACCTTCGCTCCAATTGGGCCTTATTTAAATAATTGGGTATGGTTCTTCAAAAGGCACCAATTCCCCATTTTTAGAAATTGGAGTTGAATAAGCCTATATCTCCATGTGACACTTTTGTATCCCTCCTCACTATGGACAAACTCCTCAAATATTATCAAATATTCATGTTATGGCCAAAACAAGTATTTGGCTCCAGACTCCTTTTTTTAAACTTTTCATTGTTCTTACATGACATGACATGTGGATGTTGAGATGCTAGTGGGTCCTACGTGTCATCACCTAGTTTGACCATGTCATCCATTAATAGCCTCCATGTCACCCTCCTATGTCTCATGGCCCCTTTACCTTTATTCGCCTTGCATAGTTCTCAAGGTTGATGTGACTGGGGGGTCCCACCTAGACATGTGGCAACTAATCGTTCATTTCAGGAGTGAAGGCCTCACTTAACCATCAAGCAGTTTACTTCCCAAAATGCATATGCACCATAGATCATGGATGATACACAATTGTTCAATATTTAAAATCAACTTAATATTAAAACCCAATTAGTTTTACTCCGGAAATCCTTATCAACCGTTGATCTACACGATTTTCCACCGTTGGATTAAGTAGTGTACCTTCTTTTCTTCCAATCCACTAGGACATGTGGTGATCATACGACATTTTAGATATTACTTAAGTGGTTTCCAATACCAGTTCCTCACCTTCTGAAACCACTTACCACCCTTGACAAAAACTACCCTTTTATTTCTTTTGCAATGGGTTCCCCTTGGACATGTGGCGACCTCTTATTCATTTTGGGAGTGAAGGTCTCACTTAACCTTCAAGCAATTTCCTTCTCGAAATGCTTGTGCACTGTATATGTTGAGTGATCATCAACCATTCGATTATTTGGGGGTGCAAGTTACAACTAAAACATAGTTACTTCTACTTCTAAAATCAATTCCATCCATAGATTTAGGCACTTTTTCCACTGTTAAATCAAGTGAACAACCATTTCAGAAATTGCTTGAGTGATTTTCGATGCCACTTCTCTAGCTTTAGAAACCGCTTACCACCTTGTTGAAACTGTCCTTTTGGTTTCTCTTGCCATGGGTTCCATTAGACACATGGCACAAATATGTCCATTTCGAGCATTAAACATGCATGGTTTTAGAAAAGACTCCACCCACCGAAATTATGTACCACCAAGATATGTGGCATCTTTCAGAGTTCTAATTCTAGTTTCCAATACCACTCTTGCAAGCTTTGAAACCACTTACTGCAACTACCAAAAACCACTTTCCACACATCATGTCATATGCTACTTGGTTAGACACATGGTGCACACCTGTACATTTCAAGTATTGATAAAGAGGTTTTGAATACCATTGTTTAAATTTTTGAAACTGACAAACCACTTATCAAAAACCACTTTACTGCTTTGCAATCAATTTTCTTTCTGCACACTTTCTTGATGGAATTTCCAATCCAACCTTCACCATTGCATTTTGATATCATTATTTTTTTGTCATTTTAGCAAATCCAAGTCTCATGGTTAGTAATTTAACCATAATAATTGTGAATTTAACTATAGAGCAACCATATAAACTAGTTATTATAGCATTGTGCCCATTTTTCACATAACTACACTTTTAATTACCATAATTATTTTACAATCATATTCCAATTCCATGAATTTCTATCAATTTCAAGTTGGTACAGTTCTTCTCCTTGACAATTTAACAACCAGGTGACCTATAACTGCATTTTTCCTAGTTTTTCCTCATTGAGGCTTTTTGTCAAACATTTGACATGTAATGGTTTCCTGTACAAATGGTTTTCTGGCCCAAACAACCCCAATGTTGCAATCTGGAGCTTTGATACCACTCTGTAACATACATAACCACCTCTTTAACATTGTTGAGGTGATGAGGCACTACAGTATGCTTTTAAACTCTTAACCTCTTATGTATTATTCAAAATTACATTCACTTACTATAAAATTATTTCATAATGGAAGTAAATATATAGTAAACACTTATCTTTATGGGAAATCATCTTCCAACTAGTTGCAAGTGAAGCACATTCCTCCCAACTAGAGGCATTATGCCACACTCATTCTTTTTATGACATAGGCCACCCTCGAGATGGGGCTCTCAATCCATAAGGGGAGAATTACTAATCTCTTCTATCAACCTTAGTTCATGCAACCCTTCGATGCCTAAACCCCATCCACAATTGTCCCAATCCATTAGAATTCATCCTCATCGACCGACACAACACAAGGAATGAGCCCCCCTTCTCTATACTACAGTTCTGTAGGTTTTCCCCATTCCCTTCCAGTGCTCCAACATAGGTTGACCAGGCAGTCTCCATGCTGGAACTTTAGGGACCTCAACTACGAGCTAAGTTCCTCTCACAAGGACATCATGCCAATTAGCACCAATTTTCCAAGGTAGTTGGCATGAACAAGTATGAACTCTAGTTTTCCTTTCTTAGGTAATGTACCAACTGCCATCTCTCTCTCTAAATGTATTGAAGAAGGAAATGAATCCCTTAATGAGTGAAACTCCCACATTATATATGCATGGATTTCACTTGCCACGTGGCTTCCCTAAAGGAGGCCACTTTTCCCTTCTTTAATCCTATCTTAGGATAATTAAGTAATTATTAATCAAGCACCCTCCATAACATGGTTTAGGGACTTTGGGCACAACTAAGGGCTTGGGTTAATACCAACCAGGGTCATCTCCCCTTAGCCCCATATTTTACTTCCCCCACATGTGGAATCATAGTCCCCCATCACTTTTTCATCCTTCTTCACTTGCAATTGTAAGATATTTTTATATTATCTGTAATGTACATCATTTGCAATATTTATGGTCTCTTGAACCATATTTGTCTAGCATCTAGCCATTACATTATTACCCACATAATTATAGCATGGAATAAAAAACTAAGTATTACAATTAATTAATGTATAATAGCTAATGGCCATCCTCTTTAAAGAAGGTTCACTATGTAGTTAGTACTCGTTAATAAATGTTACCTAATAATTAATATAGAGTCAACTAGTGGTGAAGATTTGGGTAGATATAAATTATATATAGAGAGAAAAAGAGTTTTATAATCTTTTCTCAAGAATTATCATTATATTAAAAGAGTAAAAGTTTCCCAAAATATGAATATTACTCACCTTGTTAAAAATATCAATAAAGGATTCCTATTCTAAAGTCTAATTTATCAATAAAGGATTCCTATTATAAAGTCCAACATTCTTTTTAACACTTCATTTACTTTATGTAATTTGAATTTCCTCGTCTCTGTGTTTGGTGCACATATACAATGTTTTAACTACTTAAACTTGACACTGTATCATTTATAAATCCAATCAATTTAGTGATATAATCAAACTGTATGCCAAACATGGGGGTGAATCTAAAACTAAAACTAAAACTAGTGTAAACAATAAGATAAAAGTTTTCCACTTTTAATTTGACTTTAAATAAATAAACAATTATGTAGAATTTACCAAATTTAAAAATTCTTTAAATTTAAAATTTTATAACAATTAAGGCATAAAAATGGATATGTTCATTTATAAAATTAAAAAAACTTTAAAACTTAATTAATTTAATAATAATAATAATAATAAAATTAATTTAAAGATTATTGTTTAATTAAATATTAAAGTTTGATGTTGAAGATCCATTGTTTATGAGATAAAAGATCTATATGAGATGATTTTATTGTTAATTTTTTATATTGTGGAATTCTAACAGTTTAGAAGAAGTTTGCTATAAGATTAAAAGTTGATTTGTATGTATCAAGATTTGAGCACCGAGGGGGCTCTCTCAGTTGGTGTTTGGGTTAGGGATGATGGAATTCTATGAAACCTTAGTTAGGGTTTGATGTTTTTCTTTGTTGCTATTGTAACCATGTATTCAAGTTCTCTCATGCGAGAGAGCCCAGTACCAACCATGTAAAAAAGTGGGAATTTTGTGTTTCGGTTTTTTTTGGTTTACTTGAGTATTCGTCTGGTTATTTAGAATCTGGTTTGGCCTATTTGGGTATAAATTTTCTGCTTTGGTGTTTTCTTCCTAGGGGGTCTTTGATGGCGATATTTAGTTAACTTATATATCATAGTTGGTTTGTTTCTTGCTGTTTTTGGTTTGTCAGTGGATGCATATGTCCTGGGGTCCACATCTATGGTATTGTTTTGGGTTTTTTTGTGGCTATTAATGCTTCCATCCCGGAGATTTGGGTGGATCATGGCTTCAGGACTTTTGTCGCTTTCAAGATAGATTTGAGGTCAGGTATCCCCTCGAAGGACGGTTCTTTGAGCCCACATACTAACATGCCATCTCCTCGACCCTAGGAGCCTCCCCATTTTTTAAAAAGGGTGGGTTGGATTTCTCTATTGGGCATCCTGATGAAGCGGTGAATCGTTTTGGTGGTGTGGAAATAGGGTTTCGGGGTAAGGTGACTGACCCCCCTTTTGCATGTGCTTTGTTGGAACAATATGAAGTAGGCACTGGTATGGAACTTGGAGGGTGGAATAATTGGAAGGGTTTGATGATACCAAAGGCTAGGACTCACAGAAAGAAGAAGGCATTCAATGTTAAGTCTGGAAAGTAACAATATGTGCTCGCCTAAGATGTAAATATGGAAAGAGTCGAAAGTTTTAAACTCTGGGTACTGTTAATAGGTCTAATGGAGTATGTTAATCTTAATAGGATGGAACTGATGAACTGGGTGTCTGAAAATTGGATACCCATTATTAATTATGTCCCAAAGGTGAGCATCCTTCCAAATGCATGGATATGTTTTCTATTATAAGAAGAAGATGATGTACAGAAGATTCAAAACATAGTGTTGGTTATTGGTAGAGGATCATTGGTTCTGAATAAATGTCATCCCTCCTTTGGTCCTCTTCCAGAGAAGATTGTTAAGCGTCACTTATGGCTTTTGCTTCCGGGATTTCCCATACAATTGTGGACCAAACATATCTGTGTGGGTCTGGTGAATAAATTAGGCAAATTCATAAATTTGGAGGACAAAATGTTACATGATGTAGATAAAAGAATGGCATCGGTCATGGTAGAATTTGGTGTCTCCTTGGGACTGCCGGCAAAAGTTGAGATTGTTTGGGGTGATACAGTGTTTATGCAAAAGCTTGATTATCTAAACACCCCAATTCGATGCCATTACTATCAAAAAATTGGACATCTCAGGACAAGTGTTCGAGACTTCTATTTGCGTCTCTAGATGATACTTTTGATAAGGGTTATGTATCGACGAAGGAGCTGAGGGATATTGCTCCTATTGGGGACCATATTTCTCAATCGATTCCTATTTATTCTCCAGATGTGGGTGCTTTATCCTCTCATAAATGTATGTTACTATCAAATTCTCTTACTCCTTATGAAGGTATTTCTTCTACTGAATTAACCTATATTACATCTATGGAAAAGGAATTTGATCGCAAATATTTGAATGAGGGTTTTGGGCCATATAATAGTGAGGATATCCCTAGTAAGCCCTTGGGTGATAAGAGCATAATTTCAAGTGTTTTTTAGGAATTTTTTTTGTCGATGTCGAGGGATTCAAACAAAACATTTGATATCTCCCCTAAGGTGTCATTACCAAACATTCCTTCTGATAATTGTGATTTGGGTGCAGTTTCGACTATGGTAAATGAGTCGGATCACCCTCCTCTTGGTAATTCTAGGGATCCAAATATGTTGGTGGGGGGGGATGTGTAATCACATGTCGAGGCTAGGGGAAAGCTATGAGGGTTCGCCTTCCTATAAAGACATAACAATTAAGACCCCATTGTCGGTTTATGATAGTAAGTTATTAAATAAACCATATCTCATTCTTTTTGCCTCCATTGGACATAAAAAATGTAACTATCAGGAATAAGAAGAAGAAGGGTAAACAATCTAAAAATGATGATCTTGCGAGTAATGTTGGCCATCCTAGTGGTGAATACATCCCTCTTTCAAAGCGTTTGATGGATGCGTGTTTGTTTGGATCAACTAAAGTTTCAAATGTTAACTCTCGGGTCCTTAGAGCGTTAGTTCCTAGGACAAGGGTTGATAAATGTTAGTTATGTCATACAATATCAGGGGAATTGGGGGGGCATCGAAGTTTAGGTCCCTCAAGGGATTGCTCGAGACTACTAAATGGTATGATGTCTTAATCCAAGAAACAACGTTTTGGATGTTTATACTATTGAAGTATTTTCAAGATTATTTCTTGGATGGGAAATATGTGCTTTAGATTCTAGTGATCTTTTAGGTGGATTGTTGTCCATATGGAACCCTGCAGTAGCTTATTTCAAGTCCTTTGGGACTTGTACAAACATACTTCTAGTGGGGAAATTCAAAGGTTTTGATAAAAAAATTCTCTATTTTGAATTGTTATGGTCCATATAAGGATCAGGAAGTGTTCTGGGATGGTGTTGAAGGCAACTGTCTTCTAAGTGACCCTAATCTCATTTGTGGTGGATATTTGAATTTTACATTGTCTGCTATTGAAACTTGGGGGAATTGTACTAGGTTGAATCCCTTGTCTGGTTTATTTCTTCAATTATTATAGAGATACCAGTTAGTTGATGTTGTGCCTGCTAAATTAAGCGTACCTATAGAAATGAGAGGTGTCGTTATGATGGAATTAGTAATATATTGGACATGTTTTTGATGGATAAAGCATTAGCTAGTACTTTGAGCAGGTTTAGATCCCGGGTTCTCAAATCTTCAATTTCTAATCACTCATCCATTTGTCTTCAAATAGAAGGGAGTTCATCTATCCATAAATATCCTTTTTAAGTTTAATGACACGTGGTTATAGGATGAAGATTTATGTTCTATGATCATAAAAAAGTGGATCTCTCTTATTGTCTTTGATAAATCTAGTGCCATGGAGAAATTGGTTTATAAGCTTAAATGTTTAAAAAATAAGGCGATGCTATGGGAAAAGGAGAAGAAACTGAAAACTTCTCAGGAGCTTATCAAACTTGAGGAGGTATTGGATAAGATATTAAGATATATGAGTCAAATCTCTCTGGCTCTTTCTGGAAATGGAGAACAAAATAACAAAAATTCTTAAGCATAAAGAATGCTTGGCATTTGAAGAGTCGAGCAATATGGATTGCTCATGGGGACAATAATACCAAATTCTTCCATAGATATGCTAGCCAACCGAAGAATTTAAATTCTATTTGGGACTTGAAGGATGGATATGAGAATTGGATAACCTCTCAGGAAGATTTAGAAAAGGCTGCGGTAGACCACTTCTCTCAACATTTTAAGGAAATTGGTGGCTCAGTCATTGCTTCTCAACTCAAAGTGATTAGCAAGTATCCATCTTTCTTTTCTGTAGAGGAGGGTTTAAAGATTGGGGAAGTTGTTTCTTTGGATGCGATGGAAGGGGTTTTAAACACTTTTCCAAGGACAAATGTCCAAGGCCTGATGGATGGATGGTGGAATTCATCATTTCTTTTTTTGATATTTTGGGGCATGAGCTGTTGGGAGTGGTTGAACAATCAAGAACTGGAGGATATGTTTCAAGTGCTCTTAATTCTACTTTTATTTCATTTATTCCCAAATGTGATAGACCTGAAATCTTTTGAAATTTCAGACCCATTTCCCTTTGTAATCTAGTATATAAGATCATCACCAAAATCCTCTCAAATAGACTTAAACCAAAATTGTCTAAGGTGATGACGAAAGAACAATTTGGGTTTTTAGCTAATAGACAAATACTTTATGTTGTTGGGGTCACTCAGGAATGCCTTCATTCCATCAAATCAAATAAGATGGATGCCTTGATCTTGAATATGGACTTAGTCAAAGCTTATGATAAGGTAAATTGGGTCTATTTAAGGCTTTTGCTACTACAAATTGATCTCCCATTGGCAGTGACCAACTAGATTATGGCTTCTGTATCATCTAATTGTTTTGTTGTTCTTGTTAATGGTACTCCCTCTAAATTTTTCAATTTTTCAAGGGGCCTCATGCAAGGATGCCCTCTCTCACCAATCTTGTTCCTGTTGGTTATTAAAGGACTTAGTAGATTGATTGCTGTTGCAAAAAAATGAGGGGAAATTGAAGGGTATCAAATTTTTTCCTTCTTTGTTCATCACACATCTGCTATTTGTAGATGACGTGGTTTTATTCATAAGGGGTACTGTGGAGGAATGTAATACTTTTGTAGAGATTATTTAATTGTTCTGTAAGGCATCTAGTATGGAAGTGAGTGCTAATAAATTTGTTTTTTTAGGAATGATATAATGATAATATTTTAGGCCAAATCACTTCCTTTCTCCCTTTCAAAGTGGATGATATTGATGATGGTATAAAATACCTAGGATACTATCTGAAACCTAATAGTTACAGGGTAAAATATTGGATGTGGATTGTAAAGAAAGTTGAGAAAATAATTGGGAATTGGTCATACAATTGCTATCTATGGGTGGTAGACTTACCTTAGTTAGATATGTATTGGTAGAAAACCCTCTATATTTGTTCTCATTGGAAAAGGTGCCTTAGTCAATTATGAATTTAATCAGACAAAAGATGTTTAATTTTCTATGGTCTGGTTCTATGTTGAGCAATAAAATTCACTTGGTTAGTTGGGAGATATTATCGAGGCCAAAATCTATGGGTGGATGGGATATCAAGAATATTAATTGGTTTAGTATGGCCTTGAGCATGAAAAGTATGTGGAGAGGTTGATTTGGGGCAGGGTTATGGTGTGATATACTTAGATCCAAATATCTAAAAGGGAATATGTATCTAATTGGATTAGAAATCCTGAGAAATCTATTTGAGGTGTTTCAAATGTTGGGAATGGCTTTGTGAGGAATTTCTTTTAGATTAGCAGTGGACTATCTTGGAAAATTGGTAATGGTACTCAAGTCCTTATTGGGGTGGATCCATATATTGATGGTGAGGAAAATTATGTTCTATCTTCTCCTCTGTTAGAGTATCTTACTGAGTTTGGATTTAGTACTTTAAATCATATTAAAATACCAAGTTGGTTGGGAAAATCAAACTCTTACTCGATTCTTGTTGAAGATCTTGGTATGGGTGGTCATTAGGCAAGGGAATGTACATAATATATTATGGCACTAAATAGAGCAGGGATTAGGCTGAAGGAAGATGAAGATACTTTAGTCTGGTCATGTAATAACACTTCTGGTAAGGTAAATGCTAAATCTGCATATGATGTTATTTCTTAATCACAGTTTTCAGGTGTATTTAAGTGGTGGTACTGTAGACTTTGGAAGTGGAAAATGCCATTAAAACCGAAATGTTTCTTTTGGATTTGTATTCAAAACTATATTTTTACTTGGGACAACCTTGTGAGAAGAGGATGGAATGGGCCAAATATGTGTATCCTCTGTCAAATTGATGGTGAATGTGTCAATCATATATTTGTTCATTGCTCGTTCAGTATTAAGATTTGGAAGATTATTTTTAAGGAGCTACATATCACACAGGTATGGGATTCTTCCTCTGTTGAGGAAAATTTTGAGCAGTGGGTAAGAAATTGTCATTCACATAAACTTCTGCCTATATTTATTTGTTGGGAAGTATGGAAATCCATGAACTTTGCTATCTCTGAAGGAAAAATTCCAAATGTTTATGCGAGTTGCATGAGAATATTGGGCCTTTACAAAGAGTATTAGTCTATGGTGAAAATTAAGAGACCAAGATAGATCTCAGATCCTTCTATCTCTACTTATGCAATGGGCTACTTTGATGGAGCAACATAGAAAGGTCTTTGTGGTGCAGGTATATTCTTAATGATAAATGAGGATCACTATTTCAAACTATGGGTGAGCTGTCGAGTGGGTACAAATACGAGAGAAAAATTACTGGCTCTCTGGGGTCTTTTAAAATTTGCCTCTATAAATGGTATAGCTTCGCTCTGGATACATGATGATTCGAATATTATATTGAATTGGGTAAATGGACTGTCAATATTGCAGGTGCTATCCTTGGAGCAGTGGCGTCGAAGAATCAAGATTCTTCTTGCTTCTTTTGTAGATATTAGTATCTGTCACTTTTTCAAAGAATTTAATACTGCAACATACGAACTGTCAAAAAGAGCGATTGGGAGGATTGAGGGCAATTTATACTTTGAAGAATTTGTGGATGATTCCCTATCCACCAATGGCTCCATATATTTATTTTCCTAGTATGTCTTGGAATATTTTTGGTGGATTGTATGCTACAACTTTTCAGTTGTCTCTCATGCCCATTTGAGAGATATTGTGTTTTTTGGGTAATAGTATGTGACCGAACTTTTGTAATTTTAATGATGAGGGGATTGGCATTATTGTCACTGCTGGACAATTTATTACTTGTGTGATTCCCTTCTACTATGATGACATTAGATCTATGTATTTTCTATATGTTTTCTTTTATTCATAATGAATGTCAAGAAACAAGGTTTTTTCTGCTTGAAAGTTTGCTATAAGATTAATTAATTCCCTTAATACAATCTTAATTTTTCAATAAATTTCATATATATATATATATATATATATTATCTTAATTTTTTTTATTGTTAATTATATTCTAATCTCAATTTCTTTAAATTATAAGGAAAAGGGTTAAAAAAGTTTTGGTAAATTGTAAACATGGAATTGTTGCCAATCATGAACTTAGTACAAGAGGTAAAATCTACTTTTGAAATTATTTCTTTTACGCATGTATATTGCAAGTTCAAGTTCAACATGGTAGATAAACTTTCTAAGGAGCTTTGCTTGCAGCATACATGTTTTACTCATTTGAATCCAAAAGGATGCACTCTCACAATACTACATAAAGGAAAAATGTGGATTACTTAATTCACACTAAAGTATAACAATGAATTATTTTTTTGGGTTCTAAGTGGAAAGAGTACATGTTTATAAAAAACATAGATTGTAATATGTTTAGAGATAGTGTTATGAATGTGATAGAAGTGCTCAAGGCTTGATAGGTTCTCCTGTTCTTTATAATAGATAGTATCTAGGTTGAAATAGCATATCTTTTCATCTTGGAGTAAGGTTTAAAATTACTTTTGATTGAATATGAGTTTGTCTTCTTCTAAAATAATTAATAACTTAAAAATAAAGATAACCTAAACATAGAGGTAAATGGCAAAAGTGTACATCTTTACAAAACAATTACAAATTACAAATTTTAAATTAAAAAAATAAAAATAAAAATAAAAATAAAAATACTTCGAGAGTAATGAAATTTGAAGAAAAATTACAAATTACAAATTTTAAATATAAAAATAAAAATAATGTTAAATAATAAAATAATATAAAAGAGGTCATAATATAATATTAAGAAGTCCCGTGGTTTTATTTGGTAGGAGTTGAACTCCTTACATTCATGAAGGCAAAGGTTATATCAAAAGAAATCCTCATCCAAGCCAATAACAATTCATGATAAAGGTTATATCAAAATAAATCCTCATTCAAGCTAATGAAAATTCATGATAATCTCAAAAGAAGACGAAAACCAATACAATGATGAAGATATTTTGTGAAAATATTTTGTTGACTTATCCATTGATAAGTTAGTTTTCAAGTTTGAAATTCTATATGATTTTAATGAAAATGTGATAGCCTATCTTTTATATTCAAATAAATTAACATAAATTTATATTAATATGTGAGAAATTCATATGTTTTTAGATGTCTATAATTAAAATACACTTATATTAATTTAGTTAACAACTTATAAAAATTGACACAAAATATATATTCAAATAATAAATACACAGTGTATTAATTTCATGATAACATGTACTTTTATAAATTTTATAACTAAATATTCTTTAATTTGAAAAATTTCATCAAATAATAAAATTAGTAAATTGTTTGAAAAAATCATAATTACATTTTAAATACATCAATACATAGTAGAATGTATATATGTATATGCTAGGAAATACATAATTTAATTTAAAGTGATCAAGGGTTTTTAGAAGGATCAATGTACTTTATGAGATTTAAACCTTAAATTTTTAGATAAAAATATTTAATTGGTTACCATGAAAGGAATAGAATTGTAAATAAAGTTAAAATTTAAAAATAAAATAAAATTTACAAATCAAGATTATAAAATTGAAACTTAAGAAATTGGTAAAAGACATAACTACCTCCAAAGAAATTGGTAAAGACATAACTACATCCAAATTTAATATATGGAAAGATCACATGGAATTTGGTTCTAAGTTCCAACTATTAATATTACAGGTGATCAAATCAAATCAAATAAAATCAATGAAATTTTTAGAATCACTCAATGTATATATGTAAATTTTAAAATCAAATAATAAAATTAGTAAATTGTTTGAAAAAATCATAATTACATTTTAAATACATCAATACATAGTAGAATGTATATATGTATATGCTAGGAAATACATAATTTAATTTAAAGTGATCAAGGGTTTTTAGAAGGATCAATGTACTTTATGAGATTTAAACCTTAAATTTTTAGATAAAAATATTTAATTGGTTACTATGAAAGGAATAGAATTGTAAATAAAGTTAAAATTTAAAAATAAAATAAAATTTACAAATCAAGATTATAAAATTGAAACTTAAGAAATTGGTAAAAGACATAACTACCTCCAAAGAAATTGGTAAAGACATAACTACATCCAAATTTAATATATGGAAAGATCACATGGAATTTGGTTCTAAGTTCCAACTATTAATATTACAGGTGATCAAATCAAATCAAATAAAATCAATGAAATTTTTAGAATCACTCAATAATATGTAAAAGATAATTTAATAATATGTAAAAAAACTTCAAATTTGTAGTAATAAAACCCATAATATTATTTATGAAATGGATCAATTATTCAACAAATAGATATTAATAAATTATTTAAAAAATTACCCAAATTCACATAGTAAAATTAAAATTTCAATTTAATTAGAACAAATTTAACCCTTTGGAAGCCTTTGGAAAAGCTCTGACGGATTCAAATGTGATAACTGGAAATCCGGAGCGTGTTAGTTAACTCCTTTCTTTAAAAACACACGTGCGTTAAAAATACGCAATCGGAAATTTCACGCGATATCTTCCCTATAGATTCTCAAAACATATGGACCAGAACGTTCAATTGGGGCACAAATTCCTCCATGCTCCAAACCCTAGCACTGCCATTCACCAATCCTCCGCCATTACACTTCTCCTGATTCGTCTAAAGACCAAAGCCCATTGATTTCAAACAGTCACAGTGCATTCTGAGACCAATTCGAGCAATCTGCTCCGAAGTTTTTTGAAGATTCGAAATTAAATCTCCGAGATGAGCTGGACGTGTCATGGCAAGACCAACAAGGACATGGTTGCCAAATTACATGGTCGGTGTTGTATATTATTAATACTCTGTTAATCTCGTTATTTATGCTGAAGGGCAAGTCCTACAATTAATGACCATGGGGATCAGCCCCTCCACAGATGGGAATTCAAATTCCAAGCTCATAAACCGAATTCAAAGTGATTATAGTCTCCTTGTCTTCGAGTTGTTTTATACAATTTAAATATTTTCTGTTTGATTTATGGGTTTTACATACTGAATCAGCTTAAGCTGTAAGTCCTTTTGATTACTGTTGTTTGAAGGCAAAGAGAGAGGAGAAGTCCTCCGTTTTCAGGGATGTGCTATCTCAGAGTTTGCTAATGGGGGTATAGGGGCCAGGGGTTTCCTTTTCAGGAATTAAATATACCATTTGCCGTTTCGGTCATGGAATTCTGCATTCTAATTAGTTGTCCGTATATATTCTCTTTTAACACCCTTTTGAAGGCCTTCCTGGTGTATACGACAGTATATTCATCAGAGTTGAGACCAAAATTCAATTACTATTTAGTCTAAAATTTGAGTACTAAACATTTGGTTTCTCTCTATAACCTGTTCAGAAACTCTGCTGTTAGATTAAGTAAATCTGGACAGAATGCATAATTGGACTTTTCTGGGAAAGGGCCTGAAGGACACAAACTTTATCTATTTTATGTTCACTGAGGCCAAATCTAGGTCATCTATTTTAGAATCTCTTGCCTGTTTCATGTTGTTTAGTCATTACTAGTTGCTGAAATGATGTGGTATTGATTATCTTGTACCTCGAGGGATATCTCATATGATGTTTCGAACAGCTCCCTGGCTAATTGAAGCCCTTCTTCCCGGGCTTTCTGATCATGTAAATATGCTGATGTTATTCCGGTCAGACTAAAAAATTATGCCCTACACTTCAGATCAAGAAGAATGCATGTGACAGCTTTAAAACTTAAAATAACGTTAAAATAATATTAAACAGAATTAGGCTAGAGGTTTGCACTGGGTTCTTTGTCTATCCCACTTGGTGAAGAGGTTTGCACTGGGTTCTTTGTCTATCCCACTTGGTGATTGATGCCGGGTTAAGATGGACCTATGCTAACTGACAGGTAAAATTGAAGATGGACCTATGCTAACTAACAGGCAAACTTGATTTTATTATTAGTTTAGCCTATGGGCCTCCCCTTTTTCCCTTCTACTAAAGCTAGTTTCTCAGGACTGTGTCACAGTTTAAAGTTATATCCAATCAATGAGTCTGCTGGGTCTGATTCCTGTTTGCCCTCGGGTCTTAGATGTTTTTCAGCCCAATCATTGAATTTGTTGCAAGTGTTGAAGTCATATACTGGGCGGTCGCCTTGGGTTTTGTGTTTTACTCCACACGTAATGGTGAGTTCATTATACAGTAACATAAGTGCAGCGGCTTCTTTGTACAAGTGATAGGATTATAGAACCTCTACATCAACTAGGTTTTGTGGTCTTCCTGTGCTCAAGATAATTATTAATTAGGATATTTCTGAAGTATGAATTTTTTTCAGCGGAATTTCTAATGTATGAATTTATTTCTGTGTAATTTCTAATGTATTTATTATGAGGACTGTAGATGAGATAATCTCCTATTAATTCTGATTAAGCCCGATGCAATCAACGAAACAATTATTTTGAAATAATCCTGATTATTTCGTTTAACACTACAGGTGCACCACGATTGGTCAATTTTTGTTGAATATCTTCAATTATTTCCCGATTATTGACGATTTAATCTTTTCAGGATTCTCATGATTAATTGCCATCTACAATTATTTCATCTGTAATTAGGACTTGTTCACATTGTAAAACTTTGTGTGATACAATTTAGAATGACTTGAGGCTTTTCTAGTTTTGTGTCTATTAGTATCGTGAACCAGACTTGATATTAGTTGTTGGAAAATTGTAAAATACAATGAGTCCAATTATCTTCCGCAGGCCAGGCTCAAGGCTTTGGCTAGAGTTGCTTGTATTGGCTAGAGAAAATGACCCAGAAGTAGTGAGGACATCCATGCTTCAAAGGCTATGAAATTCAGATGTTCCTTAGACCAGGTCCAAGGTTTTGTGCTGGGTTTCCTTAGATAGATGCTCTTCTAGTTTTGACTGTTCAGTATTGTTTGCATCTTTATTTTACTCCACAATAAGCAAACAAGTCACCACTGTTCAACATAAAATCCGACTACTCGTGCTTTTTTGGCTTTGCTTTCAAGTTATATTGTAGCATATAGTTTACAATATATTGGGATATTTTAATGTTGCGTTGAATAATTGTAACTTTCAATAGATGTGATGTCTTGAGCGTTGGGCATGGATAAGTTAAACAATTTCACGGTGGTTACTGCATTGTCTGTTTCAATGATATATACATGTACATTTATAAAGGCAGTGCAAAATGAGTTTCTTATTTGGTAGAACACGATATTTCATTAAAGGTTCAATCCTCGTGGAACGAAATTAGCACGCATTGTTAGTCTTTAAAAGATCAGCATAACGTTTTTTCCCCTCCTTTACTAAGATTGAGTTATCTTCTTTGATCAAATTATGATTTTTTAGAATAAAGCAGTGTTACTGTGGCTCCCCCAGAATCTAACTGTTGGCAATTGATTGTCCAATTTAAAAACACCATAAGTTTCTATATTAATTGGGTGTTGTCTGACTTTTTAAGCTGGTTTATGCAGTCTACTGAGATTCAGTGATATTTTGAACAAGATACAATATGTTATGACTCATGAGTAGTAAGGTTGCTGTGTCTTCGCCATAATTGAACTGGTGTAATTGACTATTCAAAAACAACCATAATTTCTAGACCAATTTGATGTTTTCTATCTTGTTAAGCTAGGTTAGGATGTTCCTCATAATTTCTTTTCGGATTTGGCAGAATATGGAATTCTTCAATCGAAGGTTGCAGCTGATGCTATGATACAAATTGATCGAGCAGATTATGTTCTAGATCGAAGAAGTGCTTATATTGACTCTCCACAGCCTATAGGTTTGCCATTACTATTGTATCTTTTAGATTCTTCATTTATAAAATAGCTCATTGTTTTCCTAACAAAAACAGAATATTTATTTATATATCATAAACTTCACTGTTACATTGTTCTGGATATTCAAGCCAGTAATGATCATGTCATATACTGTATCTTAAAACTTCTGATACAAACATATTTGGGGCCCATCCTTTATCAATAGCTTACTGATTCAAACAAATAATACAATTGTAAATTTGCAGCGTAAACAAATCCTTGGGTCGAGGCCAAAGCCATCCATGTGGAAGACAAAACCAAAACTAAAACCAAATCCTTCTAACCTTGTGAGAATTAGGATGCAGATGTCAGTCCTAATGGTTACATTAGAGCCATTGTAAATGTTGTCAATATTAGAAATGTCAATAAGGCCCACAAGGGTGTGTTCTAATGGCAAGCAGTGAGGTGATTGGGCTTGTATTAACGTGGAGGTCCCGGTTTAAAAGTCCCAAGTGCTTGTGGATGAGACTAGGTGCAAGCCTTGGGTAATTTTGACGGCATAGATACACCCTTCATTATACAGCTACTTAGTCAAAGGGACAGCCATAAGTTTCTATAGGTAGTCTTTTCCAAAAAATATATGAATAAAAATGGATAAGGACAAGTATTAGAGGGTCACAAGTGTCGGAAAACCAGGGAATTGCAGAAATAACAATGGATTACAAGAAGAGGTGGTGCTAATAGACACTGTTATAGCACTAAAGCACAAGTGAGCATAGCTCAACACATGGATTAACACAAACCTTTATTGATAGACCGATCCATAAGATCATCTATATTTAACCCAAAGTATAACTAAATCCCACAGAATAAGGAAGACATAGTCAACTTTGATCACATTAGGCGATCTCCAGCTTTTCTGCCTTGACCTGCGCACCGATCTACTTGGTCGAGACCACTTTAGTTGGTCTAATTGACTAATTGACTTCCCTAGTTGACCTTCCACTGCCCACCGACTGTCTCCAGAAGGTCCAGAGATGTGATGAACCTACTATTTCAACACCACCCATTAGCAAAATACTCCGTTGTAGAAATTTCTGGACAAACAACAGTTAATGCAAAACTAAAATTTCACCTCTTAACTAGAGGCTTCCTAGATTTTTATCCTGGTGAATTTTCAACCTTAGGGCCATTATGAAATATAAACAAAACAATAGCAACAACGGACAATATTTCAACTCTTAACAACTCCAATTCAGTAGGGAATTCAAGGGAGAAGGTACCAAAGTGTTCCAATAAGGTTTAGCCCTCTAGGACAATCTTATCATGCATATAACAGATCTGAACAGTGAAAATCACTTATGGCAGATGTAAATACAACAACAAATCTACCCTTACATGTGTCAAATCTACACATTCACCCTTAAACTTATGTCAAATCAACAACATGTAAATACGACAGCAAATCTACCCTTACTTTTTCAATTATAATGTTAAATCACTTAAAACATTCACCCTTAATTTATGTCAAATCAACAACATATATGAGTGCTGGAAGTTACAAAACCATGAAGAAATAGATGGCTGAAAATCAAATCTGCATTTACACAGGTATTGGACACTTGGAAACTTCATTAATATGCATAAAGATGAAATTCATGTACATACCATAGCCTTAGCCCAAGGCTAGCATAATCCTCTATCTCTTCAAAACCCTAGCTAAGGAGAATGATGAAAACCCTAGTTCAACCAAGCTGATCCAACAAGCATGCATCACACAAACATCTCCTCTAAGTCAAGATGTCTCTTCTTCTTCACATGAACAAGTACAACATAGGGTTTCATTTCAAAACTCTAATCTCCAAGTCTCCAAGGGATGAAACCCTAAACCTAGTCTTCAAGATGCCCCAAGAAGTTTAGGAAACTCCAATGTCTCCAAGAGAGAGAGAGTACAATAGAAGATCCAAGAAAGAGAGGAGAACTAGTGTGCTCTTCTTGATCACTTCTCTAACACAAGAATGATGAGTGGGTAAAGGACTCTCGCCATCCTCTATATGTATGAGAGGTAAGGGAGGCTAACAATACATATGTCGGCCTATCCCCTTACAAGCAACCTACAATAACACACATAGGCTTACACATGTGGAATGCTACTCTTGAAGTGTACACATGTCAAGCTCCAAGGTGATGTTGTCCATAAGCAAGGCTCCAAATACAAGGATGCTCGATGAGGTGTGTCCAATGCTCCTCCTACAAGCCTCCAATGACACCATCGAACTTGCTAAGCCATGTATTCCATTGGTAATTGTCACAACCTAGGTGTCCCTGAGTCAACTCCAAGACTCCATGGAAGCATCCAAGCTACCCTGTGTTGTCTAGGGACCATTGCCCTCCTCTAGGATGCAAAACACTCCTCTAATGCAGGGTGTACTCCAAGCAAGTAACCATCTCCATGTGGTCATCATGTAGAACATCACCAAGTTATTTGAAGATCTCTAATACCCTTGGGAAAAATATCTTGTAAGCACACAACTGAGGTTAAGCAATCATTGAGTAAGCCATCTCCAATGTGCAAATTCATCACATACCACCTCTCATGTGCAAATCCATCATGAACCATTAAGGGGGTTGAACATACACCATGTACCCCAAATCTCATGAAGCTCCCCCAAACATGGTGCAAACACCTTCAGAGTAACCTCAAAAGATAACACTCCCTCTTTACGAAGAAGGTGATTTCACCAACCCTTGTCGAATCTCTCTACAGCTCCACCAAACCTACCACCTACAAATATGTACCGATTGTAGTCTTGAAATTAACTACTGTCGCCTAAAAAGAAATTGTCACCCATTCCATTACAACATCTTGTTCCTCTCTACGCTGTTGAGGGCATAGAGCGGGAGCGAAGCGAAAAGCGAAATTTTCAAAAACTCCCGAGGTGGGAGCGTTTTTTTATATAATATATATTTTTATATATTTTGATGCGTATATGTCAACAAAACCATGTAGAATGTTGAATTAGTTACAAAAAGCATAAAAACATGGATTAAACTATATGGCATTGTCATCAAATGATCAATCATCAACCATAACATCAACCATTTTCAATATATAACATTTGTCATGAGTCATGACTCATAACTCATTCATATCTCTTGTAACCAAAGTTACCAAAGTATAACAGATGAGTCACAACATCAAATGATGATTGATCAACCATGAAATGAAACGATTCACGAAGCACATATTCATTGATAATTACTAATGACCAAAGTTCAAAGTTCAAACAATTATAATATGCTATTATGTAGTCAATAGTGCAAAGTTGCAAGCAATGAACTTCAAAGGTAGGTTCACCGTTCAAGTTTCAAACTTTCATGTAGTGTCCCTTTTTAAGAAATTTGGAAAAATTGGGAAAATTGCAATTTTTGGCCAATTCGACCCTTAGACTAGTTATGACTCCAATGCTTCCAAATGGCTCCAAATTCTTCTGAATTGGGTCTGAAGGTATTTGAAAGATATTAAGACATAAAAATGAGGCTGATAGGTGTTTGGACACTCTCAAAAGACTTCTGCAACATTCATTTACAATCAGGGAAAGATAGGGAAATTTACTAGTCAAATCGAGGTTCAAAACCCCCAAGGGTAGGGGACAAAGATGGCTTTCCAAATGCTGTACGAACTTCCCAAATTTCAGAATAGAGACATGGTACTGTTAAAGGACTTCAATGGGATCCCAAATGCATCATCAATCAGTTTCTATAGGCTTCTGCAACTCCCATAAATCAGAGGTTTGTGGACATGTCTTCACATAGGGGGAAATGATAGGAAACTTCACCATTTGCCATGAAATTCGAGATTTATGTTCCAAAGGCTTATGCAATGTATATGAAACTTCTTCAAGACATTAATGACTCTCCATACATCATAAAAATCACAGAGATGAGCTGATACAAGTTGAAATAAAGCAACTTCAAGCTTTCATAACAAGACATGAGGAAAATGGCACCATTTACACATTGTTTAGTATTTTGACATAGTTTCAATTGGCATTTTGACCTGAGGATCTTCTGAGCAACAAATACAGAGTATGGAGAGTCAACATCTCACCAATGGGGCCACAAGAGCTCCCCCAAAGAGAACAACATCTCACCAAGTGCGCCCTTCCTCCAAGAGCCAAAATATGAAGAGAAAAGTGAGAATGGTGTGGAAGCAAGTTGAGGATGAGAATGTCACGAGCAGCCCTGTGGCTTAAACTTGCAACAAATGACTCCATTGTAGCTCCAAATGAAAGGTCTGAATGGCCTCTCCAATTGCCAATTAGGATGGGAATCTTTCACTCTCGAAATTGGTACTAAGGCAAGTAGAGTAAACACTCCACAAGCATGGACAAGCTATGCTCTCCAATACGCAAAATGAGAAATGATCAAAAGCCACTCTCCTTCTTTGTTTTTGACTTTTATAAACTTCCAAATACCTCCTTAGCTCGAATTCCATCCATGAGCTTCATGCCAACTCGAATTGGGAAGAGATTCCAATGTGTGCCACTTGTCCCTCCATTCCTAGCCTCCTCCTTCACTCAATTCGAATGGATGACTCTTTGGCTGGCCTAACTCCCTTGTGCGCCCTCTTGGAGGCTATTTTTAGCCCTGACATGTCATATATGTCAGATGTCAGCAATCTGGTCTGATTTGTGTCATAGGTGTCCTAGTATCTTCATCATTGTTATCATAGAAGCTAGGGAATCTAGCCCAAGTGTCTCAATTTCTCTCAAATGCCTCTTCCTCTTCCATGGGAGTTACTCTTCCACTCCAATTCGATCTTCATTGAGTCATGCCAAGTATATTGACTTTCCAACTCCCCCAAGAATGTGGACTCCACCTAGGATTCGAATGGGTGAGAGTGGAATGCCATGTGGCATGGAGAATCTTGTTTAAGTGGGTCCCACACCTCCAATGTGCCCTCATGACCAAGTGCCATCTTATTTTCCTATCTTAATTATTTATTTATTCCCCATTTAGTATATTTGGTCAAGCTAATGTCCATTTGGGGTTTTATAGTTCCCTTATTCCAAATCTAATGTTTCCACCCCAACCTAGGAAACTAGTATATTGGTTGAATTTTCTCTTTTTGAGATTTATTTGAATGGGGACATCACATTTCAACATCAAACATCAAACTTAAATTGTCATACAATGTTTTCAAAATATTTCATAGAGTCATAGAGTCACCATAAGAAATATTAAAGAGTCAATAGTTACAATTTGCAAAATAATGGAAAACTAGAAAAAGACAAGTACTAATATTTCCTCTTGCCACGGGAAACTTCTAATTTCTTTTCCCGTGATCTATGAGCACTGCTAGCCTCCTCATCCTGAGTAGGTGGAAGTGATCGTGAATCGCGTCCAATAGCTACACGACCCCCACGAGAGGATGGAGGTTGTGAAGATGAAAAAAGTGGTACAGGTGGGAGTGGAACACTGCTACTGGAGGGGGGGTGGCATCTCTGCTGTTGCTGCACGGTCACCATCATCATCACCCAAAAGTTCATCTTCTAAGTGCTCTAAAACCATGGCTCCATCCTCCAAATTGTTCTCCTCCAGGTTTCTGTCCCAAGTGAGATATGTTCTATCGCTTTTGGCACATTCACAATAATGAGACAACAACCTCAAATTGTAGTGTACAAAAACCAAGCTTTCTGCCCAGTTTTCATTAAGGTTGTTTTTTTTCACACTGTGGATGAAGCTATAGGTGCTCCAACACCTCTCCGTAGAAGAACTGTTAGCCACCTATGAAAGCACTCTGATGGCCAATTTATGCAACTGTGCGTTGTCGGAGCTATACATGTTTCGCCACTCGATAGGAACCAAACTATCTCAATCTTAGTTTGCATGCAAACTAGCGAACACCCCATGTTGACTAAGGTATTTGCTCAATTCAGCACGCAATATGGCGCTCTCCTCTTCATTAGGGACCAACTTGTCTATAGCTTGCATGTACCCAGCCTGTACGTCTGGATCTGTGTGGGGTTTTCTCCTGACCCCACCCCTAGGTGCTGGTTTCACCAACCAAGTTGGAGAATAATATTTTTGTGTAAGGACATAGGCTAAGGCATGGAGTGGAACATTAAGTTTATCCCACCTGTTGACCACATGCTTTTGAATATGCTCATACAAGATGGGATCTTTTGGATCAACAATATCTTTTATTTGGCCTATCATTGTATCCATTTGCTCATACACCTCCCCAATTACCGGCTCATCAGTATCTGCAAACCGAATCTTGTTATAAATGGGCTTGGTGAATTGCAACACATACCTGACACTAACCCAAAACTGACCATCAAGAACTATGACCTCCACCTCCTGAAAATCACACCTCTCAGCTGTGATGTAGCCCTGTCTTTCAAAGCCTGCCATGAACACTTGATACCATACTAGCCAATGCCTCCCTTACTTTCAAAAGGAGCCTGAAGGTAAGGTAATAGCTAACAAATCTAGTCTTTGCAAGCTTCAAAAGCTCCAACCTTGAATGACTATGGAAAATGTGATGGGCATTAATATGATTGGTAATAAATCTTATCATGCATTTGCCTTTCTTGTACAGTGAACCAATCCATTTATAAGAATTCTCCTTCATCTTAATAATGTCATGCATTAAAAGGTTCAATGTGTGAACCAAACACCTGGACCAAAATATGTTGGGGTATCTATCCTCAATGATTGCTCCCACTACTTTACAATTAGCAGCATTATCGGTAATGACCTGGATGACATTGTATGGCCCAATGGATTCAATGGTTTTAATTAAGGCTTTTGCAATGTTGATGCCGGTCTTGAACCGATCCGAGTAGTCATGGGATGAAAGGAAGATTGCACCACTGGCGGACACCCCAAGAATATTTATCAATGGCTTTCCCTTTACATTTTTCCAACCATCAGATATAATGGATACCCCATATTCATTCCAAGAATTTGTGAATTGCCCCAAAGCATTTTGGATCTTGGCGTTTTCCTTGTCAAGTCCCACGGTTCTAGCTTTGTCATACCCGGGGCCCTTGTATCCTGCAGGGGCACTTCGAATGGCTTCAACCATTTCATGCCATTAGGGTGAGCGAAGAACATTGAATGGTATACGACATGCATAGAGAAATCGAAACACTTTTGCATCCACATCATCCCTACCACCATGGTCAAGGAAATCTGATATTGTTCTACGCCCTGAATGCGAGGGTGAGAATCCACTGCCATGGGTGGATGGGGATCGAGCACTAAATGTTCTATGTGAGCTTGTGGTTTCATGTTCAACCCTTGTTTTCTTGCATAGGTATCGTGCTTCCTCCTCTTCCCTCTTATATTTGGCTCTGTCATTTGATGGCACTTGTGTACAGGTTTTGACTCCTATAGTCGTGTTTTCATCCTATGGCATAACCCCACATAAGTGCTTTCTCACATGGGTATATGAACCTGTGCAAGTTACTCCACAATGGGGGCATGTAAATTTTGTGGTTCCACCCCCTCTCCCTGCTCCAAGTTTTGTGACATATTTCCACAAGGGTGTTTGGTTGTCTTTGGTTTTCTTTCCATCACTACCATCGCTATCATTTTCCTCATCCTCCTCTTCCTCTCCCACCTCTCCACGATATGTGCCACTACCCACGGTACTACATCAAATGCTCAACACACTTCCTGATAGATCTGCAGATAATTTGATATGAAAACATATAAGACAAACCAGATCTATGCGAGCAATAAATTCAAATACTTATCTTTTATTGTTTTTGTGGGTGGGCTCCCACTGCCTCCTTGTGGGAACCACGAGAGACCTCTCTTCTTCATTTTCTTGCTGGAAGACCATCGCAGTCATGGTCTTCATATCATCTCCTCAACATGGGGAGCCTTAGAAGAAGAACTCCGAGCAATCATCATTCCTGGACTTCTTGTGAGGAGAGTCTTCATCAACATCAACGATGAGGCTTCATGCTTCCTCTTGTTTGAACTTCGACAATCATTGGCATAATGACCCCTGCACATGAAGCATTGTATGATCCTTCTTCTTCTTCTTTTGATCCAGAGAAGGAATTGATCTCCTGTCTTGGTTCTTATGATTGTGAAGCTTTCTTCCTTTTCCTCTATTTTTCTTGGCATGGGACACAAATGCTTGATTCTCATTAGATTGAGTGCCATGAAGTTTCTGCCTTGCTGCAATCCTCGTCTGTTCCTGAGTGCAATCTGCCCATAATCTGTCAAATTTCGACAACTTGGTTCGTCCACTTATACTTTGGATAAATGATTCCTAAGAGGGTGGGAGACCATTTAAAGTGGTTATGACAAGCTCCTTATCATCAAGGGATTCTCCAATAGAACTTAGCTTGTCCCTTAGTTCTGAGATCCTCATGAAGTACTCAGCAATTGATTTTGACTTTGACATCTTCAGATTTGATAGTTGATTCCTCAATGTGAGAGTAACATTGATGCTATTGTGTTCAAACAACTTCTTTAGGGTTTTGAACATCTTCCTAGCTGTCTTCTTTTGTGAGATCTGAGGAACCAAATGATCCTTGACTGAGTCCACCAAGATTCTTCTTGCTCTTGCATAATTCTTTCTCCACTGAGACTTGTCATCTTCTGCTTCTGGTTCTGGAACCTTATTGTTGACAAACTTCAAAAGATCATTTTCTTCTAATATGAGAAGAACCCTAGAATTCCAGGAGATGAATTTGGAAGCCCCATCAAGTCGATCTTCAACCTTCATTCCAATCATCTCGACTGTAGATCTGGACCAGAAACCCTAGCAGGAGTTAGGTCAAAAATGAAGTTTGGATTCTTGCAAAACTGACTCCACAGATAGATGCGTCCTATCAAGACGAGTTGAGAAAAGGTATGATCGAGCCAAAACTGTGGACCGGACATCTCAAAACTTGAAACCCTAATTTCTGCAGTAACTGTGACAGCTGCAGAATTAGATAAAAAATGAAACTTCTCAGAACTGGATTTTTCCTTCACCAAAAGATGGGCCTTCCTTGGGGTGAGATTTCCAATGCTCTTGTCAAGCCAAATTGATGAGGGAAGGCCCTGAAAAGTGAAACCCTAGTTTTCGACAATGGCTTCTTCTAGTACCGCTCTGAAACCATGTTAGATTTATACAATTATAGCAGTATAATTTAATTGCAAATAAACAATAGGATCACTAAAAGAATAACCAAGCACAGAAACAATGAACACAAGAATTTTATCCCAGGAAACCCAATAGGGAGAAAACCCAACAACCTTTGTATAGAGATAATCAGTCCCGAGAACATAGTACAGATACAAGAGAGAGAAATAGAAAATTTCTCCAAGTGAAAACCCCAAAAATCACTTCTCTAGCTGCAGATGCAAACTTCTCTCTCCTCTAGTGCGAATTTGCTTGAGTTGAGTGAGTGACCAAATGAGGCACACAACCTCTCTATTTATACACATGAAAAACTGACTTTTTCCCTTACTGGGCCGACCTAACTTTCCCAAACTGGGCCGACCTGTCTGGGGCAGTTCTGCCCATTGTTTGGGGCAGACTGCCCACTGTTTTGGGGCAGTTTACCGACTGGGACGACTTGTCTTGGGGGAAGATAAAATAACATTTAAAAGTTCTTTTCTTGTGTATTTTCACCCCAAGGTTTACATTGATTCTTTCAAGGGTTTTACATGATCAGTTACATCAATATCTTCTCCCATAGGAGGTACAACAATAATATAATAAAGTACAATAAGAATAGCTTCCGAAGTTGCACTATTTCCAACAATTTTTGGTAGGGCTTAGATATAGTACGAAAAGCCAAGGACAGCTCTCACATGCTAGCTGCCATTGTTTGTTGCTTTTGGAATATTTGTGTCATATCTTTAAGGGTCTGTTT
Organism: Larix kaempferi; assembly: GCA_027924585.1. Classification (NCBI taxonomy): domain Eukaryota; kingdom Viridiplantae; phylum Streptophyta; class Pinopsida; order Pinales; family Pinaceae; genus Larix; species Larix kaempferi. Next base: position 6,424,416 of record BSBM01001219.1, on the reverse strand, counting down.
TCTGAGAATGCATATTCAATCATTTTATTTGGCATTAAATTAGAGGAAATGTAATGAAAATGAATTGAAACATTCAATTACCCCACAAATAGGATTAGAAGTCCTTTGACTATTTATTTCCCTATTTGTCAGTGAGTTCTATTCATTCGAATGAGTTTTTCAGATGTTTGATATTTTTACCTTAAAGTGATACTGCTATTAAATGAGCTTAGTAGCCTAGAAAAAATTACATGAGTTATTGGCAAAGTCAATTTCTTAAGGTCGTAATTTGCACAATCCTTAGACATCTGACATTTTCTTGAATATATTGTCAAGACAACCTCAGGAGACTTGCCTTCCATTGTCAGCCCTAGATTGACATGGGCGTAATAATTGTTTTGGGGATATTTGTCTTTGCATGTGACAATGTTTGGAACTATCTTATTTATTATTAATTACAAATTGATGATATGAATGGACTGAGAACTCTACTCTATTGTTCTACTTATAAAACCTTAACTCTTAAAGATTATTTGTCTTATCAATTTATTTTAAGGTTCATCTTGTAACACATTTTTGAAATCTAGAGTTAGTTTTCAGAATGTACTATTTTCGAAAGGCATTCATATGTTTACTATCTTGGGAGCTTAATGAAAGAAGGATGTGTCTGTCATCTATTGTTGTTATAGTGTTCATATCACAGGATTTTATTATTATTATCTTGAGTTGGCACTATGACAGAAGTCAATGAATGATACAAAATTAGAAGATGATTACAGTCAACGATCTATAAGGTTGTTGAATAGGTACAAATAAGAAATCAGAACGCTTTCGTCAATGCATTAAATTTGTTGACTACTTTGTGGAATTCTATGGGGGAAAAATAGTGGAAAACCCAAGTACAAAAGACAAACAATAAGAGAAACTAACATGGCAAATTATATATGGTAAATATGAAGTTTAAAGTTTAAACACTAATCACTCCCCAGAACATAAATGACAAATTATATTTGATTTCCTGTTAGTAAAATGACATGTATTTCTTATCAAGGAGGACAATAACTTATTACAACTGCTGCGCACAGAGTTTGAATGGAGAATTCCCTGGCCACTGCAAAATTTATCTTCAAAACAAAAGTTTTATAGTTCATTTGTTGTCTTCTTGTTGGCTAGAGGAAGCAACAATGACCTCAGTTATGCATTGAGTATAAATCATTTTGAAAGGGTGTTTCTTCTTGATAGTTTAATACTACGTAACTACTACTAATTCTATTAGTAATAACAGCAACGACACTTACTGATGAACTAATAAATAATATTTTAGCTATTAGTACCAAGGGTCATAACCATTAGGTAAGGACACAAGGTACGTGCATATGACATCCTCAACATTGTGATCATTCATTGTGGGAGTTACTTGATGCTTTTCTCTCTTGGTTGACAACATTTCTACTGTGGGTTAGCAGTATTAATCAAGTAATGATTGGGAACCGAATTATTTTGTATGATAAATAGTTGCATCTCTAGATTTATAATTAGATAGGAAGGAAGAATGCGAGCACAATATCGGATAGACAGAAAGAGCAGAATGTGTAAGGTGGTATTTACTATTAACATTTTCCAGAAGGTTCTATTGATTGATGTGTACCCCATGAAATAAATGTACTCCAAATTGTGTGCATATACTTTTCTAGCTACAATGTATTTTGGTTCAATGTGCATGGCACCATTTTAAAAATTGTGTTCACTAATTGACCAACTGAGATCTTTGTGCTTAAGTAATGACATGGTCAGGTCTGCCATTGGTAACAGTGTATAGTAACTAGGGACATAATTTTGAATAGAGCTTCAATATTTCTATAGAATGTTAAATGGTTTGGTTAAATCTTGTGTGTATCTGCATTATCTTTGTAGCTAATAATTACAAGACAGTTTGCCACTAGCTTAGTTTTTTCTCTAGCATTCCATCCATACGTTAGTTTCTTCTAACTATAATATGTTTTATGTTTGAGTTCTTGATATCCATATGTTAGGCTTATAAGATGGCTCTTCTATTGATACATTTTTGGGAAAACTGATAGTTCACATTTACACCAAATTACGAGTTATGATCATTGCATTTGGCATGTAGAGGATGGTGCAATCTTGTTTATTGTTGATACTTGGAAATACACTATTTGGAGATATAGAGTTTGCAAGTTTCATTTTTACTTGGTATATTTTCTATTTTTAGGCGGACTGCACATGTGCTAGGGGATCCTGCACTTCCATATAATACCATTCTCTATTTTGTTCTTGACTTCAAAATTTCAAATGTCTTACACTGGAATACATGTTCTTGGTGGCAGGTTACAATGCAACTATATCTGCTCCGCATATGGTGAGTTTTATATGAGGTGTGGTGTCTTATGCTGGCTTAGCTATGAATTGATTGATTCTGTTTTTTGCGTAAGAAAAAAGATTTTACTTATATTAATCTGGAAAACTAGTACATACTAGAGGCAGGGTACTTTTACTTGTGAATCGGTTTTCTAAATTACAAACAGATACATTCCACATGGATATTGCCTAAAAATGCAGCCATACTGTCATACATAAAATACAAATATATCTTCATTAGAAAAACATAAAAAATAATACTAACCTGAGTATACTGGATTGACATGAGCTGAATGCATAGACAAATTGCCATTTGACATCCATTGCCTTTCTGGGGAGCTTGTTTTTGGGGAGTCAGAGGATCCTTCTCAATGTATGCATGCAGCAGGTGGTTTGTGGGCCCATACATCTTCAACCATTATGTGTTAAGCATTGAGAACTATTACCTCCTCCCAACCTGCACTTCAAATGTTGCAAAGTCCCTTAACCAAGCGCAATGCTAGGGAACCTAGGGAGGTTGCCCATTGTCACGACAACAACTCTTCCTCTCACTTTAGGTCTGTTCTTTTCCAACACAAGGGGGGAGCCCTACAAAAGATTGTTTTAGTGATGTTCTTTAGATTAAATTGGATGGTAGATTTTACTAAGATTAGTGCCTATTTAATTGGGCTATAGAGTCAAGATCAATGAACTAGAGGGTTTGAATACGACAGAGAAGACATAATTAAGCCATAGTATATGTGCCATAATTAGTCCAAAATAGATTTTCAGATTATGCAAGAATAAAGTGAGTCCTTAAACAACATGCACCACCACGACCATGAAATTAAAACCAAGCAATAACATGCAATCTATGTCACAAGGTTCACTGAACTTGAGTCTTGAACCTTGAGGGTAACTTTCTTAATGCAGGAGAATGATCTTCATATCGTCAAAAATGTTGTGACTCCAACTGCAGTTCGACAACAGTTGGCAGCTCACAACAAGAGGGAAGTGAAGGCCAAGCAAATGATTTTGGATGGTATACAGAATCATTTGATTCCTCACATATCCGAGAAGAAACGACGAAGGACTTGTTTGATTCTCTGGTTAGCCTCTAACAAAATGAGAACATAAACAAAAAGATAATATTGCGGAATAGACTCAGAGCTATAGAGATGACCAGATCAGACACAATTACCAATTACTTGATGGAGGTCACGTAGATTCGTGATCAATTTGGAGCAGTTGGGGAGAGAATTGAAGACATAGAGTTAGTAAACATGGCACTGGATGGATTCTCAAGTTCATGGGAAACATTTGTCTAGGCCATATGTGCTCATGAGCATCTTCGTTTCTTTGAAAGATTGTTGGATGATAGTATCCTAGAGGAGACTCGGATGGAGTCAAAAGCCAACAAGAAGGGTGTTGACGATAACTAAGCCCTATTTGGATAGACAAATAAAGGCAGAGGTAAATGATCCAACAAAGGTAGAGGAAAGGATGAGAAGTTAATTTGACAGTTGGGGAAGAAGGACTTGAGTAAAGTCAAGTGCTTCATTTGTTGTAAGCACATGCATTATGGATCACCGTGTGTAGACACGAAGAAGGGCAAAGGGAAGAAACAACAAAAGCAGGTAGCAATATTTACAAAAAATTAGATGAATGAGTTTGCTACCAAGTTCGAGAAGGATTTCTCAATGGTATCTTGCCTTTCTACCAACAACATTTTGAGGGATGCTTGGTATGTGGACAGTGGGGCATCTCGCACCAATCTAAAAGAGCACGACTCAGGGGTTTAGGTAGATCTTGGTGATGATGCCAAGTACCCTGTAGAAGGAGTTGGTACCATGTCCTTTAAGCTCTAGCTAGCTAACTCTTTAGACTTTGATGATGTTTCGTTTGTTCTAGGTCTTCGGAAGAAATTGCTTTCGGTTTTAGTTATAGAGGATAAGGGTTATGCAATATAGTTTAAGAACCAACGTGTTCTTATTTGGTCTAAGGACTTTGGCCTAGAAGCAACACAAATGATAGGGGTTGGGAACTCAATTTATACAAGTTATTAGGTGAACTCGTTCAAGCCCTTTATCATAACAGTGGCAACTTATATGAGTTGTGGCATAAGATGATGGGGCACTTGCATCATAAAGTGTTTCCTATCTCTAGGGAGATAGTCACAGGTCTTCTAAAGTTCAACATTGAGCAATAGGGAGTATGTAAAGTGTGCACACTTGGCAAGCATGTTAAGGTTGCTTTTCCAAGCAGCGAGCATAAGTCTAAGTGTTAGATTTTCATACAATTATAGCAATATAATTTAATTGTGGATAAACAATAGGATCACTAGAAGAAAGACAAAGCACATAAACAAAGAACATGAGAATTTATCCTGGGAAACCCAATAGGGAGAAAACCAAGCAACCTTCGTATAGAGATGATCAATTCTGAGAACGGAGTACAGAAACAAGAGAGAGAAAATAGAAAATCTCTCCAAGTGAAAACCCCCAAAATCGCTTCTCCTTCCTTACTGCAGATGCGAGCTTCTCTTTTACTAGTGCGAACTTGCATGTGTTGAGTGAGTGACCAAATGAGGCAATTGTCCTCTCTATTTATACACATGAAAACTAACATTTTTCCCTAACTGGGCCGACTTGTCTAATTGACAGGGCCGACTTGTCTTGGGGGAAGATAAAAAAATACATTGAATAATTCTTTTCTTTATGTGTTTTCACCCCAAGGTTTACATTGATTCTGTAGGAGGTACATCAATAATAAAATAAAATACAATAAGAATAACTTTCGAAGTTGCACTATTTCCAACACTAAGGAGATTCTAGACCTAGTGCACTCAAATGTCTGTGGGCTGATGTCAATAGCATCAATCTTAGGAAGCATGTACTATGTTTCCTTTATTGATGATTTCTCTCGCAAGACATGGATCTACTTCTTAAAGACCAAGGATGAGGTCTTTAGTAGGTTTCAGGAGTTAAAAGCCTTAGTTGCAAACCAGACAGGGAAGAAGATCAAGGTCTTGAGATTGGAAAATGGGGGTGAGTATACCTCCAATGAGTTCGTGTTAATTTTCTAAACCCCAGATCTAGACAAGCAAACTCCTAGTGGTTTTCCTTGCTCAAATATTAACTTTCAGCTCACTAATTTATTTATATTGCTGGGATTAATTAACAAAATTTTCTTAGCGGTAGCAATAACAATGGAAACAAATCTACTCAAGAAAATAACACACACAATTTCTACCCTTCAAATCAACTTTTCATTCATTAACTTCAAAGCTTACAAGGGCTCCCTTACTTGGAAAATGGCCCAAGAAAATACAACAATCATACCTGGCAAAATGCCGTTCAACCTGCAAATCTGCCCAACAAACCCTGTTGCTCACTGTAGTGCCGTACAACCTGTACAGTTGCGTCTGCAGTTACAAGTTTTCCTGCAGAGATGCGCCCTATGAATTGGTAACCTGTCTCTATTTTCACAGCTGCGCCCCGCAAATTGATAGCCCATGTCTTTATCTGAACGATCCTTGGTATGGCTTCCGTACGGATTGTACGGACGTTGATTTACTTGGACCTTCCCCTAATTGGTACGGTCCTGTTATCACATATATAGTAGCCGGGCTACCATACATTATTTTTTTGATTCTAGTACACTCTTCAGCCAGTTCCCTTGCATTGAGATGCTGAGATGAGCATCTACTATGGGTCATTATCAGATTTTGGACAACAGTTTTATTCCCCATGCCATGACTGAGTTTCAGGACACTCAGAGAGATGATCGATGTAGCTATTTAGCCATTTATATAGGCAGTCAGTAGTGCCCAGAGTTACAGCAGCAGTTTCAGAGGACAGATGATGATTCAGATTGATGAGCATTCAGGTATATGACTCAATAGGTATATTATGGTGTTGTGGTTATACTGCTTTTATTTCCATTTTCTTAGCATGTCTTAGCATTTAGTATCATGATCTGGCGATTGTATAGATATGTGGACCTGGTTATACTATATATATATATCATACTTGTCCCTGCTCAGACTTAGAAGTTCTTGGCCTATACTCATTGGTTTTACCCTCCCTAGGGAGAATAGAGGTGATCATTCCCGCCATACTTTGGCTTGCTATTGTTGGTTTCATTACTCACTGTCTTCATCCATCCATGACTTGCCTAGTTTGATTCATTACCTTGACTTACTACTTGACTAGTGGCATGGAGGACCTTCCCCCACAGTAGCCTCTATATTGGATAAGCTTCCCTGTTTATTGTGTCTCGACGCTGAGTTGGTGACAAAACTTACCTATGGTGAGTTGGATTTCCTTGTGAATTCCCTCTAGTCACTAAAGATGTTGTTGGCTAAACCTGAAGCTCTTAGTGCTGCCATGAATACAAAATTTGGAAATGAAATGTTATGTCTTGTATGAAAAGCCCATTCATGCAATGTGTTTCTAAACACACATGAATGAAAGGCAAGCCAAATGAAAGTGGCTATGAAATATCAAATGTTATATCTTTTGTGAAATGTAAAATACCTAGGTAAACAAGCTGTCTGTGACACACCTAGAAGTGCGTAGGTAAACAAGTGCCTTAAAAACACACCTGCAGCAAAAAGCCTAAATAAATGTAAATCTATGCAATATGTTTTTAAACACACATAGATCAAAGGCTATGGAAAATCTAGGCCCAAAAAGCAATGGAACTTAAATGCTATATCAAGAATATTGCTGGCGTCATTTGTATTATGGATTGTGCGCATCTGTGTAAGGTGAATAAATGCACTCTTTAAACAACTTATCCATTTGCGAGACACCGCCATCCCTTGTGTTGTTGCTTGTCCACTATATGCTATGGTGTGTATTCCCTTATCTATTGCCAAAGTGTCATAGTGTTGAGTCAGTAAGTCATCCCTTAACCTAGCCATGTCATTCTTAGCCTTCACCCTTCACTAGCAAATTGATCACAACTATGAAGTGAGTATGACCTTGAAAGTCTTGTCTGAGTAATTAATAATAATTAATGACATATTATATTTGGTTTGAGATCGCCAGTAATGATTGCTACTTGTTATAATTGCTATATGAATGGATTGTAAAGCATGCTTTAACCTTTGACACCTTGCAGTAGCTTGATGACAGTTTGAGTCATATTTTGGTCATGTTGACTTGTCAAACCTCAGCTTGACCAAAATTCAACCACAGGACATGAGGTGGCAGACCTGAGATGTTACAGATAGATGATATATGGTCTGGTACAATTCACCATGGTGGGCTTATGCAGTGGTTTCAGACTTATGATGATGATTTGTGCTTTTCAGCATTTTTTACAGATTATTATTATTTGGTCTGCTGGATATGATGAGCATTTATTTTGGACCATGCAGAGGTTTATATGGTGTATGAGTACACATCTTAGATGGATTTGGACCTTCTGAGTCCAATGAGATAGTCTGTTTTCAGATCCGGGCAGTTACAGTGATGATGGAGCCTCAGTAGGCTATCCTAGTGCAGTTTTGGTCTGTGGGAGACCTTGTCAGAGCAGTGATGGGATTCACTTAGTTCACCTAGGGCGCTGTGCATGGAGGGGGTGGTCCAACCACTTGTTATTACCATATTACCCCCCTGCCAGACTCATTGGTGAGCTCACCTTGACAGCGCAGGCACTCCAGGAGGCAGTTTGGGCAGTTTCACGCTTCCCGAGGCAGTCCAGAAATGGTAGAAATGGCTACAAAGGAATTCGATTTGGGCTACTGAGGCAAAGTTTTGGCATGGGATGATCAGTGATGATGAGTGGGATGTCTTCCACACCTTCTCCAACAGTTTCAGCTTCATCGAGACCCACATCCATCACTTATGATACTTTCTGATGATTTTTGGAGCCTCCTAAGGCTCACGATTTGTCCATAGAGGCACGATTTGGTACTTTGATGATTATTTTATTGATATTGTGCTATGGGGATTGACCAAGGGTGTCTAAAATTACCCCTTGGACCCACCATAAGCTAGATCTATTATTTTATTATCATGATTTGGTGGGATCCCCTCTTCTAGGGTGAGTTTGTCCACATATTGTATTATTTTATTAGTGATCCATGTATTGTATTGTTGAGCTCATCTCAACCATTGATTAGATCTTTTGATCTTTTAATCTTAGCCACTCATTCAAAAAGGGGTTAGATTGTGGACTCTCTCCCTCCTATTTAAAGGAGAGAGCTTCTCATTGTAAAGGGGTCTTTGGCTCTTGGAATCTTGATATAGAAAAACTTTCTTGTAGAAATTCTTGTGGTCTCCTTTGAATCTGGTGTTCTTTGATGCTGATTGGAAAGTCTATTGCATCCTAGCATTTGGGTATTTGTGGTAAGATCTATTTTTTGGGAAACTTTTGTCTTGTCTACAGGAGGGCGACTTCACTTGGGTGTTTTTGCAAGGCTTCTTCAACTCTATCCACTTGGCATTCGCTTGTATCAGGGGGTTATCATTAGTATCATTGTGATCTATGCTATCTTTCTGTTATTTCTCTTATGGCATTAGTCTTCTCTCTTGTTCGCAGTAAATCTGATACTGTTGACGTTTATTGTGCAGGAGAGGGCGCATTGTTTTCCTTGGGTAATTCGACTTCATAGAAAACTACCTCAAATAGCTCCAAATTGATCGGGTTTGCATAGATCATCATCATCAAGGCATCTACAAGGTTATCCAGGTAAGATCCACAGGTTTGTTCTTCTTGTTTTGGCTCCAATCCATTGACATAGCTACTTCATTGATAAAACCCTTAATTTACAAACCCTCATTGCGTCGAGAGGCGCTCTACAGCCCAGTATGAGGGAGATCTTGTAACATGTGTGTGTTTGTCGAGTAACAAAATAATACAAAGTAAACAAAAAAGAATAATACAAAGTAAAAAGTAATAAATATTATGTTGGCCATAAACAAAAAAGAATAATACAAAGTAAAAAGTAAATATGAGACTTAAACTAGAGACTTTAGAGCTTAGGATTAGGTCATAAATATTATGTTGGTCATAAACAAAAAAGAATAATACAAAGTAAAAAGTAAATATGAGCCTTAAACTAAAGACTTTACTTTTTACTTTTAATACAAAGTAAAAAGTAAGTATGAGATTTTCGAGTGTTTGTCGAGTAACAAAATAATACAAAGTAAGCAAAAAAGAATAATACAAAGTAAAAAGTAATAAATCTTATGTCGGACATAAACAAAAAAGAATAATACAAAGTAAAAAGTAAATATGAGACTTAAACTAGAGACTTTAGAGCTTAGGATTAGGTGGCTCAGGTATTGCACTCAAGCAACTATTCAAGGAGAAGTTTGCACCACGGGAGATTTGATCCCTCTCAGCGCTTGATAGAGCCTAGGATTTGGATCTATGCTAGTTTTACATTTTCTCAGATCTAGTAAGATCCACTTGGTGTTTGGGTATAAAATTTAAAACCCACCTCTACAGTATCCACGACAATTCGGATTTGTAGTTTGGTGTGATTTGGCTTTCATTTGACCCACTTTCCAAGGCAAAGAAGCCTCCCCAAGGAGGTCGCACTTCCTGGGAGAGGTGAGTTTGCAGGGATCTAGCACCTGGGTAGGTGAGATTCCACTTGATCAGTAATCTACACATTCAATAACCTAGCCCCAGTGTGTCACTTCAGTGATTTCTGCCTCGTGGACCCCATTCCTCATTTTGAGGGTTGTGCCCCACTTGGGTCACTTTGTGGCATACTTCAATCTCAGATCTACTGAGATCTAGCCATTGGATTGCCCTAATCTTTTAGATCCACCTACCTCTATACCTCAACATTCCAGATCTGTAATTTGGTGGACATCTGACTCCATTTGGCCCATTTCCCAAGGCATTGATCTTTCTCCAAGCCCATTCGACTTTCTTGGATTGTTGGGTTAGCTTGTGGTTTGACCTTTGTTTTGGTTGCTTGAACCCCTTGACATTGTCGTATCACTTCATCAAGCTCACTTTTGGTACTGGTTGGCCCCAATTGGACCTTAACTACCTTGCATTGGACACGGTTCCCAAGGCAGTGGATTTTCTCACAATTCACTAGTACCCTAATCCTTGATCTCATTATAAACTTCATAAGTCACTCACATAAACATGTTGGACCAAATCCACACTATTTAAACCCCTTGATCCTAACTTATCATTTACCTTGTGACTTTGTACATAGATCTAGGGTTTACCATACACCTTACATACTTCATCATCCTTTGATTTGATCTGGTGTTTTGGTTTAATCTCTCCTGTCGGGAGTAGATCTGGGTCTCCCCCTTTGTTGTCTTGGGCTAGATAACATAAAGTGAAGATTGCCTCGATTGGCGTGACAACCATCCATTGGGAGTCGAGGCTATCTTGGTTGCACCTCTTTGATTGCCCCTTCCTTCTGCCATCCATCTTGGATCTATCTCTAGGGGCACCTACAAGTTTGGTGATAACAGGTCCCCTTGGAAGACTCCTGACTGTTGCTTCCCTTCTCTCCTTGCCAAATCTGGAAAGTAGAAAGTCCTCTCCAACTCGATGCTTGAGTTCCTCTCTTGTTGGTGTTGTGTCTTCTCCACTCACCTTGGTTTCCTTTTATACTATTGGGATGAACCAAAACCCTAACCTCGATGGTTGAGATTAGATCTCACTCACTTGAGATCAATGGTTGACATTCATTTAATTAACTTAAATGACTAATGCCACAAACTTAGGCATTTCTCCAAATTAACCCCAATTAATCTTAAAAAGAAATCCACTTTAAAAATATCTATAATATAGTGAATTTCCAAAGTTCTTGAGAGGTATTAGTAACAATTTCCATAAGACATTAACTCATGGAAATACCTGTTCGAGCTACAAATATCAACACTCCCTCTTAGCGAGGAAGGTATTCTCCACCACTCCTAGCTTATCTCTGATGAAGACAAACTTCCCTTTCAACAAGGGCTTGGTGAGAATATCTGCAACCTGCTCATTTGTGGAAATATATTGGAGCATGACTGCTCCTTTTTGGACCCTATCTTGGATGAAGTGATATCTGATCTCAATATGCTTGGACCTGTCATGAAACACTAGATTCTTAGAGAGTTTGATACAACTCTGATTATCGTGGTGAATCATTGTAGGCTCCAACTCTTGACCAAATAATCCTGTAAGCAATTTGCAAAGCCAAAGAGCTTCACAACTCTCTATACTCGTCGTCATGTACTCTGCCTCTATTGAACTGAGTGCTACGGGAGTTTGCTTCCTGCTGAACCAAGAAATCACTGCTGAGCGCAAGCTAAAGTAGCACCTTGAGGTGCTCTTTTGATCAATTGCACTCCTTGCCCAATCTGAGTTTGAATAAACTTGCATCTCCACTCCATCACGTCCAAGATACCTCAATCCATACGACACTGTGCCCCTCAAATATTTGAGCACATGCTTCGCAGCTACCCAATGCACTTGCCTAGACTCCACCATGAACTGACTCAAGGTGTTCACAACAAAGCATATATCTGGCCTAGTGTTGACCAAATACATCAATGGTCCAATCAACGGTTTGTATACTTTGGGATCCAACAACTCTGAATATGAAGAATCAATCTTCTTCAGGTCGGATACCATAGGTGTAGCCATCAATCTACAGTCCTCCATCCTGAATCTCTTCAGGATCTCCATTATGCACTTCCCCTGACCAAGGAAGATCTCAGTTGATCTTTGCCATACCACTAACCCCAAGAAGTAATGCATGAAGCCGATATCCTTCATCTCAAAATCAGTGGCCAAATCTGCCTTGCATCTCGCTATAAGCTCCTCTGCACCTGTGAAAAATAAATCATCTATGTACAACACTAAGATGAGTGGCTCAGAGCCAACAAGTATGTAGTACAAGTTGGGATCCGTCTCTCTTGGTGAAGCCCATGCTCTGCAAATATCCGTCAAACCTAGAATACCACGCCTTGAGTGCTTGTTTGAGTCCGTACAAGGCTTTTTTAAGCCTACACACATGGGACTCTCTCCCATATACCTCAAATCCCTGAGGTTTCTCTCTATATATTTCCCCTTAATGATCTCATTGAGGAAGGCTATTGCAACATCTGCATGAAGGCCGGGTGCACATCTCCTATTGCGGGCCGAAGGCTCATGAGGTCTTGACGGAGGTTGAGTGTGGAGATGGGTGCACTAGATTTGAGGGGCACCTTGGCAGCATGGCAAGGGGCACATTGTTGGTTCGGTTGAGCGTGAAGCTGAGCACAGTTGACTTGTGTGGACATGGGCATGGCTTGCGGTAGTGAGTGGAGGCATGGCTGGAGCATTGTGCCCGCACACTCCAAAAAGACAGCGTGAAAATAGTCTTGCAAAGACATGATTGATGGGAGCACGAGACTTGGGGCATGTGGATCCAAGATACCCACCCTTTGGATCAACTTGCAAAGACGACACTTACTTGCGGAGCACGTTGTCCACTTGTGAGAGTTGGGCGCATGTCGACTCAGACACATTTGTGGAGTGTGCACACTTGTGGGAGTTGGGCGCACTTCGGGTTGACCACACATGAGATTTGGGCGCACGTTGGTGTGGTCACACTTGAGTTGGCATGTTAGCTTTGGGAGCCCCTTAGCAAGGGTGCACCATATAAATACAAGTGGAGTGCAAAGTAAAAGTAATCAAGTTATCCAAGTAAAAATCCAAGAGAAGGCAATCGAGAAAAAGTATCACGACTTGGTTGCAATTCGTCAGGAGAAAGTAGCATGACTTGGGAGCAATCCATCAGGACGCAGTTGCATGACATGGGCACAGTCTGTTGGGAGAGGATAGCCTGAGTTGGGTGTAGTTTTCCGAGATGGACTAGCATGGGTTGGGTGTAATCTCTTGGGACGGAGCAGCACGAGTTGGGCGTAGTCTACGAGGATGGAGCAACATGAGTTGGGCTCTGTCTGCCGTGACGAAGTGGCCCGGGTTGGGTGCTGTCTATCGGGACACAACAATGTGAGTTGGGTGTTGTCTTTCGAGATGAAGTAGCATGACTTGGGTGCAGTTTGTTGGGACCTAGGTTACAGGGAAGCGCCCCTCCCTTGCTCCCGCTTCGGAAGTTGGCTTTCGGTTGAAGCTAGCCCGAAGCTAACCAGAAGCTCACTTCCATTTTGGTTCTGTTTGGAAGCGTTTTTCAAGAGCGCGCTTCGGTGAAGAAAATGACGCTCCCTGCCTCTGTGTGGAATCGCTACGGAAGCGATCGCTTCCATATCACTTCCTCTTCGCTTCCTGTCACTTTCGACTCCACTTAAAAACGCTTCTTGCACTTCGCAAAATGGATTCCCGTCGCTTTGGTGGTCGCTTCCACGTCAACTTGCGGAAATGAGGAGGAGAAAGAGGTGGGGTCCACGATTGGATTGTTGGAGGGAAGGGAGAAGGGCTTGGGGGGGATAAAGCCCTATTCTCCACATTCATTCTAAGCGTCATCATCAAATAGCAAATTAGAAGGGGGTAACTTGGTCTATTAATTCATAAAATAATTGATCAACCAATCATTGTGAACATGGTGGGATGGAACTCTGTAAATATTTCCTGAAGATCGCTAAAATAATATGGAAGATCCCATGCACTCGTAGAGCTTGTAATCATTTTGAAAAATCAAATGAAGGATGTACTAAGCAATCGTGTTACTATACCAAGCTACCATGTCACTTGGATCGTCGCAACACCAAATCTTGAAGAAGGGACATAAGATTGCTACCATAAATTACCAGGCCAAGGAGATAAATGCCTCCAACGGTTGGCATGAGAATTATGAAAGGATCGCCAATTCGATAGAGGCTTTGTGGTCCTATCAAAAGAAACGATGGTGATTACCATGGGGAGAGGGTCTCAGGTAGATGGAATGTCACTGAAACTCTTCATTTGCCACTTCATCACCAGATCATGTGATGTGTCCACTTACCCGCATCATGTAATTAGGCCATTAGGCCATTAAATTGACATAATATGCCACCAATTTTCATGCAACTAGACATCGATAAAGGAGGAGATCGCTTGGATGTCACTGACCAATTCAAGCAAAGGAACACCACGAAATTACGGTGTAGAGATCACTGAAATCACTTCATTTGCCAGCATAGGGAAGGGACCAATGTATAAAATAGTACAGAAAGTTGTAGCAATAACTCTACCAAGTCAAAAGTGAAAGGGGGTACCAATTGTGCCTGGGATCACCAACATAAATTGCACAAACTGCCATGAATCTGCATCATCATCTAGTAGTTGTTGAAATTGATGACGAATTCACTACTAGATGTTTGATGATGACGAACAATGACAAATTCACTACTAGATGTTGAAATTGCAAACTACCAGTTTGATGATGAATTCACTACTAGATGATTGATGAATGATATTATATGGTATTATGGTTTATTTCATGTTTTTATGCTTTCCATAACTAATTCAACATTCTACATGCATTTGTTGACATATATGCATCAAAATATAAAAAAAAATATATTATATAAAAAACGCTTCCAAACCGAAAGCTTTTGAAAATTTCGCTCCCGCTCCCATTTCCGCTTCTCGCTTTCGCTTCCGCTTCCAAGTAACATAGGTCGGGACAGAGTAGCATGGGTTAGGCACACTTTGCTTGGACAAAGTAGCACGAGTTGGGCATCCTTTGTCGGGTTAGAGTAGTACAACTTGGGCGCACTTCCGCAAGCAGTTTGCCGGGACCAAGTAGTGTTACTTGAGTACATCAGGTGACGAATGTTGTCAATCCGGATGGGCGCACTTGGTGCTGAGCAGGAGTACTAGAGTATGCAGTGCTTGATGTAGTGAAGGAGTCCGAACATGTGTTGAGGCAGTTTCATAGAGTCATAGACACAATGGAGGTTGAATGTGTAGCCAGCTTTGTTGTGGGTTTAGGCAAGCGTGTTTGGGGTTGCCTAGAAAATCTTCTATAGGGATTGTATGGGCATCGTCCCAGATCTGTTAAATATCTGTATATGAGTGTTTGCCAGGTTGGGTGCACTCCTTTGTTGGATCTTGTACTATATGTAACATTCTACATAATGAATTTGGGTGCCTAGTTTGGGCACCACCATACTTGTTGTCTCTTGTGTATATTGCTGGATACTTGTATAGTGATGATCATGTGTAATGTTTAATTGTGTAATTGGCTAAGTGCTGAACTACTATAGTGCAAGTGACCGTTGGGTGAGTAAGTTGAGTGGGGGCTTGCAACGACCTAATAGTGTAGCTTAAGGCAAAGTTATGGGAAGACTTTGAGTGAAGAGATGTAGTTCGGGTGTAATAGTCACAAGTAGGCCAAGCCCTTGTGGACGAGGCACGCCAATGTCGCACGTTCCTTGGTGAAGGAAACGAAAAAATTGGGGCACTTATCCTAGGGCCATGATAGATGGTATCAAAGTGGAACTTTTGAGAAAAGTTGTTATCAGAGCAGAAAAGTGAACTCTTCATCACTTTTGAGCAGAAAAGTTGGTGCAGTGTGCTGGTTAGGCAGAGTTGGGTGCACCTCTTGAAGCTGTGACAGATCAGAACCGTGATTGTGAAGTGTGGGCGCAGGCACAATAAAATCTTCCAAGAGCAGACTAAAGTGCAAGTGTGGCAGACTTGCGTGGGATACTTTGGGCAAGGGAAGATGTGTGTGCAACAAAACGTAGTGCTTCGCAACATTGGTGTGAAGTGGGTTAGTGGGTTGTAGTTTCAGGAGAAAAGATGGAAGCTAAGATGAGAGCCATGAAAGAGGACTTGGAAAGAAGGGACCAAGAATTCCAAGAGCTATTGGCACAGCCCGTGGACGGTTTGAAGCTTGAAGTGAACAATTGGAATAGGTGGCACTCCAAGTGAAGACTCGGACGCAACTGCAGCTGGAAGTGGAATAGTTTAGTGAAGTGGATGATGTCTTAACACAGGTGCAGGCATGCTCAACTATGCATGGGGGTGAGAAGATTTGTGGGAATTTCCGAAGTAAAGTTGGACAAACTTTGGGGTTGCTGGTGAGTACCTTGGATGCAGATCAAGGGAAACAAACTGCAAAGGGCTTGTCGGATACTTTGGTGACTCGTTGGGATGATGTGCTCTTCTATGATGGCTGGAAACTACTTGATGCATGTGATGGCAGCCTTACGCATGCGTGAAGGCGTGATCCACACTTATAAAAGTGAGCATTCAAATTTCCTTTATGACAGAGGATGGAAGCCTTTAGTGGACAGTGGTTTGGTGAAGAAACTCAGGAGGAAGTTAGTTAGGAGACTTTTGTTTGATACCAGTTGGTCTAGCATTTTGACCGTTGGCAGTGGCATGGGTAGCCGCTTGCCAACCCCCTTGGATTGAGCAAAAGAGAGTGAGAGGCTTGTTGCTTTGGGTCGGGCAACAAAGTCTATAAGGCATCGACAGAGGTGCCAAAGACCGTGGAGGGTTGATTAGGAAAGGAAGGAATACTTCATTAGAATAATGAAGTGTGTGCACGAAAGTGGCAGTTTGCTGGCTGTGAAATGGAGCAACAAGCATGGAGGTGCCAGTGCAGTGGTTCCTTGGCAAACTCATTAGGGCATAGGAGGTGAGTCGGCGATAACATGATTACAACCAAAGGAGAAGCTACTTCTTGTTGGTAGAGTAAGTCACGACACAGTTCTAAGTGTTGATTGTAGATTGTGAAGGAAACGACCAAGAAAACATATGCATAAAGCTTGATGACTTAGATTGGGAGGCAGTTTAGGTTGACAAGGAAGATGATCGGTCGCATATGTTGCAAAAGTAAGTTTGCTCCTTGGGTGAACATGACTGCGTTAGCCATGACAGTTGTTAGTTGGATGCGATGGAAGTACTGGTGCAGGATCCTTTGCATGGGCTCATCATACTTAGACAACTTTGGATGAACGTTGGTTCGTGGAGTTTGAGTCTACACTTGTCTAAGTGGACAGGCCAAAAGAAGTGAGAGAGCCAAGTAAAAGAGCATGCTGGTTTTCGACTTGCGCAGATTAGACTTGCGAAGCAGCATTAGGCACCAAGGTAGAAGAGTTCAGTAACACATTGGGCGTGCTTGGGTAGAAGTTTGGCAAGGAGATTTGGAGGTGGGTGGAGTTGGTGCACACTTGATTCCCTAGGTGTGGAGGCAAGGCAGTTTTGTTGTAGATTTTTGCAGACTTAGTGGATTTAGAAGAGTCATTTTATCGGCAACTTTCAACCTTGCGAGGCAGAAGCAACCGAGAACAAAGAAAAGTTGTGAAGTATAGACGCAGTGAAGTAGTTGTGACAGGTTGGTGCCTCTAAGTAGGAGATGTGGTGGAAGAAAGTTGTAGTCCTGGAAGTGATGCGCAACGATATTCGGGCAGAAACATTGGATTTGTAGGTTCACGGCAGAGTGCATTCTCACGAGCTTGGACGTGACGGTTGGATTAGCTACCCAATCGGTTTGACGCATGAGGGATGTCAGTGAATCCAGGCATGACAATCTAAGTCAGTTGGATTTGCTTGATGGTTCTTGCGAAGGAACTGCAAAGTGGTTGAAGATGCACTCGCTATTGGGCGTGTAAGTCTGAGTAGTGAGCTTTGAGATTAATGGTTCTTAGAGTTGTGGAAGTTTAAGTTGGAGGACCAAAAGTTGGAGCTTCCAAATATGGTGAAAGTTGTGGGAGGAGTAGAAGGCAACGACAACGGTGTGCACATGCATTTTTATACTTGGCGTTGCAGGAAATTTGGGGTTTTCGATAGTATGGAGACACCAAAGTTTTTGTGGCAGCAAGGAGGTGAGATGTGACTCTAGGAGGAGGCGAGTTTGGAGACAACAGACTTGGTTTCTTTTGGAGGTGTGGTCGGGGGTGACAACAACTTTGAGTGGAGAGGATTTCACGACCTTGGCATGAAGGTTGGGTGCACTTCCCCTAATGCGTGCCGAAGGCTCATCATGGCTTAACGAAAGTTGAGTGCGGAGCAGGGCGCACTAGATTTGCAGGGCACTTTGGTAGCATGGCAAGGGGCACACTGCCAATTCAGTTGAGTTTTGAGCTGAGCACACTTGATTTGTGCGGACATGGGCATGGCTTGCGGTAGTGTGTGGAAGCTTGGCGGGAGCATGGTGCCTGCACTCTCCAAAAAGACCAAGTGAAAATGGAGACATGATGGATGGGAGCACGAGACATGGGGTGCATTGAGCTGGGCACGTGGACCTGTTATCACCTAAACTGTAGTTACCCCTATGGACATATCCAATCATGGATGGCAATAGGGAAGGGCAACTCCAAAGGTGTAACCACGATCACCTCGACCTCCAATATATATGGTTGTCACGCCAGTCAAGGCAACCTTCACTTTATGTTATCTAGCCCAGACAACAAAGGGGGAGACCCGATCTACTCTCGACAGGAGAGATCAAAACCAAGACACCAAATCAGGGTATTTCTAAGTGAAGTTAGGTGTATGGTTTATCCTAGACCTTAGGATGAAGTCACAAGACAAGTGAGGGGTTCAAAGAGTATAGCTATTGGTTCATTGTTGAGGTGAGAATGACTTTTGATATTTGAAATGAGATCTAGGATTAGAGTACTAGTTCAATGTTGGAAGATCCACTGCCTTGGGAACCGTGTCCAATGCAGGGTAGTTTAGGGGTTGAATTGGGGCTAACTAGTACACATGACAAGCTTGAACATGATACATGATGGCATCAAGGGTTTAGTTCACCACACTAAGGTCAAACCACAAGTTAATCCAACAATCTAGGAAAGTCGAATTGACTTGGAGAGTAACCAGTGCCTTGGGAATTGGGATAATGGAGTCAAAATAGGGTTGACTTGTGGTTAAGGAACCCTAGTACATGGGACAAGTGGGCAATTGAAGTCTTGATGGATGAATAGATCTAGATCTAGGTTTGACCCAGGTGGACCACAATCCCTTGAAACAAGGAATGCTATCCCCAAGGCAAGATTTGACAAAGTGACACACTAGACCTAGGTTTTGAATTATTCCCGTTCCAAATCCGCAAGAATCTCAAGTACCCACGTCCTGGAAGTGAGTCAACTCACTTCTCCAAGGTGGTGCGACTTTACCCAAGGAGGCTAAAATGTGGGTTTAGGTGGGTCAAGACAAGTCCGATGGCATCCAAACTTTAGATCCGGGTAGGTTAGTCAAGTAGGAGTGTGGATCTATAATTTCACGGCAATCCGACGGCTAGATCTTACTAGATCTGAGTTTAAGTGTCCCAAGTGGTCCAAAATGGGGATTAAATCCCTTAAAATGTGGAATAGGGCCCACAAGGTGAAAATCAGAAAAGTAACAATCTGGGGGTATGTTATTTGATGTGTAGATTATGGATCAAGCGGGATCTCAACTACCCACCACCTAGATCTAGGTCAACTCACAACCCCCAAGAAGTGCGCCTTGCTTGGGAGAAGCTAAGTTAGCTTGGGAAGGGGATCAAACGGAAGCCAATCCTCACCAAACTATAGATCCGGGATGCTATAGAGGTGGGTTTTCAATATTATGCCCAACAACCCACTAGATCTAAGTAGATCTAAGAAAATGTAAAATGGGGGTTTTGAAATATTTAGGGTTTTAACAATTTATGAGCTATGTCAATGGATTGGATCAAGGTAAGAGAAACAAACCTGTGGATCTTACCTGGGTAACCTTGTAGATGCCTTGATGATGATGATCTATGCAAACCCGATCAATTTGAGAAGCTTTGAGGTAGTTTTCTATGCAAGTCGATTTGATCCAAGAAGCCAATGCGCCCTCTCTCCTGCACAACAAACGTCAACAATATCAGATTTGATGTAATCAAGAGACAAGACTAATGCCACAAGAGAAGTAACAGAAAGAAAGCATAGATCACAATGATGCTAATGATAACCCCCTGATACAAGCGAATGCTAAGAAAGTCGATTTGAAGAAGCCTTGCAAAATCGCCCTTGTTGAAGTCGCCCTCCTGTAGACAAGACAATGATTTCCACAAAAGATAGATCTTACCACAAATTCCAAATGCTAGGTTGCAATAGACTTTCCAATCATCATCTAAGAACACCAGATGCAAAGGAGACCACAAGAATTTCCACAAGAAAGTTTTTCTATACCAATAATCCAAGAGCCAAAGACCCCTTACAATGAGAAGCTCTCTCCTTTAAATAGGAAGGAGAGGCATCAAAACCCTAACCACTTTTTGAATGAGTGGCTAAGATTAAAAGATACAAATGTCTAATCAATGGTTGAGATGAGCTCAACAATAAAATACATGGATCACTAATAAAATATTATGTGAGTGGACAAAATCGCCCTAGAAGAGGGGAATCCCACCAAATAATGATGAAAAAATATAAGAAGAGGCTTATGGTGGGTCCAAGGGGTAATTTTATCCCTCCTTGGTCAATCCCCATAGCACAATAATCAATAAATAATCATCAATGTACCAAATCGTGCCTCCATAGTCAAATCGTAGGCCTCAAAAAGACCTCAGAAATCCTCAGAAAGTGCCATAAGTGATGGATGCGGACCCCGATGAAGCTGAAACTGCTGGAGGAGGTGTGGAGGACCCCGATCTATCATCATTGATCATCCCATGCCATAACATTGCCTCAGTAGCCCAAATCGATTTCCTCAATAGCCATTTCTACCAATCCTGAAATGCCTCGGGAAGCGTGAAACTGCCCCAAACTGCCTCCTGGAGTGCCTGCGCTGTCAAGGTGAGGGCACCAGTGTGTCCGAGAGGGGGTTAATATGGTAAAAACAAGTGGCTGGACCACCCCCTCCATCATCAGCGCCCTAGGTCAACCGGATAAAAATCACATATGCTCTGACAGGGCCTCCGACAGACTAGAACTACACTGGGATAGCCTACTGAGGCTCAATCATCACTGTAAGTGCCCGGAACTGAAAACAAACTGTCTCATTGGACTCAGAAGGGCCAAATCCATCCAAGATGTGTACTCATACACCATATGAGTCTCTGCATGATCAAAATATATATCCAATATACCGGAACAGGGCCAATAATAATAATCTGTAAATGATCAAATACTGCTGTAAACCAAGAATCATCATCATAACCCTGTAGCTGCTGCATAGAATCATCATGTATGTATACATAGACCATATATCATCTATCCATGTCATCATAAGGTCCAACCATCTCATGTCCTCTGGTTGACCATGGTCAGACTAGGCCTAACCAAGTCAACATGACCCAATATAACTCAAACCATCATCATAAGCTGCTGCAAAGTGTCTAAGGTTAATGCATGCTCTACAACTTATTCAAATAACAATTATAGCACAAAGTAATCATTACTGGCGATCTAAATCCAAATAATGTCATTAATTATTATTATTACTCAGACTAGACTTTCAAGATCATACTCACTTCATAGCTGTGATCAATTTGCTAGTGAAGGGTGAAGGCTAAAATATTTGGCTAGGCTAAGGGATGACTTGACTGACTTAACTTTGTGACACTTTGGCAAGGGAAAGGGAATACACACAATAGTATATACTGAATGAGCAATAACACAGGGAATGGCGGTGTCTCACAAATGGATGAGTTGTTCAAAGAGGGTTTATTCACCTTAACAGATGTGCACAATCCATAATACAAATAAGGCCAGCAATTGTTTAGATATAGCATTTAAGTTCCATTGCTTTTTGGGCCTGAAGTTTCCATAGCCTTGATCTATGTGTGTTTATAAACACATTGCATAGATTTACATTTATTTTAGGTTTTCTGCTGCAGGTGTGTTTTTAAGGCACTTGTTTACCTGAGCACTTCTAGGTGTGTCATGGACAGCTTGTTTACCTAGGTATTTATTTTCCAAAAGATATAACATTTTATTTTCATAGCCATTTTCATTTGGCATGCCTTTCATTCATGTGTGTTTATAAACACATTGCATGAATGGGCTTTTCATATAAGATATAGCATTTCATTTTTCCAGATTTTGTATTCATGGCAGCACCAAAAGTTTCAGGTTTAGCCAACACAACTTTAGTGACTAGGGGGAATTCACAAGGAACTCCAACTTACCATAGGCAAGTTTTGTCACCAACTCAGAGTCGAGATACAATAAACAGGAAAGCTCATCCAATACAGAGGCTACAGTGGGGAAAAGATCCTCCATGTCACTAGTCAAGTAGTAAGTCAGGGTGATAAACTAAAAGGTAGGCCATGGATGGATGAAGACAGTGAATGATGGAGCCGACACTAGCAAGCCAAGGTATGGTTGAATGATCACCTCTATTCTCCCTAAGGAGGGTAAAACCAATGAGTATGAATAGTGAACTTCTAAGTCTGAGTAGGGACAATAATATATATATAATAAGATCAACCAGGTCCACATATCTATATGATCGCCAGATCATGATACTAAGTGCTAAGACATGCTATAAGAATAAATATAAAAGCAATATAACCATGACACAATGATATACCTGCTGAGTCATATACCTGACTGCTCATCAACCTGTACCATTGTCTGTCTTGTGAAACTGCTGCGGTAACTCTGGGCACTACTGACTGCTCTGTACCAATGGTATAATGGCTACATCGGTCATCTCTCTGAGTGTCTTGAGACTCAGTCATGGCATGGGGAATAACCACTGCTGTCCACAATCTGATAGTGATCCAATATAGATGCTCATCTCAGCATCTCAAATGTAGGGGAACTGGCTGAATAGTGTACCGGCATCAGAAAAATAATGTATGGTAGTCCGACTACTATATATGTGATAACATCTGGCTCCAGCTGGGACAAGTGCTCTGCTGAAATGAGCGCTTGAGAACCTCAGAATCTCTGGTCCTCGAACTCTGCTACTCGAATCCACGATCCAGCACTCTACCATTTTGCTTCCAGCTTTTATTTTTGCAACCTATTTCTGCATTCACAAACATCAAAAATACCTCATGTCGCATGTGTGGGAAAAATATAAAACCAACTGAAATAAAATCTATTCTATGTTAGAAATATAGATGCATGAAATATATAAATGCAGAAAGTAAATTAAACTACTAACATAATTTGCAAAATTTGAAATTTATTGTGCAGGACAAAGAAAAGTGTCAGGTACTCAATTAAACTAGGAGCTTACAAAGGAGCTTAGAGATAAATAAGGTGCCAGACTCAATGGCTGAAAAGACTAACCACTGCCCAAGTAGGCTTATTCGGTTTCCTACCTACCCTAATCTACCAGGCAATGCAAGCGGAGAGATCCCAACTATGTGGGATCAGGGATGTGATCCCTTAAGTCCCTCTGATGGACAGGATATAAAATGCGTCGTCCACTACCAGTGGTCAGAAAGCACATGCCATCAATGCATCGCTCTACTGTGAAAGGTCCAACCCATAAGTCATTAGCCTGTCCCGATCTTATATGCAATAAATGGTTGGGAATGATAACTTGACTTCCTGTATGAAACCTATTTCTGTTGACAAACTCAGGAATTACTCCAATATTACGAATAGGCATGGGATGGACTTCAGCAGGGTTTTGCCGTTGAGGTGTGACGATCCTCGAGCTTCTCCTAGAAGGAGCTGCATCAACTCTGGCTGGACCACCATCTAAGGAAATAGCAATTCTGCCAACAAGGACCTCCCTAACTTCTCTTCTTGTTTCTTGAACTACATCACTTGGTTCTTCCTCATGGGGAGACACAACTCTTTTAACAACTTCTCCTACAGTCCAGAAATCTCTATGTTCTTCCAAGGGAGGTGTATCATGAAATATGACAGTGTTATGACTAGAACCTTCCCCTGAAGGAACATGAATGACCATGTTTTCCAATCTAGTAGAAACTGACTCAGGATGGAATGTAGAGGAACTAGGAATGTGAGAAAGATCATGAGTGTGATGACTAGATGACTCAGATGGTAGAAGAAAACGAGGATATGCAGATAAAGCGTGGCTTTGGGGTTCTGAAGGAGTTTGAAAAATAGCAAGGTTATTTAGATTAAAATCTCCTTTAGTTGCATCATTTATTAAGGCATCCTCTTCCCAACTTAAAGAGTTATCATGGACTTGAATTAGGCTACCATCTTCTAGAGATAAATGAGATAGAGAATCTTCTATATCAGAATAATAAGAGGCTTCCGACTCTTCATTTGTTTCAACCCTAGTGGATGTTGCGAGATTGTTTTCCCATGGGTAAATAGGTGCAAGCCCTTGGTTTTCTCTTTCTCTGTTATGATCAGTCAAGGCAAACCACTCCCTAACAGTAAAAGGAATTCTTTCTCCCCTCCTAATATCATCAAATTCATCTTCATGTATTGGATTCTCAACATTTTCTTCATCATTTATTTGATCATGAAGGCTTTCTATTGGGGGATTTGGTTCCAAACTTTGATCATTAGGCGAATGTTCATCTCTTCCTATATCTCTTATGCCACTATCGACTTCCTCAAGTGCTTGATTTTCATGTCTTCTCAATTCATATATTTCCTCAGTGGATTCATTTCTAAATTCCAAGTTGATTGTTCTTGCTATTTCAACTATTTGCTTATCTTCCCAAAAGGAATCAGAATCTTCCATGACCATAGACATATTTTGATCAACTTCATATAATTCATCCTCATCTTCAATAAAGTTAGTTTTGGCATTATTTAACAATTCATCCCCATATGTGTTTTTCAACCCTTCATCAAATGATTCAACATGCTCATTATAACAAGGTTCTCTGTTTACCCGAATCAAAACTCCATCAGGGTTGGGAACACAAATAAATGATAAATCCATCATAAGGTATCCACCTAGACCGGCTGCCCATTTTCTAGATAACAGCATTCCATATGTTGGGGGTAAGTCAATGACAACTACATCCATCATGGTAGAAATGTCTAAACATGCAAAAAGATCAGCTCTAAGGTTTTTCATCAAACCATAAGATGGCACTCGTCGGGAATCTATACCACAGACATTTCCATAGGGTCTAGTCACTTCAAGTCCCATTTCCTTCATAACTTGTAAAGGCATAACATTCATTGCTGCTCCAGAATCCAACATACAGTTATGAAGGAGCATGTTTTGAATGTGCAAGGTAAGGTAAAAGGGAGAGTGACCACCGTTCTTTCTTTCATAAATGGCTGAATGGATGTTTATTGGTGGATCCTTCTCTGTTTCACTAGGTTGTGTTCCACTAAGCTTTTGGATATGACATGATTCTAGGACCGGTTCAGGAGTTTTCTCTTGGCCACTACCATCGAAAAATTCCTCTACTTGGCATCTAACAGAAGGCACCTTCATTAACTCAGTGACAGGGATATTACACATTATCTTGCTTAACTCTTTCTTCATATCAATCTTAAGATCATAATCATCCATAGCAAGATCTTCCTCTTCCTTTTTATCTTCATCAATCTTTTTATGTTTATCAAGGAAAGAAGGTTGGGAAGTACTTCCTCGTTTAAAAATTTGATACTTGGGTTGCTCTTTGGGTTTTGGGAGCTCTATGGCACAACATGAGGAACTAGGTTCCTCTATTAGGTTTTCTTCTTGCTCCCAAGGTTCTTCTTCTAAAAGAATTCTTCCAAAATTTTCATCATAAGATAAGTCATTTATAAAGTTGATATTTTCTGGTTGGTCATCATGGTCAATGGTGTCAGAGGGTTCTTCTTCTTCTTCATCACACCAATTGACTTCCTTCTTTTCAGAGTTTTCTGGATACTCAGGTCGTCGCCTATCCCTATCCCCATCAGGCCTCCTATTATTATTCCAGTAAGGTTTAGGGCCATAAGGATTTCTATGTCTCTCATGGTCATTCAAACTTGCCACATTCTTTGTTAGGACAGTTAATTGTTTCATCATTTCTTGCATGACTTCCAAAGTGTCCTTTGATTCCTTCGGCACACTCACAGGTTCCTTTGGTTTTTGAAGTCTAGGGTCAGATCTGGAAGTGGATGGGGTAAATTGATCGAAAAAGTTTTGTTTCCCCATGGATGCTACATTTTGTTCAGCCATCTTAGCATTTGATTGAGCGGTCTTTAAGTCATTTGGGTTTTTATCCTTTAGCTGACAACCAACCCAACCCTCAAAAGCATTCAAGTAGTGAATCACAACTGCTTGGTCTTTTGGTCTGATTTCTTCAGGGATAACAGCTACAGTCTTGTCGAATCTTATGTTAAACTCATGGACTGTTTCATTTTCTCTTTTCTTGATGTCAAAAAGTTGGTGCAAGAGAAATTTCCCATCTAACTTTCGTGACCACTCACTATTTAGCTTGTTGACAAAGTTATCATACCCATCAATGGATGAGGCAGGCAACCTGTCAAACCACTTCCTAACATCTCCCTCTAAAGATGCCAGGAGACCCCTCATGAATACATCTTCCTCAGATGCTCCATATGCTTCCATGTGTTCCCATACTTTATCAATGTGGTCTTCAATTGATATGGCAGATACTCCATCAAATCTGGGAACCTTTTCAAAATACTTTTCGGGCATGTCATGGGGTGCACCTTGGATTTGGGAAAAGTCTAAAGGAGATGGTTTTGCCTTCCTTCCGAAAATCCTAGGAGCTTGCGGAGGAGGAACATTCTGGTTTCCAGAGTTTGTTCCAGCCATCGGTTTCCTCCTCTCTACCCATCCGATGATCTGCATCTGTTGGTGTGGAGGATGACCCCTCGAAAGGATCACCATCATCAAAAGTGATTGGTTGTAGCACTGGATCATTAAGTTGCATGTTGGCTAATGCCAACTCAATATTGCTGTCCAAGCCCATATCATAAGGAAAGACATCCCACATCTTTGTCTTTCCCTTCACCCATTCCTCCCTTTTCTTGCAAATAAGACAAACGTTGGAGTGCACATACATCATCGTCTCTGCCCTTGGCTGCTCAAGCTTGCTCTTCTTCAAACTATACAAGTTCCCATTTGTGCTCCAATTCCTCTCACAACAAGAGGATGAGGAGGGACTCTGTGTGAGGGCCCTGACCCACCATTCAACCATGCATGACTGTAGAACTTGGGGTTCAATGAGTGGGCCAAGCAATGCAAAGGTGTGCAATTCTTATCCCACTTGGAGATAAGAATATTTTGTATGGTGGACCATAAGTTCTTTGCTGATGTCTCATACTTGACACACTCATTCTCCATAACAATTGTCCTCATGGACTCAATCATGGAATCCCACCCCTCATAAACATCTGCTAGGACGGCCTGGTCCATGTCTGCAAACTGTAACAAATAAATGTCCAGATCCATGATCTTAATGGTAAGATCTACCCTCTCCCACCAACCATCATCTAACACTGTGTCCTTTACCTATTTTGAAGCAATCTGATCCGTTTTTCTCCAAAAAGACCAAAACTCTGAAATAACCATGGACCCAAGAGCAGTTTTGGCCTCCCTCAACCTCTTGAACATGATGAATGAGGCAGCAAACTGAGTATCTGCAATCTTCAACAATGAAAGATGTGTGTACTCTTTGTAGATTGTGAGGGCATTGGTGTGGTTTTGTACAAAGTTACGGATATGGCGTGCATCATCAATAAGGTTGCCAATCCATGTCACATTTGAATCAATAGATTTCAATGCTAAATTCAAATAATGGACAATGCAAGGTGTCTAAAATACCTGTAAGAGCAATAAAAGCAAATATAAATGAATCTAGATTCTACAACTAACAACTCAAATGATAAATCTATAAAATGACCTTTCCCCTAGGGCCTAGATGAATCTTGTGCTAAATTGAAAGAATGAGCAAAGTAGCAATGCAAGGTGTCCAAACTGAAAATACCTATGGATATTTAGCTTCCACAATCATGCCATCAACCTTGCAAATAGGTGCATTGTCTGTGATGATTTGTACACAAGAATCAACACCTACTTCTTCAATGACTTTGATGAACAACTAACCCATACTGTGCATCCTTATATTTCCAAAGAGCATCTACTGCTTTTAAGAACATTGGTCCATTTTGGGAAGACACCATGGAATTGATGAGTGGATGGCCTGTTGCATCCGTCCATCTGTCAGGAACAATATTGACATCGAATGAGGGCCATGTTGATCTAATTAGCTCAAGAATTTTATCAATCTCCTTCTTTGCCTTAACCAACAACGTGGTTCTAAGCTTCTTCGAACCAGGAGGCACATAACCAGTTGGATCTCGTTCAATTAGACTTCGACACATCTTAATAAACAATAGTGACCGTGCAACATTGAATGAAATGAAGTTGAGGTAGAAAAATAATGCAATGGTAAGTTCCACCTCTTCTCGCGCCTCTTGTTGGAAAATCCTGTCCATTGGACCACTTGTAGTTGGCTTCTTTCTTGTTAGATGAGTATCAACCTCACTCCCATATCTGCTAGGTGGAGGCTTAGTGTTAGAGGATTTCCTCAAGAATGGAAGAGGATCCTCATTCTTTGTGTCTTGCTTGCTATTGCCACCTTCCCTAAGCCAACATGATCCTCTCTTTACATCTCCCTCCTTTGGGTAACACTTATTGCTTTGCCTGAAGAAATCCCACATGGAAGGGCCAACAAATGGCCCTTAACCCGGTAATATGTGCTCTTCAACTCATTCTTGCAGAAATTGCAACTCCAACTCACATTGCCTCCCCCACCAAGCTTTGCTCCAAGCCCTTCTATCCTTGTCACATACTTCCACAAAGAGTATTTTATATCTTGGGCTTGTTGTCTTGCTAAAACAAGGCTAAATTGAGCATGAGCTCCACTAGTAGCAGATGGAGCACTAGCAGGAGTAGAAGAGCTTATGCTTGGAGGAGGAAGAGGCGGGGAGTCACTAGATGGGGCATTTCTCCCTTTCCTTTGCCCTTTAGTTGCTGCCCTAGTTGATTGAGACATTCTTCTTCTTGCTTGATGGTGAGCTTGAATCCTCCCAACGAAATCCACCCTCAAAGGCACTTGGAAACCCTTGCATATCCTTCAAATCCTCTTCACCTGCAAAAACAATCACTCGCACAGTTCTCTCTTGAATTGCAAATGATCAAATGAGTGAGAAAAGTCAGATTTTAACCCCCTGTGGGCCTTTTTTGCGCCTTTTTCGTGTCCTGGAAACGGGACACGACTTACACAGTGCGGGACACAATGCAAGCACGTGCCCAACACTTGTTTTGGTTGTGTCCTAAATTAGGACACGATCAAAACACGTGTTTGGCACGTGTTTGCATTGTGTTCGTGTCCGACACGATGACACAAGACATGGGCATGGTTTTGGACGTGTCCGACTTCCCAGACATCATGTTACCACATATTGTATTAAATACACTTTATTAAACTCTATTGCAAAACATAAGATTTTTCACTTTGCCTAAGTGAAATACACAATAGAATTATTCCCCACTTTTTCATAAGTGGTTGCTTTCAAAATGTCTCGAACCACTTCCTGCATGTTTGTTCCACTCCAAGTTACATTTCCCAATACTCCCTCTTAGCGGGGAAGGAATTCTACACTAATCTAAGTTTGTCTTTAAATGCTTCAAACTTCCCTTTCACTAAGGGCTTGGTCAGAATATCAGTTACCAATTGATCTATGGGAAGTACTGGAGCTTTATTGCTCCCTTTTGAATTGGTCTCATATGAAGTGATATTGGATATGCAGTTCCACGAGCACAGGAGGGGTTGGATGTGCAAGCAGTGAGGGACATCTTGGTAGCTTTTTCGTGGGTTCAAGCAAGCGTGTTTGGTTGCCTAGACTATCTTGGACAAGGATTGTATGGGCATTGTCTCGGATCTGTTGTATATCTGTATATGAGTGTTTGCTCGGTTGGGCACACTCCTTTGTTGTATCTTGTACTATATTCAACATTCTTCATAATGAGTTTGGGTCCTTTGTTTGGGCACCGCCATACTTGTTGTCACGTGTGTAATAGAATATTGTTGGATCCTTGTATAGTGATTATTATGTGTAATGCTTAATTGTGTAATTGGCCAAGTGTTGAACTATTGTAGTACAAGTGACTGTTGGGTGAGTAAGTCGAGTAGGGGCTTACAATGACCTAATAGTGTAGCTCAAGGCAAAATTATGGGCAAACTTGGAGTGAAGAGGTGTATTTCGGGTGTAATAGTGGCAAGTAGGCCAAGCCCTTGCGGACGAGGCAAGTCGGTGCCACACGTTCCTTGGAGAAGGAAACGAAAAAATTGGGGCACTTCTCTTGGGGTTGTGAGGAAGGTTGTCTTCATGTCCATCTGGTGAATCCTCCACCTCATGACTGAGGTAATAGATATCGCAGCTTGAGTGGAAGCATATCTGGTGACTGGAGCAAATGTCTCCTCATAATCCACTCCCTCTCTCCGTGAGAACCCTCTCGCCATGGACCTCGCCCTGAACTTCTCGATGTTGCTATCTCCAACATGCTTGATCTTGAAGAGACAATTGGAAGTCAACACAATCTTCCCCTCCCATCTTGGTAAAATATCCCAAACATCATTCTTCATGATGGAGTTGTAATCCTCTACCATGGCATCCCTCCAAACCTGTTGGTCAACTGCTTCCATATAACTGGAAGGCTCGGAATCAATGATGTTACTCATCAATGCCATATAGTTTGGAAACTTCCTTGGAGGCGTACTCTCCTTGAATGATCTCTTGGGAGCCATAACATGCTCCCGAGCATCCCTCAATGTTTGCTCAAACCATTTGGGTTTCCTGATAGAATCAGTGTTAAAATTAGGGTTATCTTAGGGTTTTAGGCAAATTTTTTTAAAAATTGTACTTTAATGTAAAAACAAAACTAGTGCTGAAAAACCAAATAGTACAACAGTAACAAATATTAAATCTAATTGACAAGACAAGTTTAGATCTGACAAATTAAGACACACTTTTCATCTCTTTCAACTTTAACACTGCCCAAAGATCACTGTGTTAAAGTTAGGGTTTGAAACAAGATTTTAACAAATGCAGATAGACACATAAAAGTACTGCAAAAATAACCAGTAGGACAACAACAGTAATAAAGCTAATTAACAAAAATGTAATTAGATAAAAATATAGCAGCAACAAAAGATCTAATTAACAACACAATAGAACAAATCTAATAACTTACTTGGTGGGTTGGAACCTTCGTTATATTTAGAATTTAACTTTCAGATTAGACTGTGCCTCTCAGAGGCAAGTCAACAAATGGAACACAAACTGACCCTTACTTGAGGGTATGTACAAACCTGAGAGAGAGAGAGAGATAAAGTGCTGTAGGATAGTATTGGACAGTAGTAGCTCACTGAGGTTACAGTATATCCTAGATTAGTCCCAAGATTTTAACCAAGGCAGTTAACAGGTGTTCAAAAGAAAATAGCAGTCCCAAAACTCTCACAACATTGGGAGGACACCTCACAAATGGCAGTAGCACTCTCAGGCGACGGCGGAAGCCTTCAAGCAGCGCTAAACAGGTCTCAACAAGGTAGCGGAGGCCTCCAACAAGTACTAATAGACCTTAATAAGCATTGGCAGCCACAACAATCCCTCAAGCAAGGTGGCGGGGCTCACCTACATGCCTTAATAGGCCTCAAACCAGCAGCTGTAGCCCTATTAGCCCCTTAACAAGGGGGAAGACTACCCAAATTGCAAGCAACTATAGTGGCAACCCCACAAAGGGCAGTGGCAACCCTCATAATAGGCTGTGGCAGCCCTAACAGGCCTAGAATGGCAGCAAAACCCACAAACTAGGTGGTGGCACCCTCAACCAAGCTGCAGTACAACCTAAACAGATCTCGTCCCCCTCTAAATCGGTCAAGTAGAGAACAACAACCCCTACACAAGCCTCGACCCCCTTAGGGATTTGAACATAGGTAGCAGGCATCCCTAAGACAACAAAAGAAACCCTCAAAACCGTTCACACAGTCAACTGGCAGTGCTAAGACAGTCCATATTAGCAGTGGCCTCCTTTAACAGTCTACAAAACAGTCCACGACTCACACGTGTGGGACAACCATGTGAAGAAGAGCAGAAAACAAGAGAGCACCCAAGCAAGGAGCACCTTGAAACCCTAGACGTCACCCAAAATAGGATTGCTGAAAACCCTAGACAGTTATAAAAAATTAGAGCTGAGTTATGTCTTCAAGATGCACACGCAATGAAGAATTAGACTTATATTTATAGCCTCTTGATGGCTTCTAGAAGGATCTCCCTTCTAATTCTTCAATGACTTAGTGTTCCTAAAAGTTAGTTAAGACATCATACAAATAAGGAGGGTTACCAAAATTAAAATATAAATTAATGTTATGATGTCTTTAGGAGAGGGTACTAGGGACAAGACAAAGGGTAGGGTGACATGCTCAAGGGGGGCACTAGCACATAGGACCAACAAGGAAGGGTCAACACAAGACAAGGATAACATATGGCTAACCACCATAAATCAAGGAAGGGTAAACACCCCTCAAACCACAAGACCAAGAATGTAACCACAAGGTGGGAAGACAACCCTTTTACCGACAAGACCAAGAACAAGAAGGTGGGAAGACAACCCATAAGACCAAAGGTGGGAAGACAACCCCTCTGTCTCTCTCTCAAATGTACAAATGTTCCATACAATAATTGAAAGTTCATCATCACCATATAAAGAAGGTCCACACTGGATGATGTGATCCTGTGGTCCTCCTGACTGGTCCTGAGGTCAAGTGCTAGTGACTTCATTAAGGGGTGGCCATTCCCTTGATGAAACAACCTAGCTCAACCATCTCGAAGACCTAGGAGAGGAGGGCATCACACATCATCATCTTGGTTAACTAACCAAGATCCACCTGGTTAACTGACCAGGTATGTACCTATAGGAACTGCTTGGTCCCAAGCCAAGAATCTGCCTGGTCCCAGACCAAGAATTTTCCTAGTTCCAGACCAGGATGTCTCTGTCTTTGCTTGCAGGTTCTGCTTGGTCCTCGTGACCAAGAAACTGTCTGGCCCCAGACCAAAATTCCCTAGAGATGGATGGGGACCCTAGCCACATGCTAGGGACTTTGCCATGGCTCCAACTTGCTTCGTCCCAGACCAAGAACCCAATAGACTGCTGGGGGCCCTACGGTACCTGCTAGGGACTTACTCTGCCTAGTTAACTGACCAGGAACCCTAGATAACTGACTAGGGTGACATTCCCCTAGAGAATGGCTCTCGCAGCTGCATTATCTTTAACAATTGGAAGGAGCTAACTCCTCACCAGAAGGATAACTCCCTGAACTGGAAGTCTATGAACTCTGTTCTCCCTTCAGAGCCACCTACTCCTCGTCCTTTGCCATTGGTGGTAACTCATGAGACTTCCTGGATGCCAAGTTCTTCTCGAACATAACATCTCAGCTCATCACTATCTTTCGTTCTGTAAGCCTTTGAGGTGTTGTTGTACGCCACAAACACATCGTTCTCTCCTGAAGGCTAAAGCTTCGTCCTCTTCTCCATAGGAACATGGATGTAAACTGGACAACCAGAGGTCGTCAAATATCCTCGTGAATGCCTCCTCAGGTGTCTTGTCCACTAATATCCTGTGAGCACCCTGTTACTGAAAGTTTTTGTGAACCCCAACTCGGTTTCAAGCTCGATAGCTTCTCTGCATAGTTTAATGCCCAAACCCTTTTATGCACATTTTATCATAAAAATGACTAAACTGAAACACACGAGATGCTTTTTCAAATTCAAAACAACTCAAAAATTTTAACTTCCAGCCAAGAAATTCAAACTCAGAAATTTATGATAGCCATTCACACACAAAATAACACAGATTTTTGACCAATAGGTCTAGGATAAAACCTCGAAGGGAAAACCTGTTTCTGAGAGAGATTTTATTTCTTCAACAAATTTTACAAAGAAACACAACAATACTTATCTCCATTATTTTCCCTTCTCGAAAAACGTGCTAGATTCAAGTTTACTACCTGCTGTACGGAGTCTGGACTGCAAAAATTTCAGCCCTGTACAGTCTCCCACGTGTGACTGTATGGACCTCGAAATTCATGCCAGCGGCTACAAGAATTTTCTGCCTCGAAAACTGTGCCTGTCAGACCTGAATTAAATGCTGTACGGCCTCATTAATGACTGCTATACGGACCTGTAAGAAATCTGCCTCGGTTTCTGTGTCAGTATGGACTGAATTAAATGCTGAGTTGTACGACATGCTTGAAAACCATGCAAAACTGCTGTACGGATTTGTCTTGGGAATTGTGCCCAGCCTATCCTCCTCGATTTTTGTGCTAAAACTTCTTCTTTCTCTCATTGGTTCGACTTCTCCCAAACCCTGATTTCTTTTTCTTGCTCCCTCTCTTCTCCAAAAACTCTCTTGGAAAATGTGAACAATGAATTAGAATGCCTTGCCCTAGTTCTTTTTGTTCATGGCAACTTCCTATTTCAATCCAATGGTCCAGATTAGATTAGATGAGGGGTTCTCATTAAATGCTCAATTAAATAATTAATAAATGACATTTAGTGCACTTCATGTCATTTAATAAAGTATGAGCACCGCCTTTTAATTATTGACTCACTTGACTTTTATTAAATATGAACTTAGGATAACCATGAATTTATCTTTTAATAAAGTGACTTTAAAGTTATAAAGTGCATCTCACTTTATTAATTAAATAAGACTAGGGGTCACCAATTAAAGTGTCCTTGTCCACCCCAAGGCAATACTAGGTGAACAAACACTTCCTAGGTAACTTTTCAACACTCCCTCTTACCGAGGAAGGTGTTCTTCAGCACTCCCAACTTGTCTCTGAAATAGACATGCTTCCCTCTAGCCAAAGACTTCGTGAGAATGTCAGCCATCTGCTCATCAGTAGAAATGTATTGTAACTGTACTGCTCCTCTCTGAACATAATCCCTGGTAAAGTGATACTTGATCTCAATGTGTTTTGACCTGTCATGAAATACCGGATTCTCAGAGAGCTTGATGTAACTCTAATTATCACAATGTATCACTGTAGGTCTCATCTCCTGACCAAATAAATCAACCATCAACTTGCGGAGCCACAAGGCTTCACAACTGGCTTGATTGGCTGCCATATACTCAGCCTCTGCTGAACTCAATGCTACGAACTTTTGTTTCCATCTGAACCAAGACACAACTGTCGAGCCCAAACTGAAACAACAACCAGAAGTGCTCTTCCGGTCCGAAACACTACCTGCCCAATCTTAATCTGTAAAGCCAACCAATCCCACTCCATCAGATCTCTTGTAGCCCAAACCAAAATCTATTGTACCTGCAAGGTATCTCGACACATGTTTTGCAACTATCCAATGCACTGTCTTGGGCTCCACCATGAACTGACTGAGAGTGTTGACTACAAAACTCATATCTGGTCTGGTGTTGACCAAATACATCAACGAACCAATGAACTGACGATATAAAGTAGGATCCACCAACTCTCCCTCAGAAGCATGAAGCTTTGTCCATTTGGTGATCATAGGTGTGGACATGGGCCTGCAATCCTCCATCCGAAATCTCTTCAGAACATCTGCAACATATTTTCCCTGACTCAGAAAAACATGTCCATCCTCTTGCCATATCTCCATCCCCAAATAATAATGCATCAGTCCAAGGTCAGTCATCTCAAACTCTGAAGCAAGATCTTTCTTGCATGCTTCAATAAGGTGCTCTCCTCCTGTAATGAACAAGTCATCAACATATAGCAGAAGAATGAGCGGAACACCACCAACCACAATGTAGTATAGGTTGGGATCCGCCTCACTCTTCTGAAACCCAATCGATAGCAAGTAAGTGTCAATCCTGGAATACCAAGCCCGAGGGGCTTGCTTCATACCATACAAGGCCTTTTTCAGCCTGCAAACATGTGAATCTCTCCCATGAATCTCAAATCCCTAAGGCTGCTCTAGATATACCTCCTGTAGAAAACCGGTTTTCACACCATCTGATGAATCCTCCAACCCATCTCTGCCACAATGGAGATTACTGCTTGGATCGAAGAAAATCTAGCAACCGATGCAATGGTCTCATAGTAATCAACTCCCTCTAAATGTGAGAACCCTCGTGCAACAAAACGAGTTTTGTACTTGCCGATGCTGCCATCCGCAGCATGCTTGATTTTATAGAGCCACTTGGAAGACACCACTGACTTCCCCTCTGGTCTCGGAACAACCTCCCACACTCCATTCTTCATGATGGATTTGTACTCTTCCATCATGGCATCTCTCCAAACCTGGTGTGGGGTAGCCTCCTCAAATGTAGTAGGGTCAGAATCACTCAAAGTAGTCACCATCGCCATATAACTGGAAAATCTCTCTGGTGCTTTGCTCTCCTTGACCTCCCTCATGGGCGGTCCCACAGACTCCTCAGCTTCCTTCACAAGATCCTTAAGCCAACTTGGCTTACGTTTCCTGGAAGTAGCTTCCTATGGTGGGCCCTCCTCCTGAACCTCCTCATCTGACAACTGTCTACCTGAACAAGTACCTCTAGCTTGGGATCCTGTACCTTGTGATCCTAAACCTGTACCACCCGAATCACATGAAGGTGAAACCTGTGAACTTGTGACTCGTGAACCTGTCCCTGTACCAGAAGTCCCTGTAGACTGAGTCCCTAAAACTGATGAACCTGTAACCTGTGACCCTGTACTCTAACTCTTTGACCCTGTCACCTATGGAGATACAATCCACTGCTCCTCCACCTCTAAATCATAAGACTTTCTCCTCCTCAAATCTAACCTCCCTCCTCACCACAACTTTCCTCTGTGCAGGAAGGTATATGTGAAAAGCCTTCGAATTCTCGTCATATCCAACAAAGATGCCTTTCTCAGTTGTAGGCTCTAATTTTGTCCTCTTCTCAGAAGGGACATGAGAGTATGTAAGGCATCCAAATATACAGAAGTGACCTATCTCAGTTCTCTTCCCGGTGAACATCTCCTCAAGAGTTTTACACCCGAATGCTCGGTGTGGACTCTTGTTCTGAACATAAACAACAGTGCTACAGGCCTCTGCCCATAGAAAGACAGGAAGACTCTGATCATGTAGCATGGCTCTAGCTGCTCCCACTATGGATCTGTTCTTCCTTTCCGCAACTCCATTATGTTGTGGAGTGTATGGAACTATCAACTGCCTCCTGATGCCCTCCTGTCTGCAAAACTCATCAAACTCCTTGGAGGTATACTCACCCCATTGTTTGACGTGAGTGCCTGAATCCTCCTCCCTGTTTGCTTCTCCACAAGAGCTTTGAACTGTTGGAACCTACGCAAGAATTCCTGAGATTGTTTACTTCTCAGAAAGTAGATCCAAGTCTTCCTGGAGTCGTTATCAATGAAATTGATATAGTACTCAAAACCTATCACTGAAGCTGAAGACATAGGTCCGCATAAATATGAATGAATCAAATCAAGTATCCCACCTACTCTGGTGTCACTGCTCGGAAAGACAGTCTTGGTGTACTTTCCCAAAGGACACCCTCTGCACACACCACCCTGCTCTGTGCTGAACTGTGGCAAACCTGTAGACATCTCCCTCAACAACCTCAAAGCTGAATGATGAAGGTGGCCCATCCTCCTGTGCCACAACTCACATGTCTCAATGCTACTGCTAGTATGGGCTAATGCATGGCGAGGATGGAAGAGAAGCTTGTACAGTTTCCCACATCTCACTCCAATGGCACATGAAGTGGATGTTCCTGCTGCTATGGGAAAGATATAAACTTTCCCATCTAGAACATGCACATACACTCCAAAGTCCCTGTCCTCAATCGTGGAAACTAATACAAGATTCTTCTTCAGCTTGGGGACATAAAGAACATCCCTCAACGTCATGGACTGCATAGATTCCCTCTCAATGGTGACAGTCCCTCACCCAACTGCTCTCACAACTGTGTCATCTCCCAATACTACCTCAAGACTCAAGCCCATCTCAATCATCTCTGTGAACACATCACGAACACCTGTCATATGGCTCGAAGCCCCACTATCAATGTACCAAGTGGAAGTAGTAGTGGTAGCATTAAAAGACTAGCCAATCAATAATGAATACTGAATCTGATCCTGCATGTCACTCTCCATATCATTGCTGGTGAAAGATGTCCTTTTTGTACATCCAACATATAGAGAGAACTCTCCCTCAAACCGTGAGGAAAAGTCATCCATCTCTGCTGTCGCTGCTGTATGCTGCCCTTTCTTCTTCTTGTTCGGACACTGTTCAGCATAGTGTCCAAACTTCTGATATGCGAAACACTTGATTTTACTCAAGTCTTTCTTTTGCTCACTTGTATGCTGTTTGGCCCCACCCTTGGGACCCTTCTTGAACTTCTTCTTTTTGCCCTTTGCTGCCAAAGCCACATTTTCCTCATCATCTCTGTGATGTGACGAACTGCTCTGTAAGTATTCTCTACGTGTCTCCTCTTGTATGAGATCATCCCAAAGACGATCCCATGTAGGCATGTTCTCTCGACCAATAATAGTCTGCACAAACACACCCCATTGCTGAGCCACGCCATTTAAGGCTGTGCGCACCATCTCAGTGCCCTGTATAACCTCTCCTATAGCTGCAAGCTCATCCCTCACCTGTGTAATCTTGGTAAGGTAGGAAGCCATGCCTTCCCCTTACTCATGTGTACATTCTTTAATTTCTCCCTTAACACCATTTTCCTATTCTCATTTGAACTCTGGTAAAGATTGGTCAAAGATGTCCACATCTGAAAAGCATGTGTATTTGCTGATATGTGGGGGATTACATGATCCTTCACAGCATTAAGTATAATCCTCCTTTCCTTTACCTCTCTTCATGAAAGCTTCCTTATCAGTAGCATCGGTAGGTACTGTCATAGGATTTGTTGTTGTACTGTTCACTATATTCCATAGCTCATTCTCTTCAAGTATCAACATAATTCTAGCCTTCCATGGGCTAAAATTTGTAGCCCCATCCAATCTATTTTCTACTCTAAGCCCAGACACCATGGCTACAATTTGTACTACTCAAGCAACCTGTTCAAGAACGTTTTCACAAATCTGGAAATTTTTCTCAAAACCCTTGTTTTCTTCAAATCTGAAATTTTTTCCACAAATCCTTGTTTTTCTGAATGTTTAAATTCTGATTTTTAACTCCGCTTTGATACCATGAAAGTTTTTGTGAACCCCAACCCGGTTTCAAGCTTGATAGCTTCTCAGCATAGTTTAATGCCCAAACCCTTGTATGCACATTTTATCATAAAAATGACTAAACTGAAACACATGAGATTCTTTTTCAAATTCAAAACAACTCAGAAATTTTAATTTCTAGCCAATAAATTCAAACTCATAAATTTATGACAGCCATTTACACACAAAATAACATAGAGATTTTTGACCAATAGGTCCAGGATAAAACCCTGAAGGGAAAACTTGTTTCTGAGAGAGAGATTTTATTTCTTCAACAAATTTTACAAAGAAACACAACAGTACCTATCTCCATTATTTTTCCTTCTCGAAAAATGTGCCAAAATCAATTTTACTGCCTACTGTACGGATTGCAAAAATTTCATCACTATACGGTCTCCCATGTGTGACTGTACGGACCTATACAGACCTCGAAATTCATGCCAGTTGCTACAGGAATTTTTTTGCCTCGAAAACTGTTCCTGTCAGACCCGAATTCATTAATGACTGTTGTACGGACCTGTCAGAAATCTGCCTCGATTTCTGTGTTAGTACGGACTGAATTAAATGCTGAACTATACGGCCTGCTCCTCGAAAACTGTGCAAAACTGCTGTACGGATTTGTCTTGGGAAATGTGCCTAGCCTATCCTCCTCGATTTCTGTGCTGGAACTTCTTCTTTCTCTCACTGGTTCGACTTCTCTCAAACCCTCACTTCTTCTTCTTCTTGCTCCCTCTCTTCTCCAAAAACTCTTTTGGAAAATGTGAACAATGAATTAGAATGCCTTGCCCTGGTCCTTTTTGTTCATGGCAACTTCCTCTTTCAATCCAATGGTCCAGATTAGATTAGATGAGGGGTTTTCATTAAATGCTCAATTAAATAATTAATAAATGATATTTAATGCACTTAATGTCATTTAATAAAGTATGAGCACCCCCTTTTAATTAATCACTCACTTGACTTTTATTAAATATAAACTTAGGATAACCATGAATTTATCTTTTAATAAAGTGACTTTAAAGTTTTAAAGTGCATCTCACTTTATTAATTAAATAAGTCTAGGGGTCACCAATTAAAGTGTCCTTGTCCACCCCAAGGCAATACTAGGTGAACAAACACTTCCTTGGTAACTTTTCAACAGTTACCAACTATTTTGTACCATAGTTGGACTTCTTGTGAGCCGCCAGTGTTATGAGCATGTCAGGTGTTCATGATTAGTGTTCAGAAGTTTAGAAGACTTTTTTCAGGGCAAATTTTGGCCTCTTTTGTAATAATTGCATGTACAGACCTCCATGGGGGAATTGTAATAAGTCGGTCTAAGCATGGTCATTTTGTAAAAGGCTTGGCATACCTTAGGTTTGGCTATCAAGGGGATACTCTAGAGTGTTTTTCCTTAGGAATTATGCGTTGTGCTCTAAGTCACCTGACACGAGGACACGGGAATACGAGTGTCCGATACAGACACTATGACCCCTGGAATTAGGACATGGAGGACATATTATATATATATATATATATATGTATATATAAAATTATATATGTAATAAATATAGACATGTAGATACAATTTTTTGTAGAAACTATAACATTTACAAATATTCAATAGAAATTACAATCAATACACACTACAAATTCACAAATCGCAATGCCTGACTCCACTATTGAAACAAGGGAAAAAGGCTGGTGATTGGCTTCCCCTGCCCCCACTATTGGATGCCCACGGGAGGCATAAGAAAGCCAACCAAAATAGGACTATTTCTATTTGATTTGATTACATGAATGGGTGCACACCCTATTATTATCTTTTCCCGTTACTAAACACCCTTTATATTTTAGATTATGCCACTTACAATGATGATGCCACTTAGATTGAATGTCGTGGGTAGGAATAGAAATAAGGGGTAACCTCCCCTATGTGAAATGAATCCGTTTGTGATGTTGTTTGTGGAATATGCCCCCACATAATACTTATTAGTGTGCTTCCTGACTTGATTAGAGAGGTTAAGAGCCAAACAATGTAATATGTAAATGTACATTGAAGAATAATAAAAATGCATCACAACCATAGTTTTAAAAATCGACCAAACCGGTTTCGGAATCAGCCGATGTACTGATTTGATAAGGAATCGAATCAACTCGGTCTGCAAATCGGTTCGGTACCGAACCGGTTTGATAGGCCGAGTTATGTAAAAAATCGGTCGATTTGTCTGGTTGTTTTTTGTGGGTGCCTACAGACTCAAAAAAACAACGCAATATCTCCATGGTGCAGTAGTATTTGGTGATATTAATGGTAATGTTAAGTAAAAGTGACATTCTCCTTATCTTTTATTTTCCATCCTTTTACTTAAATTTTAACATTACCATTAATTGTTTTAGGATGTTTGAGAGTGGTTCCAACCTCATCGGACTCCATATGCAAAAAGTAGAATTTTAGATCCCATCCAAAATTCAGCAGACTTAATAGTTTTCAAGATTTCAGGATTGCAAGGTTTCCACCAAATTCTATCATGTATGAGGGTATGGAATTGACATTTAATCAACATCAACCCCTATATGTACCTTGATGTTGGTGGTGTTGATTGTTGAACTCCTCTGTCATGACCTTAATAAAAATGTATTCTTCACTTATGCAAAATCACATATTAAGCATTGGAAGTTTTTTCTACCTTATTTCAACGATTGGATTAGGAAGTTTTATTAAAATTGTAGGGTGTTGAGCCGTTGACTAATGCCCTTGGAAGATCAACTTTGAAATTTGAGTTAGAGGAGGGAGGCATAGGGTGCTATTGATGAATAGGATCCCAACATAAGCAATGATTCGCTGACATGTATGATTGATGATTTATATTTCACATTCATTTTCTTAAATGTCCTTGCTCATTTATTAATTTAATATATATATATATATATATTGTGTTTCCTGGTTTCCAAAATTTTTGGGGGTCATGTTTCCCCTATTTCGAAGATTTTCCCCTTTTTGTCCCCGTTTCCCCATTTCGTGCAACTTAGGTTGAAGCTGTTCAAACCCTTGTACAACAATTTTGAAGCAAACTTGTGCTTGTTGTGACCGTTGCAGCAGTAAAAAGTGATGACAATCATCTTAAAGGCTTAAAATAAATGGTGGGTAGTACTGTGGATGAAAGTAGCCCTAAACAACAAATCTAGGTGCTCATTGGCTTTCAAACAACAGGTTTGGCCCGTTTGGGTCATAACAACCACCCTAAAATCTTGAAAATGTTGTTTTTCCTTAAAATTTAAATATTTTATGTATTTTTGAGTAAATCGATTAATTAAATTCAAATCAACTGATTTATGACCGATTCATTACTGATTCCGATTCTGAGTTGACCCTCGACCGATTCCGAGTCCGATTTCGATTTTTCAAACATTGATCACAACTAAGAGCCAAACAATGTAATATCTAAATGTATATGGAAGAATAATAAAATACATCATAAATTGTAGACAGAGAAGGATGACAAACATGGGAGGCTATGTTCTCATAGACTTGTAAAATCTCTCATTAAGTCATCAAAATCAAAATGTTCTATTACATAGATGTTGGAATCATATTTCTCATTAAGTCATCAAAATCAAAATGTATTACATAGATGTCAGAATGCTACTAGAAATTACAAAAAGGGGTAGATCAAGATGGAAAACCTTCTAATGCTCTTCACCTACAAAAAATACCCCTCTTAGAGCTTAAGACTCACTGAAAAATGTGAATGAATGAGGGTAAAATTGTTTTTTTTACAGTTTTTTTGGGTTAGAAGTGTCCTGTTTTAGAGACATGGTGTCCTATTTTTGGGACACGTGTCCTAAAACAGGACATGTCCAAAACACGTGTCCGACACCATGTCAGGACTTGTCCGTGTCCGACACGATAACACGAGACACGATGGCCTATATGGACGTGTTTGGTATCATAGGTTGTGCTTTAGTGACATAATTCCTGAGTTTTTCACTCGCACCTCCAAAGCTGGAGTATTTACCATGGTGGTCGAACCTAGGGAGGTTATTAAAGCCTAAGTGTCTATGTATTTTTACATGTTAGCCATCAATAATAAGTCGTACGGACATGCACTAGGTCCCCTAGGAGTTTGAGTCGATTCCGATAAAAATAACTTTTTTTGGTAAAATTAGACCATTTTTTAATGGTTTAAGTGGAAAAATTCAAACTGTAATAAAAACATGGTCTAGAGGCGGAATTTGGCGCAGGGATGCTCATTTTGTGTTCATGCTCAGAGCGTCATCTTTAACCGAGGACCCACTTTTCCTAGGTTTCTAGCAATTAAATTGTCACTTGTGGCATTTTTTCTTAAGGATCCGACAATTGTCAAATAAATGCTAAAAGTGCTACAAAATGGCACTATGTGACAAAGTTAGAAAACTGAGATACACGTTTAAAACATGTGGGAAAAGGTTGCAATATGG
The DNA here is from genome assembly GCA_027924585.1 of Larix kaempferi. Lineage (NCBI taxonomy): Eukaryota > Viridiplantae > Streptophyta > Pinopsida > Pinales > Pinaceae > Larix > Larix kaempferi. Next base: position 6,380,672 of record BSBM01001219.1, on the reverse strand, counting down.
TTTCTAACGAAAGGCGACTTAGTTAAGTGGATAAGGCACTTGTTTTAAAAGTCAAAAGTTAGGGAAGCGAGTATATTGAACTTAGTGTTGCACCATCCCTCACGTGGGCGTCACTCAACATGTATGGCAACTCGTAAAGGTGAAGAGGATTCCAAAGTAAAGAGGGGCGCCCCTCTTCATGAGGTGGCAGCCACCTCATCATCTAGTCATACCAACCAAACGTAAGTTCAAGTATTAGTTCGAAGCTAAATCAATGGGATCACTCTCTCTTGAAGGATATGTGCCCTCCCTAAACCCTAAGGATATGCGCCCTCCCTAAACCCTAAGAAGCTTCTAGAGCTCGCCTTCTTCCTCTCTTCTCCTATAAAAGCAAGGTTTGTTCCCTCATTCAAGATGGATGCAAGGAACCTCTGCTAATATTGTTGTGTAATGCTTTTTCCTTTTGTGCAAAGATTTTGAATAAATTGAGGCTTTGGAGGTCCATATGGTGCAAATGTCATGATTGGGAATGCTTGATCCACATTGAGGTGATATTTGTCTATGCTTTGCTTCTGCATTTCTAATTTCATTGATCTATTCTAGTTTAGAAGATTATTGTTAATCCATAGAATAAGCATTTGTAGTCTCAAATTGTTTATTTATGTTTTGTATTTGAAGTCAAAGAGTAGCCAAAAGTAGTAAGTTATACTTAGTCTCTCCCAAATTTCTTTTATCAAAATATACTAGATTTGATCATGGGTTGTTTGTAGTTGTGAAGTTTTGCAGATCACCAAAAGCGAAGGAGGTTTTTAAGCTCAACTGCATTTTCTTCCTCTTCGTAAATATTTCATGAATCTAATATTCTTTTGTCCTACAGGAACCTCCTCCTCCTCAAGAGATTCGAGATTTGCCAGTCACTCCTTATTCCATCTTTCAAATCTTTAAAACAACGTCTCTCTGTTTTACCTTGTTTTGTTTTGCAAGCAAAGGAGATAAAAAAAGAAACCATCTATTGAGTTATTTGTTTGCTTCTAAGTTAGATCTTGAAAGGCCTTCAAACTTCTTATCTTAAGCTTAGATCTAATCTTATTTCCTTAATACTTGAAGCAATAATTCTTCCCATTTTTACAAGTAGTAAATTTGTATATTTTTGTGATTATACTAATACTTTAACAAGTTTTTGTTTGCTGGTTTAGTGTTTATTTTACGGAAAAGCGAGGAAAATGAGCAAAATTTTTAGCATAAAAACATTAAAAATCCCTCTTCTTCAATTCCTTTCTCTCCCTTAGCTTTCTGTGAAGGCTTAAAATCTCTTGAATCTTGCAATTTTTGCGGATCAAGAGCGCTCTCTATTGGAGAGTTATTAATAATTTTTTTGTAATTTGTTTAATAAAGAGCAAGTGGGATTACGACTCCTACACCCTTCTTCCCCCATTTGGGGGAAGCCTGTATCTTATTTTTTTTGCTTTCTACCTGCATTGAACTAGAGTAGTATTATGTTAGGTTAGTTTTCAATTTCGCAAATTTTATCTTTTCTTAGATTTACTTGCATACTAAATGAACTACTAATCCCCTAGATTTTCTGAGTACGGGCTTTGACTTGAAAGAGAGTCTTGGGTAGTAATTATAAAATTTGTCAGTTTTTGCTTTTAGTACTTTATATTTCTTTTTTTGTTGGTTAAAATATTGCTCATCAAAATCTCTTGAATCTCGCTCTAAGCGGATCAAGAGTGCTCTCTGTCGGAGAGGTTTTTTTTTTTTTTAAATCTCTTGAATCTCGCTTTAAACAGATAAGGAGTGCTCTCTGTCGAAGAGTTTAACCAAATTGGAACGAATACTTCGCTCACTCCGTGTATGCTCTACCCATCGCAGGCTAGTCTAAGCTTTGGGATATCAAAAGCGGTAGTGTTGCAATTGTTAATTTTTTCACATTTAGTTAAATCACTCATAGTAATAAAATCAAATCCCTTTTAACCAACAAAAATCCTGCGTTGCCTTGAAAGTGATTGAAAGTGGGGAAATTTTGACTAAGAAAGAGGGAACAACTGGGAGGTGACCTTGGAGTACACCCTTGTTGGTGTAGTGTTGAACATCGCTCTTGAGACTCCATTCCATCCCACATGTCCTTGTACGAAGCCACTTAGATCATATTCCAGACACATTCCCCGTACCGTAAGGTATATCAGGAATCCCCAATCCCTCCATTAATCAACTCATCCCATAAAAATAATAATAAAATAAACCAAGAACATTCGCACAATAGTCCTTTCAGCACTCCAAACGATCAATGACTCCATTAGTACTTGTCTCATTCATCAGCAACGATATTTCAATTTTTGCTTTTTATCTATCTTACAAATTGTTGTTTATTTTATGGTATCATGCTGTGGATGTATCTTAATTAAATTGTTGAGCAAACTTGGTTTAAATTTGCATCAACACAAAAAAAATCCTAAAAACAACATCCTTTACAATCACTCAACATTAACTAAAAGCCTTAAAAACCTTATTTTAGTAGGGTCTACCCCCCTTGGCTTTGTTAGGAGTTTGCCTAAACGGAGGAGTCGATATCAGGGGAAAACACCTGACTCTTTGCTTGCCCCCATGTTTACACCGAGCAACTTCGAAAGATTTTTGCTGTGCTCCCCCCCAGGTGTGCATTTCGGTGGCAACACACCCCTGTTATGCAAATATACTGCTTTGTAATATGCCTCTGCCCAAAGAAACATATGCAATCCCTAATTATGAATCATAGCCTTCGTAGTGCTGATGATGGATTGATTCTTTCTCTCTGCAACCCCATTCTACTGTGGGCTGTATGAGACTGTCTTCTCCCTCTTGATCCCTACCTCCTTGCATAAATCCTTGAAGTCATTTGAGGTATACTCTCCCCCATAGTTTGACCTCATGACCTTGATCTTCTTACATGTCAACTTCTCCACATGAACCTTGAAATTTTGGAACCGATCAAAGATCTCATCCTTGGTCTTCATAAAGTAGATCCATGATTTCTTGGAAAAGTCATCAATGAACGTCACACAGTATGATGCTCCCGGCACAGATACTACGGACATCGGCCCACATATATCTAAATGAATAAGATCCAAGATCCCCTTGGATTTACTCTCAGTGCTTGGAAAAGCAGTCTTGACATTCTTGTCAATTGCACACCCTCTGTTAATTTCTCCTAACCCAACATCTGACAGTTAGTTTCGAGTAAAATTAATTACTGAATAAAAGCACAATTGAGTTATTAACGAAAAATTATAAAGGAAGCATAAATAGGAAATCATTCACATTTGACATACTTGTTTACCCCGGAAAACCCCAATGGGGAAAAACCAACAAATGATGATTTTATTAAGATACAGTCTTGGGCTCTCTTCATGGGATAATGGCCCACAAGATAGAAATATAGTCTTTTACACCTCAAGATTAGTCCTTTGATCTTGTTGGTTGCTAATCCGTTTGCTGTCCCTTGCTCCTTTCCTTTGACCTTGCCCTTGCACACTTGGCTGAAAGTCCTTCTCCAACCAATCAATGAGAGCTCACTCACTTTGTGACTTCTGTGTCTTTTCCTCTCCTTAGGATTCCTTTTATAACATCTCATTGACCAATACCCTAACCCTTAATCTCAAGCCTCTCTTAAGATCAACGGTTGTGACTTAATCTAAAATTCATTTTTTTTGTCATTAGCCAACATTAAGTTAATTAATGTGCTTTTCCTAAGTTAGACTTAGGAAAGAGATACAAAAGTCACTTGCTCTCTTAAGCAAGTACCTAGAGAGGTAATATGGATGACTCGTGTTTGCTAGACACTTAGCCTATGCAGAAGTACTTGTCCAAGCTACGAACATCAACACCATTTGCATATTCCCTCTTGCTCAACACTGAAATCTGTAAGATCATTGACAATCTCCCTCACAATCGACAACGCACTGTAATGCAAGTGTCCCATCCTACTGTTCCAAAGCTCGCATAGGTTGTCAACATCATGTATCAAAGCATGAACAAACTTTCCTTGCAACCTGTATAATTTTCCCTCTCTAATCCCAATCCTCACTGTTGTGCCAGGGCTAGCTCCCTTTGGATGTATGAGTACTTGCCCTCTCCTAAAGATAATGACAAAACCCTTGTCCTCCATAACTGAGATTGAGAGTGTTGAAAAGTTACCTAGGAAATGTTGTTCACCTAGTGTTGCCTTGGGGTGGACAAGGACACTTTAAAAGGTGACCCTTAGTCATTATTAATTAATAAAGTGAGATGTACTTTATAATTTTAAAGTCACTTTATTAAAAGGTAAAGTCATGGTTTATCCTAAGTTCACATTTAATGAAAAGTCAAGTGAGTGATTAATTAAAAAGGCTAGTCATTATTAATTAATAAAGTGAGATGTACTTTATAATTTTAAAGTCACTTTATTAAAAGGTAAAGTCATGGTTTATCCTAAGTTCACATTTAATGAAAAGTCAAGTGAGTGATTAATTAAAAAGGGGGTGCTCACTTTATTAAATGACATGAAGTGCACTAAATGTCATTTATTAATTATTTAATTGAGCATTTAATGAGAACCCCTTATCTAATCAAATCTAATTTGGACCATTGGATTGAAAAGAGGAAGTTGCCATGATAAAAAAGGGACTTGGGCAAGGTAACCTCATTCATTTGTTCACATTTTCCAAGAGAGAGTTTTGGACAAGAGAGGGAGCAGGAAGAAGAAGAAGAAAGGGTTCGGAGAGACTTCGAACCAGGGAGAGATTGAGAAAATTTCAGCACAGAAATCGAGAGCATGAAGATGGGCACGATTCCCAAAAGGCTTGCACAAATTTCTAGAAGAAAGCTGGCACAAAAATCAAGGTAGTGACAGCTAGAGAATTTGCACAGAAATCAAGGATAGTTCATACTGTACGGATCCGTATTTATGCACAGAAATCGAGGTTTAGTTGGCACAGTTTTCGAGGCAAGGTACAACATTTAATGCTGTTGTCAGGTTGTACAGGGCACATATTTCGAGGCAATAAAGGGTTGTTTCAGTGCACAGATTTCGAGGCATTGTTCGTACTATACTTGACCGTATAGTCACACCCGGTGGCCCAGATTTCGAGGTTTTGTTTCAGCAATCCGTACAACAGTTTTCAGAAAGCCTTTTGACACATATTTCGAGACAGAAATGAGATAAGTACTGCTGTTGTAATTTGTGATAAATTTATCTGAAAATAAAATCTCTCACTTGAACAGGTTTTCCCTTCGCGGTTTTATCCTGGACCAATTTGGTCAAAAATATCAATGTTAAAATTTCATGTGGTTGGCTGATTTAAATTTTTGAGTATGTGCTTGTTGGCTGAAAGTTAAATTTTTTTGAGTTGTTCGAATTTGAAAAAGAATCTCATGTGTTTCGGTTTAGTCATTTTTATGTTAAAAATGTGCATACTAGGGTTTGGGCATTAAACTATGCAGAGAAGCTATCAAGCTTGAAACCGGGTTGGGATTCCAAAAACTTTCAGAGAGAAAGTTCTTCTTTAGTCTTTGTACAAATAACACATCCTGGGCATCAAGCGAACCACCTGACTGAAGTTGGAATGAAACTATTCCCTCTCCCCTCACTACATACTTGCCATCATCACCAAGCTCGACATGGATCATTGAGTTCGACTCTGTCAATATGTCGAATAGCTCCTTTGCTTCCGTCATGTGACGAGATGCACCACTGTCCTAGTACCATGCACTCCAACCAATTGCGTTGGTAGAAAGGGAGGAAACAAGTGAGAAATCACTCTCAAACTTCGCAGCAAACTCACTCAACTGAGCCTTTGCAGATGTCGCTATTTGCTGCGTCTTTCCCTTTGCCTTCTTCTTTGGACACTGAGATGCATAGTGCCCATTCTTGTGGCACACTAAATACTTGATTTTACTCAATAATTTCTTCTTTCTCGGTCGTGAGGCTTACGAGTTCATGAAGATGGCTATCATGCTGGGTACACACCAACAAGTTCATGAAGATGGCTATCATGCTGGGTATCTCACCCAAGAACCCAGATGTACTCCTCAAGTATTTGGGGGGACTTACATGGTCACATACGGAGGCAAGTGATGCTCTTCAAGCCTAGGTAAAGTGATGAAGCCTGTGTACAAGCATAGTACTTGGAAAACATAGGATCAAGAAAAGGACAACCAAGTTGTTCAAAACAGAAAGAGAGCCAAGATGCTAGGAAGATCTCACAAAAGAAGACAGCTAGGAGGATGTTCAAAACCCTAAAGAAGTTGTTTGAACACAATAGCATCAATGTTACTCTCACATTGAGGAATCAACTATCAAATCTGAAGATGTCAAAGTCAGAATCAATTGTTGAGTACTTCATGAGGATCTCAGAACTAAGGGACAAGCTAAGTTCTAGTGGAGAATCCCTTGATGGCAAGGAGCTTGTCATAACCACTTTAAATGGTCTCCCACCCTCTTGGGAATCATTTATCCAAAGAATAAGTGGACGAACCAAGTTGCCGAAATTTGATAGATTATGGGCAGATTGCGCTCAGGAAGAGACGAGGATTGCAGCAAGGCAGAAACTTCATGGCACTCAATCTGAGGAGAATCAAGCATTTGTGTCCCATGCCAAGAAAGGTAGAGGGAAAGGAAGAAAGCTTCACAATCATAAGAACCAGGAGAGGAGATCAAGTCCTTCTCCGGATCAGAAGAAGAAGAAGGATCTCTCACATATACAATGCTTCAAGTGCAAGACATGGTCATTATGCCAGTGATTGTCGAAGTTCAAACAAAAGTAGGCATGAAGCCTCAATCGCTGATGTTGATGAAGATTCTCTTCACAAGAAGTCAAGGAATGATGATTGTTTGGAGTTCTTCTTCTAATGCTCCCCATGTTGAGGAGATGATATGAAGAACCTGATTGCGATGGACTTCCAGCAAGAAAATGAAAAACACAGGTCTTTCATGGTTCCCACAAAGAGGCAGTGGAGGCCCACCCACAAAAACAATAAAAGATAAGTATTTGAATTTATTGCTCGCATAGATCTGGTTTGTCTTATATGTTTTCATATCAAATTATATGCAGATCTATTAGGAATTGTGTTGAGCATTTGATGTAGTATCGTAGGCACTAGTTGTACTTGTTATATGAGTTGCACAACATTCCATGAACACCTGATGGAGCTAGTCTAGATGATATCTGCTTCATACATGCTTAGAGTAGTGCACACTCTTGATGGCATGTTCTAGTGGAGATAGCAAACATCTAGATAGTTATCATATGTGTTTGGGAGACATGTTTATGATTGTTGTGCTTAAGCATTAAGTAAGATGCCTACAGACCTGTGTAAACTATTGCCATTGCATTGAAATAGAAATTGGTTAAATTTGTTTATGCAATGTCACTAATCATTTGACGGGATTTGACTTGTGGGGAAAAGACCATATGATATGGCCTACAAGAGAAGGATGATGAGACTTGTTCCGATGAACCAAGTGATGGACACATGAATACCGTTGATGTTCAGATTAATCAAAATCAGAAAGCTTCTAGGAACATGACCCATAGGCCTAGAGGATCCGATCTGAAGGTCGAGGATGAGGAGTTGATAGATTCTAAGGAGATGAGATCATCTCCCTCTCCAGCAGTTCAGAGGGAGTTAGCCCTCGAGTTGAGGATCTTGGCCTATTGATGATGTGTTGAGATCTTCCTAGGATAAGGAAGAACACAATTGAGATCCTGAGCAAATCCAACATGATGACTACGAGTACCTGGCTACATTGATAACGTTTCTGGTAGATTTAGACTGACAGTTGAGAGGATAATTGATGTACCTGGTTGTCACTAGGATGGATACTTACATTTTACTAAGCAACTGTGCTCTTCTGCTATGTGAAAGCTGGTGCTCAGATTGGTACCCGAAGTCAGAGGGAGAAGGTCGCTCTATGGATAGATCCAGAGACGAAGCAGGATGCTTAGATGCAGAGGGAGCAGGACACTATGTGGATAGCTCCAGAGACAAAGCAAGATGCTAAGATGTAGAGGGATCATGACACTCCAGCACATAAGGAGTTGATTATGCTTGCCTCTGAATTTGAAATAAAGGATCTTGGATTGATGCATTACTTCTTGGGATTAGAAGTATGGCAGAGGCATAATGAGATTTTCCTGGGTCAAGGAAAGTACACCATTGACATACTGAAGAGATCCAGAATGTTGGATTGTAAGTCCATGGCCACACTGATGGATGCAAATATGAAGAAGATGAGAGACTTTGCTTTCGATTAAGATTTGATTGATCCCACTATGTATCACCAACTGATTGGATCTTTTGATGTACCTGACAAATACCATACTAGATATATGTTTTGCAGTGAATGCCCTCAGCCAATTCATGTGGGAGCCAAGACAAAATCAATGGGTTGGTGCGAAACATGTGCTGAGGTACTTGCGTGGCACTATGGGATATGGCCTGAGATATGCTTCAAAATGTGAATTGAGATTGCAAGGATTTTCAGATTCAGACTGGGACAAATGTGTTGCAGACATGAAGAGCACCTCTGAGTGTTGCTTCAGCCTAGGTTCTGCAGTGGTTTCCTTGTGCAACAGGAAGTTGACCTTAGTAGCATTTAGTATTGCAGAGGTCGAGTACATGGCTGCTAGCACTGCAGCTCAGGAAGCTGTGTGGCTTTGGATGCAGGATTGTTGGCCAGATTCTAGAGCCAACTGTGATTCACTGTGATAACCAGAGCAGTGTGCAGATGTCAGTGAATCCCGACAAGTCGAAGCATATAGAGATTTGGTATCACTACACTTGTGATATGGTGCAGAAAGGTGTGGTCAAGTTATAGTATGTTCCGAAAGATGACTAGACTGCAGTTGTTCTTACTAAGCCTCTTCCCAGGATAAAGTTTGTATGCTTTTGTGGAAGACTTGGTGTGGAAGAGAACGTGTCCCTCCTTGAGAGGGAAACATGATACAGAGACCAATCATTCTCTATATCACTCTGGGATAGAGTGAGATCTCTCAAACATCCTGATAGGATGGAGAGGCCATTGCATTCTCCGGATCACTTTGGGATAGAGTGAGGAGATCTCTCAGACATCCTGATAGGATGGAGAGGCCACTGCATTCTCCGAATCACTCTGGGATAGAGTGAGGAGATCTCTCGGACATCCTGATGGGATGGAGAGGCCAGTGCACACTCCCGGACACTCTGTAGAGTGGGGAGATCTCTCGGACATCATGGGACATGATGGAGAGATTTAGTGCATTCTCCAGATCACTCTGAAAAGAGTGAGGAGATCTCTTAGACATCTTGAGACTGGATGGAGAGGTTGGTGCACACTTGGACTCACCAAAGGACTAGTTGAGTTGGTTCATGTTCCCCGAAGGACTGGGTTGAGCTGAGGCATGTTGTCCTTGTGCATGTTCCCCGATGGACTGGGTTGAGCTCAGCCACATTGTATTGATACATGATCCCCGATGGACTGGGTTGAGTTGATCCACATTGTATTGATACATGATCCTCGATGGACTGGGTTTAGATGATGCATGTTGGACTCTCCGATGGATTGTGTAGAGTTGCTGAGTTGATGTATGGATCCAATGATGGACTGTGTGGAGCAGATGCATGATGACACTTCTCGATGGACTGAAACTGTGTTGACAACCTTCAGTATGTGTAGAGATGATCGAGATAGATGTGATGTACATAGGAGATCCAGATGATCGTGATGCTGATGATGATCGTGTCCGAAGAATACCTTCCTTGTGGAGAGGGAGTGTTGGAAATAGTGCAACTTTGGAAGCTATTCTTACTGTACTTTATTATATTATTGTTGTACCTCCTACGGGAGAAGATATTGATGTAATTGATCATGTAAAACCCTTGAAAGAATCATTGTAAACATTGGGGTGAAAATACACAAGAAAAAAGTTTTTAAATGTTATTTTATCTCCCCCAAGACAAGTCGGCCCAGTGGGTAAACTGCCCCAAAACAGTGGGCAGTCTGTGTTGGATTTTGTACAACTTCGGAAGATGTTATTCATTATATTTTATTGTACTTTCATTGTACTTGTTTATACCTCCTAAGGGAGAAGAACTTTATGTAATCAATTATGTAAACACATGAAAGAATTAATGTAAGCCTTGGGGTGCAAAAGAAACAAATAAAAAGATTAAAATTAAATTTTTTATTGCCCCCAGGTGAAGTCAGTCCATAAGGGAATTTTCCAGTTTGCACTTGTATAAATAAGAGGTTCGTGCACCTCATTAGATTCATTCACTCACTTAGGATGTGCGCATCACTTAGAGGAGGCAAATTTCACATCACTTGAAGGAGGAAGCTTATTTGGGGCATCTACTTGTGAAAGATACTTTCACATTCTTTCTCTTTCTTTATTTGTACTCTGATCTCAGAATTATCATCTCTTTGCGAAGGTTGCTGGGTTTTCTCCCATTTGGGTTTCCCAGAGTAAACTCTGTGTTGTTGTTTTGTGCTTTGTCTTACTTCTAGTGATCTTGGTAATGCATTTATGTTTATGCTATGAATGTATGAAATTTAACATGGTATCAGAGCCATTCTAGAGAAGCCATTGCCGAAGCATTGTCGGAACCCTACCGAAATTAAGGTTTTATCTTGTGAAGTCTTCACCCATTATTTTGAAGGAAAAGAGCCATAGGAATTTCGCTTTTGGCTAGACTAATCCATTGGTGAAGACAGAATTCAATTCCGAGAACTTTCATTTTTGACCTAGCTCCTGCTAGGGCTTCTGATCCAGATCCGCAAATCAAGATGATTGGGATGAAGGTTGAAGATTGGTTGGAAGGAGCCTCCAACTTTATCTCCTGGAAGTTTAGGGTTCTTCTACTCCTAGAAGAAAATGATCTCTTAATATATGTAAATGAGAAGGTCCCGAACTAGAAGCCGAAGAAGATAAATCTCGATGGAGGAAGAATGATGCTAAAGCAAGAAGGATTCTTGTGGATTCTATGAGAGACCATTTGGTCCCTCAGATCTCAGGTAAGAAGAGTGCTAGGAAAATTTTCAAGACCATTATGAAGTTGTTTGAACACTCTAGCCTAAATGTATCCATGACTTTGAGAAATCAACTCTCAAATATGAAGATGGCAAAGTCGGAATCCATTGCCTCATACTTTATGAGGATCTCATAACTTAGTGACAAGCTCAGCACTAGTGGAGATCCTATTGGCGATAAGGAGCTTGCCCTCCACACTTTAAATGGTCTTCCACCATCATGGGAGTCCTTTATCCAAAGCATAAGTGGTAGATCTAAACTACCAAAGTTTGACAAGCTTTGGGCCGATTGCTCTCAGGAGGAGACAAGGATCGCAACACGTCAAAGACTCCATGGCAATCAAACTGAAGAGACTCAAGCATTTGTTTCTCATACCAAGAATGGTAAGGGAAAATGAAAGAAGTTCCATAAACACAAGCACCAAGAAAGGAGATCAAGTCCTCGTCAAGAGCAAAAGAAGAAGAAGGATGTATCTCAAGTTCAATGCTATAGGTGCAGGAAGTATGGACATTACACCAGTAGCTGCCGAAGTCAAATCAAAAGGAAGCATGAAACATCCACTGCTGATGTAGAAGAAGATCATCATCACAAGAAGCAAAAGAATGAAGATCACACATAATTTCTATTCATATCGGCACTATCAGGTACTATTCCTACCACTAGTGACACTTGGCTCATAGATAGTGGTGCATCTAGACACATGACAGGTTATAGAGAGAATCTTTCAGAATTGACTGAGAAAAATTCACATCTCCGTGTTGTACTTGGAGATGATGCAAATTACACTGTGAAGGGATCTAGAGCCACCACCCTTCCATTGGAATCAAATGATACATTACGCTTAAGTGATGTACTCTATGTACCTGGTATGAAAAGAAATCTTGTCTCCATCTCAGCATTGGAGGACAAGGGTTATAAAGTAGCTTTCTCAGAAGGGAAAGTCCTTGCTTGGCACAAGAACTCAAGCATGAGCACAACCAAGGTTATTGGCATAAGAGAAGAAAGCGTGTATAGGCTAAACACTACTCCAGTCCAAGCCCTAATACATGATGCTACAAGTATGGGTGAGTTATGGCATAGAAGGTTAGCTCATCTGAACTATCGAGCTCTCCCAGTTCTGAAGAACATTGTAACAGGTTTGCCAGGGCTCCAGGTAAACCACAATGGAACTTGTAGAGGATGTGCACTTGGCAAGAATGCTAAGAAGTCTTTTCCAGATAGCGAGAGTAGATCCAAAGGGATTTTGGATCTAGTACACTTTGACCTGTGCGGGCCCATGACAATTGTGTCATTAGGTGGTTATCATTACTATATCACCATTATTGATGATTACTCATGAAAGACTTGGATATACTTTCTCAAGTCAAAAGAATCTGAGGAAGTACTCAGCAAGTTCAAAGAGTTTAAAGCACAAGTTGAAAATTTGTCAAGAAAGAGGATCAAGATATTGAGATCCGATAATGGTGGAGAATATACCTCTACAGAATTCAATGATTTCTGCAAGGAAGCAGGAATTAAGAGGGAGCTCATAGTTCCCTACAACCCTCAACAAAATGGGGTTGCAGAAAGAAAGAATCGTACAATTGTGGAGGCAACCAAAGCTATGATACATGACCAGAGTCTTCTTCAAATGTTCTTATGGCCAGAAGCATCCAGAACCGCTGTATATGTACAGAATAGATGTCCACATAAGATCTTGAAGAACATGACTCCGGGAAGAAGCGTTCACAGGTGTGAAACCAAAAGTGGGCCATCTTCGGATTTTTGGCTGTCCAATCTACATACATTAGCCCAAAGAGAAAAGATCAAAGTTAGAACCTTCAGGCAAGAAGGGTACCTTTGTGGGATAGGGTGAGTCTTCAAAGGCCTACAGAATTTACATTCCAGGATCTTGACAGATTGAAGTCAGTAGGGATCTGACCTTTGAAGAAGAAATGGCTGTCAGGAAAGGCAAAGGATCAGATATGGAGATTGATGATGTAGAAATGCTAGAACCAAAGGAGATGAGATCATCTTCCCCTCTAGTTCAGAGGGAGTTAGTAGAAAAGGATGAACCTATCGATCCCATAGATCCATTGATATCCCCAGAGATGTGATAGGTCGGAAAAAACCTAGATGGGCACAACAGACACTGCAGGATGCAGAGGGGCATGATGCTCCATATGGCACTTTCAAAGAAAGCAAAAGACCTCAGAGGTTCTCCAGCTATGTGGCACTGATGAGCAACATTATTGATTCAGAACCCACCACTTACAAAGAAGCATCCAAACATCAAGTTTGGAAGGATGCCATGATGGAAGAATATCAATTCATCATGAAGAATGATGTGTGGGAAGTTGTGCCAAGACCTGAGGAGAAGTCAGTAGTGACTTCTAAATGGCTATATAAGATCAAGCATGGAGCAGATGGCAATGTTGAGAAATACAAGGCCAGATTTGTAGCCAGAAGATTCTCTCAGAAAGAGGGAGTTGATTATGATGAGGCTTTTGCTCCCGTGGCCCAATATACTTCCATCAGATCCATTATCGCGATTGCTTCAACTATGGGATGGAAGTTGCATCAGATGGATGTGAAGACAACCATTCTCAATGGTGTTATTGAGGAAGAAGTTTACATCGAGCAGCCATATGGGTTTATTGTCCAAGGAAAGGAGTCTCATGTATGCAGACTGAAAAAGGCATTGTATGGCCTCAAGCAAGCACCCCGTGCTTGGTATGGACGAATAGACGGATTCCTGGTGAGCTTGGGATTTTCCAAGAGTGATGCAGACCCCAACCTTTACTACAAGGTTGTAGATGATGAGCCACTGATCTTGGTATTATATGTTGATGACTTGTTTCTCATTGGAAATGAGAACCTCATTGTATGGTGTCAGAAGAATCTCGCCTCTGAGTTTGAAATGAAAGATCTTGGATTGATGCATTATTTCTTGGGATTAGAAGTATGGCAAAGGCAGAAAGAGATTTTCCTAGGACAAGGAAAATACACCATCGATATATTGAAGAGATTCAGAATGTTGGACTGCAAGTCCATGGCTACTCCGATGGATGCAAATTGGAAGAAGTTGAGAGATTCTACTTCAGAGTCTGATTTGTTTGATCCCACCATTTATCGCCAGTTGATTGGGTCATTAATGTATCTGACCAACACCAGACCAAATATATGTTTTGCTGCGAATGCCCTCAATCAGTTCATATGCGAACCAAGGCAGATTCACTGGATTGCTGCAAAACATGTGCTTAGATACTTACGTGGCATTGTGGGGTATGGATTGAAATATGTTTCAGATGGTGACCTGATATTGCAGGGGTTTACAGACTCAGATTGGGCCGGATGTGTTGCAGATCGGAAGAGTACGTCTGGATGTTGCTTCAGTTTGGGTTCTGTAGTTATTTCTTGGTGCAATAGGAAGTAGAACTCGGTAGCACTCAGTACTGCAGAGGCCGAGTACATGGCTGCTAGCACAACAACTTAAGAAGCAGTTTGGCTTTGTAAACTCCTGGCAGGATTGTTCGACCAAATTCAAGAGCCGACAGTGATTCACTGTGATAACCAGAGCTGTGTGCAGATGTTAGTGAATCCTATATTTCACGACAGGTCGAAGCATATCGAGATTCGATATCACTTCATTCGTGATATGGTGCAGAAAGGTGCGGTCGAGTTATAGTACGTGCCGATAGACGACCAAACTGCAGATGTTTTCACCAAGGCCCTTCCCAGGGTGAAGTTCGAATACTTTCGCGGAAGACTTGGAGTCGAAGAGAACGTATCCCTCCTTGAGAGGGAAAGATGACATTGAGATGCTTGCCTTGCTTTGCCCTGGTGCCTTCTGCAGTCCAGTTACTTAGCCAAATATGGGAGAAATCCCATAGGCAGATGCGTAGGACAGTCAGTAGTTGGTCGGGCTCACCCAGGTACCTTTTGCAGTCCAGTTACTTAGGCAGATATGGGAGAAATCCCATAGGCAGATGAGTAGGATAGTCAGTAGTTGGTCGGGTTCACGCTGGTGCCTCTGCAGTTCGGTTACTCAGCCAGATAAGGGAGAAATCCCATAGGCAGATGATTAGGACAGTCAACAGTTGGTCGTGTGGTTGCACAGGTGCCTCTACAGTCCAGATACTCAGCCAGATATGGGAGAAATCCCATAGGCAGAAGAGTAGGACAGTCAGTAGATGGTCGTGCCCTTTTGCTCGTCTGAGATCTCAGCCAGGTATGGGAGGACCCCATTGGCAGATGAGACAGACAGGTAGCAAATTGTATAGCAGAGATGGTACAACTGATAATCTCAGATTTCCAGGATTGAGTGATTCTCCTGGATCCAGGATTGAGTGATTCTCCTGGACTCACCGAAGGACTGGTGATGATGATGCACAGAGACAATGTGGACAACCTTCAATATGCAGAAAGATGATGGAGACAGAATGGATGTACAAGATGAAACCCAGATGATCGTGATGTAGATGAAGACCGAAGAATACGTTCCTCGTTGAGAGGGAGTGTTGGATTTTGTACAACTTCGGAAGATATTATTCATTATATTTTATTGTACTTTCATTGTACTTGTTTATACCTCCTAAGGGAGAAGAACTTTATGTAATCAATTATGTAAACACATGAAAGAATCAATGTAAGCCTTGGGGTGCAAAAGCAACAAATAAAAAGATTAAAATTAAATTATTTATTGCCCCCAGGTGAAGTCGGCCCATAAGGGAATTTTCCAGTTTGCACTTGTATAAATAAGAGGTTCGTGCACCTCATTAGATTCATTCACTTACTTAGGAAGTGCGCATCACTTAGAGGAGGCAAATTTCGCATCACTTAAGGAGGAAGCTTATTTGGGGCATCTACTTGTGAAAGATACTTTCACATTCTCTCTTTCTTTATTTGTACTATGATCTCAGAATTATCATCTCTCTGCGAAGGTTGCTGGGTTTTCTCCCATTTGGGTTTCCCAAGGTAAATTCTGTCTTGTTGTTTTGTGCTTTGTCTTACTTCTATTGATCTTGGTAATGCATTTATGATTATGCTATGAATGTATGAAATGTAACAATCTGCCCCAAACAATGGGCATAACTACCCCATACAGGTCGGCCCAGTTTGGGAAAGTTAGGTTGGCCCAGTAAGGGAAAAAGTCAGTTTTGCGCGTGTATAATTAGAGAGGTCGTGTGCCTCATTTGGTCACTCACTCAACTCAAGCAAGTTTGCACTAGAGGAGAGAGAAGTTTGCATCTGCAGCTAGAGAAGTGATTTTTGGGGTTTTCACTTGGTGAAATTTTTTATTTCTCTCTCTTGTATCTGTACTCTGTTCTCAGGACCGATTATCTCTATACAAAGGTTTTTGGGTTTTCTCCCTTGGGTTTCCCAGAATAAAATTCTTGTGTTCATTGTTTCTGTGCTTGGTTATTCTTGTAGTGATCCTATTGTTTATCTGCAATTAAATTATACTGCTATAATTGTATAAATCTAACACTTATTACCTAATGGGCTGACCTATCTTTTCCTAGTTGGGCTGACTTGACTGGGGCAGTTTTTCCCATTGTTTGTGGCAGACTGCCCTAGGGCAGTTTACCCACTCGGCCGACTTGTCTATTTTACTTGATTTCTTTTAGGCTTTTTACATGATTAAATACAATATGAATATTCCTCGAAGGAAGTACAATAAAAATACAATAAGAATATCTTCCGAAGTTACATTCTTCAACAAAGAGCTTGTTGGTTTTATAGACTAGTTTGCTGGTTATTTGCATTCGGTAAGAGCTTCAAATACTTGCTGGATTTTACTAATATTTTATAGTAGAAATCTCGTATTAAGAGCAAGTTTTATTTCGATTTGATTGCAATAGTTTGTGACAAGTTTACATGTTAATGAACTTAGATTTATTTCTCAGATTTACAAGTCATTAACAATGAAAGAGTTGTTTTTCTTATTGCTGCATACACTTTCAAAGTTCTTCATTTTATTACAGCAATGGGAAGTAGTAGATATATCTGAGAATTGTGCAATGAGCTATGCTCATTTTGGTTTATTAGCATCATTTACCTGCTGAGCTACTTTTACATTTTCAGATCTAAAATTTTTAGTGTGTTGATGCTCTTAAAATACTAGCCTAAGTGTATTTCTTATATCAAATTACTCCTTGTTTAAATCTGGAATTTACTGTTGATGTTCTCCATGGTTCTAACATCGGGCAAACATTTTAAGGATCATTCTCTTGGATGGGTTCGCTATCTAGAGAGAATGGCCTCGTTGTAGCCCTTGATTGTGTGTCTTATGGCTCGGATGCTTAGCCTCGTTTAGTCATGTGTTGACGGGACTAGTAAGAGGCTAGAGGTCACATTGTATACTCCAGGTGGGAGTGATCCTTAGCTTGAGTGATCTATTCTTGTAGAGTGAGATGACTTGTCTATGTTACAGGGAGGTCTTATCTCCTGTAAAGTCTAATCTAATGTTGAACTTGACAATTGGATTTAAGAAGTGTCCCGGACTTCTTAGAGTATGGTCAAACCAACATTAGAGTTCTACTAAAAGAATGTGATTGCATTTGAGGAGATATCAACAAGGAAGAACTTTTCTATGTTGAGAAATAATCCATGAAGACAAGACAATCCATTGAAGAAGTTCCAAAGAACATTGAAGAAGCTTTGGAAGAAAAATAAAGGTAAGATGGCAAGTTAGCTTGAAGACAAAAAAAGTGGAAGATCAAAACTAGCAGGTAAAGGAAGACAAGTCGGCCTCACTTGAAGAAACTTCTAGATAATGGGAGAATATAGATAGGGAGCTTCTCACCTCATTTGTATACACACATTCACACAATATCTTCTCTCCACTTGTGTGCATTTCCTTGGAAGGCCTAACAGAGGCAAGAAGCAAAGTTTTGCGGTTCTCTTATTCTCTTGGAAGATTCGCCACCCATGCTAGGGATTCTTGTGAAAAATAACGAACCTTTCTTGTACTCAGGTTCCTCTTCATGCTTGGTATTGTTCTTGTATTGGATTGATTTTGACTGAAGTTTGCTAGGTTTTCTCCCTATTGGGTTTCCTAGGATAAATCTTTGTCTCTTGTGCATGGTTATCTTTCAGTGATTCTTGTTTATTTTCCGTTGCAAATGAATGATGCTATAATTGTGGGATAAAATGATTTATGAAATTAAAAGTTGAAAGAGATGAAAATTATGCTGCTAAGTAAAAATTCAACATTTACATGTTCACATTTGCTAGCACCTTAACACACACATCTACACACCTACACTCGACACTAAATCAATACCTTGGACAAATATTTCAGATTTATGTTTTATATAGCATTTGTATTTTGTTTAAAGTAAATGGTTAAATGTTGAGGTTTTGATTTCATGATATGATCATTTGATTTAAGAGCACTATTATCCACATGATTTGGCAATCTAAGTGTTGGCAGAGACTAACGATTGCCAGACTGGTGGAACCTCGGGACTTTGCCCCAGTGTCACACAAGTAGGGTTCCCCTAGGATTTCCGGGTCCACCAAGGTAGATCCAGACTAACCACCAGAGGTGTCCCCGGTCAAATTTTCCTAGGTATGTGCTAGCGGAACTAGCTTTATGTTTCATATTGCATTTGTATTTTGTTCAAAGTAAATGGTTAAATGTTGAGGTTTTGCTTTCATGATATGATCATTTGATTTAAGAGCACTATTGCCACATGATTTGGCAATCTAAGTGTTGGCAGAGACTAACGATTGCCAGACTGGTGGAACCTCGGGACTTTGCCCCAAAGTGTCACACAAGTAGGGTCCCCCCAAGGTTTCCCAGGTCCACCAAGGTAGATCCAGACTAACCACGAGAGGTGTCCCTAGTCAAACTTTCCTCGGTACTGCTAGTGGAACCAACTTTCCCAAAGTACTTGTTTAATCAATTTGGTAAAAAGTACGAGGATGCCTTAACGAATTACAATTGGAAAATGGGCACCCTTGGGGGAATGCTAAGGATGTAGAGATTAAGACTTATAAAACAAGGATAAATCCCCTAAATCCACACACAAGTAACTACAAGATGATGGAAATGAAAGGCAGGCTACTTGGGTGAATGGAAAAGGCACAAAAAATGAGTGTACTCAGAAATTTAATGGCTGTCCTTAAATCTTTTGAGTGCAATATTATGGAACAACCAATAAATAGAGCCCAAAAAACTTAAGAACAAAGTACCTTAAGGAAAAAGGTGTTAGCAACAAATAACCAACACTACAAAATGACTTGAAATTGAAGATTTTAAACACTTAAACATTCAAACAATGACCCAGGTAGGTCAAGACAAAGTGCCAAGTTATATTAGGGGTAAGTTTTAACTGAAAGGGTTTGCTGGTTTTTATATATGGGATCTGAAATGCATAGAATACCAAACAAAAAAGGGGCATATAATATATACGAAGCTATAATGACTATAGTGTTGAATTTTTAATCTATTTTCATATCTTGACAATTATTTCACAATGACTTCAAGCATTCATTTCATCCCACAAATTTCATTGAATAATTGCACGCTAAAAATATCAACTTAAATTGCAGCAGAAACAAAGGATCAATGAAAGATAGCCATACACAAGAGACACAATAATTTATCCTGGGACACAAGACCTTCTTTCACAAGAAACACTAGCGAATCTTTAGGGAGGAATAGGGAACCTCTAAGAAGAGAAAGAACCCAAAATTATTTGCTTCTTGCCTTTGCTAGGCCTTCCTTGAAAAATGAGCACAAGTGGAGAAGAGAAGTGATGATGTTGATGATAAGATTGAAGTGTGTGAACACTTTATTTATATTCTTCTATTCACTTGAATTTTTCCTCTTGGGGCTGACTTTACAATTTCACTGGGGCTGATTTGTTCTTTTGGTCTTCCTCTTTCAATTTATCTTTAGGCTGACTTGTCTTCGTCTTCAATTTTCTTCTAGGACTTCTTCAATGCTATTTGGGACTTCTTCAATGGTTGACTTGACTTCTTGGTTATTTCTTCGTCATAGAAAAGTTGTCCTTGTTGATGTTCATCTCCTCTCATGCATGTCTATTCACGTATAGAGCTCTAATGTTGATTTGACCCTACTCTAAGAAGTCTCAGACACTTCTTAGAGCCTATGTCAAATTCAACATTAGATTAGACTTGTATATTCCACAAAAGGATAAAATCCCCTATCAAATAAACAAGTCAACTCACTCTAATATAGAATAGATCACTCCCTCCTGGAGCAGGCAATGTGAGAGCACCCTGGGGCCAATCATCACTAGCATAGCTCTGTGAGTGATTGCCTGACTACCCCAGGGCCATTCACCACTAGCATAGCTTCGTGAGTGAATGTATCATTCCCTCTTGGTCAAGTCAGCAAGACCAATCTAGGAGAATGTCTGCCCGATGCTGCAAACTGGAGAAACATCAACACTCAAGTTTTGAGGGCTTAAATGAAGTGTTATACTCAAGTTTTGAGGGTGAAATTTTACTAGGAACGGAAAGAAAATTCTCAGCTGTACTCTAAACCACTAAAACTCAGCGTATGCTTGAGAAAGTAACTAGAAAAGCAAGCAAAACTAATGAATAATGGAAGAACAACAAACTAAAATCAGAAGAGAAGCACTTACCTTTGTCCAAGTCACTTAGTGAAGTCCTTCCACCCCTCCTTACGGTGAATTGTGTAGATGTTAGACTGGAAATGTCCAAGAACCAACTAGGTGCTCTTGTAGCTCCTTGTCTCTCCAACTTGCACAACAGAAAATAACTCCATGAGTGTGGATGTTATGATAGTACAACTAGTGAACTAAAATCTGTTTGTAAATTAGAGAGAACATGCAAAATAGCAAAGGAAATAACTTGTAGAAATTGATAGTGTTACGCCTCAGAGTATTTGCACATTTCCTATAGGTTTACTACAGTAAGGGGTTAAAATTTTTGATATAAAGGCCAAGTTGAAGCATAGAGTGTTGATTTGGGGCTAAATACCCCTAATCATGTCATGGATGGTCCACTTGTTTTCCACACCTCCAGGAGGTGCTTTCCATATAGGGGTTAGTGCCCTTGGGGGGCTAATCACTTGGACGCATGGCCACACTCATTTATTTGCCATTTAAGGTGATGGCATTTGTTTAACACACCTTATTTGCTCACTTGGACCTATTTTACCCCTCCTTTGGGCTGTGTATCCACAAATTGTACTTCCTTATTGAAGAAGCCTACAAGGATAATGAAGAAGGATGTTGAGGGCACACATTTGTTGGCGTTAGTTGGGGCATGAAGTCCTCGTTTTGACACACCTAGCACTTGGTGTAGCCTAATTTCACATTTTATTTGTTATTTTATGTCATTTAGAGTGGTTTAGCCCTCAATTTGTGGGTGAGCAAGTCAAAATGTTATATTTTCACATTATCTTGTAGGCTAATTATTTAAAATTAGGTGAGGTTAGTCTTATATAAATAGAGCCTCACTCTCATTGTAAAAACACAAGAAGATACGGGTTCATTATGAGATCTTTGGAGATGATTTTTCTTGCTTGAAGGTTGTACTAAGTTACTAACCCAAGCGCAAAGGTGGCCTAAGGTGAAATTCATGCTCATCTTTATTAAACATTAGTAAGTTATACTGTTAGTTGGGGCATGAATGGCACACCTAGCACTTGGTGTAGCCTAATTTCACATTTTATTTGTTATTTTATGTCATTTAGAGTGGTTTAGCCCTCAATTTGTGGGTGAGCAAGTCAAAATGTTATATTTTCACATTATCTTGTAGGCTAATTATTTAAAATTTGGTGAGGTTAGTCTTATATAAATAGAGCCTCGCTCTCATTGTAAAAACACAAGAAGATACGGGTTCATTATGAGATCTTTGGAGATGATTTTTCTTGCTTGAAGGTTGTACTAAGTTACTAACCCAAGCACAAAGGGTGGCCTAAGGTGAAATTCATGCTCATCTTTATTAAACATTAGTAAGTTATACTTTTGACCAATGAAGCACCACTCACGAGAGACTCGCGAGTCTCCACGAGTCATCCCCGACAACGCGTACTCGCGAGAGACTCGGCCCATGACTCGGCAACTTGAAAAATTTGGTGGAAATCGTGGACTCGGGGCGCACTCGCTCAAACTCGGTTGGACTCGCCACAGATGCAGGATAAAGCTCGCAAAAAAAATCCCGCGAATAGGGTTTTTAGAGGGAAACAAGCCCGCGAGGAGGCTATAAGGGGGTCTCTCCCTCATCCATCAAGCACAGAATCCAAAATCCAGAAGTCATGGTCGTGTTCTGTTGGTGGTCAAGGTGGTCGAGGTTGGACGCGGCTCTGTTCTGCTCATCGCAACCGGTCAAGGTCGAGCTCATCCCCACAGTTCGAGGTCGAGCTCACTGCTCGCCAAGGTTCGAGCTCGGTTGAGGTCACTGTCACCACTCTGCACTGTTTGAGCTTGCCATTGTTCGTGATTGAGGACCGAGGTCACTGTCACCATTTGCCACTGTTCGAGCTCACCACTATTCGAGGTCATCGTCACAACTCTGTGTCACCGTTCAGCTCAGCTTGACGCCCAACCAACAGCTCCACCGTACAGCTCAGCTTAGCTCGACGTCGTTCCAGGTTAGTAACCTATACTTAAACTATATGGTTCAATTTAAACTATATGGTTCAAATGTAATCTGTATGGTTCAGATTTAATTAAAAATTTTGAAATTTTAAAATGTACTTTTTTTTGTTTATAATTATTATTTAAAATTCATTTTTTTTAAATTTTGTTTATAAATTATTAAAACAACGTTACAAAGTTGGGTTAAAATTTTTTGAAAATGCAATTTGTTTTTGGTTTATAATTATTTATTAAAATGCAATGTTTATTTTTTATTTTTTTTGTTTGTAAAATATTAAACCTAAGTTCCAAACATAGCAATTTTTTTAATTTTAATTTTTTGGTTATAGTTTAAACTTCAAATTCTTATTAAATTTTTTTAAATGCAATTTTTTTTGTTTATATTTATAAAATAAAAATATTATTTAAAATGCCGAGTCTTTGTCGAGTCTGTCCCGAGACTTTCCCGAGTCTCTGAGTCATATGCCAGCCGAGTCTTTACCGAGTCTGAGTCGTGCAACATTGCTTCTGACCTAGTTTAATGGTGCTTCTATGGTGCATTACTCTTATGTGTTAGGGTTTCTTGTTGATATTTTGTTAACCTAACGTGAGGAGACCATCCTTTCATAGGAGCTCTCCATTGTATTGGGCCTTAGATTCCTTCTCTTGCCCTAGTTAGTCTCTTCCACCTAACTCTTGAAGTTGTTAGTTGATACCCTAATTGCAAGTCGTGAAAGCCATTTCTAGAGAGGGACGTTGGTTGTGATCTCTCAATTCCCGAGGGACTGAGATTAGAATCATATGCCCTATTTTAAAAAAAATCTACCGCTATCTTTTACCAATTTAGTTGTCTTTTTATTTTGCATGCATCTTTATATGTTGAAAAACCCTAAAAAATATGATATAGTTGGAAAAACCCTAAAAATCTAGATAAATTCATAAAACCAAAAATATTTGGAATTTGATAATTTTGGTACACCCACCAAATTCGCCCTAGTGGATTTATCCATAGATTTCTGAGTGCGTCCGCATTTGCCTTTGTGCATTGGGAAATGTGAATTTGCCCAAACTAGGTTTTTGCTGGATTTTTTACATTTCTGACTAGATCATCAAGTGTGCCCTAGTTCACTTGATCTTCTCCCCTTCAGAGCACACTTTTTTGAGGTAGTTCCTTGGGAAGTGTGAAACCCTACCTTGGGAATTGTGAAGTGCATTGAAAGTTGTGATATTGATTGATGTTTTCTGGTAGATTGAGTTATGCCCTTTATATGTTTTATGTGTCTTTATTATTCATTGTTGACTCCATATAAGGCATTGATCTTGGCTATAAGGCTAGTAGGAGGGTATTTGTAGGCTATTGGTGATTGCAAGTACTCATTCCTCCATTAGGGACTCACCCCTGGGTTTAGGAGTTACCCGAAGAAGTTAAGGAGGTAGATTGAGTTGACATTGGGTCTTACCTCCTCTTACATGCTTACCATCACTAACACAAGGCCTTACATAGTTTGCTTTGAAAGGCCTGCTAGTTTGAGTGGTAATAGATAGCAATGAGCAAAAATAATTCTTAATTCAAATCCCCTTCACTGGAAACCACCAAGGCGCTTTGGGCAGCATGACAGCTTGAATTTGCATGCAAAAATATGAATTATAGCACCTCAACCAAGTAAATTTAATATAAACACATCCAAAGAGGAAGGCAAGGATTGTAATCCATCCAAGATAACTGAGAACACACAAAAGATTTTTGGTTTGTATTGCTGTAGGAAAATCTCCTTAAAGTCCTTAACAATGAGTCGCTCTTCCTCTTTTATAAGAATGAGAAGTGCAAAATCCCTAGCCATAAGGATGGATGGCTCATATTAGATAACAGAAGCTAAAGATCAATGGCTGAGATTAATGCTCAAGATTATAACATTTTACTCAAGGCATGGGGGGGTCACTAGGGGGCCCCCCTTTACATTACTTTCAAGTTATAACATCATTTACATGCTTTTTATTTGGCTTCAATTCATAATTTTGCCCCTAGGAGAAGAAGTGTGCCCCCCTTGGAGGAGGAAGCATGCCTGGCCTACTTGAGATGCCGGGCTCACCTGAAATGCCGGATGAAGATTCTAAGACTTGGGTATTGCTAGGAAAATTTTTCATGAGGACCCAAGTTGCCACTTTTTCCGAACTGTCCGTATTTCTTGACTTGATTTTTTTTTTTTTTAACAAGAACGGATATAGGATTCATATTAAAAAGGAGTCTTCAAAAAGTATAGAGAAAAATATATAACCCGCAAAAACTGTAGAGCCAACATGCTGCATTATTTTTGGCGTTGATGAGGAAGTTTTGGGCTCTCCATGGAGTCGTCCGGGTTGGAGCTGGAGCCTGTTGTGTCATGAAACCCTGGAATGCAACGAGCTAAGTCTTCACAGAGTTTGTCCACCTTGCCCTCCAATTTTGATATGTTCCTGTAATTGTCATCCAACTTTGAATCCACATTTGAAATGCTATTGGCAGTGTAATCCACCGCCTCAGACATGGAAGAGATTCGTCCATTCATGAGGTCGTTATTATTTCTTATTTCAGTACTGAGAGAATGCAGAAGTGTGTACATTCTTGTCATATTCTTTTTGATATCAGCAACCTCTATCATGATCTTGCACACCTGTTCTTCCATAGCATCTACCAAGGGGCCTTGTAAAACCGGAGAGGGTGGAGATTCAAGGGCTAGAGCCTCTTCTTCACGCAGACTGAGGGATGAGAGGTTGTCAAGCAGAAGGCGTAACAGATCCAAAAGTCTTGCTTCGGGGAGAATGATAGTTGAGGGAGAGTGCCGAGGTTTTTTACAGAGCGAGCAGGAGGAGGGTTGCAGAGACGGCAAGGAGCTAGCGCCCAGGGTGGGAGCTATGGATGCAGAGCAACGAGCTTCCATAGTCTGAACGAGAGCCAACAAAGGAGGAGTCAAGAAGCGTCTAGAGAAAGGAAGGTTTGGAGCGTGCGAATGAGAGGGATAGTGGAGGTAGGTGAGGCCATGTGAAGGCATTAAATGCCTTCGTCGGCCCTCGAAACTAGCGACAAGTGTATTCATGCAGTGATGGGGGTCCTCGAACCCAAAGGTGGTGAGGTAGTAGGGGTAAGGAGGGCATGGAATGGGGGAGAGGACACCCCTAGGGAGGAAAGGGTTAGGGAACCCAACAAGGAAGAGGGAGCTCGTCATTTTGGACCAAGTAGCCATAGTTTAGAAGCACGCCTTTATTGGCCATTTCATCGGCATGTTGATTGTTTGAGCAGAGAACATGGAGGATTTTAATAGAGTTGAATTCTCTGCTGATGAATTTGAGAATGTGTTGATACTTACTTGATGGAGTGGAGCGTTTTCTGATGAGATTGCGAGCTTCACGGACTATTAAAAGAGAATCCCCAACGGCTATCAAGTCTTTAATCCCAACACTGATGGCAATTTCTAGACCTTTAAGTAAAGCTATCCATTCGGCATCATTGTTGGTTTTGTTTCCAATCCCCCAAGCGTAATCATTCATTCTGTTTCCCCCGGGGTAAAAAATGACCCCTCCTGCACCTACCAACCTAGGGTATTTCTTGACTTGATTAATTCTCGCTAAACTTGGGAAATTTTTTAATTCCAGACTTAGGAAAAGCTTGTTATTTATTTTAATTAATTCCCAAGTATGAGAATTAATACTCAAATAAGCTCCAAATGCCTCAAGATGGATCCATGATGAAATGATATGATGTACCAAGCAAATGCATGACCAAAACCAATATGAAATCTTCATTTGATGGCTTCTCCAAATAATTAATCTTCAACCTTAGGCTTTTTAATTAAAACTTAGGTAATTCCATAATAAAAGCCAATAATCCAAAATAGATTGAAAATAACACTTTTAGGGGTCCATTTGGCATCCAATGGCTGTAGCATGATGCAATATGGATCATGGAGTACACATATTGCTTGCTGGTCCCCATAATCCATTGACCAAGTAAAAAAGTCAACTCTTGGTCAAAACTCTACAATCAAGTCCAATGGTGCAAGGACTCATCCGAGGCTTAAACGAGGATGAAATATCACTCATAATGATAAATATTGAAAGATAACTAATGTTACAAATTCTACTTTACACAAGCAATCATTACTGAATTTCTGCATAGTCTCCTCATAGGACAAGAGTATAACAAAACATAAAGCATGTAGTGAATTTGTTATATACATACCAACATTTACTTAACCATCATAAATCATTACATAGATCAACCTTCTTTTGGGTGGAGTGGATGGTAATCAAGTCAAAGGCTAGTCAAGTGAGATATTGGTCATGGAAGACTTGAGTTACTCTTGGAGAAGTGGGGAACGTAGGGGTCTTTGTGACATTTTCTATTGAGGAAAACAATAGGGAAGCATGGTGTCACACATATGGATGATGCACTAGAAGATGATACAACTTTGACTATAGCAAGCTCCCCTTTATTTCTCATTTGCATAGATATTTCTTTCATTTTCACTTTTGCTACTTTAGATATTTTTCTTTGAAGCTCTTTTGTGTTTCTTTTTCTTTTCTCTTTTCTTATTCTTTAGTTGGCTAATGAATGAAAGGTACTGGCCTTGGATGCCTTTGGGCACCAGTGATGACACAACCTTAGCTCTGCTATCATCCACCATCCATAGGCTGTGTCATAGGGTTCGCCGAACCTGAACGTCCAGGTTCGGAATTCGACGAACCTAAAAAATTTAAAAAAATTTGGTCAGGTTCGGCGAACTTGATACCTGAACCTAATGCCAAACCTGAAGGCGGTTCGGTTCAGCAATCAAGTTCGCCGAACCTGAATGAACCGAACCTTAAACGAGCTTTTTGGCGGCTTTTTAACGTTTTTGCGGGTGTTTTTGGTGGGCTTTTTAACTTTTTCGTGGGATTTTTTCTCGACGGACACTCCAACAGCAATCTCCAGGGCTGAGCTCCACACTCACTATCCCTATTGGCATCCAGTTCTGCCGGCCCACTGATCTGTTGCGGTGCTGCCCACGACCCACCGTCGACCAATTTGCTGCGTGACTGGTCAGAGCTCCAGCCTCGAGAGTCCGAGACTCCACCGGTCTAACTCTACTGCAGTCTGCGTGTCATGCTACTCCACGGGACCACCGGTCTACTCTACTAAAGTCTGCATGTCATGCTACTCCATGGGACCACTGGTCTACTCTACTGCAGTCCTACCCCGTTGCTACTCCACCGGACCACCGGTCTACTGCCAGGGTTCTACTTTCGGGCCTCGGCTTCCACTCTCCAGTGCGCGGGCTGCCAATTCCAAGCTACACAACGTATGAGGACTGGTCGGCCGTCACCAAGGTATGCAACACATTATTAAATTTACATATTACATTATACAGTAATACTAATAGTTAATAGTTAACTTTTTTAAATAGCTAGACTAATAGTTAACAGTTAATAGTATTACATTAGACTAATAGTTAAAGGTTCATTGCTATTTATTTTTAAATGTTTTATGTTATAATTCATAATATAGTATATATATATTATTTTTTTTGAAAAATGTATATAGACGAACCTATGCCAAACCCCATCCGGAACCTCTTCCGAAAATTCGAACCTGAAGGTCGCCGAACTTGAACCTTGTGACATTGTCCATAGGTGCGACGGAGTTGCCACAGTAATGCTTGTTTAGAGCAAATAGGCTTAACCTCTTAATTCAAGGAGTACCAATTTCAAGGATGGGGAACTTGTTTCGAGTCTCGGGAGTACACTTCTGTCAATTATGCCAACCTTAGCTCATTGCCCAACATCGGTGGCAATTTGACAAGAAAGGCACATGGGGTCAGAAGGTGGTGATCCTAGGCTCAAAGCCGAACATTGGTGGCGATCTGACAGAAATCACCAAGGCTTCAGAAAACCAACTCTCTTAGGTTTAGAGCCAAACATCATTGGCGATCCAACAAAATCACTAAGACCTCAAAGAGTTTTGTTTCAAACATCAGGGCCGGGACACTGGGGGACAACATGGAGGCCATCCTAACAAAGAGGTCACTGAGGGGAAGGTCTTTGAGTTACTTAGTCATATCCAGATCAATGGGATTGCTCAACAAGTAATGGTGAATAGATGGAAGATGGATAAGGCCAAAAATCGAACCAAGGGAGAGGTTATGATCCATGCAATACTCTGGAGAGTACTCTGAATACCAGTATGCATATAAAACAAAGATTGCTACTAGATGTAATGTCATTCAAAATCCTACTCAACATGCTCATCAAAAGATCACAAGTGTAAAATACAATTTACAACTAGTTAATCAGTCAATATAAATCATACATTTCATACATAACATCTTCTAGGCATGCATTTGACACAAAATTGAATTACAAAGATCCATCATAGACAATATATACATAAGTGACAACCAATACCCAAGCCCAGAAATCTCAAGGCATCACTGCTCTGTAACACTGCCCTGCTCAACAAAACTGTTCTATCTCTGATCTTCTCTGTAAAAAATGAGGTATAACAACCCTATTCAACTGGTGGTACAATAAGCGCTATATGGCATATGAGAAACAATATTAAGACATTTGGGATTGGGGTCGAAGACATGTTCCGACATCTATAAAAATCATTAAGGATCTATCGTTAGGTGAATAAATTTGCGGCTGGGGAACAATATTGACTTGCGAATATAGCAGGTTCTTAAGCACAGGTTGTGTCCTACCTTGAGTAGGGGGGCAGTGTTGGCCAGCGCTGTAACTCCCCTAATACCCCATCCGAGTAGTATCGCATTAGACCAAAATTGAACACAAATTTGGAGTCCATGTACCTTGTGTATATTGGAGACCCCCTTAGGGCACTTGAAACGAACCTATCAGCTGTTGTGTCATTGTAGTGCATTGAACACAGCTTTCGGGAAGATTACTCTTCACATACCTTGGGTGATGGGTGGTGTGGCCAGCGGGTAAGGTGGAATCCTCCTTGGTTAGTACTCGAAAAACACTTTGGCACTTACTTTGATTTTGGACTTGCTTGTATCTACTATCAACACTATCATGCACCATTCAGCCATTTCCTTTATAGTAGACACATATTCATTTGAGTACATAAATGTGCTAAGGAGATGGTATGAGTGTGAGCAACTCTTCATAAACTCAGATCAGAACTGCAGGAGATTCTAGCTGTAATCTCATCTCTTATAGATTGGAAAGTCTTCCTAGTGTCTTGAGGTTTTGATTCTTGATTGTTTAGCTTGGATGTTCATACATTAATGCTCTTGAAAATTGATGTCTATCTAGACAGGTCCCATTTCTGCATCCTAAATGTGAACTGTCATTTGTAGTTTATGTGGATTAGGAAGCAGATTCCTCTTCTGTCTGGATCTTAAATAGAATGGTCTGGTTTTTTGCATCCAGTGAGCTATTTTATCTGCAATGCATCCTAAAAAAGTATGGTTTGTTGAGTAACTATTAACCGTCTTCACTGCCAAGCCAATCATTAAGTTATTTATTATTATTTACATGTTTATTTATTTATTTCCTCTGAGGACTCCCTTAGATATGTGTTTTTTCTTTAGAGTGAACTGTTTTTCATTTTGTAAATGTACGGTTCTAGCTATTTTGTAATCTGTTTCAAAAGCATTTCTTATCTGAATCTTGACATGCTTTTGCTTGTGTTAATGAGTGCAGCATGCGTACTGTCTTGATTATTTGGCAGACCATCTCAAGCCGGGTAATCGTGTACTTGATGTTGGATCTGGTTCTGGGTACTTAGCAGCTGTTTTTGCACTTATGGTATCAATTCTTTCTCTGGTCAGAGAAATTCTATAACTGCATGAGTTCAAACAAGTCATACTAAACTGTCATATAAAATGACTTAATCTGTTAATTGAAGAAAGTCAAAGTTAATTTTTTTCAGCAAGTGTCTATTGAATTTAACTGTGGTTCAGGTTGGAGAGACAGGAAGAACTGTGGGAGTGGAACACATTTCTCAGCTAGTAGATAGGTCTATTGAATCGTTAAAGAAGGGACCTGCTGCTCATTTGTTAGACAAAGGAGCACTTTCCATTCATGGTATTGTCTCCAGGAATATGTCATGCAAGTATTTGTTACATTCCTGTTTTCTATTCTCATTTGCTTCTGTCATTTATAGCATCATTTTAGCAGGTTAGTTCCATAAGACCTCAGACCACTTCCTGCTAGTTAAATAATTTAGAAAAACATCATAGAACTACATAAAATTTTACTTCCCATTCTCATTTTGTAGAATGGCACTGTAAACTTTTTGAGTTTAGAGACTTCAATTGTTGCATAGAAGGTTGAAACCTGTCAGTTTTCTAGTTCCTATAATAGAAAGCTGAAACCTATTAATTTTCTAGTTCCTACTATACCAGAGTTGATCTGAATTGGGTCACATTAACTCTTTTCCTAGATAGGATTTGTTAGTCCTGGGATGATAGACGAGTCTTGAAAGCATTCATCCTGGAAATAATTATGGCAAAGAATATAATGAAAAGGCCTCTTAGCAAGTTTCTTCTGTTCATTGCTTCTATTTCAAACCATAATTTAAGCTTCTGTAAAATAATCAGTCCTCTGAAAGAATCGGTTGTGGGATGATCTTGGCTACAAAAGGTCATGTAAATTACAAGATGCTTTCTTGTGTTATAAATCTAATTTGAGATGAGTTTTATTTGTCTTTTAGATAAAGATTTCAGGAAAAGTTGCTGCATAGGACAATATGGAATCTGGATAACTTCAAATATATAATTCTCCAGAAAGAAGTTCAATAATTAAGAACTACACCTTGAAAATCTTCTGAGTTCAAATCGTCTGTAATAGTAGTAAACCTTGCAGCTTCAAACATCATGTTGTAAATTGTTTGGCTTCCCATTTTGTGGCTTGCCTTCACAAAGATACCTTGATTTTGAAGGCGATCTTTGGGATCAGATATATCTCCATGCTTGTCAGTAGCGATGTTCTCTCTGTGGATTGGGAGATTCATGTTCTAGACATTAAATGAATGTAGCAAGGCAAGCATGCGAGTAGAATTAATGTTCTATAGAGTGATGGGAATTCACCTCATCAATACTTTGTCTGTCCAATGCTGATAAATGTTAGCTTTTGGGTTGCTCTGAAAGTATTTACACCATGATATGGGTGTGCTTCATGTGGTGTGGGGTGCATAGTGAAACCCTAGCCCCTTGTTTTATCTTAGACTATTTTGGTTGATTGACATTTGGAGTACCATAGGTGGATGCTTGTCCGTAGAATATGTGCTAGAGGAGACACACTTCGTTTTGAGGCAGCTATCTTATGTGGCATTGACATCTTGTACACGGCATGCATGTTGAGGAGTATAGGGTCTTGGCATAGGATGTGGAGCTCTCTCGTGGAGGAGTGCTAACCACTAGGAGGAAGGGATTTTGTCCCTAGGAGCATTGGGAGTTGGGACCACGTGGCATACTCTAGGAGCTTGAGGGCTGGGCTTTAGGGAGTCTTTCCTAGACGGTGCACTGCTTGGAGTTTGTTGTAAGCTTAGGACACACATGTGGAGGAATGTTAGATCTTGGAGCCTTGCTTGAAGAGCATGCAACCTTGTGATGAGGAGTGCTTGACATGTTGAGCCATAGCTTGGAGAGTGCAGTACTTGGGAGGTGTCATCCAACCACCACGTGTACACCTTGAGTAGAGTGCTCCTCATGTGGACCTACTCTAATGGCTTATATTAGGTTGATTGTGGACTTAGTGTACTTTCTATTATTGGTCTCAGTTACCTCTCTTATAAAGGGGTGTATTAACAAATTAGTCACTAAATCATTTGTATCTGCTTGATGTACTTGTCTTATAGTTGTGCTTGTGTGATGCAAGAGTTGAATGTCTTAGTTGAAGACTTGGTGTGCTAGGGCTTATGTAAGATAAACCCTAGAGAAGACTTGGAGCAGTATGGGTCTTGGTGTGAGTAAGACCTATGGTTTGTAGCATGAAACCCTAGAAAAGGATTGGGGTGCTTTATGCTAGTGGAACTGCTGTGATGCAGGGTTGTAAATATCTTGAAGACTTGTATGATGCAAGTGGAGATCCAAGGGTGGACTTGTTAGCGTGATGCTAGCTTGTTGTGGAGTCTTTGGTGCAGCTAGGAGAGCTTGGTGAGATGCCTTGCTTGGCTATGGTATTGTTGGTTAGGGTTTGTTGTCGATGGTGGATGTCATAGCTAGGGTTTGGTAGTGGTTGGATTGTCTTTGCTTGGATGAGATGAAAGAACATATTGTACCAACATGAGATGAGGTGAGGTGGTGTATTGTATCTTCATTTATGCTGAGATCAGGTGAGGTGCTGTAATATGGTGTGTTGTACCATTGCTTTCCAATTTTGTATGTTGCAGATTTGAAAATCAGAGTTTTGTTCTTATTGCTTATGAGTGTTTTTTTGGTTGTTTCAAGTACATATTTTCAGTGTTTATTTTTTGGACCTTCCCTAGTGATTTGGTTGGATAGAAGTGAAGTATATTGTTTCTGTAATTTATATTTCAGATGCAACAACAATGTTGAATGTTCTAAAGTAGATTTGAGGAGCCTCAAGTAAATGAAGTGAATTTTCTGAAGTATTATAAAGTTAAAATTTGAGAAATTTCTCCAATAAATACTAAACCCTAGGGAAAAAACCAAAAGAAACTTGAACTTTTGCAATAATAGGTACATGTATTATAGATTGGTTCCGATTGGAAGCATGATGCCGCCACAATTATCATTGGCATGTCCTTAAACACCAAAAAATGAAGGAGTTTCTAGGAAATCAGAATGATAAGTCTATATTGTCAGAATATTGCACCCATTGGCTGTTAGATTTTCAGGTTACTCCAAAAGCGTTTACACCATGTTTAGGGGTGCTTCATGAGATTTGGGGTACATGGTGTCTAAGTTACTGGAAACGCCATACGTAGTCTTGGGAAAGTCTGTTCCCTGTTTCAGATACTGAAACTGGTGGATACGGCCCTAAAACGCATGTGATACGTATCATTGGTGTACGGATACATTCAGTTGTGTTGATATGTTTTAGGGGCAAAAGGTGATACATTTCACTCCAGAAAAGATACGTTTCAGAGAAAGGTGAAACGTGTCAAGCTCAAACTGATATGTTTCAGGGAAAATCGTGATACTTTTCAGTTCTAAAATGTCATTTCCATGATTTTTCTTGGTTAAAATTTGTTTTTTTTTAAATGTTTTGCGGGTACTAATGTTAACCCTAGCAGGCCCGCCGCCCACTACTCCTCCAACAACACTCCTCACCACTTGCCCTCTCCTAAACACACAACAAAGTCTGAGTTGTAGTCAGCGGTCAAGCTTCAAGTGCAATGAGTTTTGTTGACAGCAGTTTTATTAGTTTTTTTATTCGACTATTTACTGCCAAAGCCTGGAGCAGCAAAAGAGCCGAGTTCATTATTCAGTGGTTTCCAGGTATGGTTTCCTTGACTCATGCTTTGACACGCTAGTCTCTTGCCAGCGGCCAAATGCCTGTGATGAAATTCTAATAGTAATTTTTTAGTTTATAGTTTGTTCAAACTTCAAATAACAGTCCCTACTATGAATAAATCATTGTAACTCTCACATAACATCTTTGATCGATGCAAGGTCTTCACCATATGAAACTAGAATTATGCACAAAGTACAAACTTAACGAGTGGCTGCATTGCAGTGTTGGGTCCACCAATCCCTAACTAAAACCCCTTAAAAGTAGGGTGAAGGTGCCACACAAGCCATTTTTAACAGTGGCAATCCACTAAAATTCTCTAAATGACACCAAATCTAACCAAACGAAAACTTTAGGTATGGTTGCAGAGTAATTCTATAAATGCTATCTTGTCATGTAAAGAATACTCTTAATGGTTTTCCCTTAATTGCCTAGTTGGATAGATTGTATGGATATAACAGGACTGAATAGTTAGGCGAAAACATATTCAATGTCTACTATCCAGTCATCCTCATTGTTGTGTACATTTGTAGATAATGACATTCATGCATTCATTTCACATCTGGATTAGTATCATGATCCTTCAAATTTTCCTCCTGTAGGATGGTATGTAGAAGGAAATATCCACTAAATTAATTACAAAACTAGAGGAAAATTGTCAAAGTGTACTGGTGGGTCACTTGCCGAGCTGACTTCCTATCTTTTTTGGATACCTCCCAAAATGTAGGAATTGGCCATTTATATAGATTTGGTGGCACCCTTCTCATAGTATAAGGCAATTTGCACAAATAAACCTGCGAGTTGGTGAAAGTGGTCAAGGTCCATTGTTACCTTGTTGACTTGCACCTGTATTTGTAAAGACAAGTTGATGATCACAGCCAGATTGTCAATCCATGTAAAGTCTGGTATACCATCTTAGTAGCACTGATTACTATTCTGTAGTTTTTCAAGCATGAATCACTAAATCAGTTTATCTCAATTGATTACTTTGTGTAATTAGCTTAGGGATGCTTTTGTTGGATTTTGTACAACTTTGGAAGATATTATTCATTATATTTTATTGTACCTTCATTGTACTTGTTTGTACCTCCTAAGGGAGATGAACTTTATGTAAACAATTATGTAAACACATGAAATAATCAATGTAAGCCTTGGGGTGCAAAAGAAACAAATAAAAATATTAAATTTAAATTATTTATTGCCCCCAGGTGAAATCGGCCCAGTTAGGGAATTTTCCAGTTTTGCACTTGTATAAATAGGAAGCTAGTGCACCTCATTATCTCATTCACTCACTTAGCAAGTGCACATCACTTGGAGGAGGCTGATTTCGCATCACTTGAAGGAGGAAGCTTATTTGGGGCATCTACTTGTGAAAGATACTTTCACATTCTTTCTCTTTCTTTATTTGTACTCTGATCTCGGAATTATCATCTCTCTGCGAAGGTTGCTGGGTTTTCTCCCATTTGGGTTTCCCAGGTCAAACTCTGTGTTGTTGTTTTGTGCTTTGTCTTGCTTCTAGTGATCTTGGTAATGCATTTATGTTTTATGCTATGAATGTATGAAATTTAACATGGTATCTGAGCCATTCTAGAAGAAGCCATTGCCGAAGCATTGTCGGAACCCTATTGGAACTAGGGTTTCATCTTGTGAAGTCTCCAACCATTATTTTGGAGAAAAGAAGCCATAGGAATTTCGTTTTTTGTCAAGGCGCATCTATTGGTGAAAACAGAATTCAATTCCGTTAACTTTCATTTTTGACCTAGCTCCTGCTAGGGTTTTTGAACCAGATTTGAAATCAAGATGATTGGGATGAAGATTGAAGATCGTTTGGAAGGAGCCTCAAACTTCATCTCGTGGAAGTCTAGGGTTCTTCTATTCCTAGAAGAAAATGATCTCTTGCTATATGTAAATGAGAAGGTCCCTGGACCAGAAGCCAAAGAAGATAAATCCCGATGGAGGAAGAATGATGCTAAAGCAAGAAGGATTCTTGTGGATTCAGTGAGAGACCATTTGGTTCCTCAAATCTCAGGAAAGAAGAGTGCTAGGAAAATGTTCAAGACCATTATGAAGTTGTTTGAACACATTAGTCTAAATGTATCCATGACTTTGAGAAACCAGCTCTCAAATATGAAGATAGCAAAGTCAGAATCCATTGCCTCATACTTCTTGAGGATCACAGAACTCCTAGACAAGCTTAGCACTAGTGGAGATCCTATTAGTGATAAGGAGCTTGTCCTCCACACTTTAAATGGTCTTCCACCATCATGGGAGTCCTTTATCCAAAGCATAAGTGGTAGATCCAAACTACCAAAGTTTGATAAGCTTTGGGCAGATTGCACTTAGGAAGAGACCAGGATTGCAGCACGTCAAAGACTCCATGGCCATGGCACTCAACCTGAGGAGAACCAAGCTTTTGTTTCTCATGCCACGAAAGGTAAGGGAAAGGTAGAAAGTTCCATAACCACAAGCGCCAAGATAGGAGACCAAGTCCTCGCCTAGATCAAAAGGAGAAGAAGGACAGATCTCAAGTTCAATGCTATAGGTGTAGAAAATATGGACACTACGCAAATAGCTGTCAAAGTTCAAGTAAAAGGAAGCATGAAGCCTCAACTGTTGATGTAGAAGAGGATCATCGCAAGAAGCAAAGGGATGATGATCGTTCGGAGTTCCTCTTCTAGAAGTTCCAGAATGCAAGAACATAGATCTCTTATGGTTCCCACAAGAAGGCAGTGGGGGCCCACACACCAAAACAATAAGAGATAAGTATTTTGTTTTATTACTTACATAGATCTATTTTTTGTCTTATATGTTTTTTATACGCAGATCTAATCTATTGAGCAGTTGATATAGTTTACCCTGTTATATTATGCATATGAGCTACACAACATTTCATGAAGTTAGTCTAGATGATATCTCCCTCCTACATGCTTAGGGTAGTGCACACTCTTGATGGCATGGTCTAGTGGAGATAACAGACATCTAGATACTTCCCAGAAGTGTTTGTTAGACATGTTCATGATTGTTGTCATTGATCATCAGTCGGGATTTAACTTGTAAAGAAAAGACCATGTGATTTGGCCTACAAGAGAAGACTTGTTCCGATGGACATATGAATCCCGTTGATGTTCAGCAAGAAGCTTCCTGGAATATGACTCTCAGCCTAGAAGGATGACCTCAGAGGAAGCTTTCATAGAAGTGAAACCAGAAGTAAGCCACCTTCAGATATTTGGCTGTCCAATCTTTATACATGTGCCCAAGTTGGAGCCTTCAGGAAAGAAAGGAACCTTAGTGGGATACAGTGAGTCTTCAAAGACTTACAGAATCTACATCCCAGGGTCTAGACAGATTGAAGTCAGTAGGGATGTGACCTTTGAAGAAGAATTAACTGTCAGGAAAGGCAGAGGATCAGACATGGAGATCAATGATGAAATGATAAATCCAAAGGAGATGAGATCATCTCCCCCTCTAGTTGAAGAGGGAGTTAGCAAAAAAGGATGAACCTATCGATTCCATAGATCCAGTTGATATCCCTAGAAATGTTGTAGGTCAGAAAAGACCTAGATGGGCACAACAGACACTGCAGGATGCAGAGGGGCATGAAGCTCCACATGATGCTTTCAAAGGAAGCAAAAGACCTCAGAGGTTCTCTAGTTATGTGGCACTGATGAGCAACATTATTGATTCAGAACCCACTACTTACGAAGAAGCATCTAAACATCAAGTTTGGAAGGATGCCATGATGGAAGAATATCAATCCATCATGAAGAATGATGTGTGGGAAGTTGTGCCGAGACCTGAGGAAAAGTCAGTAGTGACTTCTAAATGGCTATACAAGATCAAGCATGGAGCAGATGGCAGTGTTGAGAAATACAAGGCCAGATTTGTAGCCAGAGGATTCTCTCAGAAAGAGGGAGTCGATTATGATGAGACTTTTGCTCCTGTGGCCCGATATACTTCCATCAGATCCATTATCGTGATTGCTTCAACTATGGGATGGAAGTTGCATTAGATGGATGTGAAGACAGCCTTTCTCAATGGTGTTATTGAGGAAGAAGTTTACATCGAGCAGCCAGATGGGTTTATTGTCCAAGGAAAGAAGTCTCATGTATGCAGACTGAAAAAGGCATTGTATGGCCTCAAGCAAGCACCCCGTGCTTGGTATGGACGAATAGATGGATTCCTGGTGAGCTTGGGATTTTCCAAGAGTGATGCATGCCCCAACCTTTACTACAAGGTTGTAGATGATGAGCCACTGATTCTGGTATTATATGTTGATGACTTGTTTCTCACAGGAAATGAGAAACTCATTGTATGGTGTAAGAAGAATCTCGCCTCTGAGTTTGAAATGAAAGATCTTGGATTGATGCATTACTTCCTGGGATTAGAAGTATGGCAGAGGCAGAAAGAGATTTTCCTAGGACAAGGAAAATACACCATTGATATATTGAAGAGATTCAGAATGTTGGACTGCAAGTTCATGGCTACTCCGATGGATGCAAATTGGAAGAAGTTGAGAGATTCTACTTCAGATTCTGATTTGTTTGATCCCACCATTTATCGCTAGTTGATTGGGTCATTGATGTATCTGACCAACACTAGACCAGATATATGTTTTGCTGCGAATGCCCTCAGTCAGTTCATGTGCGAACCAAGGCAGATTCGCTGGATTGCTGCAAAACACGTGCTCAGATACTTACGTGGCATTGTGGGATATGGAATGAAGTATGCTTCAGATGGTGATGTGATATTGCAAGGGTTTACAGACTCAGATTGGGCCGGATGTGTTGCAGATCAGAAGAGTACTGTTATCACATATATAGTAGTCGGGCTACCATACATTATTTTTTTGATTCCAGTACACTATTCAGCCAATTCCCTTACATTGAGATGCTGAGATGAGCATCTATATGGATCACTATCAGATTATGGGCAACAATTTTATTCCCCATACCATCACTGAGTTTCAGGACACTCAGAGAGATGACCGATGTAGTTATTTAGCCATTTATACAAAGCAGTCAGTATTGCACAGAGTTATAGCAGCAGTTTCATAGGACAGATGTTGGTTCAGATGATGAACATTCAGGTATATGACTTAGCAGGTATATTTTGGTGTTATGGTTATATTGCTTTTATATTTGTTCTTGTAGCATGTCTTAGCATTAGGTCTCATGATCTGGCGATCATATAGATATGTGGACTTGGTTTTGTATATATATATATATATATCATTGTCCCCACTCAGACTTAGAAGTTCTTGACCTATACTCATCGGTATTACCCTCCTTAGGGAGATTAGAGGTGATCATTCCCACCATACTTTGGCTTGCTAGTGTTGGTCTCATTATTCACTATCTTCATCCATCCATGACCTACCCAGTTTGTTCATTACCTTGACTTATTACTTGACTAGTGGCATGGAGGACTTTTCCCCATTGTAGCTTCTGTATTGGATGAGCCTCATTCTTTATTGTGTCTCGGCCCTGAGTTGGTGACAAAACTTGCCTTTGGTGAGTTGGATTATTTCCCCTAGTCACTAAAGATGTTGTTGGCTAAACCTGAAACAGATAGTGCTGCCATGAATGCAAATTATGAAAAGGAAAATGTTATATCTATTGTGAAAAGCCAAATGAATATGGCAAAGAAATACCAAATGTTATATCTATTGTTAAATGTAAATACCTAGGTAAACAAGCTGTCTAAAGACACACCTGGAAGTGCTCAGGTAACCAAGTGCCTTAAAAACACACCTGTAGCAAGAAGCCTATGAAATGTAAATCTATGCAATGTGTTTATAAACACACATTGATCAAAGGCTATGGAAATTAAAGGCCCAAAAAACAATGGAAGTTAAACTCTATATCAAAAAGATTGCTGGCCTCATTTGTATTATGGATTGTGAGCATCTGCCAAGGTGAATAAACACTCTTTGAACAACTTACCCATTTGTGAGACACCGCCATTCCCTGTGTTATTGCTTGTCCACTATATGCTATGGTGTGTATTCCCTTTTCCGTATCCAAAGTGTCATAGTGTTAAGTCAGTAAGTCATCCCTTAGCCTAGCCATTTTTATTTTAGCCTTCACCCTTCACTAGCAAATTGTTCACAACTATGAAGTGAGTATGGTCTGAGTAATAATAATAATTATTGACCTTATATATTTGGATTTAGATCGCTAGTAATGATTACTTTTTGTTATAATTGCTATTTGAATGGATTGTAAAGCATGTTTTAACCTTTGACACCTTGTAGCAGTTTGATGACAGTTTGAGTTATATTTTGGTCATGTTGACTTGGTCAAACCCAATTTGACCAGAAGTCAACCACAGGACATGAGGAGGCAGACCTTAGATGCTACAGAGATATTATATATGGTCTGGTACAGGTCACCATGATGGTTCTATGCAGTGGTTTTAGGCTTATGATGATGATTTGTGCTTTCCAACACTTTTACAGATTATTATTATTTGGTCTGAGGGATATGATGAGTATTTATTTTTGACCATGTAGAGGTCTATATGGTGTATGAGTACACATCTTAGATGGATTTGGGCCTTCTGAGTCCAATGGGATAGTCTGTTTTCAGTTCCAGGCAGTTACAGTGATTATTAGCCTCAGTTGGCTATCCTAGTGCAGTTTTGGCCTATCAGAGTAGTGATGAGATTTGATAGGATCACCTAGGGCACTGTGCATGGAGGGGGTGGTCCAGCCACTTGTTATTACCATATTACCCCCCTTCCAGACACATTGGTGAGCTTACCTTGACAACGCAGGCACTCTAGGATGCAGTTTGGGTAGTTTCACACTTCCCAATGCAGTCCAGAAATGGTGAAAATGGCTATAGAGGAATTTGATTTGGGCTACTGAGGCAAGGTTGTGGCATGGGATAATGATTGATGATGAGTGGGATGTCTTCCACACCACCTCCAACAGTTTCAGCTTCCAGTGGGACCCACACCCATCACTTTTGGTATTTTATGATGATTTTTGGAGCCTTCCCAGGCTCACGACTTTCCCAAAGAGGCACGGTTTGGTGCTTAGATGATTATTTTGATGACATTGTGCTATGAGGATTGACCAAGGGTGTTAGAAATTACCCCTTGGAC
Organism: Larix kaempferi; assembly: GCA_027924585.1. Lineage (NCBI taxonomy): Eukaryota > Viridiplantae > Streptophyta > Pinopsida > Pinales > Pinaceae > Larix > Larix kaempferi. Next base: position 6,339,541 of record BSBM01001219.1, on the reverse strand, counting down.
CCACCATGAGCTATTTCTGTTTTATCATTGACATTTGGTGGGACCCCCCTATTATGGGTGGTTTGTCCATTATTATATTGTATTATTGAGTTGATCCATGTATGGTATTGTTGAGCTCATCTCAACCATTGATTAGATCATTTGATCTTTTAATCTTAGCCACTCATTCAAAATGTGGTTAGGATTATGGCCTCTCTCCATCCTATTTAAAGGAGAGAGCTTCTCATTGTAAAGGGACTTTTGGCTCTAGATTATTGGAATAGAAAAATACTATTGCATCTATCTCGTGTTGTGGTGAATGCTTTTGGAGTTCGTTCGTTGATTCTTCCTTTGCACTGGGTTTTTGGAGATATTGTCTTGCTATCTTTTGTACCATGTTTTTGTCATCTACAGGTGGAGGCCGAATTGGTTCAAAGAGGACGCATTGGTAGGGGAAGACTCTCCCTGCTTCTTCTTTGGGTTTCTTCGTCGGTAACAGGGAGTATTACTGTCCTAGGACCTTCTATTTCATGTTATCATCGCTTTTCACTTGTATTTCCTCCATTGTTGCTCAACTGATTGAAATCGCTTTCCTTGGTTGACAGGAAGAGGAGGTCGTACTTGTGGGCTAGGGCATCATTTCGGCAAGCAAAATCAACAATTTCTCATTTGATCTCTAAGGGAGTCTTCATCAACAACAAGGCATCTTCATCCATCACTGAGGTATGATCTTAAGGTAATTTCTCATTCCATGATCTATCCATTTGTCTAAGTTACTTAAAACCCTCATATTTCAAACCCTCATTTTGCAATTTTTCAGATCTAGCAAGATCTACTTGGCTTTTGGGTATAAAATTTAAAACCCACCTCTATAGCATCCACGACAATTCAGATCTATAGTTTGGTGTGGATTGGCCTTCATCCGACCCATTTCCCAAGGCAAAATAGTCTCCCCAAGGGAGGTCGCACTTCCTAGGAGGGGTGAGTTTGCTAAGATCTAGCACCTGGGTAGGTGAGATCCTCCTTGATCCTTCATCTACACATTTGATAACCTACCCCTAGTGTGTCGCTTCAGTGATTTTCACCTTGTGGGCCCCATTCCTCATTTTGAGGGTTGAGTCCCACTTGGGTCACCTTGTGATACATTTCAATCTCAGATCTACTGAGATCTAGCCATTGGATGAACCTAACTTTTGAGACCCACCTAGCTTTACACCTCAACATCCCTGATCTGTAGTTTGGTGGACATCCGACTCCATTTGGCCCACTTTCCAAGGCACTGATTTTCTCCAAGCTAATTCGACTTTCTTGGATTGTTGAGTTAGCTTGTGGTTTGATCTTTGTCTTGCATGCTTGAACACCTAAACATTGTCATATCCATTCATCAAGCTTATCGTTGGTACTGGTTAGCCCCAATTTGGTCCCTAACTACTCTACATTGGACATGGTTCCCAAAGCAGTGGATTTTCTCATATTTGACTAGTGCCCTAATCTTAGATCTGGTTTTACATCTCATAAGTCACTCACATAACCAAGTTGGACCAAATCGACATTGCTTAAACCTCTTGATCCAACCCCTTACTCATCTTGTGATTTCATCCATAGATCTTGGGTTTACCATACACGTTGGTATCGGGTTTACCATTTAGCCATTTATACAGAGCAGTTAGTATTGTCCAGAGTTACAGCAGCAGTTTCAGAGGACAGATGTTGGTTCAGATGATGAGCATTCAGGTATATGACTTAGCAGGTATATTTTGGTGTTATGGTTATATTGCTTTTATATTCGTTCTTGTAGCATGTCTTAGCATTAGGTATCATGATCTAGCGATCATATAGATATGTGGACCCGGTTGTACTTATATATATATATTTATATATATATATATATATATATATATATATATATCATTGTCCCCACTCAGACTTAGAAGTTCTTGACCTATACTCATCAATTTTACCCTCCTTAGGGAGATTAGAGGTGATCATTCCCACCATACTTTGGCTTGCTAGTGTTGGTCTCATTATTCACTGTCTTCATCTATCCATGACCTACCCAGTTTGTTCATTACCTTGACTTATTACTTGACTAGTGGCATGGAGGACTTTTCCCTGTTGTAGCCTCTGTATTAGATGAGCCTCCTTGTTTATTGTGTCTCGGCTCTAAGTTGGTGACAAAACTTGCCTTTGGTGAGTTGGATTATTCCCCCTAGACACTAAAAATGTTGTTGGCTAAACCTGAAACAAATAGTGCTGCCATGAATACAAATTATGAGAAGGAAAATGTTATATCTATTGTGAAAAGCCAAATGAATCTGGCAAAGAAATATCAGATGTTATATCTATTGTCAAATGTAAATACCTAGGTAAACAAGTTGTCTAAAGACACACCTAGAAGTGCCCAGGTAAACAAGCGCTTTAAAAACACACCTGCAGCAAGAAGCCTGTGAAATGTAAATCTATGCAATGTGTTTATAAACACACATAGATCAAAGGCTATGGAATTTAAAGGCCCAAAAAGCAATGGAACTTAAACTCTATATCAAAAAGATTGCTGGCCTCATTTGTATTATGGATTGTGAGCATCTGCCAAGGTGAATAAACACTCTTTGAACAACTTACCCATTTGTGAGACACCGCCATTCCTTGTGTTATTTCTCGTCCACTATATGCTATGGTGTGTATTCCCTTTTCCATATCCAAAGTGTCACAGTGTTAGTCAGTAAGTCATCCCTTAGCCTAGCCATTTTTATTTTAGCCTTCACCCTTCACTAGCAAATTGATCACAACTATGAAGTGAGTATGGTCTTGAAAGTCTGGTCTGAGTAATAATAATAATTAATGACCTTATATATTTGGATTTAGATCACTAGTAATGATTGCTTTTTGTTATAATTGCTATTTGAATGGATTGTAAAGCATGTTTTAACCTTTGACACCTTGCAACAGTTTGAGTTATATTTTGGTCATGTTGACTTGGTCAAACCCAGTTTGACCAGAAGTCAACCACAAGACGTGAGGTGGCAGATCTCAGATGATACAGAGATATTATATATGGTCTGGTACAGGTCACCATGATGGTTCTATGCAATGGTTTCAGGCTTATGATGATGATTTGTGCTTTCCAGCACTTTTACAGATTATTATTATTTGGTCTGCAGGATATGATGAGTATTTATTTTTGACCATGTTGAGGTCTATATGGTGTATGAGTACACATCTTAAATGGATTTGGACCTTCTGAGTCCAATGGGACAGTCTGTTTTCAGTTCCGGGCAGTTACAGTGATTATTAGCCTCAGTTGCCTATCCTAGTGCAATTTTGGCCTATCAGAGGCCCTGCTAGAGCAGTGATGAGATTTGATGGGTTCACCTAGGGCGTTGTGAATGGAGGGGGTGTCCAGCCATTTGTTATTACCATATTACCCCCCTACCAGACACACTGGTGAGCTTACCTTGACAACACAGGCACTCCAGGAGGCAGTTTGGACAGTTTCACACTTCCCGAGGCAGTCCAGAAATGGTGAAAATGGCTACAGAGGAATTCGATTTGGGCTATTGAGACAAGGTTGTGGCATGGGATAATGATTGATGATGAGTGGGATGTCTTCCACACCTTCTCCAATAGTTTCAGCTTCCAGTGGGACCCACACCTATCACTTTTGGCATTTTATGATGATTTCTGGAGCCTTCCAAGGCTCACGACTTTCCCAAAGAGGCACGATTTGGTGCTTAGATGATTATTTTGATGACATTGTGCTATGAGGATTGACCAAGGGTGTTAGAAATTACCCCTTGGACCCACCATGAGCTATTTCTTGTGTTTTATCATTGACATTTGGTGGGACCCCCCTATTATGGGTGGTTTGTCCATTATTATATTGTATTATTGAGTTGATCCATGTATGGTATTGTTGAGCTCATCTCAACCATTGATTAGATCATTTGATCTTTTAATCTTAGCCACTCATTCAAAATGTGGTTAGGATTATGGCCTCTCTCCATCTTATTTAAAGGAGAGAGCTTCTCATTGTAAAGGGACTTTTGGCTCTGGATTATTGGAATAGAAAAATACTATTGCATCTATCTCGTGTTGTGGTGAATGCTTTTGGAGTTCGTTCGTTGATTCTTCCTTTGCACTGGGTTTTTGGAGATATTGTCTTGCTATCTTTTGTACCATGTTTTTGTCATCTACAGGTGGAGGCCGAATTGGTTCAAGGAGGACGCATTGGTAGGGGAAGACTCTCCCTGCTTCTTCTTTGGGTTTCTTCGTCGGTAACAGGGAGTATTACTGTACTAGGACCTTCTATTTCATGTTATCATCGCTTTTCACTTGTATTTCCTCCATTGTTGCTTAACTGATTGAAATCGCTTTCCTTCGTTGACAGGAAGAGGAGGTCGTACTTGTGGGCTAGGGCATCATTTCGGCAAGCAAACTCAACAATTTCTCATTTGATCTCTAAGGGAGTCTTCCTCAACAACAAGGCATCTTCATCCATCACTGAGATATGATCTTAAGGTAATTTCTCATTCCATGATCTATCCATTTGTCTAAGTTACTTAAAACCCTCATAATTTCAAATCCTCATTTTGCAATTTTTCAGATCTAGCAAGATCTCCTTTGCTTTTGGGTATAAAATTTAAAACTCACCTCTATAGCATCCACGACAATTCAGATCTATAGTTTGGTGTGGATTGGCCTTCATCCGACCCATTTCCCAAGGCAAAATAATCTCTCCAAGGGAGGTCGCACTTCGTAGGAGGGGTGAGTTTTCTAAGATCTAGCACCTGGGTAGGTGAGATCCCACTTGATCCTTCATCTACACATTTGATAACCTACCTCTAGTGTGTCACTTCAGTGATTTTCACCTTGTGGGCCCCATTCCTCATTTTGAGGGTTGAGCCCCACTTGGGTCACCTTGTGATACATTTCAATCTCAGATCCACTGAGATCTAGCCATTGGATGAACCTAACTTTCGAGACCCACCTAGCTTTACACCTCAGCATCCTTGATCTGTAGTTTGGTGGACATTCGACTCCATTTGGCCCACTTTCCAAGGCACTGATTTTTTCCAAGCTAATTCGACTTTCTTGGATTGATGAGTTAGCTTGTGGTTTGATCTTTGTCTTGCATGCTTGAACACCTAAATACTGTCATATCCATTCATCAAGCTTATCTTTGGTACTGGTTAGCTTCAATTTGGTTCCTAACTACTCTGCATTGGACACAGTTCCCAAGGTAGTGGATTTTCTCATATTTGACTAGTACGCTAATCTTAGATTTGGTTTTACATCTCATAAGTCACTCACATAACCAAGTTGGACCAAATCGACATTGCTTAAACCTCTTGATCCAACCCCTTACTCATCTTGTGATTTCATCTATAGATCTAGGGTTTACCATACACCTTATGTACTTCATCCATACTTGATTTGATCTGGTGTCTTGGTTTGATCTCTCTTATCGGGAGTAGATCTGGGTCTCTCCCTTTGTTGTCTTGGGCTAGATAACATAAAGTGTAGATTGCCTCGATTGGTGTGACAACCATCCATTGGCAGTCGAGGCTATCTTGGTTGCACCTCTTTGGTTGCCCATCCCCTCTGCCATCCATCTTGGATCCCCTCATTTGTTTCTCTGTCGGCCCAGCTTGTGCAAACTTCTTCTCTCTCCGTGGCCCTCTGCAACAGCCTGCTGCTCCCGCGTGAAAGAGTCTACTTCCGAGCCCTTCTTTCCTGTTCGCGACCCTCTGCAACAACCTGCTGCTCCCCTTAACCCCGAGCCGTCGACTTCCAAGCCCTTCTTTCCCCTCCGCGGCCCTCTGCAACAGCTTTCTGCTTCCCTTAATCCCGAGCCTTCTGCCATATTCACGTTTCCCTCTTCCGCGCGTTCGAATCTCAGTAACGTCAGCGATCTCAGCTTATTCGTGTTGAAGGCAAGATTTCTACCCGCGAACTGAGAAACCCGTGTGAAAGAGTCGAACAGGGAATCCGCGAACAGTGAAACCCGCGTGAAAGAGAACAATTGTGCAAGTGAAGCTGTCGGAAATTTAAAGTCTGAGCTGTCGAGAGAGAAGCCAGAACAGAGTTGAGCGGTGCTAAGAGAACAAGCCATCAATTCAAGAGAAATACGCAGCCGCCAGAGTCTGCATGAGAATCAAAAGAGGAAAAGATGAGATTACTGCTCTCAAGTCCAGATCAGGCCACCGCTGGAATTAGGAGTTAGTTGGTAGTAAGCTGATCGAATAGGAAAAAACAAATTCGTTTTCCTGCTGTCTTCTTTTGCATTGAGTAGCCGCAAGTTCCGATTAAAGACCAAGCCGTGAATTTAAGCCACCATCTCTGGATTTAAAGCGCAGTGAATTGAAGGGATTACTGGACTGTCAGCAAAGAGGTAAACACATGGAGGACACGAAAAACAACGAGGATTCAAACCCCAAAACCAACGAATTCAGTAATAGAGGCTAATTTCAATATTTTAATCAATGCAACCAAAACCAGGGGTCAATTTACAGCGCGACTAGCATAGCCATGGAGTTGGATTTCTCCTTTTGGACAACCCAGGTGAAACAATTGCTACGAAAAATGGAAATTCTTGAAATAGAAAATGGCAAAGTCCATTCACAAATACACACCCTTTCTGCTAGAGTTTTGAAGGTGGAAGGGGATAATTTATCTCTCAAGAAGATATTACATGAAAGGAAAGAACATGAAACCCTCCACCCTCCAAATGATGCGTTACATGCAGAAATTCTCGATCTCAAGAGCAAGCAAGAAGAAATCCGATCCCAACAGGCCACTTCAAACATGAAACAGAGACACATATCAATTCTTGGGCACAGGTTGTTCGGGGGAAGGATAAAACCCCCCCCATTGCAGCAGTTGAGGAGGTGGTACAAGCAAAACTTGTGGAAGAATGCACCAAACGGGCAAGGGAATTGAATCTCAAGGTGAGAGATCTTCCCTTAACTCACCCCTCTCCAGGCCCGATGGAAGTGGGGGCTAGTTTCCTTCGGGATACCCTTAGCCTCCCCGATATAGCTCTTGATAGAGCATGGCTAGGTTAAGACTCTACTCTCTTCCTCAAATTTCGGACAGCAAACGATCAACTCCGCACCCTCAAGGCTAAGCGAAAATTGTTCTCTCTTCCCAACAAGATCTTCTTAGATGAGGACCTCACTAGAGCACAGGTTGTGGAGCTCAAACATTCCAGAGAACAGGTTATTGTGGCACAACAGGCAGGGAAATGGGCAATTATCAAGAATCTTCGAGCAGTTATTTGGGACTCCTTTCCACCTGGGTGGGAACCCCGAGCTAGAGGTTCCAAATGACGGGCCCGTCTGGGGAGACGACAAGGTACAGGCATCTCTATCCACTGTTGGAATGGCAATGGATCTTTCTGGTCATCGCCAGGACTCTTGTATGATGCTCTCGATTTAGCAGACATCCTCTTCATGACCGAGACACGTGCGAGCCCTGTTCGGCCCCTCCCAGATATTACAGGTTACCACTAGTTCTCAGTCTGCAGACAGGAGACGAGGAGCTCAGGAGGAGTCAGAGGATCAGGTGGAGTTGCTTGTTTGGCTAAGGACTCCTTCTGAGACAGGATTTCTTTGGTAGCTAAGATGAGTTTGCCAGGTTTATGTGGATTAGGATTGGTGTTGGAGTTTCTCCTCTGAGGGACATCTACATTGTTGTTTGTTACTTTCCTCCAGCTTCTTCACCATTTGCCATCCATAGTGGCCCTAATGGGGACCCCTTTATAGACTTGTACACCAGCATCACTCAGTACTCTGTTGATGGTGACTTCAATGCTCGTACTAGGAACCCCCAGATCCCTCTCTACGATCGGTCAGAGGATGTGTTATGTACCCAGGGGATTGACCCAACTTCAATTGGACTTCACCGGATTTCAGAAGATGCTTTGGGCCCCACTACAGTTTATGGTAAGCATCTATTGTAGTTGAGGGAATCTCAGGAGTTGCTGATTCTAAATGGTCTTCCCTGTTTTTCGGACTCTCGCTTCTTCACTTGTTGACCACATGGTGGGGGTGCGAGCGTAGTTGATTATGTCCTCACCATCCAGAACTTGCTCCCTTTTGTTTGTCACCTCACAGTCTCCCCCATCCCTCTTGCTGACCACGCACTTCTGTTGTTCTCTCTCCGATTTGTCCTCCCCCTCCCACCTCATACCCTGTCTCGGGGCCCACCTCGGACCATCTTTCGTTTCGATGAAGGAGACCCGGACACCTTCTCTTCGACCCTGAGCCAGATACTCCCGTCAGAGACTCAGTTCTCCTTGCTTGACTTTGCTTCCACTAAATACACCTGTCTTTCATCTGCCATTTGGGAAGCAGCACTCAAATCCTTCCCCCACTCCACTCGCTCTGCTTCCATCTTCCCAAAAGTTGGATTATGTCCCATGAACTAATGGTATGATGAGGAATGCAAAACTCTACATCGAGAGCTTCGATCTGCTTCCCACTCTTATCCCTCCTATTCAGACCTCAAAGCTTCTTATCGCCGCCTCCTCCGTCGCAAGAAACGACTCTTTGTCTCTCAGAAAAGACGGGAACTGTCCGCTCTCCTTACTTATTCCCCTAAACATTTCTGGCGTACCATCCTTCCTTGACGCTCCCCTCTCCCATCTGACCTTGATCCTATATCCATGTTTTCCCACACTTCCAATCTTTATGATATTCCCAGACAAGCCCAAATCCAGGTTACCTCTTCACCCCCCTCCTGTTGCTTATTCTCAACCAGGGATATTAAAGAGGCCACTTGGATGATGAACAACAGCAAAGCAACAGATGAGGAAGGATACCAAGTAGAGTTCTTTAAGCACGGTTTTTGTGCTTTGGTTGGATACCTGGCTGATCTTTTTAACCATGTAGTCCATGAGGGTTTCCCACCGGCATGGTCACATCACATCATCCATCCGATTCATAAATCAGGTCCCAGTTTAGATCCCAATAACTACAGAACGATCATGGTGGGCCACACGTTCTCGAAGTTGTATGCTACCGTTCTCCATAGGAAGCTCTCCAGTGACCTTGAGCAGAGACACCTCAGGGCTAGGGGGCAAGCAGGTTTCTGACCGACTCACCAGACCATTGACCACATCTTCACTCTGCGCACCATGATTGAGGAAGCCCGACACCGCTCTTCGAAGGTCTACTGTTGCTTTGTAGATTTTCGAAAAGCTTTTGACTTTGTTCTTAGGGAAGCCCTATTCCAGCGACTCAGAGATATTGGCATCTCTGCAACCCTATTGACAGCTATTATGCGCCTATATGAGTGTTCTCGGTCGTCTTCGCACAGCCCATGGGATGTCTGATTTCATTCGGAGTACTATTGGGGTCAAACAGGGATGTCCACTATCTCCGACCCTGTTTGGGATTTACATTGATGAGTTGGAGGCATTTCTACACGAGCATATCCAGGACACGGATGGTTGTCTTCTTCACCAGGTTTTGATATCTATTCTACTCTTTGCTGACGATGTGGTCCTCCTATCCTCATCCTCAAAAGGATTATAGAGGCAGCTGGATGCCTTAGCTCTGTTTTGTGATCTTCGACGGTTAACAGTCAACCTGGGTAAAAGCAAGGTTATGATCTTCAATGGAGTGAAGTAAACTTCGGACTTTCACTTCTTCTTCAGAGGAAAGGAGATTGAGATCACCAGCACCTATACTTACTTGGGGGTGCAATTCTCATGCCCTCGCTTCAGTTTGCGACCTGCTCTTCAGCCTCTGATCAACAAAGGTTATGGATCATTAGCCCTTCTTGAGAGACAGTGCTTCCGACATCACTTCCAGGACATCTCGTCCAAGATGAGCCTCATGGACACCTTGATCCGTCCCATTGTTCTATATGGCTCGGAGATATGGGGGCCATCTTTACTTGAGTTAGACTGGGCCTCAGTTGAGAGAGTCCAGACCCTTCTTCTTCGCCGCATTATTAGATGTAAACAGACAGTACCTCAGCACATCATCCTTGCTGAGTTCGGAGCTCAACTCTTCAGGCTCGAGACGGTTTTCAGTTTGATCTCACTCTTGCACCATGTCCGCGGCTTTGCAGACTCGGTGGAGGGCAGAGACCGGTACCCTTACCTAGCATACTGCTCTTCTAAGGCTATTGCCCGTTCTATCCATTCGGGTCGGACCCGATGTTGGTTTACAGAGGTTTCAAATCTCCTAGAGGCAGTGGGTATTCAAGTGGATCATCTCCCCCCTTTCCGATATTCATTGGATGCTCCTGGACACCTTTTACCCATTAGACAGAAACTGAACAGGACCATCCGGGAAGACATCTACAGGCAGTTCGTCCAGATCACATGGGTCAATCCTCCGGGAGGGTTACGCCCAAAGATGGCCTTTTACGCTGAACACTTCCTGGAGCTGAGAGACGGGCTCATTGTTCGACCCCAGTATACGTTTCATCACTGGATGCATGCTCTTCGCATCCCTCTAGGCCAATTCAGAGTCGGTTCTCATAGACTTCGGGTAGAGACGGGCCACTAGATTGATAGACCAGATAGAATCTGTCAAGTATGTCACCTACAGGAAGTGGAGACCGAGGCGCACTTCATTTTTAGATGCCCCAGCTACTACGAGATCAGAGGACGGTTCTATTGTTTGTTTAGAGACTCTCAGACTGTCACCGAGTTTTTCAGGTACCCCGATCAGAGATGTTTGGCTCTCTACATGCACGAGGCTCTCAGATTCCGAGCGCATATTCTTCAACCTCCCATCGGATCGAACCCCACGCAGAAGATCACGTCATTTTTTAGGGTATTACTTTCAGACAGGGGCACCAAGAGACCGATCGATATCAGTACACTCTAGAACAGTGAAGATCTATGGGACCTCACCTCGACCCACGAGATCTCAGTAGCAGACTCATCGCAGACTCCGTCCCGAGAGACGGGCTAGATCCTCCAGACCTTAGCAACGTACAAACCCCCCCAGGCAACGAGTTTGTGGGCATTTTGCACTCTCTACTAGCCTTTCATCAGGACAACAGACTTTGTTGAGTTTTCTTCAATCCTCTTCTTTCAGCCTCGGATGTTAGGAGAGATGGGTCGGATCCTCAGACCCTTTTGCTCCTGGATCTTTTCCGCTAGGACATCTCCGCCCCATTGTGGGTTTTCTAGATTCGCGTCTGTAGTCAAAGCTCTCTTACTTCAGTCTTGTTCACTTTTGTTCACTCTTTCTTTTCTTTCTTCGTGCATTGTACCTTTTATAGGAGACCGTTTGGTTCTCCCGCTTTGTACGGACATCATTGTAATCAACAGTCTCTTTGACCTACTTTGTGGTCATTAGTTGGACATTAATATAATTATCTTATCTTATTTAGGGGCAACTACAAGTTAGGTGATAACAAGTACCTCTGGATGTTGCTTCAGTTTGGGTTCTATAGTTATTTATTGGTGCAGCAGGAAGCAGAACTCGGTAGCACTCAGTACTGCAGAGGCCAAGTACATGGCTGCTAGCACAGCAGCTCGAGAAACAGTTTGGCTTTGTAAACTCCCGACAGGATTGTTCGGCCAGATTCCAGAGCCGACCGTGATTCACTGTGATAACTAGAGCTATGTGCAGATTTCAGTGAATCTTGTATTTCACAACATGTCAAAGCATATTGAGATTCGATATCACTTCATTCGTGATAAGGTGCAGAAAGGTGCAGTTGAGTTACAGTACATGCCGACAGATGATCATACTGCAGATGTTCTCACCAAGGCTCTTCCTAGGGTGAAGTTCGAATACTTTCACGAAAGACTTGGAGTCGAAGAGAACGTATCCCTCCTTGAGAGGGAAAGATGACATTGAGATGCTTGCCCTGCTTTTCCTAGGCGCCTCTGCAATCCAGTTACTCAGCCAGATATGGGAGAAATCCCATAGGCAGATGAGTAGGACAGTCAGCAGTTGGCCGGGTCACCCAGGTACCTTTTGCAGTCCAGTTACTCAGCCAAAAATGGGACAAAACCGATAGGCAGATGAGTAGGACAGTTAGCAGTTGGTTGGGTTCACACTGGTGCTTCTGCAGTCCGATTACTCAGCCAGATATGGGAGAAATCCCATAGGCAGATGAGTAGGACAGTCAGCAGTTGGCCGTGTGGTTGCACAGGTGCCTCTACAGTCCAGGTACTGAGCCAGATATGGGAGAAATCCCATAGGCATAAGAGTCGGACAGTCAGTAGATGGTCGTGCCCTTTTGCTCGTCTGAGATCTCAGCCAGGTATGGGAGGACCCCATTGGTAGATGAGACAGACAAGTAGCAAATTGTATAGTAGAGATGGTACAACTGATAATCTCAGATATCCAGGATTGAGTGATTCTCCTGGACTCACCGAAGGACCGGTGAAGATGATGCACAGAGACTATGTGGACAACCTTCAGTACGCATAGAGATGGTGGAGACAGTGTAGAGTACAAGATGAAACCCAAATGATCGTGATGCAGATGAACACCGAAGAATACCTTCCTCGTTGAGAGGGAGTGTTGGATTTTGTACAACTTCGGAAGATATTATTCATTATATTTTATTGTACCTTCATTGTACTTGTTTGTATCTCCTAAGGGAGATGAAATTTATGTAAACAATTATGTAAACACATAAAAGAATCAATGTAAGCCTTGGGGTGCAAAAGAAACAAATAAAAATATTAAATTTAAATTATTTATTGTCCCCAGGTGAAGTCGTCCCAGTTAGGGAATTTTTTTGTTTTGCACTTGTATAAATAGGAGGCTAGTGCACCTCATTATCTCATTCACTCACTTAGCAAGTGCACATCACTTGGAAGAGGTTGATTTCGCATCACTTGAAGGAGGAAGCTTATTTGGGGCATCTACTTGTGAAAGATACTTTCACATTCTTTCTCTTTCTTTATTTGTACTCTGATCTCGGAATTATCATCTCTCTGCGAAGGTTGCTGGGTTTTCTCCCATTTGGGTTTCCTAGGTCAAACGCCGTGTTGTTGTTTTGTGCTTTGTCTTGCTTCTAGTGATCTTGGTAATGCATTTATGTTTTATGCTATGAATGTATGAAATTTAACAACTTTGTGTACCAACCTTAATTCATTAAAGGTATTCCACTTGCTACTCCACACTTTAAACTTCTTCCTTGCTGGAGCACATAATTTACTGGAGTACTTGCTGGCCAACCCACATATTTATTTTATCATGGTCTATATCTCTTGGAAAACTCATTCTCTGGGTGTTCCATCTTAATCATATTGTTGTGCTATACTACTGCTAACCTTTTTCATGTGAATGTTGGTTTGCTGGTCTTGTTCATGAACAAATGTTGATCTGCAAGTTTCCTCCAAATAGAAGGTTCTATATATTTCGTATTTCTGAACCAGAGATAGCAGCTTGCTATCGAGTTGAGGCTCTATATACCACTCAATCATACAAACTATGTCTAATGATTGGTAATCTAAAAATCAAAATGTTTGTCTCATGGTTTTCATTTTTTTTTCACACACAGAGCTATATATATATATATATATATATATATATATATATATATATATGTATGTATTCATTTTCCCTGTCGTATCGTATCCATCTTTTTTGAAAATTTGTCGTATTTGTTTCGCTGCCCAAATCCGTATCCCTTTCCGTATCCGCTTCACTGCAACTTAGTATGGTGTATGTTCATCCCCTAGATGGTCCGAGATGGATTGCAACATGAGAGATGGTCTGTGATGGATGCGCATAATTTAGATAGCTTGCTCTATGGGTACTTGACATTAGGATGGTGTTGGATTGCTATTCTTTCTTTAGGCCTTGGAGATGTCTTGGTATTTTGGTGGATGCCCTTCATTGGGGCCCATGGAGGAGCCACTTTCTTGGGGAACACCCTACATGGGATGAAGTGCATTTTGCATCATGGAGAGAGCTTCAAGTTCTAGATGGCACATGGTAGCTTGAGTTCATGTTTGAAGGATTAGAGATGGCTCAGGGATGCTTTGGGCTTCAACAATGTTCTTTCAAGGGGTAGTTGACCCAATGGAGGACATTGCTTAGGCTAAGTCACCTGACACGAGGACACGAGACACGAGTGTCCCCAATATACGAGTGTCCCCACGGGACACGGTGACCCCCGGAATCAGGACATGAAGGACACGTTTTATATACATATATTTTAAAATATATTAAAATTTAGAAATATAGACATATAGACCCAATAAAATTTAGAAACTAGAACATTTACAATTACAAATATTCAATAGAAATTAGAATCAAAACACATTAATGATTATTGATTACACATTTGTCATTTACAAATCACAACACATTTGTCATTCACAATCACAAATCACAATGAGACACATAGATGCATGTCGGAGACTAGGAACCATATTTCTCATTAAGTCATCAAAATCAAAATGTATTACATAGATGTCGGAATGCCACTGGGCACTGGCAAATGCCAAATAGACTAATAGTCTAATAGTAAATACAAAAAAGGGGTGGATCAAGATGGAAGAATCCCATCTGTCAATGACTCAATAGTCCTCCTCCATGCCTAAATCAACAAATTCATCACTGCCTTGATCCTCCTCCTCCTCCTCCTCCTCCTCTCTGCCAATTTGACTAACTGCATCTGCTGGTGTGGAGAATGACCCCTCCATACGATCACCCTCATCAAAAGTGATTGGCTCTAGCACTGGATCCTTAAGACCCATGTTGGCTAATGCCAACTCAGTACTGTTGTCCAAACCCATATCATCAGAAAAGACATCCCACATCTTTGTCTTTCCCTTCGCCCACTCCTCCCTCTTCCTATAAATAAGACTAAGGTTGGAGTGCACATACACCATCGTCTCTGCCCTGGATTGCTCAAGCCTGCTCTTTTTCACACTGTACAAGTTCCCATATGTGCTCCAAATCCTCTCACAACAAGAGGATGAAGTAACTTGAGAGATGACGCTCAAGGCTATCTTCTATAGAAGAGGGCATGTTGCCCCATGAGTTGCCCACCAAACATAGGGTTTCTTAACCCCCATGTCTCTAACCACCTCATATCCTCCAAATCTCCCAGTGCCACTGGAAAACTCATAAAATCCCTCCTCCACCGCCTCAAGGTGGTCTCTATCCTGAAGTAGCCGTCTAAATGTTGTCTTCCTCCCCTCTGAGATCTCTCCATCCATGTTAGGAGGGACACTGGATGAGGGCCCCAACCCACCACTGAGCCAATCCTGAGCATAGAACTTGGGGTTCAATGAGTGGGCCAAGCAATGCAAAGGTGTGCAATTCTTATCCCATCCGGAGATAAGAATGTCCTGTATGGTGGACCATAAGTTCTCTGCCGATGTCTCATACTCAGCACACTCATTCTCCATAACAATGGTCCTCATGGACTCAATCATGGAATCCCACCCCTCATAAACATCTGCTAGGATGGGCTGGTCCGTGTCTGCAAACCGCAACAAAGAAATGATTGGCTCCATGATCTTGATTCTAAGATCTACCCTATCCCACCAACCATCATCTAACACTGTGTCCTTCGCCTTTTGTGAAGCAATCTGATCCGTCTTTCTCCAAAAAGCCCAAAACTCTGAAATCACCATGGACCCAAGAGCGGTTTTGACCTCTCTCAACCTCTTGAGCATGATGAATGAGGAAGCAAACAGAGCATCTGCAACCTTCAACAATGAAAGATGTGTGTACTCTTTGTAGATTGTGAGGGCATTGGTGTGGTTGTGTACAAAGTTACGGATATGGCGTGCATCCTCAATAAGTTTGCCAATCCATGGCACATCTGAAGCAATAGATTTTAGTGCTAAATTCAAAGAATGGACAATGCAAGGTGTCCAAAATACCTGTAAGATCAATAAAAGAAAGTATAAATGAGTCATTGAGTCTAGACTCCTAGACTCTACAAGACTACAACTAAGTTACTAACAACTCAAAATTTCAAATAAATAAGTAAATTAACAATGCAATTATGCAAGGTGTCAAAAATGAACATACCTGTGGATATTTAGCTTCCACAACCATGCAAGCAGCCTTGCAAATAGGTGCATTGTCCGTGATGATTTGTACACAAGAATCAACACCTACTTCTTCAATGGTTTTGATGAACAAATCACCCATATACTGTGCATCCTTGTATTTCCCAAGAGCATCCACCGCTTTCAAGAACACCGATCCATTTGGGGAAGACACCATGAAATTGACGAGTGGATGGCGTGCTGCATCCGTTCATCCATCCGAAACAATACTAATACCACATGTGGACCATTTTGATCTAATTGGATCAATAATTTTATCCACCTCCTTCCTTGCCTTAACCAAAAATGTGGTTCTAAGCTTCTCTGAACCAGGAGGCACATAACCAGTTGGAGCTCATTCCATTATAGATCGACACATCTCAAAGTATAATGGTGATCGTGCAACATTGAATGAGATGAAGTTGAGGTAGAAGAAAAATGCAATGGAGAGGTCCACCTCTTCTTGCGCCTCTTGTTGGAAAATCCTATCCATTGGACCACTTGAAGTTGGCCTCTTTCTTGTTGGATAGGCAATAGCATCAACCCCACTCCTAGTGCTATAGGGTTTCCTCAAGAATGGAAGAGGATCCTCATGATGTGTCTTGTTTGCTGCAGCCACCTTCCCTACCCCAACATGGTCCTCTCTTTCCATCTCCCTCCTTTGGTTAACACTCACCGCTTTGCATGAAGAAATCCCACAAGGGAGGGCCAACAAATGGCCCTTAACCTGGTAATATGTGCTCTTGAAAGCATGCTTGCAGAAATTGCAAGTCCAGCACACATTGCCTCCCCCACCAAGCTTTGCTCCAACGCCTTCTTTCTTTGTAACATACTTCCACAAAGGGTATTTACTCTCTTGTGCTTGTTGTCTTGCCAAAACATGGCTAAAATGAGCATGAGCTTCATTAGAAGCAATTGGAGCACTAATAGGAGCAGAAGAGGAAATGCTTGGAGGAGGAATAGGACGAGAGGGATTAGATGGGGCATTCTTCCCTTTCCTTTGCCCTCTAGCTGCTGCCCTAGCTGGTTGAGACATTTTCTTTCAACCTTGATGGTGAAATCAACTTGGAATCCCTTCACCTGTAAGAAAACAAACTTGAAACTCCTTCACCTGCAAAAAAACCAATTATGGGCTCTCTCTAGCTCTCCCTCACTCTCCCTTCAGTTCACAAATGACAAAAAAAAAAATCGTGTTTTATGGGCTCGCGGGTTGCCTTTTGGCGCCTTTTCGTGTCCTAGAATCGGGACACGATGTGCAGAGATAGGGCACGCGTGTCCCGAAATCGGGACACAATTTTTTTCTTGTCCCCCACGTGGGGCAGTCGTGTTCGCGCCCACACAGTCCCCACAGGACACTTAGCCCTAAACGGACGTGTCCGGTTACTTAGACAATTACTTGGAATTCTATTGACTATTGACTTTCTTACCCGACAACGACCCTTTTTCTTAAGAGACACAATATGCCCACTTAAAACGCTTATATATATATATATTCATAATACAACCCCTCTCAAACAAAATATGCCCACTTAAAATGCTTCTCGAAATCCTTTAATAATTCTATAGAATTTTTGTCTTTTCCCTTGATTAGAAACAAAGTTTACTAAATCACGGTCTTCAATTATTAATATAAGTGGTGATATAGAAGGGTGCATCCTCCACAATTTATGACTCGGGCGTGAGGATCCGGTTAATTTTCTTATAATTTTTAAAATTCCTCAAACCAAAAAGGTGTTAATGATGGTTGCCTTCTATGGTAGTTTCCGAATATCATATACTATACCGGTGACCAATTGATTGATTAACTGAAGGTCCTTGAATGTGGCATAACCAAAGCAGCTGGGAATCGACCCCCCCCCCCCCCTCGAATCGATCCCGAATCGCGCTCCAGACGGAATCGATGAGGGATCGATTTTGGAAGCGCGAATCGGGATCGATTCCGTCGGGAATCGATTTTTCAGTTCGCGAATTGAAGGCAAAAAAAACGATCCCTGCCAAATTGTAATTCGGTGGGGAATCGTCGCTCCCAGGTCGATCCCGGGTCGATCCCGGATCGATTCCCAATCGAACCCGAAAAAAAAAAATCGATTCCGAGGCCGATTCCGCGGACGGGCGGATTTTTGAAAAAAAAAATTGAGTTTTGGAATTTTTTTTTAGGGTTTTGTTTGTTGGGATAGGTCACTTTGGGCCATTAAAAGGTGAATGAGTCCATTTGGACTCATTCCATTGCTCATTTGTTTGATTGGGAGGAGTTTGAGAGCTTTGAGTTTGAGCATTGAGTGGGAGATTGAAGGGGAGATTAAAGGGGAGAGAGCTTGCAAGGGAGATTGAAGCTTTCATAGAGACATTCAACCACCATTGTAGAGCTAAAAGGTAGGCTCTATAAATTCTTCTTTGTTTGTTTTTGCAATTTTTTTTTCACTATGTTAAAAAATGGAAAACTTGCAATGTTCTCTTCTCCTACTCTTTCCAATATCTTCTTCTCCATCATTCTATTGCAGGGAACAAGTGACTCTCATCTTGAATCAAGAAACATGATGGGTATTTGGTTTTGGTTTTT
The DNA here is from genome assembly GCA_027924585.1 of Larix kaempferi. Taxonomy (NCBI): domain Eukaryota; kingdom Viridiplantae; phylum Streptophyta; class Pinopsida; order Pinales; family Pinaceae; genus Larix; species Larix kaempferi. The sequence continues at coordinate 6,321,002 of BSBM01001219.1, read as the reverse complement.
CATTCCACTTCTTCTCATTATGATGGTGTTGGGAAGTAGATGTGGTGGTGGTAGTGATGAGGGGGAAGAGGTAGAGAGTGATGCATACCAAGGAGAAGAGGAGGAAGGGGAAGAGGGTGATGATGATGAGGATGAGGGTGAGGGTGATGTGGGGCAAAAACAAAAAGACACAACACCTTTGTGGAAGTATGTGACAAGGCAAGGGGGAGGGAGAGGGGGTGGAACCACAAAGTTTGGATGCCCCCATTGTGGGAAAACATACACAGGTTCATATACCCGGGTGAGAAAGCATTTGTGTGGGGTTATGCCATGCGATTTAGGTAAGTCTCATGGAGTCAAAACTTGTGACAAAGTGGGAGCTAAAGAGAAGCAAATACAGGATGGAAGAAGAGGCCGCTCAAAACAAGTCCAAGAGATCGAGGGTTGATTCTGAATCCCCACAGAGAATGTTTGGTAGTGGAGGTGCTGCTGGATCATCATCGGCTCGATCGGGAGCCTCATCTCCCCATGGAGTCTCGCCTATACGAGGAAGAACATTATCCGATTTCCTTGACCAAGGTTGTAGAGATGATGTGGATTCAAAAGTTTATAGGTTTCTCTATGCATGTGGTGTGCCATTCAATGTTCTTCGCTCACCCTATTGGCATGAAATGGTACAAGCCATCAATGGTGGTCCTCAAGGATACAGAAGCCCTAGGTATGACAAAGCTAGAACCGTGGGACTTGACAAGGAAAAAGCCAAAATCAATAGTGCTCTTGGAAAGTTCACAAATGATTGGTCCAACTATGGGGTATCCATTGTATCTGATGGGTGGACAAATGTTAAAGGCAGGCCGTTGATAAATATTCTTGGCGTTTCTGCTAGCGGTGCGGTCTTCCTTTCAGCCCATGACTACTCAGATCGCTACAAGACCGCTATTAATATTGCACAACCTTTACTTAAAACCATTCAGGAGATTGGGCCATACAATGTCATTCAAGTTATCACTGATAACGCTGCTAATTGTAAGGCAGCAGGAGCAATCATTATGGATAAGTATCCCAACATATTTTGGTCAGGGTGTTTGGTTCACACATTGAAACTTTTGATGCGTGATATTGTTAAGATGAAGGACCCTAATTATCGATGGATTGGTGCCTTGTACAAGAGAGGTAAGAAAATGATCAAATTTATTACCAATCATAGCATGGCCCACCACATTTTTCGCAATCACTCTAAGTTGGATTTATTGAAGATTGCAAAGACTAGATTTGCTAGCTACTACCTCACCTTCAGGAGGCTTTTGAAGGTAAGAAAGGCATTGGCTAGTATGGTATCAAGTGATCCATGGCAGGAATTGAAAGACAGAGTTGCAAGTGCATCGGATAGAAGTGACTTTCAGGAGGTGGAGGACACCGTTCTTGAAGGTCATTTTTGGTCACAGGTTAGGTATGTTCTGCAGTTCACCAAGCCACTTTATAACATTATTCGTTTTGCAGATACAGATCAGCCGGTGATTGGGGAGGTATATGAGCAGATGGATAGCATGCTTGGTCAAATCAAAGACATTGTTGAGCAAAGAGATGCAATCTTGTATGACCATATTCATAAACTTGTGGTCAAAAGGTGGGATAATCTAAATGTTCCACTCCATGCCCTTGCATATGTCCTCACCCCAAAATACTATTCTCCAATTTGGTTGGCCCAACCTGCACCTGGGGGTGGAGTCAGGAAAAAACCCCACACAGATCCAGAGGTTGCTGCTGGGTATATGCTTGCATTAGAAAAGTTGGTCCCTGATGAGGAAGAGTGTGCTCAAGTACGGAGTGAATTGAGCATATACATAAGTGAGCATGGACGCTTTGGTTCGCTGTTTGCAACCAAAGATCGAGACAGATTGGATCCTATCCATTGGTGGAACATGCATGGCTCTGGAGCCACATATTTGCATAAATTGGCGCTGAGGGTGCTATCACAGGTTGTTAATAGCTCTTCTGCAGAGAGTTGTTGGAGCACCTACAACTTCATCCACAGTGTAAAGAGAAACAGTCTGAATGTAGATCGCGCAGAAAGCTTGGTTTATGTGCACTACAACTTGAGGTTGTTGTCCCATTATTGTGAGAAGGCCAAGAATGATAGAACATTTTTGACTTGGGACAACAATCCAGAGGAGGCTAATGTGGAGGATGGAGCCATAGCATTAAAGCGCTTGGAGGCTGAACTATTGGGTGATCATGATGATCCAATTCAGACTACCCCTACAGAGATGCCACCCCCAAGCAGAAGCAGCTTTTCAGATGCAGGAGTTTTGCCTTTAGCTTCACAACGTCCAATTTCAGCCCGCGGGGGCCATTCATCTTCTACTCATGTTCCACGATCACTTCCACCAGCACCTATTCCACCTAGAACACGGGAAAAGAAATTGGAAGTTACTCATGGCAAGCGGAAAGCTTAGTAGATTCATAGTACTTTGTAGTTTGTAGTTTGTAGTTTGTATTTCATTTTCATGTTTATTTTGGCGGTTGGCGGCTTGGCCTATTTTGTAAACATTATGGCCTAGTTTGATGGCAAATATTATATGTTGAAATTTGAAGGTTGATGTTGTTGATGATTGATGATTTGATGATGCTCATTTAATGAAAATGTTATAAGTTATAGCTCCTAGAATCTAGAAGACGAGATGATTAATCATTAATGTTATATCAATGTGTACTAAATGGTTATATCAATATCTAGATTTTATGTTTTGATGTTTTCTATAGTTAATTTGGCATAATACATGTTTTTTTTAATTTATATGCATCAAAATATATTAAAATATATATTATATAAAAAACGCTCCCGAAACGGAAGCTTTTGAAAATTTCGCTTTTCGCTCCCGCTCCCCGCTTCGCTCCCCACTCCCAACAGCATTGGGCATAACGTAGGAATTTTTCTCTTCTTTGTGCAATGTCTTGATCCATAGAATGGATAACTCTTGCGTCACAATTCCTGTGGCATAATACTTCAATATTTTTTTTTGGGAAAAAGAAAAAGAAAAAGAAAAGGAAAATTGAATGGCGACTGTGACACGGATCGAGTCCTTTCTTTTATTTTCATGTGAATGGAACTCATTAACCCAATTATTGACCTTCGATGTATTCTCCAGTGCCTTTTACATAAATGTTGAGTGTGGTTTGATGACGGTTCCACCAATTTTTGATGCTGAACAACCTTTCCAGGCGGATCCCATGGCAAACCCAAACTCGGGGTACGACGAACCCAATCAGCAGGATGAACCTTGTTTTGACCGCCGGCAACTCGGGTTCTCCAACAACGAACCAGGTTCATTTGGGTTCGCCAACTGTGAACCCGCACCCGAACCGGAACCATAGGTTTGTGAACCCAGTGCTGGTTCGTGAACCCTACCCCCGGGTTCTTGAACCCATGCAACGTAGTTTTCCTTGTGTTGTGTAGAGCAGTGTATGAGAGTGACACGACTGTTTGATGGCTGGAGTGCTCTATAATGAGCAGATCAGCTTGGTCATGAGAATAATGGGTTGATCATGGTTAGCCTTGGGGTGGAATCCATGGCTGATTCATACAGTTGGGTGGTAAACCACTCCTTAATAACCAGCTTGGTGGACATGATTTTAATTACAAGTATTCACATTTATCTCTTTGTAGAATGCTTTTTGTTTTGTTACTACCTTTAATGAAATGGGTAATGAACAAATTCGGAATATGGAATGTTATTTCTGCTGCTATATTATATTTGACAAATTCTGTATTATAACACTATCGGAGGTTTAATTCAGCCTCAGAGATGATGATTTGAAGGCATCTTGCTGCTAGTGCCCAATGGCCAACGTAGGCATCTGGGGACACTATAATTTTTCCCTGTTATAGTTTAAACTGAGTTTTGTAACTAATTATAGGTTAGATTAGAACCTGAAAATTTTAAAATATACCGAATGGCATGACCTTTCTACTAGCTGGCATGGCTCAGCAGTTTTTTGAGGGAGGGAGGAAACTAAAGTGCAGGGGTAAATAATTTTTTGAGAGCTTAAGTTGTGATCTGAAAATGGAAGACCATCAACAGAATCGATGGGCATTTGGTAGGCCAAACTACTAAAGTCCAGATGGGATGAACATTCATTTAATTAATACAGCCAGTAATTTGAAATTGTAGGGGTGTTGTACACGTTCTAAAGATCTATGGTTATAGTTACTAACTTACTATAACTTAAGATCTGGAATCTCTTCTAGCATTTGGTTTATGCATTGATTGTACTGGTTGCTCACTATAGACGTTTATTGATTGCTGTTAGTTTTGTCTTTTGTCTAATCACATTTTCTTGACATGTGACAAGTGGGTGATGGGAAGAAGGGATTTCCAGATGAAGCACCTTATGATGCTATCCATGTAGGTGCGGCAGCTTCAGGTAATCTCCATTTTGTTATTTTGTGTAGTTATCTTATCATAACTCTTTCCTGCAATATCTTACCCTGAGAAGAAGCGTTGCTATCCACAGAAGTGCCGGAAGCCCTGGTAAATCAGCTAAAACCTGGAGGCAGAATAGTTATTCCAGTTGTTGACGTAAGTTTATTGATTATGGGTGCACGAGAATACTTTCTAGGCTTTAATAATTTCAGAGTACGTACTTTTTCATTTTGGCTAAAGTGATTACACACTTTTTGGATGCAGTCCTTGATGATTATAGACAAACTTGCTGATGGAACACTTAAACAAAAGTCTGTAATGGATGTCAGATATGTGCCTCTTGTATAAGTATAAATGGTGCTTTGCCTTCGTCTACTATACTATTTCATATTAGTGAAGTCTGTTAGACTTGCACGGTCTGGACTTGTACATGGGTTCTTGTGAATATGGTATTTATTACATATAAATATATGATATGTTTTGGTTTGAAGATAATCTATTTTTCTCATGAATTAAGATTACTTTGTTTTACTGATGTCATGTGCATGTATGACCACTCAAGTAAGCTATGTTGTTGGAGCCAACATGGAGCTCCAACTTAATTAAACATTATGTTAGCAGAGATTAATGTTAGTGTTTATAAAATATGTGGCCAACATTTAGAGGTTAAGGTTAGTGGTTGGTTAAGCCACCTTAACCAACCTAGGGTGCTATAAAATGTTATGATTAAGGGATGATTACCTTGAGAGTGGTATACGTAGTGTAGGTATACCTCAGGCTCCTGACGTTGTACTTGCTGTAGCATTAATATATTGACATTTATTATTCTCTTCACATTTATGTGACTGCTATTTTGTTATGAACACGACATTTATTATTCTCTTTCACATTTATGTGACTGCTATATTGTTATTAACACATAAAATCCTACAGTTTTGCTTCCAACAAATTATCTTTGGCTTTAATGGGAAGAACTACGATTATATTATGTTTTGAAGAATAAGCAAAATATGTATTACGCATGTTTGCTGTACAGTGGGACTGCAATCAAATTAACTGGTACCCTGTTTAAACAATCCAAGTGGAATTCTTATACTTCCAATTCAATAATCTAGGCGGTTTATATTACAATCGTTTTAATGCACCTTTATAGTTTCATTTTCCATTATCTTGAACCACCTCTCCGACATACCAATAGACATATTTGGATCAACGTTGTCTTTTTAAAAATCTGTCATCTTCTCTTTGACATGATTTTCTCCACCAAAGTTCCACATAGAGGAACAGAATTGTTTCGATATCAGTTTCTGCCAATTTGAAGCAAATAGCCTATTCTAGGCTATTGTACCGATTGTTATGTGCGTATATCAACACTGCTTTTGGAGAAGCTATTCATCCTAGCATTGAAGGGTGAATGCACCACTTTTGGAGAAGCTATTCATCCTAGCACTGAATGCCAAATGCACTTATTGGACAGTGGACTTAATGTTGGAGTATAATGAACTGGCTTCCAAATAGCATTTGCCTTAATCGCGTGTTCATATATTTAGATACAGCAAGGATTACACTGTTTTCACAAGATTTTCCCGTTCATTAATGTTCTTTAGTCTAATATACACTTGTACTCGGCCTAGGATGGAGTTCAAATACTGTCCCAGTTTGGTTGGGATGCAGATGTGTTTTTGTTATCATTTCTCTGCCAGTATCGTGTTTTGTATATGTGAACATTGTCTTTCCTATACAATATCAACTTAAGTATATATATGATGTCAATGTTTCTTCAGCGTATCTGGGGCAGATTGAACTTCCTCGATTTGCTTGGTTGGATCTTTGAAGGAGGGTGATTTGACTGGAGTACCACATGGCATCGACACTGATTGGAGCGATAGTAAGAAACCATGATGATTGAAAATTCCTAGTTGGGATCTTTTCAAGGAGGGTGATTTGAGAGTACGGTATGCCATCGATAGGAGGGTGATTTGATGAGTACCTCACATCATAGACACTCGTAGGAACTATGATATCGTAACAAACTATGATGATTGAAAATTCTTAAACATAATGTGGAATTCCTAAACATGATGTGGCATCATCCATTATATTTTCTTTCAAATCGTTAAAAATAACGAAGAGGAAAATGAAAAAATGGTGGTATGTTTATCGTAGAATGCTATTTGATGGTGATGAAGTATTTGATTAAATACTTTGAACGACAGATATTTTAGATTACTGGGGTATGGTTAACATGAGTTATATTATTCTTAAAGTGTAATTGTAGATTAAATGTTTTGAGGTAATTAATATTTGATAAATGAAATATATATGTGTGTGTTTTTTCTTGATATCATAATGTGTTTATTTTTTAAAAGTATTTTGAAAAACACATTATGAGGTGTTGCAAAGCATCATCTAGATTCATTTCGCTATGAATACAAAGATAGAAGGGTATCTATTCCGGCAAATTTGTCAATGACTTGTATTTGACTTCCTTATTGATTCTAGTATGGTATTTGTTATAAACATAATAATAGATATATAATAGAAATAATTTATAAATAGGATTGATATTAAAAGAAAAGTCGAGACACTTGTTCACTCTTGTGACTAGTCAATGCCTATAAAGATACATAGTAATGAGAGTAATGTATCCATCAATCATCATTCATTTAATTCAGCAATTATACTATATACATTCAATCTTTATTCCAGAGATTTCATGTCAAGTAAAATAGTAAACGTGGATTGTTTATTGCAACATCAAGGGAGTAGACCGCACTGAATGAAATTTTGGTAGACACCTTAATAATCCATAACAATATTTTTCCTCTTTTAGCAATCCTTTAAATGAGAAAAACTGAGTTTGCATAAGAGCGAAAAACATCATGACATTTCCATAGAAAAAGTTGATAAATACAAAGCTCTACTTGTAACATCCACATTGGATGCCACACCAACATGCAAGACAATTTCTTATGTTTGGTATTTAAAACTTGTCTTTTATTTAAATAATACAAGTATTTATTAATCAAATCCTTTGAACAATTTTCTCAAATTTAACAATTACCCCAACAAAGCTCATAACCAATGATACTCTCTCCTATTAACAATTAGTTGTCAATGCTCAACACTAAAGGTCTCCCCATGCTCCCACTATGCACATTGAATAGTACTACCAAGATCCCCAAGGAAGTAGTGAAGGTTGTAGACTAACATTCATGTTTCACTATTGAGCTTTTTAAAAAAAATCAAGCAATCTCTTTGTAAAAACAATCTCGAAACATCGCTTAACTTTTTAGTGACTATTAAAATTTTAGTTTTCCACATGGTATTTGATTGATCTTTGGATTACTATATGCGAGTCCTTTAGTCCATGCAATGACCTGATGTGGATTGAGGACTTGATTGTGGATATCTTACTTTGACCCTTTTACACTCTTGGTGTCTTTGTTCCATTTTAGTTAAGTTGGGTAGTCAGCATTTGATGAGTTTTTGGGTTTTGCATAACTTTTTGAAATCACTCTACAACTGAGCATTGAATGCTTATTTTAATAGAGCTTTCCCAGTTGTCAGAGTTTTGTTGTTTGATATCATCCTTGACCCTTTCAGACTTAAGCTTTTAATCATTCTAATTAACTCCATATGCTTCACATATGGTGTACTACTATTATCAAAATTGCACATGACTATTCTTGGATTCAAAATTACATTACAACGGGGCCTATCGATGGTTTTATCTGCGTTGTGCAAACCACTTGCATGAGCCTTGAAATGCATCAAGCTTGTATTTGGACACAAATTCCACTTTCTTTGTGTGATGGGTGTTTAACATCTAATGTGTGTCCATACTAGCACAACTCCTTGAATACCTTGATCTCTTTGGACTCAAAGCACTATACCCATTTGAGTTTAGAGGGTACTTCAAGTTCAAGTACCATTTCAAGGGGCTCGAGGACCTTATTTAGTTAACTCTAGATGTTTCATGTATGGTGGATCATTGAAGGGTCTCAAGTTGAGGACCTTATTTAGTTAGCTACTATTGTCATATTTGCATGACTATTCTTGTATTTGAAATTACATTACAATATGGCCCATCTATGGTTTGATCTCCATTGTGCAAACCACTTGCATGAGCTTTGAAATGCATCGAACCTGTCTTTGGACACAAATTCTACTTTCTTTGTGTATTGGGTGTTTAATATCTAATGTGTGTCCATATTTGCACAACTTCTTGAATACCCTGATCTATTTGGACTCAAAGCATTATACCCAATTGAGTTTAGAGGGTACTTCAAGTTTGAGTATCATTCAAGGATCTCAAGTCGAGGACCTTATTATTTTTCCAAAATCTTACTGAGCTCCCCATTGGTCAACATGCTATCCTTTATTGCTTTTCTTAAAAAGGGAGAAGCTATATAAGTTAGATTACAGTCTCAAGGCTCTTCAAGGTACTTACCAGGAACCTAGGGGAGAAGCACTGAGAGTTATTAAAAGGATCCATTGTTACCTAGTGTGAGTTAAAGGAAGACATAGGTCATAAGGGGCTACAACCATTTCTCATTTCTTAATCCAAAATTCCATGGGTGCTTATCAATACACACCCATTCTTGCAACTATAACCACTTATTGATTCACTTAATGGCATAACCATGAGTACTACCACTGCTTTAGAATTACTCAATTCTTTGGTAGTTACTACATGTAGAATCTTGTCCCAATCACTACGACTCAAGTATATTATGGGAAGATCAATTCATAGCTAACGTTAATTTACAAGGCCATGGTAAACCCAACTAAACCTCAAAGATTGACATAATTTTCATTATGAGAACAATTTCAAAGATAACCATATTATTTCTCCATGCAAGTAGATTTTCAATGCTGTAAAGGATATGATACTCTAAAAATTATGTTAAATTATATGCACTAAAGGGTCATAAACAAATCTCTCTTCAAGAATTGAAGTCCATGGATAACAAAAAATATTGTTCTACAACTAACATTTTAAATGAGGACATAAAAACATCACATAGTGCTAACCATAACTAAACTGTAGTCCATAGATAGCAAAAAATCAACTAACATTTTAAATGAGGACATAAAAACATCACATGGTGCTAACCATAACTAAACTGCAATGACCAAGCACCATAACTAAACTGCAATGACCAAAAGCATGATTATACATAAATGGACTTCTTGCATTACTAGGATATGCTCAATACCTTGTTAGCTTTACTTCCTGCATCACCAACATATGCTCAATGTCTTGTTAGCCTTAAAATTAGAGAATATAAAAAAACGAAACTACAATGACCAAAAGCATGATTATACATAAATGGACTTCCTCCATTACTAGGATATGCTTAGTGCCCTGTTAGCCTTAAATTTACTTTATGCATTACTAGCATATGCTTAATACCTTGTTAGCCTTAAAATTAGAACATATAAAAACACTAAAACCCTCAAATTAGAACATATAAAAACACTAAAACCCTCCCTTCTTGTTTAAGCATAATTGTACTACCATGATATGCTTAGTACCTTGTTAATTTTAACACTAAAGAATATCAAAAATACTAAAATAATTTCAAGAGGGAACCAAGATTGTTTGGAAATTTTTCCACCAAACCATAGAACTCAAAACAAAAAAGTTCACACCCAACACACCAATGAAGGGAGATTCAAATATTAAATCTTTCGGAAACAGAACAAAAAAGTCCAAATTATAGTTTGCAAGAGACCATAAATTCCAATAGATGATTGCATCAAGAGACCATAATAGCCAATGAGGCATATTCTCCATAAGACCATTAAATTTAAGATGTGAAACATTTTGTTTATGATTATTAGTCAACCAAGTAATAAGTATACTTAATTTCCCTCAAAAGCACCACTGGAGGATAAAGCAATGAATAAACATTGAACAATGAATAACCATCTCTATTATCATTGATTATAAATTATTACAATATTGTATTATCAATTACCAAAGCAATCGGGGCTACACCCCAATCACTACTTCCATGGTTAGAGATTATTATTGATTTGGGAGTCCATCCTCATAGTGTTACTCTCCATTTTGCATGGGTGTCCACATGATTTTTGTCACATTTTAAGTGGGGATTACTTGTTGATGGAGGTTTTAATACCTTGGGTCTTTGATGTTAGAGTATTGCTTCATGTTATGATGATGTTGATGTTTCCCTAGCCTATGTTTTTATGATATTTGGGGCTAGTAGTTATGTGAGGTTGTTAATATTAGTTTGATTTCATGTGGATGGTTGTTGATGAGATTTTGGTGATACATTCCACTTTAAGTCACTCATGTCACATGGATCATTTCTTTGAAGAGTATCCTAGCTCCTATCCATTAGAGGAAATTTGGGGTCTAAAATGGGCCTTATAAAAAAATGTGTCATGGATGAGTTGGGTTTGTCAAAGGATGAGCCAATAGAATTTCAATAACTTTGGTCAACCATTATGGTTGAGTTGGACATATAGAAGTCAAAGATGCTTATGTGTCATAATTTTATTTGGCAATAGCTAACTTCATATAAACCTCACCTTGGTAAAGATTTTGAAAAGCTCAAATCGAAATATGACAATATACTTAAAATAATAAATATAAAGTATTTTATATTATCATTACTTCTAAGTTCTTTAAAATATAAATCTCAGATTAATTAAGATGATAGTGGAGTAATTTTGAAATAATAAATATAGAGTATTTTATATTATCACTACTTCCAAGTGTTTTAAAATATAAATCTCACATTAATTAAGATGATAGTGGACTAATTTTGAAATAATAAAAAACATTTATATAATTAATCTCTTATGAATATAAATAATTTTTTTTTAATAAGTATCATAAAAAAAAATAGGAGAGAGATAAAATAATCTTTCGCTATTTTTGCGTTAACTTTCTCCTACAAGCTCTAAATCTGACGCTTCTGGTACCGTTGGAAAGGTCTTGACGGGAGCTACAACTTTTATGTTTTGATTTTTTCAAGATTCCACACCAATATTTTGGGGTGGACATTTTAGTACTATGGTACTAAAATGTCCGCCCAAAAAATCAATGCAGAATCTTCAAAAACTCAAAACACAAAATTTGTAATTCTCGTCGAGACCTTTCCAATGGTACTATAAGTGTCAAATTATAAGCTTGGAAGAGAAAGTTTTCACAAAAATAACGAAAAATTATTTGATCACTCTCCTATTTTTATTTATTTATGATACTTTTCAAATTTATTTTTTTCTTTTCATAAGAGATTAATTATATAAATGTTTTTATTATTTCAAAATTACTCCCTTGTCATATTAATTAATGTGAGATTTGTATTTTAAAGGACTTGGAAGTAATGATAATATAAAATAAAATAAAAATAATGATTGTTTATTTTAGTATTATTGTAATTATATGTTTTCATTGTAATTTTAGTTTATTTTTAAGTTTTAGATTTTATTAATTTTTTTTCAACAGGAAGATTTTATTAAATGTATAAAAAGAAGTAGTGGTAGATTTATTAAAAAATTAAATAAATTAAATATAAATTTTAAAAAATTTGTCAATTTTTGCTACTTCATTTGGTTAAGGTGTGGGTCTCGTCAGCAGGGCGACCCGAGTTCAATTCCTTTTAGGGGTGAGCTAGTTGGGAGGAGACACCCAAAAATCCAACCATCATAAGGGTTGGTGTGGCTCAGGACAAGTGCGATCTCCGAGTGACTTTGACGGCTTAGATTCCCTTGGGTTGCGGTTCTTAACCAATGGTTCATTGCTACCAACCCCGAGTGACGGGAAATCGAACAAACAAAAAAATATAAATTTAAAACAATTACCATTATATCATTTATTGTGTATGCACAAAAACCTAAACCTTTTATTATTATTTTCAACCATCATCTCTTAACTCTACACTAAAGCAACATACTTGTCAACTACCATTAATGAGATAATATAGGTTGACCTTCACTAGATAACACCTTTAACTTAGTGTGACATGACATATTGGTAGTCTAACGTGACTTTTTTATTATTTTCCTTGGGAGGCCCATTTTAAACCCCAAATTTCCTCTAATGGCTCTAATAAACAAAACAATACAGCTTGCTCTAATTATTTAAAAATAATATAGAGCTCTCAACTTTTCATAATTAAAGCATTATAATTTCTCATTTAAACAATAGAGTTCCCGACTCTAATAAACAAAACCATAAAGCTTGCTCTAATTATATAAAACTAATATAGAGTTCCCGACTCTTCATAATTAAAGCATTATAATCTATCTTGGATATTTAAATATAATATCAAAGGAAAAAGCCCTCATTTCTTCACCAAAGGCATATAAATTATTTAAATAAAATCTTTAAAGGGAAACACCCTCATTTCTTCATGCACAAGCATATAAATTATTTAAATAAAATCTTAAAGGGAAAAACCTTCATTTCTTCATGCACATGCATATAAATTATTTAAATAAAAGTTTAAAGGGAAAAAACATCATTTCTTTATGCGCAAGCATATAAATTATTTAAATAAAATCTTAAAGGGAAACACCCTCACTTTTTCATGCACAGGCATACAAATTATTTAAATAAAATCTTAAAGGAAAAAACCTGCATTTCTTCATGCACATGCACATAAATTATTTAAATAAAATCTTAAAGGGAAACACCCCCATTTCTTCATGCACACAGGCATATAATGTATTTAAATAAAATATTAAAGGGCAAAACCTTTATCTCTTCATACAAAGCCATATAAATGATTTAAATACAATCTTAAAAGACAACACCCGCATTTATTCATGCAAAGGAATATAAATTATTTAAATAAAATCTTAAAGGGAAACACCCCATTTCTTCAAGCATGGCCATATAAATAAAATCTTGAAGGGGAACACCCTCATTTCTTCACGCACAGTAGCAAAAAAAATATTAAATACGTAAATCAATATTTAACTACAAGGATAAGATACTTATATGCAGAGGGGATCAACTCCCTTATTCCATCACCAACATCGATCCATATCAATGTGAACCTCCTCCTCCTTCCCCCAAAAAATATCCATCAATTCTATTTCCTTATTGTGTAGACCCCCCTCTCCTTCCTAATCAAGGGAGGTACATGTTCAAGAAAATAAATTCGTATTCAATTTCCCTACCTGTTAGGGTTTTCCCATATACATCCCTTAAATTAATAACAATCATTCGTTTACTTTTGCGATATATAATAATTATGTCATACTAATTTTAATTAAATAATAATTAGAAACCCTAATTGAAAACCTTAACCATTTTCCCTTTTTAATTAATAGTTATCATAGTGTAGACATATAAATATGTCTTTAACTTTGGATCACATGATTTATAATACTTATTTAGTATATATGATTGATTTATCATATATTTGCAATATGCCTTATTGCACAATTATTATTTCTATATAATAATTGTGTTTAATCATTATCTCTATCTTGACTAAAATTGTTCTTAAAATAACATTTAACTATTTGCTCACATGATTGTATTAACTATAATAAATTCATATTATTGTTATATTAAATACTTCTTTCATATTAGAGTTTAATTTTCACAATATAACTTTTGTAAACCCTTTTTAAAATAATTATAATATTTACATTACAATAGATATTATTGTATTTATTGTCAAATGTAATTTCGTACAGTAAGAATGAATAATTTCCTTTAAATAGTAACCCTTTTAAAAATGGAGTTGGTTTCTCTTTGTAGAAAAACCCTAGAGATATCTTCTCTAGTACCTGTTTGCCCAATAAAATATATTTATTTTAATTTCATAATAGTCCTTTTTTTACTGCATAATAACAACAATCATTTATTTATGCTAAGCTCGTCTTAGTCATACATTGTTCACTACGTCTAAAAGCTATTAATCAGCTCATAATAATTCCTAATGCCTTCTTATTAATAAGCTCATAAGAGCTACTTTCATGCTTTAAGATGGCTTACACTATTATTTATTTGCTTAAGCTAATAAACTCTCTTCTGATTGAGCACATATGCTCATAAGCTAATGGTTGCAATTAAATTTCTCTTCAAAACTCATAGATACCAAAATGACATCCAATCATCATCACTTGAATTCCCAAGGATTCACTAGCCTTAACCCTCTCTCTCGAGTAGATATCGTTGCCCCTCTATTTAGTTGCCTTGCACATTCAATCCCTAGGTTTTATTTGGCTATATCATCACTTACAATTTAGATCATACACATGACGTTACGATGCTTTAGTTAATGCATGGTTTTACTATGAAATAAAAAATGCTACAGCGTTCAATGGTGGGGCCTTGACCTTGAGCTCCATGCCATGAACTAGTACACAAATACATTCACATCACTTATATTCAATTACAACAATAAGAGTCAAGGATGAGGAATATTGGAATGTTACATGTAAATAGGTTGTAATTACATAATTTCATCATTTTTTTGAAAATTTATAAAAGTAAAAACAAAAGGAGAAAGAGAACTTCACAAAAAACTAAAGTTTTGTAATATTGCTTAGAACTCATCATTAGGAGAAACCAAAATTATAAAAAAAATCAAAAGGACTGAATAGTTGGAAGGCCAAGAGCCACCAAATTCTATTAAAAGTGGACTCTTTGAGCCAAGAAAAAGTGGGAAAGATTTTGCATGATGATATAAATTATTTTCATGTCAATAAAGTTAGAAGCCATTTTTTGGAAGAATGATTCTAGTGAATTCTACTCCATGGGATTGTTTCTCTACATTCTTGAATGTTGTGCCAATTAATTTCACTGGGAAAAGTTTTGTCTTTTACCTATCGGTCGTGGTCTATCTATCATATGGTTCATCCATTGATTTTGGTATGTCTATCAGTTGCAATTCTTTGGATCCTCGATCCATCTACTACCTGGTTCAGTGGATCCCTCAATCATTGGCTCATATGTTTGTATCATGACTAGTTCGTGCAGGCTCTCGTGCTCATCGATTCACTCGTTCATGCAGGTTTCCTTACTCGTCAGCTCACCGGTGAGTTGGATAGTGAGATTTTTAAATTATGATTATGCATTATGAATCCGTAGTGTTTTCTTGTTTAGGTTAGTTTTTTTATTGCAGAAAAAATCCACGCGTTAAATATCTAGTTGTTTAAGCTATTTTGTTTGGTTGGGTTGGCATTAACAATGTTTAATTGTATTGAATTCACCTGAATAGTTTTTTTATTTATCAGCAGATAATGAAGAGCCCATAAAGACCCAATATATCCTTAAAAACCAATTAGATAATGGCTAAAAGGAATTCGTTGACACCCTCTCAGAATCTGAAAACTAGAGTGGCAATATGATGTACATATGGAATGGTTTAGAATGACTAAAAATGATCCTTAAACCAATTAGATAATGGCTAAAAGGAATTGGTTGACACCCACTCAGAATCTGAAAACTAGAGTGGCAATATGATGTACATATGGAATGGTTTAAAATGACTTGAAAATAATTAATTTCATTGCAAAAGGATGTTTGAAACTATGAAAGAAAACCTTAACCGAAAGAAAGTGACAAAGTGATCCAATTTTTTTATTTAAAACAGTAGAAATAAAAATTTGGATTATTAATAGCATGAAGAGGTTCAGTGCTGATAAGATGTTCACTTGTTATCTTTCAATTCTATTTGTTAATTTATTTTCCATTTCCAATTTCATCCTTATCCTCGAATTTATAGTTTTGATCATTTTACATGTATGCAGCAAAATTAACAATTAACTTTGCTACATATCCATTAGATGTACCAAATTGATAGTCAAATTAAAAATTGCCCATCTCTATCCACTTTTCTTTTTTCAAACAAAAATATAGAGTTCTTCAAGACATAAGTTTAGAGTTCCATATAGAGTTTTATTTGGTTATCGAGATAGCAATTTTTAGAGCAAAAGTATAGAAATTTTCCAATTCCAATTTCAATATGTGGGTTGATGTGGATCTATTAAGATGTGGCATTATCACAACAAGTAGAATCCCATATACAACTCCAATAATGCTAGTGCGGAAAAAATGGATCTTTCATATTGTTTGTAGATTATCGAAGCCTTAACAAAATAATAATCAAGAATAAGTTTATTATTCCATTCATCGATGAAATGTTGGACGAACTTCATGGGGCCAATTGTTTTTCAAAGCTAGACTTTAGGTTAAGGTACTACCAAATTCAAGTGAGATTAGAAGATGAGGTGAAGATTGCTTTCCGAACACACGAAGTTCATTATGAATATAAAATGATGCCCTTTGGTTTAATGAATGCCCCTGCTACCTTTCAAGCAACTATGAATGAGCTCTTACAACCCTATATAAGGAATTTTGTGTTAGTTTTTTTCAATGACATTCTTATATATAGCAAAACTTGGAAGGAGCATATTAAGAACCTAGAACAAGTACTCTCTTTATTAGAAGAAAAACAGTTTTTATGCGAAAATGTCAAAGTGTACCTTCGGCAAGAAAGAAGTAGAATACCTCAGCCATGTCATATTCCGATAAGGGGTCAAGGTAGACCCAAGCAAAATTAAGCAGTCATGAAATGGAAAAAGTTGAATAACATATCCAAATTAAGAGGGTTTCTAGGTTTAACATGGTATTACAGAAGGTTCATGAATAACTATGCACACTTGACGACACCACTATCAAACTTACTCAAGAAGAATTCCTTTCAGTGGAATAAAAAGGTAGAAGAATGTTTTGAAACCTTGAAGAAGGTTATGTCATCAACACCTCTATTAGCAACTCCCGATTTCACAAAACCTTTTGTGGTGGAATGCGGTGTATAGGGTTTTGGAATAGGCACGGTTTTAATGAAAGAAAACCATCTGATAGCCTTCGAAATCCAAAATCTCATTAAGATGGAAAGTTTAAAATCTACATATGATAAGGATATGCTTGCTATTATGCATGCATCAACTAAATGGTGACAATATCTCTTGGGAAGTAAATTCTTGATACGCATCAACCACAATAATATTCAATATCTAGTTCGACAAAAAAAATTGTCCACAGAGCAACAAAATGGATAGAGGACATTTCCAACTTCAATATGGAAACACTACACAAAAAGGGGAAGGACAATGTTGTTGTCGATGCATTATCATGCAAGGATGAAGAGGCAACATCATATGAAACATCAATCGTAATCCCTTACTGGCTAGATGAAATATGAGTGGAATACACTAAATACCTTGAATCTTCTTCCATCATTAATAATTTGGGACAAAATCCAAAATTTGAATGGAGAAATGACATTCGTTGGTACAAGAAGAGGATCTATCTAACCTCAACAACAAAATTTAAAATAAAAGTATTAAAGGAATCACATGACTCTCCAGCTACAAGACATGTAGGCTTCTTCAAAACTTACTACAATGTACGACAATCTTTTTATTGGAAGGGAATGAACAAGGACATTCAAAAGTATGTTGTTGAATGTGATACTTGCCAAAGAAATCAGAACAAAAATGTTATGTCTCCCGTGCTAATCCATCCTTTACACATTCTTAATCAAAAGTGGGAAGAAATCTCGATGTATTTCATTGAGGTATTACCCATGTCTAGTGGAAAGGATAATTTTTTTGTCGTGGTTGATAGGATGACTAAGTATGCTCATTTCATGGTAGTAAGGAAAACAGATTCAACTAAACAAATATCTAAGGTAATTTACAAGAATATTTATAAATTGCACGGTTTCCCAAAGATTCTTTTCAGTGACAGGAATGCAAAATTTAAGGCTAACTTTTGGTAAGACATATGCAAACAAACATGGATATCTCTTAATATGAGTTTGGCATATCACCCCCAAATAGATGGACAAATAGAAATAGTAAATAAATGTTTGGAAACCTACCTTCATTTTTTTGTAACAAGTAATCAAAACAAATGGTCCCAATGGCTACATCTAGTGGAATGGTGGTATAATTCTACTTACTACACTTATGCTAAAATGACTCCCTTCCAAGCCTTATATGGATATGAATCACCAAAATGGAAGGACATTGCATTATTTAGTTGTAAGGTACAATCAGTAAAGGGTCAATTAGGGGAAGATCAAAAGACCATTTAGTTACTAAAAGACAATCTAGCAAATGCTCGCAATCGAATGAAACAACAAGTAGATAACATAGATCTGAAAGAGAGTTCAAAGAAGGTGATTGGGTGTTTGTAAGACTTCATCCCTACAAACCATTGTCCCTCAAACAACAATACAAGAGAGAGTTGGCTCCTAAGTTTTATGGGCCATATCGAATTAACAAAAAAATTAGCCAAGTAGCCTATGAGATAGAGTTACTAGAAAATAGTTGCATCCACAATATGTTTCATGTATCGAGCCTCAAGAAGGTGTTGGGAAAACATCAAGCATTTCAAGCTGATATTCCTATATTGGATGAAAAAGGAAGAATTATCTTAGATCTTGAGGGTATACTCGCCATTAAAGAAAGAAAACTCCACTCCAAAACTATTAAAGAATATCTTATTAAAGGGAAGAACTTGCTAGAAGAAAACTCACCTTGGGAAACAGAGAGATTTTTTTCAACAACACCCATCATTTCCCTTTCTTTGAGGGTAAATCAATGTTTAAGGGGTGGGAAAGTAATGTACATAGTATACGCTAAATAAATAAATAAAAACAATACTAATGTATCATAATAAATAATTCTATAAATAAATAAAACACAATAAACAATATTCATGATAATGACTAAATAAACATATGTGTGTGTGTGTGTCTTTTCAAATGAAAAGGAACACATAGACCTATTTGTAGGTCTCGATTGTATATGAACTTCATCATATTCATTCAAAAAATACTCATTTAAACATTGATATATTTTATCAAATAAAGTTTATGTGGTTCTACTGCTACAACACCGGGTGAATGTATGGTTCCATCTGGTGTATAAATTCATGCTTTAGATTGAAGCGAGCTTGCTCAAATATTGACCTTGTATCTTTGAAACTATTTTCAGAAAACCAGCCTTGATTGCCTTGCTTAAATTCTTCTAAGCTTGTTTGATGGTAATTGATGACAATTTTCTTATGTTGGAGATATTTCACCCAAACACCATATTTGAAGACATGTGGCATCAACGTGAGAGGGTTGATATGCTAATGATATTTCACTATAATTATTTCCATTTTGATATGAATTTGGAAACAACACAATAATGATAATGAAGGTTGTAGAGTCTACCATCACCAGTAAATTGTTAAAATGAAAAAGACATATTGTAAAGTTCACTGCCCAATCTCTTCTTGCATTTATATAGATAGTTTCGGCAATCATGGAGAGTTCCATAAACAAGAAGGGGTTGACCATGATCAATAGGATTTTCTTTGGCTAAAGTTTTTTTTTGTGATTTCCACCTTTTCTCTAAAAGGTTCCATTTGATAGATTCTACCAATCCTAATGTACGACTAATAGACATGATTTGCAAAAATATGTGGCCACCTCCCTCAATTATACAGTATTTTTCAATGTCACAGAAGAAACTGGGATAAGCATTCCCATTCCCATCCACTTAATCTATTATATGATTGTGAATCCCTTTAAATATGGACAGTTTCAATGATGATATATTCAAATATGTTACTCTTTTTTGTTAAATGTACAGCATCACGAGTTATTCTCCAAGCCAATCTTGTGCACCCAGGATTGGGCCTAGTGTGTTGAGGTAGGGAGCATGAGTTGGACTCAGGAACTTGGAGTAGATTCTTGATTTGGACTCAAGAATGACTAAGCCTTCAGTTGTAAAAGGTTATTCCTCATGTGTTGAGGTGAATGCTTTGATGTATTAAGGTGATGATGTTGTAAAGTCTTGTTGGACAAAGATTGATACTTTTGTATCAAGTCAGATTCTCATGTGGACCTACAGTTATAGTAGGTACCCATGGGGTGGACCTCCATAGGTAGATGCTTTGCATGTTGAAGCATTAATGTTGTGTGATGTATTACTAACCATGGTCACCGATTGCTATTAATTCTCCTTTAGAGACTAGCCACCTCTAGAGTGAATTACTTTAGCGTATGATCATTTGGTCCAAGAGTAAAATAATATAATAATAGCATCTGACAAATATTCTAAGTATAATATGATATGATAGATAATTAAAGTTAACACATATTGACCATGTAGTAAAGATAATAGATAGAGATAAATGCATAGAGAAAAAAGAGAATTTGAATTGCTCATGTGATGACTAAGTGAACTTGAATTGTTAAGCTTCAGTTAAAGCTACAATGTATGCCTCAGTTAATTAGAGAACTTGAATTGATCACCACAGTGATGTTAACAAGAAAGAATCAATTAAAGAGAGTTAACTTGGCAATAACAAAGAAGATCTAGTTAACTAAGTGTTATTGCATTACGACACTTATGTTAAACTAAAACACGACACTTGATTTGCGAAACTTGCATGACGACACTTAAGTTAGCCACCTAACTAAGTGGGCAAGCTTTCAGTTAAGGGGAGAGTTCATCCTAAGACTCAGTTCAGTGAGTTAATGCATTGCATGAGAAGTGGGGCGCTCTTCTTCATGCAACATTGATTCATCCAGATGGAGGGCAAGTTCATCATGAATTCAAAAGATAGAAATAGAATCCAATGCATGTGAAGAATATAAATATGTTATACGAGATTGATGAATTCAATGTGAAGCGAATTCTCTTCTCCCTTGAAGGAAAGGCACTTCTATTTGTGCAGGATAACTCTCCAAGAAGGAAATTCGCATTTTTTGCATGTGATGCACCATTACCTATGCAACCATTCGCTACATCTTGCATGGCAGTGATTTTTTATTTTTATTAATGTGTTGGGAACATGGCAAGTTGATACAGTTGATCTCTATTCTTTATTGCTCAATATTCTCTCTTATCTAGCACCTGGGATGCTGGAAGCAATATGCTATTTTGTAAAATCCATTCTCTGCTATCTATCATAATTATACTTTGAATATTTGTTGGGTTTTTTCATCCCCATTATTTTGAGGGTTTTCCCCAGGGTACATCTTGTGTTATGGTTGAATGCTTCATGTGATTGAATGGTTCATTGATTCAAGTATTCAATATTTCTGCACTTAAATTTTTAAAGTTCAAAGCTCATCATATTTTCTCAAGAATTAACATGGTATCAGAGCTCAGGGCATGAAGGAGATAAGATTTGTCAAGCAAACTTGATCCTATGTAGATCTTGAGGAGTTGACCACAACACTTGAGAGCCATGCATCGATCTCTGTTCGACCGGAAGACCGTATTGAGGGCACTTCGAATTTCAACACTTGGAAGGTGAGGGTGTTTAACATCTTGGAGGAACATGACTTGGATGGATACGTATCCACTGCAATGGAGGAGACTACATCTAATGCAAGTCACATCAACTTCAAGAAGAACCAATCTAAATCCAAACATATCGCCTATGATTCAATAAAGGACAATTTGATGTCTATGATCACTCTGTTGAAGTCCGCAAAGGAGTGTTTTGATACATTGACAAACCTATATGAGAAGAAGGCCGTGAGTCAAAAGAGGGCATTGAAGAATAAGCTTCGAAACCTAAAGATGGAGAAGGATGAGATAGTGGCCTCCTTCTTCACCAAGATATCTCGGGTAAGAGATCAACTTGCTAGTATTGGATTAGTGGTGGATGAAGATGATATTCTCCAAACTGCTATTGATGGTCTCCCATCCTCATGGGATACATTCTTGGTTGCGGTAAATGGCCGAGAGGTACAACCTAACTTTGAAAGGTTGTGGCATGACTACCTCCAAGAGGAGGGGCGAATCCAGAGTAAGTCAGTTTGCATCAAAGAAGAAAACCTTTCCCTCACGGAAATGATGAAGAAAGGAAAGAAGAACTTCTCTCAAAATAATTTTTCTCATTCGAAGAAGAAGGAATACAACAAGGAATTTGAAAAGTCAAAGGTTAGACGCTACAACTATGACAAGAAGGGCCATTGTGTTAGGATAATTAATAATCCAACCATTGTCCACCTTAGTACTTTTTTCTTTTTTCTAGTATTGGATGATGTTGCTGACAAGAAGGGCCATTATGCTAGGATAATTAATAATCCAACCTTTGTCCACCTTAGTACTTTTTCCTTTTTTCTAGAATTTGAATGCCCCTTTGACACCAAGAATCCTGACACGCTTCAATTATTTGGATTGTAGGGCATATATGCATATTGTCTTGCGCCGCAAGAGTCTGTACAGGGTCACAATGGGCAAGGAAGTCGAACCTCAGGCAGTTGTTGAGAAAGCAAAGTACCTAAACAAGTTAGATGAGGCTTTTGGTTTTATGTGTATTCACATATCCAAAGACTTTCTCTTCCATATTGATGGATTTAAAACCACAAGGGAGGTTTGGAAGAAGCTTTAAACTCTCTTTGGTAAGCAAAATGAGCCGAGAGGCCACGAGAGAATGAATTAATTACTCTTCAACCCAACAATTTCGAAACCATACAACAGTTCTTTTCAAAGTTCAAGTCCTTGGTTATGCAGTGCAAACAATGTGGAATTGACAAGAAGGATGAGCACCTGGTGTTATCCATGCTGAGTAAGCTTAACTCTGAATTTTCAATATTTGTGTCTACCTTCCACTCCGGGGATTGCCAATCCCCAATTGGAAAATGCCTTCTTTAGATTTATTCACAAAATCCCTGATCCAAGAACAAGACAAACTTATCCAGATGGGAGCCCTAAAGGCCTCCAAGGATCAGGATCTTATGGCTGGGGAGTCCAAAAATGTGCATGTTAAAGGGAAGCAGAAGGGAAAGGACAAGAAGCAATTTGAATCCGAACCAAAGGAGAAGCCTAATCCATTAGAAGGAGCCTCCAACTCCAAGAAGGATAAGAAAAAGAGTTTTGAGAATACCAAGTGTACCTATTGCAAAAAAGGAAACCCTCCAGAGAGTTATTGCATGCAGAATACGATAGATCAAATGGACAAACTTCTTGAACAACAAAACATTTCTCTCCCAGAAGGCGCAAGGAAGACTGATTCTGTAAACAAGACAAATTATCATGAGGGATTCTATGCACTAAAGGATGGATTCTCACAATCACAATCCTTCCTCATAGATTCTAGAGCCTCCAACCACATGGTTGCCTCCAGAGAGTCTTTTTCCTCTCTAGATTTCACTGATGGTCTTAGTATTCACATGGGAAATGATTCATATATCTCTGTTGAAGGGAAGGGTACAATACAACTGGAGCATGGAAAGTTCAACAATGTTCTATATGTGCCCTCTCTGGAAGCAAACTTGTTATCTGTTTATCATATGACACACACAAGTTCACCGAAGAAAGTTGTTTTTGGACCTGACATAGTTGATATTGCAGAGATATCATCTGGGAAGCTAATAGCTAAAGGTGTTGCAAACCATGCCTCAAAGTCATATGAGTTCTCCTATTTTTTCCATATTCACATCAAAGTGCCCTTTTGACCCATGCCAACAAGATTAGTAGACTCTGCCATGAGATATTCAACCATCTAAATTTCAAGTACTTGCAACAGTTGCACAAGGAAGATATGGTTGAAGGATTGCCCGACATAAAATTCTCTCAAGGAATCTGCAAAGGATGCTTGGTAGGGAAGCATCTAGAGAGAAAGTTTGATGTTGGAAAGGAAAAGAGAGATTCCTCCACACTTGATTTGATACACAGTGATGTCTCAGGACCAATGCCCACAACTTCTATGAATGGATCCAGATACCTTCTGACCTTCATAGATGACTACTCTGAGGTTTTGTTAGGTCTATTTTCTTAAGCAGAATTATGAGGTATTCGAGACTTTCAAATTTTTTAAGGCCTTGGTTAAGAATATTGTTGGGAAGAAGATCAAAGGACTCAGATCTAACAATGGAGGAGAGTACATCAAGAGAGAGTTGGAGCAGTTTTGTGCTTATGAGGGAATCCAAATGCAGCATTATGTCCCATACACACCACAACATAATGGTGTAGCTAAGAGGAAGAGACAGGAACAATACACACCACGACACTTGAGTTGCGACACTTGCATGACGACAATTTAGTTATCCACCTAACTAAGTGTGCGAGCTTTCATTTAAGGGGCGAGTTCATCCTAAGACTCAGTTCAATGAGTTAATGCACTGCATGAGAAGTGGGGCGCTCTTCTTCATGCAAGATTGATTCATCCATATGGACAGCGAGTTCGTCATGAAGTCATAAGATAAAAATAGAATCCAATGCATGTGAATAATATATAAATATGTTATACGGGATTGATGAATTCGATATAAAGTGAA
The DNA here is from genome assembly GCA_027924585.1 of Larix kaempferi. Lineage (NCBI taxonomy): Eukaryota > Viridiplantae > Streptophyta > Pinopsida > Pinales > Pinaceae > Larix > Larix kaempferi. Next base: position 6,296,296 of record BSBM01001219.1, on the reverse strand, counting down.
TTCTCTTCTCCCTTGAAGGAAAGGCGCTTCTATTTGTGCAGGATAATTCTCCAAGAAGGAAATTCATAGTTTTTGGATGTGACACACCATTACCCATGCAACCATTCGCTACAGTTTGCATGGCAGTGATTCTTTATTGATATTAATGTGCTGGGAACATGGCAAGTTGATACAATTGATCTCTATTCTTTATTGCTCAATATTCTCTCTTATCTAGCACCTTGGGTGCTGGAAGCAATCTGATATTTTGTAAAAGACATTCTTTGTTATCTATCATAATTATACTTTGAATATTTTCCAAGGTTTTCCATCCTCATTGTTTTGAGGGTTTTCTCCAGGGTACATCTTGTGTTATGGTTGAATGTTTCATGTGATTGAATGGTTCATTGATTCAAGTATTTACTATTTCCGCACTTAAAGTTTTAAAGTTCAAAGCTCATCATATTTGCTCAAAAATTAACATTTGTTTTCCATAAAAAGACAACACATGACTATGTATATAAAGGATAATTTTTTCTCCAAAAAACTCAACTTACTTTCAACCTCCAAGATGTGCATCCTCATCACTATTCTATTGGAATAATTGCCTCAAATTTCAATGCAGGGTAACTTACTCTACAATGTTATTTTCAACTTTTTCCTCAACCTTCTTCTTTGACAAATTTTCTTTGTGATACTTCCTTTTATCATTTTCAATAGTAGCCCTCTCCTTTTGGAGACCTTGATTTCTGATCAATATAAAACAACTATTGATGAGAAAGTATCCTCCACCCCAACTAAGGTTGAGAGTGACATCGATCGATGAGGTATGGTATGAACTTTGGAAATGGTGAAATGGGTTCATGGGAGTACAAAAAGGAAGATAAAGGATGGGGATAATATCAAACTAGCAATAACAAGTTTGATTCAATATATGCTTGATAAAAGAAATCATTCGACTAAATTGTCGAAACAAGTGGTAGATATACTTAAGTTGAGAGTAAATAGTCATACACTAGGTAGTTTGACTTGGATAAGGGGTACATCCTTCAGTAAATTGAAGTAATCATTCTTTAGGTGACTTGAAGTGTTATTTCAAGCATGTAGTTTTAAAGGCATTGTACAACATAATTAGTAGTGAGGACTCTTCAGTATTCTATAAAGATGCCATAGATTAAGATAAAATCACCAGTAAGTTGAATATGACATTATCGTGAAACAACTAGGAATTTTGTAGTAAATACACATTTTAGAATCTCCAGCATGATAAATATGATTGTCATGTAGTTGCTAGTATTTTCTAGAAATATTTGGAACTCTTCTTTTTACTTTTTTTCTCAATAGAAACCCACCAAAAGGTTGGTTTTCAACTTTTTACTATCCTGAGGCTCCCCAAAGGAATTTATTTCTTTCTGTTCATTCCTTTTTTGGCAAAGGGGTGCCCACTAGCAAGCTGGATTTCAATCATCCCACTATCTTCTAATGCCTCGTGGGGTTTTCACTATAATATTATTGTTTTTTTCTATTTTTTTTTCTCTAAGATTGTCTTTGTTTCTTTTATACTCAAGAAAAGGGTTCTCTCAACATGTTGTACTAATATTCCTCTTAATTGTTGTATAGAGTTGGAGATTCTAATTATGTTTAAAAGCTTTCATGCATGGTGGTCTCTTATTCAAGTCATGATGAAGGATTTCCTAAACTTACAAAACCCTTTTGTCTTCCATGTCAACAAAACAAGAACAATTACATCGTCTTTATAGATGTATACATTTCTTCTATTGAATATTCTATATGAGTTGAGCAAGAAAATGCATGGCTAGCATTAAGATCAAAATGGCATACTATCTTTTTTCAACAACCGAGGACAATAGGTCTTCTTGAAAGCTTGTTATGCAACAATTTCCCCAACGTAAGGCTAATAAATACTTTACTTTTGTAGAATGGTACACCTTGCTTCTATAGCACTATTTATTGATTTGATTCCCAGAACCAACTGTTCATTTTCCATGTACTTTTTCCATCTACAACTTATGGAAAATGTTTGTCTTGTTGGTTCAATAGCTTGACCAATTCCACAGAAAGGTCATAGGAACTTATACTATAGACATTGTATTTAAGGACTTAGCAACATATGATTTTTCACTTTTTCATTTTTTTATATTCCTTGGTGACTTTCTATTTCTGCACAAATTTATAGAACTCTTCAATAATCTCTCCTTCATAGATAAATTGACCTAGTTGATCATTTTGTTGTTAGGATATTCCTATACTCCATCCTAGTCCTACCAGCATTTTCATCCTTTGCATTTTCAGTCTTGCATGCATTCCTGTATGCATTGCATGCATCCACATGCTGCCCAGTCATTAGGTTAACACCTCCAGCACCTAGTCCCTAGTCTTCCAGCACTCGAGAGCTTATTTCCACTCAGATTGAGCCCTCCTAGCCAATGATGCACCCACATCTCACCATCCACTTGACAAAGGCGCCCTTCTTCACCTACCAATCCAGTTGTCTTCAGTTAACTGAGTTCTCTCCTTGATTTTAGGCTTGACTCACTCTTAATTGACCTTACCACTCCGATGGACCTCCAGTGTAACTAGACTGCTCATTCTGACTTCAGTTAGCTCCTCATGCGCCCTCCACTAAGCCTCCTTCATTCAGTTAGTTCCAGTTACACTCAGATAGACTCAGTTTGACTGATGGTTGACGGTTACTTGAGCATTGATGACTCCACCGATAATGAGATAGACTACTAGTTGTGCTCCGATGACACTCCAGTGATCTTTTGATCACTCCATGAAGGCCAATTCAAATTGCCACCTTGGCATTCGAATTCCTCATGCATTGTATTATTTATTTGTCCATTTGTGATTAATGAATTAGTGTGTGTGAAGTTATTTTGCTTCTATCTAAGTTCTACTGTATTATTATTCTGTTGCTCATTTTACTGCATTGACCACTCTTAATCTTATTCCTAAATTCTTTCATTGTGAGGTATACATCAGCTCTTAGATCTGCTGTGAGGATTTTCACATTTGTGACCTGCAAAAAAAGGGCGCTTGTTTTGTAATGTATGGTGAGATAATGGAAGAAGATAGATGATAAGATTTTCTTCTTCCACTAAACATTAAAAAATATGATTGTAAAATACATGTGAAACAAATCTAAAAAGGTGGCATTTAGTAGTTTAACATGTTGAGGAGTGATAGCTAGCCTAGACTATCGAGTAGTGTTTTGATGATAATATTTTCATATGATATTGGATTGTATTGATTCCAAATACATATTGAAACATATTTCTATGGATATCTCCAATAGAAACAAGTTTTTAAAGTGCATTTAATTGATATGTTAAATCTACTAAGAAACAACTTGCATGACAAAGTTGTTTACATTTCCAACTTGAACCAATAGATATTTTTGGGCGCAACACTTCCATTTGATTTTGGATTGACATGATTCTAATGAAAGATGAAAGTAGATTCATGGACATATCTCCACTAGAAATAGGTTTTAAAAACACTCTGATTTTGTATGTCAAATATGTTGATGAACAATTTGCATGATAGAGTTGTTTACAATTTCTAACTTGGACGAATAATTACTTTTTTAGGCACAAATCATTCGTTCGATTTTATATTGATGTGATTTTAGTGGGAGATGAAAGTATATTCCTTGAAATATCTCCCCTATAAGCATGCTTGATAAACACTTTGAATTGGAATGTCAAATATACCGTTGAGTAGTCAAGGATGCGTATTTTTAGCAGTGCATATTTTGGTACTATGAGTCACTATTTCGAGCATAACTTTGTCATATGATATTAAAATGTAGTGATTCAAATTGACCCAAAAACTAGACTTTTAAGAGCATATTCCCTGGAAATAGGTTTTGAAAATGTCTCCAATTTTTCCTTAAATTATAATTCTTCTAACTATGTTCTTATCAAATTTCCCAATTCAAAATGTTATTGAAAGAGTTGGGCTTAATTTTCTAAGTGCATAGAATCTAGTTTTTAGGAAAGCTATGAAGTGTCAATATGATTCCAATTTATTCTTTGAATTCATTTAGTATAAAGGCCTCAAGCCTTTCACTTTAGGGTTTATATGATGATTATTTATAAATGCAACTTAATATGACCTAAAAAAATTAAATAAATAGAAATGCACTGCCTAACTCCATGTGAAGAATATATTGCATCCTTTAATGCTTCTTTTCAAGATCATTTTAACATAAGATTCCATAGATGCCCTGTAGAATTCAAATCTAAGCTAGTTCATTTTTCTTAGTCTATATGTGAAAGAGGTGATTTATGCACCAAGTTAGAGTTGTCACAAGCTACAAAACTTACTTATTGGTATTATCTCACTTGTTATTGAAATTGGTGCGGGCTTGTTAAGGAATCATAATTCTAAGAAGTTAGTAAGAGGGCTTGTTGGCCCTTGTTCAAGAGTTGGAGGATATTAAGTTATGGGAGGGACATGGTTCATTTAATTACCCCATAATTGAAATGTTGAATATGTTCATAAGACATACTTGGAGGTGATTGATGTCATTGTGATAGCCTCCTCTAGTTGTTTATTCCTCACTCTCTTCTACTTCCATAATGTTGGTCATTGGCCTCTGTCATGATGCTACCAATATTAATTCAACCATCAACACATTGGTTTAGCATGCACTAATATTTAAAACAAACAACATTTTAAGGAGAAAGACAAAGTGTGTTGTTATAGGGTGTATTGAATGGAGGCTTGCATTATACGTGGTGGAAATATATGATTAGGGTAATAGAGATAGTTCGTAGACAATAAAGGGTTTTCATCGAATGCTTTATAGTTGTTACATATAGGTTGAAACATGACAACACATAATGAAATTCAACTATGGAAGCAACAAATGACTCTTCAACAAACTAATATTTAGTGAGAGAAGGTAACAAGGAAGTCCACAACAACTAAATGTAAAACCATTCTATAGAAATAGGTGTCCATGTTCATCTTACATGTATGTGAATCTAATGCATCATAGGAGCTAAATTAGGAGGCCAAGAGTTTATTCACAGTGGGACAAGTAAAATACATGCTAGATTGGTTAAACCTATTATCTTTATTTTTATCCTTTTTGGAGTTGCTAGATGAGAATAATATTTTCAAAGCCTAATGTCCTTATCAAATCATTGTAGCCAATCTATTGAATCTTGAGAACTTGACTTTGTCACTGAAAAGGACACCAACTTGTAACCTCCCTGAACTGTATTAAAATATATTCAAGTCATTAAACATAGTGCAACCATAGGGGAACTTAGAATGGTTTTCCATTGTCACCTCGAAAGCTCTTCCTCTTGTTTTAGACCAATTCTTTTTCAACACAAGGAATGGAAACCCTTGAAAAGAATGTTTAATATGTTCTATATATATAAAGGGACGGTGGACCAGTTCTCTATCCAATTGGATGACGGAGTCAAGACAAAAGAACAAGAGGCTTTGAATATTACAAAGAAGAAATATATAATACATTCACTACTGCACCATAATTAGTCAAAAATAAGTTTTTAGATTATGCAAGAATAAATGAGATCCCTTAGACAAGATGCATCATCACAACCATGAAATTATAACCAAGAAGAATGTGCAACCATTAAATAATGAAAGTACATACATAATATGAAACCCTCGATGAAGAAGACAATGTAGGAGCCTTATTGTTGAACAAACAACCAACAATACATCATTTCTTCGAATTTTATTTCAGAACTGGATCAAGGAGATATAATAGGTCTCGCCTACCCAAAAATTTTCAATATTGAATCCTCTAAGCATTGAATCTTACATCAAGGATTAGAGAGGTTTTACAACATCTACCCCAATCTCTTCTTTTGTGACAAACTTGCCTTTCTCAAATATTATTTCAGTAGTAACCCATTGGAAATTCTTGCAAAAACCTTAATCGCCCTTTGAAAGAATAAGAAGATGGAAAAACCTCAGATTGAACATATTACTTAACTTATCCATCACAAAGATATTCAATTAAATATTTGAGGGTAATTCTCAATCTTCCATCTATGCCTCTAGTAGATGAAATCCTCCTTTATTTATAGGCTTTCATCCTCTAAATAGTGTTTAAATATGAGAAAATAATCATTTAATCCAAAAACCATTTCCTCCCACATGGGGCATGCCATTTTAAGCAAGGGAATCCTCCTTTAGCTCCTCCCCTTGCCACATGTCATGCTCTAGGCCTCCTCCAAGATAAGGCATATTGTTCCTTTGGGGTTTGTCTTACCACATGTTATTCTTGGAACTCTAATGAGGTAGGGCATTCATCTCTTCGGGATTTATTTGACCCTTGCCTAGCCATAAATATGCTCTATAAATCATGTAATGTAGAGTGTTCATATGCTTATTTGCTCCTCCATACATGTGGCCTTGCACCCTAAGTTCAACCAAGGAATAAGTATCAAATGTGTTTTAAGTGTACCCAAGTGGAACCTCATGGTGACACATGTCTTCGAGAAAGACTACAACAAGCCATCAATACTCCCAGTTTATCCTACAACATGTAAATGCGATCGAACTCCACAAATATTTTATTGTTCTTGGTGAGAGGGGACATGTAATGCACTTAACTAGTAGAAACATCATAGCACAAACAATATTCAAAGAAATATAAGTGTGGAAAATCAAATACAAGAGACAATGAGATTAAACTTGAAAAATATAACCCTTGTATTGAAAATTCCAAAAGAGATAGCAATGTTCACGAATCTCTTCAAGGGGAGATACACATTTAAGTACAGATCCAATACAGTAACAATCTTTGACAAAACATTATAGAGCATTTTAGCTCTATAAATAGTTTCTTACTAGAAAAACCTTAACTAATTTTTGTCTTGTTATTAATGACTACCAACAACCCAATGGGCCTTATTTAATAAGAATGAACCTTTTTACATTTATTAGTTATCCACTAACTATCTAATGGGCCTTATCAAAGAAAGTGACTTCGTACATTAATGAAATAACTCTTAAGTACCCCAAAGTAGGGAGGATAAAGTAGGAACTTAACATGCCCTCCCCCTTCAAAAGCAACATTGTCCTCAAGGCTAGAGGGGTGGAAACCACTGTAAGATCAATATTGGTTCTCAAGTGGCATCTTCAAGCTATGTATCCCTCCATTCTATAAATACTTCCAAAATAGTGCAATGGTATGGTCAACACTCTCTTATGGCTAGTACTGCTTTTGATTGTAACCAAACGAACCCTTCTTCATCAAGTTATAGAAGGCTAGTCTAAATTAGACAATTTTGTCCCAAGACCTTCTCACAAGACACATGAAATACTATGTGGATATTGGAGTGGGCATGAAGAGCCAATCTATAGGAAACTTATCCAATGCATTGGAAGGCCTAATAGGGTCCACAAAACTTTGGTGCTAACTTTTCATGATCCATGTGTTTGGGAGAGGTATGCTTATAGGGTTTAAGGTGAAGAAACACTTGATCCCCTTCTATAAGAGAACACTCAAAGCCATGTTGGTCAATGTGTTTCTTCATTATATTTTCGGCCCAAGTGAGAGTGGCCTTAAGTGTGTGGAGAATCCATTGTGGTGTTAAGCATGCAATTCGGTTTCTGAACCTTAGATGTGACTGGTAAATACAAAGCCACCAAGAGGGGGTTTTGGCCATAGATAGTTTCATATGGTAACATTTTGGCAGCACCTAGATTAGTGATATTCTACCACCAATCTACAAGGTTTAGCTATTGATCCCATTGGTGTTGTCAGTTTAAGGTAAATCATATCAAATAGGTTCCCAAGTACTTGTTGACCACTTTGGTTTGACCATCGATTTAGTGTAATAAGTTGTACTCATTTTCAATTGTGTGCCCTATAATTACTAGAATTTGCTAGTATGTGTGGGATCATAATCTAACACAATGTAAGTGGGCATGTTGTCTAACCTAAAAATCTAATATGTAAAAACTTGGGTAACTATGGAAGGTGTAAATGCAGTAAGGCATAAAAGTGAGAATATTTGGAAAGGAAATCAACTACCACCATGAGTATTGATTTGATGCCATCTTTTAGGAAGACAAAAATCCATGGAAATGTCAATCCAAATACTAATTGGTATAGGTAGTGGCTACAATTCCCTATGACCCTTCACTATCTTACCTTTGTTCCTTTGACAAGCTTCACATTCAACAACAAAAGTATGGATGTATTTTTTCATGTCTTTCCAAAAGAAAGAGCACTTATCTTGTTCATAGGTTTTTTGTAAACCCGAGTGACCCATAGTAAGGGATGAATAAAATTCCTCTAACACCCTTTGTTTTAAATCCTAATTCAACACCAAAAATACACACCCTTTATACCACAAGTTATCTAATTGTTGCCAAGTATAACCCTTGGTTGGATTAAGGTCCTCCTAAGTCTTTGGATGAGTTCAACCACTTGGTCATTTTCCAACCATTCATGTTGGGATTCTACAATCCAATCCAGTACAGGTGAAGATGGAGCAAAGAGAGAGCCTTCCTCATCATACTTCCTAGACAAAGCATCACATTCTTTTGCCCTTCTTATAAATGATCGCATAATCATACCCAAGTATCTTAGTGACCCATTGGTGCTACTCTATTGACGACAACGTTTATTCCATAAAATACTTTAAATTATGATGGTATTTCTTGATTTCGAAGCACCTTCCATTGAGATATGGGCACCAAGTATCGATTACATGAAGGATATCCATCTTCTCTTTCTCATAAGTACATTTGCCCCAATTTCTATCACACAAATGTTTAATAGTAAATTCCATGGGGTGCCCCTCTCGCATGACCATGGCTCCCAATCCTCACCCGAAGCATCACGTTCCAAGATAAATTTCTTAGTGAAATCAAGCACAACTAAAATGGGTGTAGTACACATAGTTTCTTATAAAGTTGAAAATGCATACTTGACAATAGTGTTCTATACAAAGGCATTATTTTTAGTAGGGCTATTAAAGTGGTTGTAATTCTCCCATAATTCCTTAGATCTTCATGTAGGAGCCCATACATCCTAAGAACCCATGTAAGCTTTTCAAATTCTTAGGGAATGGCCTATCCTACATAGCCTCATTTTTTCTTAGATCCACTTACACCCCATTTTGACTAACAATGTGACTCAAGTATACCTCTAAAGAACCACAAACATATTTGGAATGTTTTAGGAACAATTGGTTGTCATTGAAGAGTTGCAGAGCTTTCAAAGTACTCCACATTTACTTCCTAGGTTTTTCTATAAATCAAGATATCATCAAAGAATACAAGCACAAAATTATGCAAGCGCCTAAAAAGCTTGTTCATGGCATCCTGAATGATGGAGGGGGCATCAAAAAGTACAAAGGGAATCACCAAAAAACTCATAATATCCTTCATGTGTGGGCATGTCTTAGGTATTTCAACCTCCTTCATTTATATTTAATAATACTAGTATCCTAAATGAAGGTCCACCTTAGTGAATAACTTAACTCCATCAAGTGCTTCCAAGACATTACCAACAATATCCCAAACCCATACAACTTTGCATGGAAATCTCTATTATTACAATCCAAGCTACACCAATTTAAAAATTCACATTCATAATTTACATTTTTTATTTAAAAATATATAAATTATTCCCCTCATGCATTTCAACAGTTTCAATGAACATCAAATCTTCATCAAACACGTACTTGCAACTTTAACTTCTTATACTCCATTGCCATGGAGTGAACTACCTTCATGTCTCCTTTCATCAAGCTTCAACCCAATATCATCTTTCTCGATAACAAAGTCAACCCTCCTTTAACTTCCCATCTTTGTTTTCCTCGTGACTATGTCTTTATCTTCACCACTTCAATTTCGTGGAGAACTTTTCCCAACGCTTCAAGCACTACTACTTGGAGGTCACCACTATTCTTGTTGGAATGGAACTCATTCACCTATATTAAAATTACACCCTAGGTTAATTAGCAAAATATTTTAATTAGAGCCCTTTTGATGGATTTTAATGACATTTTTGCTCCTTACAAAACTAAAATGTTAAAATCAGATATTTTGATGGTCCTAAATATGTATTTAAGTCTTAATACATAAGATATTTAATTTATAGCAAAAATGGGTTAACAGGTGATTTTTAAAATAATATACATTGTGTTTAGTGTTTTTAGGAGTATGCTAGGTCATCAAGGGACAACATTAATGAGCAAATACGTGATCCACACAATTAAGATTAATTGAAAAGAATTGCAGTGCTTATCCACAATATAAACAAATGCTAATACCGTTTGTAAAAGTCATCATGGATATTATGATTGAATGGAAGGAACCATGAAAAAAAACATGATGGGAGCTATGAGTCTTCTCTATGGCTAGGGTTACCCTAGTCGCCTCTTACTCCATCTTCACCATCGAGAAGCAACTACAGTTGAACCCCATTTCAGATTGTGACTTAATTGATTTGGAGACTCACAACTATGGATAACTCATGGCATGTGCTTCATCTCACATCATATGCCCCATCTCGTGACCTAGATTGAAGGGACCCACTGACTGCGTGAAGAATACTTGTAACCAGCACCGCTTTGGATGAAATCAAGTCAAGAAGGAACAACCGGAAACACCGCCCAGTATGAAATTGAGGCATTTATCTCCCTGTTCAAATCTCTCAAGCAAAATAAAAGAATCCAGACCCTACAAAGCCGTTTTATAAAACGATTAGAGGGCATCTCGTATCTAGATCTCATCCTCTGAGCCAAAAACAATCCCTCGCCCTATCAAAGTGTGCACTATTTGTAAAGTTTATAGGCCTCTGGCCCAGTCCGAGAGCCATAGAAACACGGGTTGCAGATCATTGGGCCTCCATGAGCCAAGGTCAAGTATCTTTGTTTGCATCTAATCAAGGTTATTTTGTGTTTCTTTTTGTTAACAGGGAGGAACGTGAGTTGATATTTTGTTCAAGACCCTATCCCCTGTTTTCCAGGGGAATGTATTTGTGTCCTTGATCCCTTGGTTTTAATCCAAAATTGGAAATCACTTCAAGTCCCATGTGGATCAAGTTACCTCATGTACCTCTGATATTTTGGGATGATAGCTTAGAGATAATGGGAATAAGTTGGGTTGATTTATTGATCAAGTAGAACCAGATGGAAATTTTTTCTCTAGCGTGCACATTTATGTGGAGATTGACTTAGAGAAGGGTCTCCCATAGGCTCTGCAAATCAACATAGATGGTTGGAGTTTCCATCAAACCCTAAATTACAAGTAGATCCCCTTTAAATGTATTTTATGTCATACTTATGGGTGTTTTGCCAAAAAATGCCCAAAATACAAGAAGATCGACAACCCAAAAGAATCTTCTAAGTAAAGAACCCAAGTTCACGTTGGTTCAGAGCAAGCATAGAAGATCCCAGTGCAAGGGGTCTCCAAATTCACACCAAGTGGGACCACGCAATAACAAATTTGAAGTTTTGGTAATTCTAGATAGTATGGAGAAAGAAAATGAAGCAAATGAGAAACTGACGATGGATTCGATGCACCTTGGAGGCGAATTGAATCCATCCAAAGTTGAACCTCTAAGTAATAAGGAAGGAGCAATACAAGCAGAAGAAGCAGAGGAATCATAGGAGGAAGAAAAGGAAGAAGAGAATGAAGCAGAATCAAAAAAGGAAGTTGTGGGAAAAGAAGCTCTAGTGCCACACCCATCTAAGGCATCTAAATCTCCTTCATTCACCGAAGTTATAAAGAACGAAATGCATCCCTCCTGAGGCAAAATCGAATATCCATTTGAACCATCAGTCAACTCTTGATTTCTTGCTCAGCAAGGGGGTAGTCAGTCATCGTTGTTAACTATGTATTGTTTTTGCATTGTTTTATGTAATCAATTTGTGAAAATCTATTATTGTACTCAAGAACATGAAAAAAAAAAACCTATGTAGGAAAGCTCATCTCTTCTCCCAACTCTTTGATGGAAGACAAAAAGATTTGCAAGTCAAGATCTTCACTCTCAACTTTGTATTAACAAGCTGACCAATTCGACCACATCGTTTTTTAATACAAATTTTAACTATTTCTATTAGAAAAAAAAGTCATCATAGATATTTAAATGTACCCAATACAAGTGCCCCTAATATAATCCATGTTCCAAATATAAACTTCTTAACATACAAGTAGTGGCTCAACTCTCTATAACCAAAATAATTATGAGTCTATTCACCTATAAAGTGGGGTCTGTTTAACTAATATAATTATGGGTCCATCTACCTATAATCCATTGCCATATTTTGGCCTTTCAAATACAATATAACCCATAATAACTAGTTGGCCTTGGTGAAAGAAATGGGTTGGGTCACTAAAATGTCTTCTTCTTTATTAGTCAACTACATATTCTAATTTGACTAACTTGTAATTATAATTATCCATTTAGCTTAGTAACTAATTATAACTTTATAATTTAACTGATGGTTTTTTTCTTGGAAAACCTCCTTCAATCAATTTTCAAATTAGCAACTTTATTGAAGATTTTGATATCCCTTAATACACATTGTCTTCCTCTTCTATCTTCCACATAAGTCCAAAAAATCATTAATAGAGTAATTATTAACTAATTATGGGTGTTGTTATTGTTAGAGTTTGATCTTTAATTCTATTTAGTTAAATCTTTAAACTGAAAGAAAGACAAGCACAGCAAAACACAAAGACACAAGAATTTTCCTCGGGAAAATCATAAAGGAGAAAACCCCGCAACTTCCTCAGAATAGATTTGTCACTAGTACAATATAAAGCAAGATGGAAAAAAAATATAAGAAGTCTTCTGCAGCTCTCTCTATTTCTCCACCAGTGAACTTGCCTTTTCTCTCTCTCCTTATGCGAACTTGCTTGAGTGAGTGTTGTATCCAAATGAGAGAGCAAGCCTCTCTATTTATACGTTATGTGTGGGTGACCTTTTTCATAATGGGGCCGACCTCACTAACTTAACTGGGTTGACCTGTCCTAGGGAGACTCAATAACACAATTTACATTTGAACCTTTGGGGATCTAATGCCTTGACTTACAATGGAGGTTTTACCTCGATAATCTGGCATGACCAAACACAATAATGACATCCCTGAACAGAGGAAAAACATCTCCGACTGAGGTACAATAAAAATACAATAATAATATAATAATAAAATACAAATGAATATCTTTCGAAGTTACATTTACAACAACACTCCCTCTTAAATAGGAAGGTATTCTCTCGCCACAGTCATCATAACTCTATGCACAAATCCTAGACAACGTCATCATCATTGGATCATCTTCAATGCTCGAACATCATCATCAACACTGGATCATCATCGTCGTTGCTGCAGTAATCCTCATCTCATTGATCATTGACTAGTGACATCTCTCAAATCTATCTGTCATGAGAATTTCTATAGAGCCAGCCCTTTTTCATGATGGATGTAGGACTAGATCTCATCTAGGTCTTCATCATCTCCACAAGCAAGCCATCAAGTAGGTACAACACATGACCACACATTACATTGCCACCGCAATCACCTGCATCTCCTACTATCATCTCATCATGCCCATATCTTCTCATCATGACGCACGGAGAGCATCCCAGGTGCACGCCTCATGTCCAACAGACCACCTGCGTCTCCCACCTAGTGGGTATATCCCAGGAGCACCCCAGGTGCATTACGTCTCTCACGGGCAGCCTGCGTCTCCAACATGTGGATACAGCCCAAGAGCACTCCAGGTGCATTCCATCCCAAGGACCACCTGCGTCTTCCACCATGTGAGAACCATCCTAGGCGCACCCTAGGTATCTTTGCGACCGATGGACCTATCAGTGTCTCCAACATGTGGATACAGCCCAGGAGACCCCAGGTGCATTACGTCCCATGGACCACCTACGTCGTCCACCATGTGAGAACCATTCCTAGTGCACCTGCGTCTTTCGGTCTCATCACTCCCTCTTTCGAGGAACATCGACTGGATAACACCGAGCTTCTCTCTGAAGTAATTGAAATTCACTCTTGCTAACGGCTTGGTCAACACATTGGTTATCTGCTCGTCTGTCACCACATACTGGAGCTTCACTGCTCCTCTCTACACCATATCCCGGATATAGTGGTACTTGACCTCAATATGCTTCGACTTGTCATGGAACACCGGGTTCTCAAACAACTTCACGCAACTCTGTTTGTCATAGAAGATACAACTTGCCTCGAGCTTGAGATCAAACAAGTCTGATAGTAGCTTCCGAAGCCATATTGGTTCACAACTAGCCAAACAAGCTGCAACATACTCTGCCTCTGTTGTACTCAATGCCACGCATAACTGCTTCCTGCTAAACCAGGAGATCATACTAGATCCCAAACTGGAGCAGCATCTCGAAGTGCTCTTCTTGTCTGTGGCACTGCCTGCACAATCCGAATAACCATGCAGGTTAATCCTCTGATTTGCCTCATACTTGAGCCCATACTCAACTGTACCCTTCAGGTACCTCAATATATGTTTTGCAGTCGTCAGGTAAACATGTCTCAGATCCGTCAGTAACTGGCTCAGGTTGTTCACAGCAAAACATATGTTTGGTCTCGTGTTCGTCAAGTACATCAACGAACCAATCATTTGTCGGTACATCGTGGCATCAACTATCTCTGATGAAGCATCACACAATAGCTTCAAGTTCATTGTCATTGGTGTGGCCATTTCCTTGCATTCCATCATTTCGAACCTCTTCAGAATCTCCATTGCATACTTTCCTTGACCAAGGAAAATTCCATTTGTACTATGCCACACTTCCATGCCTAAGAAGTAGTGCATCATCCCCAGGTCCTTCATCTCGAACTCTGCGGCAAGCCTTCTCTTTGTATCTGCAATGAGCTCATCCTCACCTGTCACAAACATGTCATCTACATATAGCAGTAGTATCACTGGTCTTACGCCCTCAACCTTAAAGTAAAGGTTGGAATCTGTTTTAATCTTGGTAAAACCTAAGCTCATTAGAAAGATGTCCATCTTGTCGTACCATGTCCTGGGTGCCTGCTTCAATCCATACAAGGCTTTCTTCAATTTGCACACATGAGTCTGTATGTCATGTGTCTTGAATCCCAATGGTTGCTCCACGTACACTTCCTCTTCGACTACACCATTTAAGAATGTTGTCTTGGCATCCATCTAGTGTATCTTCCATTTCATTACTGCAGCCAATGCAAGTATAGATATGATGGAAGTGTATCTTGCTACCAGTACAAATGTATCCTCGTAGTCTATGCCTTCTTTCTGGGAGAAGCCACGTGCCACAAATCTTGCCTTGTGTTTTTCTATTCTACCATCTGCAGCATGCTTGATCTTATAGATCCATTTCGAAGTCACAACAGACTTCTCTTCTGGTCTCGGAACTATTTCTCAGACATCATTCTTCATAATCGATTGGTACTCCTCGATCATGGCATCCTTCCATTCCTTCTTCTCTGTTGTTTCTTCGTAGTTGGAAGGTTCTTTATCAATGATGTCACATAGCAAGGCCACATAGTTGGAGTATGGTCTTGGTCTCTTGCTTTCTCTATGCATCTCATCTGGAGTGTCATACTTCTCTGTATCTTGGATTGCTTCACGTGCCCATGTTGGTCTTCTTTTGTGGGAGTTCTTCTCACAAGGTGGATCTACAGGTTCTTGTGGTTCTGCCATGTCGTGGTCTTCATGATCCTCTTGAATTGTTTTTTCCATGACTGTGTCTCTGGTTCTGAGAACTTCAGTTTCTTCATCTTGACTTCTTGAATGTTATAGCTGAATCATCATCGCTTGTTCTTCGAAACAAATCTCTCTTGTAGGTGATAGTACACGATCTTTCCTACAATTCAATTTAGTTGTGGTTAGAAACATTTCATAATTTTCAAAACAAGTTCTTATGCATAAGGACATAGGTCACACAGTCATGCAACTATCTTAGCCAATGCTTCAACACAACATTCATCCATATCTCGTATTCATACGGTAAATTTCTAGGTGCCTTCCATCTCTGCCAAAACATTATTAAGAGCGTACACTACTCCCAATATGTCAACAAAGAGGTTTCATTCTAGATAAGTAGCAATGGAATGTTGTATAGTACCATAGGCCACTTACCCATTATTTGTATATTAGTAGTATTATGTTTATCAATGCAACATGCATAATACACATCTAAATCTAGGAACATAAGTATGTACACAACTTAACAATATCATTTAAGTAATACAAGGAATGACAATTCAAATACTTATATTTGTTTGGTTGTTGGGTGGACTCCCTCTTGATCTTTGCTTCCTTGCAGGAACTACTGGAATCTTACTTCATCGTCTAATTCTGAGGTCCTGTGCCTTTCTTGCTTATGATCGGAAATGTTGAGCAAGTATTCTACACTTGTTCTTTGTATTGGAGTAGACTTTGTGTGTCCCTTTAACCATTGTTGAAATGGATGAGAGGTTCATCCATAGAGCATTGATCTTTATTTGTTTTCCGGAGTCCAACTCTGTAGGAGCTTCTCCTACTCCTTTCATGTAATACTGAAAGCCATCTCTAGCTTCACCTTCTAAGGTGGAACCTCCTGAATGAACCCTTGTAACTGGTTACCTTCATTTATTACAATACATATTCTTCATCACTTGAAGAATGTTCTTGTGTTCTTTTGCTTGCAGGTTCATCATCTTCTGCGGTGTGAGCATGATGCCTCTTCTTGTTGATTTTGTTGGAGGATCCTTGGTTTCTGGAACAATTTCTTGAGTAATGTCCCTTCTCATCACATGAAAAACATTTGATACTAGAGAGATCCCTTCTGGGTCCATGATTCTTATTGGGCCTTCTGGATCTTTTGTGATGATGGTCCTCCCTTTTGTTATGATTCTTCTTATTATGAGCAATTAGGGCTTGATCATCATTTGCTCCCATCTTCTCTTCTCTTGCTACTAGCCGAGCTTCTTCTTGGGTACATTCTTCCCATAGTCTACTGAAGGTGATCAACTTCTTCCTGGCACATATTCCTTGAATGAATGAGTCCCATGAACTTGGGAAACCATTCAAGGTGGTCATAACAATCTCTTCTTCTTCTACTTTGTTTTCAATCACTTCAAGTTGCTCTTTGATTTGAGAGACCCTTGTGAAGTAAGATTGCATGGTATCTGAGTGTTGGATCTTCATATTCTTGAGTTGATTCCTTAATGTCATTTTCCTGATTGATGTTCTTCCCTTCAAATATATTTGTCAAAGCATCGAACATCTCCTTGGGAGTCTTTAGGGATGACACATGAGGGATGAGATGATCTTTGATGGATTCTCCAATAATCCTCTTGGACTTGACCAAGTTCTTCTTGTGGATTGTCTTTGCCTCTTCTCCCTCTAGTTCTGGAACCTCCGCATTGGCATACTTGTCCAAATCATTTTCTTCTAGGACAAGAGAGATTCTACTTCCATGCTCGGAAGTTGTAAGCTCCTTCAAGCTTATCCTCAAGTTTGGTGTGATTTGTCATTTTGAAATGAGAACCTCAAATGGAAATAGTAAAGAAATAAATCTTACCAATTTGAGATGCCCAACCTAGTTCTGGAGCTGGCTAGCCTAGGGTTTGATAGAAAAACCCTAATTTTTCAAACTTGGAATTTTGAACTTTTGCTTGGATAGAAAGATGCGCCTCCACAAGGCAAGTTGAGAAATGTACTCATTTTTCTCAAATATGTGGACAGAATTGCAAAATAATTGATGCCCTAGTTTTCCCCCGATAGTAGTGATAGGGCCAAAAATGAAAATTCCCAGTTTTGAATTATGCTTCCATAGGAAGATGTGCCCTCCCAGGGAGAGTTGGGATGACCTCACTTTCAAGTTGATCTGTGGAGGGAAGTGCCTGGAACAAGAAGCCTGGTTTCTCCCAGCCCCAGTGATTGGGTCAAAAATGAAACTTCTTCAAATTGAATTATGCTTCCTCCAAAAGATGTGCCCTCCTCGGGTGAGTTATCCTAACCCTCTTTTTCCGATGATCTATGGAGAGAAGACCTTGAACTAGGAAGCCCTAGTTTCCCGCAGTTGCATAATGTCTTCTTTCAAGATGGCTCTGATACCATGTTAGAGTTTGATCTTTAATTCTATTTAGTTAGATCTTTAAACTAAACGACAACCACAACAAAACACAAAGACACAAGAATTTTCCTTAGGGAAACCATTAAGGAGAAAACCCCGCAACTTCATTAGAATAGATTTGTCACTAGTACAATATCAAGCAAGATGGAAAAACCAAAATATAAGAAGTCTTATGCAGTTCTCTCTCTTTCTCCACTAGCGAACTTATCTTCTCTCTCTCCTTATGCAAACTTGCTTGAGTGAGTGTTGTATCCAAATGAGAGAGCAAGCCTCTCTATTTATTCTTTGTGTGGGTGACATTTTTCCTAATAGAGCCGACCTCACTAACTTAACTGGGCCAACCTGTCCTAGGGAGACTCAATAATACAATTTACATTTGACCCTCTGGGGAAGTAATGCCCCGAATTACAATGGAGGTTTTACCTCAATAATCTTGCATGACCAAACACAATAATGGCATCCTCGAATGGAGGAAAAACATCTCCGACAAAGGTACAATAAAAATATAATAATAAAATACAAATGAATATATTCTGAAGTTACATTTACAACAACACATATGAAGATGGGTAACACTTTTTGGCAAGACATGAGTACGGATTGTCTAAAACTCGAGCTCAATCGAGGTTTATTCAAGCCCAAAATCAAGCTTTCAAACACTCTATTGAGAGTTTAAAAAAGCCCTCAATCGAGCTTTTCCCAATAGCTCGATCGAGGGTTTAAATAACTTTGATCGAGCTATTGGAAAAAACTTGGGTTAGGAAATAGCTCGATCAAGCTATTTTTTACATTATTTTGAAATTAGACAATAATATAATGCATTTATGAGAATATACTATTCATATAGTTCAAAAGTGCGATTGAGCTATTAAAAGGCTTGATCTAGCTATTTAAAAGCTAGATCGAGCTATTTAATAGCTCGATCGCGCTTTTGAACTATATGAATAGTATATTCTCATAAATGCATTATATTATTGTTTAATTTCAAAATAATGTAAAAAATAGCTTGATCGAGCTAATAGCTAGGTCGAGTTATTAAATAGCTAAATCGAGCTATTGAATTATACAAATATTATATTCTCATAACATGTGTTATATTATTGTTTAATTTCAAAATAAAGTAGAAAGTAGCTAGATCGAGCTATTGAATTATACAAATATTATATTCTCATAACATGTGTTATATTATTGTTTAATTTCAAAATAATGTAGAAAATAGCTCGATCAAGCTATTTTATTAACCACGGTTAAACACTCGAACAAGATATTAAAAAAAAAAAAAATCCTCGATTGAGGGTTTCTACAACCTCGATCGAGTTAATAGCTCGATCAAGGGCTTTCAAATGAACTTTTAGCTCCATTTTCTGCAAATTTAATTTTATTGACCTCTATGCTAAGCTTAAACCCTATCCTGGGATGCACCTTAAAAGATAGACTTCATACCGATGGATTCGTCAATGAATCATCTATCCATTGGCATATAATTTATAGGTTTCTGAGTTATAGGTTTCAAACTTATACTTACAAAACCATGTCCACAACTTCGAATCAGCACAAAGAAAAATCAACGACATAAAAAGTGCGCAACCAAAAAAATTCAAAAAATATATATGCTGCTTATCAGGGCATCCTCTTCAAAAGGGCATTTTTTATTTTTATTTTTATTTTTGTAACCAATAAAAAAAAGTTTGCATGCACACACATATAAAAAATGCAATTAAAATCTTAACGAACAGTTTCAAAAATTAATAAAAACTATAATTTTCTAATGTAAATTTTTTAAAAAATGTACGTTCCAATGCATTTTGCGTAGATTATGTTTATATTTTTTTTCATAAATTATGAATTTATCACTAAATTATTTTACGTGCACACAAACCATTTATTAACTTTTCCTAAAATTTACAAAAACAAGCCTATCATTAAATACAATTTTGGCATATTAAACAATAATATTATTTTTTTTAAATATTTTACGTGCACACAAACCACTTGTTAACTTTTCCTAAAATTTACAAAAACAAGCCTATCATTAAATACAATTTTGGCATATTAAACAATAATATTATTTTTTTTAAATATAAGTGAAAAAACAACATAATTACCTACAATTTGTTTTTTTCTTGCGTCTCGTAATTCATAAGACATATATGAGTTTTGAGAGCTTTGATTTGATAAACCAACATAGATTCACCTTAAACATAGATTTTGTTTTAAATTTTTATTTTATAAGCGGATATGGATTTTTTAATTATTTTTTATTTGGTTTTCATTTTTTCATTTTATGAGCTGACATAAAAAAAAAAATTAATGACTTTTATTTTTGGTACATAACGTGACAGCGTTACGTTACATTAGGTTATGTATCTCCCCATACTGGATTGTAAACACCTCGCTACTCTCAACGCAATACGTAAAAAAATGAATTTTCACCATCACTTTTGGCTAAAAAGTGTTACCCATCTTTATGGATTCACCCTTATTCATCATTTTAAATTGAAAGTAAACATTTTAATATTTTTCATTTTATCACATCAAGAAAATCAAAGTGCATTCTACATCCCGATATGAGGGTGATGTGTAAAACCATGCCTAAAGTTGAGATGACATGTGATAAAAAATCAGCACAATATAATATTTTAAACAAATTTTAGAAAGCGTACCAAACACATATAAATCAAAATATAGTCGCAAAGGTTAGTTTATTCAATAGGTGTCACTGTTAGTGTTGTTGAATGAAAATATAGTGACAAGGTTAGTTCAATCAATAGATGTCGTTGTTGTTGATAATCTGATGCATTATGCAGGTCCTAAATTCAATCCCTACAAGATCAAGGACACTAAACCTATACAACCTATTTTACACTAGCACCATCCTCGAAATGGAGAGAATTGCCAAAGTGTTTCAACGGAAGTTATAATAACTAAAAACCATAAAACACACTAACCCCATACAAAAGATTCGTGCTTAATAAATCGAGAGTTAATGTGGCTTAGACCTCTACAAATACGCTCTTCACCATTCTTAAAAAATATGGGCCAAAGCCCATAACTTCAAACATGAATAACATTAAGGCATTCAGTGTATCTCGATTTTTCTAGGGCTTCCTAGAAGACCTAGTTAGCATGGTAATTCAAACACGCTTGGGTGGAGCAAAACATCGAAAGGCTTTTGAAAGACTAAAACCTAAGCCTGGGCTTGTTCAATGATAAGCAAGCCAACAGAGAAAATGAAAATTATAATTGATTTTCTTCAAAATTGGAATAGTCCCCTTCCAATTAAGTAAAATAATGTTTTTATGCGAAGTTTTTGGGTTTTTAATATTCTGTATATTATCTTGGAGAAAATTCAATTGGCTCATGGATGGGTCATCGAGGTCATTTTAATGGGATAGTGATTAGTTGGATTTTATGTATGTAAGAGGTGGGTCATTGAGATCATTGGGTTGGCGCATGGATGGGTCATTGAAGTCATTTTAATGGGACAGTGATTAGCTGGATTTTATGTATGTAAGAGGTGGGTCATTGAGATTATTGGATGGGTTATTGAGGTCATTTTAATGGGATAGTGATTAGTTGGAATTTATTTATGTAAGAGCTGGGTCATTGAGATCATTTTATTCGATGTTAGATGTCCATAATTCCATTTTGTTATGTTTGGATGTGTTTATATGTAATGGATGATGTATCTCCATACTTCCATCATTATTTTCCCAATCCTCATCTTTCTAAACAGCAAGCTTCTTGAAATTGAAGACACTTTCTTTGGCTTAACCCACTGCAACTGGATTGTTCCAAAATAGCAAATATGATGGTATTTTGTAACGAGGATAAGAATATATGAAGCTGTTCCTTGCCTGAGACTTTATGAAAACAATATAAAATATCACGAAGTACATATGTGACAGTTTAGTATTTCACAATGTAGAACAGATTCTGTCAATTTCAGTAAGCTTATGGCAGTTTGTTTAGAAAATACAGCAGCAATTGAGATAGTACAGTTTATTAACATCCTTACTATTCCTACATTAAACAACTTAGCTACAGAATAAGCAGTTATATCCATGATAAGTGTAAACAAAGCAAGATCCTTTCCCATTGCGAATCTATGACAAACAGTAGTCTTCTTGAATTTCAAATAAACATCGTGATGTTCTATCTTCTTTTGTGCACGTCATATTCAAAATCTAAAAACATGCCACCACACCCTTTTTGAAAATTCCAGTCAATGAACTTATACAACATCAACAATCAAAGGCATGAGAGCTATCCCATCTATATATGAAACAAGTAAATAACACACAGGGGAGGAAAGAAGTATCTATCCTGCCCTATTGAGACTTTTGATCTTTTACAAGCTTATGTGAAATTGCTCCATTGCCATTTTCGTTCTTAAAACCATTTCCTTCAACTATATTTAGTTCACGTGCCTGCACAAAAAATATCATTTCAGACAAACCAAAGGCAGGAGGTTAATTCTTGACAAAGACGGTGAGTGAGATGGGCCCACCTTCACACCCACTCATAATAAGCAGAGATTAGAGCCCTGAGCTCTGCCAGCTTAAACACAAAATCATGATAAAGATGGAGGGCAGGTGTAAAATAGTAAAAACCAAAGGAAAACAAGAAGTATTTTTTTATCAAATATCAGTATTGGAGGCACGGACGAGAAACGCCACAAAGAATGTAATAGTTAAATGAAAAGAAAAGCAGGCAGAAAATCATTACAATGGAAAAAAAAGGGTCTACCTTCAAAAGATGCTCCTTGTGATAGCGGTAACCCTGGATGAACATAAAAGAAAATGAATCTGTTAAGCACTTGAAACTAAATACAAAGTCATCCCACAACTGCAAAAATAATTGGTTATGTGAGCGGTATGCTCCAATTCTTTTTCAGCTGCAGTTCTCTTAACAGAAGCAATTGGCTAATAAAAACTGATGATGTCAGTTTCAATATAAATTTTGTGGTTCTTTGAATAAAGATGAGACCTTCATAAAAACAAGGCCATCTCAATTTAAAGATGCATAACAAAATTCCTGGAAATAATTTTGAAATACAATAAAAGTATAGGTAGTAACTAACCTTATCAGTCCCATATAAATAATCACAGTATGTGAACACTGAGGCAAAGTTGCTTTGACTTTGTCCTCCTACATAATGATGGTAGTCATGATACTCCGCACCTCCATAGAAAGGAATTAATTTGGTAGGAGTCCACGGGAAGTCATATCTGCGCAACCATCGATAAAAATAAGACAGCTAGAGCAAGTAACAATCTAGCTTTAACCTGACAGCTGAAAAAGAAGAAATAAGTTCCATACATATCAATTTAATGAAATATAAATGCAACTAATGATTGTATGCCTACAATATTGTATAGCATCATCCTAACACAGCTCATTCTTAATACCACACATTAAGGCATACAAGTGACATGATTTCAGGAAAAGTTAAGCAATAGATAATATACAAGCTAAGTGGTAAAGAAAATGACAATGACAGAAGTGAGCATTTAAACAATGTTCCTTCCTGAACCTCTGGAAAGATAACCATGCAGAATACCTAGAGGTTAGAACTTATTGCTGTATTTTCACTCTAGAATCAAGGGAAATTCATCATCTAAACATAATAGTGAGAATTGCACAATATATTATTTTTCTTTGTCCATTTTATATGTGCAGATGACAGTCACTATCTGCAGTTAGAATGTTTTTCGTAGGTGATAATCTGGCATACAACAATTAGGTTAAACTTCAACATTGCAGTTTGGCAGATGTTCCTTCAGCCCAACTGTAGTTCTTATATAGAGTTAGCATATTTGCTTATCCAAAATTTAGCAATGATGATAACATTAACGTAATGTAGGAAAGTACATCATCTTGATTTACAACGGTGATTCATGGGATCTTGGAGCCTTTGGTGAATATGTACTAGATATGCTATGTAATCCACTTTATGCATTGTGTTATTAAACTAAAAAGATATTAATCTACTATAGATTTTTCTTGTCAAATAGTGCACATGCTTCTCAATGAGACCAAGTTCCAGGTTGCATTTCTAAAGACAGCACATTACAGTATGTTTTATTTTAGGTGCAACAGCATTCCAATGCCAATGCCTTCACAGCACAACAGTGCATCAAAGTGTTTGTCTTTTGGTTCATGTCATATCTACGTTGCATGCGTTCACAAACTCAGGGGTAGGGTTCACGAACCAGCACCTAGTTCACGAACCTACGCCTCTGGTTCAGGTGAGGGTTCACGGTTGACGAACTCAGATGAACCTGGTTCGTTTTTGAAGAACCCGAGTCGCCGACGGTCAAAACAAGGTTCTTTCTGCTGATTGGGTACGTTATACCGCAATTTTAGGTTCGCCATGGGTCTCCCTACCAGATAAACGAATGACCCCCTTCCCAACCCTAAAGTTAGGACCCACGCTTCATTCCATCTCATTTCTTTCACTCCTCGGCGGCAGCGTCCACAGGCAGCATCAGCAACGACGGCAACGTCCACGGGTGAAGTCTATCTGGCGGCAGCATCCATGAATCCATGGAGTTATAGTGTTGAGTGTATGCATTTGCAACTATACACTGTTACAACTTACAGCAGCAACGGCAGTGTTTGGGTGAAGGCTTTCAGGCGGCAGCATAACTCCTGTAATTAACGCAACAGCATAACTCCACTGTCCAGTTCTTCGTAATATTGTAAATAAGTTTTTTATTTTTACTTATAGTAGTTATGGGATCAAATGATGATAACAGTGACTAGCAATAGGATCAATACTCAAATCCCCTTGTAATGCAACAATCCTAGTAACAGCAGTAACTTGGTCTTAAATGTAATTGTTTAAAGACTATAAGACAAAGACTATACCACGACCAGAGGTATAAGGCAACCAATATGAGAGTTGTCAGCAATGATAAATTATTACATAACACTTCCACTTAGCAGTGAGCACAGATTTGACCTCAATAGAATGTATGAACAGCGAGAGATTATCAACATTAAATTTGTTGTATGTAAATATAGTTGAGACAAATTCTCAGATCTGGGGTATTAATATTAAATTTTTTCATATTTGAATAGTGCATTTGCCATTTTAATATTAGAATGGAATGGGTCGGAGTTTGAACAAAGTCTTTCTCTGCGCCTTTATGCAACCTGCAACATATATACAAAATTCAGTAGAAATCCCAAACTGAAACATAGGCATGTATAGAATGAAAATGAAATACCATGGTCAGCCAGCTTATCTCAAACTGCCTAGCTGTGAATCTATGATTGGAATGATCAGGGCTAATGTTCCAAAGCGTGTAAGTCACTTGAGTTAGCTAAATGCTTAGGTTGAATTATGTTCAAATTGATTTACAAATTTTGGAGTTGATTTCATTTCCAGATTGATTTCTGATTTGAAATTTAAAATTTCATTTGCAGATTTCAAAATTTTCAAATGGCTTCATCAAATCCTCAATATTCACTATGGAAATATGTGGAGAGGACAAAACCACCAAAGGGTGCAGGGGGGACAACCTTAACAAAATGCAATTTCTGTGCTGCTACTTGGAGGGGCAACTATACTAGAGTGAAAACCCATTTCATGAGAATTCCAAAGATGGGTGTTGATCTTTGTTCTAGAGACCCCGAGGATCCCGATAGACTTGCTAATGTTCAAAGGGAGCAGCAAAGGGCTGATGGTAAGGCAGGCAAGCCAATCTCAAGGCCAGGCCATAATGTTTCGTGATGATGATGAGTCCCATGAAGATGACATTCTATCCGAAGATAAAGTTGAATGTGGTGATGAGACTGTGCCATCCAAAGCATCAAAAAGCACTACAACTCATCCACACAAGAAACCTAAACTTGGTGGCCTTTATAACATGTTTGATGTGAAAGGTAGGGAGGGTGCTGATCTTGCAATAGCAAGATTTTTTCTTGCATGTGGCATTCATTTCAATGCATCCCACTCACCATATTTTGCGCAAATGGTATGTGCCATTAATGAGGACCTGGAGGGTACAAGGCACCCGGTTATGAGAAGCTCCGAACTGTTTTAGTGGACAAGGAGAAAGCACGCTTTGAGAAAGCAATGGCACCATTGAAGGCATCTTTGACTGTAGATGGATGCTCCATTGTCATGGATGGTTAGACTGATTGTAGAAATCGTCCACTGATTAATATCATTCTCTCTTCCATATCTGGTCCATATTTTCTCAGGGCCATTGATTGTTCCAGTCAAGAAAAGGACACTATGTTCTTGAAATACCAATTATGTGATCCTATTGCAAAGGTGGGGCCATCCAATGTCATTCAAGTTGTCACTAATGCAGCCCCAGTGTGCAAAGCAATGGGGATAATGGTCCAAAAGGAGTACAGGTTAGTGACAAGTTTGTTTGTTTTAACTTTTAAAGTTTAAAGTTTATTTTTTTAATTTAAGCTTACATGTCATAAATGATAATTTAAAATCACTGAATCAATGAATTACAAATATGATTTTTAAATACAAGTCTGGTTTTTTTTTTATTCATAAATTAGAAAATCTAATTCGTTTTTATTTGTGAATTATTTATGTACCCTGGGCATATTTTCTGGACATCATGTGCAGTGCATTCCTTGAACAACGCATTGAAAGACATTGTCAAAATTGAATGGATTGGGTTGTTGATTGAGAATGGCCGCAAAATTCAGATGTTCATATGCGACCACCACCATTTACAAGCCATTTACCAAAGGCATGCTAAAATGGAGCTTCTCAAACTTGCTGGTACAAGACTTCCAACTTATTACATTCTTCTTAGATGACTTTTGGAGATGAAGTGGGCTTTAGCCGCTAGAGTTATCAGTGACATGTGGAATCAATGGAAGCTCTCTACCTTAGATACAACTATGGAGGTAAAGAAGCTCTCTACCATAAATTTGTTAACTACGGTCATAAATCCTTTCACCACCTCTCTATATTGGGAAGGAGGCCTCCTTCCTGTTGTGGGAATATACCATTTTGGATTCACTACATAGGCTGCCATATGAAGTGGGGTGTTCAACTTATTCCACTGCCCATGTATAAATGTTTGAAACAGTGGCCATAAAGTAGGATCTCTTCTATATGTGATAGATTTGATCCTCTCACACATAGAGTCCATGTTTTCGTAGATCTCACCTAAACATGGGCCATCTGTGTCTGCATAGAGAAGCATATCACAAATTGGCTCTACAAATTCGACAAATCATCATGTATTTATCATATTCAAGGGTACCCTTGCCCACATAATAAGATTGAATAGCTTCTTTGGCCCTATCCATGGCCTTATACAAGTAGCCCATTGCGGGCTTATCCCCATCAACCAAACAGAGAACCTTTAACAAAGACTTGCTACTCATGCACACTTCTTGCACTCCTTCCCAAAAGGATTCGGTGTACACTAGTTTACCAATGGCTCTCCCATCCTGTCTTGTGCTAATTCCACAATCACACCACTTATCACAAACAAACATTTGCTTCAACTCAAACTAACATTGAAGCATAGACTGAAGAAAAATGAAGCTACTGGCAAAACGTGTGATTGTAAAATGCAACAACTCCCTATTTCTTGTGAATTTCCTCATAGGGCTAAAGAACAAATGCATGGTTATATATGAATTTTGTCATGCGCCTAGCCTAATTAATGACCTCCTTGACATGGAATATTTATTCCAAATCCTCAAGCATCAAAGCAATGTAATGGGCAGCACATGGATTCCAAAACACTATGGGGAGCCTCTCCATTAGCAACTTTCCAACAGCCACATAATTAGTTGCATTATCTGTTATGATTTGCACAACATGCTCTAAACCAATCACTTGGATGAATCCATCCATCAATTCACACAACAATGTTGCATCTTTAACATGCGTCGATGCATCATTGAAATTAATAAATGTTGTACCTCTAGGACAATGTACCAAGAAATTAAGAATGGTCCTACCCTTCCCATCTATCCAACCATCAGATATTGCAATGCATCCTGTGGAATCCCACAACTTCTTTAGGTCCTTTAATCTAATGTTGATGTCATTATTTTATGCTTGCAGAATTGCCCCTTACAACTCCTCATAGGTAGGGCACTTATACCTTGGGCCAACAATAGTGATAGCATCACACATTGGCTAGAAAAATGAATTGGTCTTTGTGATGCTCAAAGGTATGTCGCTCCAAAAAAGACACCTCCTCACAACCTTCTCTACTTCTTGCTTCTCCTTCCTTTTAACCGCTAACAGTTAACCAGATGGAAGGTTGAGCCTCATCTCTGGTTCTTAGAAAAAAACGAAAGGTGAGGTCCTCGTGGAAGGTGAATCCGTGGAGTCCCTCTCAATGTTTTAAAACTCAGATTTGGACTCAGAATTGGTCGAGGGTCAACTCGGACTCGAACTCGAAATCGGTAATGAATCGGTAATGACTTAGTCGAGTTGAATTTAATGACTTGGTTTACTCAAAAATACATAAAATATTTAAATTTTAAAGAAAAACAATATTTTAAAGATTGTAATCCATGATTCCAAAGCATTAGAGACAAAATATCCTAAGTCTGCTCGTGTATATACCATATAAGGGTGAATATATCAAAATGGCACGAAGTGTACTGTGCCATATATATCTGGAAGTGGAACATAATACATAATCAATGAGGCCTAAATGACCTATAGAGTCCAAAAAACAACATGCTATGATGCCACTACATCATACATCATACATGTCATTGATCAACATGATCAATCATCAAACTCGTCACCACTCCTAGAACTAGAAGTAGAACTAGAATCAGGGCTTCGAGACTAGCAATGGCATAGGCAATGGCATCATCATCTAGCTCAAGCTCGGACTCCTCAAGGTCATCTACAACTGCAATATTAGTACTAGTTGAATGGCTAGAAGCACGAGGATAGGGTTCATCTTATAGCTTTAGGGTTAGGATTAGATTCTAAGTTGCACGAAACAAGGAAACGGGGATGAGTTCCTGAAACAGGCACACATTAGAAACTTGACCCCCAAAATTTTGGAAATGGGAAAACGCAATATATATGTGTGTGTGTGTGTGTGTGTGTGTTTTAAATTAATAAATGAATAAGGAAATTTAAAAATATGAATGTGAAACATAAAGCATAAATCATACATGTCGGCGAATCATTGTCTACATTGGAATCCTATTCATCAATAGCACCCTAGCCTCCCTCCTCTTGGCTCTAGCCCTTGCCTCTACCTTGAATCTCAAAGTTGATCCTCCAAGGATATTAGTCAACGACTCAAGACCCTACAATTTTGATGAAACTTCCTAATCCAATCATTAAAATAAGGTAGAAAAAACTTCCCATGCTTAGTAAGTGATTTTGCTTGAGTGAAGAGTACATTTTTATTAAGGTCATGACAAAGGAGTTCAACAATCAGCACCACCAACATCAAGGTATATAGAGGGGTTGTTGTGCTTGATTAAATGCCAATCCCATACCCTGATGAATGATAGAATTTGGTGGAAACTTTACAACAACTATTAAGTCTGTTGAATTCTGAATGGGATCTAAACTTCTACTTTTTGCATATGAAGTCCAACAAGGCTGGAACCACTCTCAAACATCCTGAAATAATTAGTGCTAATGTCAAAAATTTAAGTAAAACGATAGAAAATGAAAGATAAGGAAAATGTCAATTTTACTACTGAGTAAATGAACAGAGTGGATTATTTTTACAGTCAACTCAGCAGGTTCAGGATGGAACTTGACCAAGTTGATCAGTCCAGTACCGAACTTGTCACCCGATACAGTTTGAAGGCCAAGTCGGCTCGGTTGATGATCAACTCAACCAAGTCCGAGTTCGAGCTGACCAAGTTTTAAAACTATGGTCCCTCTCACTGCCTTGAGTCCTAGATTTGCTTGTAATTCTTGAGGATCTAGCCACTCCATAGACGACAACTTAAGCTTTGGTAGTAGTTGCCTCTTCTGTATTTTTATCCTTCTTAGAATCACGAGCAACCCACATAATATCCAAGGTTGATGCATTACAAATCCAAACATCATGCCTTAGGATTTTATCCAAGTGGTACTTCAATCGGCTATCCACAGAGTTTACAAGACAACCTAGACAGTTTGTCCCATCTTAGGTTGACCATATTGCCAAATTAGGTCCACGGGATTTGGCATGTTGGCAAGGCAATATTGAACCTCAAATTTAACCCTAGGGCCAAAAAAATGGAAAAGAAAGAACATCAAACAACGCTGGAAAAAAGAACAGCTTGCTGTTAAAAAAAACAGACCTCTAAATTGTTCTTTGAGCCATGAAAAATGATAATAAGAGGCAAGTAACATGGACTTTGAAATCCCTGCAAAAATCTAGAAAGTAGCTAAGAGGGTGGAATTTGAAGAAAGACCTGGGATTTGAGAATATCAACACCTTAGGCAAATAGCAATTGATTTGTGCTCCAATAAATAAATAAAATTGATGGTGATAAAAACAAAGTTTTGGCCATCCTAAATCTAGTTGTTGATGATGGTAAACCCTCTCCTTCTCATTCCCCAACAAGTGCAAAGAAAAATGACAACAAAACACCCAAAATTCATCCTGTAAGTCGCCTTAACCCATGGGAGCAGGTCTTTTCCATCATAGCATGATATTTTACAATTTTTTATATTATGTCGCACAGTCTGATTTTTTCCTGGAACTCTTAATTTTTTCTCCGAGGGTTAAACATCACAATTTTTCGCATTCATCAATGCTTCATATTATCAGCAGTATGTGTTTGTAGGTTAACATACACTATTGATGTTGTTTTAAATGGTGTTTTAAGTTTTAAGCTATCCTAAATTTAGGTTAAGTCCTGAGTGCAGAATTCGCTTGCCATGGTTTGATTTTGACATGGTATTAGAGCATGCTTACTAAAACCTTCTAGGAATCCATGTATGGATTGTATGGTTTATACCAAGGATAGGGAGTTGTCATAAAGTTTCAAGGGTGGGATGCCCAAGATCCACGCTTGTGAAAAGCATCGTGGACCTGTGATAGGTTGTTTTAGGTTGTTGATCTATTTTGTCTAGCAATGTGTTCCAAGGAGCAGCAGGTGACTACATTTAGTCTCAAATACAAGGACATATTGGAAGGCTCCTCCAACTTCGTTCAGTGGAAGTGTCGAGTACAAATGTTGTTGGAGGAACATGATCTTTGGGACTTTGTGGAGACTTAATTTGTAGAGCCTACTGATACCACATCATCAGCAAAATATAAAAAGAAGATGACCATGACAAAGCAAGTTATCCTCGACTTTGTGAAGGACCACTTGATCCCTTACGTCGTCGAGAAGACCACAAATAAGGAATGTGTGATGCTCCTCTAGTCACTCTATATCTGATTGAGAAAATCAATCAAAAGATGCTTGAGAAATAAGATTAGAGCCACACGGATGAGCTTAACATATACCTAGCTAGTTACTCAATAAAGATATTGAACTTTGCAATCAACATGTAGCTGTTGGAGAAGAGGTCAAGAGTGAAGAGTTAGTACCAGAGGCTTGAATGGGTTTTCATTTTCTGGGAAACTTTTTGTCAGGGGTGTATATGCTTGAGATAAGCTTCCCATATATGCCTAAGCTAAGTCTCCTGACTTTGAGAAGTCATGGGATGATTTCATCCAAGAGGAGATGAAAGTGGAGACTATTGCAAGTATAGAGGAAGAAGAGCAGAATCTAGACCTAATCAACATGATGAGAAGGATAGTAAGAAAGGAGGACCTAAGAAAGGTTAGAAAGTAAATAAAGAGGACTCAAGTTCCTAAAATCAAGGTAAGAATCTTGGCCACTGTGCATTTTGACAAAAAGAAGGGGAAAGGAAAACCACAACTGCAAAAGTAGTGTGCATAGACTACAAAACCCTCTGTTGAAGTGGATGACCTTGCATCCAAGTTTGAGATAGCAAAAGTAGTTTACAAGTGTAGAAGCCTCTGCTAAAGTGGATGAACTTGCATCCAAGTTTCAGACAGCCGTCTCCACGGTCTCATGTCATTCTATGTCCAATGCCTAATGATATGTGTACAATGGAGCATCCAAGTATCTTCAATAGACTTCAAGAGCAAGAGACAAGCATACAAATGAATCTTAGTGATAATGCCACGTATCTGGTGGCAGTAGTACAATCTGTTGCCACCTAAATACGTGTTGTTGTAAATGTAACTTCGGAAGATATTCATTTGTATTTTATTATTATATTATTATTGTACTTTTATTGTACCTCCATTGGAGATGTTTTTCCTCCATTCGGGGATTTCATTATTATGTTTGGTCATGCAAGATTATTGAGGTAAAACCTCCATTGTAAGTCGGGGCAATAGCTCCCCAAAAGATTAATGTAAATTGTATTATTGAGTCTCCCTAGGACAGGTTGGCCCAATCAAGTTAGTGAGGTTGGCCCCATTAGGAAAAAGGTCACCCACACATAAAGTATAAATAAAGAGGCTTGCTCTCTCATTTGGACACCACACTCACTCAAGCAAATTCGCACAAGGAGAGAGAGAAGACAAGTTCACTGGAGGAGAAAGAGAGAGAGCGGCAGAAGATATCTTATATTTTGTTTTTTCTATCTTGCTTGATATTGTACTAGTGACAATCTATTTCTGAGGAAATTGCGGGGTTTTCTCCTTTATGGTTTCCCCGAGGAAAATTATTGTCTCTTGTATTTTGTTGCGCTTGTCTGTCTTTCAGTTAAAGATCTAATTAAATTGAATTAAAGTGCAAACTCTAATATGGTATCAGAGCCAATTTGAAAAGAAGGCATTGTACAACAGCGGGAAACTACGGCTTCCTAGTTCAAGGTCTTCTCTCCACAGATCATCAAAAAAAGAGGGCTAGGCTAACTTGCCCTATGAGGGCGCATCTTTTGGAGAAAGCATAATTCAATTTGAAGATTTTTCATTTTTGACCCAGACACTAGTGTAGGAGAAAACTAGGGCATCAAGCTTTGGGGGTTTTCCTCCATCAATCCAGACAAAGGAGTATATTGGACAACTCACCTTGAGGAGGCGCATCTTCATGTCCAATCAAAAGTTCAAATTTCCAAGTTTGGAAAATTAGGGTTTCTCTGACAAACCCTAGGCCAGCCAACTCCAGAACCAGGTTGGGCATCTCAAATTGGTAAGATCTAAATCTTTTATATTTCCATTTGAGGTTCTCATTTCAAAATGACAAATCACACCAAGCTTGAAGAAGGTGACAACTTCCGAGCATGGAAGTATAGAATCTCTCTTGTCCTAGAAGAAAATGATTTGGACAAGTATGTCAATGCGGAGGTTCTAGAACCAGAGGGAGAAGAGGCAAAGGCAATCCACAAGAAGAACTTGGTCAAGGCTAAGAGGATTATTGCAGACTCCATCAAAGATCATCTCATCCCTCATGTATTATCCCTGAAGACTCCCAAGGAGATGTTCGATGCCTTGACGAAGATATTCGAAGGGAAGAACATCAATTGGAAAATGACACTAAGGAACCGGCTCAAGAATGTGAAGTTCCAACACTCAGAGACCATGCAATCCTACTTCTTAAGGGTCTCCCAAATCAAGAAGCAACTTGAAGCGATTGAGGACAAAGTAGAAGAAGGAGATAATGTTATGACCACCTTGAATGGTCTCCCAAGATCACGAGACTCATTCATTCAAGGAATATGTGCCAGGAAGAAGTTGATCCCCTTCAGGAGACTATGGGAAGAATGTACCTATTATCACACCATAGTAGTAGGGCTACTATTCTTGTTTAGTAGATATCTGCACATTCCAGAGCTTCCATTATTCAGAGCATGGCTATGATGATTGTATATTTTGTGATCACTCATGATCAGAGCAGTATATTATTTAGGCTTATGTTAGACCTTGTGTCAAGGCTGAGCCTTGAGAGTTCAGATTTGATGACCGATGTGACACTTTATCCCATACAGTTTCAGTTCAGTGCTTAGAGATGTATTGCAGCAGTGTTTCAGATGGTATATGATGTTTCTTACTATGATGATGTTATATGATCTATGGATGCTTTATCACTGACTGTGGATTATTATCTTGTTGATTTAGTCATGATCACAGCATCTGCTTGGTATATTATTCCTGATGTGGCAAACTGTTTAAAATGAAGTATAAATCGTAAAATGGACAATTGCTTGCACATTTAGGTCATTTAACAAAACCCACTGGTTTTCCACCTTACATAGATATGGTCTTTCCTGACACCAGTTGTCTGCTAGTGTAGGCTCCATATTCACTTGACTCCATCCATGCATGACTTTCCTATTTGACTTTAAAAATTGAGTCTCCCTAGGATAGGTCAACCCAGACAAGTTAATGAGGTCGACCCCATTAGGAAAAAGGTCACCCACACATAAAGTATAAATAGAGAGGCTTGCTCTCTCATTTGCACACCACACTCACTCAAGCAAGTTCGCATAAGGAGAGAGAGAGAAGAGAAGTTCACTGGAGGAGAAAGAGAGAGAGCTGCAGAAGATATCTTATATTTTGGTTTTTCTATCTTGCATTGTACTAGTGCCAAATCTATTTCTGAGGAAGTTGTGGGGTTTTCTCCTTTATGGTTTCCCCGAGGAAAATTATTGTGTCTCTTGTGTTTTGTTGTGCTTGTCTGTCTTTCAGTTAAAGATCTAATTAAATTGAATTAAAGTGCAAACTCTAACAATACGCACCTAGGATAGGAAGCAAAAATATTCAGGCCGCTTGGTGCGTCCTTGGGGCAAGTCTCGAGTCAAGTACTATCACTTGATCTTGACTCCTCCGTTTAGACCAACTCTTAACGAAGCCAAGGGGAGTAGTCCTTGGGAAAATAACTAAGGCTTTGGGTTATTTAGTTATTTAAGATGAAAGATGAAAATATTTTAGGAGTTTAAGATAATCACTGAAACAAGCAATTGCTGAATAAATTTAGATCAACAGCATGTAATGAAATTTTCTAATAACACTTGAATTCACTTAAAAATGTTTGATAATTGTTGCAGGTAGAGCAGTGCCAATGGAGTCGAATTATGTTGCTACTGTGATGTGAAATTTTTGCAAGTGTCTCGTTGTTAGTTTTAATTTATTACGATGAGTGATTAAAGGAGTGGGTTAATTTCTTGTTAGGACCACAGAAATTTTATTTCCTTGAACTGAGAGCTTATTGCAACGGCACCAAGTTTCCAATGGGGCACGGCATAACCTACTTAAAGCAGCCCCCTGACTCTATGGTATGTCCAATGCGACCTCTCGAGTTCTCGTAGATAAACTACTTATTGATTTCCCTATTAGACTAAAACTCGCTTGCCTTTCTGATTTGACCAACTGATCGGACGGGCCACGGAGGTCCAACGCATATGAGGATTTGAGCGTTGGTTTGTTTTATTAAAGACAAAAATTAGATGCTTTCTAGTTAGTTAAACCATTCCAAGAATCTCTTATCTGGTCGAAATCCAATACTCGGGCAAGCTCTTTCTATGGCACCGTACTTCAGGAAAGCAAGGGGGTTCGTTACTTTATTGCGAAATAAATGAAGCAAAACTAACTACTTCAGTGCAGTGTATGTAAATGATCAATTAATTTTACAAGATGAGAAATGAATCTAAGTTAGACAATCCAAAGCAAAATAAAGCAAAAAGGAAAGAAAAACTCACGCCACGAAAAAGGCATAGATCCCCAAGGGGGATGGGGTGCGGGCACTGGGTACCCACTTGCTTTATTACTTATTTTACAATCTTATCAAGTGGATGCCTTTGGTCCTATTAAATAAGGATCCAAAGACTTATAAGGTTCGTGAAAAGAAACAAGAAAGAAGTGCGTTGCTCCAGGAGGTATTGGATGGCCTGCATCTTTGATTTTCCGGCAGCACCTCCTCTTACCTATTCGTTAAAAATGAAAAAAAACATCCACCTATTATGCACCAAATGTGCCAAATAAAACATTAGAAGTGTTGCCACCAAAAAGCACACCTGGAGGGAAACGCAACAGAAATCTTTCCAAGATGCTAGGTGCATCCTTGGGGGAAAGTCTCAAGTCGAGTGCTGTCACTTGATCCTGACTACTCCATTTAGGCAAATTCCTAACGAAGCCCATGGGAGTAGACCCTAATAAAGAGTTTCTAAGGCTCTTTAAGTTAATTTGGTTGTTACGGGTGGAAGTATGTTGTTTTTAGGAGTTTTTCTTTTAGGACTAATAATCTACACAAGGTATTGCAACTTAAATTAAATCAACAACATAAACATGAATACATTCACGACATGAGATTGGGAACTTTAAGATATAGCAAATATAAAGACCAGTGCCATGGAGTCAAAATAAAACAGTGCTTGATGTTGTAAAGAAAATCGTTGTGCATATGTAATCTTGGCCAATTTTAGATTATTGGGATGAAATTTGAATAGGGGGGATGGAACTCCAAATATACCATGAGGTACAAGGAGTATGTCTAGATTCAAACGAGAGTGGCTACTCACGAAGACGTGTGGGTTGGATGGAGTCTCGAGGGGATGTTCAACACTACACCAAACGAGGGTGTAGCCTAACGGGGCCCCGAGGTAGCTTTCAAGTGGTTCCCGCTTCTTCTAAAGAATTTTCCCACACAAGTTTGATATCATGACGCCGAATTTTCGTCGGTTATTGGGAGTGAATTTTATTAAGATGATTTTCTTAGTTAAAATGTGAGAATTTATTGAGTGCTAGAATTCCACCTATGGATGGAAATGAGCAAAAAGAGTTTATTCAAACTGTTGTACAAAAGCAAAATTGTTGCACTAAATGCTAACGACTATGTGTCAACTTTCGGATCATCCAACACTAATCGACAAAGCCTTTAGGTGGTGGCGAGAGCATACTTCGTGGCAACAAGTCGAATCTGTTTGTTAAAAGCAAAATAACTTGTAAAGATTGTATGAAATAAACAAAAATGCAAAAATAACAATTTTTTAATTACTACCTACGAATCTCTTTCTGGCTCGATACTCGGGCAAGCCCGTGTCCACGAACCGTATCTCGGGAAAGCGTAGGGGTTAGTATTCAGTTTGCAAAGGAAAGCTTGTTAAAGAAAAGAAACTAAAAGCAATTTGAATCTACTTAAGCAGTAAAAATGTTCTAATCGAATCAAGCAAACTAAAATAAGGTAGAAGAGAAATAAAACCACACAAGACCGGTACAAGCCTCCCCCAGATGGGGAAAGGGGGTTCTAAGGGCACCGGATAGCCCACCTGCCCTCTTTATTATTACAAGTTAACTCTTCGACAGAGAGCGCTCTTGATCCCTTAAAACGAGATTCAAGAGACTTTAGCAAACCCTTAAAAGAGCTTAGAAAATACAAGGAATTTAAAAGGGGTCCTCTTTAAAGGTTCAAATCCTCCAAATTCGCTCAAGATCCTTCGCTTACTTGTTCATCAAAAGAGAAAAACCAGCAAGCTACTTTGTTAGAAATATGATGAATTAATCAAATAAAAACATAAAAATCCTAACTACTTAGTACTTGAAAAAACTTGGAAAAATTATGAGTGCAAGTACTACTGAAAGCAAGGCTAGATCTAAGCTTGTGATAAGAATCTAGATGCTTCTAGATCTAACTAATGCATGCAAAATAAGAGAGATATATGATGAAACTTTTAGATTAGATCTACTTATTAAGCATGAAAGAAACAAAGTAATCAGGAAAAGACAAAGAAGTTTGAGTTTTAAGGTATAGAAGGAGGGCTTTGAGTCCCACGCTTGATCTTCAACGAAGACTTTGGAATGCCTGCAAACAAAAAGTATTAGCTTGAAAATGTCGAAGAGGGGAGAGGATGCAACTGAGCTCAACTCCTCCTTCGGATCTGTAACCTACACAACTATAAGAAACACTTGCCAATAATGGATTAGATCTAGTGTGCATGCAAAAAAGAGATCAAGAGAGCCTCAGTACAACTGAATACAGTTGGCTACTCCTGTACTTCTTGAAAACAAAACACAAATAAACAACTTAACAATTGTAAATGTTTACTCTATGATTATGAACAACCTTCTAAGCTAGATCTATCACCAATATTGAAGCAAGAGAAAACAAGTGGTACATCACCTCAATAACATAGCATTCATCAAATGGCACAGCATGGACCTCCAAAGTCTTTCAATATTATTCATCAGATACAACAGTGTTACACAAGGCAGAGGCTCCACCATCCATCCGGAATGAGTGAAAATACCTTGCATTTATAGAGTATGAAGAAGAGAGGGCGAGTTCTAGAAGCCTCAAGGGCTTGGGGCATGCATATCCTAATCAAAGGAGAGAATAATGCTTGAACTGCACTCTAAACTAATGCTTCATTGTTGTGAAAGGAAGAGGTGGCATCCACCTCATAAGAGGGGCGCCCCTCTCATCTTTGGAATTCCCTCCAACCAATAACAAGACACCAAATAAGCAAAGTCACCCATCTCAAGAGGAGGGCACATTTCCTGATGAAGAGATGCTTGCAGTGCTCCGAACTTGATCTAAGAGCTCTTGGATTTGATGGGAATGGCCTCCAATTTTGATTGCAATCATAACTAGCCCTTTATTTGGACAAATTTCCTCAATTTTAGAAAATTTGATTTTCTCCATATCTTCTTATTTTTAATTAAATAATTCTCTTTTAATATTTTCAAGAGAATTTTTATTTAAGTGAATAATATTCACTCAAAACTTAGGAAAAGTGGGTTAAGGGGTTTAACGGGTGCTTCGAGTTAGAAAACAAGCACCCTCATGGAAAAAAACACCCTATAGACCACACTTTTATCACTTTTTTAGATTTTTTAATTAAATCATTAAAAAAATCTCGTAAAACAGAGAAAAAAAAATTCTCAGAACTGACTCAAAATTCTAGGGGACCTAATGCATGTTCATAATGACTCAATTATATGTCTAGCAAGCTCATAAACATTGATGCATGAAATCTAATAACCTCCTAAGGCCTGACCACGAAGACGACCATTCCAACTTTGGAGGAGCGGTGAAAAACTCATCGATTATATAACGCTTATTCAGCATTGCATAATTGACAAGGAAAAAACACCATGGAATGATCGCATTCGATGTCTAAGTATTACGAAGCCAAGTTCTTTACATAAGACTGCCATGCTAGTACATTTTTACAATATCCCCCAAGGGGGTATGAACATGCAATTATTACAAAGGGGCCAAAATGGCCCTAAAATGACTTATGGATTTCTAAACACTGATGATGAACATTGAAAATGTTCACAACTCTAGCAACTCGCAAGAAATCCACCTAATGTACAAATTAGGAGGTAACAAAAAGCATAAAAATTTTAAGTACTGAAAGATAGGAAATAGTCACAAGTACTTAACAAAACTAGATCTACTCAAATTTAAGCTTAAAAACCATAGATCTAGTAGCATACTTAAATAAATCAGCCTTTAGATATTCTTTTAAAAGTAAACTAATTAGATTAAGTATGCAAGAACAGTAACCAAAAGAAAGTTGAATTTAAAGTGAAGGAGAGAGGGGGGAGAAGAAAACTCAAGCTGAATGTCCAAATCTATGGAATCCAACGGAGGGACTATGTCCTTCTTGAGAGTGGTTGAAGAACTAAAGAGTCAACCAAGATTGGTTGCTCTGTCAAGTGAGGACTCCTGCACTACTGACAATATTTGCAAAAAGAGGATTAAAATCCAGTATCTCCTATACCAAGGGTCAGAAGAGCATGATTATAAACAAATAAAACATGCAAATTCTAGATCACTATATATAGAAAGATAGTAAATGAAGTCAAGCTATAATCATTTACCCTATGAGTTGATACCAACTTTCACCAAGGCTGGATAAATCACCACAAGATGCAAAATAAAACAACGATACAATTACATCATATACCACTGACAATGATCATCCACACATGATTGCAACACACCATGGACCTCCAAAGTCTTTCCATTCATTGGTAAAAATATTACAAAAACAATTACAAACTTGGGCAGCCTTTCGGTCCTCTCTCACCATCAACAAATGAGAGCCCAAAGCCCTGCTTAAATAGCAAAAATAGCCAAGAGGGGGGGGGGGCACATCCATGAGAGGGAGTTAGCTTGAGTTCAAAGAGTTAACTGAGGGATTGAGAGTTGATTAGATCTCTTAGGATGGGCGCCACCTCTCAAGAGGTGCTCCCTCCCTCCTTGGGATGCCCATCCACTCAATCTAAGAGTGCCACATCAACTAATGTGCCCCCTTCTTGAGAGAATGTGCCCTCCTCTTGTTGAGTTAACTCATGTGACTTTGATTTGATGCCAATCACCTTGATTCAATCCCAATCCTTCTCCGATATGACTTTGATTTGATTGCCAATCATCGAGGACAACTCTCAGACAAACTTGTTTGATTTGAGGGATGCTGATTTTTGTCTTTTATTATGTCTTTTTGGCCATTTTTGAGAGACAATCACTTTAA
Organism: Larix kaempferi; assembly: GCA_027924585.1. NCBI lineage: Eukaryota > Viridiplantae > Streptophyta > Pinopsida > Pinales > Pinaceae > Larix > Larix kaempferi. The sequence continues at coordinate 6,255,770 of BSBM01001219.1, read as the reverse complement.
GTGATAAATAATTATGATTTTTCTCTCACAAGTGGGTTTAGGGGTTGAGTGGGTGCTCCGGGTTAGAAAACGAGCACCCCCATGGCAAATTCTTCCTCCTAACCACTTATTTATGCCTTTTTTTATTTTTACATAAAAAACATTAAAAAATTGACTTGTTTTACGAACAAAAAAAAAATTATTTGCGAAAATTAAAATAAAACCTGGGGGGTACCTAGTACATGTTCATATGACTCAATATTGATGACTAGCATAGTAATATACATAGACACCGAGACTTTAATAATCTCCCAAGGTTTAGCCACCAAGGTGGATACTCCAGCTTTGGAGGTGTGAGTGAAAAACTCAGAAATTAAGCGTCGTTGAAAAGCAATGCATAATTACCAAGGAAAATACATTCTAGAGTACTGCATTGATGTCTAAGTCTTAGGCAAGCCAAGTCTTTTACAAAATTCATCATTCTACGCCAACTTATTACAATTCTCGGCACGGTATGAACATGCAAATTTATTAAAAAAGGGCCAAGCTGACTTGCTAGGACTTTTGATCTTCTAAATATGAACAAGTATACTTGCTCAATCTTTGCAGGCTCACTTGACATCCAACTAAGTACAACTTAGGTGGATAACAGGATCCATCTCATTTCAAATTCCCTCAAGTGATGGTCTTGAGCTCTAGTGTTTTATATGTACCTAGTTTGACTAAGAATCTACTATTAGTTCCAATGGTGACAGACCTAGGATGTCTTGTTGAGTATGATGATCAACAAGACATCATCCGAAGGAGATGCCCAAAGATATTCATGAGGGTGGTCTAGAACATCCTTACATATATTGGCGATATATCGCCAATATCGCTATATATCACAATACACTCACCTTGGAGATATCGCGATATTTACGGTTTTTTGAAAATAGTGTGACACATATATATATCACGATATATTTACTAAATATCGCAAGTTGATGCAAAATATCGGCTTGCTAGTAAAAACTCACTAGAATTGGACTTTAAAGTCGTAGATTAGGTTTTTTTAGGTTCATTTTGCATTGTTGTGGAAGGGTGAATAGCTCCAAAAAGGTTTGTGACCATTTCCATTGATAGAACAAGGGCAAATCCAGGGTTCTCGTTGCCATTAGCAAAGCAATTGTGAAGTGGGGGATCACTACAATCCATCTTCTCCATTTTTTCATGTATGTATTAAATTTTTTGCTTCAAATTTGTTTGTTTTTCTAGATTTAGTGTAGGGTTTTCAATGGCCATTATATGTACCTCTTTTCGTTGTCTTTCAATAGAACATTTGATCATTCAACTCATTTTCAAGCATTATTTTCAAAGATCTAAGCATTATTTTCAATGGGTGTCAATGAACATGAAATGCATTCCTTCTCCTTATCCACACGGCCCAGAACTTCCACTATGCCCTCGACATCCTCACCTGTCTTTGTCCTGAGGTCAACACCTAGGGGACAACCTTCTATTCGATCATTACTTAAAACAAGGGAGAGGGAGCTATTCACCCTTCTATTCGATGATGTGTTGTTGAGTACGATGATCAACAAGACATCATTCGAAGGAGATGCCCAAACCCTAGTTGAGTTATGGCCAAAGATATTCAGGAGGATGGTCTAGAACATCCTTACATATATTGGCGATATATAGCTAGTATCGCAATATATCACAATACACTCACCTTGGCAATATCGCGATATTTACGGTTTTCTTAAAATAGTGTGACACATATATATCGCGATATATTTACTAAATATCGCAAGTTGATGCAAAATATCGGCTTGCTGGTAAAAACTCACTAGAATTGGATTTTAAAGCCGTCGATTGGGTTTTTTTAGGTTCATTTTGCATTGTTGAGGAAGGGTGAATAGCTCCAAAAAGGTTTGTGACCATTTCCATTGATAGATTAAGGGAAAATCCGAGGTTCTCGTTGCCATTAGCCAAGCAATTGTGAAGTGGGGGATCACTAAAATCCATCTTCTCCATTTTTTCAGGTATGTATTAAATTTGTTTGTTTTTCTAGATTTAGTGTAGGGTTTTCAATGGCCATTATATATACCTCTTTTTGTTGTCTTTCAATGGACAATTTAATCATTCAACTCATTTTCAAGCATTCTTTTCAAAGATCTAAGCATTATTTTGTGTTATTTTTGGGGTTTTTTTGCACCATAGGTTTAATCTCAAGTTTCAAGTTTCAACTCAACAGTAACACAATGCTAAAGTCATTGGATCCAATGTGGGAGTATGGTGAACCAATTAACCCTAATAATAGACAAAGGTTGAATTGCAAACTATGTGGCAAGAATATTTATGGTGGAATTAGCCGCTTGAAATACCACCTTGCCAAAATTGTTGGGCATGACGTGGAGGTTTGTCCTGCAGTTACCCCAGAAGTGATGGGTATTGCAAACCAATCCCTTCTTTATATGTCTAGGCAGAGGGATGAGAAGAAGGAATTGAGAGCTGAACTTGCATCCATAACACAATCAAGAAGCATGGGAGCCATAGGTGCCTCGAGGGTGGGTGTCGATGAACGTGAAATGCATTCCTTCTCCTTATCCACACGGCCCACAACTTCCACAATGCCCTCGACATCCTCACCTTTTTTTGTCCTGAGGTCAACGCCTAGGGTACAACCTTCTATTCGATCATTACTTAAAACAAGGGAGAGGGAAGAGGCTGACAAGCTTGAGGCCAAATGTTTTCTATGGGGTGATGTACCTTTTAACATTGCCAAGAACAACCCCTTCTACCATTCCAGGTTTGAAGCTACTACTATTGTTGGCCCAGGTTATAGGGGGCCTTGCTATAATGATTTGAAAGGGAAACTACTTCAAGGGGAGAAGGTCGATTGCACCCGAAGATTAGACGGGCTCAGATAGTCATGGGAGATCACCAAATGCAGTATTATGTCAGATGGGCGAACAAATGGAAAGGGAAGATCGATTCTAAATTTCTTGGTTAATTGTCCCAAGGGGACAATGTTTATCAAATCTGTGGATGGATCTACAAATGTTAGAGATGCACAATTATTATGTGATTTGTTAGATAAATGTATCCAGGAGGTAGGCCCATAGTATATTGTCCAAGACATTACAGACAATGTTGCTAATTATGTTGTTGTTGGGAGGATGCTTATAGAAAGGTATGTATGATGTTGTTGGGAGGATGTTGATAGAAAGGTATGTATGCTTGTATTGGACTCCTTGTGTTGCCCATTGCATTGATTTGATGCTAGAGGACATGAGAAAACTTCCTTGGATCAAAGAAGCCATTGGTTCAGCTCGGAGTGTAACAAAATCTATATATAATCATACATATGTTTTTTCACTCATGAGACAATACACGGGGAACAAGGAGTTGGTGCATCCCACAATCACGTGATTGCCCATTAGCTTCATTTCTCTTCAGTCTCTCCACAGGGTTATGATGGAATTGTAGAGGATGTTTCTTTCTGACAAGTGGGCTTCTTGTGTCTACAGCACCAGACATGATGGGCAAGCCATAGCTTGACTAGTGCAATTTTATCTGAGTTTTTGGGCAGGACTGTAGGAGGTATGTGCTAGCAATGAATCTTTGGTAGAGGTTCTTCATTTGATTGATGATGACAAGCCCGCAACGGACTACTTGTATGAGGCCACGGATAGGGCCAAGGAAGCTATCCATCAGTACTATGAGGACAAGGGGGAGGAGGGATTCACCAAACAAACTCAGGTATGGGGTGGCAATCGTGTGACTGATGAACGATGGAATAATACTCTCCATCATCCCATTCATGCAGCAGGGCTCTACCTCAACCCTGCGTTCTCTTATGCATGTAGATTTTGGTTTGATGTTGAGGTCATGAATGGATGTCTTCAGTGTGTTCATAGGATGGTGTTAACTCCCTCTAAACGCTCAGAGATTTCTAGACAGATGGAGATTCTATAGGCTGGAAACCGACACTTTTGGTTATGACATGGTTGTCCAAGATAAAACCACAAGGATGCTAAGTAAGCTTCAAAGTTCGACCTTCAAGTGCAATTTGTTTTGTTCAAGTACACAGGGTACTACCAAAGGACCGAACACCAAGAGCAACCATTTCACACAAACAGATCACAGATCAACACACCGATGTTTTGACGTGGTTTAAACCCTCTCGAGGGAAACACTCCACGGCCCCGGCCAAATAGCTTCTACGGAACAATTTATTATGCAAAGAAAGAAAGTTACAAATGAGCTTCTCATAATCGATCAACTAAACAATGACCCTCCATGCTCTTTAAATAGAGATCATGGACCAATCGGGTGTTAAGCCACGGATCAAGGTTAGGTTTGATCTAAGAGAAGTTGAGCCGTCGGATCACTCTATGTCAGAAACATATCGTGACCGTCGGATTAAGTATTTACAAATGCATACTAATGCATACTAAAGAAACACACTATCCCTAACGGATATATTACACAAGTTGATCTTAACTAACTCCTAAGTGTCTAAATATCCTAACATCCCCCCTTAAGAACAACTTGGGATAGGATTGAAGGATTTACAAAAGTGACGCTATTAGGAGAAGGAAGGAGGCATTAGAGCCTATCCCCCCTTAATGACAAGTTCCTAAACTCCTAACATAGATCGAAGTTTAGAAAACTTCGCTTCTGTAAGAGACTTGGTGAAGATGTCTGCAACTTGATCATCTGTAGGGCAAAAGAGCACTTCAAGAACATGATCATGAACAAGATTTCTGATGAAGTGCATATGTAGCTCAATGTGTTTGCTGCGTTGATGTAGAACTGGATCTTTGGCAAGCTTGATGGCACTTTGATTGTCGCACCAAAGTGGAGTAGGCTGCTGCTGCTCGAATCCAAATTCTGAAAGGATCTATCGAAGCCATAAAGCTTCCTGACTGGCATTAACTGCTGCTCGATATTCTGCCTCTGCTGAAGAAAGAGCAAGAGCTTGTTGTTTCTTACAAGCCCAAGTAATAGGTCCAGATCCCAGACTGAAAACATAACCTGCAGTAGACTTTCGATCATCAGGATCGCCGGCCCAATCTGAATCAGTGAAACCAACCAACAAAGGTTTCCCCCCTGTACTGTAATGAATCCCAAACTGAACTGTACCTCGAATATATCGAAGTATTCTTTTAGCTGCTTTCCAGTGACTTTCATGAGGTGTCTGCATATAACGGGCAACTCGACCAACGGCAAAGGAAAGGTCAGGACGGGAATGAGTCAAGTATAAGAGACTACCAACAAGCTGACGATACAAGGTGGCATCGACTTCAGGTGAAGTACAAGTGGCAGAAAGTTTGACTCCAGACTGGAAGGGAGAAGGGGCTGGTGTACAATCTTCCATGTGAAAGCGACGAAGAAGGTCACAAGCATACTTAGACTGAGAAAGAAAGATTCCTTCTTTGGTTTGCAGGACTTGGAGACCAAGAAAATAATGCAAATGTCCTAAGTCTGACATTTCAAAAGTTTGTTTAAGACTGGATTTCACATGGTTTATAAGCTTAGGGTCACTACCAGTAAGAATAAGGTCATCAACATATAGAACAAGTATGATGAGATGGTTTCCTACTTTCTTGGTATAGACATTGGGGTCAGAATGGCATCTAGAAAAACCAGTGTCAAGGAGAAAGTTATCCATTTTGGCATACCAAGCTCGAGGAGCTTGCTTAAGGCCATATAAGGATTTCTTAAGGCGGCAGACAAGGCTAGAGTTATTCTGAACATAGCCAGGAGGTTGTTCCATGTAAATTTCCTCCTACAAATCACCATGTAAGAAGGCAAACTTGACATCCATTTGATGGACTTCCCAGTTGTGTAAGGCTGCAAGGGAAAGAACAAGGCGGATGGAGTTCATTTTTGCGACGGGAGCAAAGGTTTCATTGTAGTCAATCCCTTCAACTTGGGAAAAACCTTTGGCAACTAACCTTGCCTTAAGTCTTTCAACACTTCCATCTTATGCATACTTAGTTCTGTAGACCCATTTACATCTGACAAGTTTTCTTCCTTTTGGAAGATGTACAAGATCCCAAGTATCGTTCGCCATTAAGGAACGATATTCTTCATCCATGGCTGCATCCCAATCTGGATTCCCTGAAGCTTCTGCAAAAGTTTCTGGATCATGATTCTCGGAAACTTGAGCCAAAAGAAAAGAGGCTTGCTGAAACTGAGAACGTGTTCGACGTTGATCTCTAGGATCACCGGCAAGATCACCAGCTGCTTCACATGTTGAACGGACCCATCGAGGAAGCACTTGTGCTGGTGCAACTGGAGGAACATGAACAGGCGAAGGTGGATTTTCATCCTCACTGTCATCATCAGAAATTGGAGTTGGAAACCTGTCAAGGAAGTTGGAAGAAGAAGAAGAAGGCACAAACGCCGAATCAGGCTCGCAGGCCAAGAGATTTTCATCAAATTTAACATCTCTTCTAATGATTATAGCATGAGAATGTGGTTGAAGAAGTCTATAACCTTTTACATCTTCAGAATATCCAACAAATATGCACTTTTTACTTTTAGGGTGCAATGCTTTCCGTTTTTCATCCGGAATGTGAGCCCATGCTTCACTACTAAACACACGAAAGTGACTTACATCAGGTTTAATTTTACTCCATGCTTCTTCCGGTGTTATACCTTGTAATGCTTTTGTGGGGGTGCGATTAACTATGTAATTTGCACAATTTATGGCTTCAGCCCAAAATTGAAGACTTAGTCCCTTAGATTGGATCATACAATTAGCCATTTCTTTTAAAGTGCGGTTCTTCCGCTCAGCTACACCATTTTGTTGTGGTGTATATGGAACAGTGTGTTGTTGTTGGATGCCTTGTTCAGTGCAGAAAGTAGTGAACTGTTTGTTAACATATTCTCCTCCATTGTCAGATCTTAACTTAATAATTTGATGACCAGATTGTTTTTCAACAAGGGCGTTGTAGGCCAAGAACATGTTAAATACTTCGCTCTTAAGTTTTAGGAAATAAACCCAAGTGCGTCTGGTGTAATCATCAATGAAAGTTAAGAAATACTTGAAACCAGAAAAGGAAGCAGATGGAAGAGGACCACACAAGTCACTATGCACAAGCTCCAAGGGAACCGAGGCGTGCCAAGAGGCACGTTTGTCAAAACTGTCCCGATGATGTTTTCCGAGTACACAACCGAAGCAAACACCATCCCTGCAAGATACCATCGGAAGACCTGTCACCATATTTTCTTTACATAGTTGTTGCAATGAGCGATAATTTAAGTGACCAAATCGCTCATACCAAAGTTTGCTCAAGTTATCACTATGAGCAACAAAAACTGAAGGGAAAGGTGATGACCCAAAGTTGTTAAACTTGTACAACCTGGTAATATCATCAACAATTCCGGTAGCTAGGACCTGTTGAGGATCTTTAAAATCCTTGATTACAACTTGGTGAGGTGTAAAGGTCACAGTTTTACCTTCACCAGAATGAGTGATCTGATAGACTGATAACAAATTGCAGGAAATTCTTGGAACACATAGTACATCACTAAAATGACCATTATCTACTGGAACTGTTTCAGCTCCTACAACACTTAGAGATCTATCATCACCAACAAATATTTGTTTGGTGTTACATTCATGCATAGTAGAAAAAATGGCTTGATCCTTAGCCATATGATAAGATGCTCCAGAATCAATGAGCCATTCATTTGAAGTAGAAGAAGAAGATGCATTATAAGAATAACCAGAAGCACAAAGTGCATGTCCATGAGAGGTAGATTCTGAAGGCGAATCTAGGCTGATGTGGTGCTTCTTCATTGCTGCTTCCAAGGCTGCCATCTTCTTGAAACACTTAGATTCATCATGATTATCTTTCCTGCAATAGTTGCAATGACGCTCAGTCTTCTTGCCTTTTGGCTTGGATCCTTTGTCATTTTTTAAAGAAGGAGCTGATTGAGAGGGTTTGGGACCCTTGTTTGACTTATTATTGCGAAAATTTTGTTTCTTGGGAGGCTTGGACTTTTCTTTCTGTTGGGACAATAAGGCTTTCCCAGATGTATCTGCATTGTTGATTATTCCAAGGTGAATGAGTTTATCTTGTTCTCTAATCAGGGAATCACAAAAGGATTCAAGACTAGGCTCTTGTAACTAGCTGCATTCAAGGATGCTTTCATGGAATAAAATGTAGACAGAATATGCAGGTCCAAGTTTGGAAAGAATATGATAAATGCACTGTTTGTCTTCCCTCTCAATCTTACATTCTGCACATAAGAGTTTAAGAGTTTTGTACTTAGATAAATAATCTTGAATGCATGAAAAGTCACTTGGATTTAAAGAAATCAACTCATTTTCGAGTTGATGACCTCGAATTTCATTGTGTTTACCAAACACAGTTTCCAACTTGTCCCAAGCAGCATTAGGTTCATCAATTCCAGATATGTGGAATCGCAAATCAGTAGAGATTGACATCCCAATCAATCCACGAGCTTCATCACATCTATTTGCCCATTTTATTTTCTTATCATCATCAGTGGGTTCTTTTTCTTTCCCTGTTGTAATTCTGAAAAGTCCCCTACTTCGTAGAACATCCTCCATACGAGATTTCCATGAGAAATAGTTGGAACTATTAAATAGAATATCACAAGGGGCGGCCATATTTGTAAATTAATGGCTGTAAAAGCAGAAACCAATAGTCTGAATGTGAAGAGCTCGAAAAAATAGGCAGTTTCAAAAAAAACGGCACTGAAAACTGACTCTGTATGATGAAGTTATGCTTGAACAAAGAAACTGTTGAAGATGTCCCCAATAGTGACGTGCCAGCTAGAGAATGTCCAGCAAAAAAAGAACCCCCCTCTTCCCAAGATAAACCTTTTAACAATCACTTTACAAGAAAATTGTTTTAAGTGAACCACTTTTTGTAAAATAAGTGATTTCACTTTTACAATGATATTACTTTTAAATAGTGCAAAAATAAAAAACTTAAGTGACTCACTTGTATTTTTATTTTTTATTATTTAAGTGAGATGCACTTTTACAATAAAGTAACTTCAAAATAGAAATTGCATGCACTTTTCTTTTTAAAAGTAACTTCCTAAGACTTGAACTCAAGACCTATTAAGGAATAAAGCAACTTTGAACCAAGTGAGCTAGATTAAAAGGTATGTAAAATATGAGAATGAAGAAGGGGGCTTTTTTTTTTTTTTTTTTTTACTCTTCTTGCTCGGTTTGCGTGCTTGCCATTTTTCTTTCAGATCTGATGAAATACACGTTTCTAGAGCAACCTGGAACCATTTTCAATCAAACGAAAACTATTTCCCAACGGAAACGATGCTCCGGACGCAATGGAACACCTCCCACAGCCCAGAAATGCACAGAAATACCAGAACTAGAAACCCTTTCGAGTTTCGGCAACAGCAGTTCAAGATCTAGATCATAACCGAAAGCGGCACTTCATAAAAGCTCTAATACCAATAGGCTCTAATGCCTCCTTCCTTCTCCTAATAGTGTCACTTTTGTAAATCCTTCAATCCTATCCCAAGTTGTTCTTAAGGGGGGATGTTAGGATATTTAGACACTTAGGAGTTAGTTAAGATCAACTTGTGTAATATATCCGTTAGGGATAGTGTGTTTCTTTAGTATGCATTAGTATACATTTGTAAATACTTAATCCGACGGTCACGATATGTTTCCGACATAGAGTGATCCGACGGCTCAACTTTTCAGATCAAACCTAACCTTGATCCGTGGCTTAACACCCGATTGGTCCATGATCTCTATTTAAAGAGCATGGAGGGTCATTGTTTAGTTGATCGATTATGAGAAGCTCATTTGTAACTTTCTTTCTTTGCATAATAAATTGTCCCGTAGAAGCTATTTGGTCGGGGTCGTGGAGTGTTTCCCTCAAGAGGGTTTAAACCACGTCAAAACATCGGTGTGTTGATCTGTGGTTTAAACCCTCTTGAGGGAAACACTCCACGGCCCCGGCCAAATAGCTTCTACGGGACAATTTATTATGCAAAGAAAGAAAGTTACAAATGAGCTTCTCATAATCGATCAACTAAACAATGACCCTCCATGCTCTTTAAATAGAGATCATGGACCAATCGGGTGTTAAGCCACGGATCAAGGTTAGGTTTGATCTAAGAGAAGTTGAGCCATCGGATCACTCTATGTCGGAAACATATCGTGACCGTCGGATTAAGTATTTACAAATGCATACTAATGCACACTAAAGAAACACACTATCCCTAACGGATATATTACACAAGTTGATCTTAACTAACTCCTAAGTGTCTAAATATCCTAACATGTTTTAGACTTTCAAATTTCAATGTCTTTAGTATTCACTCTTTACTTTCTATCTATTTGTTACTCGGTGGAAATTTAATTCATTGTCTTTCCTTTCCTTGTTTTCATTGTAAATGTGTGGTGGACACACTATGGTGGTAGAGTCCTAGAGTTACAAAAGCTTTCCAGAAGGGTGCTAAGTCAAACTTGAAGGTCTTAAGGGTGTGAGCACAACTAGAGTGTCTTTGAAAAGATACACTCCAAGAAGCGCAACAGGTTAGAAATGTCCAAGAATCAAAATTTAAATTTAAATTGTTTATAATTTTATTAGTTTTAAATTTTAATTTATTACCATTTTGAATTTATCATCACCCCCTAGATATGGCCCTCATACTAATACAAATTAGATACATAGTACCTTAATGGCATGGTTTATGTCTACTACAATCTAACACTACAAGTGAAGCAGATAGAGAAAGTACCCAACACAGATGTCATTTCATTGGATGACATTAACACTACCAATAAATGGGGGGTGGAGATTGAGGAGACTGCAATGGAGGAGGCACCTAAATGGTTGGAGAGAGGGGAGGATGTTGATGCAGATGTGTTGGAGGAGGAGGAAGGGGAGAGGAGGATGTTCCAGTTCCATAGAATGAGGACAATGAGGAGGAGGTTGATATTCAGGTGTAGCCAATGCCACCACCTCCATAGAGACATGCAATTGGGACTAGGAGGAGACAACTCACATTGGCTTCCACCTTAGCCACATTACCTTCTGTTACCACCCAGTTTGCACAGGATGATCAACGAACAGAAAATGGCAACCCTCAGTCCCATGATCCAACTCAAGCACTCTTTTGTTCCTCGTTTTTTATCTTGTACATCTCTTTTTCCCATGGTCAAAAGATGATGATTGTAAAACGACGTGACATCCTATTATATGTGTAAAAAGTCTAGCCGAAATGGGTCACCTATCCTAGTAGTGCTCTAGAGTGTTTTTTCACTTAGAAGAACTTAGATCCTAGTGATCTGAGTTTGTCTAGGTTTTTTCACTCAATCCTCCAAAGCCATGAGTATGTGCTAATGCATCTGACCCAACCTGGTGTCCAAGTCCTTCATTTCGATGCCATGCATTAGTGTGTCACCATGTTTTCCCTTTTTTCTAAATGTCTTTTTAGGTCCCTTGGGGGGTAAATATGTCATAATATTGTAATATGTGGTCAAGGAGGGTGTCAAAACCTTAATACACCTTTTAAATCCCTTTAGACACACATTTGAGGCCTAGTGCACTTTTTTGGGGCAAATTTCCATAACTTATGGTGTCTGGAGACCATTTCCTTGATTTAAGGAGGTAGGTGAAAAAGGAATATTCCTTTTTGGGAACAGACTTCCCTAGAGCTCTAGTTAACTACAGGAGTGTTGCATGTCAATTTAGTCGAGTGTTGCATGTCAATTTAGTCGAGTGTTGCATGTCAATTTAGTCAAGGGCAGTTGAATCCTTATCTCCCTCAGTTCACTCTAGAGGTGGCACGCGAGGGCCTACTCAAACCCAGTCCACTCTAGAGATGGAAATAGGTCTCCTAGAGGTGGCGCATGAGGACTTAGTGAGCTCCAGTCAATCCCTAGAGGTGGCACACTCTTTCTTGCATGCAAGACACCAAGGGGGGTGCATTCTCTCCATTTTTTCTATAAAAGCAAGCATACCCCTCTCATTTCATTGTTGGTTGAAGCTTAGAGCTCATTTGTAATACTCTTTGGAGGACAAGCATTGTGGAAATAAAGAAATGTTTTAGAGGCTACATCAGGATCATCTTCTCATATGTGTGGATGCTAAACTTGTCATGTGTTTGTGAGGTAAACTATATCATTGTGATTGTTAATTCATTTCTCTTATATTAGGCCTTTGAAAGAGTATTACTACTCAATAGGGTAAGGTTATTTCTTAAGTGCATGCTTATTTAAAACCTTATTGTAAGTTGCTTGTAAGAGGTTGATTTTAGTACTTTTACCTTCAATCAGATTTTGCTATATTAATATCTTGCCTATAGGATGCACCATTAAGAGGATTGAAGAGGAGATCTGATCTCCTTTACATTTTATTTATGTTTGCAGGATTACTCACTCACCGAGAGGATTGAAGTTAGCCTAGCACAACTTCCTTTCTTCGATGACCATTTCGGACAAGGCCCTCTTAGATGGTCCTCTTTACTCCATTGTCATTCTCCTTGGCACCTCTACCTCTCTCTTTCAACTCATCCATTATTGAAAATCAAATTTTATTTCTTATTTTTTGCAAGAAATCTACGTTTATCACAAAAAATCTTAAGTAGATCGATTTGCATGCTTAGATATATTGGTCAAATCATCGCATAACTTGAGATAGATCATCTAAATAGCAATCTAAGTGCATCCATGTCTTCTGTTTAGCCTTGCATGCTTAGATCTGCTGTTTTACACCATAAATCTGCCTTATCACTTGTGTCTTTTGAACTTACAGGTGGCAGATTTCAATAGGGAAGCCAAATACAAGCACATGAATATTTTCTCGCTGTCCTAACAGTCTTCAAAACAGCCCTTAAAGATCATTTGTTTGTTGTTTTTTGTAGCCTAGTTTCCATTAAGTTTTTTATCCAACTTGTAGTCTTTTTCGTAGGACGAATAAGCTTGGGTTTTGCAGGGACAATGGGAAGCTAGGGGGCAATCTTTGCATGACTGTTTGCTGCTGTTTTGCAGCCTCTTTTGCACAGGTTTGGACAGTCCCAAGGCAGCACTCAAGGATCAGCATTGTTCCTTAGAGGTTTGCGGTCAACTAGCACACCCTCCAAGGAAAATTTTCTACCCTTTTTACTGCTAGTTTCAATCATTTGACAATCCTGACTGTTGGCTGTTATAGACCAGAAGTAAGCTCTTCTTAAAACTGTCCCATTTTCTTGTAAAAGGTCTCAAAAGAGTGGCCCAAGCCATTGTCCCCCTACCCCCTAACCTGTTCTTCGTTTCTTAGTTAGCTCACATTTTGATTTGGTGCTCTAAAAAGAACTTCAAAGATTCCACACTACAAGTATCTAGGTCATATATCTCATCTTGCAATTTGCTTGAAGGCACCAATCTTTTATTGTTAGATTGTATGTCATACTTTGAGTGCTAATCAGTTTTCGACACTATCTTGCTTTGTTGATCTATATTTCCATAAACTGATAGATTAGATTTACTTTTTGATAGATCTTTTAGTTGCATTTATTAACTCCTAAAGTTTTCTTACTGATCATTCTTGGATTCTTTTCTCAGGAACCACCCCCCTTGGCTTTGTTTAGGAGTTGCCCTAAATGGAGGAATCCAGTGTCAAGTGACAGTTCACCCAACTCGAGGCTTTCCCCCAAGGCTGCACCCAATGAGTTGAAGGATTTTCTCACCTGGAGGTGTGGATTAGGCAGCAACACCTTCTACCACAACCCAAGCAGCTGGAGCTTCCAATTCCACCCCAAGCTCATCCAGAGCACCTCCATGACCACCTACTTCTTATAGAGGAAAAGTGGTGCCCTTTTCCTATAAAAGGGGTAGACATGGCTTAGGGAATCGATGATTCCTATTATTTATCATTGTACTATGTTGTATCTAGATGCCTCATGAGTCATGATGATTCATCTCCTCGGATACATTTATTTTGATCATTTGATGTGATTCTATCATTCTATTAGGAACATATTTCAGAATTTTCAGTTTAGTGTCGATATATGATCATGATGCACCATTTGACATCTTGTGCATCTTATATATTAGTCGTATTTCGATATTTATGTATCAATGTGTTTAATTGATGTTGATGTTGCTTTAGATGTTAAAAAAATTGAAAAAAAATGGTTACTTTTGTATTTTTTTAGGTTTCCCGATCTTTGTCAATATTTTCTGATATTTTGCCCGATATTATCGATAAGTTACATTCTGGACCCTTGGCAATGTTAACCCCTATATTTGCTCCATAGCAATCTAGATGGGTTAAGAGACAGCGCATTCCATTAGGTTGGTATTTAGATAGCATCTTCAAAGACAATTTGATAGAGCCAGGGTTGGTTCCCATTGAGTTAAAAAATATGATTGGTACATTGATGTTTTCTTAGCACAGATTCAGATGTTTCACAAATTTTGAGAATATTCCTATTTTTTAGGAAGCAAGGTTCACAGGTCAACGCGACAAAGTTGATCACATTTTTTGCATCCTCGCGAGCTCAGGATTCCATTGAGACTTTTATTAGCAACATGCAATATACTTCATTTTTAGGGTTAGGGTTTTGATTTGCATGGCACATGCACGAATATACATCATTTTGCATCGCACGTGCATTAACTTGAGAAAAAGTGGCAGTTAACTACAGTGCATGTAGGATCACTGGAGTTTTAGGAGCGGGTGCAGGGATATGTTTCAGTTAGACAAGGCACTTGAATGGATCACTGGAGGTTTCAAGAGCGCATGTAGGAACATGTTTAAGTTAAACAAGGCACATGAATGAGTCATGTTGACCACCAAGGCAGCTAGGTGGGCAACCATGTACCATGTACCATGAAGATAAATGAAGTGTAACTTACAAAAATTTTAAGCTCCAAAAGACTCAGCAAGGCAAATTTTGCCCCTCCCTTCTCTTCTTCTCTATGAAATTGTTGCACCCGTGCGGGGGATTTTGTAAGGATATGTTAGCATGATGGTCAAGTTTTGTAAAAACTTAGTTGCCTAAGACTTTATCATTAGGAAAGTCATTTCATCGAGTGTTTTTTTCCTTGCATAATTAAATTTGCTCTTTAGTGATTTTAATTGTCTGAGTTTTTCACTCAAAACTCCTCCAAAGTGGTGAAAGGCATTCTAATGATCGAGCCGGGTGATTATGGTTTAGGAGTGTTGTATATTATCATGCTAAACATTATCCAGAGTCTTGTGGGATTTCGTTAAGTCTTGCCTAGTTTATTTTAATTATTTGTAATTAAAAAATGTCCCTCAGCTTAAATTGTCGTAATGTAAAAGAGGGATAAGTGGTCCTTAGTGATCGTGTATAGGGGTATGGGTACTCAACAGATGGCATGAGACACCCTACACCCTTGGACCAAGTTTTGAGTCAAGTCCTTAAGTTTTGATAGGGTTATGGTCAAGTTTTCCTAAGTCAGTCAAAAAATTAGGAAAAATTGCCTATAATTAAAAATGGCAAATTTTTAAAGTGTCTAAAGTCACTTGGAAAGGGGAAATTATCCTAAGTCATATTATGCACCAAGAGGGAAGTCAAAGGTCAAAAGGGGGCCCCCCATGCAAAGTTTCAAAAGTTTGAAGTTGTCATCCTAGGAAGGGCGCCCTCTCTCACCATGGGAAGTGGGAAAAATTAAAATGAGTCAAAGGGCAGGATCCCACCTTCATGTCCCCCCCCCCCCCTTGGCCTAGCAAAGAATTATAAAGCATGGGAAGGGAGATCCCACCCCCATTATTTTGTATTTTTGACCCAAGGAGGTGCACCTCTAGGAAATGCACCCCCTTTCTTGGGCCCCCCTTCTCTCCAAGTGACAATTGTCATGCACGCAAGGGGGATCTCTCATCTCTCTTTTCCTATAAAAGGAGGCCTCTCCTCCTCTTTTGGGTTACATTCTTTCTACTCTCTCAAGCTCTCATGCTCTCTTGCTCTCATATTTTCCAAGAGAAGTGAGCCATTGTAATTTCCAGCCATATTATTTTTCAATAAAAAAAATCTTTGGAGGAGATCTTGTGTTGATGTTGCTTTGAGGTGATTTGCTCCTACATTCTCTTGCCTACATGTGCTATTGGAGGCAAGGGAAGCAAACTTCTTTACTTGGGTGAGATCTATTGCATTTGTCTTGTATATTTCATGAATTTCTCGTTTTGTATTTAGGAACTTCAAGCATTTCTTGGTTGAATAGTGTGATTTCTTAAATCATTGTGGTTGAATCTCGACTTCTTTGGTTTTGTTAAGCAAATTTTACAAGTTGCAGGTTACCCAAGTTGGAGAGTGGAATTCCTCGGTTGGATAAAAATTTAAGCATTTAAATTTTAGTTCTCATTTGTATATCTAAAGCTAGTTAAATCATTCATTTTCAAGTTTTATTTGAAGCAGGTTAATGGTCTTGAATTTCAGAAATTTTTCTCATAGTTTTTTCCCTAACACCAATAGTGTCCCAAAGTGATTTTGGGCATTTTTATCTTTTGTTTGCTTGCTGGTTTTTTGCAGGTTTCTAACAGTAGAAAGGGAAACTCTGCTCAAATTTGGCACGAACAAAATACAAAAGGCACCCAAAGAAAACCACTTCAAGTCCTCTACCAAAAAGAGTCAAAACCCCTCTTCTTTCCCTCTTTTCTTTCTCTTTGTTACGATGGTACCAGCACCAGCATACCTGCAGAGGTGCCCTAGGGAGAGGGTGTCTTTTTTCTTGACCAGGAGGGATGTTTAGCCAGTTCATTTTGAGGTAGGGGCATGGCCAGACCCTATGGTTTCTCCTTTGGAAGTGCTATGGCTTTGTGGCATCGCTTATTGTCTCATGAAAGGGTTTGAAACCCTGAGGTTGGTGTCCAGGGCTTCCAGGGGTGGATCACTAGGTCACATGACCCCGACCCTGTTTCAGCTCTCCAGCGGTAGTTGTTTCAACACTGAGACGCATTCTTATCCTCCAGAGTACCTCCAGCAAATTCCTGGTCCTCCAGTTTAGCAGCGCCCTCCCTCTGGGCCCTCCTTCAGAGGATGACGTCATCCTCCTGGGCAGACTGTTTTCTTGCTAAAAAGGGGGGGCGGTGAGGGTTTTCATCACTATTGGGGTTAGTTGGGGCATGACGACCTCCCCTGCACAATCTGGCCTTCTTTAGCATATTTTTGCACCTAAGGGGGAAAAATAACCCAGGTAGCCTACTATAGGCCATCTTTAGATTATTTTATATCATTTTTGTTATATTTTTAAGTTGACATTTTTAAATATTAAATTGACCTTATTTTGTGTAAAAGTGAGTGTGAGATCATATAAATTCAATCTCCTCACTTTATTTTCATCATGAACTCTTGGGATAATTTCATTATGTCTGTTATTTTCCCGTTCGTTGAAGGGATGCACTCTCCTTGATGAAGGTTATTTTGCAAGTTTGAAGCATTTCTTGGAAGTTTTACTTTTGTTCATGCCATTGCTAAGGTGAGGCTAGAGTTGTTTACTTAACACGTGCACTTGGAGGTATCTATGCTTTTGGTTTGATGTCTCTCAGTCAATTTGTATGAAAGTGATGCTTGTTAGGTTGAATGGAAGCCATTGTTGCTTCATTTTGTCTTGATTTGCATTTCACTTTTGTCATTGGTCACCATTGCATTCAAGCTTGAGCTTTAGGTCTTCAAGTCTTGCTAAACTAAGCTCCCTCTACGAATCCTAGAGATTGTTGGGGTGAACCCTAGTTTGCTAAGCTTGCCAAGTACCATCTCAAGGAGGGTTGCTCCTCTCATTGATGCCCTAGGTTTTGGTGATTAGCTTTCTCTTGAAACCCTAGTTGTTCATCTCCTCTTTAAACCTATTTTTGAGTTGTGTAATTTTGTAAATATTAATTCTTCACCTAGTTATTTTATGCATTTCTAATTTTCTGAGTTAGAGGTTAATTTTTATGTGCATTTTAGAGTTATTTAAATCATTGAAAACTTGTTAACAATCCCTAAAAACTGATTTTCCTGAGGTAAAACCCTACCCTACTTTGTTCCTCCTACGATTTGCCTTCTCCCATCTCCTAGACCCTCGATCTCTCCTCCCCATCTCGGCCTGCACTTTAGAGTGTTCTAACACCCTCGCATCCCTCCAAAACCTCCAACGCTGCCTCTTCTAGCAAACTCAGGCTCTCCTCCAAACCCTTTTGCAGCCCTTCGGCCTGCTCCACCAGCTCCTTCTTCCTCCACCGAACTGCCCCCCTATCCTCTACTCCTTCCTTCTATACCCATCCGCAGCCATCCTCTCATTGCCACCATTTTTCCTACCTTTCCTAGCTGCGGCCTTCTCCTTCTCCCCAAACCGTGACCTTCTCTTCCTATCCGTTGTTCCAACCCATCCTCCTTTTTTTTTCTGTGGCTGCCCTCTTCATCCCTTTGTCACCCCTCTACTAGGCATTTTCCTTTATACACAGGCCTGCCCTTTGGAAAGCCCCTGTGTTGTCCTAACTGTCCCTTTATCTGCAACCCTAAAACACAGTAAACAAAAAAAAAACAAGTTAGTGTTAGGAAACTTCAAGTTCGCTATTGATTGGTTAATTATTGTGTATATGTTTAGGAATTTTCTCCTTAATTATTGATCTTTTTTGTGCAAGTTAGTCAATGCCTACAGATCTGAGAAGTGCAAGTTAGTAAATGCCAAAGATTGAATTCATTTGGTGAAGGGTTATATATCGGTTGATTATTGGTGATATCGTTTGCATGCTTAATAATTGACTGCCAAAACTAATCTGATTTACATACCTGAGAATACACAGTGTAATGACATATAAACAGATCTGAAACTTATGTGAATTAAAGTACATTATTGAGAATCTTTTAAATACTTTTACATGCTGATCTAAAGAGGATCGATATTCTACATTACACACAGAAGATATTTGGCATATATATTCTTTGGTTAATCTCCCTAATCGTCCGCTGTCATATTAATTTAGAAGGTTATATTTATGTTAATGGCAAGGTTGTTCACTTGACTAATTGACTCTTGAAGAATAGTAATCCTAGCATCTTCCAATTATCAATTTCTGCTGCTATAAATTGTATTGAGTACAAACCTGGAGACTACACTTTTGTAGATACTTATGCACATACATTTCATTGGTTGATGATTTGATCTCTTTAAGAGTTATACTTGTTTATGTGGTAAATGATCTTGTACATTTCATTGCTAATTGTGAATTATCATCTGATTATTGAATGACTTGGACAACCGTCACTTAATATGTATTTGGTTGGTGGCAGGGTTATGTTTGCAATATAGTCTTTTGAGCCAATATTGCTACATGTGTACATGCCCTTACGTTTCTTGATTGGTAAATGATCAACATTTGATGAATGATTGTTATCCCTTAATCCATTATTGTGATACATGCCCACACATTTCGTGGAATGATCTAAGTGATTTACTGATTCGGATCATATCTTTTGCACTCACAAACATTGATCATAATATTATTGACTCCATTTAGGTATTGGTCTAACCATAAGATTGCATAGCATATAGTTGGTTGGTTGTTCTAGTGTTTTACAGGACTCTAGAAGGATACTTCTCCTTGGAGGTTTCAACTTCCGAAGAAGTTAGAACGGTGACCGAGGTGACATTGAGTCACTCTTTTTATTTATGCTTACTGGGAATTAACGCTGCTAATTTGCCCGGTAACATTTTTGGCGCCGTTGTTGGGGACGTTTCAAAGCTTGAAGTGGTTCATCCAGAGTCATTAACATCCTTGGCAAAACGACGTTTGGTAAGAACTCAAAGGTGAGTCAGTTTCCTTATATTTGAAAATATCTATAAAGGACTAACCCCGTAAGTCTTATTTGGCGACTCCACTTATCAAGAAGCAATTCGAAACATTCACCATTACCTCAGGTACATATTTGTTTAGTGTTTTCGGTGAGATTTGTTTAAGTTTAACTTGGCAAGTCTCTCCTGGCGACTCCGACTAAAGAAAATATAAAGGAAGTACTTTGCAAAATTGAAAATCAAGAGATATGGTGACCCTTGATCCGTTCGACTTCTCAAGTATTCTGGGATATCCAAATAGGTTCAACAAACACTGCTGCTTGAAGTCTATCCCGATGTTCCACAAGGAAAAAGATACACCTACAGCACATGTCATGAAATTCAAAGAAGTTTTGATGACATGGGATATCACAGATGAAAACACCATTATACAGTTGTTCGTAATCTCCTTCAAGCTAGGTGGTGATCCAGATATGGATGCTCGGTACGAAGAGCTCCCTCCCAAGGGCATATCTTCCTTCTTCCAACTAGTTGAAGTATTTAGCAATCAATGGGATCCCAATGCTAAAGAAGAAATCATGAAGATTGTAAAGGACAATCATACGGATATTAACGAACAAGTATTAGAGGAGCAAGAAACAGTCCTTGACGAAGATCAAGTCTCGGAAGGTCTACTTGAAGAAACTATTGTTTAAGACCAGGAAATCGAAGTAATTACAAAAGATGAAGAACAAGAGGCCTCGGTTGAAGAAGCTAAAGAATGTACAGGAATGGTAAGTGCTCCATATCCTCAAGTTACGGTTTCTTATGATATGTTGGCTCTCTTGGAAGAAAGTTATAGGTATGCAGAAAACAATGATTATTGGAAGTTCATTGGCCCACCAATGTACGATTCTTCAAGGCCTTGTAGCATTATAATAGACCATCCCCAGAGCATATATATGGACAAAGAAGCTTTCTCTGCCCTCAATGAAAAATGGATCAATCATTTTTCTTTGCTAAAAGATGCAGTGGTGCAAGATGTGGTGCCTGTTGACAATGTTTATGTGCAAAATATCTCCACTATCTCTCAATTCATAGTATGCCATAATGAACTACATTCTACTAGAAGTGTTCAGCCCTTTTTGTCCAATATCAGTAAGTGGTCAACAATACTTTCCAATAAAGACAATACAGGTATATGGATAGGTATGATCTTATTTTCACATTGTCATGATTTATATTGTTTTTCTTTTCGATTGAAATGTGAAGGTTGGAATTATGTAGTTGACAATTTTGAAATGATAAAGATCATTAAGAGTACTAACATGATAATTATAAAGAAAAACAATATGCATGTATTTCCAAGGGATTGTCCAAACAGATTACAGTTGATATGTGAAGATTTGCAAGGTCCACCTCCACAAATGCTTTCTCGAATGGACAATCAAGCAATTTTAAAGCAAAAATTTTCTTCAATGCCAATATATCAACCAGATGATCCATACATTAGTCCGATGGAATCTTGGATAAATAAAGCTTGTAAAAGAGATTTCTTGCCATGGCAGCAGTATTTCAGCTCCCAGATCCCCGTAGCCATCCAATACTCATCTAATTTCATGATGAAGACCTTGGTATGTATTTGCTTCGCGATCGATCAAGTTTTATCATGGATTTTATCCAAAGACAAAGGTAAGGCAACAAGTATGAATTGCTTACTAAAATGGTTACATTGGTAGTATGATTTTACTTAGTCCTTTATGCTTCTTATGTTTAGCATAGGTAGGATTAGTTAGGCATATACTGTTACCATGCATTGCATTTGACGTTCTTCATGTTGTCATAGGTTAGTCGTTTGTTTTTGCATTTATTGAGCCTTATTTGATGAGCGAGGCATGACGGAAGTGTCTGCCTCTGGGTATTCTGATATGTGTGTAGGTCTACAGATATCCAAATGATTCTTGGATTCTCAAACACCCTCAGGAGGAGTACTCGTCCCGCAGTTGGAGCCAATGTTACGATGGTACCTGCACCAACGTACCTGCAAAGGTGCCCCAAGGAGAGGGTCTCTTTTTTCTGACCAGGAGGGATGTTTAGCCAACTCATTCTAAGGTAGGGACATGGCCAGACCCTCTGGTTTCTCCTTTGGAAGTGATATGGCTTTGGCATCGCTGACTGCCTCACGAAAGGGTTTGAAACCTTGAGGTTGGTGTCCAGGGCTTCCAAGGGTGGATCACTGGGTCACATGACCCCGACCCTATTTCAGCACTCCAGTGGTAGTTGTTTCAGCGCTGAGACGCGCTTTTATCTTCCAGAGTACCTCCAACAACCTCCTGGTTCTCCAATTCAGCAGCGCCCTCCCTCTAGGCCCTCCTTCAGAGGATGATGTCATCCTCCTCGACAGACTATTTGCATGCTAAAAAGGGGGGGCGTTGAGGGTTTTCATCACTGTTGGGGTTAGTTGGGGCATGAGGACCCCCTGCACAGTTTGGCCTTCAATTTCATCAAAACTGACCTTGTTTAACATATTTTTGCACCTAAGGAAGGAGAAATACCCCAGGTAGCCTACTATAGGCCCTCTTTAGATTATTTTATATTATTTTTGTTATATTTTTAAGTGACATTTTTAAATATTAAATTGACCTTATTTTGTGTAAAAGTGAGTGTGAGATCATACAAATTCAATCTCCTCACTTTATTTCCATCATGAACTCTTGGGATAATTTCATTATGTCTGCTATTTTCCCTAACTAGGGCTCTTTGAAGGGATGCGCTCTCCTTGATGAAGGTTATTTTGCAAGTTTGAAGCATTTCTTGGAAGTTTTACTTTTGTTCATGCCATTACTAAGGTGAGGCTAGAGTTGTTTGCTTAACACGTGCACTTGGAGGTATCTATGCTTTTGGTTTGATGTCTCTTAGTCAATTTGTATGAAAGTGATACTTGTTAGGTTGAATGGAAGCCATTGTTGCTTCATTTTGTCTTGATTTGCATTTCACTTTTGTCATCGGTCACCATTGCATTCAAGCTTGAACTTTAGGTCTTCAAGTCTTGCTAAGCTAGGCTCCCTCTACGAATCCTAGAGATTGTTGGGGTGAACCCTAGTTTGCTAAGCTTGCCAAGTACCATCTCAAGGAGGGTTGCTCCTCTCATTGATGCCCTAGGTTTTGGTGATTAGCTTTCTCTTGAAACCCTAGTTGTTCATCTCTTCTTTAAACCTATTTTTGAGTCGTGTAATTTTGTAAATATTAATTCTTAACCTAGTTATTTTATGCATTTCTAATTTTCTGAGTTAGAGGTAAATTTTTATGTGCATTTTTGAGTTATTTACATCATTGAAAACTTGTTAAAAATCCCTAAAAACTGATTTTCCTGAGGTAAAACCCTACCCTACTTTGTTCCTCCTATGATTTGCCTTCTCCCATCTCCTAGACCCTCGATCTCTCCTCCTACCATCTCGCCCTGCACTTTAGAGTGTTCTAGCACCCTCGCATCCCTCCAAAACCTCCAGTGCTGCCTGTTCTAGCAACTTGGGCTCTCCTCCAAACCCTGTTGCAGCCCTTCGACCTACTCCGCCAGCTCCTTCTTCCTCCACCGAACTGCCCCCCTATCCTCTGCTCCTTCCTTCTATACCCATCCGCAGCCATCCTCTCAGCTTCTCCTTCCTTCGTTGCCACCCTTTTTCCTACCTTTCCTAGTTGCGGCCTTCTCCTTCTCCCAAAACCGTGACCTTCTCTTCCTATCCTTCGTTCCAACCTATGTTGTTGGGAGTGCGGAGCGAAGCGGGGAGTGCGAGTAGGAGATCGGAGCAGGAGCGCGGAGCGAAGCGAGGAGCGGGAGCGAAAAAGCAAAATTTTCAAAAGCTTCCGTTTTGGGAGCGTTTTTTATATAATATATATTTTAATATATTTTGATGCATATATATTAAAGAAAACATGTATTATGCCAAATTAGCTATAGAAAACATGAAAACATAGATATTCATATAGTCATTTAGTACACATTGATATAACATCAATCATCTAGGAGCTATAACTTATAACATTGTCATTAAATGATCATCATCAAATCATCAATCATCAACAACATCAACCTTCAAATTTCAAAATATAATATTTGCCATCAAACTAGGCCATAATGTTTACAAAATAGGCCAAAATAAACATGAAAATGAAATACAAAGTACTATGAATTTATGATACTATCTACTAAGCTTTCAGCTTGCCACGAGAAACTTCCAATTTCGTTTCTCGTGGTCTAGGTGGAATAGGAGCTGCTGGAAGTGATCGTGGAACATGAGAAGAAGATGAATGGCCCCCACAGACTGTTGGACGTTGTGAAGCTAAAGGCAAAACTCCTGCATCTGGAAAGTTGTTGTTGCTTGGGGGTGGCATCTCTGTACGGGTACCTGTAGTATGAATTGGATCATCATGATCACCCAATAGTTCAACCTCCAAGCGCTCTAATGCTATGGCTCCATCCTCCACATTAGCCTCCTTTGGATTGTTGTCGCAAGTCAAAAATGTTCTATCATTCTTGGTCGCCTCACAATATTGGGACAACAACCTCAAGTTGTAGTGCACATAAACCAATCTTTTTGCATGTTCTACATTCAAACTGTTTCTCTTTACACTGTGGATGAAGTTGTAGGTGCTCCAACACCTCTCTGCAGAAGAGCTATTAACAACCTGTGAAAGCACCCTCACCGTCAATTTATGCAAAAATGTGGCTCCAAATCCTTACATGTTCCACCAACGGATAGGATCCAATCTATCTCGATCTTTGTTTGCATGCAAGGTACCAAAGGCTCCATGCTCACTGATGTATTCGCTCAATTCACTCTGTACTTGAGCACACTCATCCTCATCAGGGACCAACTTGTCTAAGGCAAGCATATACCCATTATGCACCTCTGGATCTATGTGGGGTTTTTTCCTAACTCCACCCCCAGGTGCAGGTTGGGCCAACCAAATTGGAGAATAGTATTTTTGGGTAAGGACATATGCAAGGGCATGGAGTGGAACATTTAGATTATCCCACCTTTTGACCACATGTTTATGAATATGGTCATACAAGATTGCATCTCTTTGCTCAACAATGTCTTTGATTTGACCAAGCATGCTATCCATCTGCTCATATAACTCCCCAATCACCAGCTGATTTGTATCTGCAAAACGAATCATATTAAAAACTGGTTTGGTGAACTGCAGAACATACCTAACCTGTGACCAAAAATGACCATCAAGAACGATGTCCTCCACCTCTTGAAAGTCATGTCTATCAGTTGTGCTTGCAGATCTGTCTTTTAATTCTTGCCATGGATCACTTGAGACCATACTAGCAATGCTTCTCTTACCTTCAAAAGCCTCCTAAAGGTGAGGTAGTAGCTAGCAAATCTAGTCTGTTATCAACTGATTTGTACAAATAGTTGAAACCTTATTGAGCCCCCAGTGTTGGAACACATCAGTGTTCACTTCCAGAGTATCTGGGTTTCATTGTATTTGGGTCTAGCCAGTTTTGTTTTTGAGTCGACATGACCATGGCCCCATGGGGTTTTGTATCAAAGTGTGCTAGTAGGGTCTGAGTGGCTCGGTTCCCCATGACTGGATTAAACAACTAAGGTATTCCAGGGAGTTTTTTCACCGTCAGATTATACTTTGCTTCAGGCGAAATATAATCTCTTGGTTTTTCTCCCGCTTCCGCCAAAGCTGGAATGCCCGATTTTGGAAATTTGGCCATGGGGGGTTATTAGGGTCCAACTATAATATATAAACCTACTAGACACTATTAGAATAGGTTTTGGTCATGTCCTAGGTCTCTAGGACCCCCAGAAAAAATTTCGAAAAAAATTTACCGGACGCATCGAAATTGGGGTTTTTAATTTTTTAATTATTTTTAAATTTTAAATTAAATTTCTCTATAGTTTAAATAGAGAAATTTGGGTCTGTAATTATGTCAGTCATCCGGGGTCCGAACTTAGTGTTTGATGGCTCGTTTCATAAGCCAAAAATCACACATGACCCATGGAGCAGCTAAACCCAACTTTCGGATGTCAATTCAGCCCTATAATTAATATTTTCTCTGAAAAGTCATTTACAGAGAAATTATTAATTAAAATAATAAAATTAATTATTTTGGAGATAATCCAAATCTCTCCAAAATTAATCAATTTGATTAAAATAAAGGGCTAAATGACATGGCAATGAGCATTTAGGAAGATTCCAATCAACTCCAAGCCCATCTAGTCAACTATCCAGTCACCAAGTCATTATCCTCTCAAGTAAATTCGCCCTCCTTCATGAGAAAATCGATTTAGTGATGTGTCAATTCATGGATTGGTTGGTGGCTTGCATTTAAAACTTGAGGTAGGCGCCTTATTGACTCACCTTATCCACCATAGCTTGGCTCCCTTTGTGATTCGAGTTGCACATACCATTACCACGTGTCTCTACCTAAACTAGCTCGCAATCCCCTAAATCCTCACGTCAATCTCATTAAGCTCGAGTTTGAACCTTGTTGGAATATGGTAAGTGGTTGTGATGTTTCCCATGCTACACCTATGCGAGTTAGTACCTTCCCATTTGCCACATACCATTCCCTTGATTAGCTCGCCCCTCCACTTGTCTCCACACAACCCACTTGCATATCTACTAGATGCTCACGTCAATCCTCTTGTGCAATCACGTGGAGCTTAGTTAGGGCGTGTTTATTGGTCACATCTCATTGATTGACTTGGCTCCCATCTAAGTTTCGAGTTAGTGCCTACCCTTTGCCACTTGCCATCCACCAAACAACTCGTGGATCTCCACATGGATCACGCCCTTTTTGTTGTAGCTTTCCCATTCGCTGGTTGATGTTTCCCATGCCTTCTACCACTCGAATCTGCCACCTATTCACCCTTACCTACCTCAAACTCGACTCTATCTTGCCAAGCCACTAATTGATTGGAATTCGACCTATGCTCATGGCTAATTCGACCTAGGGTTAGCTTTTAGTTTTAGTATAAAGAGAGGCCCATTAGGGGCTATTATCTCATGGATTTTTGGATGCAAGAAAACTCTGCCAAGAATTGTAATACTTTTATGCTCATATTGGAATAAAGATCAAGACTTTGGCGGTCCATGTGTTTTCAAATTTTGTGGTGAATGTGTCCAATGCATTGAGGTGATATCTTCATATAACCTTCCTCTTATTTATGCAAGTGTTCTTTCAATATTGCTAGCTCTAGAAGGCTATTTTTAGTCCATGAAAATAGTCATTTGTTATATTCAAGTTGATTATGTGTGTGATGTTTTCCAAAGATTTAAATGAGCAAGAAGTATTCGGTTATACCAATGTTGATTTAGTCTTGGTTATCTAACATACTAGAATTTGATTTCACTTGTATGTTTGAGTGTGTTGGGGTTTTTCAGGTATTGTCAAAGGTGAAGACAAGTGTGAGCTAGGTTGCATCTAGCTTGACTTCACAAGCAAGGAATTTTCCCACTAATATCTTTTGTTTTGCAGGATCCTCAAGTTCCTTTGTCTTTTCTCCAAAACCAAGCTATAAGGAGCTCTCTTCCTCACCCATCAAAGTTTCAAAAAATCTACTTTTAAAAACTTGGTTACCTTAGATTCGAGCTTCCTTCCTCTAGCTCTCCCCTCACCTTCATTTTGAAGTCTCCACCTTAGTCTCTTTCCATTCATCCAACCCCCTTTAGCCCCACCTTCTTGCTCTCGTCCCCTCTCCTCATTGGTTTCCTCCCCCATTCGTTTTGCCTTCTTTTTGCCCTCTTGTCCATCCTAGAAAGTTCACCCTCCTCCTCTCGTCTTAGCCATTTAGTGTTTCCTTCCTATTCTTTTAGGTCTCTACCCTTCATTCCATTCGTTCTACCCTCTCCACCTAGTTCTCGTCTCACTCCTAGTTCAACCCCTAGTCCTCATTCTTCACTCTCTTTTTGCCCTATTCCTTAACCCTACGACCTTTCTCTCGTCCTACCTCACTTAGATCCCTTCTTCCTTGTCCTTATCTCTTTAGTATAGCCTTTTTCCTTCCCTCTCGTCCACCTCACTTGCCCTTCAACTTCTCTCCTCGTCCACTCCCTTTTAGGCCCTAAAACACATCAAAACAACAAAACAAAGGAGTCAGTAGTAGTTAGCATTAGACCTCATTTTTGGTTATTTGGTAGTTGTCTTTGCATAGTTAGATCTCATAAAAAAATAAATATCTTGCATTTGTCTTTTGAAGTACTTAGTCATTTTTCATATCCATAATATCATAGATTGCATGTAGCTAGTAGATTGTTTACAAACTTTTACATTTTCCAAAAGATAGAAAATTTTGCACAAAAATATTTCAAATTTTTATACTTTAGATCTCATTTCTAGGACATTTCGAGGGTTTATTGTTCGCTGGTCCGTTTCGCCATAGTTGATATTCTATGATAAAATTTCATGCATTCCACATTTTAGAACCTATTTTTCAAATCTAGACTTAGTTTAGTTTCATTTTTGTTTGATTTGACTAACACTAAAGGGTGCTTGTAGTTTCACTTTCATTTGTGTTGTAGGTGTGATAAAAGCGAGCTCAAGAAGAAAATTTGAAATTTAAGAAGAGGAGAAGTTAACCAAAGTGAAGAGAAGGACAAATTGCAAAATCCAAGAAGAATAATGAAAGCAAGAAGAGGATCTTAAACCAAACAAATCAAAACCATTATCCTTTGTAAAAGCTTTTAAGAGCTTCTTAGCTTTCCTCTATTCTATTTTTCAAAGTCCTTTCAAGGGTCTCAGACCAAGGCATTTGTAACAGTTTAATAAAAAGTTTCAAGTGGAGGGGGCCTCCACTTTTGGGTCTTCTTCCCCATTTGGGGAAGAGTGTTGGGTCTTGTGGTTTGGTTTAACTTAGTTTATGTTTCCATGCTCTTAGATTAGTTTCTATTTCATTAAGTCATTTGGTTATTTATCTTCCATATCTACTTACCCCCATGCTCTCCCGAGTAGGGTCTTTGACCTGAAAGAGATTCTTGGGTAGTCTAGTTTTATATTTTTGCATTTTATCTTGCTTCTCTTCCAAATCCCTCAGCCGGAAGTTGTATCCTTGAGATTTCGTCTCAAGGGCAGGACCACATAATTTGTGGTTACTCTTCCATCCCCGTCGGTTTCCTTGGCAGAGCTTTCAGCTAGCTGGAAGTTCTCAAGTGCAGGCGGTTCTAGTGGTTGATCCTGTTTCGGGGATCAATCCCACCTAGTAGATTAAAGTGTGTGTGGTAGAATACTAGATTTACTTATTTCCATTTTTGCAAGTAATATTGTTAGTGGCAATTTATATCTTGTGATCAATACTATTGCTTAAAATCTGTTTCAAGTTAAGATATACTGCTACTACTTTCTTTCTGCTTCTTAAAATAAACCAAAGTCTCTTAAACTTGGCCAAATCCAAGTCAAGAGCACGCTCTATCGGAGGGCATTTTAGTTTCTTGCATTTCCCTGCATTAGGCATTGTTAAATCTAGCAAGTCTCTTGAACTTTGGTCATAAGATCAAGCCAAGAGCGCTCTCTGTCGGAGAGTTGAACAAGGTTCTTTAATAATAAAAAAATTTCCACTCACACACCACTTAATTAATTTATCTTGGTTTCGTCCTACACCCGTATGCTCTGCCAACCGGAAACGGTTGGGCTAGTACTCAGAAAGGTGGAAGACTTGTTAATTTACAAGTGAAAATCTAATTAAAACTTTCACCCCCATAACCAACGAACCGGCGTTGACATAAAGTATTTTAATCAGTTCTCAGGGGAGGCGCCGGACCGCCCAATCTGCGACACGGTGGCTGGTTAGCATTGCGCGCCTCGCCGTGATTCCAGACAGGCCCCGACAGGTCTCTTAAAGGGGCTGCTTAAAACTACTTTCCGGACACTCTTTGAATACCCTTGGTTTTAGCCCTAATAATCAAGACAATTAAAACTTTGAATTTACCAAGATAAGCTGCATAACGTTCTCACAAACTTTCAATTCAAGCACTTGTATCAAGTTTTCACAATTCACATTTAATTCTTGACTCCATAAGGCACTGGTCCTTTATCTCATATTTTGTTTGCTTAAATATCTACATTGGAGTTATCTGTTATAGTTCGTGAAAAGTGATTTCCTTATTGCCCAAGTGTATCTTTCATCTTATATTTGCAACGTGGATTGCGTTATCTTGTCTTACATTAAAGTTTTATAATTGTCTTTCATCTCAAAAAACTCCTAAAAAACACCCATCCGCATCACTACATCAAAAACACATAAATACACAAAGAGCCTTAGACAACTCTTTTCTAGGGACTACCCCCCTTGGCTTCGTTAAGAGTTTTGCCTAAACGGAGGAGCTGGGATTCAGGTGACAGTACCTGGCTCATTGCTTGCCCCCAAGGCCACACCTCTCTCACTTGTAGTGAAGAGAGCTTTCGAAAGATTTCCGCTGCTAGTGTGCATTTTGGCGGACAACATAGTCTTTGCAATCTTCAATAGCTCCAACCTAGAGTGATTGCGAAAAATGTGGTGGGCCATGCTATGATTGGTAATAAATTTGATCATTTTCTTACCTCTCTTGTACAAGGCACCAATCCATCGGTAATTAGGGTCCTTCATCTTAACAATATCATGCATCAAAAGGTTCAATCTGTGAACCAAACACCCTGACCAAAATATGTTGGGATACTTATCCTCAATGATTGCTCCTGCTGCCTTACAATTAGCAGCATTATCAGTGATGACTTAAATGACATTGTATGGCCCAATCTCCTGAATGGTTTTAAGTAAAGGTTGTGCAATATTAATACCGGTCTTGTAGCGATCTGAGTAGTCATGGGATGAAAGGAAGATCGCACCGCTAGCAGAAACGCCAAGAATATTTATCAATGGCTTGCCTTTAACATTTGTCCACCCATTAGATACAATGGATACCCCATAGTTGGACCAATCATTTGTAAACTTTCCAAGAGCACCATTGATTTTGTCTCTTTCCCTGTCAAGTCCCACGATTCTAGCTTTGTCATACCGAGGGATTCTGTATCCTTGAGGGGCACCATTGATGGTTTGTACCATTTCATGCCAATAGGGTGAGCGAAGAACATTGAATGGCACACCACATGCATAGAGAAACCTATAAACTTTTGAATCCACATCATCTCTACAACCTTGGTCAGGGAAATCCGATAATGTTCTTCGCATAGGCAAGATTCCATGGGGAGATGAGGGTCCCGATTGAGCCGATGATGATCCAGCTCCACTACCAAACATTCTCTGTGAGGATTCAAATTCAACCCTAGATCTCTTGGAATTGTTTTGAGCGGCCTCTTCTTCCATCTTGCATTTGATTCTCTCTTTAGCTAACACTTTGTCACAAGTTTTGACTCCAGTAGCCTTACCTTGATCGCATGGCATAATCCCACACAAATGCTTTCTCACCCGAGTATATGAACCTGTGTAAGTTTTATTACAATGGAGGCATATAAACTTTGTGGTTCCACTCCCTCTCCCTCCCCCAAGCATTGTCACATACTTCCACAAAGGTGTTGTGTCTTTTTGTTTTTGCCCCTAATCACTCTCATTCTCATCATCATCACCCTCTTCCCCTTCCTCCTCTTCTCCATGGTATGTGTCACTCTCTACCTCTTCCCCCTCATCACTACCACCACCATATCTGCTTCCCAACACCATCATAATGAGAAGTGGTGGAACGAAAAGCCAAAACCACATACCCATCATGTTTCTTGATTCAAGATGAGTCACTTGTTGCCTACAATAGAATGATGGAGAAGAAATTGGAAAGAGTAGGAGAAGAGAACATTGCAAGGTTTAAATTTTTTAACATAGTGAAATATTTTTTCAAAAACAAACAAAGATTGGGTTTTTAGAGCCTACCTTTTAGCTCTTCAATGGTGGTTGAATGTCTCTATGGAAGCCTTCAATCTCCCTTCCAATCCTTCACAAATAGAAGCCTTCAATCTCCCCTTCAATCTCCCCTCCAAGCTCCCATAAATTTGCTCTCAAACAACTAGCAAACCCACTCAAAGCTCTAGCAAGAGAAGTGAAATCAATGAAATGAGGAATAAAATGAGTCCAAATGGAGTCCAATAGGCTTTATTTGCCCAAATTAACCCTAGCCAATCCATAAAAAACAAAAACAAAAATGCAAAAAATCCTCATCAAGTCCGCCAATCCCGCGGAACCAGTCAGGGAGTGATTTCGGGAGCGATTTTTTTTGCCCAGAATCGCTCAGGAATCGATCTGGAATCGTCGATTCCGATTGATTCCTGGAAATCCAAGGATCGTTTTTTCACCCCCCGGAATCACGAATTCCAAAATCGCTCCTGTGAGGAATCGCAATTTCGGGATCGATTCCTCTCGGATCGCGAATTGGGAGCGAAGCGCTGGGGGGTAGAGCGATTCCCCGCAACCTTGGACTTCCAACCCATCCTTTTTTTTTTGTGGCTGCGCTCTTCATCCCTTTACTGCCCCTCTACTAGACCTTTTCCTTTATACACAGGCCTGCCCTTTGGGAAGCCCCTGTGTTGTCCTAACTGTCCCTTTATCTGCAGCCCTAAAACACAGTAAACAAAAAACACAAACAGGTTAGTGTTAGGAAACTTCAAGTTCGCTATTGATTGGGTAATTATTGTGTATATGTTTAGGAATTTTCTCCTTAATTATTGATCGTTTCTGTGCAAGTTAGTCAATGCCTACAGATCTGATAAGTGCAAGTTAGTAAATGCCAAAGATTGAATTCATTTGCTGAATGGTTATATATCGGTTGATTATTGGTGATATCGTTTGCATGCTTAATAATTGACTGCCAAAACTAATCTGATTTACATACCTGAGAATACACAGTGTAATGACATATAAACAGATCTGAAACTTATGTGAATTAAAGTACACTATTGAGAATCTTTTAAATACTTTTACATGCTGATCTAAAGAGGATCGATATTCTACATTACACACAGAAGATATTTGGCATATATATTCTTTGGTTAATCTCCCTAATCGTCCGCTGTCATATTAATTTAGAAGGTTATATTTATGTTAATGACAAGGTTGTTCACTTGACTAATTGACTCTTGAAGAAAGAATAGTAATCCTAGCATCTTCCAATTATCAATTTTTGCTGCTATAAATTGTGCTGAGTACAAACCTGGAGACTACACTTTTGTCGATACTTATGCACATACATTTCATTGATTGATGATTTGATCTCTTTAAGAGTTATACTTGTTTATGTGGTAAATGATCTTGTACATTTCATTGCTAATTGTGAATTATCATCTGATTATTGAATAACTTGGACAACCGTCACTTAATATGAAATTGGTTGGTGGTAGGGTTATGTTTGCAATATAGTCTTTTGATCCAATATTGCTACATGTGTACATGCCCTTATGTTTCTTGATTGGTAAATGATCAACATTTGATGAATGATTGTTATCCCTTAATCCATTATTGTGGTACATGCTCACACATTTCGTGGAATGATCTTAAGTGATTTACTGATTCGGATCATATCTTTTGGACTTACAGACATTGATCATAATATTATTAACTCCATTTAGGCACTGGTCTAACCATAAGATTGCATAGAATATAGTTGGTTGGTTGTTCTAGTGTTTTACAGGATTCCAGAAGGATACTTCTCCTTGGAGGTTTCGACTTCCAAAGAAGTTAGAACGGTGACTGAGGTGACATTGGGTCACTCTTCTTATTTATGCTTACTGGGAATTAGCCCTGCTAATTTGCCCAGTAACACTCTTCTACAGTGCTGACAATTTCTCCTTTGTAACAACTCCAAGAGAGTCTCTTGGACCTAGTTTTTATTGTAATTTCCAAGTTAAATTTGTACTTTTCATTTCAGCCATCCATTACATGCAAAGGTAGTTGGGTTTGCCCACACTTGCATTGCAAAAGAAGAGGGGCTAGAACTTAGTTTGGTTCTTGTTATTTTCACAATAAGTTTACTTGTCTTGCCCCACCTCTTCCTTATTTCATTTTTTAATTTGTTGTCCACACCTTGCATGTGAAGTGCCTTTGCCCTCTTGCAAAATTGTGCTGGCTAGTTTTGCTTGGTTTAAGAAACAATTTTCATTCTTTTGTTAAACAAATAAACCTTGCCTCACTTTTGCCCCGTATTCACTCCCCTTGCCGGTTTATCCAATCCTGGGTGACAAGGGCAAAAGATTGTACTAGCTAGTTTAACTAGGCACTCAACATCTTATTGTGAGGTTGAGAAAATAAGGTTTTGTTTGGGAGCTAGAGGAGTAGGGGCTGTACGGAGCCCGTGGCACTTAGTGTCCTCTTGTTGAGCACCTGGCAAAGCTTTGGAGCTTATTTGTGGAGCTAGAAGGGAACCTCGTTATTCTCTTGTTGAGCACCCAACAGTTTCTCTTAATCAAAGGATAAGAGTTAGAGGTTGTCACATTAGATTAGATTTTTCTATTATTTTCTCAAACACCAATCCCCTAAGCTAAAGTGAGACTTAAAACTTACTAAAATTTACAGGACCATTGCAAAACTTTCAAGCATCACTTTACTTTCAAGCATTTGTTTACTTACAACTGTTTGTTCTTTTTTATCTTAGCTTTCACATTTCATTGTGTCTTCCAAATAAAGCTTATTCATTTACAAGCAAATTATTTCATTTATTTTCTGCAGCAAGTTCCTATTGTATTCTAACTTGGAAGTAATTTATTTTAGTTCTTTTATGTGTCTTGTATAATTTGTTTCATTGAATAAGTGGTCATTTAGATTCAATTTGTAATTTAAGCCCAATAGATAAGGCACTGGATTAGTCAATAAATGATTGTTTCTTTCATTTAGCATTATTTGATTGAGTTTCAAGTAAAGTTTATTGGCCATTAAATATTTGTTGCATATTGTATATTTGATTGTCATTCAAGCTTTAGATAAGCTTAATTAAAATTTAACTCTTAAAATAAAATCTTTGAAAACTTAGTAAATCGGGTCTACCCCCCTTGGCTCCTTTGGGAGTTGGGGCTAAACGGAGGAGTTGGGAATCGAGGTGACAGTGGGTCCTCGACTCGTAGCTTGCCCCCAAGGACACACCGAGTGGGTTGGAAACTTTTCCACATTTGGAAGTGTGTATTAGGCGGAAACAAGTCACTTGAGTGATCTAGGGCGCATGCCTAAGAAAATTGGCATCAGTATGAGTTAAACCAGGATCAAGATCAATTAACTAGTGTGCCCCCTCAAAAGACTAGGGTGAGGAGCAGTCCATGACACATGTCAGTGTGCATGGTTGACAGTCACTTCATCGGAGTTCTAACACAAAGAAACCCCTCTTTGCATAACTCATGCGCTCCTCTTTGCATGACTTATGCACCCCCCCTTCCTTGACCTAAAAACTATTTGAAACCTATAAAAGGAGAGAGGATGCATCTTCTAATGATCGAATCTTCTTCAGCAGGAGCTCATTCTCTTCTGCGTTTTCTTCTCTTCTCTTCTAGCTTCTATTTTTTGTGCAGGGAATATCAATGTGCAGGTTTTGTGTCCGTCTCTTTGGTGCAATCAACTTTTCGATTTATGCAGAATAAAGTTTTGTTATGCCTGTATCTGTTTGTCAGGGTTTCATGGTATATTGATCTGTTTTCTGTGCAATAATTTAGAAGTTTCTATCCTTTTATCTAGGTGAAATCTATCATTTATAAGCACCTTCTATTTCTTATTTTCCATTTTAATTGAGCTGGTTTTAAACAGATCTCGCACCACTATCAACAAATTTTTAAACAATTTCTTTGGCGGCATTTATTTGCATGCCAAAGACAGAATAAACACTGCTGTTATAATATTTAGTTCATTGATTTTTACAGTACAGCAGTATAAAAATGACTTTTTGCCCGCTGTTTTTTCAAAATAAATTGCAGATTTGAATATTTACATGCTGGTATAGTTGTTCTAATATCATATTCATTATTTGGGCACTTAAAAACATCGAATTTTCACTGCCCTTCAATAAATTTCAGTAATATTTTCACTGTTATAATAATTTTCATGCAGGTTTGAAGCTTCTGAACAGTGTGGAGATATTAAGAGACCCCCCTGAGGTTGAATTCAAGTCACCTCGAACAAAGAGGAGTGTTATTATTGACACATTGGATAATACATGCAATTTTACCATAGATTCAATTGTCTTACATGGATTTTACAAGGTACATTTTGTGTGCTAACATGCAATATATTCGCTGACACAATATATGTAACTATGGTCTAGACTCTATATAGGTTGTTGGCAAATCCAGTAAGAACCCTAGTGCATGTTAGTGACTTGTGTCAGCTTTGGAACAAGAGGTTGGGTCACTTGCACCATGGAGCATTGTCAATCCTGAAGGATATGATGCAAGGATTGTCGGATTTCAAGATTGACAAGACAAGGGTGTGCATGGGTTGTGCACTTAGCAAGCATGCCAAGATTGCTTTTCAAAGTAGTGAGCATAAGTCAAGATAGATTCTTGACCTAATCTATTCAAATGTATGTGGACCCATGACTTTAGCTTCAGTATTAGGTAACATTTATTATGTTTCATTTATTGATGATTCTTCTCAAAAGACTTGAATCTATTTCATGAAGACCAAGAATGAGATCTTCGGGAAGTTTAAAAGTTTAAAGCCCTTGTAGAAAATCATAAATGTAAGGAGATTAAAGTATTGAGATCATATAATGGAATAGAGTATATCTCCAAGGAGTTTGACACTTTTTGCAAGGAAGCGGGGATCAAGACAGAGCTAACAATGTCTTACAACACATACAAGAATGGGGTTGCAAAAAGGACAAACAAGTCCATCATAGAGACCGCCAAGGCAATGAAGATCCATGACCTAAGTATCCCCATGTATCTTTCAACAAAAGCATGTTGCACAATAGTCTACAACACACTCACTCACACAAGTTCGCATTAGTGAGAGAGAAGACAAGTTCACATAGGAGGAAAAGAAGAGGAGCTGCAGAAGAGGAAAAGAAGAGGAGTTGCAGAAGACCATCTTTGTTTTGGGGTTTTACTTTTGTGATATTGTATTGGTGACGATTCTATCTCTGAGGAAGTTGTGGGGTTTTCTCCTTTATGGTTTCCCCGAGGAAATCCTTTGTGTCTATTGTGTTATGTTGTGCATGTTATTCTTTCAGTTAAGATCCTAGATAAATATTGATTAAAAGTAGAAAATCTAACATGGTATCAGAGCTAACCTGAAAAGAAGACACTGTGCAGCTACGGAAGCTAGGGCTTCTTAATTTTTGGACTTCTCTCCACAGATCATCAACAAAAAGAGGCTAGGCTAACTAGCCTAAAGAGGGCGCATCCTTCTGTCGAAGCAGAAGTTGATTCTAAGAATTTTCATTTTTTGGCCCGTCACTACTACCAAAGGAAAACTAGGGCATCAGATATTTTGGGTTTTAGTTCACTGATTTGGGGGAGTGAGTACATTGGGCAACTTGCCTTGAGGAGGCGCATCTATTTGTCCAATCAAAAGTTCCAAATTCCAAGTTTGGAAAATTAGGGTTTCTCTGACAAACCCTAGGACCAGCCAGCTCCAGAACCAGTTTTGGCATCTAAAAGTGGTAAGACCTAAAAGCTTTGTTATTTCCATTTGAAGTTCTCATTAAAGATGTCTCACGACACCAAGCTTGAGGATAAGCTTGAAGGGGCTAATAACTTCCAAACATGGAAGTATAGGATTGCACTTGTCCTTGAAGAGAATGACTTGGACACATATGTGAATGAAGAGGTTCAAGCGCCAGAGAGAGATGAGGCTATAGCCTTACACAAGAAGAACTTGGTTAAGGCCAAGAGGATCATTGCAAATTCTATTAAGGATCATCTCATCCCACATGTATCATCTTTGAAGACACCTAAAGAGATGTTTGATGCCTTGACCAAGCTATTTGAAAGGAAAAATATAAATCGGAAGATGACCTTGAGGAACTAGTTGAAGAATGTGAAGATTCAAAATGCAGAGACCATGCAGTCCTACTTTACAAGGGTCTCTCAGATTAAGGAGCAACTTGAAGCTGTGGGAGAAAATGTAGAAGATGGAGAAATTGTGATGACCACCTTGAATGGTTACCCAAGATCATGGGACTCTCATTCAAGAGATTTGTGCTAGAAAGAAGTTAATCACATTCAATAGGCTATGGGAGGAATGCTCACAAGAAGAAGCTCGACTTGTAGCTCGAGAAGAGAAGATGGGAGCAAATGACGATCAAGCTCTCACAACACACTCCAGGCGGAATAATAACAAGAGGGAGCACCATCACAGTAAGAAGGAGAAACACCACCACAAAAGTCAGAGGGATAACTTTAGAAGATTCACAAGAGATCTATCTACTATTAAATGTTATACATGTGATGAGAAGGGACACTACTCCAGAGATTGTCCCAGAAATAAAAGTAGCTCCCACAACAAGAAGAACAACAAGAAAAGGCACCATGCTCACACTACAGATGATGATGAACCTCCAAGGAAGAGAGCCAGAGAAGAAAGTGATGAAGAGTATGTCCTGATATCAGCACTCACGGGCACTGTCACACACGGAAGTAATGATTGGCTTGTAGACAGTGGAGCTTCCAAGCATATGACAGGATATAAAGAATCCTTCATAAACCTGTATGAACATGAGTCACCTCACAAGGTGAAACTTGGGGATGATTACCAATACCCCATAAAAGGAAGTGGAGAAGCTTCTTGTTATCACACAACTTGTAGCTGTCCCTAAAAGGTATCCTATCCAGGATGGTAAAGGTGTTGGACAACTAAAGAGGGGAACCGTGGCAAGCCTTGGGTCACCTCTTTAGTTGTCCAACACCTCTTAGAACTTCCTTGAGTTTTGAGTGCTTGTAGTTCTTCTGTGTCAAGTGAGTTGAGTGTGCCTTTTTCAAAAACCTTCTTTCCTCCTGCACAGTAAAATTAATAAAGTTTACATGTTGTGTTAGATTAGTATTTCCTTTGTGCATTTCAGTTTCTGATATAGAATAGATTTCATTTTTCAGCATTTATTTTATATTTTATCCCATACATGCATCACGCGGTATTTTAGTGGCCATGAGTGCAGATACAAGTGCAAAATAAAGCTGAAAGCAAAAGATGGTGAGCGTTGGATTGATGATTGATGCAGAGCAATTCGAGACCAGAGATTCTAAGGTTCTCGAGCGCTCTCTCCCTTAGAGCACTTGTCTCAGTTGGAGCTAGATGTTATCACACCATAGTAGTTGAGCTACTATTCTTGCTGAGCAGATATCTGCACTTTTCAGAGCATTGCCTTTACAGAGATCAGCTATGATGAGCAGAGTCATTTATGATCACTTACACATCAGAGCAGCTTATATTAGACATTGTGTAGACCTTGTGCCAAGGCTGAGCCTTGAGAGCTTGGATTTGATGACCGATATGACCTTTTGTTCCATACAGTTTCAATTCAATGCCCAAAGTTCCAATTGTATTATTGCAGCAGTGTGTCGTTGGTTCTAGATGATGATGATTGATATGCAGTGATATGACCATTAGACTTGTGATTGTTAGCATTGATTATTATCTTGTTGTTTTAGTCATCTTCATAGCATTAACTTGGTATATAACTCATGATGTGGCAGTGTTATTAATAAATGAAATGAACTATCTTGGATGGATTTAAAATATAAAATTGGATGTATTACTTGCACTTTAAGGTTTACTAACTATACTCATCGGTTTCATTACCCTCCTGGGGTGGACATGGTCTTTCCTGACTTTTATGTTTGCTAGCTTAGGCACCACATTCACTTGACTCCATCCATCCATGACCTTCCTTATTTTGGCTTTCTCCCTGGCTTGCCTTTTTTACTTTTGATATGGAGGACTTCCCCATTTCTACCTCTTTATTGGATAGCATCCACGTTTGTTTTGTGTCTCGGCTCTGAGTTGGTGACAGAACTTTCCTTTGGTGAGTTGGATTTTATGCCTAGATCATTCTAGTCGGTTGCCCCGATGTGTGGCTTAGTGCGGAATTCCCTCTAGTCACATGAGATGTTGTTAGCTAAAACTTGAAGCACATGTACTACTTTATGGAAATTATTGGAAATCTCTTTTATGAAATCCCTCTGAAATTAAATCCTAGAATGTGTTTCTAAACACACAATGGAAAAGGGCTAAACCAATGAAATGCTAAAGTACCCTGTTTGTGCCAGAAATTGTTACTAAGGCTAGGGTAACAAGCCAACACAGTCTCAAGAGTAAAACTCAATTCAAACTAGGGTTTAGGGTTTTGTTTTATGTGTTTTTGGTCATAAACTTCAAGAACATGCAGGGAATACATTCAGCAGATAAGCAACAACTAAATCATACACATATACTGATAAAGATGCATATATATCACAAAAATCCAACAAAAGACTGTACTGAAGTTCACACATAAAGGACAAGCACTACTAGAAAATGCGCATTAACCAGCAATGAATTTGTCATTCATGAAACTAAACAAGTTCAAACATGAAGCCAACACAGACCAAATGAAGGGGAAAGAGTCATATATTCATAATTTCATCAGTAAATGCATATAAGAGTTACAG
This sequence comes from Larix kaempferi, assembly GCA_027924585.1. Classification (NCBI taxonomy): domain Eukaryota; kingdom Viridiplantae; phylum Streptophyta; class Pinopsida; order Pinales; family Pinaceae; genus Larix; species Larix kaempferi. Next base: position 6,215,511 of record BSBM01001219.1, on the reverse strand, counting down.
TACCTATCTCTGAATAAGTCTGAAAGTACAAGCAGCTAGCAGACCTCCTGATGCTCCCAAAAATCAGAACCTTCACAATGTCTTGCCCTCCTTTCTAAATAGTTCTCTTCTCAAAAACAGTTAGGTTTTTCCTCCTAACTCTCCATCGAATCACTAGGCTCGGTAAAGTAAAATTTACACTTTTTACAAAATTACAAGGTTGCTAAAAATAGCAAATTCTTAACTAAAACCAAAATGCTTATCTTAAATAACCCCTAACTAATAACTGCCTCATATCTCCTTCGCTGCCTCCACAAGAAGAGATATACCATCTGGACTTGAAGACCTTTTCTTTGTTCTTTTATGCTTCTTCTCCATATCAGCTATCTTTTTCTGAAGGTCTTCATTTATGGACTCTTCATCTAAGATAGTCACCTTATCTGTGTTTAATTTAGGATTTAACAACTTTTTCATATTTAACCTCAACTTATTTTTCGACCTAGTTTTAGGTCTCTAGAATGTAGCTGCCTCTCCCATCATCTTCAGTTCTTTCCCTTGGTACTGAACAGCAGCTAATTCCACCACTTCCAGCTTGTTTCTTTTCCTGTCAGGCCTTGTGGTTTTGTTATCTGAAGCTTGAACTTCTTCAATTTCAGTTTTGACTTTTATCTCAGAAATAGGTTGTTCTTCTTCTAACAAATATCCTTCATCATCTGAAAGAATTGTGATGGGACTTTTTGGCTGAATGTGGATCTCTTCTTTAGCTACAGGAACCATTTTAATGTCAACCTTTTTCTCCTCTTGAGGATCTGTTATAGATGCTGGGTTCTTTTCAAGCAATTCCTTTTTGTCTTCGAACAGTGTGAACTTGCTTTTAGGGTAATCTGAAACCACTTTGAGCTGACTGTCATCCTGTCTCTGTCCTGCTACCTGCTTTATCACCTTCTTGGCTTTAACCTCATCTTTCCTTGTAGATTTGACTGAGTGGCCTAACTTTTTCATCATTACCTTCCCCTTGTCAGTCTGTCTCTTTGGTTGCTGGTCTTCTTTTTTAGGATGGACATTTGACCAGAACAAAAAGAAATCCCAAGTCCTTCCCTCATGTTGCAACACTGTGGTGATGATCAGTTTAATGAGACCATGATGAAATAGTGACTGGGAAGTGTGATCATCATGTTGCTTTATCTTGCTTGACATCTTCTGCAGGCTTTTTAAGAAAAAGAAGGGCAGGTTCATTTTAGAAACTCCTGCTATGTGTTGAAGGAACCTGAAATGATATTTAAATACAAGTGAATATCTTCCTTCACAGGTCACATAACTTTGAAGTATCCTTATGGGCTCAATCCACTCCTTCCTGAGATTTTGAATTAGGATACCCTTGTTCCAGTCAGGAGTCACATTAGGCAACAGGTACCTTTGGGGTTCAAACTCAAAAGGCAACTTTTTAAACCAGTGCTCACCCTCATTGCTGATCTCAGTAGCTTCTGCTATTAACTCCACGGTCAATTTGAATTTCAAAGCATCCATCATAACCATATCATTTTTAAGTCCCTTAGCAAACTTGCAGGACGCCTGAGCATTGAAACCATCTATCTTCTTGAAAAACTTCAACCAACCTGCTTGCTGAAACAGTTCTGCACAGTCAGGAAGCTTCTGAATCCAGGTTAGGTCTGTGGGCTCTGCCCTGTTGATCTTACCACTTTTGCCACTTTTCCCCATATTCTTCTTTCAGAAAACAGAAACAGTCTGGCTTTAGGTTTCAAAAATGTTTTGGTAAACTGGTTTCTTGTGCTTTGAGCTCCTTCAAAATTTGCTACACACTCCTGGACAGGCCTTCAAATTCAACGTTCCCTTATCTCAACCATACAACTAGGTCTGAATATGAAAGCCGACATGTTCTCCAAGCAATTGAACATGGTTCTCCAAGCAAGTGATTTCACACATCATAACAATTTTCAACAACTTTCAAACCACTTAAATAAAACAACAAAACACCTTCTGTGTAAAAAATGAGCATAACAAATCAATCTGTGAGTCCTTTCAATGCTATTTCCTATAGATTCTGATTTACAATAGCATTAGGTCATGAGAAGAATTCATTCAATTAGCTCATTATAACATTCTGCATCACTATCAGAGTTTTTGAATGTATAGGAGAGCAAATGATAAACGATCTTCGTTCAAATTGTCATTAAAATTTCACAGGCTGAATACTTTAAACTTAAGACTACTTTGCTGCTCTGTTCATGCAAATTCCTCATAGTAGCTTCAGATAGCTATTTCTGTGGTGAAGGGTTTATTTTATGACCTATTCTATCATCTCCAGCAACCAATTTCTCCAGATAATCGTGCCGCGAGAAAAACCCAGATTTTCCAGTTATAAGGGTTTGTTTCGGAATACCTGTCAATTACTCATCTGTCATGGCTTAAAGCTTCGTTTTGGGGTATCCACGGTATCTTTTTATGAGAATAGGTGTCTTCATATCATCTCTTTGACTGCTGGTAAATGAATTTGGAAGCCCTAATTCTCGCTAGCGTTAAAAAACACTTGTCTTCTCTTCACAGCAACACAATCCACCTTTTTAGCAGTTAACTCCTCTTCACGAACACTCCTCTCCCAAAAAAAATGCGTGTAGAAAGAGAAATTTGACAGCTTAGACTGGGATTTGCTAGTTTTTGTCCAACTGATTCCGCATACTATGTAATGATGAGCCTGCTTTGCTTCGTAACTGATAACCAACTAAAATCATGCTTAAGCTGTAATAAACACGTGTTAAAACACTCACACAAGGCGATCAGTCACTCACATACTGCAATCATGATTGAAATTCGTTTGAAGTTTGAAAAACAAAGAGCCGCGATATTCTTGTAGCGCGCCCTTTGTTAAAATTTTGTCTAGCGCTACAAGAATAGCTGCCATGCCTTAATTTCGCAGTTTTTTAACTTTCTGCTAATTTGTCGGAGGTTTTAACAGTTATTTGGTTTAAGAAATAAGTCTAACTGCTCTCTAAACACATTAATGAATCAACTTTTGAAAATATGACCCTCTTTAACCCCCTTTGAAATATAAAAGATCAACCAAAATCAAATAAAACCTAAAAAGAATGGGCTCAAAACTTATTCAATTACCAATAGAGTTTCTAAGGAGACTAAAACTGAAACTTAAAACCAAAAATTTAACTAAGGTAGATTGAAAAACAAACCAAAACTGGAGAAAATAAATCAAAAATGGAGAAAAATTTACTGACTTAACATACCCCATGAAGGGTCCAAAAAGGTCTAAAAGGCAATGGCTAAATAAATGCTAAATCTAAAGATTGTTGACCTCATAAATGTAAATATACCCCGGATGCAAGCTGCGATTAGTTGTGCTTTTAAGCGCATGCAAAATCCCAGAGGGGTCATATAAGCCAAAAAGGCCATGGAAATGAAATGAATGATCCTAATGAACTTGGATCAACTTGATGTAGACATGATGCCAAGGTTGAATAAGCACTCTCTAAACAACTTATCCATTTGTGAGGCACTTGCCATTCCCTTTGTTATCTTGTCCATCACAGTGTGTAGCTTCCCCTCTCCCAGTCCAAAGTATCACTTAGTTGAGTTGGTCAAGTCATCCCTTCTACCTAGCCTTGTCCTTAGCCTTCACCCTTTGCTAGCAGGTAGGCCATGTCCATTGGATGAAGTATGTCTTTAAAGCTTTGGTGCAAGTAAGTAATAAATAACATTAAATATCTATGTATTAACTACCACTTGATTGATGTTTATACTTTAAGTTAAGCTGTGAATATGGTTAAAGGAACATGTCTTAGTCATTGTTATATTCTAGTCTTTGGTTGTATTTTGACCTAGTCAAACATAGTTTGACCATGGTCATTCTTGGGATCCGTGATGAGATGGACCACTTATGCTTTATGATATTGATCTATGGTCCCACATACACCTATTGATGATTCCATATGTTGGACATATGCTCCAGATGATGATTGATGCAGTTGGTCAATTTTATTATTATTTCCAGATCATCATATTTTACACTGTCCAGGTATGGTGGACCCTACAGCTGACCCCACAGGTTATCATGAGGTGTATGAGTACTCATCTCTAGTGGATTTGGGTCTTCTAGATCCACTGAGGCACTTATCTTTCAGTTCTGGGCACTCTTGGACATGATTCTAGCATTTATCCACCTGTTGACCAGTTTGGGCATGCTGATTCAGCCTATCCAGCAGGAGCATTGGAGGCAAGTCGTTGCCTAGGACGCTATAAAGGAAGGGGGTGGTTCAACCACTTGTTTTTACCATTATACCCCCCTTCTAGACACAATGGCACCTTCAGTTTGACAAAGCAGGCACCCTAGAGGCAGTTTTGGGCACTTTCAGGGTTTTCAAGAGGATTAAAAAATGGAATAAAAAGGTCATTGAGGAATTCGATTTGGGCAATTGAGGCAAGGTTTTGGCACTTGGTCTGCTCAGAGGTCGTCCATGGTGTATCCCCCTTCTTCCAGATCAGTTTGCACCAGTCAGTGGGGTCCACATGGGCTACAGTAGCTCTTTTATTGTATTTCTCTCTCTGACGATCGGGACAGGATTTGATCATTTGTATACTTGGACATGTCATAGACTCATATTTTATATTATTGTGCCATGGGGACATGCTAGTGAAGGGGATTTATACCTCCTAGCCCCACCATGTGCTCCTAGTGACTTGTCTTGGTCCTATTGTTGTGGCACACATGTTATTAGCCACCCCCATGTATGACGTCACCCTCCATAGAGCTTTTTAGGCTATGACGTCATCACTTAGTGAGTGATCCATGTCTTATATCGTATTGGCTCATCTTAGCTATTGATTAGATTGTTATATCTTTTGATCTCAACCACTAGTTTTCAAAAGTGGTTTAAGGTTTTGGTCTTCCTCATCCTATAAAAGGAGGAGACCCCCCTATTGTAAAAGCACCTTTGGGCTCTGGAAAACTTGGAATAAAATACTATTTTTGGAGATCTTCTTCTTGGCTTTGATTGGGTTGCTCTTGTACATGGTTATGCATCTCTTCTTTTAGACATCTTTGCTTGTAACAGGTGAAATCGACATCTACTGAAGGAGGCCAAATTGATTGAAGCTAGCTGTGCAAATTGCTTGAAGGGAAGATTGTTGGGGTTGCTAGCATCCCCCTTGGGTAAGACATCTTCATCTTGAGGGATTTTTTCAATTGTGCTTTGTCCATTGATTACTTCTTTGATATGACATGCTTAGATCTCATTGATTTGTGGATCAAATCTAACATTTTTTAGTTTGATTTACAGGTTGAATGGGGCATCTCTTCTCCTAGGGCTTGGACGATTATGCTTGGATTCACTTGGAGCTAGCTTGGAATTGTAACTAAAGGCAAGAATCATCTATGTGCAAAGTAGCCGCAAGTTTTTGAGGTAAGATCTACAAGGTATGTATCCATGTTGCTTGTTCTCCGTCCTATTGGTCACATAAACCCTTAAAATTCAAAACCCTCTTTTTCTATTTTTTTAGATCTACTTGGATCTAGCATGCTTTTGAGAATAACATTTAAAACCCACCTCTATAGTATCCACGGCAATTCAGATCTATAGTTTGGTGGTAATTGGCCTTCATTTGACCTATTTCCCAAGGCATATTAGCCTCTCCAAGGGAAGTCGCACTTCTTGAGGAGAGCTAGTTGGGCTAGTTCCTAAACGTGGGTAGGAGAGATTTTTGTTTCATTGAATAGATCAACCTTTGAAACCTACCCCTAGTGCTTCACTTTGTTGATTTTCACCTTGTGGGACCCATTCCTCATTTTGAGGGTTGTGCCCCACTTGGGTCACTTAGTGGTGCATTAGATCTATGGAGATCTAGCCATGGCATGTACTTGATCTTGAAAACCCACCTTGATTTTCATCTTGACTATCCCAATCTATAATTTGGTGGACATCCGACTCCATTTGGCCCTTGATCTAAGGCACTAGTCATCCTTGGGGTAATTCGCACTCCTTGGGTAGGTGGGCATTTGCTAGATCCCATTTGTGGGTATTGCTAATTCCTTCTCAAATCCATAGATCCATGCTATAGCATACCCCTAGTACCATCTCACTTTGGTTTTAACCTAGTGGGCCCCATTTGGACCATTTTCCACTTTTTAAGGGTGGGCCCCACTTGGATCCATAATTTTGGTACTAGATCTATCTAGATCTATTAATTCAACTTCATAAGTGGCCTTAATCTATCATTGGTTGAACCATTTGTCACTCCCTAAGCCTCTTCAACCAAATCTTAACTCTTTGGGTCCACTTACTCATCCTAGCTCTTGATCTTGTTTCATCTTGGTCTCCTACTCTTTCATCATCACATTTCCCTAGGAGATCTAGATTGAGTTCGCTAGCCTTCATTGGCTAAGCTAGGGTCTCCCCCTTGGTCTTGCTTAGGCTTGATCTAAAGTGAAGAGTGCCTCGGTTATCGTGACACCCAGCTTGCATTGGGAACAGTGGCATCTCTTGGGTCACCTCTTTAGTTGTCCAACACCTCTATCGTCCTGGATAAGATACCATTTAGGGACAACTACAAGTTGTGTGATAACCCTTCTTACAAGCTAGACTCTGGAAAATCTCTAAAGATGAAGGATGTCCTATATGTTCCAGGACTAAAGAAGAACCTTCTCTCCATATCAGCACTAGATGCAAAAGGTATAAGGGTTGCATTTATTGATGGCCAAGTCCTAATGTGGCCAAAGGGAAAGACTATAGATGATGCAGTTGTGATTGGAGAGCAAGAGGGTTTGTACAAATTGAAGGGCCAACCTGAACAAGCCTTGGTCCATGACTCCATGGGGCCAAGTGAATTATGGCATAGAAGGCTTGCACATGTGCACTATAGAGCACTACCCATTGCAAGCAAAGCAATTGAAGGACTTCCAGAAATCCAGTTGAAGCATGAAGGCATTTGCGAAGGATGTGCGAAGGGAAAGAACGTAAAGAAGGCATTTCCAAGTAGCGAGAGCAAAGCAAAAGGAATATTGGAAATCATCCACTCCGATGTACGCGGTCCTATGTCATCCAGTTCATTGAGTGGGTATGTATATTATGTTTCATTTATTGATGACTTTTCCCATAAGACTTGGATATACTTCTTGAAGAGTAAAGATGAAGTATTCAGCAAGTTCAAGGAATTCAAAACCCTGATCGAGAACCACACTGAGAAGAGGATCAAGACCTTTCAATCAGATAATGGCGGAGAGTTCACCTCGGAAGATTTCAAGAACCTATGCAGAGAATCTGGGATTAAGAGGTAGTTGACCACTCCATATAATCCACAACAGAATGGCGTTGCAGAAAGAAAGAATAAAACAAGAATGGAAGCAGCAAGAACAATGCTTCATGACCAGGATCTTCTAATGACCCTATGGGCAGAAGCTGCGAGGACAGCTGTGTATGTACAGAACTGTACTCCTCATAGAGTACTAGAAAACAAGACTCAAGAAGAAGTGTTCTCCGGCGAGAAACCAGAAGTCAGCCATCTCAAGATATTTGGCTGCCTAGTGTACATACACATTTCGAAGGAGAAGAGGACGAAGCTAGATCCTTCAGGAAAGAAGGGTATATTCGTAGGATACAGTGAAAGTTCGAAGGCCTATCAAATATACTTCCCGGGATTCAAGAAGATTAACATCAACAGAGACGTAACATTTGACGAAGACTCAGCCTACATCAAATCCAGAAAGTTACCTGTTGAAGACACTGAAGAACCTGAAGTTCCCAGGATCAGAGATGCAGTAATGGAAGAAGCGATTCCAGAAGATAATGAAGATCGCGAGATGGAAGAACCACAAGAACCTGTAGATCCACCTCGTGAGAAGAACTCCCACAAGAGGAAACCAGCATGGGTATGAGAGGCAATACAAGATGCAGAGAGGTATGGCGCTCCAAAAGGGATGCACAGAGAAAGCAAGAGACCTATGCCATACTCCAACTATGTAGCCCTGTTGTGTGACATCATTGACAAAGAACCTGCCAACTATGAGGAAGCGGTAGAGAAGAAAGAATGGAAGGATACCATGATCGAGGAGTACCAGTCGATCATGAAGAATGATGTTTGGGAGGTAGTTCCGAGACTAGAAGGGAAGTCTGTTGTAACTTAGAAGTAAATCTACAAGATCAAGCATGCTGCAGATGGCAGCATCGAGAAACACAAGGCGAGGTTTGTGGCACGTGGCTTCTCCCAGAAGGAAGGCATAGAATATGAGGAGACATTTGCACCTGTAGCCAGATACACTTCCATTCGATCTGTAATTGCACTAGATGCAGTAATGAAATGGAAGGTACACCAGATGGATGTCAAGACAGCATTCTTAAATGGTGTAGTAGAGGAGGAAGTGTACGTGGAGCAGCCACTCGGATTTGAGACACATGACAGGCAGACTCATGTGTGCAAATTGAAGAAGGCCTTGTATGGATTGAAACAAGCACCCAAAACGTGGTACGGTAGGATGGATAGTTTTGTGATGAGCTTGGGCTTTACCAAGAGTAAAGCAGATTCCAACCTTTACTACAAGGTTGAAGTGGGAAATCCAGTGATACTTCTACTCTATGTAGATGACCTATTTGTAACAAGGGAGGATGGGCTCACTGCAGATACGAAGAGGAAACATGCCGCAGAATTCGAGATGAAGGACCTGGGTATGATGCACTATTTCCTAGGCATGGAGGGTGGCAGAATGCGGATGGGATCTTCCTTAGACAAGGGAAGTATGCAGTGGAGATTCTGAAGAGGTTCGGAATGATGGACTGCAAGGCTATGGCCACACCTATGGCATCGAACTTGAAGCTACTATGTGATGCTTCATCAGAGTCAGTTGATGCCACAATGTATCGTCAGATGATTGGGTCATTAATGTACCTGACGAATACAAGACCAGACATATGCTTTGCTGTGAACACATTGAGCTAGTTCCTCACGGATCCGAGACATGTTCACCTGATTGCTGCAAAACATATATTGAGGTACCTAAAGGGTACAGTTGATTATGGGCTCAAGTATAACGCAAATCATAAGATTAACCTGTAGGGTTATGTTGATTCGGATTGGGCAGGCAGTGCCGCAGATAGGAAGAGCACTTCGGGATGCTGCTTCAGTATGGGATCCGGTATGATCTCCTGGTTTAGCAGGAAGCAGTCGTGCGTGGCATTGAGTACAGTCGAAGCAGAGTATGTTGCAGCTTGTTCGGCTAGTTGTGAGGCAGTATGGCTCAGGAAGCTACTGTCTGATTTGTTTGATCTCCAATTAGAGGCGACTTGTATATTGTATGACAACCAGAGTTGTGTGAAGTTGTCTGAGAAATCGGTGTTCCATGACAAGTTGAAGCATATTGAGATCAAGTACCACTATATCAGGGATGTGGTGCAGAGAGGAGCAGTGAAGCTCCAGTATATTGCGATGGACGAGCAAATAGTCGATGTGTTGACCAAGCCGCTAGCTAGAGTGAAGTTCGAGTACTTCAAAGAGAAGCTTGGTGTTCCCCAGATCGAGGTTCCTTCTAAGAAGAAGTGATGAGTCCGGAAGACGCAGATGCACATGGGCCATTCTCGCATAGTGGTAGGAAAGTCCTCCTATGTTGGTAGATGTAAGGGTCGGGCCATTCTCGCATAGTGGTAGGAAAGCCCTCCTATGTTGGTAGATGTAAGGGCCGAGCAATTCTCGCATGGTGGTAGGAAAATCCTCCCATGTTGGTAGATGTAAGGGCTGAGCCATTCTCACATGGTGGTAGGAAAGTCCTCCCATGTTGGTAGATGTAAGGGCTAGGTCTCGCATGGTGGTAGGAAAGTCCTCCCATGTTGGTAGACGAGGTCTCGTATGGTGGTAGGTTCATGCCTCCCATACTGGAGATGCCCACCAGTCATAAGACACTATGTATGCGCCTAGGAAAGATCTCGTATGGTGGTAGGTTTGTGCCTCCCATACTGGTAGACGCGGGCTAACCGTTGTGGGACATGTGATGTGCATCTGGGCTATGCTCCGTGTGATGATGAGATGATCTGAAGACGATGAGGCGACAGTAGGAGATGCAGGTGTTTGCAAAGGCAATGTAAATTGGTCCTGGGCTATACCTACTTGATGGCTTGCTCGCAGAGATGATGAAGACCTGCATGAGGGCTAGGCCTACATCCAGCATGAAAAAGGGTTGGCTCTGTAGAACTTCCTATGACGAGTAGATTCGAGAGATGTCACCAATCGATGATCGACATGATGAGGATTGCAGCAGCGACAACGATGATCCAGTGTTGACGATGATGTTCCAGCATTGATGATGATCTAGCGGCGAAGACTTGTGTCCAGATGTATTGATGACTGTGTCAAGAGAATACCATATACCTTCCTAGTTAAGAGGGAGTGTTAATGTAATTGTAACTTCGGAACATATTCACTTGTATTTTATATTGTTATTATTATTGTATTTTTTCTGTACCTCCGACAAAGATGTTTATTCCTCCGGTCGAGGATGTCATTATTACATTTGGTCATGTAAAGTCATTGAGGTAAATACTCCATTGTAAGTCGGGGCAATAGTTCCCCTTAGAGTCAGTTAGATTAGGGTTATTGAGTCCCCTAGAGAAGTCGGCCCAGTCAGGTACAACTGGGGCCAACCTAGTAAGTGAAAAGGTCAAGTGAAAGATAAAGTATAAATAGAAAGTGGAGCTCTCTCATTTGTACAACACAATCACTCACACAAGTTCGCATTAGTGAGAGAGAGGACAAGTTCACATAGGAGGAAAAGAAGAGGAGCTGCAGAAGACCATCTTTGTTTTGGGGTTTTACTTTTGTGATATTGTATTGGTGACGACTCTCTCTCTGAGGAAGTTGCGGGGTTTTCTCCTTTATGGTTTCCCCGAGGAAATTCTTTGTGTCTATTGTGTTATGTTGTGCATGTTATTCTTTCAGTTAAGATCCTAGATAAACATTGATTAAAAGTAGAAAATCTAACAGATGTTGTACACAATAGTGATCCAAGGTGACGTAGCTATGCAAGGAAAGTCCATACCATTCCATGTCGGGCCTCCGTAGACTCCATCCATCCTCTAAAGCCAAGTGCTCCACTGGGGCAACTGTCCCCTACAAGAACATTGTCAAATCCCCAGGCATCCCCAGGCCATCTCCAATCCTCTAAACAGACCAAGCTGCCACATACGATATAGGGCTTGTAGCCCTTCTCCATAATGCACAATGCTCCTCGTATCCTATAAGTTGTTCTCCCACCAAGTGAATCCTCCATGTGGCCATCATGTAGGGCATCCACCACCTAGGCAAGAGATCTCGAAAGCCCTAGGGAAGAATACCAAGCCAATAATCATCTAAGGCCTGAAATCCACTAAGCTAGCTATCACAAGTGTGCATATCCATCACGAACCATCTCTCATGCTACAATACATATCGGACCATCCAAGGGCTGAACATACAGCGTGTACCCCGAATCTCTTGAAGCACCCCAAACATGGTGAAAACACTTTCGGAGTAACCTGAAAGACTAACAAAGGTTCCACAAAGGAAGGTTGCAATAGTGTGTGTCTACAGAGGAATTTAAATTTTAAAGGAAGTTGTGTGCATTGAAATCCTAAGGAAGGGATTGTCATCACTTGCAAAACTGCAAAAGCCTGCAAGAGAGACTCAGGCACCATTGAGACCCACAAGGTAAACCACAATTGTTGTTGCTTGTTGAAGTAGGTTGGACGAGGCTTGTAGAAGCCTGTGAATGAACATAGGCTCTGATCAAACGTCAAAATGAAATTGTAGCCCTAAAAGACAAGGGTCATGTCTTCAATGTGCGATATCATTTACCACTACCTCAATATTTGAAACAAATTAATTACTGCATGCTAATACTAGCCATACTTGTTTTCTCAATTTTGTATTGTCAACATTTACTAGCCAATCCATGGAGTACTTGAATATACAAACAACCATGAGTACTTCAAGTTCAATTTAATATATGATATCAAGGATCTCAATTTAATATATGATATCAAGGATCTCAATGTGCTAGGAGAATTTACAACATAAGCTATCAACCACAAATCCATTATACTAAATACAGACACACAATTTTTAGAATGATATATGAAAGGGTTTACATGTTTGAATACAAGCAAACAATAAGAAGCAATTCCCATTAGATTTCTTCTTAATCTCTGAATTTCTTTGAAATACCATAAAATCGTTTTCTCTGAGGTAATTTCTTGAAATACCATATAATTGTTTTCTCCAAGGTAAAAGGTCCAATCGCAATCATCAGATTTAGGTTTTTATTGATCAAATGCTTTACTCCTAGGGAAAAGATTATCTGTGTTAACAATATAAATGTATGATTCTGTGCCCAGGCACTAATATCTAGTTCTCAAATGCCATAGCATTCTAAGCACGTGCATTATTTGGAACACGCCTTATAAGTACTTAATACATATTTCTAAGTGCCCATTCTAATGTAAAATATTGATGTATTTTTATTTTTGTATCCTGAGTAAACATGTGTTCATTTACAAATCACTCCTATATTCAAGGGCCGAGTAAAATCGGTATCAAATCCCGAGATGTAACTGATTGTATGCAAATTATTAGTTTAAATAATAAAGGGATCACATTGCACTCTCAAGCAAAGATATCCTTCTATTTAAGGGAGCTCCTCTGCCATATACAATATATAGAGTTGAAAATACAATCTCCACATATTCTTGAGTAAGGTCAGCATTTCATCCCGTCTGAAAATTCTATTGAGCCTTTCCCACCTTACTCCATCTTTGGCCCATATTAATTTGGTAATCATAACTTCATGTTCAGAGGCTGAAAGAGAAACTTGATTTTCGGTCATGGACAGTGGTTGAAATCTTCAAGGTATGTTGTTCAGGCCACAGCCCTAACCTGCCCTGTGTTAAGTAATGGTAATAAGTATAAAATTAAAAACAAAATACGTTTAGACACTAGCTTTTGGGCAGCTATAGGCTCTAAGAGGAAACTACCCAATTCGTTTTTGCAATGAGGGATTGTCTGCCAAAGGCAATTGTATCTCTAAGAGAGAAGACAACCGTCTAAAACGTCTTTCTAGAAACAGCCTTAATTATGCATAAGTGAGTTTGTTAGACTATTTTGATGAATTATCCCCCACATTCAATTTGTTAATTAATATACGAACACTCTTTCATGCACAATCCACTCTCACAACAATCTACGGTTGTCCTACAGTTTCCATATGAACAACAATTAGCCACGCCCTATTGCTAGAGTCAGTGTCTCTAGTGTTTCAACTTTCAACAACAATTGCTTTTTATTCCCAGTTGAGTAGCAAGATTCGGCCGCATTGACCTTCACTGTTCAGAAATTCAGCAGCAGTAAGAGATCTGGCGAATTTTCCATATAGTATGGATACAATACAGTCAACCTACTTTTTACTGTCTTTGATACCAGTCGACCTATAAGCCCCAAATAAACAGCCCAAAAACATAAAAAAATTACAAAAAAAACATTAAAAATACCTGTAAATATAAGCTACATTGCAAATTTCTTAAGGAATGAATTTTTTTCCTGGTTTATTTCGCATTCCTGAGGCTGAAACTCTTCTAGAATATTGAACAAACTGCCAATTTGTGTATCTAATGAGATGTATACTTCCGTGTTGGAGCTGTACTGGATATTTTCGTTACATATTTTTTCCATACAGAATCGTATTCATATTCAAATTTTGATACTATGATATAAAGTGCATCCCATCACTTACTCATTAATTTCCTCCTGACGTTATGTACAGTGATTAAACATCCCCAGAAAAATGGAAAGCCCGGGCAGCACATCACTTGAGCTGATAAGAGAGGCCTATCTAGAGTTGTGTGCAGAAGTGCATAACTCTGCTTGCAAGTCAGATCATTAGCACTTCCTCAAAGTGCTTACTTTACTGGATAATGACTATAATTTGGGAAAACTCATTGTCTTATTCTAATGACAATAAATTGGGGAAAACTATGGGAAAGGAGATGAATCCAGTGAAAACTGATATTCACTGCTTTGAGGCAAAACGTGTGGTACCACAGGATCAAGTTCATCTGACCCTTGTCTTTATCCATTACAAAGTTTAGAACAAAGGTAAACTCTGGCTACTAACAAGAAAAATATGTTACCCATGAGGCTGCATGCATCCTAGTTCTGACAAGCTAGCAGCAAGTACGGAAACAAATAACTTGGATATCTAACTGCAGGAAATCAATCTTTCAGTAAAGCTTGTAATATAGCCTGAAAGAAAAAAAGCAGAATGAAACAGTACCCGCTGTGAGTTTCAATAGCTTCCACTTGGCGCAGGATAACCCAGAGCCAGAATGTAATCATATGTCCTGGAGCAATTGCCGGTCCGACAAACGTAGGGATCCCCAGTATCAACACCTCTGACCAATGAGCATAAGGAGCAGCAAAGCCCATTGGAGCAGTGAACTCGTGGTGAACATGATGGATCTTCTCGTAACCCCATTTGCAGTGTAGCCACCTGTGTATCCAATAGTTGCCATAGTCTTCGATCATGAAATACACTGCAAGCTGTGCAAACATTTCCCACAGGGAAGGCAAGGGCAGGCTTGTTCTGATACCCACAAGCTGCAAGCACAACAAAATCCAATCTATCATTTTTAAGTATCATTGCTGAGATCCACTGTGAAGGCTGCTTGCTAAACATTCTATATTGTGGGCATGTCGTAATGCCTTTGGTCCAAAAAGATTGTCGGTTGCGTAGCATTTTTCGATACAGGGAAGTGATAAATTGCCATAACCTATTTCTCCCCAGGTAATTAAAGATTTTTCAATCAATAGTAATTGAAAACAATTTACAGCACTGTTTTGTTGGTTGAATACAGATTTTCTGATTTATCAACTACAGAACTCATGTTGTTAATACAAAATCAGAAACTAAGATAGCATAGAATAATGAAGAGCAGTCTTACCTTTATCAGGGGATATGATGTCAGTTGCAGAGGTCCCACAACTGCGAAGAACACAATCATGACAGCCTTGTAGCAATGCAGCATTTCAGACTGGCATGTCTCGATTTTGGGCTGAATCTTGTACTTCTGCAAGCTCTTGATCTTCTCGGTGTCCATGAGAGCCAAGGGAAGGGGAGCCACTGAGAAAACGATGAGAAGGAAGACGATGTTGTGGTAGTAGAGGATGCTGTCAGGTATTCTGGCTGAATATTTGAACCAGAGAGTTTCCCAGTACGACAGGGCCCTGCCCAGGGCGAGCTCTGCCTGCTCTAATGTTTCAAATGGAAGCATTGTAAATTGGTCTGGAGCTTGCCACAGCACCCCTACCGACCAGATCTAGGGAATGAATGCGAAACCAATGGGAGGGATGAATGAATGAATCTGATTTTATAACATGTTACAGATTCGATTTCTAAATACTCTGTCGATAGATGAAAGACATAACAGAATTGTATCAGTTAATAGGCAAGTGTTGAGTTATATTTCTCATGGCTGTTGCTCCTGCCACTTGTATCGACAAGCCCAAAAAGGGCAACGAGTTTACAGCCAGAGCATCCTAAGAAATTGGATTGACCGAATGGTATGTGATGGGAATGTCGTATGAAAGTTTGTCCGAGTTCTTAAACAAGGAGATTGAAATGTTATGAAAACTTTGAGTGAATACCATTATGGGTTTGAAGAGTTATGTTTTACTAGTATGATAAGATTTTGATGGCTTTAGAGCGCCCATTGGAACATTGGTTCAGAGTTAATGAGTTGGTGTGCTTGGGTGTATTCAAACTCTTATCATACTAGTATAAAAGAATATCAAATGTCACATCATGTCTATGTCAACATAGTCACATGAAAGAGTTTAATAAATGTATTATGTCACCATCGTCACATGAGAGGGTTTAATAAGTGTATGATGTTGTTTGACTTATTAAAAAGACATTGATGAGAGAGTACATGATAGATTATTAGTTGGTTTATTTTGAAATAGGTGTTATAATTATTTTTATATTAGATTTGGTAATTTATAATTTTTTAATTGAGGTATTTATAGGAGTAGTGGTTTGGTTAATCATTATTAGTTGGGTGTAGCTTAGGTTGTTGGGAGGAATGTTGTTATCTTCTCCATCCGAGTTTAAATCTCGTAAATGACATGTTGAGTTATGAATGATCATATTGTTGTAATGGCCTTTAGCCCTATGTTGTCAAAGCCTCGAAATGTAAATATTTTATATATGTCTAAATTCAGTATCTATGAAAGCTATATGTTACATATATTTATCGATGTCAATTTTGAGTTCTAAGTTTTATTAAGTTGAGTAAAACTAATACCAACCCAAATCCATATTAAATGAGTAAAAAATTACATCTCAAAGGATTTGATCCCTCTGGAAGCTTAATAGATTTGAAGTTAACATAGATCTATGCTAATGATAATTTAAATATTGAAATAAAGCAATCATGTTACTCCCTAACAAAAATGTTTCGTACTTTAACATTGAGAAAAAAGAAGCCAAATTTTACTTTAAAGACCAACTTTCATAATCCATATCAAACACACCTTCAAATCATCTTTAGCTTAATTTTTTTTCAATAGATTTCGATCTCTATACACCTTCACTTGAATTTGAGTACATAAAGGGTTATCTTGCTACTATGTGGAAAGACATCATTAAGATAATTTGAGACCCAACGTATGAGATTATGAATCTCAACATCATATGCTCTTGGAAGAACGCATATTTATTTTCAACAAAAAAAAAACATGTAACTTGTTATTTCAATGAGAATCAAAGTTACATAATACTAGGTTCAAAGAGGTGAAAACCTCATTTTCTAACCATAAGCACCAACATCTTCGATCAGAGGACAAACATTGGGCAGAAATCGATACATATAGAGAAACAATCTCCATCAATGGATCCAACTGCAACCCCCCAACTAAGTCCAAAGAAACATAACTTTGCACAAGAAACTACGACATGAGAGGGCCCATGCCAACCCAGGAACAACCTGTCCAAAAAGAGACAACATAATCTAGCAAAAACCAAGAAAACTAAGCAAACACTATCCACAAAATAGTTCCCAAGAACCAGATTCAGGATCTTAAAAGATTTGGAAGGATCCTTCATCGACCTTCTCAAAATCAACCACTTCTTCAAAATATAGAACTCCTTCGGGCACACCCACAATTTTATTTGATAGTTGATCAACCAACTTATTGAAAGCTCTATAGATGTGGGAGAAGGAGAGTGCAGTAAACAAAGGTTTCAAGGCCTCAATTCTGTCACACCAATGTTGTAAAATGGCCACCTTGAGGATGGTTCTATTGTTTTCCCAGTCCACAATCACTTTTAAGTCCCCAAATAAGTGCATACTACTAATATTGTTTTCATGGGCAAACCACAGAAGGGCCCACAGTGCTAGTAATTCAGCCTGAGTTTCAAGCCCATGCCACAACCCATACAAAGCAAATACAGGTGATTGTCAGAAAATCTAATGACCATACCACGCCCACCCTTACCTAAGTTGGATGCTCCATCAAAAAAACCCAAAAATCCCACCTCAGGAAAGACAAGCTCTTTGTCAATCTTAGTCTTCTTCCCATAGTGAATATTTTGATGTTCTCTGTAATGTTTCAACATCTTAAGGTGGGTCACCTAACAACACCTTAAAAAATATTCAAGTTCTTTGTTCTCTATATTCCCCAACAAACAAAAGAGGGGAGCTCTTTGTGTTATGGACAACTAAGAACCCAATCCTGCAAAGAAACTTCAAAAGCAGCTTGCTTCCATTTATGGGAAAAGTGGCCTCCTCCCAAATTGCTACAGAAATAGGACAATTTACAAAAATGTCACAAACAGCTTCAGAACTTATCCTGCATAGAGAACAGATGTTGCCCCATAAATCCCCTATATTTCATTGTTTTACCAAGTGATTTAATAACGGTTGCTTTCAGCTTTTCACCTTTAAGAGGCAACAAAGTTTTGGTTAAGTAATTCTCTTATTTTGGGTAGTGAGTATTATGTGAAACTTTTTATAATATGACATCTTCATATGTATATGACTATCTATCAATGATTTATTTTCTAAGCAATAATCACATATTTTCTAGGCAATAATCGCAGCTAGTGAGTATTATGTAATATGCCATCTTTATATGTATATGACTATGTATCAAGGATTGTTTTTCTAGCTAATAATCATAGTTAGACTATGAAGGATTGTTTTTCTAGCTAATTATCATAGTTATACTATGAAAATCATGGGATGTGACAATGCTCCATAGTCAATAACAAGACTATAATTGATTAGCTTTAAAAAATAAAAATAAAAAACTTTTCAGCCAAGTATGATATTTGAGATCCACACATTAAGTTGGAAGGGTCGCCGTGCATTTAGCACTATGCAAATTTTTTATGGAAACAATTTTATTTTTATCAAAAAATAACAAACTAAGTAATTGATGATACACTAGGCACCCCCTTTGTGCATATATTATAGATTCAAACCCAACCTAATTTTGCTTAAAGCATGTTATTTTAAAGTTTATCAAGATGTGGGCATGTTGAAATGCTTGTCGTGAATATGACCGATGTTCAAATCCTATGGATAGAGTCTAGTAAAATCATGTTCAAGATTAGATGAAAGTCTTGTTAACCTTAATAGGCCATGGGTGCAAAGAAAAAGTAAGTAGGTGGCTTTGTTCACAAGAAAAAACCCAAAAAACAATTAAGTGCATTATAATATAACTAGACCCAAACAACAAATAAAAATTGTAATCAACGAAACAAGTTTTAGACATTATGTTAGAGGTGAGAGGCACATGTGCATGTGCATTTAGACAAGCATAGTTATTAAAACTCTTATTATGCAAAGGTTGTGACACTTTTACGTTATTTTAGCCCATATATTGTTAATCTTCCACCATCCAATGTCTGTATTATTAATTCGGCAGTGTCTAAAATACATATTCATTAAGCAATTATGGAAGAAATTCATGTAGCACATCTGAGATATAATTGGATTTCATGAGAAGAGCACATTTCCTTGTAATTTATCACTATTATTGTACTTATCTCCATATTAAAATTGGTTCCATCATCACTTTGATCCATCTTAATAGCCAAATTTCGTAATGTTTGCTTTCATCGTAGAGAATTTAGGGTTCTCAATTAATGGTGAAGGATGAACATTAATCATCCCACACCTCATGATTTATGTATAAGTAGGTAATAGGGAATCAAAATTGGAATAGCACTTCAATTTTCAAATTTGAAACATTATGAACTTTGTTGTGGATAGTATTTCCTATTTAGATATCCCTATTCTTTTGAGATCTTTAATTCATTATTAAGACCATAGGTGTATTTCAATATCCCTATTCTTTTGAGATCTTTTATTCATTATTAAGACCATAGGTGTTTTGTCTTTCTTATTAGAGTGCTTACTCAATTGTGGAGGAAGTCATTGCATATCCCCAGATCCAACTCCATCGAAAACATCTTGCCTCACTACTTTAATTATTCAAATAAAGAAGATGAGACATATAGATCCTTCCATCTTTTACAAGAATACTCGACATTGAATCTCTTATATTACTTGAAGCTCGGGTTTTATTCACCGTACAAATTCATTATGATATATTGAGCTTGTTTTTCTTGACCTCGATTGTCAAGAAAGATTACTCCTCCCTTGTTTTCTCATAGGCATCTAATCAAGCATAATTTTGAGTACTTGTAACTCTTCTCTTCCCATCTATATCCATCACTTTTTTGAACCAAATCTTTCTATGTGAGACTTCTATATCATCATTGGATCAAAATAGGTTTAAGATTCAATCAAAACTGTGGAGATCCAAGTGAAATACTTATCATATCCAACGAACATTTTCTAGTGTAGCAGAAGGTTATTATTCATATGTGTTAGCCATACAATAATATATTCATTATGAGCTCAACATATCATTTATAGGAATAAAATGTAGATGGAGAAGATAACACTCCATCCCATAACCACATAAACTAGACCCATCTAACATACATACATACATATAAGATCAATTTAAAACCTCATACCCAAATTTTAATATGTGTGTGTGTGGAACCAAAATATTCAACAATACATATATTTTAATTGTTTAAATTTATTTATTTCATATATATATATAAAACGGTGGTTCCCCATGGAAGCTTTGTTTACACCATAGTTACATCCACCCAGGAGAATATCTTATACTCACAAAAGTAAGTATACATTACCGATCATCACGAATAATGCCTAACCAACCTCATCAAGCATTCAACATAAGAGACTCACTAAGAGCATACGTCCAGCAAAAATTGAACCCAAGTTGGGAACACAACAACAACACCTCCCTACCACTCGAGCTACCCTATTGGACATTTTTTATTTATTACATATCTACAAAAGTGTAATCCGTCTCAAAGTTTGACTCTTCTTTTTTAGGACCACTTCTCACGCTTCAACCATTGTAATATATACCCTCGATAATTGAGAATAAAGTACATGTATCTCCAATGCTTTGAATTACGCAATCCATCTCATTAAGCACTAAGGTTTGACTCTTCTTTTTAAGGCCACTTCTCACGCTTCAACCATTGTAATATATACCCTCGATAATTGAGAATAAAGTACATGTATCTCCAATGCTTTGAACTACCCATAAAACCATAAATTTGCTTAACCTTCGTACTATGATTTCACTTGTCATTGAAGCTCTCACAATATGTAAATAAACGAGAGTCTTATTATGCAGTTATTACATAAAAGATAGTATTTCCATTCTTTCAAAAAGTTGGGAAACACAACACATAAAGCGTACATTTTCATAATTTTCACTTTTCGAGTTGTGTGTTTTTCAAAATTCCTTATTTACAAACCGATACTTAATTATGAGAAACTATGTAGAAACATGATATATACATTTGAAATTAGAATGGATAAAAAAACATTAAAAGAACAACATAATACCATAGAACGTATTACTTGATGTTTATATCTTCTTCCTTTACTCTTGTTGTAAGGGTTTTTTTTTCATATGAGGTTTCTTAGCGGATTGGAATCACGTGAGAATTATTACACTTAGCTTTCATGAGAGGTGTAGAACATGAGTGAGGCGGTGCAATGGCCTGGGATTGCAGGTAGCAGTGGGCGCTCACGATAACCAGGGGACGATCAGCTGCTTTCTCTTTTGGTCAGGCGATTGTTGGTAACTCACTGTTCTGTTTTATTGGGTGTTTTGTTGTCGACTTTGTGGTTTTTTATCTCATTTGGCGACTACGTCTGGAACCCTGAGGTGGGGGTTTTTGGGTGTGTATTGATGTCGACTCTGTGGCGCCTTTCCCGTTTGGGGGCTTCGAATGTAACCCTGAGGTGGGGTTGTTCGATGTTTGATCCCCGGACCACACACGGGCGGTAAATTTCCGTTTTTAACAAAACTGGGGTTTTGGGCGACCTGAGTTTTGGGTTTCCCAGTTTCCTGCGCCATCTTTATCAAGGGTCCGGCCACACTTTTACGGCTTCTTTTGCCAGTCTCTGCCGTGGTTTGACCTGGTTATGTGAGAAGGGGGCTTCGAATCTCCGGGGCATCTATCTCCTTCCGTTTTCCGTTGTGGGTTCTGCTGGTTTTGGGTATCATCTCTTACCCATTTTTTGGCCTCCTCTGTCGGTTTTGCCGTGGTTCCGGTTCCGTTGGTTACTTGCTGGTGTTTGGGTCCGGTCTTTACTGTGCCAGTCTTTTGCCGGGGTTGACCTGGACATGTGGGTTTTTCGAAGCTTCTGGGTATCATTTCCCACGGGGTTTGTGAAACCATCGTATTCTAACTCGAGCTTCTGCCGACCTATCTGGGGTTTTGGTTCTATTTGGTCTGTGCGGCACGGGATTCCGGTTCTTTTGGCAATTGGTATCGGTGGTGGCGTGTTCTGGTTACATCTGTCAGATGGGGGAACAGGTGGCGGCTTCCCATGACTTGGTTGATAACCCCATGACTGCTTCAGACGACCGGATTGAAGAAGCGGGCTTATTTAAGCCAGATTCATATTTTCAGGAAATGCTACTTGGAAAACGCCCACAGGCCTCGGGAAGCCGACAAAGGGCACCACGTGCCAAACACTTGCCGAAAAAAGGCCACTTGCCTTTGCTAGGGATTCCTGGGGTGTCGTCAGGATCGGACCCTTCGATTGATAACGCTTAGGCTTGCCCGTCCCGTGTGCAGGAGAAGAAGCCGCGACATGTCTCTCGTGCCACTCATCGGCTAAGTGAAAAATTCTGCTGTCGTCCAGGGGAAGCTTGGCTTACTATGGGCCGGGACCTGGGTCTTGAGGAACTTGTTGATTTCAATGTGACTGTGTTGGTGTGGAAATTCTCCTATTATGCAATGGATCGAAAGGACATTGTGGGATGGGTAACGGAAAAATGGAAAACCATTGTGGGTTACACTCCACAGGTTTTTGCTTTGGCTCGGGGTTGGTACGGTTTCAAGTTTGAGCAGGAGATTCATAGTACGACCATCTTAAATCGGTTGTGGCTCCATGGTGCTGGCAGCCTCATGCTTCAGAAATGGCATACAGATTTTAATCCGGATTCGGCTACTGTTCGTCTTCGACACTTATGGGTGCTCATTCCTGGCTTGCCGCTTGCCCTTTGGAACCGTGGGGCGTTTGAAGCTATTGGTAATAGCCTGGGTCGTTTTCTTCATGTGGAGGATGAGCACCTCACGGGGTTTGACCGGCGTATGGGGCGGCTCTTGGTGGAGGTTGACATCTCTTTGGGGCTCATTGATATACTCCATATCAACTGGAGGGGCCGGCGGCTGGACTTGGTTATTGACTACTGGGGCATCCCTTTTCGTTGTTCAAATTGCAAACAAGTGGGTCATCTCTGGAGGAAATGCACTCAACGCTTCTCTTCTGGTCGACCGGTGGGGGCAAACCCGTTCTGGTCTTCGGACGATGGCAGCGACAAGGATGTGGATACTACCGGTGGTCTTGATGGCTTCTCCAACAGGGTTTCTTATCAGGATAACTCAGCTGCAGGACTATTGGGTAAGTTGGAATCCAATGACCCTTCTCTTTATCATTCTTTGAATGAGTTGGACATACAGTTCATAAATGCATTGGAGCTTAATAATGGAAATAATGGAAACTATCTCAGTCGTGTGTATCCAAAGCCGTCTAACTCCTCTGAATTTGAGAGTGAGCCAATTGTCTCGTCTGACGATGCGTCCCCTCCGGCCGATATTCCACTTCCTGTTTCTACCACCTCCCCTGGAACCTCATCCGTCATCCCCATTTCGCCTGTTACGCTGGATGGTAAACACAGCCCTACTGTCATACTTTCTTCGGATTGTGAGGCACTTTTACCGGATACTGCTATTGTTGGGGTTGGTACGTTGTGTGAAAATGATTTGGACCCCCCGTCTATCCACATGCCTTTACAACCACTGCCACCCCCATGTCTCGGTGACCCAGGATCGAGTTTCACTCATTCCTTCCTATTCTGAGATGGTAAAAAAGTCTCCCCTCCCGGTCTATTTACAAAATCGGGTTCTGGTAGATTGTGGTCCAAGCAATACGAGTGAGGCCGGGCGCTCGGACCCTGTGGCACTGGACCAAGGTATCTCGGTTTTAATTAATCCCTCTTCGGCTGACACAGTGGACACGCTGGGTGATCACTGCATTGTGAAGGGGGCACGACAGGGTGGATTGGAAACTGATTTCTCTCCTTTAAAAACGAGGAGTGCTAGGAAAAATAAAAAGGTCGAAACCCTGGGGGTTATTGACAATAACTACTCGAATACACCCTTATCTCCTGATACCAGGGCTCTTAGAGGAATCAAAGCCCTTGCCCAGGGTCGAAAATGATTTTTATCTCTTTAAACATCCGGGGTGTGGGGGGTATGCCCAAACAACTGGCCCTCAAAAGAGTCCTACAAATTGTAAATCCTGATCTGGTCCTTTTACAAGAAACGATGGTCTGTGGTGAGAAGGCTCGTACTTTTTTCAACAAAATAAAGCCGGGTTGGTATATGTCATCTATTGATGTGGTTGGCCTTTCTGGCGGCTTACTGGTTGCATGGAACTCGGGGGTTCTTAAGCTAATTCCGTATAATATTTCGCTGGGCATATTGTTGTCTGGCAATTATAGAGGTTCGGAAAAAGTTATAAATATTGTAAACTGCTATGGCCCTTACTGCAACAGGGAAGCTTTTTGTAATTTGGCATGTTCGGAACATTTATTGGCAATGGAAAATTTGATACTTGCAGGTGACTTAAATTTTTCTTGGGGGGCTGAGGAAATCTGGGGACATGCGGCCAGAAGAGACCCTCTTGGGTCCTACTTCAGGAATCTTTTTGCCACATTCTCCCTGATTGATGTGGAACCACGACGTTTGGCCCCCACATGGACAAATGGTCGTCGGGATGAGAATCTGATATCTAAGCGCATCGACCGTTACTTGATTTTTGAGTCACTCTTAAGCTCTTTTAAAACATACAGGACATGGATACAGCAGGCCCATATCCGTGATCATTCTCCCATTATATTACAATTTGAATCTGAAGCGAAACACCATGTATATCCATTTAAATTCAATTTTGTATGGTTAAATGACTCGGACTATGATGTGGGCATTCACTCTCATTGAGCAAATGTTGATGTCACAGGGGAGCGGTCTGCAATGGACAAATTTGCTGCTAAGTTATACTCCTTAAAAGACTTTACTATTAGATGGGAGCAATCCAAAAAAGCTGAGCTGTCTACAGAACTAAATGCCCTAGAATTGGAAATTGCGGTTCTTAGGGATCAATCTTTGAGGGTGGGGATTTCTCAGTCTAGATGTGACCGGCTTGCTATTATGGAGGAAAGGAAACTAAAAATCCTCATCATTCAGGAAGAATCCTGGCGTTTGAAGAGCCAGGCAATTTGGCTAAAAGCTGGTGACTTAAATACTAAGTTCTTTCATCGCTATGCTGATTCTCGCAGGATTCAAAATAACATTTGGGATTTAAATGATCATGATGGGAGAAGGATTCGTGGGGATGAGGATTTGATGGCTGAGGCATCTCGGCACTTTCTTGAGTATTTTACTGATCCTTTAAGTACTTCTCTACCTGAGCAGTTTAAGCTTATAAAAGAATATCCTAGAATGTTCAATGAAGGGGAGGGGGACAAAATTTTTGAGGCTGTTACTATCACTGATGTTCTGGATACCCTGCGGGGCTTTGCTAAGGATAAATCTCCTGGTCCGGATGGCTGGATGGTAGAACTGTTCACTCATTTTTTGATATTATGGGAGACGACCTCAGGGATGCTGTGGATGAATCTTGGTCTTTGGGGCTGGTCTCCGGAGCGCTGAATACTACCTATCTGGCACTAATTCCAAAATCATCACATCCTGGGAGTTTTAGTGACTTCCGGCCTATTGCTTTGTGCAACTTAGTATATAAGATCATATCCAAGATAATTGCACAACGTATCAAACCGATCCTATCCACGTACATTTCTATGGAACAATATGGTTTTCTGGATGGGCGGCAGATACACGATGCAGTTGGCGTGGCACAAGAGGTTTTCCATAGCATAAATCAGAAGAAGATGGATGCACTTATTCTCCAACTTGATTTGGTGAAAGCCTACGACCAGGTAAATTGGACCTTTTTGAAACTGATTCTTATCCAAATTGGCCTACCTTGGAAGGTTATGAAGTGGATTATGGCCTGTGTTACCTCTGTCAATTTTTCTGTTCTTATAAATGGTCAGCCGACTGATTACTTCAAGGCATCTAGGGGCCTTCGTCAGGGATGCCCTCTCTCTCCCCTACTGTTTCTACTGGTCATTGAAGGACTGAGCCTCTCCATTCACAAATCAAAGGGAGATGGCACTATTGTGGGTATCATGGTCTCGGCTGGTGTACCAGTTACTCACACTCTTTTTGTGGATGATGTGATGCTTTTTGGTATGGGTACATTGGCTGAATGGTTACAGTATAAGAAAATACTTGATTTCTTTTGTTTGGTAACAGGTATGCTCATTAATATGGTAAAATCTTTCTTCCTGAAGCACTCTTTAGAGGTGAATGTGGAACGCAGGATCAGGGACTTTTTTCCTTTGGATTTCAAGGAATTGTCCGAGGGCTCAAAGTATCTCGGATACTTTGTCAAACCTGCAAAATACAGGATCAATGATTGGATTTGGCTTGTAAAACGTTTTGATGTACGCATTGGTCATTGGAGCATGAGATATCTGTCTCTGGGTGGCCGGCTCACTTTGGCAAAGGCGGTTCTTCAGAATCTGGGAGTTTACTGGTTCTCCCTCTACAAAATTCCTGCGACCATATTACACATCATCCGTGGGAAATTCTTTCGCTTTATATGGTCTGGGGGGGGGAGAAGAATAAGTTTCATTTAATAATTTGGAAAACTCTGGCCCAACCATACACTCTTGGGGGTTGGAATCTTAAGAATTTGGAGCTATTTGTGTTGGCTCTTCATGCAAAGAGTCTGTGGCGTGCTTTGTTTAACAACTCTTTGTGGGGTTGTATTATCCGGGCCAAATATCTTAAACATGTTCCAGTTGCGTCCTGGTTTCGGATTGGTAAACATACTGTCTTTGGGTCATCCAATATATGGCGTGGACTCATGGGCTCATTTTCTGTTGTTGCAAAGTGGCTCACTTGGAAGCCGGGCAATGGCCGGGACATAAGACTCGGTTTGGATCCTGTTCTGGGGGGTTCCCCTACTTATCTTTTCTCCCCTGAACCCCTTGCACATCTTCCGGCCAGGGGGCTCTTTTATCTTTCACATGCGGCATCCTTAAACGACAGGGGTTGGATCACTGCTCGTCAACTTGGTATTGGGGGTGTTATGGGGAAGGAATGGTCGGATTACACTATGTCCCTCAGTCAAGCATATATCCGCCTTTGTGATTCCCCGGACAGGTTGGTATGGTCTTGGGATATTGCTCGAGGCGTGGTCACCTCTAAGCTTGCATACGACTCTTTATTTGCTGATTGTCGACCAGGATTGGTTTGGTGGCACTCTGCGATATGGAAACTTGCCCTCCCCCCGAGGATTCGTTGTTTTGTTTGGATGGCTTTGGGTAATAATATACTTACCTGGGATAACCTCTGCAGATGTGGTTTTTGCGGTCCTGGTCGATGTCCTTTATGTTGCTCACATTTGGAATCGGTCGATCATCTCTTCTCTTCGTGCTTGGTCATGCAAGATCTCTGGTCACTTATTACTAAGGCACTTGGTTTACCTGCTGCCTGGCGTTCGTCCACTTTGAATGATTCTTTTGGTATGTGGTTCCGCGATCCTCTTGCTCGTCAGTGGTTGGAACTCCCCTGTTTTATGCTGTGGGAATTATGGAAGGCCCGGAATCGCTGTGTGTTCGAGGGCCTTTTTCCTAATTTGGCTTGGTTATGCGGGCGGATTATTGCCTGTTTCAATGAGTTCAGTTCCATTGCTGATCCTGTGGGTGGTAGGGTTGTTCCTCCTACAAGGCAACCTGGTTACCGGAATGCTCCTCCAATTCTGGTGTATCCCTGCGGATTCGTTGATGGGGTTGCGTCGGGGGGGAGGGGTGATAGTGGGGTTGGTGCGGTGCTACATCTAAATAACTTTGTCTCCTATCGCATTCATTTGAATTTGGGCTTTGGAACGAACACTTGTAGTGAACTCTGTGCACTCTGGCTCCTCTTATATTTTGCTCATCTCAAGCGGGTCTTGTCGCTCGTTGTTATGGGTGGCTCATCCTCTATCATATCATGGGCACTGGGCTCGTCACCCCTCAATGTGATGCTTCTCACACATTGGTTGGATGCTGTCAGGTGCCACATCAGTGGGTTTCAGCATATTCACTTTGCTCATGTTTATCGCGAGATAAACATGGAGGATGACATGCTATCCAAGCAGGCTTTCGTTTCACCGACTGGTATTATCATGTGGGAGGAATGGCATGAGGACTCTCTTTTCTCCCGGGGCTCGTTAGACTTGCTTTGGTGATGATATTTTTTCTATTTTGCGGCATTTATGTATATGTATATTTCTCATATGATGTTTGTGACTTTATACCTTGCAGGTTCTTAGGTTACTTTCTCCAACTACTTGTTGGGTTTTTGATCTGGTTGGATTATTCGGCTCTATATATTTTGCTTATTGCCATTCCTGCTATATGGTCATATGTGTCCAGGCCTTGGGCTGTTTTGGACTTATACTTGTATTATGTCTGTAGGTCTATCGGTTTGGCACTCTGATACTTTGATACATGGTGATGGATTTTGGTTATATCTGTTGTTTTAGGGATATGTTGATATGTTGTTTGTTTTTAGACATCCAATATGTTTTTGGATGGATCTTGGCATTGACTTATGTAGTGATGATGTCTTTGGGAGCTTATGTAGTGATATGACTCACACTCATATATGCTCTGTTTACTCTATGTACTGGTTCTATTTACTATTTCGAGGTATTAATAGTAAGCTATATTTTCTTATGGGAAAAAAAAAGGTTTTTTTTTCATATGATAGTTTCTTAGCAAGGTTGAGATTTTGTTTAACAATGGGGAGATATGCTCTAAAAGGTTGAGTGAGTAATTTATAATGACGATGGACTCGAGTCACTAAGAGGAGGGAGTTGTTCTAATGCCTTGGTTATATATTATAAATGTAATTTTGTCCTTAACATGGCATCGTTGTTCAAGGCTACCAACTATTCGACAAATTCAATATCTCGAGGTTCGATTCAATTACTTGAGAATGCATGACCAAGGTTCTTCCTTGCACTTCCATCGCTTTGTGAATGGTCTCCAAGCTAGCTTGAACTTAGTCAATCTCTAGCTTCCTCCTCATCCTACCCTTGACTTCTCGAAGATCATCTCTAAGGTCATGTTCGATGTAAAAAAAGTGTGTTAATATTATATATATATATATATATCGAGGATGGTA
This sequence comes from Larix kaempferi, assembly GCA_027924585.1. NCBI lineage: Eukaryota > Viridiplantae > Streptophyta > Pinopsida > Pinales > Pinaceae > Larix > Larix kaempferi. Next base: position 6,186,557 of record BSBM01001219.1, on the reverse strand, counting down.
ACCCAAAGTAAACGCTAGATTCTTCTAGTCACAAAGGTAAGTCAACGACAGGGCTCAACACCATTACAACAATATACTCATTATGAGCTCAAGATGTCACTTACGAGAATAAAACCTGGGTGGGGAGGATAACACTCCATCCCAAAATCCACTCAAGCCAAACCTAGTTGATAACAACTTATATACATCACAACTGCCCAAAAAGATAAAAAAAAATTCATGGACCAAAATTGGGTTATTTGTTGTAGATAAAAATCTTGAAGTTGTTATTGCTTAAACATTTGATTGTCACGTTCCCTAACCTCCCCGGTGGCCTCCAGAGGCCATGGGAGACCTTCTGTTTCATTTTTTTTTCAAATTCAACCAATTCCACACCCAACCGCAATGGGATCGGGTCTACAATCCCCCATTGTGATCCACAATCCACCTCTTTGCATTATGCAATCCACATGTGGAACTCAGAAATCGGATTGCCAAAACCCATTCAAAATCGAAATCATGCTTCCAACTTCTACAATCCGCAATGCGGAAGTCGGAATTCAGAAGCCATTTCTGGCCTCGTAAATCAGCCCTTTTGACTCCCGCAGTTTTGCAATCCGCATGCAAAACTCGGAAGTCGAATTCATCCAACTCCAACGATAGTTTCTTCCCGCAACCCGCATTCTGCATTTCGCATTGCGGGTGCGGAAATGTAGAATTTCACATTCCAACTCCCGAGAGATTTTACCTCTCGCAATACGCATTCTGCATTCCATATTGTGGGTGCAGAATTCCATACGCCCCAATGGTTGGTTCCCGACCTCTGCAATCCGCTATCTGCATTGCGGATGCGAAAAGAACCTTGTGGATGCGGAAGGGTCGGGACCAAAGACCCCTTCCCCAACAAGCTTCCAGAGCAAACTTCCAAGGGTCATATCTCCCTCATCCTTGGTCCAAATGGGACAAGGTTGGTCCAAATTACATCTCAAAGGATTTGATCCCTTTGGAAGCTTAATAGATTTGAAGTTAACATATATCTATGCTAATGATAATTTAAATATTGAAATAAAGCAATCATGTTACTCCCTAACAAAAATGTTTCGTACTTTAACATCGAGAAAAAAGAAGAAAAATTTTACTTTAAAGACCAACTTTCATAATCCATATCAAACACACCTTCAAACGATCTTTAGCTTAATTTTTCAATAGATTTCAATCTCTATACACCTTCACTTGAATCTGAGTACATAAAGGGTTATCTTGCTACTATGTGGAAAGACATCATTAAGATAATTTGAGACCCAACGTACGAGATTATGAATCTCAACATCATATGCTCTTGGAAGAATGCATATTTATTTTCAACAAAAAAAAACATGTAACTTGTTATTTCAGTGAGAATCAAAGTTACATAATACTGGGTTCAAAGAGGTGAAAACCTCCTTTTCTAACCATAAGCACCAACATCTTCGATCAGAGAACAAGCATTGGGCAGAAACCGATACATATAGAGAAATAATCTCCATCAATGGATCCAACTGCAACCCCCCAACTAAGTCTAAAGAAACATAACTCTGCACAAGAAACTACGACATAAGAGGGCCCATGCCAACCCAGGAACAATCTGTCCAGACAGAGACAACATAATCTAGCAAAAACCAAGAAAACTAAGCAAAGACTATCCACAAAATAGTTCCCAAGAACCAGATCCAGGATCTTAAAAGATTTGGAAGGATCCTTCATTGACCTTCCCAAAATCAACCACTTATTCAAAATATAGAACTCCTTCAGGCACACCCACAGCTTTCTTTGATGGTTGATCAACCAACTTATTGAAAGCTCTATAGATGTGGGAGAAGGAGAATGCAGTAAACAAAGGTTTCAAGGCCTCAATTATGTCACACCAATGTTGTAAAATGGCCACCTTGAGGACGGTTCTATTGTTTTCCCAGTCCACAATCACTTTTGAGTCCCCAAATAAGTGCATACTACTAATATTGTTTTCATGGGCAAACCACAGAAGGGCCCACAGTGCTAGTAATTCAGCACGAGTATTCAAGCCCATGCCATAGCCCATCCAAAGCAAATACATGTGATTGTCAGAAAATCTAATGACCATACCATGCCCACACTTACCTAAGTTGGATGCTCCATGAAAAAACCCAAAAATCCCACCTCAGGAAAGACAAGATCATTGTCAATCTTAGTCTTCTTCACATAGTGAATATTGTGAGTGTTCTATGTAATGTTTCAATATCTTAAGGCAGGTCACCTAAGAATTTGCTTCAACACGTTAAAAAATATTCAAGTTCTTTTTTCTCCATATTCCCCAACAAACAAAAGAGGGGAGCGCTTTGTGTTATGGACATCTAAGAACCCAATCTTGCAAAGCAACTTCAAAAGCAGCTTGCTTCCATTTATGGTAAAAGTGGCCTCCTCCCAAACAGTTACAGAAAAAGGACAATTTACATAAATGTGACAAACAGTTTCAAAACTTATCCTGCACAGAGAACAGATGTTGGGCCCCATAAATCCCCTATATTTCATTGTTTTACCAAGTGTTTTAATAGTGGTTGCTTCCAGCTTTTCACCTTTAAGAGGCAACAAAGTTTTGGTTAAGTAATTCTCCTATTTTGGGTAGTGAGTATTATGTGAAACTTTTTATAATATGACATCTTTATATGTATATGATTATCTATCAATGGTTGATTTTCTAGGCAATAATCACAGATTTTCTAGGCAATAATCACAACTAGTGAGTATTATGTGAAACTTTATGTAATATGCCATCTTTATATGTATATGACTATGTATCAAGGATTGTTTTTCTAGCTAATAATCATAGTTAGACTATGAAGGATTGTTTTTCTAGCTAATTATCATAGTTATACTATGAAAATCATGGGATGTGACAATGCCAATAGTTAACCCTAGTTAACAAGACTATAATTGATTAGCTATAAAAAAAAATTAGCTTTTCAGCCAAGTATGATATTTGAGATGCACACATTAAGTTGAAAGGGTCGCCATGCATTTAGAACTTTGCAAATTTTTCATGAAAGCAATTTTATTTTTATCAAAAAAATAACAAACTAAGTAATTGATGATACACTTGGCACCCCCTATGTGCATATATTATAGATTCAAACCCAACCTAATTCTGCTTAAAGCATGTTATTTTAAAGTCTATCAGGGTGTGGGCATGTTGAAATGTTTGTCGTGAATATGACCAATGTTCAAATCCTATGGATATAGTCTAGTAAAATCATGTTCAAGATTAGATGAAAGTCTTGGTAAGCTTAATAGGCCATGGGTGCAAAGAAAAAGTAAGTAGGTGGCTTTGTTCACAAGAAAAACCCCAAAAAACAATTTAGTGCATTATAATATAACTAGGCCCAAACAAGGAATAAAAATTGTACTCAACGAAACAAGTCTTAGACATTATGTTAGAGGTGAGAGGCACATGTGCATGTGCATTTAGATAAGCATAGTTATTGAAACTCTTATTATGCGAAGGTTGTGACACTTTTATGTTATTTTAGCCTATATATTGTTAATCTTCCACCATCCAATGTCTTTATTATTAATTCGGTAGTGTCTAAAATATATATTCATTAAGCAATTATGGAAGAAATTTATGTAGCATATATGAGATATACTTGGATTTCATCAGAAGAGCACATTTCCTTGTAATTTATCATTATTATTGTACTTATCTCCATATTAAAATTGGTTCCATCATCACTTTGATCCATCTTAATAGCCAAATTTCATAATGTTTGCTTTCATCGTACATAATGTAGGGTTCTCAATTAATGACGAAGCATGAACATTAATCATCTTGCACTTCATGATTTATGTATAAGTAAGTTAGGTAATAGGGAATCAAGATTAGAATAGCACTTCAATTTTCAAATTTGACACATTATGAATTTTGTTGTGGATAGTATCTCCTATTTAGATATCCCTATTCTTTTGAGATCTTTAATTCATTATTAAGACCATAGGTGTATTTCAATATCCCTATTCTTTTGAGATCTTTTATTCATTATCAAGACCATAGGTGTTTTGTCTTTCTTATTAGAGTGCTTACTCAATTTTGGAGGAAGTCATTGCATATCCCCAAATCCAACTCCATCGAAAACATCTTGTCTCACTACTGTAATTATTCAAATAAAGAAGATGAGACACATAGATCCTTCCATATTTTACAAGAATATTCGACGTTGAATCTCTTATATTATTTGAAGCTTGGGTTTTGTTCACCGTACAAATTCATTATGATATATTGAGCATGTTTTTCTTGACCTCGATTGTTAAGAAAGATTACTCCTCCCTTGTTTTCTCATAGGCATCTAATCAAGCATAATTTTGAGTACTTGTAACTCTTCTCTTCCCATCTATATCCATCACTTTTTTGAACCAAATATTTCTATGTGAGACTTCTATATCATCACTGATCCAATAGGTTTAAGATTCAATCAAAACTGTGGAGATCCAAGTGAAATACTTATCATATCCAACGAACATTTTCTAGTGTAGCAGAAGGCTATTATTCATATACGTTAGCCATACAATAATATATTCATTTTGAGCTCAACATATCATTTATAGGAATAAAATGTAGATGGAGAAGATAACACTCCATCCCATAACCACATAAACTAGACCCAATTGACATACATACATACATACAAGATCAATTTAAAACCTCATACCCAAATTTTAATATATATGTGTGTGTGTGCGTGGAACCAAAATATTCAACAATAAATATATTTTAATTGTTTAAATTTATTTATTTCACATATCTATACATATCTATATATATATATATATATAACGGTGGTTCCCCATGGAAGCCTTGTTTACACCATGGTTACGTCCACTCGGGAGAATATCTTATACTCACGAAGGTAAGTATACATTAACAAGCATCACGAATAATGGCTAACTAACCTCATCAAGTATTCATCACAAGGGGCTCACTAAGAGCATATGTCCAGCGGGAATTGAACCCAAGTTGGGAGCACGTTGGGAGCGCAACAACAACAACTCCCTACCAGCCGAGCTATCCTCTTGGACACTATTTATTTATTTCATATCTATAAAAGTGTAATCCGTCTCATTAAGCACTAAGGTTTGACTCTTCATTTTAGGACCACTTCTCACGCTTCAACCATTGTAATATATACCCTCGATAATTGAGAATAAAGTACATGTATCTCGAATGCTTTGAATTACGCATAAAACCATAAATTTGATTAACCTTTGTACTATGATTTCACTTGTCATTGAAGCTCTCACAATATGTAAACAAGAGCCACATGCGGCAATGTCCGTGACCAAGTATGGTAATAGAGTTTGTAAATTGCACTTGCAGTAGCAAAAAAAACGCGATGCAGGGAATTGCTAGACTAAATAGGTATATTGAGATGAAATCCATTGTTGTCTTGGCATAAAAGTGTTCAAGTATAGGGTGGATTATGTTGGAGTTAAATTTGAAGAGATACTAGAAAGCAGTTGAAATCTAATCTATCCAACATGACATAAGGATTCTAATGTGTGCCATGGTCTACAATTGCATCGGGACAGATATTGCATTCGTAGTGAGTCCAGTCGGTGAATATATGCTAGATCCATGTTGTTGGCATCGTCAAGCAGCTTAACAGATTTTCAACTATTTGAAAGGAACAAATGACTTTTATATTAGCTTTAATGACATAACTTATATTAGCTTCACGATTCCATCATGTTGGTTGGACAAATGAGATTGACAGTAGCAAGTCCATCACAAGTTATTGCTTTATGTTTTGTAATGGAGAAGTATTACATCATCACACAAGTTTAGTCTATCTAATATTATTGTTGTGTCAAGCACTTAAAGAGTGTTTTAGCCACACAAGGAACAAAGGAATTATTGTGGTTGAAAATTCTACATGCTAATGTTGGCAAAGAATCAAGTGTATATGCAGCATGCCATCGAAGAAATTAAGAGTCCTTGCATCTATTATTGTAAATCAAAACATGAGGCTTGAAGCAAATTCGTATTTAGCAACGTTTCAAAAAAATAAGAATTCTAAAAGCTTTGGAATTAGACACCGGGATATGAAGACTTGTTTGATATATTTAGAAAATTCGCCAATGAGTGGTATTGCTAAAAAAACAGTGAGAATGGAAATAGTTCCAAAACCAGATGTTAGGGATGTCTTGGAAAATTCTGAATATATCAAACCTAGCTACGATGGAGTGTCGGATTTGGAAATGACTACAGTGCCAATTGATGTTGATCTCGGTCAATTGGATGAAAGCATGAAAAAAAGTGAAGGACACTGCTTGGAACCAAGGCCCTAAGAGAGGAAACTTGAGGGAATTATGGCTTGCTTCTGAATGATAGAAAATCTAGTGAATCACCGAATACAAGGCTTACATCTTCAATTCTCAACAAACACTTAGATTAAAATAGACACAATGAAAATGTCAATTTCATGTATTGACAAACATTTCTGTTGAATTTGAGTAAAATGCATAAGTTCATACGTTTGTACTTGTTAATATTATTGTTGCATGTCGTAGTAGATAGCTATCTACTCTTGCTGCATAGGTTTGGACATGACAAAAAGTCTTTGTGTTCAAACAACTCATTCACAATGCACTAACAAATCCATCTATTATATTGTGGAAATTTAATGGTGATCAAAAAGTTCATTGCCCCTCGCACCCTATTCTTGGCATACCAATGTATGCATGTGTAGTGGTTAATGGAAATCTATATGGAGGTACTTGAATCGAGACCAAGTCATCAAAAATATTTTAAAATATAAGTTATTGCTAACTTAGAGCAATGTCATACTAATATAAGTTATTAATAATTATATTAGGACTAGATTTAGATTTTTTTTATTAAGAATATATAAAGGTTTGCGTTACACCTAATTAAACCAAATTCGATCTCTTTGAAAACCGACGGTAGTCCTCTTCCACGTGCTCACATTGGAATTTCATTCCAAAGTTTCGCCATCAACTTCGGTCTCTTTGAAAACCGTCTGTCGGTAGTCCTCTTCCACGTGCTCACATTGGAATTTCAAAAGTTTCACCATCAACTTGCACTTAGATTATCACATCGCAAGTGATGAGAGGTTCTTGGATGATCTTTAAGAATTGTCACAGCATTCATATAAAATATAGAACGTAAAGATTGTAATACACTGCAATTATCTTTGCAAAGATACTTAGTCCAAGGATCCATTGTATTTGCATAAGGAGACAAGCACACGGCCGACGTAAGTTTACATTTAATTTTTAAAACAATCCAGTTGGAGTGGAGTATCCCAGAAATCCTCTTTTCCTTCATTCTCAAGCGTTGAAAAAGTCTTTAAGTAATCCGAGGATATTGAAATAAATGTTTAATGGCTATATTTTCGATTCACCAAGCTACTTGCCAGCTTCTCATGGACATAAGATAATCATTACTCTAAACCAAAAGAGACTCCACTAGATCATAGGTAATTTAAAGTGTGTTCTAGAGAAATCACATCAAGTTTGGAAGCTTCCACGAGTGATGCCACACACCAATTTGCCAGAAGTTCATAGACATCAAGATCGAGAAAAAATATCGCTAAATTCCTCATTCTCTATTGCAAAGTAGATTTTTGATTAAAAGAAGATATAGTATCGCTGCCAGCTCATCTAAATACAATATAAGGATGGATCCAAATTATGGGAAATCTATTATTTAGAAGAGTAACTATAATTTCACAGGTGACGAGGGCTTTAGTAGTGTCCACATCGCCACGTTGAAGTGTTGGGATTAAAGGAAGAAAAGTGGGGGTGCTGGTGATGTCGTAGCTCTTATTACCTCTGCATCTGCCTTTGCCTATTGTGCTCTAGCTTACTCTGATGCTTTAAATGCTACTTATGCTCCTACCTCTACCCATGCCTCGGTCCTCTAAGTCTTTTAAGCCTCCAACATAGGTAGAGGAGGGCAATAAGCTTGTTGTCCCAAGTGTGGAATGCTGATACTGAGGCTGCTCTTGGTACTACCAACGATAATTATGCCTCAACTGGAAACCCTAATTCGACTACCGTTGAATTTCCTGAAGACATAAATGCCAGTATAGTTGTTAAAACTTAAACTTAGGGTTTGTTGTCACAATGTGAAATTTGATATGAGTTTGTAATAGCCACCATATTGTTGCCAAATCACTGCTATTTCAAAGTTGTGTTTGAATATGCACCATCACAGGAAAAGTTTGAGTTTTCTGAAACCAAGCTTTCCCAACGTTGGTCTTCAGATAATCAATCGTTTGACATCAACATGTTCTTACCATCCTAAGAATTTTGTCAAATGTATTGACAGACGGATGCTTTAATTTCTCCCATGTGGATGAAGCATCGGCTATTTTACCAGTTTCTTGCAAAGTGATGTGTCGTGATTGTATGCACTCATGCATGCGATATTTATGTGTTGTTCGTTGGAGTCTTGAACAAGAAGCCTTACTCTGAGACAAAGCAAGTCTCTGTCTAGACATTGCCTAGCCTATACCATTCTCTATTTTGAAAGCATCTCCTCACCAATATCTCTATCTGTCCAACATCGACGACCAAATGGTATTGAGGCATCAGATTTCTTTAAATATCTTTTATCCATCCATCAAGAAAAGGAATAATGAAAAGGATCCAGTCAAATTCATCAAAGAGTCTCTGGCTAAGATTCTGGTTCCTTACTGTCATTTTGCTCGAAGACTGAGAGAAGCAGACAATGGTAAGCTCACAGTGGACTGCACTACCGAAGGGATTCTATTTGCAGAGGCCGATGCAGATGTTTCCTTGGAAGACTTTGGAGATCTCTATTCATGGATTCCTTGGGATGATGACTTTATCTAGAATGTTCCCAGATCAAAAACGATCACAAATTCTCCACTACTTCTGATTCAAGTGCTTATTCATGTGCTTCTAAATTTCTCAGAATATATCGTAATTAGTACATTTGAAACCATGCCATACATTTTTTTGTCTGTATATAATTCTGTTCATGTAGATATATAATGTATACATTGTAAGGATTGGATTTTCAGGTAACGCGTCTAAGATGCGGAGGGCTGGTATTGGGTATATGTTTCAACCATTGCATGACTGATGGCGTTGGAATTGCCCGATTTATGAAAGACGTGGGTGAAATGGAGAGAGGGGCGGCAAGCCCTAAGATTCCTCTAGTTTGGAATAGAGAAATCCTGCGACCAGAGCAAAGCCTTGGATAAAATATCCCCACCATGAATACGATTATGTGGAAGACAAACATGGAGAGTTGTTCAGAGCATTTGCGGAGGAGATGCAGATGCAAAAGCTTTAAAACGAAATGTAGAAGGATTCAAGTGATGCTACTCTTCGGCGAAGACTGGGAAAACGTACTCTCTTATAGCGTGGAGTTATTCCTCTTTTAATGGGTTCTTCACACCCTTAGGATGGGCAAAGACTAACCATTGAGCCGCAGAGCATTAAATGCGGCGGCTCAGTGGTTAGTGATCGTTAGATCTAGAGAATCTCTAGATCTAACGGTCACTAACCACTGAGCCGCCGCATTTAATGCTCTGCGGCTCGGTGGTTAGTCTTCGCCCTTATGATGAGCTACCTTCTTTTGACAAAGGACAACTGCAAAGATAATACACTCATATGGTGCAAAGAGGCATACCAGCAAGGACAGGTGCGGGGGACATGCGGCGAGCAAAACCCCCACACCAAAACTACGAGGCAATTTAATAAACCTACACTTTTAAAAACCTTATAAAAATTTGTCAATTGAAAAAAATTTAAATACTATACGGAATGACTAATATGCCCAAATCGGTTACAATATGTCACAGACATAATAAACGAGAGAGTCCTATTATGCAGTTGTTACATAAAATATACTATTTCCATTATTTTAAAAAGTTGGGAAACACATAAGCGTACATTTTCATAATTTTCAATTTTTAAGTTGTGCATTTTTCAAAATTCCTTATTTACAAACGATACTTAATTAAGAGAAACTATGTAGAAACATGATATATACATTTGAAATTAGAATGGATAAAAAAACATAAAGAGAACAACATAATACCGTAGAACGTATTACTTGATGTTTATATCTTCTTCCTTTATTCTTGTTGTTGGGTTTTTTTCTTCATATGATAGTTTCTTAGCAAGGTTGAGATTTTGTTTAACAATGGGGAGATATGTTCTAAAAGGTTGAGTGAGGAATTTGATAATGACGATGGGCTCGAGTCACTAAGAGGAGGGAGTTTCTATGTCAGTTCTAGTGCCTTGGTTATATATTACAAATGTAAATTTGTCCTTAACATGGCATCGTTGTTCAAGGCTACCAACTATTCCACGAATTCAATATCTCGAGGTTCGTTTCAATTGCTTCAGAATGCATGACCAAGGTTCTTCCTTGCACTTCCATCGATTTGTGAATGGTCTCCAAGCTAGCTTGAACTTAGTCAATCTCTAGCTTCCTCCTCATCCTACCCTTGACTTCTCGAAGATCATCTCTAAGATCATGTTCGATGTAAAAAAAGAGTGCTTACATTATCTATATATATATATATATACGGAGGATGGTAACCCAAAGTAAACTCTAGATTCTTCCAGTCACAAAGCTAAGTCAACGACAGGGCTCATAGCCATTACAACAATATACTCATTATGAGCTCAAGATGTCACTTACGGGAATAAAACTTGGGTGGGGAGGATAACACTCCATCCCAAAATCCACTCAAGCCAAACCTAGTTGATAACAACTTATATATATCACAGCTGCGCAACAAGATAAGAAATTCATGGACCAAAATTGGGTTATTTGTTGTAGATAAAAATCTTGAAGTTGTTATTGCTTAAACATTTGATTGTCGCGTTCCCTAACCTCCCAGGTGGCCTCCAGAGGCCATGGGAGACTGTCTGTTTCATTTTTTTTGTTCAAATTCAACCAATTCCACACACAGCCACAATGGGCTCAAGTCCGCAATCCCCCATTGCGATCCGCAATCCGCCTCTCTACGTTCCGCAATCCGCCTCTCTGCGTTCCGTAGTCCGCGTGCGGAACTCGGAAATTGGATTGCCAAAACCCATTCAAAATCGAAATCGCACTTCCAACTTCACACTTCCGAAACCCATGCAGTTGTTACATAAAAGATAGTATTTTCAACTTCGACAATAGTTGCTTCCCGCAACCTGCATTCTGCATTCCGCATTGCGGGTGCGGAAATGCGGAATTTCACATTCCAACTCCCGGGAGATTTTACCTCTCGCAATCCACATTCTGCATTCCACATTGCGGGTGCATAATTCCATATGCCCCAATGGTTGGTTCCCGATCTCCGAAATCCACATTGCGGATGCGGAAGGGTCAGGACCAAAGACTCCTGCCCCAACAAGTTTCCAAAGCAAACTTCCAAGGGTCATATCTCCCTCGTCCTTAGTCCAAATGGGACAAAGTTGGTACCGTTGGAAAGCTCTTAGAGAGGTCTATCCTATGGTGCAACCCCCACCCCATATAAGCACTCCAACCATGCCAATTTCCCAAGTGAATTTTTGTGCATAACCCCACCTAAGTGTCTTTATCCTTCTGCCAGGGATTATGCCTCCTTCCTGCCATGGATTCTCCCTTCACCTGACCACATAGGGGATCTGAAACACATAAGGGATTATCCCCTTTCTTCCCTAAGACCAGGTGAATTCAATCCATCCCTTTGAGGGGTGAATGCAATGCATAATGAACATATATAATGGACTAAGTTAGCTATTCATATCAACAACCTGCAAGGGTTAGCCATGCACATCATTCATGTAAACAATGATGTCTTCCAACATGCATTCAATCTTATATTCAAGCTTATACATGGCTTCCTAATGAGCAAGTTCATGGATTCATCCATTCCTTAGCCTAGAGCATAACAAGCATAACTTAACAATAGTTATAACACATGAATTAGCATCATTTAACATATATAAAACACTTATCTTTGGAGTTGAAGTTGCCCCAAGAAACTAGCTAAGTGAGGACAACTTTCCACCCAACCTTAGGTATCTGTCCAGCCTGTACTTTTTCATCTAAGAGACCACCCTTGAGCTGTGATGTGTATCCACTAAGGAGGGCTAATGAACTCTCTCACAGTCAAGGTCTCATCCCAATGCTAATCCAACCTATAATTGGGTTTATCAAGCAATCCAGGGAATAAGGAGGGTGTTGCTAAGCTAGTGAGCTATACCACAGAGCTACAGGAATCTTAGACCAATCAGCAAGCATGAAACCCACATTACCTACCTCACCCAACACAAGGAAGGCCCTCTTCTCTGTTGCACAGTCCCTCAAGGTCCCTTCCCTCCAGTGTTATTTAGGGTGGGCATAGAAAGGTTTAGCTGTTGTTCTTCATGAGATTACAACCTTCACTAGGTTTATCAAGCAGACCCAACCCTAAGTGACCTTTGACTCTGTTATACAAGCAAATTCCTCACAGGGCTGCACCCTAAACTCTGCCTTGCAAATCTGGTCTTCTCCAACCGATCTAAGGGTTCTTGCGGGTTCTTTAGGCCGTTCAAGCTCAACATTTATCCCACATACCGATCTATGGTTGTCCCAACCGATTTCATTCTTGCACAGGGTTCCCTTGGGCATTCTCGGCTCTGCACATTCGGCTTACACAAGAATCGTGATTTTCACTTGTTTTCTTCCTGGCTAGACTCTACGGGTGCATGAATGACTTGGGTTCTTGGTCTATCCATGGTTAGCAAACATGATGGCGAATTTCTAGGAATGGAGTGGCTTAAGGGGCAAGGCAACGCACATGGCCATACCCTGCCATACGGATTCATAGGTTGCCCCCATACTCCATCAAATTCATGGGTCTGGTTTCCTCAACCACCCTCTTACATTTGCATTAATGTCAGCATGGTGAGTCAAATGGGTTCACAATTAGACATGTGGCAACATGAGTAACAATCCCATAACCCCCTCACCTCTCCCTAATGGATACACATGGCCCCTTCTCATTGGTTGCCTCCTTAGCCAGCTTCTTGGGTATTTTATTGCATTAATTAATAATTACATCATTTACATTTCTTCATGGCTTAAAAACTCATGGATAATCAAACTGTCAAATACTTGCGTATACAATTAAAACATGAACATCCACTAGTGGGGCCTTGGACTTGAGCTCCACACTAGGGAAAACACACACATAGAATGTATACAATATTTACATTGAATCCAATAAACCATAAGGGTCAAAATAGGGGTATTACAACTTCCCCTCCCTTAAAATAACATCGTCCTTGGTGTTCTCAAAACTGAACAAAAATGGGAATGCCTCTTTCATGGCATCCTCCAACTCCCATGTGGCCTCTTAGGGACTAAGGTGCTTCCATTGCACCTTTACTTGCCCTATGCCCCTGTTCCAAAGCAAAGTGACCTTCTTGTCGAGGATGCTTATAGGCTCCACTTGGAACTCTCCCTCTGGTTCCACCTGTATCACATTCCAATCAATTATGTGATTAGGATCATGTCCATGTTTCTTAAGCAAAGAGACATGGAAAAAATTATGAGATTTCATGTTAGCGGGCAATGCAATCCTATATGCAACTGGTACTATCCTATCAAGGACTTCAAATGGCCCACAATATCTTGGTGCCAACTTGGCACAACTTCCCAACTTCATGGAACTCTTCCTTGGTCTCACTCTCAAGCACACATGATGCCCAATCTGAAATTCCTTATGCATTCTTTTCAGATATGCATAACTCTTCTGCCTGTCCTATGTTTCCTTCAAATTTTGTTTGATCTTAACAATCTCTTGCTCCATCTCCTTAATCATTTTTGGTCCAAGCACTATCCTGTTCACTGGGTTGTCCCAATTCACAGGAGTTCTGCATCCTTTGCCATACAACACTTCACAAGGACTCATCTTCAATGATGCTTGATGACCATTGTTGTATGCAAACTCTACCAAATGTAGATAGTCTTCCCACTTGGATGGCTTATCCATCACATACATCCTCAACATGTCTTCAAGAATTTGATTTACTCTCTCAGTCTGACCATCAGTTTGAGGATGATAGGCTGTGCTAAACTTCAATTGAGTCCCTAATTCCTGGAACAATCCTTTCCAAAAATTAGATGTGAACTTTGTGTCACGATCTGAAATTATTGCCTTGGGAAACCCATGCAATTTGAATATCTCTCTCATGAAGATATTTGCAATGTCATTGGCCTTGTGAGTGGACTTGACTGGAATGAAATGAGCTGCCTTTGATAGCTTGTCCACCACCACCATGATTGTCATGTTTCTTCACTGTCATTGGAAAACCTGTTATAAAATCCATAGAGATCACTTCCCACTTCCATTCTGGAATGGGAAATGGCTCCAACAATCTTGCTGGATGTTGATGCTATGCCTTGAATTTTTGGCACTTTTGACACCTAGCAATATGCTTAGCTATGTCTTTGTTCATACCATGCCAAAAGTACTGCTCCCTTGCCGTTGTTATAGTTTTATGATATCCTGGGTGTCCAGAATATGGCCTTTGGTGTATTTCATCCATCACAATCTTCTTCAAATCTGTACTATCTGGAATGTACAGTCTGGTACCATGATAGATGAGAACATCATCCTCACCCAACTAATATATTGCATACTTTTAATCCACAATACCTTGCTGCAATTTATCCTTGACTTGAAGGTAGAATTCATTACTGTTTTGAGCTTCAAGAATCATTGCCTTCAAATCTGATTTACACACACTTAATGCTACTACATGGAATTTTCTGCTGAGTGCAACAAAAACCTTATTCTCCTTACCTTTGACATGCTTAATCTCTAAATCAAACTCACAAAGAAAATCCATCCATCTAGTTTGTCTAGCATTCAAATTTGGCTGGTCAAACAAGTATTTTAAACTCATGTGATCAGTCCTGAGTTCAAATATTCTTCCCAAGATATAATGTCTCCATATCTTGAGAGCATGTACTATGGCTGCTAGTTCTAAGTCATGTGTGGCATTGTTCCTTTCCTGCTATTTTAACTTTCTGGACTCATAGCAGATTACAAACCCTTCTTGTATGAGTACTCCACCAAGCCCTTCAATGCAAGCATATGTGCATACCACAAAGCCTTTCTTTGGATTTGCAATCTTCAGAACAGGGGCACTAGTAAGCAATTCCTTCAGCTGCTGAAAACTCTTCTCACATTTTTCAGACCATACAAATATGATATTTTTCCTTTGCAATGAAGTGATTGGGTGAGTTATCTTGGAGAATCCTCCAATGAATATTTTGTAGTAACTTGCAAGACCCATAAAAGATCTAACATCTGCTGCACTCCTTGGAGTAGGCCAATCCATGATGGCTTCAATTTTCTCTGCGTCTACTACAATTCCTTCTCCTGATATAATATGACCCAAATACTGTACTTTATGTTGATAGAAGTCACACTTAATCAACTTTGCATATAGTTGGTGCTCCCTAAGGACTTTCAATACCATTCTCAAATGCTCATTATGGTATTCTTCATTCTTTGAATACACAAGGATGTCATCCAAGAATACAATCACAAAATTACCCAAATATTTGTTGAAGACACTATTCATGAGGCACATGAATGTAGTGGGTGCATTGGTTAGACCAAATGGCACCACTGTGAATTCATAAAGGCCATACCTTGTTTTGAAAGCTGTCTTATGGATGTCTTCTTCCTTAATCCTCACTTGATGGTACCCAGACCTCAAGTCAATCTTTGAAAACACTCTAGCTTCCTTCATTTGGTCAAACAAGTCATCAATCCTTGGCAATGGATACTTGTTCTTAACTGTCACTTTATTGAGCTTCCTGTAATCAATACACAACCTCAATGTCCCATCTTTCTTCTTGACAAATAACACAGGTGCACCCCAAGGAGATACACTAGGTCTGATATATTATTTGTCCATTAATTCTTGCAGCTGCATCTTCAATTCTACCAATTCCGGTCTGCTCATTTTATAAGGAGCC
This sequence comes from Larix kaempferi, assembly GCA_027924585.1. NCBI lineage: Eukaryota > Viridiplantae > Streptophyta > Pinopsida > Pinales > Pinaceae > Larix > Larix kaempferi. The sequence continues at coordinate 6,170,554 of BSBM01001219.1, read as the reverse complement.
TTGGAAATTGGTGTTGATCCTAAAACAAGGTTAATGGAAAAGTTATTGTATCTTTTGGGTGTCAGCCCTGGCACTTCATCTGGGAATACATCTTGGAACTCTTGTAACAACTGAAAGTCTTCTAACATGGGTCCCTTATCTTCTGTTGAATCTGATATATGCACATCATATAATTGGCATCCCTTTTTATAGAACTTTCTCAGTTGTAAGGCTGAAATCTGCTTTACTGAAACTTGATTTGGAATTCATTTTACTAACCTTGCCCTTCCTTCATCATCAAGGCATTCAAGTGCTTTTTCATAACAGTCCAACTTGGCTCTATGTCTCTCCAACCAATCCATGCCAATTAGGGCATCATATGATCCTAATGATAAGACATTTAATTATGCATATGTGAGGAGTCCATTCAATTCTATGGGGCACTCTTTCACTACTTCACATACCTTCCTCTTGGTTACACCTGTGGCTAATTGAACTAGCCAAGCATTACCATGCTTTAATTTACCAAGAGAACAACTTTCAACTACCCCAGGAGACACATAACTATGAGTAGACCCTGGATCAATCAAAACATAAATATATTGCTTAGCAATCTTACCTTCAATCTCCACCACTGTTGATTAATGGTCTACTTGGTGATCATCCAGTGCTGCATAAATCCTAGGTGTTTCCCTTTCCATATCTCTCACTATAGCTGCTCCTTCAATGTTGTGCAAACTCCTTGGATTTTCCTTCTGATGTGGGAAATCTTTAAGCATATGGTTTCCTTTGCATCCCCAACATTGGAGTGGCCCTTTTGGTGTCTTTTATGCTGCTACAACTGGATTAAATTATCTTCTTGCTTGTTGGCCCTGTGGAAGACTCCTAGGCTGATTTCTAAATGGTGGTTTGAATCCACTTTTCTTTTGTTCAAACCCTCCTCTGGGCTTACCTTTCCATGTTGGTTGCATCTTTGATTTACCTTTACCCTGCTCATAGAAATGCTCTTCTGATGCCTTCATCCAAGCTTGGTGGATTTACAAACTCTATTCTATCTCTGTAATCCCGAGGTAGACTACCAAGGAAACATTGTATTTTCACCCTCTCATCCTTGATGTAGTCTACATACCTCAACAACTCCAGAAACTTGTGGACATGCTCATCCATGGTGTTCTGCCCTAATATGAGTCCATTGAACTCTTTTCTTTTGTTATCATAATACCTATCTGATAGGTATTTTTCCTGGAAGTATCTTTTAAAACTTTGCCAGCTCATTCTTCTCTCACTAATTCCTTTCACTTGCATGAGGTGTTCCCACCAAATTGAAGCTCTTCCACTAAGGTTATACATGGCAACCCTAGCCTTTTCATTCTCTGAATACTCATGCATTTTGAAGTACTTTTTAATTCCAAGAAGCCATGCCTCTGCTTCTTGACCTTCTTTGCTTTCACCATCAAAAGTGGGAGGCCTTGCTTCCTAGATTCACCCTGTGGAATACCTCTGTGCTTATTTCTGCTCCTACTTCTGCTGGAAGTATGTCTTGGGATTCCTTGGGAACTCTTAGAATCATCTAACTTGCTGGAGGAAAACCTAGGAGAGGGTGTTCTGTGTTTTATGCTCACATAAATCCTTCTAGGGCTTGGAGTTCTTCTCTTAGAATGACCCCTAGAGTGGCTTTCTTCATTTCTTTCTTCTCGGCCTTCGTTGATGTGATTAGACCCACCATTGATTCTCTGATGCATGTCTATGAGGCTCTGCAAGATGGACGCATTGAGTTGATGTTGTTCTTCTCGTGCTTTCATCAACCGCTCGTTGAAGCTTACCATGGTGTCGACCAAGTTTGGGGACGTTACTTGTGCCCTTCTTCCATCAGACTCGGCCTCTGTATGTGCCTCTTGCATGTTCTCACCCAACACATCATCCTCTAGCTCAAACAGATTCTGTGCATCGTTGAAGGTTACTGTTTCCCTCCTTTCTGTGCGCTTCCCTGCTATACAATTTGGATTACTGTTGTTGTTGTCACTGTGCATAACAAAGACATCTATTATACATTACAAGCATGCAAATAAACCCTAGCATATCCATGCTCTGATACCACTTTGTCACGTTCCCTAACCTCCAAGGTGGTCTTCAGAGGCCATGGGAGACCCTATGTTTCATTTTTTTTTTATTCAAATTCAACCAATTCCACACACAGCCGTAATGGGATCGGGTCCGCAATCCCCCATTGGGATCTACAATCCGCCTCTCCGCATTTTGCAGTCCACATGCGAAACTCGAAAATCAGATTGCCAAAACCCATTTAAAATCGAAATCACGCTTCCAACTTCTGCAATCTGCAATGCAGAAGTTGGAAGTCGGAAGCCATTTCCGGCCTCGTAAATTAGTCCTTCTGAATCTCCCAGTTCCGCAATCTGCATGCGGAACTCAGAATTCAGATTCATCCAACTACGACGATAGTTGCTTCCCGCAACCTGCATTGCAGGTGCGGAAATGCAGAATTCCACATTCCAACTCCCAAGAGATTTTACCTCCCGCAATCTGCATTCCGCATTTTGCATTGTGGGTGCGGAAGTGCGGAATTCCATACGCCCCAATGGTTGGTTCTCGACCTCCGCAATCTGCAATCCACATTCGTATGCGGAAAGAACCTTGCGGATGCAGAAGGGTCAGGACCAAAGACCCCTGCCCCAACAAGCTTACAGGGAAAACTTCCAAGGGTCATATCTCCCTCATCCTTGGTCCAAATGGGACAAGGTTGGTACCATTGGAAAGCTATTAGAGAGCTCTATCCAATGGTGTAGCCCCCACCCCATATGATCACTCCAACCATGCCAATTTACCAACTGAATTTATGTGCATAACCCCACCTAAGTGCCTTTATCCTTTTGCTAGGGATTATGCCTCCTTCCTACCATGAATTCTCCCTTCACCTAACCACAGAGGGGATCTAAAACACATGAGGGGTTATCCCCTTTCTTCCCCAAGACCAGGTGAAGTCAAGACATCCCTTTGAGGGGTGAATGCAATGCATAATGAGCATATATAATGGACTAAGTTAGCTATTCATATCAACAACCTGCAAGGGTTATCCATGCACATCATTCATGTAAACAATAAAGCTTTCCAACATGCATTCAATATTATATTCAAGCTTATACATGGCTTCCTAATGAGCAAGTTCATGGAGTCATCCATTCCTTAGCCTGGAACAAAACAAGCATAACTTAACAATAGTTATAACACATGAATTAGCATCATTTAACATATAGAAAACACTCATCTTTGGAGTTGAAGCTACCCTAAGCAACTGGCTAAGTGAGGAAAACTTTCCACCCAACCTTAGGTCTCTGTTCAACTTGTACTATTTCAGCTGAGAGACCACCCCCGAGCTGGGCTGTGTATCCACTAAGGAGGGATAATGAACTCCCTCACAATCAAGGTCTCATCCCAATGCTAAGCCAACCTATAGTTGGGTTTATCAAGCAATCTAGGGAATAGGAGGGTGATGCTAAGTTAGTGAGCTATACCACAGAGCTGCAAGCATCTCAGACCACTCAACAAGCATGACACCCACATTACCTACCTCACCCAACACAAGGAAGGCCCTCTTCTTTGCTGCACAGTCCCTCAAGGCCCCTTCCCTCTAGTGCTATTCATGGTGTGCATAGAAAGGTTCAGCTGATGTTCTTCATGAGATTATAGCCTTCACTAGGTTTATCAAGCAGATCCAACCCTAAGTGACCTTTGAATTTGTTATACAAGCAAATTCCTCACAGGGATGCGCCCTAAACTCTAACCTGCAAATCCGGTCTTCTTCAATCGATCTAAGGGTTCTTGCGAGTTCTTTAGGCCGTTCAAGCTCAACAATTTATCCCACAGACCGATCTATGGATGTCCCAACTGGTTTCATTCTTGCACAGGGTTCCTTGGGTGTTCTCGGCTCTGCACATTCGGCTTACGCAGGAATCACGATTTTCACTTGTTTTCTTCCCGGCTAGACTCTGCAAGTGCGTGAATGACTTGGGTTCTTGGTCAATCCATGGTTAGCAAACAAGATGGCAGATTCCTAGGAGTGGAGTGGCTTAAGGGGCAAGGAAACACACAGGGCCATACCCTACCATACGGATTCGCAGGTTTCCCCCATACTCCATCGAATTCATGGGCCTAGTTCCCTCAAACACCCTCTTATAGTTGCATTAATTTCAACATGGTGAGTCAAATGGGTTCACAATTGGACATGTGGCAGCATGGGTAACAATCCCATAACCCCCTCACCTCTCCCTAATGGATACACATGGCCCATTCTCATTGGTTGACTCCTTAGCCAACTTCTTGGGTATTTTATTGCATTAATTAATAATTACATCATTTACATTTATTCATGGCTTAACAACTCATGGATAATCAAACTGTCAAATACTTGCTTATGCAATTAAAACCTGAACATCCACTAGTGGGGACTTGGCCTTGAGCTCCACACTAGGGAAAACACACACATAACATGTATACAATATTTACATTGAATCCAATAAACCATAAGGGTTAAAATAGGGGTATTACATTGATGAAGTCAATGAAAGTCAATGAAAGATAAGTTTGTAATATTCCAAGACCATATGCTATTGGGATTAAGGATAAACCTGGCATGAGTAGGATTAACTATTATGAATTGCAAATGATAGATAAGCCTTTAGCAACCCTTCTTAGCCTTGTATTGATGCTACTTTCCATGAATACTAATTTATGTTATCCCATAGTGAATTTATCAAACCAAACTACCATCTTAGAGTTGAGTTGTTAAATTTAGTATATGTCATAAAGGACATTCATTTGAGTTCATCTAACTTTTCCTTTTTTTTATGTATCGTGGTTGTTGAACTATATGTAGAATATTATCAAAGTTTATGATAGCTCGCCTTTTGTAACTATGGTGATTACCAAGGTCAAAATTAGTGATTTTTAAACTACCATCGATTGTCCACTAGAGTTGTTTGTCACAACAAATTTTACAACATTATGCAAAAATTTTGTTATGCGGTGTTAATTATATTAAGATTTCGTATTACTAGCTCAACACTCAAAATATTGAAATAAGTTGAGATCAAAACAAAAGAACCTAAAATAATACACCATACCATCCACACAATGAACACAAGATGTACCATAGGAAACCATTATGGGAAAACCTAGCTAGAAGGTGAGGACTATGCCTTGCTATTTTCTTCTAAGATATGATCTACAGGGCTTCTACTTCCTTTGTTCTACTGCAATATCTCACTCCCTTGCTCAAATCAATTGTGGAATAATAAATCAATACAACAAGAATGGAACTCCTTTCTTTCCTAGTAGCATAGTAACATGTCTTAATAGTCATATAGGGTTAGGGTTAGGGTTTTTGCATGCATCAACTCCCAGTGAGGGTTAGGGTTTTTGCATGCATCAAATCATAGTGAGGGTTAGGGATTTTGCATGCATCAACTCCCAGTGAGGGTTAGGGTTTTAGACCCTCTATAATCTTCTTGAAAGCCTACATGGATGTTCCACTAGAATAGTTTGTAATACCCATAGAATGTATTAGGTCATGCTATGTATAAATTAGAAATATGAGTTTATAATGATAGAAGTCAATCCATGCGAGCTTAAATAAATGAACCCACTTGTAAATGATGTAAATACGATAGCATGGATTCCTAGTGCTTCAATGCCAATGCCTGACTAGTGAATGGTTAGGCATGTATGGTGCAAATATATTCCTTTGGATCTTATGTTAGGCTTGCCACAATGAATTGAATATATCTAAATAGTACTATTGGAATATTGTATATAATGATCCAAGATGATTGTGGGGTGCACGAGAGAGGATATGATTCCACCATGACCAAAGGGGAAGAGGAAAGGGAGCCTCTAGGAAATTCAATCCTCTATTACTAAGTGTTAGCCTTAGAACTCATATATTTCCCACCATGTGCCTTGAATGAAGCCATCCACCTCCTTTGACTTATCAAGTCAATAATTCAATGCATGTAAAAGGTTGGTGGGGAAGTATTCTCGTGTAGTTATGGAAGAATGAGACTAGTACAATCATCATGGGGAAGTGTAAGAGTCCTACATTCCTCGTGCTAGAAGTAATGTTAGCCATCATTTACTCTAATTCTCTCATTGTCTTTCACCCTAGCATTCATTCCAACATTATCATGTTCATACTCTATGTTTCTCATGCATTTTTCTCCAATGATAACCATGAACCAATCTAGAAAATTGGCCAAACCAATACGGTGAAGAGGAAATTGCAAACCTTTGATGAAAGATAGATGGTTATAGTATGTGGGGCAAGTTAGGAATCCATCACCCACTATGCATTTGTTTCTCTTTGGATACTTGGGAGTTAAGTATTGTTCTTGCAGTCGGTTCTCATAAAGCATACAACAGATTGGGCTTTTTCTGCCCACAATGATGAGCACTTGAGGGAAGAATATCCTTGAGGGATTACTGAGCAGAGAAAGGGAAGGTATTCCTTATGTTGTGTGGGGTAGAGGAAGAGAGTGCCATGGTTGTATGATATTTAGATGAGATGCATGCAATGCTACATTGTAGTGAGAATATTGGTTGAGAATGAGAGCAAATGGGTTGGGATGAGAGAGATAGAGACATGTAGTTTGGTTCCTTCACAGTTTGGTGCAACTAGTTTCTTGGACCAACTTTTGTTAAAAGATAAGTGTTCTATCATTGGTTATGCAAAATTATTGTTATTTTTTGTTATAAGAGTATATGTGATTGTATGTTGTGTGTGTATGACTAGCTAAATATGAACATGGACACTCAAATTCCATGAACATTGTTAATCCATGCTTGTATACTCTACTACATTATTTTAATTCACACTGTATATGCATTGTATTTAATTGAGTTCCTTCCTAAGAGCCCTATTTAGTGGTTATTGCATGGATATGGCCTTTGAGGGTTGTAATTTGAATTCTTGTAATGTGGCTACCCATCCCATGATTGGGATTGTTGGGTAGGGACACCATACAATTCATCACAACAAATCTTAAAATTTTATGCAAACTCTTTGTTATGCAATGTTTTGCTTAAGATTAAGATTTAATATCAATAGATTAGTGCTCAACATACATAAATAAGTTGAGACTAAAATAAAAGAAGCTACAAAAAATACCACACAATGAACACAATATGTACCTCGGGAAAACCAAGCTAGGAGGTGAGTACTATGCCTTGCTCTTTTATTTTGAGATATGAAAAGTAAACACAGACATAGGTGAACTCAATATGGAGTTTCCATTAACATTATGACTTGTATGTATACTACAAGGTCTTCTACTTCTTTTGATCTACTCCAATATCCTACTCCCTTTCTCTACTCAACTATGGGATATTGAATCAATACAACAAGAATGGAACCCATTCTTTTCATAGCATCCCAATATTTAACATGTCTTGATAGTCATCTAGGGTCAGAGTTGGAGTTTTTGCATGCCTCAACTCCTAGTTAGGGTCAAGGATTTGGAGCCTCTAAAATATTCTTAAAAGTACACATATGACTAGTTCCACATGTTTGAGTAATGAGATTTGATGTGGCATACATTTGGTACCTGTTGATGAAAAGGAATGAAGGTTCTTATACCAACATTTTTGAATCTTGCTAGGATAAGGAAAGATAGGCAAGATTGCTACCCTAGATTTATAGCCTAACTAAAAATTATCAATCAACCCATAAACAATAAGTGTTTATGTCTAATGCTCTCTCTTTTAAAAATAAAACAAATTAAAAGAAAAACAAAAAGTACCGTGTATTTATTACAAACAAACTTTATACAAATCGACAACTAATTAGTCCGGAAATAAAGTAAAGATTTGATATCAGATTGAAAATAAGACTCGAAGTAAGATAAAATCAACATAAAGCTTTATCAATATCATTCCAAGTTACAAATGGAATCTTTCCTTTCAAACCCATGCGAGGGTAAGGATCAAAATAATGCTTAGAAATCTAAGGTGGGATGGTACATCACATAGATATTTCTGGTGTTTACAAAGAGACAAATCAAAATAGACTTTGTTGGACCAGTCATGCATTAAATATGTCACAACCTTGACTCTCCAAAAACAAAATTCTATTAGTACTAATAATTAATTTAGAATCTAATATAACTGAATAGGTTGCCAAAACAAGTGATTAACCTTCCAAGCATAAGAACAAATGGTGTTATTTGATCCTTCTCTTGACACCTTCAACATAATCATGCTATCAACAAGAAGATTCAGCCCTAGGTAACTTAGAAATGAATGAAAGAATGATAATATGTCATTTTGAACACAAGTGGCAAGAGCAAACCTTTATCAAAGTTCCTCTCTATTATGTCATGCCTTCATCCTTATTGTGCCTCCCTTTTATCTTTGGAAAAGAAATTGAGGTAGTTGGAACTACCTTTTAGTTAAGACACTTAAGTTAGGACCATTTAATAAAAAGAAGCAAGTTTATTTAAATATGATAAAGGTATTATGATAAATAATAGGTGGGACCCACTTTATAATTTCCATTTACTTCAATATTCCCCTTGTTCCTCCAAGTAACGAAACATATGATATGCAACATAATCATCATAACTCAAATATATAGTAAAAGCAATCTTTCATATCAACCCTGGCATTTTCCCAAATGTATCAAAATATATCAAATATGCTTATGAGTCTATTTTCACTTAAATATAGTCAAAAAATTATCCACGGGTCCAAATAAAGTAAAGTAACAATAACTTCTGACCAAATCAAAATCCATATTTTCTGTGAGAGGCAGTCCCTACCTGTTCACTCCCTTGGGGAGTGTTCTTCTTACTTGATTGTCTTGTTGACTGAGCAAGTTCTTCCCTTTTGTTTGTTGACTTCCTTGACTGCACATCACCCAAGGTGATATTCCTTGCTTCAATATTGACCTTTGGCATAATAAGGTGTGAAGTAATTGAGTGGGATGAGGCTTCAAATGAACTGGATTCTATAGGAAGGGTAGTACTTTTGCCTTTGCTTGGAACTGACTAACTAGGAGACAATTTTAGATCATCATTAGGCTAAAATTATCCACTGAGACAATTTGACAATCATTTTGCTCAGGAGGTGGAGGAGGAGGCAAAGGCAGTGAAAGGGTAGGCCATCCCTAGACACTAGATGGTTGATTTGGAATAAGTTAATTCCATCCATCATTGTTATGTGGTTTTGACTACATTGACACATGTGGAGGTATAGAAATACCAACAATACTTGGGTGAGGCTGTAGGGGTGGTCTGACATGTGGTCTAGCAGTTGGAAAGTTTCCCTGAACAACTAAGTTCAAAAAACTAGTCTGGAGAAGCTAATTGAATTCCTTTGAATCAACATCAAAATGAATTGAGAATAGCATCCTCTTGTTTCTTCCCCCTTGCCAACCAGGTTGTTGGCCTCTTCCCCAATTCCCTCTGTTACCCCTGTCTGGCATGTTACTTCTTCTACTGAAAAAGCTCATCTATATGATAATGAAAACAAGATTAGTACATTTTCAAACAACAAGTAAACTTATAAAATAAATTTGCATTTCAAATAATTAAATTAATGGCTTTGTTCAAAACAATAGTCATGCATGTAAAATTTTGAGGGAAACTGGAAGGGAAAACATCCAAAATATGCTTCAATTCTTATTTATTCCATACTAATCATCACATCAATCTTAAAGATATTATTCTTTTGAACATGGGGCATGGTACATTTAGGAAAATGAATGAATTTGTGTAAAAACTGATGAGGGGAACAAAGATGGCACATGTTCAACTATCCAATTAATATTTTCCAAACAACAATCAAACAACACCATAATCATTGTCAGTCACAGGTGTACATTCTTCAAGAGTCTTATCATCATTAATTTAAACAATGAACATAGTCATCCCTCGAATCCATAATCCATACTCTTGTATTCTTTAACTATTTTATGAATTTGAACAACTTCAACTTTGATTCAATTCTGTCTGGACATTGAAATGATTTTGACAACCATGACTTCAATTTTAGAACCCAATAAGCACAATTCAGAACTGCTTGTTAAATTCAATCAACAATGTCTTTTATCTATTTTGTATTTTTAGACATGTTAACAATACAAAGACATAGTAATCTCTTTTTTAATCCTTCAAAATATGTTCAAATCAGGCTATCAACTCAATAGACTTTGAAAGTTATGTAAAAAAGTGCAAACAAATCTTTTAAGTCTAAGAGTAGACTATGAATTGTTCATGAATCATTATACACCAATTCTTCTTATAAAACATCATTCCTATAACATAACTAATGCTAAGTATTTCAACAACATCAACCTTCATGACTAATGAACAAATCTTCCATATAACCAAAATCCCAAACAATAGAAACCATGTGAGTCGATAAACAAAATTCATACATTGAATACTTTTTTAATCATAATCAAAATGCATGATAATTATGGGATTTATATGCTATTAAGATTTTCAACCCTGTAGCCTCCTTTTCATAAACAAATACCAAGTAACTCAGTCGAACTATACACAACATCCCTCATAACCCATAATGTTTTTTGACATCCAGGTAGACTAATTGTAATCATTGCCCAATCAAAATGAGACCCATTAATATTGAGCAAGCACCCAACATAAAACTTCAATAGAAAGTAATAGTGAGCACTTAAACAATGACTACAGACAACCTGACACCATGGCAGGCATTTTGGTGACACACTACGGGCAATTTGACCCCATGGCGGGAATTTTCATGTTAATGCCAACATTGCCAACCTTTATTGCAGGCATTTTCAACCAACTATGGGCATTTACAAACTAATTGTGGGATTCTTTAAAGCTCAATGCAAACATTTTGGTGATTGACCACGTGCATACTAAGTTAGGATTGCGAGCATTTTTCCATGCAACTTGTGAGCATGTAAAGAGTATTTAATATTCAAACCTTCAATCCTAGTTCAGGATTTGAAGTCGAAGCCAAATATATCATAATAATCACGACGGATTTTCAATGTAATTCTTCAAGTTATTTGACAATCATGCCATGACTTCTGATATGAAAACGAAACTTGAAACCTTCTTTCTCATTCAAGTTAATGCACATGGAAGAACTGTAATGTTCTAAACATTAAATTCGAGGTTCTAGGTTTTGCATCATAAAAAATTTCAAACAATGATGTTGTGGATGACATGAGATGTTTTTCCTCCATCTTTGGAGCTTGTAAGCCACATAAACCCAGTTTAAACAACGTAAGAAGTACATTATTATTCCAAATAAGAAGGTTTGAAATGAACAAAAGGCATAGTCGAAATAATGTATTTACACAACTGGCCCTTCGAAAGGTTGCCCGAGTTTTTTTATAGTGTGAAAAAAAAGGGATGACAAAGCCCTTTCTTTGTATGAGGTTTGCATAAGCTTTAAAATTCAAGATTTGGTTAACTAACTGGTATATGCATTCGTGTTTGAAACCCAAGAGATATAAAAGGGTAAAGAGCTTTTAATGTTGATGAGGGATGGTTTTAAATAATTTCTTCAAAGAATGGACAAGATTTTCATTTACTGACTGTAAACATTCCACAAGTTAGTTCTTTTGAGAAGAACGATGACATATAGACCCAAAATAGTCAATATTTGACTTTTACTTCACAAATCACTCAGGATGAAAATGCATGTTCTACAGGGTGGTCATTATAAATGAAGGGTGTTTAAAATTGGTATACAGAATTGTAAATTCATTTCCAACCAAATAACCCAACCAACGACGCTCTAGAATTTCAAACAATGATTGCAACCAACATTTCAATCTTTATACCAACATCCAACCACCATTTCAATTATGAGAACATCATCCTATCTGAAGCAAACCCTTTGTTTCGAGCATATTTTCATTTAAGGAGACATGGAAAGGGGGTGATGCAAACAAGATTCCAATCAAGCATAGCCACAATAAATTATATTGCAAATTCATCATTTGATACAGAATTGAACTACTTGTTAGCATACCTTTCAATGCCTCCAAAATTTTCTTTGAATGAGCAATGGAATAGTTTGCAAACCTCCGAGTGCAATTTATAGGTTATGGTAAAACAAAGCTCGAATAAACATTGAAGCAAACCACAAACCCCATGAAAATCGAGAATTTCCAGCATTTAAACTTCACGTACTCAACATTGAATGCTACATCATGTGCTATGCCAACCCTAGGCCACGTTCTTTGCACTTTCCAAAATACAACACATGTCAACCAATAAATAGGATCAGAATACGCTGAAGTAGCATGCCATATCAACCATTTTCACATTACAAAAACAACCTTTTTAAATGTTGATCAAGACTGTTAGTCTCATCAATGGAGAAAATCTTATCATATCCTTTGATCCGGGTGCCAAATTATCACTTTCCATAATGCAATCAAAACATCAATGCATGCATTTATACATTGTATGATGTATGTCACCACCTTTCCAATGTTAAGATCAAACCTTTAATGCAAACAATCATTGCTCATGACACTATAGCATTTACCAGATAATTGTATAGCTTAGCATAGGTCACAATGGGTAAAACACAAATGTTTTATGTATAATATAGAACCACCATCTCTAGGGTTTGACATCCAAAACCAACCATCACTACAACAATTTACCCCTTTAGCGGTGGCTTTGGCTTGAGGCGGTCTTTCCAAACTGCTCCCAAATTTTTTTAGGGTTTTAGGGGCGGTTTATAACCCCCCCAAAAAAAGTCATGAGAACTGGACTTTTGGGGGTAGTTTTTTAAGAACTGCCCCCAAAAGTACAATTCTCATTACTTTTTTTTTTTTTTGGGGGGGGGGTTAACACAACCCCCCCTAAATCTATTTTTGAGGGCGGTTTTTAGAACTCCCCCCCCAAAAAGTAATGAGAATTTGACTTTTAGGGGCGGTTTTTAGACAACTACATCCAAAAGTCTAATTCTCATTTTTTTTCTTTTTTTTGGAGGGGGGTTTCTAAAAAATGCCCTCAAAAATTCATTTAGGGGTTTTTATAAACCCCCCTAATTTTTTTATGAGAATTGGACTTTTGGGCACAATTGTGTAAATACTGGCCCCAAAAATCCTATTCTAATGACTTTTTCTATGGGGGGTTTAAAAAGACCACCCCTAAACGTATTTTTAAAGGTAGTTTTTAGAAACCCCCCAAAGAAAATTCATGAGAATTGCACTTTAGGGGGCAGTGTTTTGACAACCCCCCCGCCAAAAAGTCACGAGAATTTTACTTTTGGAGGTGATTTTTTAACAACCGCCTCTAAAAGTTCAATTCTAATGATGATGACACTGCCAACACCAATGATGGTGGTGATAATGATGATGATGGTGATGATGACGATGATGACAAAAACCACTTTCAGTTTCCTAAAATTATGGGTTATTTGCCCCCAATAAATATGCCAAGATGGCAGTTTTTATAGGGTGTTATGTAAAAAACAAATTGTAAATTTGAAAAAATGGCCTCAGGAAAATCCACGCCATAGTCCGTACATAGGTCAATAATAAAAAGTAAAAGCACATGCCTCAATATAGTTACATTCTTCACAAAAACCTCCTTCAGATTACCAAAATGATGGGTCATTTGCCTACAAGGATAAAAAACTTGCCATCTTGGTAGATTCATTGTAGGAAAATTTCCCATTATTTTAGGAATTTGAAAGAGTTTTTTGTGAACAATATATCTAGCTTCATGCATGTGGTTTTACTTTCACTGATTGACCAATGCATAGACTTTGGTGTGCATTTTAGTAAGCTCATTTTTGCAAATTTACACTTTATTTTGTATTGAATCTTGTTTGAAAACTTACCATCTTGGCATATTCATTGTGGGAAATAACCCAAAATTTTAGGAATCCGAGTGAGGTTTTTGTGAAAAATGTTACTAGATTCAGCCCTATGCTTTTACTTTTAGTCATTTATTGATGCACAGACTGTGGCGTGCATTTTACTGAGCTCGTTTTTGCGAATTATACTTTGTTTTTGTTGAGCATTGTTTCAAAAACTGCCATCTTGGCAGGTTCATTGTGGGCAAATGACCCATCATTTTAGGAATCTGAAAGAGGTTTTTGTGAACAATCTAACTATATTGAGGCCTATGGTTTTAATTCCAACGAATGACCAATGTACATATTGTGGCATGCATTTTAGTAAGCCCATTATTGCAAATTTACACTTTGTTTTCTATTTAATGTTGTTTGAAAACTTGCCATCTTTCCAGATTCATTGTGGCAAAATGATCCATCATTTTAGACATCTGAAAGAGGTTTTTGTGAACAATGTTTTTTTTGACAGTAACGGTTAAAGTTTTTGGAATTAAAGGACAACAAACCAGCTACTGGGTGTTGTAATACAGTACACTTTGACTTCTCTATTACAAAAAAACGCAGAAGATCTAGCTATATGACAGAAAAATGAAAAGAAAGAGGATAGTTGCCGCTTTAAGAGGCTGGATAGGCATGACAGAGGAGTTGAAGGAGAGTCTAGAGAGGCAAATGGCTTAATCTCTTCGTTATTCATCGACACAGAGGGGTCTTTGGGCCAGTTGTCAGTGAGATTTCCTATTCTGACATCAAGGTTGCATAACCGATATCCAACATCTCCATGAGTGACAGTGATATCCTTAAGCTTAGCATTCTTGGAGTCGGTTAACTCCTCGCGAATATTGTGAAGATCTACCTGCAACTTGGGGGCCAATTTTGGACGAAACTGGCACTCTTTTTTCCTAAGAATCCGACACTCTTTACTGAGATCGTGAGCTCTGAGGAGGTGAGATCTTCCTCCGAAGAAATAGAAAAGGGCGCCTGGAAGATCACGTGACTCAAGCCAAACCTGCCGCTGGGGCCTAATGATAGCTGGCCTTGACCATCGCAGGTTCTTCGGATGAATGATGACTGTTGTCAGGGAATCCATCAGAGGCTTAGAGACAATGAAGGGATTATTGTAATACCAACCCAACTTTGGCTCCTTGACCGAGCGGCCTAGGATTCCATTCCCCTTATGGAATATAGCATATCGCTTCAATATCATTTATTGACAGAGAACTCCTGCTCAAGGGCATGCCCTTATTAGCTTCAGAATCAACCATGGAGTTTAGCCGACGTAGAATGTGGTAGAACCTAATCTTGTGGAATTTTGAAAGGAGGAGAAAGATATTCTTGAAAATTGCAGCTAGAGCGGCCTGATAGGGCTTCCTTTTTTTGTTCAAGGCTTGGATTATCAAGCGAGAATCGCCAAAGACCACCAGAGAATGAATATTTTTGCTAATAGCTAGCCTGAGTCCCTGCCAGAACGCGAGTGCCTCCGCTCTGCTGTTGGTGTCCTGACCGAGTCCCCAAGCAAAACCTAGTTCAATCTTGCCACTAGGGCACAGAATGACTCCTCCACCGCTTGCAAATCCAGGGTTTCCTTTTGAAGCTCCGTCAAAGTGCAGACTGTGCTCTTCAAGAGACGAATGCCATTTTATAAACTCCTGCTCTTCCAACCTAATTTCCCAGCTAGCAGTCATGGATTGAGCCGGTTTCACCCTGAGATTGTGATTTGGAATGAAGCCTTTTAACCAACACTCCTCTTCTAAATCGAGAGGATTGGTATTTCTGAGCGTGGCTTTGGAATCCAAGGCTTCTCCAAGGAGAGCTTTGGCTTTAATTGCGACCCTAGAGGCATTATAGATTTCTTCCCTGAAGATCCTATTGTTTCTTTCGAGCCAAATTTTCCATAAAGTGAATTTGGGAAGCCACATCCAGCAGGTTTTAAGGAGTTCTTTCTTCTTGAGGCAGAATGGTGAGATTGTGGCCCAGGTGTTTAGCAGATCTTGAGCAGTTTCGGGCATGGAGAACTTATCCGGACCAAGATTTATGACTTTGCTCCACACATCTTTTGCAAAATGGAAAGATAACAACAAGTGATCGAAATTTTCCTCTTCTGTCACGCACAGAGGGAATCTGGAGGGGCCTTCCCAACCTTTCCTCCTAAGATTTTCACTGGTCAAAATGCTAAGCTAGTGTCCAGATGAAGATGTCAATTTTTGGAATCGAGGTGAAGGACCAGATTAGTTTCCATTGAGTAGGGTTAGGAGGAGCATACTGGACAATTTTGATTAATTTATAACCTTCTGCTGCTATGTACTTACCAGAGGTCTCGCCCCACCCTCTTCTATCTTTTACGAATGCATTCAATGGGGTTTTCCCTTGGAGGGAATCTAGCAAATTCCTGGCTTCTTCTTTGAGTCTTTCGGGATAGATTCCCAAGTTCCACTGCTTCCAGCTCCTTTCCTCATCGTCCTCCCAGCTGGAAATGTCCCAGAGGGTGAAGTGATTGTTGTTTTGAAGCCAGTCTTTAATGTTTGATAATTATTCCTTATGACCAAGGGGAGGCTCAATGAGGATTGAATCATCCCAGATTTGAATGCTCCTTCCATTGCCCGGGATCCACGTTAACTTAGCTTTGAAGTGCTCAAGGGCTCTGAGGCATATCTTAAAGATCGGAGAACCTCTCGAAGATGTAGGGGTCTGGTTCAGACATCTTAATCGGTGCCCTTGGAAGTATTTTTTCCATAGAACTCGTTTGCTCCAGGTGGATTTGCCAGAGACAAGATTCCAGAGAAGCTTTGAGCCCATTTCAAGATTATGAGTTGCCACATCCCGAATTTGGAGTCCTCCTTCAAGGATAGGCTTTTTAATTTTCTCCCAACTTATTAGATGGAGCTTTATCTTGTTGTACCTTCCTCTTTCCCAAGGAAATCTTCTAAGAATGGCATTAATTTTGTTAGAGATAGTTTTTGGGGCAAGTAGGATGGAGTTCTGATAAATGGGGATGCTGGTTAGGACCGAATTCAGCAGGATCACCTTCCCTACGATGTTTAACCAGGTTGCTCCCCAAGCATGGATTCGTGTTTTCAACTTATCCAGGAGGGGAATCCAGTGGGCCACTTTGGGGGTTGACTTGAAGATAGGAATCCCTAGATACTTGAAAGAGTCCCAGGACATGGCTCCTTCCATATCCAAGGTTCTGACGATTTCCAGCATGTCCCGAGGGGGACAGTTCCAACCATAAATTTTGCTTTTTTGAAAGTTTATCTTGCTACCCGAGACCTCTTTGTAACAATCCATCTCATGCTTAAAGTGCCTTGCTATGGTAATACTTGCTCCGACAAGAAGCAGAGTGTCATCCGCAAATTGTGCATGATTGATTTCTTTGACATTAGAGATTAATTTGAGGCCTGACAGAGAACGAATTTGCTAAAAGGGATCCAGTTGAAAGCTGAGAACAAATGCTTGAATGGCATAAAGAAGTGGAGACAATGGACAGCCTTGCCGTAAGCCTCTTAAGGCCTAGAAGTAATTCGTGGAGCGCCCATTTACCATCGGGGCAATCCAGGGAGCGGCTATACAGGCTTTCACCCAGCTTATCCATTACAAGGAAAAGGAACTCATGTCTAACTTTGTCAAAGGCATTAGCAAGATCTAACTTAATCACCATACCTTTTTCTTTTCGTTGGCAGCTTGAGTGAATGGATTCTTGAACCAGCACTATATTATCAAGGATTTGGTGTCCTTTGATGAAGCCACCTTGATTCTCTGGGATGATGCCTGGCAGAATTTTCTTAAGTCTGTTGGCTATGATTTTTGTGACCAGCTTGTAGCCTGTGTTGCAAAGGGAGATAGGTCTGAACTGACTGAAGTTATTTGCTCCTTTTTCTTTGGGAATCAAGGCCAGGAAGGCCGAGTTGGTGCTTCCCCCAATCTTGGTGCACCTCTGGGATTTCCTGACCATTCTAAGCAAATCCTCCTTTATGGTAGACCAACAAACTTTATAGAACCGGGCCATGAACCCATCCGACCCTGGGGCTTTATCTGGATTCATGAGTTCCAGGGATTTTTGAAGCTCTTTCATGTTGATCGTGGCAGTAAGTTTCAGATTGTCCCCCTCTTGGAAAAGCTTTGGAATGAGTGAGATCGGATAGGAGCTAGCATCAATGTGGTTCTCCACAGGAGCAGTGTACAAATATTTGAAGAAGGAGTGGGCAACGATCTTAATTCCATCAAAATCCTTTATCAGATGTCCCTAGAGTTGAATTTCAGTGACCGCTTTAAAATGTTTGCGGGCTTCGGCTTGTTTGTGGAAATAGCTTGTATTCTTATCTCCAGCCTTAAGCCAGAGACTTCTGGACTTCTGCCTCCAGTATTCTTCCTCTTCTCTGCAAGCTTTATGAAGGTTTTTTTGGAGATTCGCTTCTATGTTCAAGGGTTCCTGGGTCACTAACTCATCCTCCATAACCAATTGATGAATCTCGAGAGCCTCCTGAGCATATTTTCTTTTGGAGGTAGAGGATTTCAGTGATCTGGCCCAAGTTTTCAACATTCTTTTGAGGCCTCTTAGCTTTTCCTCCTAGACATAAAAGGGGGATCCTTGAACTTGTTTGTTCCAGGCAGTTGCGACCACCTCTTGGAAGCCTTCTTGCTGGATCCACAAGGGGTTGAACCAAAAGGGAATGGGGCCAAGGTTCTTTTCAGGAGATAAATCCAAGAGGATGGGCTTATGATCGGAGACATAATTAGGAAGAATTTTTGAAGAGGCAAATAGGCCGAGGGTTAGGAACGAGGTTTGGACAAGGAATCTGTCCAGACGGGCTGCAATATGCCCAGGGCCCATCCTTTTATTCGTCCAAGTGTACTTTCCAGAGGCGGGTTTGATATCTTCTAGATCCTAGTCCAGAATGATATCCTCAACCCATTCTCTTGCAGGGTCTCTGACCGGGGAGCCTCCTTTTTTCTCTTCTATGGCAAGGGTGATATTTAGATCTCCTGCAATGATGACATTCTCGGGGTCGTGCATGCTAAGGAAGGACTTTAAGGAGTCCCAACAGATTCTTTTTTCAGAGGGCAGAACTGGAACATAAAGGTTAAACAAGCTTACTTGGTGACTCAAGTCTTTGTGGAGTAGCTTGGTAAAAATCCAATGCATGCAGCTTTCCTCAGCCATAAGATCGAATTTGGAGTTATCCCAGAAGGTAGCTATTCCTCCGGATGTGCCTCTAGCACTGACTGCTTTTCCTTGTCCTTTTTTCCAAAAGGATTTGCTTGCATGGAGGAGATCTGAGTCCTCCAGTTTCGTCTCCTGGATGAGAAGTAGATCAGGCACATACATTCTTACTATGTCTTTAAGAGCTTCTTCCTTTAACTTGCTGCCTAAACCTCTGCAATTCCAGGAGACGTATAACATTACTTACTTGCTTGGGAGGAGAAGGATCCCTTGGAACCTGGGCTTGTTTCCTTGTAGTTCTGGTATTTATCATTCCTTTGATGCTTTTCTGGGAACCTTGAAGCACATCAAGGTATGTTTGTTCATCCCTCTTTTTTTTTTTTGATTTTTGCCCCCTAGCAGACTTGATTGGGGTGGCTAAGGAGCTACTTGTTTCTGTTTCTCCCCCATCCGTGTCCCCTTTAGAGTCCTAACCAAGGCTGATATGTTCCTCTTCTTATTTCTCTTTTGGTGTGTCCTCTAGGGTTACCTGGTCTGCGACTTTTCTTTCTTTTTCTGGTTCCTTTGAAGCATGTTCTTGAGCCTCCACGACCTCAGGGATTTTGGTAGAGGTCGATCCCTCCTTTGGGGTTTCTTTGATTTTTGGACTGCTTTGGGGTTTCTCCATCAGGGTTGCACTTTTCTTTTCATTTGGCTTCATGGATGCTTTACCTTTTTTGACATTTTGCCAACCTTCACCTTCCTCTTTGTCCGTAGGTTGAGCCTTTGGACAGTTCCTTTGGAAATGGTCATGCTCGTGACAGTTTCGGCATTTAAATGGGAGGTGCTCATAGTCCAATTTTTGGTAGTGGTGCCATGCACCGACCGTGAGCTTCACTGCTTCTAGGAGGCCTGATTCCAGGTCCACCTCTACACAGATCCTTGCACATGTGTACTGAGCTTTGTTTTCGGCTTTATTGATGAAACGACCAAGCCCGTTTCCTATCTTCTGGAGGGAGTTGAAATTCCAACAGTGAACTGGAAGATTGGGGAGCCGGACCTAGACTGGAACCTCTTTGGGGATGTCGACTGTGGGGTCAAAATCGGGCGTCCACCTGTTGAGATACAACCCTTGCGTTCCCATGAAGTACAGTCCGCTTCTAAAGATTAGATCACGGTCTTCCTTAATGATAAATTCGAAGATGAAGAAACCTCTGGCAATAGCGTAGCAGGTCACACTATTCTTGAGCTGGGGTCTCCAATTTCGTTGGATCCAGTCGTTGATATATCTAGTTGAAGGCCAGAGCCCCATGAATTTCCCGACCAAACCTCTTTCAGCCAATGCCAGGGCGATTTTGATAGGTTGTTCCTCAGGGAGAGCAATTTCAGGGATTGAATCTAGTTTTTTAATAAATTTCAGGATTGAAGGTGCCGCCGGTTTCATTCTAGGTGGATCTATCAGCCAATGAAAGGCTTCCTCAGCAGAAATCGAAGGGGGGGGAGAGGGCTCCCCGCCCCCTGGCACACTCATGGCGGCTGGGCCGAGATACTCTTGCGCAGAGCCCTAGCAGAACGCTAAGCTCGTATCAGCATCAAGCTTGCTGAACCATCGTCCGGTTTTTGTGAACAATGTTACTATCTTAAGCAGTTTTTAAATAAATTTCGGGATTGAAGGTGCCACCGGTTTCATTCCAGGTGGATCTATCAGCCGACGAAAGGCTTCCTCAACAGAAATCGAAGGGGGGGGAGAGGGATCCCCGCCCCCTGGCACACTCATGGCAGCTGGGCCGAGATACTCTTGCGCAGAGCCCTAGCAGAACGCTAAGCTCGTATCAGCATCAAGCTTGTTGAACCATCGTCCGATTTTTGTGAACAATGTTACTATCTTAAGCCTTATTCTTTTACTTCCAGTGATTTATCAATGCACAGCCTGTGGCGTGCATTTTACTAAGCCCATTTTTGCAAATTTACACTTTGCTTTTATTGACTGTTGTTTCAAAAACTACCATCTTTGCAAATTCATTGCGGGAAAATGACCCATCATTGTAGGAATCTGAAAGAGGTTTTTGTGAACAATGTAACTACTTCAAGCCTATGGTTTTAATTTTAATGACTGACCAATGTACAGACTATGGCGTGCATTTTACTAAGCCCATTTTTTTTTTACACTTTTTTTTTACTGTTACTTGAAAACTTACCATCTTAGCAGATTTATTGTAGGAAAATGACCCATCATTTTAGGAATCTAAAAGAGTTTTATGTGAACAATGTATCTAGCTTCATCAATGTGGTTTTACTTTCAATTATTGACTAATCTCCAGACTATGGCGTGCATTTTACTAAGCCCATTTTTGCAAATTTACACTTTTTTTTATTGACTATTGTTTGGAAACTTGCCATCTTGGTAGATTCATTGTGGGAAAATTTCTCATAATTTTAGGAATCTGAAAGAGTTTTTTGTGAAAAATGTATCTAGCTTCATCCCTATGTTTTTACTTTCAATCATTGACCAATGCACAGACTGTAGCGTGCATTTTACTAAGCACATTTTTTGCAAATTTACACTTTGTTTTTATTGACTGTTGTTTCAAGAACTGCCATCCTTGCAGATTCATTATGGGAAAATGACCCATCATTTTAGGAATCTGAAAGAGGTTTTTGTGAACAATGTAACTAGCTTCAGGCCTATGGTTTTAGTTTCAATGATTGACCAATGTACATATTATGTTGTGCATTTTAGTAAGCCCATTTTTGCATATTTACACGTTGTTTTTTACTGAATGTTATTTGAAAACTTGCCATCTTAGTAGATTTAGTGAGAAAATGACCCATCATTTCAGGAATCTGAAAGCGTTTTTTTGTGAACAATGTAAATAAATTACAACTTCAGTCTTGTGGTTTTACTTTCAATGATTGACCAATCTACAAACCACGACGTGCTTTTTAGTAAGCCCATTTTTGCAAATTTACACTTTGTTTTTTACTGTCTGTTTTTGAAAACTTGCCATCTTGACAATTCCATTGTGGGAAAATGACCCATCATTTTAGGAATTTGAAAGAGGTTTTTGTGAACAATGTATCTAGATTCATCCTTGTGGTTTTACTTTCAATTATTGACCAATATACAAACTGTGGAATGCATTTTACTGAGCCCATTTTTGCAAATTTACACTTTCTTTTTACTTACTGTTGTTTGAAAACTTGCAATCTGGGTAGATTTATCATGGAAAAATTACCCATCATTTTAGGAATCTGAAAGAGGTTTTTGTGAACAATGTATCTAGCTCTAGCCCCATGGTTTTACTTTCAATTATTGACCAATGTATAGACCGTGCAGTGCATTTTACTAAGCCCATTTTTGCAAATTTACACTTTGTTTTTATTAACTGTTGTTTGAAAAGTGCCATCTTGGCAGATTCATTGAGGGCAAATGACCCATCATTTTAGGAACCTGAAAGAGTTTTTTGTGAACAATGTATCTAGATTCAGCCCTATGGTTTTACTTTCAATTATTGACCAATCTACAGACTTTGGCGTGCATTTTATTGAGCCCATTTTTGCAAATTTACACTTTGTTTTTACTGACCGTTGTTTGAAAACTTGCCATATTGGTAGATTCATTGTGGAAAAATGACCCATCATTTTAGGAATCTAAAAGAGATTTTTGTGAACAATTTATCTAACTTCAACCTTGTGGTTTTAATTTCAATCATTGACCAATATACAGACTGTGGCGTGCATTTTACTAATCCCATATTTGCAAATTTACACTTTGTTTTTATTGATTGTTGTTTCAAAAAATGCCAACTTGGAAGATTCATTGCGGGAAAATGACCCATCATTTTAGGAATTGGCCAAGATGACAAATTTTCAAATAATTTATGCTAAGAGTCAAGCTATGAACTGCTTAGTAAAATGCATGCCATGGTCTGCACATTTGTCAATTATTCAAAACAAAACCACCAATCATCATCATTTGCTCGCAATGAATCTGCCAAGAACAACTATTTCCCTTTTGTGTGCACGGGTTTTACAGACCTTCATAGGCACATGAGGGCCCCTTAAAAAGAATACCCTACTTGCCTTACATTTATACACCGATAAATAAATTTTTTAGGTATGATGTTTTATAATTTGTCAATGCCATCATTGACCAATGACTACGATCAAATGCCTTGGTAAGTAGAAGACCTAGTTTGTATTCTAAACCCCAGTTTGTATTCTTAAAACTAGAAATGCTAGCTTGTATTCTAAACCCTAAATTGTAGCTCCCAATGCTATAATTGACCAATGACTAATATCAAGTGCAATATATTTCCCAAGTTGAACCCTTAGTGCATAAATTGCATTGCCTTTCATTAACCAAAACCCTAGCTGTTGGAATCATCGAATAAGACAAGTTCTAGGCCATGGACCATGTGGGAGAGGTACCCCTTACATTATTCTGATATCATGAATCCAATGGTTCACTGATCCAAGCTCATATCATCATTATGTTAGGATAATTAATACTCCATACTTGTCCTACTTAGAATTATTTACCTTTTCCTAGTAGTTGATGATGTTATTTGCCCCCTATTGGTGTGCATATGTCATCTAGGATCCATTAGCCACATAATGCACCCTACATGTATGCTTTACAGAGTCAGTTCCCTACATTTTAGGAGCTAAATCTGTGTTCTAGTTCAGTCCACCCGAGTTCCTAAACTCTAGTGGGGGTTTGGGCTCATATCACCACTGATTGTGATCTAATGCACCCTTTTCTGATTGATTTGCATGACAAAATCACAATTGCGCCCTCTTGGGTTAGTTATCTGAAAGTAGCTTAAGTTAACTGATTTTTGGTTGAGTTGAGTTGGGTTTGGGACTTCTGGAGCACTCTAGTGGTGACAATTCCTATGCTAGAATGACATGGATTCAAATTCTCTCCATTGTAACGTATACGTTGACTATACTGATTAATGGATCATAACACATATTTCTGTTTCTATCTGAGTTCCAATGCATGATTAATTTTACTGCTCATTTCACTGTAATTCATATTTTCTGCTCATTCTTTTCACTGTGAGGTATTCTCAACTCTATGATATGCCGTGTTCTAGAATTTCACATGGTATCATAGCTCATAGAGTGTACGTTGAGCAACTTCTTTCAGCAGTGCACCAGAAGCCTTTGGATTTCCGCAGCAAATCCTGGTGCCATTGTATTGAATTCAATGGAGAAATCCTTTGAGGTCTAGGCAGGTGTGAAGGATCTGGATAAAAGTTCCTATTGTCCTAAAGTAATGCTCAATAGAATTTTATCTCCAAAATTGAGATTTTTTTGCAGGATTTTGAAGGTCTTTTAGTGCAGCAGTAGCAACAGTTTCAGTTTGTATTTGCTCTAGCAATTTCACATGGAGAATTCAAATGTTCCTTTGTCTCCAAGGATCCTGACACCCTTCAATTATGTTCATAGGAGGGATGATATGTAGATGGTGTTGCGAAACAAAAGTGTGTACATGGTCACAACCTCAGGCAGCTATTTAGAAGGCTAAGTAACTGAACATATTAGATGAAGCGTTTGGTTTCATGTGTATTCATATTTCCACAGATTTTCTCTTCCACATTGATGGATTGAAGACTCCAAGAGAGGTTTGGTTGAAGCTTGACACTCTCTTCGGCAAGCAAGATGAGATGAGAGGCCATATTATGGAGAATGAATTAATTTCTCTTCAACCCAATAGTTTCAAAACCATACATCAATTCTTTTCTAAATTCAAATCCTTGGTTATGCAGTGCAAACAATGTGGCATTGAGAAGAAGGATGATTAGCTGGTGCTATCCATCCTAAGCAAGCTTGGTCCGGAATTTTCAATATTTATTTTGACCTTTCATTATGGGAGATTGTCAATCCCCAACTGGAAAATGCCTTCCTTAGATGCATTGATTGAAGCTCTCATCCAAGAATAAGACAAAATGATTCAGATGGGCTCCTTGAAGGCCTCCAAAAATCAAGCTCTTATGGCTGGAGAGTCAAAAAGTGCGAATGCTAAAGGGAAGTAGAAAGGGAAAGAAAAGAATCAAGTTGAATCCAAACCATATGAGAAGCCTAATCCATCATAAGGAGCCTCCATCTCCAAGAAGGATAAGCAAAAGGGGTTTGAGAAGAACAAGTGTTCCTATTGCAAGAAAGGAAACCATCCAAAGAGATCTTGCAGAAGGAGAATTTAGATAGAATGGCCAAACTTCTTGAAAAACACAACATTGCCCTCCTAGAAGGTGCAAGGGAGACTGATTCTAGAAGTGAGACAGATGATCATGAGAGATGCCATGCAATGAAGGCTAGATTCTCACAATCACAATCCTTCCTCATAGATTCTGGAGCCTCCAACCACATGGTTGCCTCCAAAGAATCATTTTCTTATGTAGATCTCAATGATGGTCCTAGTATTCACATGGGATATGATTCTCATATCTTTGCTGAAGGTAAAGGAAAAATACAACTGTATCATGGAAAGTTCAGTAATGTTCCGTATGTGCCTTCTTTGACAACAAAATTGTTATCTGTTTATCAGATGACACACACAAGTTCAACGGAGAAAGTTATTTTTGGACCTGACATATTTGAGATTGCAGAGATCTCATCTAGGAAGCTAATAGAAAAATGTGTTGCAAACCATGCCTCAAAGGCATATGAATTATCTCACTTTTTTCCATACTCTCTTCCTACTCCATTTGCATCTGATGAAGATTAGAATGATGTCTCTTCTAATAATCTAGTTTCAGATTCTGAAGATGAGGACCAAGATCTTGATGTTGAGTATGAAGTTCAAGAAGATCCAGATTGAACACCTACTCCCAATCCATGGAGAAGGCCAATATGGGCTCACAAAGTCCTTGAAGCTTTTGGGAACATAGTTGGGGATCCATCTGACCATAGAAGAACTAAATCTCATTATCAAGATGCAAACCTTGAACTATGTCATATAGATCCACTTCTGTCAGAGAGGTGCTACATGATGGTGGGGTCTGATCCATAATCCTCCAAAGAGACTTGCCATGATGGATATAAAACCAAGTTCAAAGCTTGGTTGGTTGACAAAGGGTACTCAAAGGTTCATGGTTTGGACTATAATCAGTCATTCGCCCCAGTAGCAAGAATGGATTCTGAAAGACTTGTTTTGGAAAATGTAGCTTCGAAACAGTGGGAGGTACATCAGAGGAGCATATCCACATCCAACACCTGCATTACTCTCCTACACAGGAGCAAATTTCCTATGTTTTTACAAAGCCTTTCACTCAGAAGATATTTTCCTTCTTTGGTTGGTGTGAAAGTTACTTGAGTTCCCTATTGTTGATTTTTGAGGGGGGGTATTTTTCCCATGAGGTTTTCCCCATTTCCTTAGTTTCATGAACAATTATTTTTTATTGTTTATTTGATTGTATGGGTGACCTTTGGTCTCATTAACCAGGGCCCATGATGTCCAAGTTTGGATTAAGGCGGGGTGTTAGGATAATTAATACTCCATCCTTGTCCTACTTAGCATTAGTTACCTTTTCCTAGTAGTTGATGATGGTATTCCCCCCCAGTGGTGTGCATATGTCATCTAGGACCCATTAGCCACCTAATGCACCCTACATACATGATTTTAGGCCCACCAGAGTTAGTTCTGTACATTTTAGGAGCTAACTATGTGTTCTAGTTCAGTCCACCCGAGTTCCTGAACTCTAGTGGGGGTTTGAGATCCAATCACCACTGATTGTAAACTAATGTGCCCTTTTCTAATTGATTTGCATGAAAAAATCACAATTGCACCCTCCTTGGTTATTTAACTGATAGTAGCTTCATTTAATTGAGTTTTGGTTGAGTTGAGTTGAGTTTGAGACTTGCGAAGCACTCTAGTGGTGACAATTCCTATGCTAGACTGACATGGATTCGAATTCTCCTAGGATAATCAAATTCTCTCCATTGTAGCATATCTGTTGACTATATTGATTAATGGATCATAACACATATTTATGTTTCTATCTGAGTTCCAATGCATGATTAATTTTACTGCTCATTTCACTGCAATTTTCATTGTAATTCATCTTTTCTGCTCATTCTTTTCACTGTGAGGTATTCTCAGCTCTATGATTTGCTGTGTTCTAGAATTTCACACATTCTATGGCCATTCATAAGTCGCAACCTAAATCCTTCTAGGGACACATGGTGAATCTAAGCTCGGGGGATATAATTCGAATCGGGCAGCAGAACTGAGTTCTATCAGCTTCTAAAAGTGTGTTTTGGTAGGGACCACGTGGGAACACTACCCATAAGCTCTCTGTCGAAGTATTTCCTAAGTTGACCCCTTAGTGCAGAAATTTCATTACCTCTTATTAAAAAACCCTAGCTTCTAGAATCATCGAATAAGACAACTTCTAGGCCATGGACCCACAAGGGAGAGGCACCCATGACACTATTCCAATGTCATGAATCCAAAGGAGTCAATGGTTCTCCAATCTGAGTGAAGGTCATCATTCTATGGCAAGTTGCAAGTCGTGGCTTAAAGCCTTCAGGGACACATTGTGAATTCAAGCCTGGGGCATTGAATTTGAACTGGGCAGTAGAACTGAGTTTTGTCAGTTCCTGTAGGTGTTTTTGGGCAGGGCCCACATGGGCATGCCACCCAAAAGGTCTTGGTCGAGGTATTTCCCAAGTTGACCCCTTACTGCAAAAATTGCATTGCCTCTCACTGACCTAAACCCTAGCTTTTGGAATCATAAAAAAAATAAGTTTTGGGCCATGGACACATGGGGGAGAGGAACCCCTAGCACTATTTCGATGTTATGAATCCAACAGAGTCAATGGTTTGACGATTTGAGTCACTATCACCATTCTATGGCCAGTTGTAAGTTCCAACCTTAATCCTTGTAAGGACACCTGATGAATCTGAGCCTAGGGCATAGAATTCAAACCGAGGAGAAGAACTGAATTCTGTCAGCTCATGCATGTGTCTTTGGGTAGGGCCCATGTGGGTGTGCATGCATGTGTCTTTGGGTAGGGCCCATGTGGGTGTGCATTTTACTATGCAGTTCATAACTTGACTTTGAGCATAAGTTGTTTGAAAAATTGCCATCTTGGTAGATTCATTGCGGGCAAATGACCCATCATTTTAGGAATCTGAAAGAGATTTTTTTGAACAATGTATCTAGCATAAGACCTGTGGCGTTGTTTTCAATTATTTACCAATGTGCAGGCTATGGCATGCATTTTACTAAGCAGTTCATAGCTTCACTATGAGCATAAGTTGTTTGAAAAACTGTCATCTTGGCAGATTCATTGTGGGAAAATCACCCATCATTTTAGGAATCTGAGAGAGGTTTTTCTGAATAATGTATCTAGCTTCAGACCCATGGTTTTGTTTTCAATTATTGACCAATGTAAACACTGTGATGTGCATTTTACTAAGCATTTCATAGCTTCAATTTGAGCATAAGCTGTTTGAAAAACTTCCATCTTGGCAGATTCATTCCGGGCAAATCACCCATCATTTTAGGAATCTAAAAAAGGTTTTTGTGAAATAATCTTACAATGCAATAATCATTTCAATACCTATATATTTTTTAACCTATGAACTACTAATTAATTGATGAAAACCTAAAATAAAACATCGAGTAACAAAATTGAAGCTATTCTATAACACCATAGAGAAACCAGTTCATTCCTTTTAATATTTTATATTCATATATAAAGGGCGATGGTTCATTAGATATTTTTATAGAGACAAATGTCAACCATGAAATATTAGTGTCTATATGTCCAACTTTACATATAGTTATTGGAAAAAATTAAAATACAGGAATCGTCCAACAATGAAATATTGGCACCAAGGAAGTTTAGCCATGGTAAGGCTGCAAGGGAAACAATAAAATATATATGCGTGTGAGAAATATATGGTGATGATTATGAGGTTGCACACAAAAAAGATGGTTATTATAACTTAAGCAATGGTTAAGTATGTTAGGGGTTTTTCATATTGGTTTAGAGTAAGTTAGGGGTTATGTTCTCAAGGGATGTGTGAATAGGGGTAGGGGCTATGGGGTTACTGGGTTAGATGGTATGCAATTAGGGATTTTGAGGGTATAATGGGATTATGGGAATTTGGTTAGTGAGTATGGGGTTAATGATATGGATTTGGTTACAATGTGTATATGTACAAGTCTATGTAAACATCATAGGAAATCTTTGTCTTCCAAGCAGGTTATGG
This sequence comes from Larix kaempferi, assembly GCA_027924585.1. Taxonomy (NCBI): domain Eukaryota; kingdom Viridiplantae; phylum Streptophyta; class Pinopsida; order Pinales; family Pinaceae; genus Larix; species Larix kaempferi. The sequence continues at coordinate 6,141,320 of BSBM01001219.1, read as the reverse complement.
TTGTTGTTTAGAGATGTTTAACTCTAGGAATGGTTCATTGTAGAAATTCAAGGTATAATTCCACACAAAATTCCACTAGGGATCATGTTGCATGACTTATACCCTAGACTACCACATAAGTCATACATAAGGAATGTTTAGCATATGGGTGAGATATGGTCAACATATTGAGGGATAGAATGACAAGGATGGACACCGAGGACCATTTAATTGTATATGGATAAAGTGAGGATCTAATTCAATAAAATGTTTCTCTTGAGCTCATGGTATATGTGTAGGTACTCAAAACATGATGCATGCCATCCATAGGAAACATTTATCCCATGAGAAGGATAAGTGTCAATTTTAAGATATAGAAAATTGGGATGGTTCTAGATGATCAATCCATGGTTCCATGAGAAAATTGAAGTTAATGGACCATAATTTTTTTTAGGGTCCCACAATCCATTTATGTGTCCTTAATTCACCATAAAGGGCCTTATAGGGGGATTTTTGTCATGTGAGTTTAATATAGTGGTCACTCTATGATTTATCACACTAAGGATCCTAGATGATTGGAATGCAACATTGTATGCAAAATGGTGAAATAATCTTACAATGCAATAAACATTTCTAATAATATTTCCATAATATTTTTTTTTTTTTATTGTTGTATCATTTATGTTACATGTGGTTACATTTATGTTACAATTTTTTTCAGAGGAAAAAGAAATAAGAAAGTATCAATCACATTAACTGCATAAAAAATATGCATTGTTGAGAAATTACTTATATTATATTAAACCTTTGATAGTATTTACATCTTACAACATATATACAGAATGCTATTCTAGAACTCTAAGCCGCTTGAGAGATTTTTCCAAGCACTCCTCTTGAGAAGAATAAATTTGGGTACAGTCTCTCTTGACTTTTATAGAAGCCCCTATTTATTCAGAAGCTGCATCAGGAACTTGTATTTTTTCTTCCAACACTTTGACTTTCATTACATAATTTTGCAAATTGCTTTGCAATTTACTTTTGTCATATCCAATCTTCTTCAACGTCTCCACATTATTCTTATACTTGTTCGAGTTTTCATTTTCCTTTTGAAGAACATTCTTTGTATATTGTAGGCCAGATTGAACTTCACCTAATTTGATCCTGAGATTCTGTACGTACTGCTCAAACTTTTCTTCCCTCTATTCATTTGGAGTATACAAAAGTGATACTGGCTGAAGAATGGATTTCTATTGTAAAGATGCAATTTGGAATTTCAAATTTTCAATTTCAATATTACATCCCAAATGTCATGCTTCTCTATTCTCCAATAGTTTTTTCCTGAGCTCTGTGATACTTTCCTTATCAGCTAGTTTCCGCTTCATTGATTCATAGAGAGAGGATGAGGAAAAAATATTTCCTCCAACATACATCGCTGCTAGGAATTCCCGCAAGCTCTTCTCCCGTTTGAGTAATGACTCCTCATACTCAACTAAGGATCGTTGTTATGAAATCCTTTTGTTCTGTTTTTGTATATCCACATCTTTACTCTCATCTTCACCAACTCCAATGTTCATTTGTTCTTCCTCCTTATTTACCTTATCCTTTCCTTTTTTTTTCTTGGAAGATTCTTTTCCTTTTATGAGTCTTTGAGTGCTACGAACATAAAATAAGATAATAATTAAATAATTAATAATTAGGTTAACTAAAGTTAGGTTATGAAATGAGGCGTCTCCTCAACATCAAATTCCGAGCCATATTTAAGGCAGGGCCATCATTGTAACATATCATCTTTTATCCTATCAATCAAATATATTATTCTTATCTATTATTCAATATGAGAGTCGGATTCGACTATTAACTTAGTGAACGGATACGTTCACTGCATTTGGTATCAGAGCCAGGCTTGTAGCCACCAATTTAGGACCTTGTCCAAAACCAGGCCCGTGGCCCAAAGAAGTAAAAAAGAAAAAAAGAGAAAGAAAGAAAAAGGAAAAAGTAAAAGAAAATAAAAAGAAGAAAAGAAAGACAAGTAAAAAAGAAGAAAATAGAATATAGAAATAAATAAAAAAGAAGTGAGAAGGAAAAAAAAGAAGTAAAAGTAAAAGTAAGAAGTGAAACCGCACATGGTTTTAAGGTGCACGTGGTTTTGTGAGAAGTGGGTTTGGTTTTATTCCCTAAGAACAAACCAAAAGTGAGATTTGAACTTGGGTGGGGAAGGTAACAATCATTCTTCCCAACCACCTAATCTACACACAATCCACAAAGAAATTATTCTAAAGCAAAAGGTTAACCAACGTGGAGATTAATTAATATTAGTCCATAATTGTAAAATATTACAATTGTTTGGGAAATATATAATATTAAAATAATATTATTATTACATTTAAATAATAATAATTATTATAAGGGCAAAGCAATTATTGTTAAAAAAAAATAAAAATTTGAAGATCGGTTATCACCAAAGAAATCAAAGAAGATCATCCCACCGTTGAAGAACTCAGAAACCATGGAAGCCGATTTGCGAGAAAAATTAGAAGCCATGTTAAAACGTTATCGAAAAGACAATGAAGAATTGTGCAACATAAATAACAGTTCAAAAATAAGAATTGAATTACAAGAAAGGTACAATGAAATAAAAATATCTGACCAGGAAAGGCGTATAGAAAAATTGTATGCGCAAATTGATGAATTAAAAGCTGAAAATAAATTCAATCAGAGGTTAGGAAATCAAGATATAAAGAAGGAAATAAATAATTACGAAGCAAAAATAATACGCTTGAACAAAATTGTTAGCGACAAAGATGAAGAACTAATGCAGTTACAACATAAATTAGAAAGTCAAGAATCAGAGGTTGGTCAGTGTCGGCAACAAATAAAAGTTCTTCAACAACAAAATGACGACTCTAAAAAGACACATAAGTCAGAGATCGCGAAGAGTAATAAAGCATTATCTAACAATGCTGAAGAAATTTTTAGACTAAGAAATCATAACAAGATACTAGTCACGAAAATTAAGAAGTTGAAAAATAGCTGAAAGATAGAACAATTTATGGACGACATTGAAGGGAAACTTCTAGACAAGCAGGAAGAAAATAGTTGTATCAGAAGTCATAATGAAGATCTTAAGGAACAACGTAAGACATCTGAAGATGACAGAAAATCGCAAGTCGAATTGATCAAGAAGTTTCAAAATGATAACAGGCAGTTAGAAAACAAGTTGGAAAAGATACAGAATGAAACCTTAAAACCTGAAGAGACGAAAATAAAACTCCCAGCTCAGATCAATGCTCAAAAGACAACACTCATAAAAGAAAATGACATTGTGAAAATTCCCTATCGACACCCCAACCATAAAAACCGATATTCTGAAAAGTGGGAAATGTCGAAAGACGATGGTACTAATGTGATCAAAGCTCTTAATGACAGATCAGTGGGGAATCCCAATAGTCAGCAACAAATCAATTTGGGCTGGATTGACCCATCCACATATCGGAAGTTATGCTCTACACTTAGCAGTTCATATCGACATGTATTGTCAGCCATGACATCACAAAGAACAATGCGCCAAAATTATAAGGCTTTGAGGACAAAGCCTTTCTAAGAGAGTGGCAATGCTACGAACATAAAATAAGACAATAATTAAATAATTAATAATTAGGTTAACTAAAGTTAGGTTATGAAATGAGGCGTCTCCTCAACATCAAATTCAGAGCCATATTTAAGGCAGGGCCATCATTGTAACATATCATCTTTTATCCTATCAATCAAATATATTATTCTCATCTATTATTCAATATGAGAGTCGGATTCGACTATTAACTTAGTGAACAGATACGTTCACTGCATTGAGTGTCGACCATTGCAGTAATTCTGTCATAATATATATATATATATATATATATATATATATATATATATATATATATATATATATATATCAACAATGCATCTTTCTCATCAATGCAAGCCTTCAACTTTGCGAGGTTATCTTCATATTTTGCAATGGCCTCTTTATGTTTAATGCACTTTTTGTTTAATTTCTCTTTGAACAAACATTCTTCTTTTCCTTTTTTAGAATTCAATGTTGCACAAATCCTGTCAATTTTTGTACCTTTCAACTCCTTAATTTTCTTATCAATTGTCTTCTTCATTGTTGCCATTTTTTTTCATATTGTGCAATGTCATCTCTATATTTAAAGTATTATTATTTTCATTTATGTTCAAACCGCACCTTTAAAAAAGCAATAAGTTTGTCTTTCTCTTTTAGTTGACCCTGAAGTTCTTCTTCTTGACTAGCAATAGTATTTAGTGGCGACATGTAAAAAACCTATGGTCTGTTTTTCAACTCAATTTTAAGTCTCTCTATTTTTTCCTCATAATTATTCTTTTCAACCTAATACTGTTCAAGGAGTGTGTCCAAATCATTCTTCACATAAGCTATAAGGATGTCTACTTGAAAAGACAATCCTTAAATAATTATGTCCTTGCTCTCAATGGCTGCTCTTGCTTTTTTTCCAATTTCCATGCTTGATTTCTATAACCGTGCAACATGCTACAGGAGATCCATTATCTGATTATCCTTAACCTTTAACATTTATGAGTTTTGCATACAAGAATCGTCCTCCTTGGTAGCTTGTTTTTTAAAATTCACCATTTTGTCAAATAGAGAAAAAACAAATCTACCATCAAAAAAATATGTTGGAGAAATGGTTAAATAGTTATGCAAGTCCTGAAATGTGCAAGTCTCACCAATCAGAAGAAGCTTTCAGTTTTTGAAGCGCGCACAAGTTCCAAGAAGGGTGTAGTGGTTGAAGTAATTATATGCAAAAATTACACAGCTGATGACACATAAAGTATGCAAGACCCACAAGTGATGGTACTGCAAGGGTCAAAGTCCCACTAAGTTGAATATAAAGCATGCACAAGTTCCGCAAGACAATAATACATCAAGTGATGGTACAAAAAGGGTGAAAGTTCCACCAAGTCAAGGACCATGTAGGCGCAAAACCCACAAAGAAAGGACACATCAACAGTGCAAAACATGCAAAGTGGCAAAAGCACAATCCATGAAGCAAGAAAGAAGGAATGCCACAACCAACTTGTGGACATACAATTGATGCAGGACATGTATAAATAGGGAATCAAGTTTGAGATTTGAAGTAAGCTTTATGGAAAGCATGAAGAGCTTGTAATTGGAAGATATAGATTTATATTCGAGGCATCAACGACTTGTGGAACCAGAACAACAATGATCTTGCAGAGAGCTGAGTGCGCACAAGCAGAGGAGTTATATAACCGATGGTGCACAAAATGATGTTGTAGATTTGTGACAATTGCACTAAGATAGAAAAGGTAGAATGCAAATGATGCACATGTGTGTGAGGACCTAATGACCATATTGTAGATATCACGTAGATAGTCACATATGTTCTAAGGTGGATCTGTGTAGAGACATACATGAAGTATATCATAACATGCATGAAGTGAAGAAGTTTGACCGATGTATTAGGATTGAGTTGAAGTGTGCTAAATAAACAAGTCCATCAGATGCGCAGAGACCGAGTAGCAGCAGAATCCCGTATGCGCGACGTGATGAGGCAAGTGCGTTAAATTGAAAGGATGAATATATGATGCATAGGATGTCACAGATTGTCTGAAAGACTCTGGCACTTAAACAGAATGAGCACATCTTAGCAAGTGTGCATTTCCATCTAATACTGGTGCGTAACATTAGAATTGAAAGTCACCAGTTAATGCACAATTTCAGTTGAGAGTGCAATTGCGCAGTATCATAATGATGCAATAAATCAGTGGCGCAAACTGCAATAGATGAATAAGCGCACAATATCAAGTGCAACATCAGTTAAAGTCAATTGTTGAATGGAATGAGAAGTCAAGTGATGTATGCAGGGAAGTGACAGTAATACGACTACATATAGAAGGTGCACATAGCGTAACGAACATCAGAAGATCAGAAGTGTGCGCGTGTTGGAATTTCAGCAAGGCAATATCTTACTGTGTATATTTGGGCGACAGGACGAGGCAAGGAACAGGGGGTCGTAGCCTCCTTCCAGTTGGTGCTGGAGAACACAGGGAGTTGGTGCTTCATTTAGGTCGATGCCTGTAAAACCAGGGGGTTGGTGCCTCCTTCCAGGTGGTGCTGGTAAATACAGGAAGTCGGTGCTTCCTCGAATGTAATATTTTCATCACAAAGAGCATTATGTTTTTCTCCCGTTTGGGTTTACACGTCAAAATTATGTGTGTTCTGTGTTCTTTTTCTTGGTGCATATGTGGATGAATGTTTTATTTATGTTGGATTCATAATTGAAGATTAAGATTAAGTTCATACTAATCTGTTAAAGAATTTAACAATTGTTCATAACTGCACTGATACTAATTCACCCCCCCTCTCAATATTAAATCGATTCAAACAATTGGTATCGGAGCGAGTTTCTTCAGTAACATATTAACATTTGAAAGATAGATCATTGTGCAGATATAGACAAGCAGGAAGGTCTTTCTACCAACAGAGCACCAAGGTTTGATGGCACCAACTACACCTTCTAGAAGTTTAGGATGGAAGTATATCTACAATCACTAGGAGCATATGTTTGGCAGTCCATTGTTGATGGTTACAATGTCCCAACAATTGTGCCAGTTGATCCAGATGAGAGGAGAATATATGAATGCAACGCAAGAGCCAGAAACACACTACTATGTGGTTTGACAGATACAAAATTCGTTAAGGTTATGCACTGCGCCTCAGCCAAGGAATTTTGGGACAAACTCAGAGGTGTCTATGAAGGTGACAAAAAGGTAAAGAAGGAAAAGGTGAAAAACTATTCTTGTTTGTTTGAATCCTTGAAAATGAAAAATGAAGAGAACATCACCTCTTACTTCTTAAGAGTTGATGAGATAGTTAATTCTATCAAGAGTCTTTGGGTCACTCTGGAAGAATAATCTGTAGTACATAAAATACTGAGAACTCTTCCCTCAAGATTTGATGTGAAGGTGTCTGTATTGGAAGACAGAGAAAATATTGAAGATACGAAAAAAGGACGAGCTTCGGGGGATTTTAACAACATAGGGGATGCGAACTAAGAAAGAGATTCCCATAAAAAGGAAGCTACTTTTAAAGCCACTGGAAAGGATAAGCATGATCATGACAAAGACTCTTGCAATGAATCAAATGATCAGGAGTAAAACTTTGTAAGGAAGTTGAAAAGAGGACAAGGTAAGTACAAAAACAATTTGCCTTTCAAATGTGGAGGAATATGCCATTTCGCTTCTAAGTGTCCTTATAGGAAGATGGAGACAATGAAAATGATGAATAACTTAGTTCTCATAAACGAATAACCGCGGGCAGTCAACGCATACTTGAAAAATAAAAGGAGGATTCCAAAATAGAAGAACAATCTGTATATTGAGGAAGACAACAATGTATTTGAAGGAAGTTACTGCAATGAAGAGCCAAAAGAGGTACTTTTGATGGCCTTTGTGGAAGAAGAAAGTAGATATGAAAAGAAGAAGAAAAGTTTGAAGAATACTCCAGTTGCGCAAAGCAAACCGGGTACACTTGACAAATACTTCTTTAGTGGGTCCTTCAGAACACCTACAAATCCAGTTACACCTCCAAAATCCAGTTGCAGAAGTGAAGACTAATAATGAATATGAAGAAGAAGAAACTGCAAAAGTTGACTGGGAAAGTGAATTGATTAGCGCTCTGAATGAATTAAAGAAGTCAAGAAAGAAGAATAGATTCTTGCAAGAGAAGCTGTCGAAGTATGAAGAATAAGACAAGCTATTTCAGGAGACTCTTGATACAAAGGTTTGTGAAAAGGTGATCAACCATGAGAAACAATTGATTTACGCATAGGACAAGGTCGAAGTGCTTGAAGAAGAGAAACTTGCACTAAAAGCTACTCTGGAAGAATTAACACTGGATATTAAGATGCTGACCTATCAACTTGAGTCGAAGGAATGAGAAATATCTTTCTTAGAAGATAAGCTGGTTGAGATGAAGGGAAAGAAACAAGTCCAAGTTCCCATCATAAATTGCGCATATCCAGAAAGCAACAAGACTAGTTGTGAAGATGAAATGAAGAACAAGTTCAAAGACATCACATCAATCCTGAACAAAATCCTGAATGATCAGAGATCACCTGAAGACAAATAAGGTCTTGGTTATGAAAAGGTATCAAAGAAGGTTTGCAAAGGTGAACATTGCCCAAATCATGTTAATTCATTCAAGTATGATAGTTCCTTCAACAACTACAATTGTTTTCAATACACTAACCAAAACAAGATCAATAGGATGAAGTGCAAAAGATGATATCGCTTAGGTCATGTTGCAAAATATTGTCAAACTGTGAGATGCTATGCATGTGATGGTTTTGGACATAAGGCTATGTACTGTCAAAGAGTAGTAAACTGTCCCGATGAAAAAAAATTGTGCAAAAGCAATCGCATTGAAAGGAATCATAGTGCAAATATTCATGCGCAGAATCAAGATAAAATTGCGCACATGAAAACTTGGGTAAGGAAGTCTCCTAAAAAATGCACAAAAGAAGCAATCAATTCGGGTGCATCTAAAGCATCAAGCAATTTCCACTCCTCTTAATGATCTCAAGAAGATAAGGTTAGATCCTTGAATTCAACATGATGCATATTAGGAATTCAAGGAGTATGTTAGTAAGGGTTTTGGTTAGAAGGTGTCTCTCGCAGTGTTTATCAAAGTCACAAAATGTTATGTGTTGAGTTAGAATTGTTGCAGAAAAATATTTTCAGAAACATGCGTGCATTCAGTTTGTTACTAAATTATTATTATTGCATAAAAGGCTATTGCATGTGATAGAGTGAAGAATAGTTAGTTGTTGAGTTAAGTATTATGGCACAAAAGAGGAAAACTATTGCATACAACTGAATGAAGAAAAAGTACAAACATTGCTGAAAGATAGACATGAGTCTGCGCAAAAGATGTGACTTCTTTTACATTCAAAATCAATGTTTTTACAAAATGCATGAGTCTTTTTAAAATTAAATATTAGAAGAGACTCCATGCCGATTCCAAGAAGGCGAGTACAAGAAAACTATTGAAGACAACAAAATTGAGAATTGTAGAAGAATCTAAAGCCATAATTCGAGGTCCAGATCTGTGCCTGGCTGGTTTGCGATTTGAAGCTCCAAGTCCACTGGAACCATAGTAGTACACTCCAAGGATGGGTGAAAAGGAAGAAGCTGCAGAGTTTCAAACGATGGCGGTTCAGAATGTCGAGACCTAAGTGAAGACAGTTCATCCAAAATTATCTGTTGTTGTCGCTCTAGGTTCTCGACCCGATGACTCAGGTTAGTCAATTGTTCAGCATGCCCATAATTCACCCACAAATGAGCATATTGGTGTTGGAACTATGTGCCTTCCATTTTGCGTTTCCAGTATCCCATATCAACTCTCAGGGGTGTAAATTCAGACTGTTGTGACTGGATAGCAAGGCACACATTCTCAAGAGAATTATTCATCCTCTGGTAAAAGGAAGCCATTGGCAATAAATGTGAGAAATTAGGAAGCATTCCGACACAGAAGGGAAGGAGTGCAAAAGGTGATGAACTAGGCATCTTTCGTAGAGATTTTATAGAATCAAATGGATGTTTTTCACATGCGTGGATTTAAGTTGAAGAGACTCTGCATTCAAGACTATGTGATTCAAAGAAGGCGGTGGAGTTTCCAAACCTTAATGATGGAATTAATGATCTTGAAAATTAGTAAAAAAAGCATAAATCTAATTCATTGCTTTGTGCAAAGAATTATGTTTCCCTAAAAGGTTTGAGTACGAATGCGACACGTCATTGTTGCCACATGAACTGAGTGTCATATCCATTTTAATGCTGAGCTGGCTGATAGATGAGGAACGCGACAAATGTTTGGTTGTCATGGAAATGGATGCAACAATAGTAAATGCGACAAGGCCTAGATATAATGCATTAAATGCGATAACTGAAACAATCAAGTGCAAAAAGGAAGTCAATGGAAAAGACAATGCAAAACGAGTAAAAGATTGATTTCAATACTGCGCAGATGGAATGAAAGGATGATTGCATGAATCATTGTGAAAAGAATGATGAAGTGTTGTGACAGGAATAGGAGGTCAAGATACATAAGTAATATAACACCTATATAGGGAAATTAATCAAAGATAATAATGAAATCAATATACATATTGCAGGACATTAGTGTAGAAAATTCAGCAAATGAAGTGAATCATGAAGACAGGGGGAATTATCCCTATAAGCAGATAGGTGAAGGTCAGCCGAAAGAAAAATAAATAGAAAATCAATGAATTGTGCAAGTAATGGCACCTCTTTTCCATTGATTTCAAAGGGGGAGAAGAAGGATGAAGCTGAGAAGTAATACAACTGTGGAGAAGAAGCATGAAGTCAAGAAGTAATGCAGCTGAGAAGAAACAATATAAGCAAGAACATGCATCAACAAAGGAAGAACGTGAAGAAAATACAAGAAGATGATGAGAAAGAGTGCATGAAGATAATTAGGGAGAAATAACACGAGGTTGATCATAAATCCAAGTCACTACAGGAGCATGCAACAACACAAGAGAATGATCATAAAACATGTGACCTGCGTAGAAGTAACATAAAGCAGAATAAGCACTAGCAACATAATGCACAGATGTCAAAGGTTCAAACCGACAAAGAATTTAGAGGGAGTATGTACACATGGGGATTACTGTGACAAGCACAAATGAAGCATACAAGTTCAAGAAGATGATTATGCATAACTTCATAAGGTGTTGACATCAATGCCAAATGGGGATATTGTTGAACTTTGGTCGTCATTGATTTCAACTAATGGAAAAGAGGATGTCAGCTGATTCGGTTTGAGTCATTCATGTCAACTGATGTCAAGTGGATCTAATATTCCCACGCCAGCTTGAATAAATATAGAAAATACAAATTAAAGAAGTATATGCTCAAGCAAGATGGTGAAGTATATGGATGCCAGTCTAAAGAAGTATATCTAGAAGTTGCATCCAGTTTGAAGAAGTGCATCCAGTTTAAATAAGTATATAAGGAAGGTAAATGATGTATATCCATGCATATTTGGTTGGAAAAAGTACATAAGGAGTGCAAGTGGTACATGCGTAGACATTAGTCCATCCGGTCATAGTCCTTCAAGGTACAAACTAAAGTGTTGGTTGGACAAAGGTTTGAAGAGTGCACAAGAGTGTAAAAGAATACATGGGATAGATTGAAGAATGCGCAAGAAAGTCAAAAGAATATTCTAGAGTGCGTAAACAAGTCTAGCGGAGTGAGAAAGCAACATGGAACAAGAAATGGTTGAATAGTTATGTAAGTCCTGAAAGCATGCAAGTCTCACCAATCAGAAGAAGCTTTCAGTTTTTGAACCATGCACAAGTTGCAAGAAGGGTGTAGCGGTTGAAGTTAGTATATGCACAAATTCAATAGTCGATGACACAATAAGTACGCAAGACCCACAAGTGGTGGTACTGCAAGGGTCAAAGTCCGACTAAGTCGAAGATCAAGTATGCACAAGTTCCACAAGACAATAGTACATCAAGTGCGCAAGATACACAAGTGATGGTACAACAAGGGTGAAAGTTACACCAAGTCAAGGACCATGTATGTGAAAAAACAACAAAGAGAGGACACATTAGTGGCGCAGAACATGCCAAGTGGCAGAAGTAGAATCCATGAATCAAGAAAGAAGGAATACCACAACAAACTTGTGGACATACAATCCAGGCATGGCATGTATAAATAGGGAAGCAAGTTGGAGATTGGAAACAAGCTTGATAGCAAGGATGAAGATCTTGTAAGTGGAAGATACAGATTTATAATTGGGGCATCAAGGGCTCGTGGAACCAGAACAACAATGATCAAGCAGAGAGCCGAGTGCGCACAAGCATAGGATATATATAATTGATGGTGAACAGAATGATGCTGTAGATCTGTGACAATTGCACTAAGATATAAAAGGTAGAATGAAAACGATGCGCAAGTGTGTGGGGACCTAATGACCATATTGTAGATAGAACATAGACAATCACAAATGTTCTAAGGTGGATCCACGTAGATACAAACATGAAGTATATCAGAACATGCGTGAAGTGAAGAAGTTTGACCGATGTATTAGGATTGAGTGGAAGTGTGCTAAGTAAAGAAGTCCATTAGATGCGTAGAGATCGAGTAGCAACCGAATCAAGTATGCGTGAAGTGATGAGGATGATCTGATCCAAGTGCATTAAACCGAAAGGATGAATCATATGATGCACATCATGTCACAAATTGTCTGAAAGATTGTGGCACATAAACAGAACAGACACATCTTAGTAAGTGAACAATTTCATATGATACTGGTGTGCGACATCAAAACATCAAGTCATTAGTTAATGCACAGTATCAGTTGAGAGTGCAGTTGCGTAGTGGCAGAATGACACAGTAAATCAGTGGTGCAAACTGCAACAGATGAAGTAGCACACAATATCAAGTGTGACATCAGTTAAAGTGAAGTGTTAAGTGGAATGAGAAGTCAAGTTATGTATGCAGGGAAGTGGCAACAATACAACTGCATACAGAAGTTGCACACAACAGAACAAACATCAGAAGATCATAAGTGTGTGCGTGTTGGAGATTTAGCAAGGCAATATCTTATTGTGTATATATGGGCGACAGGATGGGGCAAGGAACAGGGGGTCGTAGCCTCCTTCTAGTTGGTGTTGGAGAACACATGGAGTTGGTGCTTCCTTCAGGTTGGTGCCTCTAAAACTAGGGGGTCAGTGCATCCTTCCAGTGGGTGCTAGTAAACATAGGAAGTCGGTGCTTCCTTGAATGTAATCTTTTCATCACAAAAGAGCATTCCGTGGTTTTCTTCTGTTTGGGTTTCCATATCAAAATTATGTGTGTTATGTGTTATTTGTCTTGGTGCATATGTTGATGAATGTTTTATTTATGTTGGATGCATAATTGAAGATTAAGATTAGGTTTAGACTAATATGTTAAAGAAGTAAAAAACTGATCATAATTGTACTGATATTGATTCACCCCCCCTCTTAGTATTAAATCGATTCCAACAAGACTAACATCGATCTTTCAACGAAATGACCTCAACGTACTGACAAAAACTTATAGCGTTGCGATGACAATGCTGTACTAGAAACAAATAACTGTAGCACTTAGCGACGAAGATGCATCGGTACAATCATGATAAGCCATAATGTTGTGATGACAATGCTGAACTAGAAACGAAAATTTGTAACATTAACGACGAAAAACCATCGATATATAGACAATATATGAAGAATTAAAAAAAAGATCCCAATAGAGATAGATTTCCTGTTAATAAGAGCTCAAGAGAGCTAGAGGACTCAAGGGAGCTAACTAAGTCTAATTTTTGCAAGACCTAGAATACATCTAATCCCAAAAAATATTTTTTAAATATGGTCTAGGTGTTGTGACCATTTCTTTGAATGATCCTTGAGGTCATCCAAATACGGTAAGATGATATTGATCATGTCATACCCTAATACATCTAGTCACTCTCAAACTCAATGCCCTTATATACTAAGCAAACAAGAATGATTCCTTAGCTGAATCTACCCAAGGGGATTATTGGGATTTGAACTTGAGTCTCTTTAGTGAGAACCGAGTATCCTAACCAAAATCACACTCCTTTTATTCATATGCATCAGATACAATGAGCATCTACAACATCACAACACAAGGATTTCAAGTGGATCTTTCTTTCACATGAATCTATACCATATAGACATAGCAACATCAACCCTATTTGTAGTCAAAATAGTAACAATAGTAATGACTATATCCCTCATAACCCTTTTTACTTAGCCTCAATGGGATCTTAAACAAAACTAGTTGTTGTCCTTGACATGTTAAGACAATTACAAAAGGGATAAGGATGACTGAGTTAATCCATTACCTAGGTTGATGTATTAATCACATTCCATTTCATTAATTGTTGGTAACAAAATTACTCCAAGTATTCTACATTGATCCCCATACACTTTCATTTCTCTCCTCTAGATGTTCATATTCCACAACCTATATCCAAAAGATGAAGGCCGAGACAACAATACTTAACCATAACCATTGGATCACCCTTGATTCAACCCTTCTACCCTATTTTCCATTCAAATGAAGTGGCCAACATGGGTACTATTTGGAAATCCAATTGGAATAAAGACTAGAACTACTCCAACTATTATGACCAATATTCATGGTACTCTAAGAAAGAAAATCAATCAAACAAACAATTGAGAAGAAATCAATAGTGAAAATTAGGATGCAACATATAAAGGAGAATATTTCAATTTTGTGAGCACACAAGTGAAGATTATCATTCCCAGCATTATTAAATGAAGTCAATATGATTTTCTCGAGCTTACAATATTGTGATATATAATAGGAGATTCATGAATTATGTTGCCTGAATTACTATGCCATACTGTAGAGTGGAATTCCTAGCCAATCCCTCATTAGTAGTTACTAAAAATTCCATAAAAATGGGGTGGGAAACTCTATACTACCTTGATATATGAATGTTTGAATCATATGATCCTCGAAAAGTATCCTACTATACTGCAACTATAAGACAAGGTAGATGCACCTTGTCATTCAAAACTAGAGAAGATCTAGCCACTGCCATTTTATAGAAGGGCATGAAAATTATGATATAAGAACACTAGGAAATATTGAACCTTGAATTCAACACTATAACAACTTCACCTGTAAGAAAATCATGATACCCTTTACCATTACATGATGAACATAGAACTCAACTAGATGATGGAAGTGAATTCTAAAGGATTGTGCATTGTGGTTGGAAACATTCCACATAGTTGCTATGGGTGACAAGACATAAAAATGGGAAAGGATGATAATAAATGACACATGTTGGACGTAAAACTCAACATCATTAGTAGACATGCACAAGACTAAAATCAATGTGCCAACCTTGTAAAGTAGTCTACTTAATAGCCCGATTCAAAATGATGAATTTTAGATACAATAGACTGAAACATTTGAAAGCTCTTGAGGGCACATGCATAGAGAAATTGGCACAAGACATACTCCTTTACATGGTGATTGAATTATGGCACTTCAATCCAAATAGTGGGTAACTAGAGATTTCTAATCATCCCATAATAACTTATACTAACACAAATCTCCACCTATAGTGATACCCATACATATTTATACTTAGTCAAACATATTAGACTCTAATTAGGCCACAATTAGGCTTACTAAAGGTTTAAAATCCATGCTAGCTTACAACTATGAACTTGAAAACAACAACAATTCTTGACCATGAATTTTCCCAACCTTCATCATGACTGGACTAACATTCAACCAGCTAGACATGCGATAATTTTCAAAGCATAAGATGTGATATTTCCTACCCCAACTACAAGCCCTTTGCGTAACTAGAGAAAACAATGAAAATATTGAAAACTATACTAAAAAAATGTTGTCATTATTGACATGTCAATTTTGATGCAACCCAACTAACTCAACTGACTAAGGTTACAAGATAGATCAAACTTAAAAAACAAAACCCCAAAACCTAAACCACCCCACTCATGATTTTATGTTGTTGCATTCATTGCAACCTTTTATTCTACCTCTATGGATGATAGTGAAAAAACTTATTGCTTCTTACCTTACCACACAATTGATCCTAACCCAAGGCTAAATGCATAACCATAAGTCAATTTGTAGTCATCAATATCACCAGCTCAATTGTAAATATTGGTTGGCATAATCTCAATTCCCAATTGAGATGTTCCCTTCACATAATGAACAATCCTATTGATTGCTTTCAAATTGATTTCCCTATGGTCTTGCATGAAGTTAGAAACCATACTAATAGTGAACAAACTATATAATTATTATGAATTAAATCAATCAAACGCCCAACAAGTTGCTTGTATAAAGTAACATCAACTTTTGGAGAATGACACTCCTTATTCATTTTAACACCTGGAAAAAATGGTGTTTGACAAGGTTTAGAATTAGCCATAATAAATCATTTTAACAATTCAAGTGCATATTTGGGTTGATAAATGAAGATACCATCATTGATGTATAACACTTGGATGTCTAAAATGAAATGGAAAAGACCTAGGTCGTTCATTTCAAATGTATCCTTCAACTTCTACTTCATATCAAAGACAGAACCCTTGAAGATGTTCTTGATTTTAATTTTTGACCTTGAAGTGCTATGAAATGAAACTTGTTACATAGAAAAATTTAGAAACATTGCAAAATTTATCATTTGATTGAGTTACTAAGGTCAATAAGCATGTAATGAAGTAGATAAAAAAAATAATAAGGTCAATAATTATGTACAATTTTGTATGATGTCTTGGTTTAGTGGTTAAGTGGTGGCAATTGTCTCTCATGTGCAAGCATATTGTTTGAAGTGGATTAATTTAGGTGCAATTCTTGAGAAATTTTGGTGGAATAGAGAGCCCTCATCTTTTGCATCTCAACTAAAGGTATCTTCCTTTAGAGTTGTAAGTCAACCACACTACATTGTAATAGTGTTTGATTGTGGAAGGACACAAGCATGTTTGTTTCATTATGATAGGAGGAAACATATTGTAATATAATTATATATACAATTTATATTCCTCGATCACTGAGGAAGAGTAGCATGAGGGTAGTGATAGTTAAGGGATTATAATGAATCAATTGAGAGGGACGAAGATATGTCTTCTATGAATAAATAAATAAATAAACTACCATACCCTCTTTTGGTGATCGTTTAATATGCATCCACCACGAGTTGCATTTCCATCGCCAAGACTTGCAAAAATAATCAAATATTAAAATCTTATATGACTAAATAATAATTAAGCAAATAAACAAGCATTTAAACATGTACAAGACTATATAAGACTAAAGTGGAATACCTTAATGAGATCCTCTTTGTTTCAAGAATAAGTTATTCTCTACTGAATAGGGCCAACCACGTGAAGGTGGAAGCTCATATGGCCCCTTCCCCCCTCACACCGCTCTTATTTCCCCATACCCAATCTATCTAGTGTGACATTGTACAATGTGATGAAAGATGTGTGATCGTGTAACCATACATCCATTAACATTGAGATATCTAGATAAACAATGAGGTGAACCTTAAGATCATTGATTAGACTACGTACTTTAATTTCTCTAAAATCCATTGCGCATGACAATAATTGAATGTACCATGTGCAAAATAAATGTTTTTTTGTACATACAAAACATATATATAATTAACATTCATGCATAAGAAGGAAAGTGGTGCATAACAAGAATTGTTCAAACAAAAACTTTATATTAATAAAGATAGTCATAAAAAATACGAGTCTTAAATTTATACAATCACTTATTTCTCCGTTTTGATCTTTTGTCGAACAAAAAACTCATGATCGGGGCATCATCGTTTACATCTGACAATGTATTTGTTGTGTCCTCTCCTTGTGTTGATTCGGTTTGCATGCTCTCACATATTGTATGTATGGTATGTTGATGATAATTTTTTGAAGGTCACTGCAAAGGGGCATCAACTGCAATAATGAAATTTATTATATATATATGCTTAGTTATTATTCGTATTTCATTATTCCCAATATCATTACAATGTTGTTAACCTGTTGGAATAGCTGAGACAACTGGACTGTTCATTGGTTGTGCCAATTGTTCCTCTTCTAGTTGAGCATCATCAGAAACATGCTCTTCCATTGAAAGAAGGAAATTTATAAGTGCACGTCACCAGTTAAATAGTTATAATCATAGTAAATTGTTCTATTTTATAGCATACATACCTGAATGGCTAGGTTGCTGGACACCATCATGAGGTAGCTACCCATTGTCATTTGGTACCTGTTCAGTACCTCTACCCTCACTGCTTTTGTTTTTCTCATGATTAAAACGAACAAACAAATTTATTTATTAGTGATATATAATCAACCATGAATAGATTTTGCAAGTATATTACAATGATGGCCTTATTGATGCTATTCACTTATGTGTGCATTGATGGGGAAAGTGGGGTCTAACCCAAGCTTTTTTGATATTCCACCACACGTTGAAAACCGTACTTGAAACCAAGCTTAAGGTCTTCTTTGGTGGCATCCGATTAGAATGTATTTCCCTGCAATTCATAACATCATGAAATTTGCTTGTAATAAATCATTTATTTGTTCGCTACAATTAAATAAATTTGGCTACAATTAATCAATTGACTCTTACAATTCATGCTTTTAGTTTTTGATATCCACCCTGGCCCAGTTTGCGCTGGCCGTGTTTTTCCAATCTCGCCTTTGTCGCTTTAAAGGCATTGGGGAGCCTATGAAAATTTTGAAAAATGTTAGATATTGCATTTTTTTAAAACTAAAAAAATCAACATATTTCACTGAAAATATCACATGTACTATACCTTGCTGAACCATGTGGAGTTTTTCCTTATTTTCTTAGCACCTTCTCCTTTACATCATCTATGAAGGCCTTCCACTCCTTCTCTAGAACCATCAGAGGATGCTCATACTTAAAGTTATTTTACAAATAAACCCTATACTGGTCCCTCACATATTTCAAATTCAAGCTAGCTGGTGAGGTGACACCTCTTTTGTTGAAGGTATTACCAAACAAGTTGACCATATGGTCAGTTAGATCATCTTTTAATTTTCTATTTTGGGCATTCCACCATGTTTGAATGGTGGGCCCAAAAATATCCAAGGCCTTGTCATGTAATTTCTTATAAAATACATTATTTCCTGAAAAAATGATTTGATCATTAATTTAAAATAATATGAGATATGTGGTTTTCAATTAGATGATAGAAAATAATTAATTAATTAATTAATACATGCAATATTTGGCATTTTGATTGGAACACAATCCTTATCCATAAAAAAGGTGACAGACAGTGTTCCTGTGCTGCTCACATGTGTTGTACTAGGATATCAATCGTCACAATCAACACTAGTCTCTTCTCCAACATATTGTGAAGTCTTAGCATATGAAGGGCCCTGCTCGATCGTGTCATGGTACACAAAAGCGGTTTCCTCATCAATCGATTCGAGGCCCACATCAGGGCCATAGTCAAATAGCCTCACTATTATGGTACTACATTGATGTTGTGGCATTGGAGCATTGCTGCTACCAACACCGGTCTGTACAGGCTGTCCTTGCATGTGTGTATCCAAAAACGCCTACAAAAAGAAAACTTAACTTGGTCAGATCATATAAAAAATAAAGAACTGAAAATATTAAATGAATATATGTCATAGCTGATAATATCATGTAACGATGCAAATTACCCCATTCTGCTGTATTTCTCCTTGCAGCTCTGCAATTCTTGCTCTGATCGCCCCTATCATGGGTCTCGTTTTAATCAGAGTAAGCAATTCTACATTTGACCTTTTCAAATCCTTCCTCACATTTTACATTGGGTTTGTCAAATACAAAATATCCTCAACCCACACATCATCCTCATTGGGTGTGCACTACAAACATTGATGAATAAAATTAATGAAATTAATTTTAACATTGAAAAATTCAAATTAAACAAATAAGATGTATATTACTAAAATATTTAGCTAATGTAATCATATTTAGTTATTATTACTCTAACATTTACCTGCTGCAACACTGTGGGTGACTTCCCATGGTCACTCTAATCGGATTTGGGTGCAGGTGACTTCCTACGATCACCCTGGCACAATATAAGAAGCAAGACATATTCAAATTGAATGGTATGAATTTAACTATGTCTAATAAATGTAATTAATGATGAGTAACGTTGGTGTTACTATTGCATTGACGTTTACTTGATGCAACACTCTGGGTGACTTCCCACTGTCACTCTGATCGTATCTGGATGCAGGTGACTTCCCACGGTCACCCTGCCACAATACAAGAAGCAAGACATAATCAAATTAAAAAGTAAGAATTTAACCATGTCTGATAAATGGAATTAATGATGAATAACATTAGTGTTACTATTACACTGATGTTTACCTGATGCAACACCGCAGGTGACTTCTCACTGTCACTATGATTGGATCTGCGTGCAGGTGACTTCCCACAGTCACCGTGCCACAATACAAGCAAGACATAATCAAATTGAAAAGTACAAATTCAACCATGTCTAATTAATGATGAATAACGTTAGTGTTACTGTTACACTGACGTTTACCTGAGTAGATGCTACATGTATCTTCCGAGGACCCCCCTGACACAATATATTAAGCATGATATCATCTTGAAATATTGAGCTCATAAGCATATAATGTTGGAACATTAAAAACCCACTTTAGACTTAGGATAAAATACATTAATCATTTTTTATTAATTTCCTAGGTGTTGACCAGGTAGTTGGCCTAATTTTGTCTTCATATGACACCACTTTCCATCCTGATTCACTAGGGAGAACTTGGATAGATTATTGATAAGATTTTCCTTGATTATGTCTGATTTTATTCTAATCCTAAAATAGTAGTGCGCTTTCCTGCTTTAGACAATTTTATTCCCGCTTTTATGCATTTAGTGGATAAGGATAAATCTTGTTGACTTAGGAAACAAGATCTTTTCGCCAACTCGCCCTCTTTCTCTTTATTCTCTCCAAAATCCATGATCACATTCCATTTTCATCACTCACTAGCTGCCATACCTTATTTAGCTAATTTGTGAGCCTCTTGCCAGATTTGGAAGGTGTTTTTGCTACCTTGGGGTTTTTAATGCTTTTAGTAAGCTTGATTTTTTGAGCTTTTCAAACTTTCCTCTAAGGCACTCAAATTATCTCTTGAGGATGTATTATATATTTCAAACATATTGATGAATAACATATAGTGAGTTTTTCTCAAGTTATCTTCTCTATTCTTCTTATCACATTCTCTGAAAATATTCCAAGTGAAATTGTCTTATTGAATCTAGATATAGGAAATCTAAATTCTCACATGGTATCAGAGCTAGCCCGATTCAAATCAATTTCCAAAGTGTTTTTTGCAGGTTATTTCCATCACCAGGAGCGCACCAGCATGGATTAAAATCAAGCTGTGATTCTTACTCTCTTAAACTACTTTGACTGGAAGGCCCACATGATCATCCAACTTCAAAGTAGGGACTTTATAGAGTCACTATGGGGCTTGAAACTGAGCCAGGTGCTATTGGACTAAAAGCTAAGTTGTTCAATAGGATTGATGAAGCTTATGGTTTGCTTTGCTTCTCTGTCTCTCTAGATATTCTATTCCATGTTGATACTCTGACCACTCCAAATCAAGTATGGACAAAGCTAAAGTATATTTTTGGAAATCAATATGAGCTTAGAGGTCATCTATTGGAAATTGAGTTGATCTCACTGAATCCAAGCAATTTAAATACAATGGAAGAATTCATCTCAAGATTCAAGAACCTAGTGCTTCAACTTAAGCAGTGCGGTGTTGAGAAGAAGGATGAGCAGCTAATCCTTTCTATTTTGTCAAAACTGAGTCTTGAGTACTTAGTATTTGTGTCTATATTTCATGCTGCAAAGCTCGCAGTTCCCAATTGGAAGATTCCAACCTTAGATGCATTCATAGAATCGCTCATTAAAGTGAAGGACAAGCTAGTTCAAATGGGGGATCTGAGTCCCTCCAAGGACCATGCAATTGCTGCTCATGGAGCAAATATTTCCAAGAATGTCAAATCCAAAGGAAAACAAAAGACGTTGTCAGATGAAGAGGAATCCAATTCAACTGATGAATATTCCAAAGCCAAGAAGATGAAGAACAAGAAAGGGATATCTAAGTGTTCTTATTACTACAAAGGTACCCATTCTAAGCAATCTTGTTTCAGGAAGAAATTGGACATCATGGGCCAGATGCTTGAAGAACATAATATTGATGTTCCTGATTTTGCAAGAAAAGAAGAAGGCAATCTTTCTGTTGAACAAGAACAATGTGTCTGAGATACTCTTAAAGGTAATAATCTGTGTTTTATGAGTGATCGAGCCAAAATATTTTCCATGTCTCTAGTTTTGATTCACATTTTGATATATCAGAATCAAAAACCTTCATCTCTTCCTTGGAAGATTCTCCAATTAGTTCACCAAAGTCTTCTCCCAAACCTAGTTATTTTTCACTAGTTTCTGATTTGTCTTTTGAAAGGTCCTTCCACCTCCATTCAAATATTTCATATTCTGATTTGGAATATGATATATAGAATGATATGTATGTCATGACACCTTCCACATAATTTTCTAAACCATTGGATTCACAAAAGACCCTACAACCCCCAAGATTTCCAGTTAAGAAACCACACAATTCCATGGTTTCCTACACTGTGTCACTTGTCTCTGTTGTTCTTATGTCTTTCATATATTTCATTGGTTAGACAACCATGTATTTGGACATCATTGGATTGTTGTTCCACATGTCTGGAATTGATCTTACTGTTAAATTTTCAGAATTTACTTCAATCTGAACTAGGATCTTAACTGAGAGAACAACATGTACAACATATCTACAGCATATCAATCATGGAGACAATAATGCAAGCACACAAGAGACACAAAGATTTACTTGGGGAAAACCATAAAGGTGAAAAACCCCAATAACTTCCTCAGAGATAGATAGAGCAATGATACAACCCAAACATGAGAGATAGACATATCCTAGCAGCAGATCCTCCTCCTCCATAAGTGCGCCACTCCTCCTTGAGTGCATGAGTGAGAAGTGAGTGTACAAATAGAGTGCCTCCCGCACTCTATTTATACTTGACTTGACTTTCCTTTTACATAAATCATGTAGGCTCGAACTTAACCACATAACATAATGCTGACTGGGCCGACCCCCAATAGGGTGGTCTAATAACCCTTTGACCCACATGGCCGACCCCCAATAGGGTGGTCTAATAACCCTTTGACCCACATGACTTATACAGGGCTGATCCCAACAAGGTGGTCTAATAACCCATCAAGTATAAGTTACGACATTTACAATATAAATGATGACACTTCCGTATAGAGGAATAATACCATCTCTATAGGAGTACATACAACATACATATATGAAATACATTCCGAAGTTACATATACATCAACACTCCCTCTTAACTAGGAAGGTATTTCTCAGCACAGGTCTTCTAACACAAGTCATCTTCTCTGGATCATCGTCACTGGATAATCATCATCGAGTCATCATCATCATCACTGCTGCTGCTATCTCAATCAATCTCTGAATCTACTCGTCATAGGAAGTTCTACAGAGCCAGTCCTTTTTCATACTGGATGTAGGTCCACCACCTACAGGTCTTATCATCACTGGCCATACTGTGGAATCCTTAGGACTTATTACGTGCGTCACAAAACCTGGTTGCAGCATCCCAGGCTATTACGAGCACACAGATCTACCTGTAGGATCTCCCAGGAGCACATTACATGTGACCCATCACAAAACCTGGATGAAGCATCCCAGGCTGTTACGAGCACACGAATCTACCTGTCGGATCTCCCAGGAGCACATTACATGTGATCTCACCACAAAACCTGGCTGAAGCATCCCAGGCTGTTACGAGCACACAGCTCTACCTGTCGGATCTCCCAGGAGCACATTACATGTGGTCCACCACAAAACCTGGCTGAAGCATCTGAGGCCTTTTTCATCTTGTCCAGATCTCCCAGGAGCAAATTACATGTGGTTATCGCAAAACCTGGCTGAAGCATCTGAGGCCTTTTTCATTCTGTCCAGATCTCCCAGGAGCAAATTACATGCCATAGGACAAAACCTCGAAAGAGCATCTGTCAGATATCCCAGGGCACTGAATTACATGCCATAGGCAAAACCTCGAAAGACTATCTGCATATCTCCCAGGGCACAAATTATATGTCCTCCCAAAGCAAAACCTCGAAAGAGCATTTTCCAGATGTCCCAGGGCACCGAATTACATGCCATAGGCAAAACCTCGAAAGACCATCTGCAAATCTCCTGGGGCACAAATTACATTCTTACCTGCACAACCTGATCCACGGCCACAAAGTATCATCTGATACTCATCATACATCATCCCGATGTACACATGATCATCCTGATCATCATCACTGCAACATCCTGCTGCATGTCATATGGAGAAGCTCGTCATCCACGATCATCCTGATCATACAATGCATCCATTTGATGCACACCAAGTATCTACCTGATATATATCATCACACATAGTGTATCCACCTGATACATAGATACATGATCCACACAATGTATCCATCAACATACATGATCTACCTGATCATACCTGATACATATCAATATACATGATCTCCCTGATCATACAATGTATCCACCTGATACATATACAGATACATGGTCCAAGCATCCAACATGATGCATATACAAAATACATACAAATGATCCAATCGATCATATCCAGCATCCAACATGATGCATACATACATATGAATGATCCAACTGATCATATGCAGCATCCAACATGATGCGTACATACATATAAATGATCCAACTAATCATATCCAACATCCAACATGATGCGTACATACATACATAAAAATGATCCAACTGATCATATCCAGCATCCAACATGATGCGTACGTACATACATAAAAATGATCCAACTGATCATATCCAGCAGAAACCAGAACATCATCCTGATGCTCATCATCTAGCTCTTACATCCACAGCCATGTGAAGGATCCTTCTTCCAACATGCTTGGAATGGCTTTAGCAAATGTGTCCATCACTTCTTCCTCAAAGTGTCCTCGATCTGAAGAACGCCAAGCCTCTCTCTGAAGTACTCGAACTTCACTCTGGCTAGTGGCTTCGTCAGCATCTGCAATCTGCTTGTCTGTCGCAACATACAGGAGCTTCACAACTCCTCTCTGCACCATATCCATGATATAGTGATATTTGATCTCTATGTGTTTCGACCTGTCATGAAACACTGGGTTCTCGGATAGCTTCACACAACTCTGGTTATCACAGAAGATACCAGTAGCATCCAACGGGAGATCAAATAACTCAGACAGTAGCTTCCGTAGCCATACTGCCTCACAACTAGCTGAACAGGCTGCAACATACTCTGCCTCAGCTGTATTCAATGCTACGCAGGATTGCTTCCTGCTAAACCAAGAGATCACACCTGATCCCATACTAAAGCAGCACCCAGATGTGCTCTTCCTATCTGCAGCACTGTCAGCTCAATCTGAATCAACATAACCCTACAGGTTAAACTTTTGATTCGCTTCATACTTGAGCCCATAATCCACTGTACCCTTCAGGTACCTCAGAACATGCTTTACAGCAACCAGGTGAACACTCCTCAGATCTGTCAGGAACTGACTCAATGTGTTCACAGCAAAGCAAATGTATGGTCTCGTGTTCGTCAGGTACATCAAGGACCCAATCATCTGACGATACATAGAGACATCAATCGGCTCAGATGAAGCATCACATAGAAGCTTCAGATTCGATGCCATAGGTGTGGCCATGGCCTTGCAATCCATCATCCCGAACCTCTTCAGGATCTCTACTGCATACTTACCTTGTCCAAGGAAGATTCCATCTGCACTCTGCCACACCTCCATGCCAAAAACAAATAGTGCATCATCCCCAAGTTCTTCATCTCGAACTCAGCAGCAAGCTTCCGCTGCGTGTCGGAAATCAATCGATCTTCACCTGTAACAAATAGGTTATCCGCATACAAAAGTAGTATCACTGGATTGCCTTCCTCAACCTTGTAGAAAAAGGTTGGAACCCACTTTACTCTTGGTAAAGACCAAACTGGATAGAAAGCTGCCTATCCTACCATACCAAGTTCTGCACATATATGATTTCCTGTCATGTGTCTCAGAACCAAGTGGTTGCTCCACATACACTTCTTCTTCAACTACACCATTCAAGAAAGCTGTCTTGAAATCCATCTGGTGTATCTTCTATTTCATCACTTTTATATTTCTCTATGCTACCATCTGCAGCATGCTTGATCTTGATAGATCCATATGGAAGTCACAACAGACTTCCCTTCAGCTCTTGGGACTGCATCCCAAACATCGTTCTTCATGATCGACGGATCATGGCATTCTTCCCGTATCCTGGGAACTTCAATATCTTCAATAGATAATTTTGTTGCTGAACAAATGTTGTAGTTCTTCTTTTGTAGGTGATGGCATACGATCTTTCCTACACAACAAGTTAAATTGCATGATTAGAAAACATCTCATAGTTTCCAGAACAAATTCTTACACATAAAGAAATATGTCATACAGTCATGCAATTATCTTAGCCAATGCTTCAATACAACATTTATCCATATCCTGTAACTTTCTAGATGCCTTCCAATCTCTACCAGAACATTGTTAAGAGTGTGCACAACTCCCAACATGTCAGCAAAGAGGTTTCATTTTAGATAAGTAGCAATGGAATGTTGTACAGTGCCATAGGCCACTTACCCATGTATATTAGTAGTATACTGTTCATCAATGCAACTATTCTAATATGCACAATACATATCCTAAGTCTAGGAACATGAGCATATACATTATTGAACAATTTTATTTAAACAAACAAATATGCAAGAAATACTTATCTTTGTTTGTTCATTGGGTGGACTCCCTCTGAGTCTTCGCTTCCTTGCAGGAGCTGCTGGAGTCCTAATCTGAAGTAGCTTCTTCTACACCTTTTTGATGTGGAATGTAGAGAGATGGTCAACTCCCTCTGAATATCTGCATCCTTGCAGAAACCACTGGAGTGTACTCCCTCTTGATCTTTGCTTCTTGGATTACTTGTCCTTGAACTTATATTCATTCTCGATCCCTTTGCATGCTTGTTAGTATCACCATTGTGTTATCCTCTAGGTCTCATACATAATCAAACATTCATTAGTATAATCACAATAATCTCAAGCATGTATAGTTAGGATCATTTCAAACACAGATAATAAACATTAGTGTTCAAGGTTTCAGGGAAGTCTTCTTTTACTCATGCATATTCTTATTTGATCATAGGACTCTTTTGGTTAGTTAAATCATCGATCAAGATAAGAGATATGATATGCATAAAATCCGTGATTACTCAAACCTATACCTTCATGATTCTTCTGGTTAGTCATATCATCAATTACAATATGCATACAACCATGACTATTCAAACCTATGACTTCATGAATAATCATTATCAGCAACACAACAGTATAAGATCCTAACACAAGGTAGGATTCTATCTTGATATAGGAAAAACATACCTGGATTAGTATGCTAGCTAGTTATGTCTAACATACTCACATGATGTCTTCTTGTTCTTCTTCAATGACTTGTGCTAGTAACCTGTATATCTCATAGTTTAACCATTATAAAACCAAGTTATACATACCTCGTAAATGGATCTTCTATGAGATCCATGACAATGGATGAATCTTTGTCCTCATGTCATCATGATCATATGTTCTTGAACCAGAACATGATTTGTCTTTCTTCGTGTACCTTTCATGTTAGTAGACAACATAAACCTCATACAACACCATAATGCATTAGTGCAATCATAAGTGTCAACACCCTAATCAATGAATATTTTCTATCATGCATTCATAATTTTATTAAGGTGATATGACAAGTCTAAAGTTAAGATTGAACTAACCGTAATAACATGAAGACAAACATACCATAAACTTAATCATGAAAAAATATCGAAACATACCTCGATGAGTCATACTTGTCGAGATCGCTTGTAATATTCTTATGTAAGGCCTTAGCCTCATCTCCCTCTGAAACAGGAACTTCTTCACTTATGCAGGTGACCAATCCATCTTCTTCTAGGATTAATCCAATCCACTTGATTTGCAAGAACTGGACCTGGAGTTGGATATGGGTTTGTCATAGAAAACCCAAAAATTCAAACTTTGAATTTCAAACTTCCAAAAGGATATAAATATGCGTCTTGATGAGCTGATCAAACTGTTATATTCAGAATTTGAAAAATGCAAAGTTTCACTCCTCAATTTTGCCTTTGAAACTTCCGGATTCACTAGACGTGACCCTGAACTGGGGTTTGATGAAGCCCGGCCTTCTTCCCAACCAAAAAATCTGATCTTGGTCTCTAAATTTTTATTTTGATGAGTAGCATTCAGCCGTGGTCTCCGATTACAAAAATTCCAACTTTCTCCAAAGCCCTAAATTCCGGAAGCCATGAATGAAGGTACTAAAAAATAATTCTGTTTTGACAGAAATATGTACCTGATTGTTTCTGGTGTAACTCTGAACTTTTCGATCCACAGGGTCTAAAAAAGTTTCCTGAGATAGCCTGACCTGTTATATTTTCATCCTGATAGGTCTGACCTCAATTGGACTCTCTGAGAGAGAGTTATGCCAAGTGTCGCAATGTGACCTGTTTATGGGATAATACAGGAGAGCGAACTTGTACTGCGTGCCACGTGTCACTGGTTCAACTTCGGCCTCTGAAATTTTTTCCTGAGATAGTACAGTCTGTGTACTACTTGTCACTTTTTACGAAATTTCATTTGGAGATTCCTAGCCCAAGTTATGACCTTTTTCCCAAGGTCACCTGATTTTGACTTAGATCTGGAAGAGGCAGAAACCCTATATTGTACAGATCATAAATCACAAAGTAAAACGAATTATAGGTTTTCCTTTGGACACAAGGTACATGGGGATTTAATATTCGACCTGTAAAGATTTTAGATCCGAAAACTTTTCCAAAACGGATTTATGGCGAAAGTGCTACGATGACTTGTTTTTGCTATATCAAGCCCTAGCATCGTAAGTGCAACAAGTGTCATACATGCCATTCATGCCTTCTTTCAAGCTAGCTTTGATACCATGTTAAATTTTCAGAATTTACTTCAATCTGATCTAGGATCTTAACTGAGAGAACAACATGTACAACATATCTACAGCATATCAATCATTGAGACAATAATGCAAGCACACAAGAGACACAAAGATTTACTTGGGGAAAACCATAAAGGTGAAAAACCCCATAACTTCCTCAGAGATAGATAGAGCAATGATACAACCCAAACATGAGAGATAGACATATCCTAGCAGCAGATCCTCCTCCTCCATAAGTGCGCCACTCCTCCTTGAGTGCATGAGTGAGAAGTGAGTGTACGCACTCTATTTATACTTGACTTGACTTGCCTTTTACATAAATCATGTAGGCTCGAACTTAACCGCATAACATAATGCTGACTGGGCCGACCCCCAATAGGGTGGTCTAATAACCCTTTGACCCACATGGCCGACCCCCAATAGGGTGGTCTAATAACCCTTTGACCCACATGACTTATACAGGGCCGACCCCAACAAGGTGGTCTAATAACCCATCAAGTATAAGTTACGACATTTACAATATAAATGACGACACTTCCGTATAGAGGAATAATACCATCTCTATAGGAGTACATACAACATACATATATGAAATACATTCCGAAGTTACATATACATCAACACTTACCACTCATGGTTCAAATTTCAAGTCCTCAAATACTCCAGACTCACTCAACTGTCAGTGTGATCTAGTTGTTTACTCTTTTCCTATTGTGACCCTATCCAATCATGGAGACACTATACCTTTTTTGTTTGATGCTTCATATGACTTATATTCTAATATTTCAGAGCTGAATGAGGTCATTTACAGTGTCAAAAAGGTGCTACATAAGTTTGAAAAGAAGGTACATGGTTTGATTCACCATATTGTAGTTGCACAAGAAATTGATCCCGTTGAGTCCATTGATGCTCTTTGGGAAGGAGTTTGCACATATCTCTTTTCCATAATTGATTATGTATCCATATCAGATCAAGTATGTTTTAACAACAAGAATCATTCATATGATGCTCCTCCATCATCAAATGATGAGTTTCATGGGGCTTCTACACATGTTTGTTTCCTACACTACATTGATGCATGATCATGGCATCCACAACATCTTCATCAAGTCTGTTACCAAGAATTAGTTCATTCATCCCATCCAAGTGAAGAACAAGACATTGTGAAGACCTTATACTTATTTCTGTGCCATTTCCATTTTTGAGGGAGGGTTTTGTTCCCATGAGGTTTTCCCTATTTCCTCATTTTATGTGGACTAATAAATTTTTGTAATGGGGTGAACATAAGCCTTGTTGTTTGGGACCTATATTTATGATATTTAACACATAAATTCAGGCTTAAGGGGGGTGTTGGAACATTAAAAACCCACTTTAGAATTAGGATAAAATACATTAATCATATTTTATTAATTTCCTAGGTGTTGACTAGGTAGTTGGCCTACTTTTGTCTTCATATCATACCACTTGCCGTCCTGAGTCACTAGGGCGCACTTGGATAGATTCTGGATAAGATTTTCCTTGATTCTGTATGATTTTATTCTATTATTGGAATAGTAGTACGCTTTCCTTCTTTAGACAGTTTTATTCTTGCTTTTCTACATTTAGTGGATAAGGATAAAGCTTATTGACTTAGGAAACATGATCTTTTGGCCAACTCACCCTCTTTCTCTTTCTTCTCTCCAAAATCCATGATCACATTCAATTTTCATCACTCACTAGCCGCCATAACTTATTTAGCTAATTCGTGAGCCTCTAGACATATTTGAAAGGTGTTTTTTCTACCTTGGGGGTTTTTATGCTTTTAGTAAGCCTGAATTTTTGAGCTTTTAAAACTTGCCCCTAAGGCACTCAAATTCTCTCTTGAGTATGTATTATATATTGTAAACATATTGATGAATAAAATACAATGAGTTTTTCTCAAGTTATCTTCTCTATTCTTCTTTTCATATTCTCTGAAAATGTTCCAATTGAAATTGTCTCATTGAATCTAGATCTAGGAAATCTAAATTCTCACATATAAAAGGTCGAAAGTTAACAACTATTATATAATAAAAAAAATATGGTTACCACTACATTGATGTTTACCTGATTAGAGCTGCTCACAGGTGGCTTCTAGCCACGATCACCCTGCCACAATAAAATAAGCATGATGTCATCTTCAAATATTGAACTCATAAGCATAGAAAAGGTCAAATGTTAACAACTATTATATAATAAAAAAAATATACAACTATTAAAAACTATTACATTGAACTTTACTTGATAAGAGTTGGCTGCATGTGGCTTCTGGCCACGATCACCTTGCCACAATATAATAAGCATGATATCATCTTCAAATATTGAGCTCATAAGCATAGAAAAGGTCAAATGCTAACAAATATCACATAATAAAAAAATTACAACTATTACATTGAACTTTACCTTATCAGAGCTTCCTGCATGTGGCTTCCGGCCACGATCACCCTGCCACAATATAATAAGCATGATATCATCTTCAAATATTGATCTCATAAGGATAGAAAACGTCAAATGTCCTAGATCAATATCACATGAATACTTTGTATGTTCTGAGTTAATTGAGGGACATAAAAGATATGTTGTCGAGTTAAAAAAATTGGTTAATATTACATTGGTGTTTACCCGATCATAGCTGTCTGCAAGTGGCTTTTGGCCACGATCACCTTGCCACAATACAATAAGCAAGACATATTCAAATGTTTGCGTATATTATAAAAACCATGAGATATAATTAAAATTAATGCAAAAGATAAATAATAAGAATCATTGATCAAAGGTTGAGTTAAATGGTATATAAGATAATTACCCCCATAATAACATCCCCTACATCTATTCGATTCAAATTGTAATTGACCAAAAGCTCTTCACCTGCAACTATTGATTTTGTCACACATATGAATACACTATTTCCTTCATGCCCCTCAAATATGCAATTGGGTTGCTTATTTGTTGTCCCTGGTCGTGTACTATTTATAAACCCTGCAATATTTCCAGAGGCTTTTGGCTTTCCATCAATATACATAGTCACTCCTTTGTTCTGATTGTTGTCCAGTAGTTGCATATAATTTGCAGCAACTCCGTATCTCCACATACTTTTCATATATAGGACCAACAATATTCATTCATTGTATTTGTATTGTGGTCCAACATACTCCATCAATTCAGTTACAGTGTCATATTTGACCTTTACGCCATCCATGTAAAATAGCCCCAATCCATTTAAGGACGATGGAGCAATGTGATAAATCCTCCCATTGATGAAGAAACCTGTGTCCACTTGAGGTGGCTCCTTGGGTACCCATCGTTGCACTAGATGTATATACCTCAAGGGAAACCCAATGTCACCTATGCTCTCATAATCATAATCACATGACCCTCCTTTAGCAAGAAAAAATTCCATGCATCTACGAAATCTTCTCCTTACCTTTTCACCTCTAGTTGATCTAGAACTATTATATCTAGTACTAGACGTCTCACTTTCAAACTCTCATAGTCTATATTCCTCACTTGAGGAATATAACTCTGACAAGTACCTATTTGGTGGTACCTACAGTCAATAGAAAAGTACCTACAGCCAATGATATAGCTCATCATGGTGATGTAACAGGTCATATTAATGCTTTGTATTAAACTAATAAGAGGGAAATGTAATGTATGCAATGTTATATTTAGCAAAGTTGCTAGAAATTCATTGTTTCTTCTTAATATTATTCAAGAAGCTTAGAAATTTTGCATATGTGATTTCCATGTGGAACAACATGGAAGAAATTTATATCCATGTGGTCATTCACACAGTTTAACATAAATGCACGCAAAACTATTTAATCATGAACTATTTTAACTCATAGAAGATATTACAACATGAACAAAATACTGCATTTACGAAAACTAATATTGAGTTTCATGATGAGGTGAATTCATTGAGTTGGACAATTAATATTAATATGTTAACAATAACCTTGAAACTTGCCTTTAAAAGGCTAAATTTTGAATTCAATGAAAATGGAGACTTATCTTAATATTTGTAAGAGGATAGATAGTTCTCACAATAAATTTTATTTTCTTTATATCCATCTCCTCCTATACTTGTGGATATATACATGCAATCATCCCTTGACAATGGTGTGTAATAGAGCTTATTTTTGTTCAAATAACTATAACAGATGGTTCTTCCCATTTGACTATAGGCCTATTCTGCATGAGGTCATATGCTTAGATATACTTCCTCCATAACAATGCATCACTTCAATTGTTGCAGTGTGCACACAAATTTGGAGTCAAGAATGACTGGGAAAGGGAAAATGAAATAAAAAAGCATTTTGGATGCTATAATGCAAAATTCTATGGATGGCATCATGTTAGTGAGAGATAATGCACCTTTTTCTCTTGATCAACATCAAGTTCCCCAAAGTTTGTGCCCACCACATAGCTAGTTTCTTTTATTTGTTGCATCAATTCTTCCAACTTTGCATAGATTGTAAATATCCTCCATTTGAGGATCTTATCTATCCTTCAATACAAATTTCAACACTTTGGTCACTACCTCAATCTAAATATATTTTAACACATTTTCAACGGCTCTAATTTTCATTAAGCCTTTAACCCTTGCTACATTTTATCTCTTGCTAAAGGAAACATACATGTTTGAGATAAACACATATGTATCTGATTATTTTGATTCCAATTTAATAAGTCATTATGCAACATATTCCCTGAAGTCATATTCTGTAGTAATATTTTTTTTTGGTCTTGTGAGACTTTAAACAAGAACAATGATTGAATACAATACCTTCCATCACTCAAATGTTCACTTCATTTATATTTCTAGCATAGTTCTATCCCTTTCATTTTTTAGCATGCCTTGCATTCACATTCACTAGAAATCACATTGTCTCTAGTTTTGTTGCTTGGCTAGGATGATTGTTTATCATTTTATTTTCTTCATTCTTCTTTAGACATGGAACAATCATTGCCAACATACCTGGAACAAACATTTCCAATATAGGAAGGAAGAAATGGGGAAGAAAATGCCGAGAAACCACAACAACATAAAGAGATGGAAAAATAGATATGGGAGAACCAATATCTCCTTATCTTCCTAAATATGCTATCAGAATGCCTATATCTCAAGAAGGTAAAACTGTTAACACACATTCCATACTAGAAATGGTTGGTATTTCTATTCCAAACTAGAGAGAAGGAAACTCACCTCCTCCACCTTTAGCCATCCCAATGTTGGAAAATATATATAAGAATTTTCGGTTACTAACTAATATTCATGATATGCCCCATAATTATCTCAAAGTTTTCCCAAGTTTGATAGGGGTAGTGAGGTGACAGTTATAGACCACATGGCTTCTTTCCAAAACTATATTGATAATTTTGTAGTAGAAGAATATGACTTCTTCTTGAGAATGTTTTTCCATTCTCTCAAAGGTGATGCAAGAGAATGGTTTAGGAGTTTCACTTCAAAATTTATTCCACTTGGATAGGATCCCTTAACACTTCTATGAGTAAATAGGGAGAATTTAAGGATCGTAAGTATTACCTTTTAGTGTTTGGTTATATTACGATGTTTCATGTTTAATCAAAGGTTGGATAGCATTTTTCTTCCATTGCAGTGAAGATGAAAATTAATGGATTATGAGTTGAAAGTGGTTTGGGGGACCAACATTATAGCCCTTAAGGTGTGGAGTTTGTACTTCAAACCTAGGCATGAGAATGCATTAGTACAACCTATATGGACAAAATTCAAGACTCCTCCTAGAGTTGTGGTAAGAATACTCATTGTGAGGTATCATATATGGTATGGGAAAATTTATAGATTTTAGGGAGAACTTGAAAGATAAGGGCAATCATTTCTGTAGATCACATTTTATTAGAGTTGGACTTCAAGCAAGGACTTCCTGTTATTGTGGAGATAGCAACTAGCAAGTGAAATCACTATCAATTAGCAGGTTATGTATGTTTCCTTTCAAACACATAAATTGTCATTGCTATGGTAAGCTAGCTGGTGATTGTTTATATAAGAGGTGTTTAGTATAATTGTCGAGGAAGGAACTTGTAATCTCTTATTTGGATTTGTAACCTCCCCTAGTTGAAGGTTCTATGCCAAATAGGAAGGTAGAATAACCTTCACCAGTTGAAGGGAAATCATTCTGTAAATCACATTCTATCAGAGTTGGACCTCAAGCAAGGACTTCCTGTTATTGTGGAGATAGTAACTAGTAAGTGCAATCACTATCAATTAGTAGGTTATGTATGTTTTCCTTTCAAACACATGAATTTTCATTGCTATGGTCAGCTAGCTGGTGATTGTTTATATAAGAGGCGTTTAGTATAATTTTTGAGGAAGGACCTTGTCATCTCTTATTTGGATTTGTAGCCTCCATCAGTTGGAGGCTCTATTCCAAATAGGAAGGTAGAATATATTGAGGTGAAACAAGGCGTCGAGGGAAATCATATGGACCATTTGGTTGAGAAAGTTGGGAATGTTAAATACTCCAACCTTTGTTCTATCTCCTTGTATTCAAAAGCTTTGGATTGTTACATAATTGTACCTTCCCAAATGTTCAATAATTTATCTATGAGGAGGAGGTGTAAGTGTCATGCTAGTGGAGATTGGCATGATTTCTCATACACCAGAAAATGTAAGTTGTCCATAAACACTCCCCTTCTCATTATTTTTGAGAGTGTTAAGTATCATCACACTTGCAAAGTAATGGTCCATGATAAAAGAAAATTTGGTTTTAAGGAAGGGTAATGGCACATTTTATGAGGGGAAGTGTATGGGTGTTTTAGTGGTTACACTTGTCTCAATTATTATTTACCAACCAGGTATGTCCACATGTTTCCTAGATCTAGTCCCTTTTCATGGGACAATTGCTGATAAAGGGAGTCATCTTTGAGTAACAACACATCTTCCCATTCTTCAAAAGGTGACTCTGAGACATCCTCCAAATCCCATTACCTTCTTAGATCTAGGAAAATTATGAATTATTTCAATGATGAAGGGATAACAGGGGGGTTATGTAATGATTTGAGGGCAGTAGTAAACATGTGTACTATTGGTAAAAATAATTTTTAATCCTTGCATAAAACAAACTAGTGAGAGAAATTCAATCTACTAAATAAAGGACTATTAAAAGGGCCCTTAGAGAAAGGCATGCCCATAGTCATGCTTAAATTACTTCTATCAACATTTGGGGTTTGGGTAGCCCCCATAAAAAATATGCCCTTAAACACAAGCCTAATATTATGTTCATTTAAGAAATGTTAGGTATGGGTGATAATATGCGGGGGATGGCTTCTTTTTTAAGAGACTAAGACTTTCTATCTCTTAATGTATAAGGGAGATATGTGGGGGGTTCATTGGTTGAATACATCCTTCTAGCTTATTAACTCTTTCTTACTCCATGCAAGTATCTAGACTGATATATCATCTTTGGAACTTGGGAAAACCTTCTAGATTATCAATATTTATCGTCCTTGTGATGATAAGAAGCAATGGTGGAATGGATTTTTGATTTTGTAGTGTTCAAATTTTCAAATAATATTAAGAGTGTTATAAATTGCGATGATTGGTTAGTCTAGACAAAACATTGAGAGCTCAAACCTAGATCTAAAATCTGTGGAAGCTCATATTGCAAATATTTATGAATGAAATAGGGGAGACAATTATTTATACAAGGAGGAAAAGCTCAATGACCTCTATGCCCAATTCAGTCTGTCAACTCTTGCATAAAATCCAAACACTATCAAACGATGATATATTCCAAACATTCAAGCATTCATTCCATTTGAAATTGATTTACAGCTAGGGCAATGCGAAAAATTACCATGGTTCCCCGATGAGGGTTTCTAGCCTCTTCAGTAGTGTGGTAGGGGACAAATCGTGGGACAAAGGGGCCGGTCGGGTTCACCACAAGGGAACCACTGTCAACACTCTCACTCTCATAGTCATATCTCCAATTCTCCAATGAGTAGTTCGGCCTCTCCAATAGCGTAGCAGGGGACAAACGACCAAGCTCAAATCTCTAATGAGTCTTTTGGCCTCTCCAGCAGTGCAACACGAGACAAAAAGGTAAGCTTAGCTCTCCAATGAGTCTCATGGCCTCTCCAACAACGCAGCAGGGGACAAACGAGCAAACTTATGGGGCATGCATGGGCTCAATTTTGTGTTTTTAATTTTAATTTTGATTTGTTTTGTGTTATTTTTTATTTTAAGTTTTGTTCATTTTATTTTTAATTATTTTTAATTTTGTTTTGTATTATTTTTATTTAAATTTAATTGCATTCTATTAAATTTGTTATTCAATAATTTATTTAGTTTTCTTTACAAATATGTTATTCAATTATTTGATGAAATGTCCAAAAAAAATCTTGATTTCACTAGAAAATGAGGCATATGAATCTTTGTAAAAATTATTTATAGGATTTTATTAGAAAGAACATATATTGTCTACAATCAAGGCTAAAATACACTATAAGGAGGGGACCTTGCCTATATCCATTAGTGGTACTTGATTTTATATGATTTACAAATAAAAGTTAGGATCATCTTGAAAGACTATGACATTCAAAAGGATTCCCCCATGTTCCTCATGGTGTGCCTTAATGGAGGGGTTCAGGGTTAAGCCCTTTTATCCCTTAATGATTCCCCTATTTGTTAATCCCTTGTATCCCAAAATCAATAATGGGTTCGTTGGTGGTCATTGAGAAAATATAACACTACTTAAACAAAGTTTTGATATGTAAATTTAATGAACTACAATAAAGTTCTATGATTCTTACTAACTAACTTACTACTAATTGGTATAAATTATTGTATAAATATGGGATCAAACTTGATCATAAATGGGCCTTGACATGGCATTCACTATTGTATGAAAACTCCTGATACGAACCGTTACACCAAAACCTCGAGATGTTAGTGAAGGCCGCCCACTAGGATCTTAACATCCCACCACGCTCCGTAGTCCAGACTCTGGGCTGGATGTGCACCCATACGGTGGTGTCCCCTTTGCGCCGTACGAGCCCCGGGAGAACACTGCAATGCCGACGTTTCCACCCGCTCTGTGACTTGAACCTTGGTGGAGGCTCTGATACCAAATGATACAAACCGTTACACCAAAACCCCGAGGTGTTAGGAAGCCGCACATACCTTGGGTCCATATCTATTTTCAGCTGAACTATTGTCGATCGTAAGGTCTCAACACACACTTACATACTAAGTCTAGGCGCCAATACTATGGGTCAAAACCATGGGCCACTACAACTATGGATCAACAATACTATGGGCGACTTACAAAGCATATGCGCCAACAACAATAACATAAACTATTGATCAACAAATACTACGGGACGACTTACAAAGCATATGCGTCCAACAACAATATACTAACAAAGTAAAGACATGGGTTCCTAACATCCCCTCCCCCTTAAAAAAAGCTTTGTCCTCAAAGCTTTAGATGTGGAAATTGTTGTTGAATCTGAAGGAGTGGTTCCCATGTAGCATCCTCTGGTTGCATACCGTGACACTGAATTAAGACTTCTGTGATAGAGCGAGAGCGAAGCTGACGAGTGTGCCGATTGAGGATGGCCTTCGGCACCAAAAGGATGGATCCTTCATTATCCAGTTCGGGTAAAATCGTTTGTCCACTGATGTTGGTGCCAAGAACTTTCTTTAGACAAGAGACATGAAAGACTGGATGAATGCGGGAAGAAGGAGGAAGTTCCAATTTATAAGCAACAGACCCAATCTTCTGAAGAATCCGATATGGCCCATAGAACTTTGGAGCGAGCTTATGACGCCCTTTGAGTTTCAGGGAGGACTGCTTGTACGGCTGGAGACGAAGAAAAACCATATCGCCGACTTGAAAAGTGCGCTCAGAACGGTGCTGATCAGCTTGTTACTTCATGCGATTTCTTGCCATGTGAAGATTGTCCCGCAAAATGCGAAGAATCTGATCACGGTTTCGAAGGACCATGTCAACTTCCTAAACTGGTGAACTGGTGGGGGTGTATGGAAGAAGAACTGGAGGTGCCTGACCATAGACTGCTTCATATGGGGTCATTTTAGAGGCAGTGTGGTAAGAGGTATTGTACCACCATTCAACGAGAGGGAGCCACTTTGCCCACTGATGTTGTTGTTCAGAGGTGAAGCAACGAAGATAAGTTTCCAAGCATTTATTTATAATTTCAGTCTGACCATCTGTTTGTGGGTGATACCCTGAACTCATCTTCAGTTTGGTGCCAGTGTGGTGAAATAGTTCAGTCCAAAAATGACTGGTGAAAGTTGCATCACGATCTGAGACAATGGAAGAAGGGATGCCATGAAGATGAAAGATCTGTTCCAGGAAAATTTGAGCGACTGAAGAGGCTATATAGGGATGGCTGAGAGCACAAAAATGACTATATTTGGAGAGGCGACCAACCACAACGAGAATCACTGTCTTCCCGCCATATTTAGGGAGCCCTTCAATGAAATCCATAGAAATATCTGTCCAAATCCGTGTTGGTATGGGCAAGGGTTCGAGCAATCCATGAAGGAGTGTTGTTTCACCCTTATTGTGCTGGTAGGTATCACATTCGGCCACCATCTGTTGAATTGTCCTTTTCATGCCCTGCCAAAAGAAGTTACGCCGTGCCCGTTCATACGTTTTGAGGAACCCAGAGTGCCCTGCTGATGGAGAAGCATGGAGTTCATAGAAGACAGCCTGTTGAAGATCTGTGCTCTGGGGAAGCACCAGACGACCCTTGTATCTCAGAGAAGCACCATCCCAAGAGTAATGTGGTACAGCAGAAGGGTTGTTGGTCAAGCGTTGGATGATTTGAGATAAGGAAGAGTCATTGACATAACCCTGTTGAACAGATTGCAACCAATTTGGAACAGGCATAGAAATAGCTGAAAGAGAACCTTGGGCATCAAATGTGCGAGAAAGAGCATCTGCCACAATATTGTCTTTACCCTTCTTGTAAGTGATCTCATAGTCATAACCCATGAGTTTGCTAACCCATTTCTATTGTGACGGGGAGGAGACACGTTGTTCCAAGAAATATTTCAGACTCTGGTGATCAGTCTTGATGCATAAATGATTCCCTAATAGGTATGGGCGCCACTTCTGTACTGCATGCAAAATAGCCATCATTTCCTTCTCATAGGTAGAGGCAGCTAAATTCTTACCTGAAAGGGATTTGCTGGTGAACGCAATGGGGTGTTCATATTGAAGGAGAACAACACCAAGTCCATTGCCGCAAGCATCACTCTCAATAGTGAAGGGCTTGGAAAAATCGGGCATAGCTAGAACAGGTGTAGTACACATAGCTTGTTTTAGTTTGTCAAATGCACACTGAGCAGCATGTGTCCATGTAAAAGCATCCTTTTTCAATAGAGCATTTAATGGAGTTGCAATCTTCCCATAATCCTTGACAAACTTGCGGTAGTAGCCAGTCAACCCCAAAAAACCACGAAGGCTCTTGAGTGTCTGAGGATGCGGCCAATTGTTCATGGCATCGATTTTGGCAGGATCCACGTGAACCCCTTGTGCTGAGATAATGTGCCCGAGATACTCAACTTCCTTTTGTCCAAAAACACATTTAGACTGCTTGGCATGGAGATGATGGTCAGCGAAAATTTGCATGCCAAGATCCAGATGCTGGAGATGTTCATTCCATGTTTTATTGTAGATGAGGATATCATCAAAGAATACTAGAATGAATTTCCACAAGTAGGGTCGAAATATTTTATTCATTAATGCCTGGAATGTGGAAGAAGCATTAGTGAGGCCAAAGGGCATGACCAAAAACTCATAATGGCCATCATGTGTGCGGAAAGCTGTTTTAGGGATATCATCCTCATGAACCCGAATTTGATGATACCCAGAACGAAGATCCAACTTGAAGAAAAAGTGAGCCCCATGAAGCTCATCAAGAAGCTCATCAACAAGAGGAATTGGAAACTTATCCTTGATGGTGAGGTGATTAAGTGCTCGGAAGTCAATGCAGAGGCGCCATGACCCATATTTTTTGCGGACAAGAATAACTGGAGAAGAAAAGGAACTAGTGCTTGGGCGAATAATACCTTGCTTTAATAAATCCCGAACGAGCATTTCAATCTCTGTTTTTTGGTGAAATGGGTAGCGATAGGGCCTGATGTTGGGAGGAATGCTACCAGGAAGGAGCTGAATACGATGGTATTCTGGCTTGGAAGGTGGCAATCCCACTGGTTCAGCAAAAACACCTGTATATCGATCCAGAATTTGTTGTAGATCCAAAGGAGTAGTGGAGACCGCTGAAGGTTGCATCTGAATGGAATGGAGCTGAGCGATGACCCCATGTGAATTCTTCTTGAGGAGTTTTTCCATGCGATGTGAACTGATGATGCTGAGAGAACCTGGTTGTAATCCTGTCAAGGTGTGTTTTTGGCCATTGAGAGAAAACTGCATCCAAAGTTCAACAAAAACCCATAAGATAGGGCCAAGTGTGCGTAGCCATTGAGCGCCCAAAACCACATCACATTCACCTAAGGTCAAGGAAAACATGTCAGAGCGCAAGGTATAATCTCCCATAGAGATACGCACATTTCGACACTTCCCTTTGCAAGGGAAGGTGCCCCCATTGGAAACCATGACTTCAAAGTTGGAGCAAGGATGGATAAAACAATCAGCTTGTTTGGCGATCCGAGGATCAATGAAATTATGAGTGCTACCAGAATCAATGAGTATTGTAAGAGGAAGCTTCTTGAAGTAACCCCTGACCCGCATTGTTTGGGGGGTGGTGATTCCAGCTAAAGCATGGAGAGATATCTCTGCCTGGTCATCCTGAGACAGAGGGTCAATAGGCGGCTCCTGAATGTCGACCGGAGCATCCAGTGTTTCTGGATCTTCATCACCAATTTTAGAGGCAGGCGGAGAATCCACATCCAAGAGATAGAGCTTTTTCTGAACACATCTATGTCCCCGAGTGAATTTCTCATCACAATTATAGCAAATCCCTTTTTCTATGCGTGCTTGCATCTTTGTTTTAGACAAACGCTTGATAGGAGTTAGTCAAGGAGCCTACGGTATAGGTGGTCGTTGAGAACCCATATTTCAGAAGGGAACAAAAGGGGGCTTAGAGTGTTGTTGGGTGCAATCTTGTCTTCTGCCAACTTAGCCAACCCTAGGGCTTCCATCATTGTGTTGGGACAGAACATTTTGACCTCAGAGCGGATGGCATCCTTTAGACCACCGATAAAACAACTCCGGTAAAAGTCATCAGACAATCCTTCGGTGTGGTTGGCTAGATTCTCAAATTCGGTTTGATACTCTCTCACAGTGCCAATTTGGCGAAGTTTAGTGAGGGCTCCTGTGAAGTCATCAAAAGCACTAGGACCAAATCGTTGCAAAAGGAGCTGGCAAAAGTCTAACCATTTGGGCTCTGGATGAGCCTTGATGTACCAACGGTACCATTGAAGA
Organism: Larix kaempferi; assembly: GCA_027924585.1. Lineage (NCBI taxonomy): Eukaryota > Viridiplantae > Streptophyta > Pinopsida > Pinales > Pinaceae > Larix > Larix kaempferi. The sequence continues at coordinate 6,098,999 of BSBM01001219.1, read as the reverse complement.
GCTTCCTGTTCCAAATGAAAGGATGCCAGCGGAACTTTGTTGATATCAAAAGTATTATGCAGACTGAAATACTGTTCTGCATGATAGATCCATCCAGTTGGATCGGTACCATTGAAGCGAGGAAAATCAAGCTTCGGACCACAGAAATTGCTGGAAGAAGAGAACCCATTGTCTGATGAAGACTCGGACTGCTGTTTGTTGTTCATAGTTGAATATTCAAGATGGAGGCCGAGAAATTTTTCATCTAGATCCTGGAGTTTGGCTTGGATGGCTGCAAGTGCGTCCTCCATGGTTTTTGTTTCTGCACGGGTGACAACCATAACCAGGAGTTTTTTTTTTTGTTTTTTTGTTTTTGTTTTTGTTTTTTGTTTTTGTTTTTTTGTTTTGTTTTTGTTTTTGTTTTGTTTTTGTTTTTGTTTTGTTTTGTTTTTTTGTTTTGTTTTGTTTTGTTTTTTTTTTTCCCGGTTGATTGGGTAGGAAAACAAAAACAGAAACTACTTCAGTAAAGGAAAATCTGGATTTGGGAAAAAATCTGAAGGGTAATTGGGGTTTGACTAGGTTTTGGACACTGTCGAATAGACAGGGAAGCAAAAATGAGGATTTCAGAAGCGGGGTGAAAGAATGGGAAAATTTGGTAGAGGGGAACAAAGAAGCAGAATTCAGAAAGGAACTTTGTGGTAAAATTTGAAGGTGATTGGGTGAAATCGGAGGAAGTTATGGCAAACCCTAAAAATAAACAAATGTGGGATTTCGGGCTTTGGGAAGGGGAATTGGGGATAGGGTCCTTAGGAATGAAATATGCAGAATGGGATGACATGGGTTCCCCGAAAATTTCAAGGGAAACAGAGTGAAAACAAGGGAGATATGGAGAAAAAACTGAATTGATTTATTTATTTATTTATTTTTTTTCTTTTTTTTTCAGGCTGGAGCGGCTACGGCTCGGAAGGGATCTGAAACGACGCCGAATGGATTGAAAATGGCTGGATCTGGAACGACTTGCAAAATGGATCTGAACGATTGGATCTAAAACGACGCAGCAACGATCGACAACAGTTCAGCTGAAAATAGATATGGACCCCAGGTATTTGCGGCTTCCTAACAATTCAAGGGTTTCACTCGGCCACCAATGCTGTCTGACGACTTGCGTATTGGGGAAGTACCCCTCACTCCATGGCTCAGGTAAAACTGATAACCGCTTTGCCACAAACGACAGCTCTTGGTTTACCTCACGGGTGGGAACTAGTCAATCAGGTAGGGGTCGTTGCCCTTTTCGCTGGCAGGTCCTCTCAATGGGCCAGCTACTTCGGGGTTCTTGTGGTACTCCTCACAATGAGTTTTAGGGCTTATGCCCAAGTACTTCCCACAGTTAAGCGGATAGGGATTATTCCCAAATCTGAACCTGCAACAGATGCGAAATTTTTTTTGGCAGAAATTTCACCCAGCGAGCCCAAGAAAGTGCTCTGATACCAGATGATACGAACCGTTACACCAAAACCTCGAGATGTTAGTGAAGGCCGCCCACTAGGATCTTAACAACTCCACTAGAGGTGAGTAGTCTTCCCACTTTTACAAGTTATCCATGACATACATCCACAACATATCATTAATGACTTGGTTCATTGATTAAATTTTCCAATCAATCCATAAGCATGATAGGTTATGCCAACATCTAGTTGTGTACCCAATGTGCAAAATAAACTTGTTCAAAAGGTTGGAATTTAATTTGTGTCCCAATATGTGTGTGTGTGTGTGTGTGTTTTCATAAAAGATATCTAAGAGAATATGATATTAGACACCAAAGATCTTTAAAATCCATTTTAAAAAAATTAAGTTGGAAATAAACAAAAAGGTAGCATATGGAAAATGTTAAACTTGATGATACCCTAGATCACTACATTTAGAATGGGCTCTACATTGTGCAACATCACGTAATATTACTTATTTGTGAAAGCATTTATGTTCTTGTTCCTAAAAGGGACTACTTTGTAGTTATTGCAAATATCCCTCATGGTTACAATATTGAAAAGTATCCTTCTAATCACGAGTTGTATACTTCACAAGCATTCAATAAAGTGGCTACAGGATTCCATAAGGTTACAATATCACCAATTTGTAGGTTTTTTGTTTTTCCATTTAGAGCCACAAACAAGATTAGTGGTGTCAACCTTCAAGGGTCATTCAAATTCAAGTAAGTAATCACATTTTTAAGAGATACAAATGGTATTGTTTTAGTATTAAAAATTAGAAATCAATTTTAATTTTTTAGAAGATAAGTTGAATTATTATTTATCATGTCACAAGTGCAAACCTAATATTCATAGTAGCACCTATAGTGACCCATTTATGAATGATCTTGAAATCATACATTTTGGGACACAAAAAAAGATAAATATGGGACCAAAATAATATAGTCAATTGTTGCTTTAAATAATGTTGTGTTTATAAAGATAATGTATCGGGAGATGATTACGAGATCAGGAGAGCTTGTAAGCATGGTGTCCCCTTTTAGGGCTAGGGCCTCTCCTAGCCGTGATGGTCTCCGCTCACTTATTTCCATGGACCACCCTTCTATATTAGGGACCATGGGAACGATTCCCTCTATTATATCCTTGAAGAATGGCATTTTATTTTTTCTACTTGACATAGTTATTGGGTTAAAAATTCCCATCTAATTAAATATTTAGAATTCCAAATATTATGAGTCCATTAGGAGATTCCAAAGATGGGTTAAATTTTTTTGGGGTAGGATCTAGGGGATTGTCCTATATGAGTCCCAATAGAAACCAAGAAACAACCTATGATGGGGATTGGGAGAGGAAACACACAACAAGGTTTCTGCCCTGGCGCTTTATCAAGTGCTACAAATCCTAAATCTAACATGCATCATGAATGTTTTAGTTATCGCAGATTCAACAAGTTTTAGTTATCAGGGATTCAACCATTGTTACAAGACCTGTGAGTAAATCAAATTCTTTGTCTAATGGAAAACTTGTTAGGCTCATCCAAAAAATCCACAAAAGAGCTCGTGTTTTTGACTCCATAAAGTATTTTCATGTTCTAAGGGAGCACAACCGACAAGCCGACAAACCAACCAACAAAGCCTCTAGAATTGAGTATGGAGTTTTAAAGGTTAATAGAGGGGTCAAATTTTACCCCATTCCTTAATTAATTTATGGTGATGAACACAAGATTCATGCCCTCCATGTCTCACACCAATTAACAAGGTGGAATCTATAATTGTGAGCAAGCTTCAATGGATATCAAATCCAAAGTACTCTCACACACTCTGTTATTAATGCATCACCAACATCATCAACTGTGCTTTGTTACGAGGTGGTACCTAGTTGGCATAATGCAATCGTCCATTGATGTACGTAGTTGGCTCGAGCGAGGCTACGTAGTCAATGCTACCAACCTCACAAGACCAATTCTCCAATCAGGCTGCCTAGCTTTTGCTATTTCTAGTCAATATTGAAATCCTAAACTCCTTTAAGTCAAAATTTGATGAATTTATAATTTGTTTTAAAGATTCTTGCATGGACTGTGTTGTAGTGTTAGAGAGTAATAAAGGGATTGAAAGTGGATTAGGATAGCATCTCTACTTCTTTTGTGACTATTGGGGAATTGCACTTCTTGAGCCTTTGGGAATTGTTGGTCTCTTGTAGATTATTCTTTTGAATTTTCCAAATATTTTCCTCTAAGGCCCCATTTCTATGCTTTGTGATGCAGGGGCATCAGGGCCTAGGAGAAACAGTCGAAGATGATCGACGAAAAAAGGCCGAACAAGGGGATTTTCGACTACCAATGGTGCATGAAGAATGGCAGTCGAGGCTAGTAAGTCGAGCAGGAAGCTATCGAAGTATGGTCGACAGGAGTGAGAGTCGACGGAGTCAGAAGTCGACAAAAGGTCGAGTAGCAACATCGATGGAAAATGAACAAAGGAAAATCATGGAGGATGGGGTGGATGATAGCCGTGGAGACTAAGTGAATTCAACAAGTTAATTCGAGGACCGGCGAAGTAAAGAATGGTCAACGTGTCAAAGTGCAAACCAATAAAATGGGATAGTGATTATATTGGAAATTGTAGAAAAGTCAAGAGGCACATAGGTATAGAAGTGCAGACGTCGAGGAAACATACCTACAACCATTGTGGGTAGTTGAGAAGGTGAATGGAAGTTAAGAAGGTGGTTGGTATCAAGCCAGATGTCACCACAGGAGAAGGTTGTGCATGCATGGATAAGTGGGCGCTGACAATTGCAGGTCTATAGAATCAGTGATAGTTTGAAGGATAGAGTAAGGACACCTTGGGGAGACCGACAGGGTGGACCTCAGGAACAACAACAGATTAGAGTAGAAGACTGGTGCGAAGGCACATAAGAAGGGAGCGATGATCGATGACCATAGATCGCACACGCAGAGAGAGTGAGATCACATAGATAGAGCATAGATTGATTTTGTGTATTGTAATAGGCTGAGGCCGACTTGTTTATTAGTTTACATGTAATTTTGTAAATGATTCAAGTAATACAAGCCAACTTATTGGCGTTTCGAGTTCACATCTCGTCCATTGTGAGCATGTTTGTGTAATCTGTGTGATTCAATTAAGAAAGAGGGTTGGACCAACCTGCCCTTGCATCAAGTGGTATCAGAGCGAAAGAATTTTGTGAGCAGGAGAGATTTCGATACCAACCAGACTTGTGTCAGTTTGTACCAGAACAGGAAGAGCCCGTGTATGCGTGAACAACTCCAGCTGCGGTTGGGTAGAGTTGTTCACGTGAGGTGAAAGTCCAGTTGTGATTGGACAAGTGGATATTTTCAACGGCGGTTGAAAACAATGGCACAAAGTGGTGTAAATTTCCATGGTGTAGGACGAAGAGCGCGAGGAGGCACATGAGATCGTGACATGTTCGACGAGTGGATGTGAATAATGAAGAGTTTGAACAATGAGGTTGCAACAATCAAAGAAGCCCAAAGATGTGGATGCATTCCCAATGCACTTGACCATAGTGAAGAAGATGTTGAGGAAGTGGAAGCTCAGGAAGTAGTAGAAGAAGAACTAGAATATAGATTCATCAAGCTATTGACATAAATAAGGGGTAAGGAAAAAATGGATGTACCTACCTATTCAGGAAGTCTGGATCCAGAAGACTTGATAGACTGGATCAGAGAGATGGAGAAATACTTCGACATAGAGTAGATAGAGGATCCCAAGAGGGTTAAAACTGTCTGTCTGAAGTTAAAGGGTCATGCCTCATTGTGGTGGGACAGTGTACAGGTTGACATAGTCAAGAAAGGAAAGGAAAAGATAAAGTCTTGGGACAGAGTGGTTTCCAAGCTGAAGGGGAAGTTCTTTCCAAATGACTATGTGATTTCCTTGTTTAGGAAGTTGCAAAACTTTCGACATAAATATATGATCATGAAGGAATACATAGAAGAGTTCTACAGACTATCGATTAGATCCGGTCGAACTGATGAAGGCAAAGAGGTGGTCACAAGATATGTAAACGGTTTGAAGTATGTCATACAGGACGAGTTGAGCATGTCAAATCTTAGAACGGTTGGTGAAGCCTACCAGCTATCTCTGAAGGCAGAGGAAAAGCTGTCGAGAAGAACAACATCAACCAGAGGAAAGATGACTAGTCGAGGTGCGAATACTGCTCCCACAAAAGGACAAAGTAGTGGGACCGAGAGAGAAGCCGTTGAAGATAACTGATGCGCATAAGGGACAACGACTAGAGAAAAGGCACAAGAAAAACAACAGGATGGTTGAGAGACCCGCGTTCGGGGTGCATTTGGTCGAAGTGGTCCAGTGGAGAGATGAGGTGCTGACATACTGACTATAGTCTGTTATAAGTGTTGAGGAGTAGGACACAAAGCTTATGAATGCTCGGAGAATTTGCACGCGACAGACGATTCGAAACCTAGACACCGACGAGTTGGAAAGGGTGATGAGAAGTCAGGTTCGACATCCGACAATGGTGAAGATGATAGATAAAAGAGTTGAAACTTGACGACTGGGAAGATGTTGGTCCAGAACGACTAGTAAGGAGAGAAGGAATCGATGGAATGAAAGGCTATTTTCTGAACCAAAGTGCTGATCGCCGACAGATACTGCAAGACCATTGTCGATGGCGGCAGTACAAAGAACCTATTGTCGACGGAGGTCATCGAAAAGTTGGGTTTGAGATGTTAACAACACCCAAATCCATACAATATATCCTGTTTTATAGAAATGAAATCATGTGAAGGTAACCAGACAGTGCATGATCAACTTCAAGGTTGGTAAACTTGAAGACAGTTTGTTGTGTGACGTAATACCAATGGACGCCTTTCACCTGTTGTTAGGAAGACCATGGAAATATGATCGGAAGATGATATATGATGGTCGAGCCAACATAGTGACAGTGTGGAAAAATGGCACACGGAGAATGCTAAAGCCAAAGTAGGAGGACAACACCGACTGCGAGGAGGGAGAGCGAAACTATTGGGAGACGAGAGTGCTGATGTGCTCAGCGAAGGAATTCCTCGTAGAGGAGGAGAAATAGTCGGGATGTTTCTCCATCATTTCGAAGGGACCGGATGTTGAATGGTTGAATACAGATAGAATTCCGGTCGAAGTCGAGAAGATGCTAGACGCATTTGAGAGCATCATGGTCGAAGAGACACCAATGAGATTTCCACCGATGAGAAGCATATCCCATCAGATTGACTTGATTCCAGGGTTGAGTTTTCCAAAAAAGGAACCACATAGAATGACTCCGACATAGAGTGAGGAACTCAATCGACAAGTCCAGAAGTTGTTGGACAAAGGATTGATTAAGGAAATTCTGAGCCCGTGTGCAGTACCAGCTGTACTAGTGCCGAAGAAAGGAGGAGAATGGAGGATGTGTACAGACTCCAGAGCTATCAACAATATCATAATCAAGTATAGATTTCCATTTCCAAGGATGGATGACTTGATTGACTATTTGAGTGGATCTAGATATTTCACCAAGATCGACCTGAAGAGTGTATACCACCAGATTAGGGTCAGAGAAGGCGATGAATGGAAGACAACCTTAAAGACGAAGGAAGGAATGTATGAGTGGTTAGTCATGCCTTTTGGGTTGACTAATGCACCCAGTACGTTCATGAGGCTGATGAGAGAGGTACTAAAGCTGTTTTTGGGAAATTTCATCATATTTTATCTCGACGACATCTTGATATTTAGTCGAACCAAGACATAAAATTTGGAGCACATTCGACAAGTGTTGCGGAAACTGCAGGAAGAGAAGTTGACGGTGAACTTGTAGAAATGTTTCTTCATGAAGGAAGAATTGGTGTAATTGGGATTCGTAATCTCATGTAAAGGGTTGGTGATGGACCCATAAAAGGTGAAGGCAATATTGGAGTGGCCAGAGCCGACAAGCACGGCAGAAGTGCGGAGTTTTCATGGAATTTCTAGTTTCTACATGAATTTCATAAGAGGATTTAGTTAGATTTGTGCATCGTTGACAGAGTGCATGAAGAAAGGGGAGTTCAAGTGGACAAACGCTGCCCAAAAATCCTTTGACAAGTTGAATAAGAAGGTGATAGAGAGCCCAGTAATACCTCTCCCGGATTTTGACAAAGTTTTCCAAGTCGACTGCAACAAGAGAAGAATGGCAATTGGCGGAGTGTTGAGCCAAGAGGGCCGACCAATTGTATTCTTCAACAAAAATTTAGATGAAGCGAAGTAGAAATATTCATTCTACGATAAATATTTATATGATATCGTGCAACCATTGAAGAAATTGAGGCATTATTTGCTGCCCAAGGAATTTGTGTTATACACAGACCACCAAGCACTAAGGTACCTGAACACTCAGTCGAAGTTGAATCAGTGTCACATGAAGTGGGTAGAATTATTGCAGGGATATACCTTCGTGTTGCGAATAAGCCAGGCAAGTTGAACAAGGTTTCCAATGCGCTGAGTCAAAGAGTTGCATTGCTAAACACGACAACAGTCACCAGGAGGTGGGAATAGAGTCAGTGTAGACAGAGTATGAGAGTGACGAGGATTTTGTGCAAGCATGGAAGGATAGTCGCGAACCATGGAGTGTCGAAAAAAATCCATACTTGTATTATTTCATCCAAGAGGGATACCTAGTCAAGGGACAACAATTATGTATTCCCAGGGGATCTGTAAGAGAAAACCTAATCCGAGAACTGCACAGTGGCAGATTAGTAGGTCATTTTGGCATCGATAAGACAAGGGCGTTGGTCGAGGAGAAGTACTATTGGCCATGGATGGAGACAGATGTTAGTGAGTGGGTCCGACAATGCCGAATTTTCTAATTATAAAAGGGTCGAAGTCAGAACACGGGGCTATATGCACCATTTCTAGTGCCACATGTCCCATGGGAGCACCTGAGCATGGATTTTGTGCTAGGATTACCGAAGACACAGAAAGGTAGAGACTCCAACTTTGTGGTAGTCGACAGATTTTCAAAGATGGAACACTTTATTCCATGTCGGAAGACAAGTGACGCCACAAGAATTGCTATATTATCTTCCAAGGAGATAGTCAACCTACATAGGTTGCCGAAGAGTATAACATTAGACAGAGATGCCAAGTTGATGGGTCATTTCTGGAGAACCCTGTGGAAGAAACTAGGCACGAAGTTGCAGTTTAGCTCGACATACCATCCACAGACTGATGGAATGCTACAAACATAAATAGAATAATAATTAAATAAAACAATAATTGTTAATTATTATAGTAGTTATCTATTAATGTGAAGGGAAATAACCCTTCATTATGAACGCTCAAGCCATATTAAAGGCGAGCTATGTTGTAATATCCTACCATCTATTATCTATCTTACATTCAATATTCATATATATGGCTTATCTAATTTATCAAGTGTTCTGGTAAATTATTTGCATGAGTGAACTAATTGTTCGCTTCATTTGGTATTAGAGCCCTTCTTGGGAATAATTCTGGTTCAAGCTTTGGCTTTCATTTCAGAGAATCTCTAAAATGAAGGTTTTTAACCTCACCTTGGATTTTAGCCATTAATTCAAGGGTTCCCTCAAAAATCAATCCCAACACTCTAACCACAACCGCTTTCCCACTCCCACGCCCTTCCTTCCCATCTCCTTTCACATCGTTCCAACCCCCGTGCCTCCTCCACTCTTCATCCTCCCACTTCCCGCACACGCTTCCACCCTCGCTCCTACCAATACACGCTGTGCTCCACCTCACAGCCTGGTCCCACCCACCTGCGATCCCCCTCTCCTCCTCCCCATTTCCCTTGTCCATGCAATACTCCCTCTGCACATTTTTTCCCCTACGTGGCCACCACGCCACCCCTTATTCCTCCCTTTCACCGGCTCGCTTCGCTAGTCCCCAACCCTCCTTCCTCCCTGTTGCTCCATGCCAGCACCCACGCACTTCGCCCGCAGCTCCTGCGTCCACCACCCTCGGTTATCCTCCCTTTCCGCTCCCTCCCTCCTCCTCCATTCACCTCCACCTTGCCAACGCCTCCACCCAACACCACGGCTAAAATTCTTGCACCATCGCCATCCGAGCCCTCCTTGCTACATCCTTCATGTCCTCGCCTCTTCCCCCAAATCATTGTCTCCCTTCCCCATCCAACACCCTCCTTTCCTGTCGCTGCTACCCTGCCACATTGTTTCACCCACGCTCACTGCATCCGCCCACGCTCCTACCCACTATTGCGTCCACCCCCCTCCATGCTGCCACACTCCTTCCCACCGCCATATCTCATCCTGATCCAACTCCTCACTCCCTCCGCTCACACAACAACACTCCGCTCTCACATAGTCCTCCCCTCCATCCTCTTTCCACTACTACAGTCTCCTCTTCGCTCCACGCACAACACTTCGCTCCTCCGTCCACGCCATCCTGCACTTGCACCAACATCCACGCCCACCTACACCTCCATCCACGACCTCCGTCACATCTTTCCTTCCCCCTCCAATCACTCCATTTTCCTCTCATCCATCGCCTCCCATCCACGTGGTTACACCCATTTCGAACTCAAGTGAATATCACCTAGGGTTTATAAAACCTAATTATATCAAGTCCATTTTTATTATTATTAATACAATAATAATATTGTTATTTTTGGGTTCCACTATCCAAATAGAACATAATATATTATTATTGTATAATAATTATTAATAATAATATTAAAATTATTATTGTATAATAATTATTAATAATAATATTAAAATTATTATTGTATAATAATTATTAATAATAATATTAAAATTATTATTATACTTAAATAATAATTATTATATCAATTTAATAAATTGTATAAATTCTTACAATTATTACTTTAAAAAGGGAAAGAAAGAAAGACAAAATCCAAGAAAAAAGAAGGAAGATCATCTTTTTGGCAAAAAAAAAAAAGGAAGAAGAAGTCAACGTAAAAAAAATAATAATAAAAAATAAAAATAAAAAATATAAAGTAAAATAAGACAAATCAAAGAAAGACGACAAAGTTTAAGAAAGACTCATCAAATAAATCAAAGAAGATCATTCCATCGTCGAAGACCAAAGTAGTCAAAGGAAGACAAACTCAAAAAAAGTCAAACGAACCATCTATAGTCCAGAACGAGCATCTAACGTCGAAGAAGTCAGAAACCATGGAAGACGATTTGCGATTACAAATAGAGAAATTAGAAGCCTAGTTAAAGTGTTATCGAAGAGACAACGAAGATTTACGCGACAAGAATAAAAATTCAGAAGTAATGATTAAAATACATGAGATTAAAAAAGAGCTCAAGGAACAAAAAAATTCTGACCAGAAAAAGCATATAGAAAAATTATGTGTGCAAATTGAGGAATTGAAAGACGAAAACAATTTCAATCAGAGATTGCAAAATCAAGATATAAAGAAAGAAATAAACGATTATGAAGCAGAAATAATACGCTTGAAAAAAATCGTTAGCGACAAGGATGAAGAACTAACGCAGATACGACATAAATTAGAAAGTCAAGAATTAGAGGTTGGCCAATGTCGACAACAGATAAAAGTTCTTCAACAACAAAATGACGACTCTAAAAAGGCACACAAGCTGGAGATTGCAAAAAGTAATAAAACACTATCCAACAATTCCGAAGAAATTTTCAAATTAAGAAATCATAACAAGACACTAATCACAAAAATTAAGAAGTTGAAAAATAGTTGGAAGACAGAACAATCTACGGAAGACATTGAAGGAAAAATTCTAGACAAGTAGAAAGAAAACAGCTGCATTAGAAGTCATAACGAAGATCTTAAGGAACAACTTAAGAAGTTTGAAGATGACATAAAATTGCAAGTAGAAGTAATTAAGAAGTTTCAAAATGATAACATGCAGTTGGAAAAGATACAAAATGAAGCCTTAAAACCTCAAGAGACAAAAATACAACTTCCAGCTCAGATCAACGCTCAAATGACGACACTTGTAAAAGAAAATGACATTGTGAAAATTCCCTATCGACACCCCAACCATAAAAACCGATATTCTAAAAAGTGGGAAATGTCAAAAGATAATGGTACTAATGTGGTCAAAGCTCCTGACGACAGATCAGTGGGAAATCCCAGCAGCCAGCAACAAATCAATTTAGGATGGATTGACCCATTCACATATTGGAAGTTATGCTCTACACTTAGCAGTTCATATCGATATGTTTCGTCAGCCACGACATCGCAAAGAACAATGCGACAAAATTATAAGGCTTTGAGGACAAAGCCTTTCTAAGAGAGCGGCAATGATACAAACATAAATAGGATAATAATTAAATAAAATAATGATTGTTAATTATTATAGTAGTTAGCTATTAATGTGAAGGGACAACCCTTCATTATGAATGCTCAAGCCATATTAAAGGCGAGCTATGTTGTAATATCCTACCATCTATTATCTATCTTACATTCAATATTCATATATATGGCTTATCTAATTTATCAAGTGTTCTGGTAAATTATTTGCATGAGCGAACTAATTGTTCGCTTCATGGACAGACTGAGGTAGTAAAAAAAAGTTTGGGAAACCTTTTGAGATGTTTGACGACCGACAGACCCAAGTAGTGGGAGAACGTGTTGGCGCAAGTAGAATTCGCATACAACAATTTTGTGAATCGGTCAACATGTATGAGTCCATTCCAGATTGTTCAAGGTCGAAGCCCACATGGTGTGGTGGATTTGGTTGAAGGACCAACAGAGACTAGGAAGAGTGCAAATGCATAGAAATTTGCAGAGCACATGAAGGAACTACATGAAAAGGTACAGAAACCGATTGAAAAGAGTAATGCGACATACAATCTAAGGGTTGATGAGAAACATAGGATACATTTGTTCAACGAAGGAGACTTAGTCTATGCACACTTAAGGAAAGAGAGGTTCCCAATAGGAACATACAAAAAATTGAAGCTGAAAAGGATTGGACCATGTAAGATTCTGAAGAAGATTTCAGACAATGCTTATGTGTTGGAGTTGCCGAAAGAGTTGAAAATTTCTCATACGTTCAACATATCAGATCTGTACAAGTACAAAGAAGGTTCGACGAGTAGCAATGTGGAAGTTTCGAACATCGACTGGACAAGACAAATTCCAAATCAATAGAAAGAAGAAATTGCCAAAGTGATGGATGAGCGCAAAGTCAGACACACAATGAGTTCGTGGAAGAAAGAATACTTAGTCCGATGGAGGAATGACGAGATGAAAGAGGCGACATGGATTTCAGAGGAAGAATACAGAAGACTAACGGAGTAGTTGAGTTCTTTTTCACCTGAGGAGACTAATGTAGGGGCATCATGGCCTAGGAGAAACAGTCGAAGATGATCGACGAAAGAAGGCCGACCAGTGGGATTTTCGACGACCACTGGTGCGAGAATACTGGAAGTCAAGGCCAGGTAGTTGAGCAGGAAGTTGTCGAAGTATGGTCGACAGGAGCGAGAGTCGATGGTGTCAGAAGTCGACAAGAGGTCGAGTAGTGACATCAACGGAAAAGCGCTAAAGGCCAAGCGTGGAAGATGGGGTGGATGGCAGCCGTGGAGACTAAGTGAAGTTGACAAGTTAAGTCAAGGACCGACAAAGTAAAGAATGGTAGACGTGTCGAAGTGCGGACCATTCAAAGGGGATAGTGATTAGATTAACAAATATAGAAAAGTCAAGAGGCACAAATGTCGAGGAGTGAAGAGGTCGAGGAAACATACCTACAACCATTGTGGGTAGTTGAGGAGGTTAATGGTAGTTAAGAAGGTGGTTGGGATCAAGCCAGATGTCACCACAGGAGAAGGTTTTGCAGGAACGGACAACGGGCGTTGACAACTGTAGGTCTACAGGATGAATGATAATTTGGTGGACAGAGTAAGGACAACTCGGGGAGACCGACAGGGTGGACCTCGGAAACAACAACAAAGTAGAGTATAAGACTAGTGCGAAGGAACATAAGAAGGGAGCGATGATCGATGATTAGAGATTGCACATGCAGAGAGAGTGAGATCGCACAGATAGAGCAGAGATTGCTTCTGTGTATTGCAATAGGCTGAAGCCAACTTTTTTATTAGTTTACATGTAATTTTGTAAATGATTCAAGTAATACAAGCCAACTTCTTGGTGTTTCGAGTTCACATCTCGTCCATTGTGAGCGTGTTTTTTTAATTTGTGTGATTTTGTTAAGCAAGAGGGTCCGACCGACCTGCCCTTGCTTCACTTTGGTTTGGTGGGGTGAACTCTATTTTTTCCATTAGGAAGTTATATTATAAAAAATAATTGGTCTATTGAGTGTGCTGTTGTAATTGGGACTCTTTTTGGTTAGTTATAAATGAAAATACTAGAGTATGGACAACATGGGTTTCCATTCCCACCCTACTCATTTCCATCTTTTTGAAAATTATGAAATACATAGGATTTTGAAGAGGCAAGAGGATCTCATCTATAACAACCGAAATTCAATCTTCACTCTTACTAGCAAAGCACATGGCCAAGAAGAAACTCACAACACTATTGTAATAGTGGAAATATTGTTGCAACAAAAGAAGGAAATACATGTGTTAGAAATTGAATGCCACCTAGTTCACCAATATGAACATGATCACAATCTGCCACATCTAGTATAAGAATGTCATTGGGATAAGGTTTTGGGGAGATTAAGGATGGAAAAATGTCCACCAAATGCCTGCATATGTGGACATTGAGAATCAAGAATCTCATCTGTCACCTTCTAACCAATATTAAACACATAGAGATCATGTCTTGCACTAAAATAATGTTTCCTTTATGTTATGCAAAATAGGATTGACCTTAGGTGCCTTTTTTTGAATCTATACCAGTAGGATATTTTGGATATACTCTGAAGAATAATACTACTTTTTTTGAACTAAAATCTCAAAATTTTGGTTGAGTGATAAACAATAGTCTATGTGACAAAAAATTATTATTATTATTATGGTAAAGAGTACGACTACAAAAAATTTCTAATACAAAATATAATTGGTTTTGCTATAACAAAAAAATAAAATTTGTAAATTTTAAGTATTTCAAAAAATAGGATTACAATTCATCATTAGTGTTTAATTTATTGTTAAAAAGAAGCATGCGAAAAGCTTGGTGATAGTTTATAACTACCAAGATTCAAAAGGTAAAAACCCTATTTTGGAAAAAAAGTGGTGAGATTGGTAGCACAATATTATGAAATGGGGTTAAAATATGCCACAAAATATCATCGTTAAACACAAAATTCAATAAAGTTCTCACCAACTAGGTAATCATGTACTTTAAGGAGTAAAGTGTACATATTACATTTATAATATATGGCATTTATACAATCATTGATCAAACCGAAGAGAACACATTCAAGTTGAAGCTATAAGTAAGATACATGGTCATTCATCCATACTTCAATGTGCACATCATAAAAATCTACAAGCAATCGATGTTGGAAGGGAATAAGGAATACTATACCATGCTTGATCCTAAAGGGTTATTGCGAAAGTTAGCATAGAACTTGATTGTCCTTGGCTATTCTAACATATTAATGTCACAAAAAAATAAATGTGAAGAACACACTTTATTTGAGGGTGAGAAAACACTATAAAATTCTTTTGGGATGTCTTAACTTAATAGAATTAATAATGGTTTAATCATGTACTAGAGGTTTGATCTTTATTGGCATGGATGGAAAAATTGGGTCACGATGTATATGATGATGACGACGATGGGAATTATGACAACCATGATGATGGCGATGAGTCCTGAAACCCTCCCATACCGTCAAGGCATGTTTCTAGTCTAACCATGTCAAATTTCGACGCATACAGGCACAGTTTGAAGAAATTTCAACATTGGCCCCATTCACTACTCACCGTGCAAGGTTGATGGATGTCGTTAATCCCTTCACACAATATAATACATAATAAATTAACCATTAAACCAACTGTATGTTGGACACTATAAAATTCTTTTGGGATGTCTTAACTTAATAGAATTAATCATGGTTTAATCATGTACTCGGGTTTGATCTTTGTTGGCATAGATGGACAAATTGGGTCACGATGTATATGATGATGAAGACAGTGGACATTATGAGAACCATGACGATGGCGACGATTCACGGAACCATTCCATACCATCAAGACTTGCTTCTACTCTAACCATGTCAAATTTTGATGCATATAGGCACATTTTGAAGAAATTTCAACGTTGGCCCCATTCATTGCTCACTGTGCAAGGTTGATGGATGTCGTTAAGCCCTTCACACAATATAATCCCTAAGTAATTAACCATTAAACCAATGACATGTTGGACACTATAAAATTCTTTTGGAATGTCTTAACTTAATAGAATTAATCATGATTTAATCATGTACTCGGGTTTGATCTTTGTTGGCATAGATGGACAAATTGGGTCACAATGTATATGATGATGAGAACGATGGAAATTATGACAACCATGATGATTTTTATGAGTCCTAAAACCATCCCATACCATCAAGGCATTTTTCTACTCTAACCATGCCAAATTTTGATGCATATAGGCACAGTTTGAAGAAATTTCAACGTTGGCCCCATTCACTACTCACTGTGAAATGTCGATGGATGTCGTTAATCCCTTAACACAATATAATCCATAAGCAATTAACCATTAAAACAAATTCATGTTGGACACTATAAATTTTTTTTTGGATGTCTTAACTTAATATAATTAATCATGGTTTAATCATGTACTTGGGTTTGATCTTTGTTAGCATGGATGGACAAATTGGGTCACGATGTATATGATGACGGCGATGATGGAAATTATGACAAGCATGATGATGGAAATGAGTCCTAAAACCCTCCCATACCATAAAAGCATGTTTCTACTCTAACCATGTCAAATTTCGATGCATACATGCACATTTTAAAGAAATTTCAACGTTGGCCACATCCATTGTTCACTTATACGATGACAACAATTACGACGATGGTATAAACATGAATGAGATTCTCTTGGTTTCAAGAATAATTTATTATTTATTGAACAAGGCCAACCACATGAAGGCAGAATCTCTCATGGCCCCTCCCCCCCTTCACATCACTCTCAATTCCCCAATACCCAATTTGACATGATAAATAACATGTAACACACTACATAGAAAATGGCATAAAACTTAAAAACATGTATCTAACCCATATAAGTAAATAATTTAAAGCGATTAAATCATATAAAAGATATAGTCACATACCTCCTACATTTCAACATTTTTGCAATAACATTGATTTTCTTCTAGGTCATCCAACTCCTGATCATCTGCATCATTCGATAGAATTCCAATTAAGTATCATCCCATATAATTAATATTAAGTATCTAATTAATAGAATAAATCATAGAAAAAATATAATCACATACCTCATACATTTCAGGATTTAAAGATCATTCATCTTCTTCTTCTGCATCCAACTCAACATCTGTATTTTGATCTATTTCATAATCAAAATTGTTGAAAGGATCGTTCATATAACCATCATCATCAATGCCATTTTTGATAATATCATCATCGATATCATCAATGAGAACATTCTATGATACATTTGGACGATCAACTTCTTCAACTTCTTCATATGACATATACACGACCACCTTCTCTTGATCTACATCATCTTCTTCTTCAACATTATCTTATTCCTCTACAGTATTATACTTCACTGGTCTTCCTCTTGGATCATATCTAACAATGTATGACCAACCTGCTTTACCTGGTACCTCTAAGTAAAATACCCGCTCACACTAACTAGGAAGAACATAAGGCTCTATACCCAATTCTAGTGCCATTGTATTAACCATGGTAAATCCATTAGCATGATCAATAACAGTTCTTTCAAGATCACATTCATTCATTTGTATTATGTACCATTTGACCTCAAACAGAACTATTTTAAAGGAATTAAAGTCACACTCAATGATATCTTCCAAATACCCATAGTACCTATTTTCATATACTTCTGGATGCTTGTCACTTCTAGAGGAAACATTAGTGACATGAAAAACCGCAGTTATCCCACAATCAAAGGTTTTCCTCTTATCATCCAACTTTTTGATGTGAAATTTCCAGCCATTGCACCACATAACCTTGTGGTGTTTCAATTACAACATACCTGAAAATTATAACATGTATTGTCAATTAATAAACATCTTATAATATGGACTTAATCAATTTATGTCTGAAGAAATAAAAAAACCAAATACATTGATAAAATGGGAAGTAACTAAAGAAATGTGGGTGAATATACTTTCCTTTTTATCTTTTAAACCATATGCTAAATCAATTTCCCTTTACGTAAGACCAATATGTTATTTTTGATGACGATGCATTGTTTTAATAAACTTACTCACCCCTTCCCATGATAAACTACCATAGAATTCTATACATTGTTCTATCCATTCATCCATCCAATCAAGATTGTTTGCAATGTATAAATGTAGTGCATCCCACTCTCTACCGACTATATGAAAAATTAACAATTCAATACCATTAATTAGTTGTCCTTGGCAAAGTTTAATATAATTAATGGCATAATACAAATTAAATGACTAGGATATATATAAAATAGAAAAATTAAATGTATAATAATTTAAATTTACAACATCTATTTACCTTTCAACTTCCTCATTCTACCTTTCCCCAATAGGACCTCCCTTTCAAATTTGTTGATGGAGTTGACATGCCAAATGTGAGGCACATTGATATTTTCTTCCGATTCAGGAAGATATTGACTAATATACACCATGCATTGATATACCATATATCTCTCCACCCTAGAACCCTCAGGATGTGCTCTTTGTCTAACAAAATCCTTCAATGACTTCAACTGCCTCTCCACCATCCACATTGACCTTTTGTGTACAAGGCCACACAATTCAATATCCTCAACTTGATGTATGAGGTAGTGTTCTTATGCATTGAAAAATACTAGAGGTAGATGCTTCCTCATTTCACACATTAGACGGGGAATTTCTCTCTTCCAATACCTAATATCTTCTTTAAGGATTTATTTAGACGAAAGACACCTGCAAATGATGCAAGAAAGTAACAGGTTTCAACAAGATCAAGGCATATATAAAATTGCAAGTAAAGCACAATATGTCAATAAGTTCTACAACAAAGTGAACACACATTTTTCATATAAATCGTTACTTACCTCATGTATTTTCCAAGATCATATATAACTTGTTTTATGTTGTTTTCAAAGCTGTATGGGAGAGATATAGGTAGAACATACTATAACAAAAAGTGAATAATTATTTATTTCCAAATAAGAGAAAAAAATTACTAAAAATATGTATACCAATATGGAAACATACCTAAATGATTACCTTAATGAATGTATGCCAGTCATGAGTTTTGACACCACCAAATTCACCTTTTTTCATTAAGACATTTTGTATGTTCGACGAAAACCCCGTTGGAAACCTAGTTTTCCGAATGACCTAATCTTTTACAAAATTGTTTTGGTTCTCAGTCAATAACCATGGAAGACTACTATTTTGGTCTCCATCACTATTAGAATTAATCACACTTTTCATTGCGTGATTGGATTCCTCAATGTCACTACAAATTTTTCATTATTTCTTTGTCAGTCCTTCCATCTAAGATTCACCATAACATGTCACATCCCCAACCCCTCCATTTCCACCAGAGGTGGTGGGATACCCTTAGATCCATTTTTTTTCTTCATTGTATTCCAAATTTACACACATCCACAATGGCCATCAATCCACAATCCGCAATCCACATTGTGGGATTCAGAATGCGGAATCCCCAAAATAATCCTTCCGACAATTTCTCCTTTCGCATTCCGCAATCCGCATTGTGGAATGTGGGAATGCGGAAGCCCAAATTCAATCCTCTGGAAAATTTTCCTTCCGCATTCCGCAATCTGCATTGCGGAATGCGGGAATGTGGGAATCCAATTCCAATTCCCTGGAATTTTTCCCCTTCCGCATTCTGCAATTCCACATTGCGAAACTTGGAAATGCGGAAGTCCAAATCCAACGTTATTTTCCAACGTCCGCAATCTGCAATCCACATTGCGGATGCGGAATTGCGCAAGCACCTCCTCTGCTCCTGCACACTTCTAAGGCCAACTTTTGAGGGTCATAACTCCCTCATCCTTGGTCCAAATTGGACAAGGTCAGTACCGTTGGGAAGATCTTGGAGAGCCCTATCTAATGGTATGACCCCCTACCCAATATGAGCACTCTATATTTTTCAATTTCCAAATGAAATATTGCATGTAACTCCCTCAATGCACCATTAACATTCTCCAAGGGGCTCTGCTCCACTTCTGTCAAGTCTTCTTTCCTTCATCTGATCCATAGGGTTACCTATTCTTCTCCCAGTCTAGGCTGGAATGTCCTGCACATTTACCATACTTAGCCCAATTCCTTAAAGGACAATTCAAAGTAATATCAAGGGGTTTACTAATAGGCATAAGCATGCTCCATGAACACAAGGGATGAAGCATGATTCACACAAATAAAATGGCATACATGCACACATCCTATCCTAGGAGGGGGAGGAAAGCATGCGGGGTTCAGTCCTATTCTTCAAACATAATCACATCTAAGTACCAATATAAGGATAGAATGCAAGGTGCAAGACACATGTAATTATCACACACACAACAGTAGAGGTTAGCCCTATTAACACACACACATCTACCAACTATGACAATCATTATTAGTTAGATCAGTGTAGAAGTGAGATGACAACATACACACAGACTTGACATAATGCATAGGCATACAGTTCTCTTCATCCTTGGACCCTCCCCATAAGCAAATAGATGCATGCATAACTAAGCAAGTACTATGAAACCAAGGCTATTCAACACCTCTATAACTTGCAAGATTAGTCCTACATTACACTCAAGCAACGATGAAGCATTCAAACATGCATTCAAATTCCTATTCATGCTCATACCTAGCTTCCTATTGATCCATTTCCATGTAATCATTCAATCATTAACTTGAACATAATAAGCATACATAACATCTGAAATATCATCATTTAAACACCATAAGGGAACTTATCTTTTGCATTGAACCTCCAAGCAACCAACTATGGAATGAAACTTTCCATCCCAAGCATAGACCTCTTACTAGCCTATATTACTTCAGCAATCAGAGATCACCCTTGAGATGGGGATATGTATCCACTAAGGGGTTCCTTTTAGGTTCATTCACAGCTTGGTTTGGTCCATTAGGCATCCAAACAACAGTTAGCTTGTCAAGAAAATGGGAAGGTAGGTAGGGTTTTCTAGCTTAATAAGCTTCTCCACAGAGCTATGGTCATATCCCAATGATCTCAGACTAGTCCAAGCGCCCCATCACACTGCTCTCAGCATACGTAAGGTTCCCTTCACTGCTGCACAACCCTTAGGGTGTCCCTTCCTCTAGCACTGATCTGGGTAAGTGTGGCTGGCCGTGACTACTGGATCAGGGTAGATAAGTCCTATTCTACAACTCAACCTTCTACAAACCCGATTTAAGTGTTCTCACAGCTTCCCAAGCTTCTCACATTCTGTCCATTCATCTCAGGGTCCAGGTTCGTGGTTTTCTCAGCAAGTAAGGCTTTCACACAGGAATTTTGTGTGCTCACGGTTTTGCCAATTGTGTGCTACCACAGAATCACGTTTCTCTTCTTTTGGATTCCCTGCGAGATGAATGAGGTTCTTTTGGTCAGCCATGGGTTAGGAAATCAGGGTCTGCGAATTCCCAGGTGGTTAAGTGTCTTAAGGGACAAGTAAAAAGAGGCATACTTTGCCATACGAATTCCCAGGCATGCTCCATACTCAATTAGCCTCATGAACATGGCTTCTCAACCACCCTCTTACAAAAAAATTTAATGGTAGTTAGGGCAGTCTAAGGGTTCCCAGAGTGACCAATGGAAACCTAGGGTTCCACCCAACACCCCCTCACCACCATAGTGGATACATAATTCCCCCTCATTTTGTTGCAGCCATAACCATCCCTTGGTATTTTATTACATAGTATTATTTACATCATTTACAATTCATATCATGGATTAAAAACACATGGATTATCAAACTGCCCAATACCTGCCTATGCAATTAAACCTAACCATCCACTAGTGGGGCCTTGGCCTTGAGTTCCACACTAGGGAAAACACACATGGCATTTATACATTATTTACATGACAACCAAAATAACCGAAGGTCAGAATGAGGGATATTACATCCTCCCTTCCTTAGAATAACACCGTCCTTAGAGTTCCAACACTTAGGATTACATATACAATATACACATGTCCAAAATTGCAAAAATGTTGCAGGTTTTCCTGCATTTCATCCCTTTACTTTGAACTTTCAGGACCAAGTCCTTTGGCTTCCACAAACTTTTCCACCTGGCTTTGATCTTCCAACTCTACAGGTGGGCATTGTTCCACAACAATTCCTTCTTTTTCCTTGCTTTCCAACTGATCTACAAACTCAAAATCTTCATGGCTGATAGCTTTCTTGCTGTTTCTTGTTGGGAAGTTGCTGAGGCAATGCTCTCCCCCACATTTCCAACATTTCATCAGCTGCTTTATCTTTACCTGCTCAATTTCCTCGGAGTCTTCCCGCCTGGAACGTTTCTTAGTGGGTTGAGTGGATGAATGTCTCTTCATCGGTCCACTGCCCTTTCCATTGCTAGTTTTTTCTAGAATGTTTTTCACCTCCCTCTGCAGACAGATAGAGTCCTGTAAAGCCCTGTGGTTCATCTCATTCTGCTGCCTTTGTAGTTTGAGCATTTCTCCAATATTCTCTTGAGTCTTGGCAATTGTTTGCAGAAGGTTTCCAACTAATTCCAACAGTCTTTGTTCTGTTGCCATGGCCAATGTACACATCATCCCACTCTTTACTTGCTAGTACCACTATTTTTGTACAACTGCAACCAATTAACCTCAATTTCTCACTTGTGAAATCCATCATTGCAATTTTGTTAGGCTAAGAATAACACAACATAACATTAAAATCAGTAAATTAATTATCCAATTGACATGAAAATCCCATGCTTATCCATGAGACTTTCATGATTTTCATGCTTGACCAACATACACATGGACTTATTCATGTTTATCCTTTCACATGTATCTTTCTATTTCAGCAATCACAATTTATTTCAAGCAATTAAACACAATCAATTTTCAGTCACATCATGCATTCAACAATTTTCTGTTTTTTCTAAAATGCATCATTCAAAAGGAAAGAGAAGAGTAAGAGTTTTAGTCCTATTCCAATTCGGAGCCACACCACCACTGTGGTTCTATGCTCCTGGCCTCTTTCACTTCAACATGGATGCTTGACTTTCCCTTCCTTGGCTATGACACTTAGTGTCTAAGGTCTGTCCCAGGCCTCTCATCTAGGGAACTATTCCCCATGATTGCCTACATAACCTTTGGTTGCTAGGACCCACACCAGTCCACTAGCACCACTTCCATTGCTGCTCATACTGAGATCTCTAGAACAATTGCATGTCCCCATGCATCCTTAGGATGCCTTCAAGGATTCTTGCTTCCTGCAATGCCAAGGTTTCCAAAAAAGAAACAATAGTGTATCAGATTGGTTGTTATAAGACTTGTACATGAAATCTTTCATTATTCATAATAAGAAATAGATGACAATTTAATACTTATCTGTATTGGACATTTCCTCTCTGGTCCATAGGGTCCTTCTTTACTTTCCAAGCCTTGGGATCAACTGTGGAATTGGATGTTGGCTAGCCCGTAGGACACTCCAAACCATCCAAATAGTGGGATTGGATGTTGGCTAGCCCGCAGTCCACTCCACGCCATCCAAATAGTCAATTGCCAGCCAGTACACCAACTAGGTTATCAGGCATTGATGGTGCCAAACCAGTCCCATACCTGGTTTGCCCTGCACCATGACCATTTCTAGGCCAAGGCTATACTATGGATCCATAGGCATGCATCATACTTCCACACATACAACAACCCTTCATACACATACCAACCCTTCATACACATAGCAAACCTTCCCCACAACCCCTCATAACACCCTCTTCACCTTGCTTCTATAGTGTGCAGCACCAAATTGTATCCATTCAAGCTGACCATAAAAGAGGGGTAAAAAAGCTCATTAGTACTGCTGCTCTGAAATCGTAAACATATCTCATACATTCACTATCAGATATTGAAACACCAGGAATGCATCCATTCCTTTAGGGTGAAGTCAATATTGGTAACCCTAACATAACTCAGCACCAGAAAGGTGTGCACCCCTCACTGATGTGAACTAAGCAGGTCCTAATCATACTTCAAGCAATCTGAAATAATATAATAAAATAGAACGCTTTGCATATTAACACTATTAATTAGTCATGTATATTTTCAGCTAGGGTTTACATAACACTTATCCACTTGCAGATGTATCTTTCCTTTATTTGTGAGGAATGGGGGATCCCTTCTCTGAGATGACTGTCCCTCGGTTTTCCACCTCATTCCTTTTTATGTTCCATAACCCACATATGCCTTACTGGCATAATCCTTACCATCTTGTTCATATTGTTTACCAATCATGCAATGCAGATGAGACATCCTCATGTTGCTTATCTCTTGTAAGTGGAACCACTCTTCCCTTTAGGGTTTCATGCTTGCTTCCCTAGTACAACCATCCACCTACAACATGTCCCTTTGACACAATACCTCATTTCCATGGCCAAGACATTTCTTCCCGAAGTCTGAAAATTTAGATCAGTCCAAACACTGGTGAGTTTTCATTTACATAATATTTCATTGTATCAATAGTCATTGAAGTGTTTTCAAAATCATAACACTCAACAATTTCAGTACTTTCAGCTGCTAACATCTTATTACAATGAAATGTATAGGTGTATTTTATATGCATATTTATCATAAAGAAACTTAAAGGACACCATCATATTATTTATGTAATTTTAATAAACCTTCAATACCCATTACTTTCCAGCCATATCCTTTATGCAACTCTGTCCTTCCACAGAGCATTCTGGAAGCCCTCTCATCATGACTACCTTCACATAATCCTTCCTAAATTCACATCAGCTCATGAAATGATCTCAGAATTACCACCAATTCATCATTTCCTCTACTGCTTAATGACGATCCCACATGCGCCAAAACCATGCATTCATGCAATGCATCTCAACATGTGCACCCACACACCTGCATGACTGCCATTAGAATCTTTGGTGATACCTCATCAATATGGCCTCTTACCAGGGACTACACAGTCCTTTCATCAATTCTCATACTCATAGATTGTTGCTCTAACCTTCCTCATAAGGTTGTTGGGCACATGTTGCAGCATCATCAATATCTTAGCCATGTTTATGTTGTCTTTGGTCCTACACCAATACCAACATCAGTAGTGATTAACAACCACCATATTTAACCCAAGTGGTTCATTGCATATGCACACCTTCACTGGTTTTACGAACATGCCACATTATATACACAATGATCTTCTCATGCAATATGCAATACCTAACAACATGCCCACTAGTTTATATGTATTTTCAACTCTCTAATCACTTGCATCTTTGGTATTCTGATTCCATAATTTCCTGTACATGAAGCTCATAAAGCACAAATAAAAGAACATGGCCGGGTTTAAGAGTTCTCCCTTTCCAATCTTAGCCCAATTCTCATGCTGTAACATAACTGGTTTAGGGTGAGAAATTTTCCTCTTATTAGCGTTGTCCTACTCTTCTGATTTCCCTTAGAAATTGTGGTCAAGTTCGACTCAGCCCTTCTTGGGATTCTTTGCACTTACCAACACTGGTATTTGTTCCATGCTACTACCTAGTAAAAGGCTAGGTGTCTAGCTGGAACAAGGTTAGCCTCTCTGTGCTGACTATACCGTCTTTGTTGGCTGTCGGATCACACCCGGTCGAAATGTTATACGACTATTGGGCCCGTTATCTATTCTTCTGCAGTTCAAATCATGCCTGAAGATTCTAGATGTGGCCCCAGAAGCCCCAATGCTGTAACCTGGGCTCTGATACCACTTTGTCACATCCCCAACCCCTCCATTTCCATCAGAGATGATGGGAGACCCTCAGATCCATTTTTTTCTTCATTGTCTTCCAATTTTACACACAGTCGCAATGGCCATCGATCAGCAATCCGCATTGCGGGATTCAGAATGCGGAATCCCAAAAACAATCCTTTTGACAATTTCTCCTTCCGCATTCCGCAATCTGCATTGCGGAATGCGGGAATGCGGAAGGCCAAATTCAATCCTCCAAAAAATTTTGCTTCCACATTCTGCATTGCAAAATGCAGGAATGCGGAATTCCAATTCCAATTCCCCGGAATTTTTCCCCTTCCGCATTCCGCAATTCTGCATTGCGGAACTCAGAAATGTGGAAGTCCAAATCCAACGTTATTTTCCAACGTCCGCAATCTGCAATCCGCATTGCGGATGCGGAACTGCGGAAGCACCTCCTCTACTCCTGTAAACTTCTAAGGCCAACTTCTGAGGGTCATAACTCCCTCATCCTTGGTCCAAATCAGACAGGGTCAGTACCGTTGGAAATATCTTGGAGAGCCCTATCCAATGGTATGACCCCCTACCCAATATGAGCACTCTAGATTTGTAAATTTACAAATGAAATATGGCCTGTAACTCCCTCAATGCACCATTGACCTTCTCCACGGGGATCTACTCCACTTCTGTCAAGTCTTCTCTCCTTCATATGATCCATAGGGGTACTTGTTCTTCTCCAAGTCTAGGCTGGAATGTCCTACACATTTACCAGACTTAGCCCAATTCCTCAAAGGACATTTCAAAGTAATATCAAGGGGTTTACTAATAGGCATAAACATGCTCCATGAACACAAGGGATGAAGCATGATTCACACAAATAGAATGGCATAGATGAACACATCCTCTCCTAGGTAGGGTGAGGAAAGCATGCAGGGTTCAGTTCTATTCTTCAAACATAATCACATCTAAGTACCAATCTAAGGATATAATGTAAGGTGCAAGACACATGTAATTAGCACACACACAACAGTAGAGGTTAGCCCCATTAACACACACACATCTACCAACTATGACAATCATTATTAGTTAGATTAGTGCAGAAGTGAGATGACAACATACACATAGACTTGACATAATGCATAGGCATATAGTTCTCTTCATCCTTGGACCATCCCCATAAGAAAATAGATGAATGCATGACTAAGCAAGTACTATGAAACCAAGGCGATTCAACACCTCTATAACCTGCAATATTAGTCCTACATTACACTCAAGCAATGATGAAGCATTCAAACATGCATTCAACTTCCTATTCGTGCTCATACCTAGCTTCCTATTGATCCATTTCCATGTAATCTTTCAATCATTATCTTGAACATAATAAGCATACATAACATCTGAAATATCATCATTTAAACACCACAAGGGCACTTATCTTTTGCATTGAACCTACAAGCAACTGGCTATGGATTTCAACTTTTCGTCCCAACCATAGACCTCTCCCTAGCCTATATTACTTCAACAATCAGAGATCACCCCCGAGTTGGGGCTATGTATCCACTAAAGGGTTCCTCTCAGGTTCATTCACAGCTTGGTTCTTAGTCCATTAGGAATCCAGCCAACAGTTAGCTTGTCAAGCAAATGGGAAGGTAGGTAGGGTTTTATAGCTTAATAAGCTTCTCCAAAGAGCTATGGGCATATCCCAATGATCTCAAGCTGGTCCAAGCACCCCATCACCCCACTCTCAGCCTAGGCAAGGTTCCCTTCACTGCTACACAACCCTTATGGTGTCCCTTCCTCTAGCACTGATCTGGGTAAGTGTGGCTGGCCGTGACTTCTAGATCAAGGTAAATAAGGCCTATTCTGCAAATCGGCCTTCTACAAACCCGATTTAAGTGTTCTCACATCTTCCCAAGCTTCTCACACTCTGTCCATTCATATCAGGGTTCGGGTTCGTGGTTTTCTCAGCAAGTAAGGCTTTCACACAGGAATTTTGTGTGCTCACAATTCTGCGAATTGCACGCTACCACAGAATCATGTTTCTCTTCTCTCGGCTTCCCTACGGGATGAATGAGGTTCTTTTGGTCATCCATGGGTTAGGAAATCAGGGTCTGCGAATTCCCAGGTGGTTAAGTGTCTTAAGGGACAAGTCAATAGAGCCATACTCTGCCATATGAATTCGCAAGCATGATCCATACTCAATCAGCCTCATGAAAAGGGCTTCTCAGCCACCCTCTTACAATAAAATTTAATGGTAGTTAGGACAGTCTAAGGGTTCTCAAGGTGACCAATGGAAAACTAGGGTTCCACCCCACACCCCCTCACCACCCTAGTGGATACATAGTTCCCCCTCATTTTGTTGCAGCCATAGCCAGCCCTTGGTATTTTATTACATAGTATTATTTACATCATTTACAATTCATCTCATGGCTTAACAACACATGGATTATCAAAATTCCCAATACCTGCCTATGCAATTAAACCTAACCATCCACTAGTGGGGCCTTGGCCTTGAGCTCCACACTAGGGAAAACATACATGGCATTTATACATTATTTACATGACAACCAAAATAAGCTAAGTTCAGAATGAGGGATATTACATAACGTTTTTGTTACATTCTTCCCGATATGCATTGTATCAAACAAATGAGCTATTTGTAAGTGATCGTAGTAGGGAAACCTATTGAATTGTATGGGGTAACTTTTCATTCCTCGTGGAATCCCATTGACGCCTTAACTACATTCATGATACATAAACAAAATCACCTTAACAATAATTAATGATAGATATGGTAAATAAAATTCACTAAAATAAATCATAAGATTACATATGATACATAGACAATTTGCATACCTTGATGATTTCTGTTAGATTCCAACTTCCATAGGTGATGAGTCATTCTTCGAGGTTTTTTTTCATTCTCTTCTTTACCATTGATTTTGTTTTCTCGGTATTTCGATACCTATGATTCTTAGGGAGGAAGTGCCTATACTCATCAAACACCTCCTTTCCTAAACTTTTTGATCGAAGAGATTTGATCCTAGGACCACAAACTGGACATGCAAATTTACCCTTTGTTTGAAGACCCGCAACATATATGTATTAATGTAGAAAATGATTAATAATTTAAAAATTGCTTGATATTTTCAATAAATCATATAATATTAAAGTGCAACAGAAAGTTAGTACATACAAAAAAAATGTGTTAACTCGTTACTCGAGAGAATCATGAATTGTCCGTGCAAGTATTCCATGGAATTGAAATTGTTTTTTCCATATTGGTCTAGAGATGTCATACATAGTGATTCCAACCCATAACTTCAGTAGCTCATCGATAAGAGGCTCAATATATACATTCATATATTTCACTTGGTACTAACCTGATTGGTTCAACATACAATTATATTTACTTATACGTCCTTATATATAAAGATAATCTCATGCAACAAAACAAAGAAATATTATATTACTTTAAAAAAAAATTCCAAACTAATTAAATACCTGGAACAATCATTGCCAACATAGTGTGCTCTCTCTTTACCAACATCCAAGGAGGAAGTTTATTGTTTATAAAAAAAACATGCCACACTGATTAAGTAGAACGAAGCTCTCCAAATGGATGGAAACCATCAACTACCAATAAAAGTCTAACATTACGAGGTTCTTCTTTAAAAATTGGCCATTTTTCTTCAATATTCTTCAATGCAAAACCATCTGCATGCATTCAAAGAACATCATCTTCACTTCTGTTCTTTGTAGGGTAATCCATAAACTATGCTATAATTTAGCACTTGCACAATCGTTGGAAGTGTGGAATTATGGGAATGCAATGAAGAACTTTGCGAGGCACATTCTTTGTTACTTGATCAGTTCGATATCTACTTATTTGACATTATGGGCATTCGTTTTCGGATGCATATTGTCCATAATATATAACATGATCATTAGGACATGCATGAATAGCTTGATACTCCATTCCAATTTCTCTCATAATCACATATATTTATCGATATGTGCATGGTAAAACATTTGATCGCTGTAAGAAATTCACCTAACAAACTGCGACATTGAAAATAACAAGTTAATGTAAAGAATATTAGTCCTTAATATTGCATCCCTATTTTACAAACTAAACACTAACAATAGCGGAAAATATACAACCTTTATATTGTAGATGTGAGGATGAAATTAATACATTACAATATACCTTAGGATATGTGTGAGACAAGTGTTTGATAAACCATTCAAAACCTTTAGGTTCACCAATAACAATATAGTATATAGAAGATTTGTCGTTGAGCCATCATTAAGAGGTTGTCATGACTTCTCAAGTAAAGGAACATCATGAATATCATTGAGGTTGTCCTCATCCATTGGAGCAAATGTGTCTTGGATCAATCTATTTATCCCATCTTCCTCATTTGTATCAATAATGTTATCTTCATCCATAGCATCATTAAGAACTTGATCATCAATATTTTGATCTCCATGTTTCTCACCTTATAAAGTGGTATTTCTACTACTACTTGGTAAATAACTCTCTAGCAGTTGACATTTAGTGGGCATTGTCTTTATAATTACAAACAATGTAATAAAATTAGTGTATATACAACAAATATTAAACAATTTTTTTTTTACAAATACATGATCACTATTACAAAGAGTACATTATATAATGATTAAGGTCTTACCAAGGGATGATATTCATACCCCCCTTCAGCGTGCCCCTTCTCCCTACAATGTTTTTCAGTTGTTGTTCTTAAAATTCTTTTCGTTTGCAATCCCCTACAATCATTGCAAGGGAAATAACATTTTCCATCACCCTTCTCCTCCAATGCTCCCCTAAACCGAGCAAGCCTCGCATTTTCTTCTGCATTATATTTATATGACATTCTAATTGCCTATAAGAACCAATTCAACTGAATCAATATATAAGTACATTGAATATATATATTCAACCAATATCACAAATGTAACAACATTAATTCAACCAATTTCACAAATTTAACTACATTATTTCAACCAATTTCATGCAGTAAAACCCTAACCAATTCAACCTACAATTTCATGCACTAAAATTCAAATCTTTTTAAAAATTCATTTAACTGTTCAATATATTAACCAAAATTATGGGAAAAATACAATTACCGACCTCCACACCTGCAAATAAAGAATTAACAATCTTGTGAAAGAAGTAGATAGAAACCTAAAATTTCATGCATCGAAAAATGATGGCAAAAAAAAATTTCAAATGTTGCAATGGAAAAAATTATAAATGAGTTGCCCGGCTATGAAAACAAAATTATATAAATTTCACAATTATGAAGTTAACGCATAAAGCCATATCATGGTATTAAAATTTCTTAACATAGCTTTATATTAAAGGCCAAGACAGAAAAATTAAAAATACTGACCTTGAAACTCTAAAATCTGAGCTATGCAGATCGAAAATTAGATGTGTTAAACCAATACCTGATAGAAAAATCCAAGCTATGTAGATAAAAAATTGGATGTGTTAAAACCAATACATGATAGAAAAATCGCAGATCAAACAACCGCAAAAAGCAATGTCGCAACTATAACAAATTTGTTGAAATTTGTTTCATGCACATATTTTATAGATCGACGCTCGTCGAAATTTCGACGAACAGATGATATGGTTATAGTTGACCTAAAAACAAAAGTTAATGATTGTTGCTTGGAAATGTGTGGTACACATGTGTGAAACATGCCGTCGCTATTACGACTAATGTGTGTCGCAATATTGACACAATTAGAAAAGCATTGAAAGATCAATGAATGTTGGGGCTCATGAAAAAAATTCAATTTTTTCACACTTTTAATGTATTTTTCGACGATAAAATTGATTTTATCTCAACTGTCACAATAGTTCATCGAATTTTGAGCCATATGTGCTAGTGAATAAAACATAACATTCCTCGAATTGGTGGCAAGGCTGGGAAGAAAGGAGTAAATAAGAGAAGGATGAACCAAGCAACGCCTACATAGGTAATCCCCATGTCCCTCTGTAAGCAATTATCTTTTGGAATTTTCATTCTCAGTTATCAGGAAATACTGTAGATATATTGTTTCAAAATAACCTAGCTAGAACTAAATAGAGGATTGTAGAAGATGACTGGGGGGTTTGTCAAAAGGGAACCCATAGATCATTCAAGACTAGTATTTAGAAATCCCAAGGCCATAAAATATTTCCAAGATGCAGGTTGGGTGCAGTACCTCTAGAAACTTGACGAGTATCATGAAGGAATGATTGAGGAATTTTCTAGGAACACAAGGAAAGTAAACGATGATACCTGTAGAACTTCGGTGAGAGGGGTTTCAATAAAGCTAAATGAATATGTCCTCAACAGAGTCACTAGACTTCCAAAAGGAATGAGATTGGATGAAGATGACAGAGAAATTTCTCAAAAGGATAAAAATTAGTTCTTTAGGTTTACAGAGAAATATGAGGAGGTTAAAGGAGTTGTATAGAGGCAGTCACTCCTAGAGCCATGGGGGGAAGTTTCCTTGATTATCATGAATTGTATAACCTGCAATGGGAGGCATGCATCATTACATGCTTATCATTTTCACATTTTGAACCTATTGAGGAACCTCCAATGGAAGATACCAAGGAGAAAAATAATCCTCCCATGGTTTCTATTCGAATCCCTTTCCTCCATGAGCATTGAATACCAATTAGGAAACCTTTATGCCCTATCCCATCATGGGATGGTTAAATTATTGATCTGTGACACTTTGGAGAGAGAATACACTCCTCTGTCATGGGGGAGATTTCTCAGGATTAGCAACAGTGGAATACAAGTATTTCACAAGGAGTAGTAACAATCAGAGGATCTGATCACTCCAGAATCTTAATCATCTCCAAAGAAGGACCAATCAGCTCCATCTACAAGCAACAAAATCAGTCAAATTTCAATAGGAGCCAGGGCTTCCATAAAAAGGATAATAGAACAAGTAAACCAAGAAGACCCTAAAAAAATGGAGTAGAAAAAGAAGTCGCAGACACCTTAATTCAAATGGGTGAACCTGAGAAGACTCCTTCCAAGAGAGGTTCACCGGTGTATGTAAGCCAAGAGAGTGAAAGTGACACATCAAAGAGAAGAAATATACATAATCAAGGCTCAAACAATCTGGTGTAAATATCCATTTCAGATTTAGATACCTCTAAGGATCAACAAATTTTAGACTTAGATACCCCTGAGGCTCAAAAAAACATCCAAGAGCTACTACAAGCAAAAAATCATGAAATTGTAAGATTACAAGGTTAGATAAAAAAGTAGGAGCAAGAAATATTGAAGTGGAAAAAGATTGCTCACATTGTTGAAGCATTGAAGGATTCTAATGCTTCAAATTCCCAAGGCCACTAGGAGTATGAACTGCATCCACTAGAGGAAAATCTTCAAGTCATGAAAATGCAACACCTCCAAGACAAACAACAATTAGAAGAAGAGAACCTCCTCCTGAAGCAAGACTTGCAAAAATATGAAACAAAACTAAGACATGAAATAAAAGAAACAACATAAGAAGAGGAAAAATTAAAGAAGTGTTTTAAGCTGATGCAAGAACTCATCCATTATAGACCACCTTCGATGTTATATGTGGTGTTTTTAAAAGAAAGATGGTTGTGGTACCAATTAAAGAGATTACAAGACCAAAAATATGAACATCTGGTGATCCAGGAGGATCCAAGAAGGCAAAATTTTGAATTCCTCCAATCTCAGCAAAACTAGCACCAAATTGAAGGGCTCGTCGAGACGATTCCAACGGCGTTCGTTTCACCTCAAACGGACTCCGTATGAGAAAATTATCGCGTTATGTTGTATTGATGAAACATGAAAATTTGGCAAAATGGGGTGCCACGTGGCACCACTGACATGGTGACACGTGGCAGTACAGACCAGCCACAAGGTGACACATGGCAGTACGGATCCAAGCTGGCATATGGTGACTGGACGTATGGATGGTGACGTGGCAATACAAATAGTGACTTGGCGGTTGACTGGGAATGAGGTGGACCAATCCTAGGCCGCCATGTGGCAGCATGGATTGGCCAATATGTCTAAGGCAAAAATTATGGCCTCCGTGGGGTTTGACCCCGTGACCTCTCTTGTATAAGCGCTCCGCCTTCACCACTTGGGCTACTTATGATTATTGGTATGTGGGTTAACATTATGTTATTTAAGCTTGGAAAAGTTTATAATAACACAAAAAGTGGGGTCGAGGCCATGGTTGCCAATACGACAAGGTACGTGGGGAGTTGTTGCAACTCCAACCCACAAGTCAGGTGGAGCTCATGACCCATTCAACGCGCCACCACATAACAAACTTTGGTTATGGCTTATCACGTGCTCTTAACAAATGTTGGTTATGGCGCTTAACATGGGGTGGAGACCATGTGTTACATGCCACCTAATATGGGGTGGAGACCATGGTTTTAAAACAACTTTCAACGGATTACATGCCATAGGGTGGAGCGCCACTACATGTGGCATAACAAAACTTTGGGTTAAATTTTAAAATGGGTTTGTTATTGTTTATATGGTTTTAACCATATGCCATTTTAAAAAGGTATTTTTTTAAGTATGTTTGTTTATTAGTTAATAAAGAGCCCAACCACATGATAACCAAACTTGGAGGTTTGTAACCACATGCCTATTTAGGCAAAATTGTTGTAACTTGAGAAACCATGAGGATCATGTGAGAGGAGTTCATACAAGCCTATATAAACCTTCTCATTTGCCATTGTCAGTCATGCTTTGGAGTAGAGACTTTGTAGCTAAAGGAGAGAAGGGAGATTGCGTAGCTCTGCAGGAGGAAGGTACAAGTGTTTATACTCGTTTTACACCGTCTTCACGCTTCGGAGTTGCTGGAAGCAGTCTTGTTGTGTTTTGGGCAACGGTTCTCTTCCTGGCCATTGTCGCCAAGGTATCATTGTATCATTGCCATGTATTTTGTCTTTATGCTGGGATTATAGATCGGCCCTCCTATTGAGAAGCAGGCCCGGAGACGTAGTCCATCCTGGATGAACTCCGTTATCAACTTGTTGTCTTTATGTGTGTATTGTCTATGCTGTTTGGTTCTCTTCTTATGGATTTGTGAGCTTCATTCATGCTCTTTATGCAATTCATGTTAACGTCATAGAGTAGCAAAGATCTTGTTTTCGGATCATCTGGATACTCCCAATGAATTCATTGATACTTGTCGAGGGATGGAGAAAACATTGAATGATCAGTTGAATGAGTTTTATTTATACAACTACATTTTACCCCATCCTTATAGATGGTCACCAAACCCTTTTATCAGAGATGTCCAACTTAGATTCTTGTGTTCTTTGTTCACCAATGAGGACAAGAGAGCCACTGATATGATTCGATATTTTGAGACTGGAAAGGAATCTCAGATGTGGATTAGAGTAGAGGCACCTACTCCTGACACTATCCTCACTTCTGACTATCTACTAATACACGATTTTGAGTTGGCACCAGTCTTGAAAGAGAGGTAAGCAACTGCCATACCCATATTAAAGAAGATGTATCAGGGGGAATTAAGAGTAGAATAATTCATCAAAATGATACAATATGGAAGGATATCCCTTCCTGATATTGCCACTTAGAGATCCACTCGCCTTCCAATTTAGAGAAATAATTATTCATATATACATTGATACTATAGAGACGATGGGATTGCAATGGATTGGGATTAGGTTTAGTCCTCCACTCCTTATACATAACACTAACTAGGATTGGAGTGAGGAGGAAGAAGAGGCCAAATGGTAACAAGTCAGAAAAGATAAAGGGTTCCACCCATCATGGGAATTGACAAACTAATTTTCTTGTAATCTTAGACCAACAAAAGATGCTACACCCACTGAGGAATTAGAACCGACCTCTTGATTACACAGGGACGTGCAAATTGG
The DNA here is from genome assembly GCA_027924585.1 of Larix kaempferi. Classification (NCBI taxonomy): domain Eukaryota; kingdom Viridiplantae; phylum Streptophyta; class Pinopsida; order Pinales; family Pinaceae; genus Larix; species Larix kaempferi. The sequence continues at coordinate 6,063,542 of BSBM01001219.1, read as the reverse complement.
TAGTTGGGGGGAGATGATGGCCCCCACTTTTGGGAAAGAAATCCATCTTTCTTCTCCATCATTCCAAGCATTCAGGGCCTAAAAGAGAGTATCATTGGAAAAATTTGACGAATGAATATGCATTTTAGCTAGGATTATACTAAGATCTCAATTATTTATTTATATGATGTTGTATTTCTTTTATTTGAAAAAGTTGCATATACAATATTGATGGATTGGTTTCCAGCAACATCTTTTGAAGACACAGGTTTAACTGACACCTTTCAACACAAGGAAATATCAAGCCTCGATTTTTCTCATGTAGTACCTGATCAACAAAGTCCCAATCGCAACAGCTCACTCCTAGTTCCAATTTTGACAAGTTCAGTTCCTGATTGAAGAGTCCCATTTTTTTCCAATTCACTTCATCTCAAGTACAATTCGACTTAGGTTTAGTTTCTATAGTTTCCTTAGCGTAGACATATAGTGGTGTTCGACAATCCACAAATCTCACACCAAATGGAGGCCTAGTCCTTGAATACCATGTGTCGCCTAGAAGCTACCACCATTCATGAAATTGTGCATGATCACCTACTACACATGAGCATTCAACTCAACACATGGCACACTCTTTGAGTATATTAGGAGTTTCTTGTTTCATAGGTTAGAAAGTTTTTTTATTTAAACTAGATGGACCAGCTAGATTAGGCTGGTGCCCTTTGGGTATGACATTACTCTTTATTGTAACAACGATTATTTGAGATGAAGCTTAATGGTGTTTATACTTTCTACATCTCAATGAAAAGTGTTCTGATTCATGTATTTGTATGAGTTACCTTTCGTTCCTGTATTGTATTGGATCAAGGCCCATCCAAGCTAAAGTACAGGAACTTGTTTTGTTAGGTTTGATTTATCATTTGTATGGTTTTCAATTAAACAAAGTAGTTATTGTAGGATTCCTGCAGTTTGTAGAATTTTTTATATTTTATGAGTAAAACATTATTTCCAGATTGTTTATGCATAAAAGTTATCATTGTTTTGTTTCATTAAATGCAAATTCAAGTTAAAATCTATTTCCTTTTTACATTGGATCTTGTTATCAGCACTTGGTTTAGCTATAAACCTGTGCTTGTTGTGACCACTTGCATGAAACATTGGAGCTACTAAATGTTTGTGCTTGGTTGGCTAATGGTAGAGTAGCTAAGGGAATTCACTAAAGGTTGTAAACCAGATGGGAAGTCTCCTAGTACTCGTCTTTGATGCTACTAATAAGGAACTAAGTGCCAAGTAGGAAAGTTACATCTCGTTCCCTAGCAACCTATAGTTAGAAGTTATTGAATATTTGATTTTCATGATAGATATAGGTTTCATTGCTTCATTTGATTAGTTCAGAATTCCCATGCTACTAGACATAGTTCACCCCTCTGTAGTTGCATATATTTTGTAGGAGCCTCATAAGTTTGTACAAATCTCTAGGTTGATGATTAAAGTAAAAGTTTTAGATGCAACATTCTTACTAATGTCTTATTCAAATGGGATACAGTATTACTGCTGATAAATGTGCCCGTTAGTGGCCTTAATCACGCCCAAAATTATTGTTTTTATGCCCAGAATTCATGCTTTAAGACAACCCAGATGTGGCTTATGATCTTCATCATCACTGTTATATTGTATAGAATCATAGACCACCTACTCATACCCACTTAGGCTTGATTGAAATACATTGAACTTGCCAACTTCTTTTAGTTGACATCGATAGGAAATGGGTGATAACAAAACCCAACTTAAAAAGGGGAAGGCATACCAAACTTTTAGATCCTTAGGTTAGTCTTTCGAATAAAGTATCTGGTTAACAATATATGCAAAAATATTTGTTGATATCATATTGGTTAAAAAAGTAAAGGGATAGACATTGTACAAGCTCAGTATAAAATAATTTATCAAAACAAATGTTTCAAGATGTGTATTAAATGCACAAGATTAACCAAATATTTATGATTGTAAATCTAAATCCTAGACTACAATTTTTTTATAAAACCGTGTCTAGATATAATCACAAATATTCAATAAATCAAGCATTCTTAGATGATATAGCACCATTCGATTCACTAGTCACATAGTTGAATGTTATCCTTATTCTAAGGAATGAAGCTTCGTAAAGCCTCTTCTAGAGTACTTAATGCTTTATTGGGATAAGGGAGAGATAAAATTCCAAATTAAGGTTTTAAAATCTCAGTGAGATGCACAACATAATATCCTTTCCCAAGATGGACATAGTGGATCATTGCATTTGGGTCAGTATTATGTATTATCCACCTTGTAACTTTCATCTGAGAGTTTAACACAATGAGATAACACTTCTTTCCTTCCAACCCTACTTGGGAAGATTGTGTGAACACATTAATATTCTCTTGATCCTTCCAATAATGAGACAACATAAGATGCCTTGAAATAAGAAGTTAAGTAGTGGTGATCCAAGATTAAAGAATCACAAAACTCACTAAGATTGGGGATTTCATTTTGTCATTTTGATGTCTAGTTGGAGGCATTGGGTTTTTCTGCACCGAATTTTCATCATATTTCGATCCACGACTCTGCATACACTAGAGAAATATTTGTAATATATTGATAGAATAAAATAAAATTGAACTAAATTACAAAATTTTACAAAACTTACCAGGGATGCCTCAATATGCTTTGTAGTTAAATTTGTTTCTACTTTTTTGTCCATAGGGGTTGTTGTCTCCCCTGTATTACTCTGCCAATACAATAAAATATATTACATACATTAAAAATATGATAATAAAATGTTCATCAAAAGAATATTTTGACAACAAACCCTAACCATAGGAGTGACTTCAACCTGGACATTTTGTATAGTAGGAACTTGTTCATATCAGCAATGCGATATGAATATTAGTGTGAAAATATGTACATTGGAAAAATAGTAAAGAATTTGACTCTAGCACTTTCAATGTTGACTACTTTTCCCCTCTCCACAGCTTCTACTCTCTTCATGAGTTCGGATATTGTTGGTTTTAGAGATGATTTTTATTTTGCATTTTCTTTTATTGTAGCTTGGCTTGCATCTAGCACCTCCTTGTATGGATGTGTTCCAAACAAACTAGTTGGTGTAAATCCTAGGCCAACCCCATGACATCGTCCCCTTGCATCAGACCCCAATACCTTAGCAAGGGAATCATTCCTAGTTGCAAACTCTTCAGATGCAACTTCTACTTGTGCCTCTTGAATTTTTTGATGGCATTTCAATGCAATTAAAGAAAATCATATTAGAAAACATTTCGAACATGTAAAATAGAATTCTAATCAATATGTAAATTAAAATGTTGAGAACATACTATACTTTCTCGTGTAGCTGGTGTGATTGGAGTGCCATCCTTCTTTTGATGGCACTTCTTCCATAGGTCTACCCTAGTAATCGATGTAGTTGCATCATCTGAGGATCTGGATTTTTTCTAGTTACAACAAGTAAAATAGTATGGTTAAGTTGTGACTTGATAGTGAATCACAACTATGCTAATATTTATCATATAAATAAAATATAATGAATCACAAGTGTTAAATTTCGAGCATTAATTCACAACACTCTAGGATCTTTACTGAGAAAATAACATGTACAGTATATCAATGCATATCAATCATAGCAAGCATATCAATCATCACAAGATGCAATCATAAGAGACAATAGACACACAGAGTTTCCATGGGGAAAACCCTAAGGTGAAAAACCCCACAACTTCCTCAGAGATAGATAGAGCAATAGCACAACCCAAGTACAACCCAAGTACATAGAGATAGACTCCTCCTAGCAGCTGATCCTCCTCCTCACATGTGCGCCACTTTTCGAGTGATGGATAAGTGAGTAAGTGAAGTGATCAAGTAGAGAGATCCCACTCTCTATTTATACTTGTTCTAAGCAGCCTAATAAACCTATGGGGCTGACTTGTCTAACTCAGCCTAATAACCCCAGGTTAACTTAATCAAGGTCGACCCCACACATGGTGGTCTAATAACCCATCGGCAGGTTACGACACTTGCGACACTTGTCAATACAAATGACGACACTTCCGTATAGAGGAATGATACATCTCTATAGGAGTACAATAAAATACATAGATGAAATACATTCCGAAGTTACATATACATCAACACTCCCTCTTAACTAGGAAGGTATTTCTCGACACAGATCTGCTAACACAAGTCTTCTTCTCTGGATCATCATCAGCGAATCATCGTCATCGTCACTGCTACTTCTATCTCAATCAATCTCCAATCTACTCGTCATAGTAAGTTCTATAGAGCCAGTCCTTTTTCATACTGGATGTAGGCCCACCACCTGTAGGTATTCATCATCACTGGCCATACTGTGGAATACTCAGGACTGATTACGTGCCTCAACAAAACCTTGAAAGAGCATCCCAGGATTGATTATGAGCACACTGCTCAACCTATCGGATCTCCCAGGATCTTTTACATGTTGACCTTCACAAAACCTACTCAGAGCATCCTAGGATGTTACGAGCAAACCGCTCTACCTGTGTGGATCTCGATAGATCATCCCAGGCTGTTACGAGCACACCGCTCTACTTTTCTGGATTTTAAAGGATCTTTTCTATGTGAAATTTCGCAAAACCTACTCAGAGCATCCCAGGCTATTACGAGCAAATCACTCTACCTGTCTGGATCTCGATAGAACATCCCAGGATGTTACGAGCACACCGCTCTACCTGTTCGGATTTTAAAGGATATTTTCTATGTGAAACTGTAGCAAAACCTACTCAGAGCATCTGTTGGCTTGGTTTTGCAACCAAGCTTTGTGCAATGGGAACCTATCAACAATGTGATAGCAGTTTCAATATTGAAAGCAAAAACAATTATAAATTAAATCTAAATCTAAACTAGCATGTTCATATAACAAATAAATTTTTTAAAAATGATTCAAGAACAAGAAATAAAAGAATAGATGTTTTGTATTAAGATACCTCAAATGGTGAGGATTTGTGTTGAGCAACTCCCAAGGTGAGTAACTCCAAGCTCCAAAGGTCTCTTCTCCAAGATGCTGAAAATGGCCAAAAGTCTCATGAGAGATTTTGACAGTGTGAGGATAGGATGATGGATGGATGGAAAGTGATGAGCCCCTACCACCTTTTTATAGTTTTTGGTGGTGGGGAATACCATTATGGTTTTGAGGAAACTAACGGTATTGACCAACATGGTTTAGGTACCTTTTCCCTCCTTTTTCGTTTTTTGAATATTTTGAATATTTTTATTCCCTTTTTAATATTTTTGGGAATTTTGGATCATTTTTGAGGGTTTTTTATGCTTTTTGAGGAAAAATATTCATTTTGAGGGGAAAAAGGGGTGTATTATGGTCTTTTGGTGACCTTTTGATGGCTTTAGAGGCTCAAATGGTGGAAAAGTGGACAAATGGGTCATGTGAATAAGGAAATCAGCTAGTGAGCACTTTTTGGGTGTTAACAGATTGCCCCCTGATGTGTGACAGCAGGAGCTCATTGTATGGCTGATAGACATCATAGTTCTTTTGTCTTTTTTCTAGGGTTTGGGGAAGAGAAGAGACCGGTTGGAGACTGGATCCACGACCCTTGGAAGCTGCAGAAACAAAAAATATTACATGGCCTCAATATGAATGAGGAATAATCTCTAATAATGGATGAGGCGGGTATACCCATGCTCGTATCAAGACATATACATAACAATTAGTCCCAAGAAGGGGGACCTAAATACAAAATCTACTGGTACATCATAATGGTCCAAAGGGGACACTATTTTTGGATGTACTCATGATCATAACATGATTGATCTCAATAATTGATACACTGGAATAAAGCGACAATTGTTCTGAACAAGGTCTCAAAAGGGTTGATGAACTGTTGAATCTAAAGGTGTCCAACATCTGTAGGGACTCAATGACTCTGAGTCAACTCTGAGGAGTATATGTAACTGTATACTCGAGGGAGTATAAAACTGGGGTACATCTGAATACTGTCGCCATGTACAACCCGGATATCTATAGAAAAAATGTAACTGGTTGTTTCCATAGGTAGACTCTCAAATGTGGAAGAGTCAGGTGGTATCCGGGGTCTTCAACCAATAACTGAAAGGACCAATACCCTGTGCGAGTCTCAACGATGTGATCAAGGCGTTGAATTCGAGCATGTGAGAAACGACCATTTGGAGAGGTACTGAGGACTCTTCTCGAAATGATTCGTAGGCACTCATCATAAATGGTGATGAGCCAAGACACAGGGACCTCTAGGTCTATCCTCTGGAATAAATTTGGTTGTCGTCGATAGAGTGAGACCAGCAATTGACAAGGAAATGATGTTTCCTTGATAGGAGCAGGAGGTGTAGAACTGAAGTGTGGTAGTACCGATGGTAGGACTGACATACTTGTGGGGATGGGAAGTAATTAGGGTCATAGAGTGGGTAGACTCAAACTTCCTTTGTTCAGAGCATGATGACATGGTTGACCTGGTAGCGTAGGGAACTTATTTGTAGGTGTGGGGATCATAGCTTTTAGGGACTGAAGGGTATGTATTGACTCTGGGGGGTCAAGCTGATGGGTGTTGTCGAGGGATTCTCAGGGTGACATACTGCAGAATACTCTGAACAAAGGCGACCAAAATGGGGAAGATGCCATATGAGTAGACGTGATCTGTTGTGGCGCCGAGAAACACCATTGGGTCCTTCTTCGTAGTTTTAATGAGCTCCAAGAAGGGATAAAAGTGTGCTCTGAAATGGTACTGTCCTGTGGATTTTGTGAGCCCAGGACTGTTCGTGTTCATGTGTGCTTTCATTTTTAAGGAGTCTAAAAACGATAAGAAAACTCTGCAGTGGTTGTGAGTACCGTCCTGTGGGTTTTTACGAGCCCAGGATGGTGATTGCTCGTGGTCACTTTCATGTTTAGAGAGTCTGAAAGCGGTAAGTGGACTCCATTGGTGTTCTTTTTTGTAAGTTAGTCTCCAAGGCCTAAAAAAGCATAAAATGATGCAAATGGAGAACTCTTCTAGCCGATGTGACTAGAGTATTCCTTTTTCGTAATTAGTCTACAAGGTCCGGAAAATGGGTAAACTTATATCAGGTAGACGCCCTTTCAGATACGTTTAGCGAGCATGAAAGGAAGCAAGGTTGCTTGACGATCTTTTCATTGTTTTAAGAGTCAGAAAAGAGCTTAATAGAAACTCCCTAAGTGCCTTTTTCATAAAAGGGATTGCTCAGCTCGAAAAAGGGGTAAAACTATACCGAACAAAAAGGGATTGATGAGAGCGAGAAAAGGTCTCAAGCATCATCATGAGTGAGGAATACTAAATCTGGTGACATAAAGATTGTCAAAAGGGGCAACGGCCAATGTGGCACGCAAACTGAGGTGATGAGTGGCATTTTGAAAAAATTCCTGAAAAGTATGGGGTGAGAGCGAGAAATGATCTCAAGCATCATCACGAGCGCGGAAAACTGAATCCGACGATATCAAACTTGTCAAAAACGGACGACGGTCGATGTGGCACGCAAACCGAGGCAACAAGGGGGCATGAGAAAAATGCCCAAAAAATCCGGAGGTGAGAGCGAGAAATGATCTCAAGTGACATCACGAGCACGAAAAACTGAATCAGGCGATATAAGACACGTCAAAAACAGAGAACGACTGATGTAGCACGCAAACCGAGGCAACGAGGGGGCATGGGAAAAATGCCCAAAAAATCTAGGCATGAGAGCGATAAATGATCTCAAGGGTCATCACAAGCGCGAAAAAATGAATCCGGCGATATAAGACTCGTCAGAAATGGATGACGGCCGCTGTGGCACACAAACCGAGGCAACGAGGGCATGAAAAAATGGTAAAAAAATGGACCTGGTGAAAACAGGAAAAGGAAAGGATTATCGTGAAGTTCTCGCTGTGCTGATTCCAACGGTTTGAGGAACGGATGTCGTATGACCGTGAGTGTTTCTAGAATTTGTTCATCAGTACGAAAGTAATCAGACCATAAATCAACGGGTTCTGGTTTGTATGTGGTTGAAATCATATAGATGGTATTGATTTCTTCCGAAGAAGATGATTTCGGAGGGTAGATCTCCTCGATGAGGGGAGGAGATATCTCTAAGTTGACATTGTTCATCTCGTATAAGGCTGCTCTATAATCTGGGAGATCAGGGTAGTGGTGTGAATAATGACCATAAATGCCGCATATCGCAAAAGGGTGGTTAGTGCGGAGCGTTTTGTCTCGAGGTTGAGGAGGTGGCTCAAGTCTCACCACTGGAATTCCAGTGTTGTCATCCAACATATTCATGTGTTCTTGGAGTGCAGTTAATTGTGGACATTGATGAGTGGCATGGCCTACGTTGTCACACAACGAGCACTTAGGGGGAATGTGAATAGTTGGGGGTTTTTTAGCTACCTTGGGGGTTGCGAGTTATGGGTCCAGTGTTATAAGTTGGTGGGCCTCTACCCCCTGTGTTCCGTAATGGAGGCGGGGCATTTTTGGACATTGATGCCGTAGTCACTATTGGGGGTGGTCTGTTTTGCAGATGAGCGACAGGAGGGGGTGGGTGGTTGGTAGTAGGGATAGGTTGTACCGGTTGTAAAATAACAGTCAGAGTCGGCGGGGGGCTCGGAGCAGGTAAGTACCATACAGGTATCCCGAATGTTAAACCAGGAAGGTTGAGTGTAGCCATTACTGGCGAACTGACAACTCTGAAAAATGGGAACAAGAACAGGATAGTATGAATTGGCGTTGTGCCAATATGAGTAGGCACTGTGGGTGTTTGTGGTAGTGACGAAGGCTGCTGTGTGGTGTGCGACAGGGTGCACAAATCCGATGTTTTTGTTATCGGTAAAGGTGGTGAGATCGATGGAAATGTGGAAGTCATAGGTGAATCGGTGTAGATTCCAGGGCCAATTGACAACACAAATGATGTTGGTGCAGTTTGAATGGTTTGTTCAATCATTGGTAGCACATTTTGAGGGGCTGCAGGGGCGTTAGGATCATAATATGTGAGTTGATCAATCTTGATAACGGGTCCTTCATGTGGGAACATCATGAGGTAGAAAATAGATGAAGCCACTACTTTCATTTTATACATATAGCTACGTCCAAGAAGGAGGTTGTAGTCGAGCTAGGAATTGATCACTTCAATGTCGATAAGAACTAATTTTCTGCCTAGTTCTACGGGTACGTTTGCTAAGAGGCCTTGTGGTTGAGCTGAGAATCCGTCGTAAGCTCGTAATGCCATGGTGGATGGTTGTAAAGCAGGGGAGCCAAGTTTTTGCCACACAAGGGTGGACATAACGCAGGTTGAAGCTCCTTCATCGATGATGCATCGATGCACAACAAGGTTTCGAATGTTTACTGATACTTGGAAAGCCAAATTTCATGGCAATCGAGGTTCGGCTTGGTCTAAGTCGAAAGCCATGATGTGTGTGTCGTCAGGGTCTACTCCTCCGATGGCGGATAGTAGTAGTTTTCGTTGTGCAGGGCATGTTTTCAGTACCTCTAAAGTAGACATAGCAGCGGGGGATTGTGTTAGGTCTTCCACGACATTATAATTGGATGCTGCATGAGCATTAGGATTGTTGTTAATCCTTCACAAAGGGATGCGAGGGATTTTAGGTCCTTCGTACAATGGCATATTTGGTATGCGTAGTGGTTGATCTGGTGGAAGGGAGGTGGATGCGTCAGTGGGAGGAGTTTCTGGGGGTGGTCCGTACTGATTCCTGCGAGTTTGGAGGTTAATGTCATTGGATGACATCATTAATAACTGGTGTGTGCCTGGATCCGTATGCTGATAATCAGTTGCGGCATAGGTGACTTGTTGCTGGGGTGCAGCAGATCCTTGTGGGGGATCCATAGGGCGAGTATTTACTACTCCCTGGTTTGGCAATGGGTTTTGTAATATCATGGGTTGCGGTTGATTAAGTGGAGCTGGATGTCCAGCATGGCCCTGGCGTTGGGCATCGTTAGCCCAAAGTTTACGTGCTTTCTCTAAATGGGGGCAGTTGTGAGTGTAGTGTCCATAGAATCCACATATAGAACATGGATGGTTTGTTCTTAGGTTATTTTTTTTTGGCTGCTAGGGATGACGATCAGGATTCTGGTTGGGAGGAGCAGCATTGTTATTATTTGGAGGATTGGGAGGTGGTGGACCTTGATTATGTTGTTGGTTGTTGCCGCGGTTACGTCCTCTTCCACGGTTTTGTTGTCCACCCTGGTTGCGTTGGTTGTTTTGATGTTGGGGCTGATTGTGTTGTGTGTACACTTGCCCTTGAGTAGTGGGAGGATTTTGGGGTGCCGCAGGTGCGGGAGCAGGTTGCGGTGGATAATAAGCTGGTGGGGCTGGAGGTGGTCCAATTTCCTGCTGGGGTTGTTGGTAACCCTGAGCTATTGGAAGTGTTGGGTTAGCTGGTGTAGCTTGCTGTGGGTAATACATTGGTTGTGCCGGTAAATGAATTGGGTTCTGGGTGGCCAGTTGGCTATAGTATGTGGGTGGTACATATGTCAATGGCGCTTTCCCATAGCAATTTTGTGGAAAAGAGGGTCCATGAGTGTGATGAGTCTGATTCGTTGGAGCGTACGAAGTTGTTGTTCCAGAATTAGATGTAGCCCTAGAGAGGTCTGGGGCATTTATGGTGTTCACCATGCTAAAAGGTTTATTTTGTGCTGTGACTTGGCCGATAATACCATCAGCGGCATGTGATGCCCCCGGAGCATCACCGCGTGAAGAATCGCCTCGCGGGGCGTCTGGTATGATGGTGTAGAGATAGCTTGACTGGGCATAAATTAGGTAAAATTGCTGAGCTTTTAAGATAGTTTCTTCCTCTGATTGGGGTCGTTTGAAAGCTATGTCTTTGGATATGAGGGGTAGGAGTGATTTAAGAAACCGGTCCAAAAATATACGGTCATCCAGTTTTATCTTACAGAGGCTACGATGCTTGCGCCACTCGTGGATATGGTCGGTGATGTGGGTAGCTGTGTTTTGTCTACAAGACAACAATATTTCAACTCCTGCATCATAGCATATAGGTAGCTGAAAAAATTGAAGGAAAGTGGAGGCGAGAGACGTAAATGTATGGTGGGTCCCATGTGGTTGTTCGATGTACCACTTGGCTGCAGAGCCAATGAATTTTCGTTGCAACAGTCTTAGTCTAATGGAGTCATCCACTATGGAGTTAGATGAACACCATAGGTGAAATGACATTATGTGGTTTTGGGGATCCTCCCTAGGTTTTCCTTCAAACTTGGGGATGTCCGAGGGGAGCTTTGTAGGCATGGGTGGCCATGTAGGGTTGTGCCTGATAGGATCGTTGTTTAGCCTGGCTAGGTCTGGTAAGTTCAGACTAGCCATGTAAGGTAAACTAGCAGATGGGTGTGGCATAGTGACTGGGACATAACTATTAATGGTGGCATTATGTAGTGGTCCAGTTGCCCCTAAGGGTATGCTAGGTATTGAAGGTATGTGTCCTCCAACCGTTGTGGTTTGGGATGGGCCAGTGCTCCCAAGTGCAACATGGGTTGCAGAGGGGTTAGGAATAGTGCCAGGAATTCCTGGGATTTGGGTTGTGGTAATGAGAGGTGGTGTGATCCCTATGTTGGGCATACCCATAATAGGAGGTAGTCCTGTGTTGGGCATACCTAAAGGTGGAGTGGCCCCTATATTAGGCATGCTTAAAGGGGTTGTTGTTACCATGGGTGGCACAGTAGTAGAAGGGTTTGTGGATGTATCTCCAATAGTACTGGTGAAAAGTGGGTCGTATTGTGATCTATCCATGAGGTTGGTTAGTGATATTTCAGTAGGGTTTTTGGATTCAGCCTCAGAATCAGATGTGAAGTGAGGCGTGTCAGAATCGGATGACTGTGTGTTTGGATGATCACGTGTCGAGTCAAGGGATAAGGCTCTACGTCTATGACGTGTAGAGCCAAGTATACCGAACTGAGGGGGTTCACCCTGAAGACGACGAGATCGTCTTAAATTCTCAATGGTGAGAAATATTTTAAAAATTTCAGTGTAAGGTGGTGATGTAAAAAACTCGAAACCCTAATGCAACAATGAGTGCAAGAGGGGAGTGAAAAAATAAAGGCTCTCAGGCCAACAACCAACCTCAAAAAGCACTTATTATAGCAGCTGTGCTATAATAAGCGGAGGGATGCAACAAAATTGGTCAGAATACCAAAAGTCAAACAGTTCCTAGAAAAAAGTGGTGTTACTAGACCAAAGGTGGGTAATGTATCATGCAAACACCTAACTACAAGTATTGTGAGTCAATAAACGATATCCTCTGCAAGGTGATGAAATCCAAGTCAGACAATATAGAGCGTTGAATCAACAGCTAGATATCCCCCTACCGAGAGGGATATCGGGTAGACAATCCTAAAGAGTGGCAATTAGGATACCTCATTCATGACACGTTTGGTTGGGTGAATCTGTAGTTTGGTTCTATCACCGCTGTACACCCTCTTGGGTGTACACCGAGAACTTCGAAAGGTATCCTTCGATTATTGAATGGATTGTGGTATTCCACTCAGACTTCCGAAACCGGTCTAGCTACTTCAACCCTCCTAAGGGAGAGGCCTTCTCGATAAATTGGTTGATAACCGTGTCAAAATTATAAGAAATTTTTGGACCCTAAAGATAACCACTATGTCTCAAATGTAAATAATTGAGAGGTGCTATTGGTACACCTATCCTCTAAATTCTAGCTAACTACAAGATTCTTTTAAGTGCTCCCTAAGTAGGGTTAAAAGTTTGTTGAGTTAAGGTAAATTTTAAGGCTCAGTTTAAATTATGTGGCAGAGTGGGTGCAAGTGTAGTATTTAAATTGAAATTGATTTGCCTCGCTTGGGCGATTGATTACAAATGAAAGAAAAGACGCTTCTAGTTTTGCAAAAAATAAAGGCGTTTTTGAAATGTAAATGCTTGAAAAAACTATTCAAAAATAATGGATCTTTGAAATAATTTGAAGGAAAGCAAATAACATAAATATTTCAAGAAATAAATGGATCTTTTAAAAATTGCTCAGGCAAAGTATTGAGCAAATAAACAGTAAAACCTTGATCTAAATAAAATGCAGAAAATCTTTCTTTCAATTACTGAAAATTTTTAAAAAGACTTTTAATGGAGCAGATATAGATAGTAAAAGATTTAGTATGGCTGTAAAAATGCAGAAAAATTAATGCTGTAAAATATGCTAAATGGGCAAAAAATACAGCAAAAAATATTTTCAAAAAATTACGGAATTCAAAAAAATTGCATCACGGGTTTTGGGAAAATAGCCGCGATGTGTAGCGTGGGTTTCGGTCGCAAAGCCGCGATGTGCAGCGCGGGTTTCGGTCACACAGTTGCGATGTGCAGTGCGGGTTTCGTTCACACAGTCACGATGTGCAGCGCTGCAAATGGCCGCGAAGCTGCGATGTGCAGCGCGTAAAATGGCCGCGGAGCCACGCCACGCCGCACGGAAAAAAGCAGCGCGACTGTCGGGCGAAAAGCCGTGAGGCGAAAGCCGAAAAACAGACGCCGAAAAATGAACCCGAAAATGGAAATTTCAGGCTGTTAATGGCAATAGAAAGGGCCAAGATCTAGAACAGCAATGGATCTGCTGTCTAGGATGGCAGATCTATGAATTAAAATGATTAAAACTAACAAAAACTAAGATCTAAAGAAAAAAACTGAGATCTAATAATTCGAAGCCAGTGGAGTCGCCAAAAAATATTGGCTTGGTTTTGCAACCAAGCTTTGTGCAATGGGCACCTATCAACAATGTGATAGCAGTTTCCATATTGAAAGCAAAAACAATTATAAATTAAATCTAAATCTAAACTAGCATGTGCATATAACAAATAATTTTTTTAAAAATGATTCAAGAACAAGAAATAAAAGAATAGATGTTTTGTATTAAGATACCTCAAATGGTGAGGATTTGTGTTGAGCAATTCCCAAGGTGAGTAGCTCCAAGCTCCAAAGGTCTCTTCTCCAAGATGCTGAAAATGGCCAAAAGTCTCATGAGAGATTTTGACAGCGTGAGGATAGGATGATGGATGGAAGGAAAGTGAGAAGCCCCTACCACCTTTTTATAGTTTTTGGTGGTGGGGAATACCATTATGGTTTTGAGGAAACCAATGGTATTGACCAACATGGTTTAGGTACCTTTTCTCTCCTTTTTCCTTTTTTTAATATTTTTAATATTTTTATTTCCTTTTGAATATTTTTGGGAATTCTAGACCCTTTTTGAGGGTTTTTTATGCTTTTTGAGAAAAAATATTCATTTTGAGGGGAAAAAGGGGTGTATTATGGTCTTTTGGTGACCTTTTGATGGCTTTAGAGGCTCAAATGGTGGAAAAGTGGACAAATGGGTCATGTGAATAAGGAAATGATCTAGTGAGCACTTTTTGGGTGTTACCAACATCCCAGGATGTTACGAGCACACCGCTCTACCTATCCAGATCTCGATAGAGCAACCCAGGTTGTTATGAGCACACTGCTCTACCTGTCCAGTTTTTAAAGGATCTTTTCTATGCTACCTGCACAACCTGTCCACAGCCACAGAGTATCAAACCGATACTCGCCATACATCATCCTGATGTACATCATCACATGATCAACCTGATCATCATCATAGCATCAACCCGATGCATATCATCTGGAGCAACATCTTGCAACTCGTCATCTGTTATCATCTTGATCATCATCATAGCATCATCCTGATGCATATAATCTGGAGCAACATCCTGAAGCTCGTCATCTGTGATCATCCTGATCATCATCATAGCATCAACCTAATGCATATCATCTGGAGCAACATCCTGCAGCTCGTCATCTGTGATCATCCTGATCAAATAATATATCCATCTGATGCATACAAAGTATCTACCTAATACATATCATCATACATGATCTACCTGATCATATAATGCATCCACCTTATATACATAATGCATCCACCTGATACATACATAATGCATCCACCTGATACATACATAAGTACATGATCTACCTGATCATACAAGTATCCACCTGATACATATACAAATACATGATCTACCTGATCATACAAGCATCCACCTGATACAGATCGATGATCCAACTGATCATATCAAGCATCCAACATGATGCACATACAAATACATGATCACACTGATCAAAGCATCGAACATGATGCGTACATACATATACATATAAATGATCCAACTGATCATATCCAACATCAACCATGATGCATATACAAATACATGATCACATTGATCAAAGCATCCAACATGATGCATACATACATATACATATAAATGATCCAACTGATCATATTCAGCATCCAACATGATGCATATATAGAGCAGTAGTTGGAGCATCGTCCTGATACTCATCATCCAACGCTTACATCCATAGCCATGGGAAGGATCCTCCTCTCACCATGCTTGGAATGGCTCCAGCAGATGTGTCCATCACTTCTTCCTCGAAGTGTCATCTATCTGAAGGACACCAAGCCTCTCTCTGAAGTACTCAAACTTCACTCTGGCTAGTGGCTTCGTCAGCACATCTGCAATCTGCTCATCTGTCGCAACATATAGGAGCTTCACTACTCCTCTCTGCACCATATCCCTGATATAGTGATATTTGATCTCAATGTGTTTCGACCTGTCGTGGAACACTGGGTTCTCAGACAGCTTCACACAACTCTGGTTGTCACAAAAGATACCAGTAGCCTCCAACAGGAGATCAAATAACTCAAACAGTAGCTTCCGTAGCCATACTGCCTCACAACTAGCCGAACATGTTGCAACATACTCTGCTTCGGCTGTACTCAGTGCTACGCAGGATTGCTTCCTTCTAAACCAGGAGATCACACCTGATCCCATACTGAAGTAGCACCCAGATGCGCTCTTCCTATCTACAGCATTGCCTACCCAATCTGAATCAACATAACCCTGCAGGTTAAACCTTTGATTCACATCATACTTGAGCCCATAGTCAACTGTACCCTTCAGGTACCTCAGACTATGCTTTACAGCAACCAGGTGAACATTCCTCAGATCCGTCAGGAACTGGCTCAATGTGTTCACCGCAAAGCAAATATCTGGTCTCGTGTTCATCAGGTACATCAAGGACACAATCATATGATGATACATAGTGACATCAACCGACTCAGATGAAGCATCACACTGAAGCTTCAGGTTCGATGCCATAGGTGTGGCCATGGCCTTGAAGTCCATCATCCCGAACCTCTTCAGGATCTCTACTGCATACTTCCCTTGTCCAAGGAAGATACCATCTGCACTCTGCCACACCTCCATGCCTAGAAAATAGTGCATCATCCCCAAGTCCTTCATCTCGAACTCAGCTACGAGTTTCCTCTTGGTATCAAAAATCAAACTATCATTACCTGTTACAAACAGATCATCCACATACAGAAGTAGTATTATTGGATTGCCTTTCTCAACCTTGTAATAAAGGTTGGAATCTGCTTTACTCTTGGTAAATCCCAAACTGGATAGGAAACCGTCCATCCTACCATAACAAGTCCTGAGAGCTTGCTTCAAGCCATACAAGGCTTTCTTTAGTCTGCACACATATGACTCCCTGTCATGTGTCTCAAAACCAAGTGGCTGCTCCACATACACTTCCTCCTCGACTACACCATTCAAGAAAGCTGTCTTGACATCCATATGGTGTATCTTCCATTTCATCACTGCAGCTAGAGCAAGTACTGATCTGATGGAAGTGTACCTGGCTACAGGAGCAAAAGTTTCTTCATAATCTATTCCCTCTTTTTGAGAGAAGCCACGAGCTACAAATATTTCCTTGTATTTCTCTTTTTTGCCATCTGCAGCATGCTTGATCTTGTAGATCCATTTGGAAGTCACAACAGACTTCCCTTCAGGTCTTGGGACAACATCCCAAACATCATTCTTCATTATTGATTGTTATTCTTCGACCATGGCATCCTTCCATTCTTTCTTTTCCGCTGCTTCTTCATAATTGGAAGGTTCTTTGTTCATGATATCATAGAGTAAAGCAACAAAGCTTGTATGAGATCTATTTCTCTTCTTTGCTCTGTGTTCTTCTTCTGGAATGCCATATCTTTCTGCATCTTGAATGAGCTCTCTAGCCCATGCAGGTTTCCTCTTGTGAGAGTTATTCTCATGGGGGGGATCTACAGGTTCTTGCGGATCTTCAATTTCACGAACTGCATCCGGAATTGCTTCAGTCATAGTAGTGTATTGAAATCTAGTTTCCTTAGGTTCTTCATAATCTTCAACAGGTGTCTTCATTGACTTGATGAATGCTGAGTCTTCATCAAATGTCACATCCCTGCTGACATCAATCTTCTTGAACCCTCGAAAGTATATTCTGTAAGCCTTCGAGCTTTCACTGTAACCCACAAAGATACCCTTCTTTCCTGAAGGATCTAGCTTGGTCCTCTTTTCCTTTGGGACATGTGTGTATACTGGACAACCAAATATTCTAATATGGCTGACTTCAGGTTTCTTACTAGAAAAGACCTCTTTTGGTGTCTTGTTGTCCAATATCTTGTGGGGTGTTCTGTTCTGCACATATACAACTGTCCTAGCTACTTCTGCCCATAGATACATAGGTAGATCCTGGTCATGCAGCATTTCCCTTGCTGCTTCCATGATTGTTCTATTCTTTCTTTCTGCAACTCCATTCTGTTGTGGATTGTAAGGAGCAGTCAACTCCCTCTTAATCCTTGAATCATTGCATAACTTCTTGTTGGAGAGAACTTCCGCAGCATTTAGGAAGCTGCTACTTTTGGGAAGGATAACTAATTTTGGAGAGAAAGTACCAATTTTGGCGGTAAGACAAAGATATCGCCGTGGCGCAAATTCCGGCGGGAATTACGGCGATAGGTACAGAAAAGTCAAGCAGGTGGTACAAAGAAGAGGCCGAAGGGAGAGCTCAACCACCGCAATAAAGGCGCCGAAGATGAAGAGAGGGTTCAGCTACCCTCATAAAGACTAAGGACTATAGTCAGCGTTGCTTGAACCAAGAAGAAGCGACGGGCCGATGCATTAAAGACTAAGGACTGCAGGAAGCGGCGACAAGACAGAAGGCGGCCATGGAAGTACAGCCAGTTGACTGTAAGTGGTTAGGGTTGAGTCACTGTTGGGATAAGGCCCACAGTTTTGTAACTGCGATGAGACCTTCGGGCCATCTATATATAGGAGTCTGTTTATATGATAAGGGGTTGGCCACATAGTGATAGAGACATCAGGTAGAGGCTAGTCAAGCCTTTTGCTGTTGCAGAGTCTGAACATCCCTGAGAATACAAGGGCCAACCTGTTGAGAGATAGTGCAATCCGCAGGGATTGTGAGAGAAAGAGAGTGCATTGTAAAAGAGAGAAAGAGAAAAGAGGTCTATAGAGAAGGGCTCCCACTGAGGTGGAGTTTCCCAGAAGACCCTTGTTGTAAAGAGTGGAACGGAACTGTGTTTATTCTTCAGAGTTGTAAACAAGAACCGCAGTTCCCCTGGGCGTAGTTCTCGCCCTGGGAGTAACAGCGTGCTTATCTAAGTCGCACTATTGTATTTGTGTAGCTGATGCTCTCATTCACTTGTCCGTGTTATACATGAATGCTTCATTCTGTTATAAGTAATGTACATGGTCATCAGTTTAACTTCTGAATGATGTATAATAATTGTGATAATCATAGCTACCCGCATAGCAACTAGATAATTGTTAAACAGAGGATAATGTGCGAGTATGAACTGAATGTAAGTCATGAATGGTCTACTTAGATACTGCTCAAAGTAATATTCTACTTAGTTACGTTGTTGCGAGATATCAAGGGTCAAGTTCATTAGCGAGGGGTATGCTTGGAGACTGAATGTTGTTGCTACTGCAGTACCAGGATAAGGATAACGGAGACCACCTATTAATCCAGGAAGCGGTCAAAGTTCACTTACCGCAGGAACTAGAAGGGGAAGATATCGCGCCTACGATATCTTAGGTATCGCTAGACGGTCTCACATAGGGGGAGGACTTATCGCATCCCCTGCGTAATGCGATAAGACAGAGGCGTAGCCGGAGTAATGGAATGAGATAGACAGCTTCTGTGAAAGGGGTTAAGGTGGGTTTAAGCACCCTGGATGCCTCGGAACTTGGCTGAGGACACTTGAGTCTTCTGCCTCCCATTAGAATCACTTTGGGTGAGACTTCAGGTTGCCTCTGCGACCTGTTGCCGAAAGGGCCAGTGAGCTAAGGGTTATGTTGGTCTAAAAGATTACCGCCAGCCCGGGTCTGCTAGAAGGAGAAAGAGAAACCAATACTTCTTGAAGTCACCTGAAGTGAATTTTTCGCCATTGTCTGATTTGAATGTTTTGATCTTCTTATCAGTTTGGTTCTCCATCAAGGTTTTGAATTCCTTGAACTTATCAAACATTTCATCTTTTTTCTTCAAGAAGTAAACCCAAGTCTTCCTGGAGAAGTCATCAATGAAAGAGACATAGTAAACATACCTACTCAGAGAACTAGATGACATCGGACCGCATACATCGGAGTGGATAATTTCTAAGATACCTTTTTCCTTGCTTTCACTGCTTGGAAATGCCTTTTTTATGTTCTTTCCTTTTGCACATCCTTTGCAAACACCTTCATGCTTGGTCTTGATTTCAGGAAGATCTTCTATAGCTTTACTTGCAATTGGTAATGCTTTGTAGTGCATATGTGCAAGTCTTCTATGCCAAATTTCATTTGGCTCCATGGATTCATCTACCATGGCATGTTCAGGTTGTCCCTTCAATTTGTACAATCCTCCCTCTTGCTCTCCAATCACCACTGCATCATCAATAGTTTTACCCTTTGGCCACATTAGGACTTGGCCATCTACAAATGCAACCCTTATGCCTTTTGCATCCAATGCAGAGATGGAGAGTAAGTTCTTCTTGAGTCCAGGTACAAATAACACATCTTTCATCTTCAAGGATTTTCCAGATTCTAGGTTGTAGGAGACTTCCCCACTTCCTTTGATAGGGTATTGATAATCATCCCCAAGTTTCACTTTAGGGGGTGATTCATGTTCAGACAGATTTACAAAAGATTCTTTAAACCCAATCATGTGTTTAGAAGCCCCATTGCCAATTAACCAATCATTACAACCATGAGAAATAGTACCTGTGAGAGTAGAGATTAGAACATACTCTTCTTCGCTTGATGAGTCATCATCATCACTTTCTGCTCTAGCTTTCTTCCTGGGAGGTTCGTCATCCTCAACAGCATGAGCATGATATCTTCTTTTGTTATTCTTCTTCTTCTTGTTGAAGTTGTTGTCTTTCTTCTTCTTGGGTCAATTTGAAGCAAAGTGTTCCATTTCATTACATTTGTAACATCAAACATGAGATAGATATTTCTTCTTGTGATGAGGATGAGAATGTTTCTTGTTATGAGATTTCTCCCTCTTAAACTTGCTTCCCTTGGTGTGAGCTATGAGAGCTTGATCTTCATTCCCCATCTTTTCTTCTCATGCCACAAGCCTTGCTTCTTCTTGTGAGCATTCTTCTCGCATTCTGCTGAAGGATACCAACTTCTTTCTTGCACAAATTCCTTGGATAAAGGAATCCCATGACCTGGGTAGACCATTCAGAGTGGTCATGACAACTTCACCATTCTCCACCATTTCATCCACTGCTTCTAGTTGTTCCTTGATCTGAGAGACCCTAGAAAAATAAGATTGAATGGATTCTCCATTCTGAAGCTTTACCCCTTTCAATTGGTTCCGCAGAGTCATCTTCCGATTTATGTTCTTCCCTTCAAATAGCTTGGATAGGGAATCAAACATCTCTTTGGGTGTCTTCAGAGATGACACATGGGGGATGAGATGGTCCTTGATAGAATAGCAATGATTCTCTTTTCCTTGACCAAGTTCTTCTTTTGGAGGGCTTTAGCCTTTTCTCCCTTTGGGACAGGGACCTCTTCCCTTATGTAAGTATCCAATTCATTTTCTTCCAGGATTAACCCAATCCTATACTTCTAGGCTCATAAGTTATCAACCCCTTCAAGCTTATCCTCAAGCTTGGTGTGGTGAGACATCTTAAAGAGTACTTCAAATGGAAATAGAAAAGATTTAGGTCTTACCACTTGATTTGCTGAAAACTGGATCTGGTCCCGGATTAGGGTTTGTCATAGAAACCCTAAAAATTCAAAATGTGAATTTCAACTTTCTAAAAGGATAGAAAGATGCGCCTTGATGAGCTGATAAGCCTGGTGTATTCAGAATTTGAGATCTGCAAAGCTTCACCCTTCAGAAATGCCTTTTAGTCTTCCCGGGTTCACTAGGGAGGACCCTGAATTAGGGTTTGCATTTATCGGAGATGTACCCAGCCAAAAATCTCGATCCAAAGCTCTAAACTTCGATTTTTCCAAGGAGCTTCCAACTATGTATTCAGATTTCAGAAAATCCTATTTTTGTGGAAACCCTAATTTTTAGGGCCAAAACTGAAAGTGCTCAGAACTGAATTCTGATTGGATAGATCGATTTACCTTGTTGAGGAGAGCCAATCTATCATATTACTTTTCCAAAATATGTGGAGAGAAACCCAATAAACAAGAAACCTTGGTTTCCGCCACTGCACAATGTCTTCTTCTCAGGTTAGCTCTAATACCATGTTAAATTTCGAGCATTAATTCACAATACTCTAGGATATTTACTGAGAGAATAACATGTACAGTATATCAATGCATATCAATCATAGCAAGCATATCAATCATCACAAGATGCAATCATAAGAGACAATAGACACACAGAGTTTCCGTGGGGAAAACCTTAAGGTGAAAAACCCCACAACTTCCTCAGAGATAGATAGAGCAATAGCACAACCAAAGTACAACCCAAGTACACAAAGATAGACTCCTCCTAGCAGCTGATCCTCCTCCTCACATGTGCGCCACTTTTCGAGTGATGGATAAGTGAGTAAGTGAAGTGATCAAATACAGAGATCCCACTCTCTATTTATACTTGTTCTAAGCATCCTAATAAACCTATGGGGCCGACTTGTCTAACTTATCCTAATAACCCCAGGTTAACTTAATCAGGGCCGACCCCACACATGGTGGTCTAATAACCCATCGGCAAGTTACGACACTTGCGACACTTGTCAATACAAATGACGACACTTCCGTATAGAGGAATAATACATCTCTATAGGAGTACAATAAAATACATAGATGAAATACATTCCGAAGTTACATATACATCAAAAACAAGTACTTATGATATCATCTTCAACCCTTTGATAACCTCAAAGTCCAAAGGTATTGAAGTCTTGCTCCTTGTCTCTATTTTCCTTATTTTTTCTACTTATATCCTACAAATGGATTGAAACATAAAAATTATAGGCCAACATTACAAGCCAATAGACATTACAAATAACTTGATTATATAATATGTGAACTTTTTTCTTACATTCAATTTGACTATGCTTCGTGATAGGAAAACCTCTCTCCAAACTGTCTCACTTATCCTAATTAGAGGAACTTTTTTTTTTATATTTCCTCATTCGATACATAAGGATCACAATATTTTTTGCACAACCGGTACCTATGACTATTTTTCTTATTGCCTATAGATTGCGTACAATAATCATTAAGGATTGGAGGGATTATGAATTTCACCTGCAACATAGAAGTAATGCATTATTGGATGTCATACATTGTTTGAAATTTAACATTAAAATCAAGAAAAAATACAAATGTTAAGAAAAAATATACATAATGTCTAATACTCACATTAACGATGTCCACAATTCCTCCTTTAGCTAATGTGGAACCTTCCTCCAATTAGAATATGTGATTGGAACCATTTCCCTAGCGAGTACACTTAGCAATGAAACTAGCTTCATAGAGCTTGGAGAAATGGGTTGCTTCCTTTCATTAACAGGAATTTGAAGCTTTTCCTCCATGTTATTAATTTATGCACATCTAGTGGGTCCTCTACACTTATTCTTGACTTTCTCTGTTGATGCTTGTGTAGAAGGATCATCCACTTCTACACCAATATATTCATGGCATGGTTGTTCCCGAACATCTTCTATAGAAGAAGGGCACATAAAGGTGTCATGGATTTCTTAATAAAAAAATTATAGCTATCAAGAAGTTAAAATTTAAGAATTAATTGGCGTACCATTTTTTTCATGTTGCACTCCTTCCAGAAAAGAAGGAAATGTCTCTTCCTCATTTATTTCATTGTTAGGACTAATAGAGTAATTTAATGGCACAAAAGGTGTAATCTTGCTTTATTTTGTTTGGGTTCTCCTCTTCTTAGTCACTATAGAAAAGAACGTTAGTAGACATATGTATAAAATCATCATACAAAACAATAAGCATTATATTGCATAAGGAAATAAATTGTTGTGTTTCTAAATCTTTTCCTGTCGAGATGCATGTTCCTCTCTTCCCCATTTTATCCTTTTGACATGTTCTTTATGAGATTCCTGCAATCAGATTTCTTTGATTTCGCGTCATGATTTGTTTTCTCTGTGTTTTCTCAAATGGATTAAAGTACTTCTTAGCCATATCATATTAGATTGTTAATAAAGTACAAGATAATATGTTCTAACCATGAAAATGTCATGAAAATAATGATATAGTTCAATCACATAAAATCACTTACCTCCATATATGCACATGTAAGCCTGCATAACAAAAAAAAGCATATATCATCATAACAATGGTATGATCACGCTGATCTATTCATCATGCATTAAACAAAGGTATATTATAAAACATATAAACATAAATTCACGTTGGTATCCTATTTTGTTGAATAAAGTACACACTAAATTACACTCAAATTCTTTAGAAACTATTTTTTTAACATGCCTATGACAGTACATCAACTCCCATAAGGCGCAATTTGGGGCATGAAATATTCTCGCCTTGATTTATAAACAATGCTAACTATTTAGAAAAACATAGTAATGAATATATTTGATTGATTTTGAGTTAGAGTGGGCTCAGTCACGTTCTCACTGTAACTTCAGAGCATGCATCCATCTTCTTTGTCCTTGACACTGTATAGCAAAACATTTGGGAAAATACCATTCCATAACATTCATTTGTGCAATGTTGTGCTTGTTACATGTTGATATAGTTGACACATACATGATTCTTAGCCAAAAGAAACACCTTGCATTCAATCTACAAGCTAAAATATTTTTCATCTACATAGTTCTTATCCAAATATTCCCTATAAATACAATCTACATGATATGAAAATCGTTTGCTATAGGTTCTTAAAATATTAAAAAGTTCAAACTGGTGGAAAATATTGAAATCTATTGCATAGGATGGTAAAGAAAAAAATAATTAGTATAGGGTAAACATAGAATGAATCTTATTTGGAAGAAAAAAATCATTGCAAAGCAATTGGGAAGAAATTCTCACATGATACAATCCAAACAAAATGCACTGCTACAGGATGGTATGAGGTAACCATGCCTCAGGAAGATTGACGGGAACAATATTCAACTGGAAATCCTTGCAATCAAACTACCATGCAGGAGCTAGGGATACAGCAAGACACCTCTAAATGATGAGGTGTTTTGTGAATCCAGGGAACGAACCACATAGGGGAAAGAGGTGCATTAAAAAGCGATCCTTCGACATGGATTGAACTAGTACGAAAAACCTTCCAAATTAGTAGCGGGAAATTGCAAGGTGCGGTGGGAAGCTGGATGAAAACAAAATTTTCCCATGAATCTGAATTTTTGAAGTTGCAATCATGATGTCGAGGTTTAGGGTGATTTGTTGTTGTTGATAAACGGTTCTTGGCTAGAACATGCATTTTTGAAATGTCCACAAGTGCTAGAACGTTTCTTCCTCCAGGTCCTTGTGTCTAGGTCGATACCATTGTATAGGATTTATAATGTACATGAGTTCTCAAGGTTCATGGTTATAGGTTGATTGCATTGTTTAGGTTTTATAACGCACATGAGTTATTTCATATACTTGATCTTCAAATTAATTCTATCTTAATCTCCCTTGTTGGTACAAGATATCATATTGAATGAACACTTTTTTTTTTAAATGCAAGTAACTCCCATGAATTCCACCATAAATCAAAACAAATTTTATATGACTTTAGTTCCGTTGACAAGGGAAAGGTCACAAAAAAAAATCAAAGGATGCAATGTCATCATGATGATATCATCATTGTTGACATGTCAAGGGCATGCACGAATCTTATCTTGTTACTTAGCAGTGCCATTGTTAACAAAATGGCATATTCTTACATGACATGTTGTTGATTAAGTTTCTCTCACCAATGGGATGCAATAATGTTATTTCCTCATGGTCCAAGGTGTTTTTTATTTACTGTTTACTAACTGCATTAATGAGTTTGTATTATTATGCGATTGAAATGCAGGAAACGAGTATGGAGTTGATATGATTATGTGATTGAAAGGAATAATTGATTTGCATGGGGTGTGATGAATACTAGGATAATTTAAAATTATGCTATGGGTTTTGTGTTGAATCATATGGGACCCACTTTGGGAAAAAAGGCAAATATAAGAAAATGCCATATATGAGGTTCATGATATGTCTTCCATTTCTTCACAATGAGGTTATTGAGTACCATCAAGTAGACACCATTCAAAATCCTAGTTGAAAATGTGCAAAAACACCCTTACATATAAAATGGCCACCCAAAGGAACTTAAGCCTCCCAGCGAGCAATGGGTAACATATCACTAGGAGGGCTTGTTCAAATATATAAATCCACTATCCTAGTAGGCATAACCCCTAGTTGTGGAGTAGGGAATTTTTGGTGGATGTAGGAGGAAAATATATTGCTACAATCATGGAGAAGAAGGTGAAAGCCGATTGTTTGAAAGTCCACATAGAGATGGACCATGAGGAAATGAATCCATAACATTGTTGGAAGAAGGAGAAATGTAAGTGTTGTTAGATAAAATGGCTTTCCCTCTACTATTTGGTCTTAGTCTTTTTTTTTACACAGGATATGGGAACCACTTTGGGAAAAAGGAACATATAATAAAATATCATATACGAGGTCCATGATATGCCTTTCATATATTCACAATGGTTTTTGAGCACCATAGAGTAGAAACGATTCAAAATCCTAGTTGAAAATGCGCAAAAACACCCTTACATATAAAATGGCCACCCAAAGGAACCTAAGCCTTCCAACGAGCAATGGGTAACATGTCACCAGGAGGGATTTATCAAAGATATAAAGACACTATCCTAATAGGCATAAAACCCAGTTGTTAGCTTACTACGATTTAGGGTTTGGTTACACTCAATTAGACTATCCTTGCCTCCATAATCATTTACTACATTGACCCATTGTTATGCTTGTGACCCAAAATGAACTAGGCATAAATGCACTTGAATGGAACTCCAATTGCCTCAAACCATTCATACGTATCCCATCCATAGTGGGTGAATAATTCTTGAAAAACCCTGATGACTTGTCAATGCATGCGAAGAAAGGCCCCAAAATATCTTTCATTAATGTGATGCAGTAATGTTATTTCCTCATGGCCCAAGGTGTTTCTTCTTTGCTTACTAAGCACATTTAGGTGGATGCTAGATGAAAATTTATTGCTACACTCATGGAGAAGAAGGTGAAAGATTGTTTGAATTCCCACATAGATATGGTCCATAAGGCAATGCAACCATAACATTGTTGGAAGAAGGAGAAATATAAGTGTTTTCACCTAAAATGGCTCGAATTCAAATGTTTGCTCTTAGTCCTATGTTTTACATAGGATGGGACCCACTTTGGGAGAAGTGGCACCTATAAGAAAATGTCATATACGAGGTTCATAAGATATCTTTCATATCTTCACAATGGTTATTGAGCACCATCGAGTTCAATAAAAACCACCATGATGGAAACCATTTTCTTAACCCACCTAGTTGTTAGCTTACTATAGTTTAGGATTTGACACCTAGTTGTTAGCTAAGTATAGTTTAGGATTTGTTTACGCTTTAGTAGACTATCCTCACCTCTATAATCCTTTACTACATCGACCCATTATCATGCTTGTGTAGTGAATACTAGGATAAATTCAAGTTACGCCCCTTTGGAGTATCGTGTTGACTATTTCTAAAAATTCACTAATGGATTTGTTTTTTGGAAAAACAATGTAAAAATCAATTTATTTAAAATAAACCAATAAGCACACAACCCACCTCATAACGCCATCACTTATTCCTACCAACAAACCAAACCAGAAAAAAGTGAAGTAAAACTGGGAAAATCCCTATTTTTTCAACCACAATGGTGGATTGGAGATTTTATTTAACAACATATTCGTGGGTCAATATTGGCCATAGTCTGAAGATATGATTTCCACATAGGTTCGGCCTGGTTTCTTAATTATTGCCATAAATATGTTAAAAGATTGATTATTTGATGTAGTGTAAAAGAGAACTTGCTAAGATTCCTCTAATCCGTGGAAGATTAAGCTCAAAACTTATCAGTTCTCAGTTAATTCATCATTCACTCTTTTTGCCCTATTTCTATATCCATGATCTTTAAGCAAAAACTTGTATCACCACTTCCGTCTACCACACAACCAATAACATATGCTCCAACAGCTATCGGATTTGGGGATTCAACACGAATATACCACAAATCCGATAAGTGCATAGTCTATTCACCATTCACTCAGTTTTTCCCTAGTTATATAGCCATGATCGATAATCAAAACATAGTGTAATAGTTGTATCACCACTTCTAGCTACCACACAACCCAAGAATATGCTCCAACAACTACCGGGTTTGGGTTTCAACTAAAATAGACCACATACCATGAACCTGATAGCATACACAGGATATGTCTCTTCCTATAATGAAATATATTTCAATATTTGGTGCCATTGCTTTTTGTCCTCTCATAGTATCATGATCAAGGAAAATTTTAAGAACAACCCCTAAATTTCTATGTATAACAAATGGGCTAATCCCCATGATATATAGGAAAATATGAGGACTATTTTATCAATGTTATATTATGTATATATAATTTTTTGGCGAATCTCTCATTGAATTATATAATATTGTAAAATCTTGGCAAATCTTTTACTAAATTATAAAACCTTGTAAAATCTTGGTGAATCTTTGACTAAATTATATAACCTTCTAAGGCCTTGGAGAATCTTTTACTAAATTATAAAACCTTGTGAATTCTTAGTGAATTTTTTGATAGAGTATAAAACCATATATAGTAATAGGAAAACATATACAAAAAATAATAAATATGAGATAAATATTAATAAACCATCACATAACAAGCTCTCTTTTGGTGGTAGTTTGGTACCTCACTCTAACTATCGCAGTACATAGAAATTCACCATACTCTAGGAATATTCTTGGAAAAAAAATGAAAATTTTCATCGCCATGACAAATAAAATCAACGTTAATATGAGGGCCCACAAACACCTCAATCCTCATTTATCTCTCCATGCTATTACAAGGGACCACTAACACCTCATTTATGCACACACCTTACCAAAGATCATTTTAAGAGAGCAATACCAATGCATAGAGGTTTGCTTTTAATGAATCCCAAGTGTGGGAGAATCTTACCAAGAAACTAACAACTTTCCTTGTGTATCTTAATTCATCACAAGACATCCTTGCATACTAAATTTAGGAAGATTCAGTCAAATAACGCACATTATCATCAATTATAACATACCATCATATACAACTTTCTACGTGGCAACCAAAAAAACAGAGTTAATCATTTCATACCTTCTCTTATGCTTCAAATATCCATTTTTCAAGCTCTGTAAGTCCATATTTAATGTATTCCCCATTATTAAAATAGGAACATTCATGCCACAACGGTAAGCTAACCAACCACAAAATACAGTGTCAACCCTACATAAATTCTTTGGCGTAGGTTGGGGGTCTGGTCGGACCCTCTTGCTTAACAATAACACACAGTAAAAAAACGGTCACTCACACAGATTAGATGTGAAATGGAAATTCCAAAAAGTTGGCTTCTATTACTTGAATCAAATTCAATGTTACATACAAAGCAGAATAAAAAAAGTCGGCCTTAGCTTGTTACAATATACAGAAACAAAACTCTTTTCTGTTGGTGTGTTTCTACCCTTTGTGTGTGATCCTCTTAGCCTCTTGATCCTCTGATAGAAAAATTGATTGATTATGGCTATGGATCCCTTCCTTTATGCCTCCTCACTAGTCTTCTACTCTGCTCCACTGCTGTTCCCGAGGTCCACCCTGCTGGATTCCCTAAGACGTCTTTCCCTATCCACCGCTCTGCCTCTGACTCGACGGATCCTGTAATTTTCAGCGCCCCCTGACCATGTTGCACAACCTCCTCCTGTGGTGACACCTGGACTAGTTTCAACCACCTTCTTAACTACCATAAATTCCCCAACAACCCTCAATGGCTGTAGGTCTATGACCTTTGAATTCTACACTTTTATGAATTTGCTACAGTGGTTAGTCTTATCACTGTCCTCTTGACATGTAGACCATCCTGTGTTCTGTCAGCCCTTGACGTAACTTGTCGGCTTCACTTAGTCTCCACGGCTGTCATTCATTCCGCCTCATCTTCCACGTTTGGCCTCTGTCGCATTCCTGTAGATGTCACATCTCAACTATATTGTCGACCTTCGACTCGTTCAAATTCCACATCCGTTGACTATACTTCAACAGCTTCCACTCAAATTTCTGGCTTCGACTTCCAGTCTCTTTCGCACTAGTGGTCGTTGAAAATCCCCCTGGTCGACCTCGTTCTGTCGATCAACTTCGACTATTTCACCTAGGCCCCAATGCCCCTGCATCAGTATCCCCAGGTGAAAAATAACTTGACTACTCCGTCATTCTTCTGTATTCTTCCTTTGAAATCCATTTCTCCTCATTCATCTCATCATACCTCCATCAGACTAAGTATTCCTTCTTTCACAAACTCCTTGTGTGTCCAACTTCATGCTCATCCACTACTTCGGTGATCTCTTCTTCGTGTCGATTTGGAATTTTCCCTATCCAGTCAATATTCGACACTTCTGCGCTGTTGCTTGTTGAACCTTCTTCATACCTGTACATATATGATACATTGAACGTAGGATAAATGTTCAATTCCTTTGGTATCTCCAACACATAATCATTGTCCAAAATCCTCTTCAGAATCTTACATGGTTCAATCTTCTTCAGCTTCAGCTTGTTGTATGTTCATGTCGGGAACCTCTCTTTCCTCAAGTGCACATAGTCTAAGTCTCCCTCATTGAACGAATGCAGCCTCTTCTTCCTGTCGACTCTCAACTTATATGTCGCGTTTCTCTTTTCAATGCGCTTGTGTACATCTTCATGTAATTCTTTCATATGCTATGCGCATGTCTCTCCATATGCACCCTTTCTGATCTCTGTTGGTATTGCAACCAAATACACCACACCATGTGGGATTTGACCTTGAACAATCTGTAATGGGCTCATACCTGTCGACCAATTCACAGAGTTTTTCTACGCGAATTTTGCTTGCGCCAACACATTCTCCCACTGCTTGGGTTTGTCGACCGTCAAACACCTCAGAAGGTTTCCCAAACATCTGTCTACTACCTCGATTTGTCCATCAGTCTGTGGATGGTATGCTGAGCTAAAATGCAACCTCATCTCCAGCTTCTTCCACAGGGTTCTCTAGAAATGACCCATAAACTAGGTATCTCTGTCTGATGTTATACTCTTTAGTAACCCATGCAATCTAACTATTTCCTTGAAGAATAGTACATCAATGCTTGTGGCGTCACTTGCCTTCCGACACGGAATAAAGTGTTCCATTTTAAAAAATCTGTCGACTACTACAAAGATGGAGTCCTTACCTTGCTGTGTCTTCGATAATCCTAGCACAAAATCCATGCTTAGGTGCTCCCATGGGACATTCGGCACTAGAAATGGTGCATACATCCCCGTATTCTGACTTTGTCCTTTCGCCAATTGGCAAGTTGAACACTGTCGTACCCACTTACTGACATCTGTCTCCATCCCTGGCCAATGGTATTTTTCTTTGACCAACGCCTTGGTCTTGTCAATGCCAAAATGACCTGCTAATCCGCCACTATGCAGTTCTCGGATTAGGTTCTCTCTTACCGATCCCATGGGAATACACAACTGTTGTCACTTGAATAGGTATCATTCTTGAATAAAATAATCCAAGTATGGAGTTCTGTCGACACTCCATGGTTCACGACTAGCCTTCCATGCTTTCGCAAAATCTTCGTCGGTCTCATACTCTGTTTTCACTGACTCTATTCTTGTCGCCTAAACTATTGCCGTGTTCAGTAATGTAACTCTTTGACTCAGCGCATCAGAAACCTTGTTCGAATTGCCCGACTTATGTTGCAACATGAAGGTATATCCTTGCAAGAATTCGACGCATTTCATGTGCCGATGATTCAACTTCGACTGAGTATTCAAGTACCTCAGTGCTTGGTGGTCTGTGTACAACACAAACTCCTTGGGCAACAAATAATGCCTTCACTTCTTCAATTCTTGCATGACAACATAGAACTCCTGGTCGTAGAACAAATATTTTCGCTTCGCTTCATCCAAATTTTCGCTGAAGAATGCAATTGGTCGGCCCTCCTAGCTCAACATTGCGCCAATTTCCATTCCACTCGCATCGCAATCAACTTGGAAAAATTTGTCGAAATATGGAAGCGCTAACACTGGGCTCTCGATCACCTTCTGCTTCAACTTGTCGAAGGATTTCTAATCAGCTTCTGTCCACTTAAACTCCCCTTTCTTTATGCACTATGTCAACGGTGCACATATCCGACTGAATCCTCTGATTAAATTCCTGTAGAAACTAGCAAGTCCATGAAAACTACGCACTTCTGTCGTGCTTGTCTGTTCTGGACACTCCAATATAGCCTTCACCTTTTCTAGGTCCATCATTAACCCTTTACCCTAGATTATGAATCCCAAGTACACCATTCCTTCCTTCATGAAGAAACATTTATGCAGGTTCACCATCAGCTTCTCTTCCTGCAGCTTCTACAACACTTGTCGAATGTGATCCAAATGTTCGGCTGAAAATCAAGATGTCGTTGAGATACACTACGACAAAATTTCCCAAGAATGGTTTCAGTACTTACTTCATCAATCACATGAACGTACTAGGTGCATTATTCATTCCAAAGGGTATGACTAACCACTCATACAGACCTTCCTTCGTCTTGAACGCTGTATTCCATTCATCACCTTCTTTGACCTTGATCTGGTGATATCCACTCTTCAGGTCGATCTTGGTGAAGTATCTTGCTCCACTCAAACAATCCATCAAGTCGTCCATCCTGGGAAATGGAAACCTTTACTTGATCATGATCTTGTTGATAGATTTGGAGTCTGTACACATCCTCCATTCTACACCCTTCTTCGACGCTAATAATGCTGGTACCACGCATGGGCTTAGACTTTCTCTGATCAATCCTCTGTCCAACAACTCCTAGACTTGTCGATTGAGTTCCTGACCCTTTGTCAGAGTCATTCTATGTGGTGCCTTTTTTGAAAAACTCGATCTTGGAATCAAGTCGATTTGATGGGATATGATTCTCGTTGGTGGCAATCCCATCGGTGCCTCATCGACTATTATTCTCTCAAACTCGTTGAGCAGCTTTTTGACTTCGACCGAAATGCTTTCCGTTGTTGACTTTTCGACACATGGTCCTTTCGGAATGATGGAGAAACATCTCGACTGTTTCTCCTCCTCTGCTAGGAATTCCTTCGCTGAACACATCGACACTCGCTTCTCCCAATAGTTGCTCTCACCTTGCTTGCAGTCGACAGGATCCTCCTGCTTTGGCTTCAGCATCCTCCGCGTGCCAATTTTCCACACTGTGACTATGTTGGCTTGACCATCATAGATCATCTTCCGATCATATTGCCATGGCCTCCCTAACAACAGATGACAAGCGTTCGCTGGTATTACGTTGCACAATACACTGTCTTCAAGCTTTCCAACCTTAAAGTTGATCATGCACTGTCTGGTTACCTTCACATGACGTCCTTTTTGTAACCAGGATATCTTGTATGGATTTGGGTGTTGCTGACATCTCAAAACCAACTTGTCGATGACCTCTGTCGACACTAAATTCTTGGTACTTCCACCATAAAAAATGGTCTTGTAGTATCTGTAGGCGATCATCACTTTGGTCAGAAAGATGGCCTTTTGCTATGCCTGCTCCTCCTCTTCGCGTTGGTTGTTCTGAACCAACGTTGTCTTGGCCTTCATGTTTCGACCTTTTCCTCTACCCTCTTCGCTACTTTCGGACATTGAATCTGTCCTCTCGTCGCCTTGATCACCTCGTCGACATCTGGGTTTCAACTCCTCCACCACGTGTAGATTCTTTGGGAATTCATAGGATTTGTATCCCACTCTATGAGACTTATAACAGACAATCGCTGGGCTGTCAGCTCCTTTCTTTTCTACTGGACCACTTCGACTAAACACACCCCAACCATGGGTCTCTCGACCATCCCGTCGGTTTCCTTGTGCTTTCTCTCTGGTCCCTGTCCCCTCCGCACGTCAATTTTCTTCGATGGATTCTCCCCTGGTTCCGCTACTTTGTCCCTTAGTGGAAACAGTCTTCACACCTTGACCAATCATCCTTCCTCTAGTTGATGCGGTTCTTCTCGAAATTTTTTCTTATGCCTTCAGAGCTACTTGGTAGGCTTCTCCAACCATTTTGAACTTCGACAGGCTCAACTCGTCCTGTATGACATACTTCAAGCCGTTTACATATCTTACGACTGCTTCTTCGCCTTTATTAGTTTGACCGGATCTTATCGACAGTATGTAGAAATATTCTGTGTATTCCTTCATGGTCATCTCTTTCTGTCGAAAGTTTTGTAACTTCCTAAACAAGGAAATCACATATTCGTTAGGTAGGAAATTCCCTTTCACCTTGACAACCATTCTGTCCCAATACTTGATTTTCTCCTTTCCTCTCTTGACTCTGTCAGCCTGTACATTGTCCCACCACAATGAGGCATGGCTCTTCAACTTTAGACATGCAGTATTAACCCTCTTAGGATCCTCTATCTACTCTATGTCAAAGTATTTATCCATTTCTCTGAAATAGTCTATCAAGTCTTCTGGATCTAGACTTCTTGAGTAGGTAGGTACATCCATTTTTTCCTTACCCCTCATCTTTTTCAATAGCTTGATGAATTTATCTTCTGGTTCTTCTTCCACTACTTCTCGGGTGTCCACTTCTTCGACTTCCTCGTCGCTATGGTCAAGTGCATCGGGAATACATCCATGTCTCTGGATTTCTTTGATCACTGCGACCTCATTGGTCAAGCTCCTCATTGTTCGCATGCACTTGTAAAACATTTCGCGATCAACTGTAACTCCTGCACCTTGCACTCTTCGTCCTACACCATGGACATTTACACCTCTTTGTGCCATTCTTTCAACCTCAGCTAAAATCTCCTTTCGTCCAATCGCAACCAAACTTTCACCAAACACACACAACTCTACCCATCCACAGTTGGAGCTATTCACGCCTTCATAGATTCTTCCTTCTAATAGGATTCTTCTGCTATGATACCACCTGGCGCAAGTTGGGGGTTTGGTCGGACCCTCTTTCTTAACAATAACACACAGTAAAAACTCGGTTACTCACATAGACTAGACGTGAATTGGAAATGCCAAGAAGTTGGATTCTATTACTTGAATCAAATTCAATGTTACATACAAAGCAAAATAAAAAAAGTCGGCCTTAGCTTGTTACAATATACAGAAACAAAACTCTTTTCTGTTGGCGTGTTTCTACCCTATGTGTGTGATCCTCTCAACCTCTCGATCCTCTGATAGAAAAATTGATTGATTATGTCTCTGGATCCCTTCCTTTATGCCTCCACACCAGTCTTCTACTCTGCTCCATTATTGTTCCTGAGGTCCACCCTGCTGGATTCCCCGAGACGTCTTTCCCTATCCGTTGCTCTGCCTCTGACCCGACGGATCCTGCAATTTTCAGTGCCCCCTGACCATGTTGCACAACCTCCTCCTGTGGTGACACCTGGACTGGTTTCAACCACCTTCTTAACTGCCATAACTTCCCCAACAACCCTCAACGACTGTAGGTCTATTGCCTTTGAATTCTGCACTTTTCTGACTTTGCTACAGTGGTCGATCTTATCACTATCCTCTTGACATGTCGACCATCCTATGTTCCGTCAGCCCTCGAAGTAACTTGTCGGCTTCACTTAGTCTCCATGGATGCCGTTCATTCCACCCTGTCGTCCACACTTGGCCTCTGCCGCATTTTTGTCGATGTTGCATCTCGAATTTCTTGTTGACCTTCGACTTGTTCGACTTCCGCATCCGTCGACTATACTTCAATAGCTTCCGCTCGACTGCCTGGCTTCGACTGCCAATCTCTTTCGCACCAGTGGTCGTCGACAATCCCCCTAGTCGAACTCAGTCTGTCGATCAACTTCGACTGTTTCTCCTAAGCCCTTGCATCATTCTTTGAGAACCATAAAATTCAATAAGAAAAATAAGAAACATGTCAAAATATTTGACAATGCCCAAAGAAAAAGAGGTAACATAGACAGTGGGATTACAGGTTGCTCCACCTACGGCCTGTCCTAGAAAGGAGAACACAAACACAAGTAGAAACAAAATTGTAGTGGTTATAAGCAACGACATGGCCCCTTGCACACCCAAATACATGAATGTGAATGATTTCCCATCCCTTGGGCATGATGCCACAAACACCAATAGAAACATTATTGTCATATCGTCGATCGCAAGCTTCACAATCCCCATGTTTCTTGGGGAAACTTTGGATCTAAGGGGATGGGATTCAAAAATCTCCTATATGAAAATGGGTCACTATAAGACCTGATAGTAAATATCAATTTCCCTTCTCATGTGGACATTAAGTAACTTGCAAAATGATATTCAACCCATAAAATATTGATGAATATAACTCCTTCAATTTCCATGATCGATACAAGGAGAAAGATCCCCTAGCAACTTCCATTTCTAGAAATAGGGGGTGAATGGGATATTCCTAGTGATTTTTCGTGGAAGAACATAGGTTTAAATCGATTATTAGAGGGGAGAAATTGTTTGATCTTGCCTCCCCTTTTTAAATTCGACGGGGCTAACCTTCTATTCGTTAAAAATAAATAAATAAATAAAATTTGGGCTAATCATACCTAACGAGTGTTTAATAAAAAATAGTCTTAGTATAATAGAATTACCATAAAAAAAATAAGAGGACAAATTCTGTGGATATAGTACGGAATTCACACATCCACAACTTAAAATAGTTGATTTAAAATATAGCATCTATGCCTTTTATTGTACTAGATCCAGGATTAAGCTTGAGTTTTGTAGCCTAGAAATTTGGTTGTTCTCTTTAAAATTAATTAAACATGACACCAAGGGTATACTCTCCTTTGAAGCTTCTTCTCTTGGGAAGAGACAAATGTTGGCCTTGAGCAAAGGAAGCCTTTAATAAAGGTCAAGACTATACTCCTCTTTGTCTTGAGTAGTCTAGGGAATATCCAATACACATCCAATAGAGAAAATATCTCAGAGAAAGTAAACAAGTTACATTTAGACTGAAATTAACATTAATAATAAATTGAAATTAACATTAACATTTTCTTTCTTCGGGTAATCATAGAATTGTAGGTAGTTGAGAGGCCAAGTCTCGAGGAGCTAGTTACAAAAATTGGGTTGATTTAATTTTCAAATGGCCCCAAAAAGGCACTGGATAGATTTGAAGATGAGGTATAATTTGTGTATTTGATTCTTCGATGTGAAATAATATAGAATATGCCTTTAGTGTAATTTGTAGTGATTTATCTTTAATTGATGTGCAAATTGGTTGTATGTAGAATGACAAAGGAATATCAAGATGGGGTTGAAGAATTCATAAAGTTTGCTACGAGGCATTTAAATGATAGGAAGACTACGATACACCCTTGTAAAAAATGTTGCGATGTTGCAGTACAAATGTTGGAGGAAGTACAAAACCACTTGATGATTCATGGTATAACGAGTTCATATAAAATTTGGTTTTTCCAGGGAGAGAGGCCTCCTAATTAGGACTCTATATTTGGCAAGGGAAATAAATTCCATGCAAATGAGATGCATGATTTACGTTGTGAAATTACACATGGTGATGAACACATAGTTGAACATCAATATGAAAATAACAATGATGAGTTTGCAACATTGCTTAGAGATGATACAGAAGTTCCTGAGAATGATAGTGATGATGATACAACCATGGTTGATGATCATATGGTTAAAATGGTGAATGATGTTTATCAATGTTAAAATATCAATTGTGAAAATGGCCAAGCAACATCAATGGATGAAATGAATGATATCAATCCATATTAGAAGTTAATTGAAGATGCCAAGACACCATTGTACCTCGGTTGCACTGGTTTCACTAATATATTGGCCACTGTGAAATTGTACAAACTTAAAGTGAAAAATGGATGGTCTGAAACAAGCTTCACCCAATCCTTGAAGTTGCAAAGATAAATGCTTCCTAAAGAAAATACACATCCATATTGTGAATATGTTGCAAAAAGGTTGATTAAATCATTGGGTTTGGACTATGAAATGATACATGCATGCCACAATGATTGAATTTTACATCGGGGAAAATATGAAAGTAAGGATGAATGCCCAACATGTGGCAAATATAGATGGAAAGTTGATGCTCATTCTGGAAAGGTGCGTATAGGTGTCCCAACCAAAGTGATGAGTTATTTCCCTTTAGTACCAAGGTTGAATAGAATGTATAGGTATGATTTTGAAGTCTTTTAATTACATTATAGCATGCACCTTCATGTACTACCAACCTACACACAAATCATATTCTTTATCCTTCTTAAGTATGGCAATGTATATCTTATAATTTTTTTTTTGTTACAGCTCTACACATATCTCACAGAAAATGAGGTGGAATCATGAGAAAGTGAGTGAGGATGAAAAAAGCACCACCCAGTTGATAGTCCGACATGGAAAACTATATATTCTAAATGGATTAATTTTTCCAATGATCCTCGCAATGTGTGACTTGCAATGGCAATGGATGGATTTAATCCTCTTGGAAACTTGAGTAGTGCATATAGTGTATGGCCAGTAGTACTAGTCACATATAACCTTCTGTCATGATTATACATGAAAAGGAACTTTTGTATGTTGTCATTTTTAATATTTGGTCCCAAGCAATCAGAAAATGACATAGATGTTTATTTGGAACCATTGGTAAATGAACTAAAGGTAGCATGGGATGAAGAAGTAAGGATGCATGATGCTCATTCAAGGACACTCTTTAATATGAAGGCTATATTGAAGTGGGTAATCCATGACTTTCCTGCTTATGGAAATATGGCTGGTTGCATGAAAAAATGGTTTTCTGCGTGTCCCATATGTGGAAGGAACATAGATTCAAAGTATCTCACATGTAGTAGAAAGTGTATGTACATGGGACTTAGGAGATATCTTCCATCAAATCATAAGTATCATTCTAAAAAAGGACCATTTAATTCGAAGCCTGAGCATTGGATTACAACTAAAACTGTACATGTGTGAGATATTTTTGCAAAAACAGAAGGATGTGAAGAGATTTGGGGGAAGAGTGAAAGTACAAAAAGAAAAAGAAAAATTAAAAAGGTGAAAATTCGAACATTATTGTGTGGAAGAAAAGGTCAATTCTATTCAATTTTCCATATTGGGAGGTATGTGCACACATTAACTTTAGTTAAGGCCTAAAATGTATGTTGCTTGAAGGATTTCACTATGTTTAATTTGATTATAATGTTTAATTTTTCCTCCATATTATCATGCATTCATTTTGATACGGTTGAGTGCAAAAACTCCTCGTGCGCCACATTTTAGATGTAATGCATGTAGAAAAAAATGTATGTGAAAGTATTTTTGCAACCCTTTTGGATATAAAGGGAAAATCAAAAGATGTAAAAAAATCTCGTGATGACTTACAATCACGTTGAGACAATTGTTATTATATTGGAAGGAATCAATCATCTGGTTTACTACGTTTGAACATTGGCTTCATTGTCCTCCTTCCTTGCCCAGTCCGACGGCTTCACTATTCTTTGCCGGAAATCTTGTTGGACCTGGCCCTAACTCTCCCCAAGATTGATAAATATTAGCTAGATTCATCTTTCCCGTGGAAATGAATATCAAGTAACTTTAGGGAGGTCATAGTCAAGAGGGTAACAACTTTCACCAGAGGATCTATCAACATACCTCACAGTTTGCAACTCATCTCATTCCTTTCTTGAGAAAGTTAGACATGAATTACTGTCGCCTTACCTTAAAAAAAAAGACTAGCATCTTAAATATTACAGCTTTCTCAAGAATAGCATGGTAAATATTACATGGATAATGAAGTTAGCATATTGTTGTATATACCTCTACTTTCATTGGATATCTCATATCTGTACAATATCTTCTTCATATTCTTAGCTTGCTTTATAAAATGAATATTCATGTTTTGCAAATCTAGGATGATTACAATATTGAAAATTCAAATTTTTTTGAAATAGTTATTTGGTACATTTTATGTGCAGGTTATCCCGAGGCTTGAACACATGTTCAGGACCTTGCAGCTCTTCACCTTGACCTTGAATCTACCCTTTCTGATGCCCATCCAAACGAAGAACGAATAAATCTGTCTATATGGACACGACTACTAGAATCAAAATCACCAGAGAAAAACAAATTCGATTTAAATTAGTACGAAAACAATGGGTAGAGTTCAAAACTCCATTCAATTCTCTAGTTTGCAAACCCTCATTCCTCCGTTTTTCCCTTATTCCCTTAGCTTCATGCCTTCTCTATCCTGAAATCCCCTTGCTTACAATAAAAAATCCATATCTCCACGCCTTCTATATCCTAAATCCCCCTCTCATACTATAAAAAACCCGTCCAATATTTAGACACGAGATGTGATTATTAATTCTCTTCTTTCCATAGCTCGGTGCCTATAAATAATACACCAAGAAAAACTACGAGATCTTATGGAATGGTTGTAGGACTTAGATGAAGTTTGATTTTGGGCTTGGTGGGTTTGGAAGGATATATTTAAGCCTACCTATTGTGATGAAGACTCTATCCCAGGTAATCATCGCCACTCACACTCCCATTTCTGGTATTTTCGATGAAGATAAATTTCTAAATTAGTGCATCTCATATCTTGTCGAACATGTGATGTAGAGATCCTTTGAATAATACTTTATAATTCCTAATAATTAGGATTTAAACATTTCTAACCATTCATTAGTATAGAGTAAGTCCATTACAAGTCTGGGTTGTCAACAACTTTTATTCTTACCTTCTGCAGATCCTAGAGTCTCCCTTCGTAAGCACTAACTTTGTCCCGTTAAGTAGATTCTGATTTTTCTTGACATCTTTGACCGCCAATTTATAGTCGTGGATCATATTGAAGAAGACAGGATTGTTGGTGGTGCAATGAAATCCCTTCTGAGCCAAGGATATAGCCTTTCTTTCAAGGTATTGAATCACCATAAATGTCGGTCATTACCAGAATTTTGACACAGACGCTCTTGTTAACAAAAATTTAGGTGACTGAAGTACAGGTGGAACTTATGTTAATCCATTTAAATATTTTACTTTTGTGTGGCTCTCTGTTGTAACCCCATGCCAAAAATACACCAGGGTGCTAACGAAGCATGTGGTTTCTCGTAAAAGGTGTGGATATCGAACTAGTGAATACCCTGGGCCATAGTCATGTCATCCGTGCTCCTCACTGCTCCTAAGGTGCTCTCCAAATCCTCCAGCAACATCGCCCAGGGAGGCACCGAGTATGTTATGTTGGGAAAGAATGTATACCAAGACATGGATTAAAGCACGTATTTTGGCTCCCATTTATGACATATTAGGCCTGATAATCCAATCCTTGTACAAAAAGAAAAGGAAACATATTGAGCCCAACCAGAATGTGATACAAAAATTGAGCGAAGGAAACTTAGGAGAAAAATGTGTCTCTTAACATGACCAACAAACATAAAACTGCATTACATAAGGGCATGGGAATACCATTCTTGTCCTTTTCTGCTCCTCGTTCGCCTGCAGGGGCTTCTTACTGGAGTTGGGAATAAGATACCTTGCACTCTCAACTATAAGACTCGAGATACTAATCTATTAGAATATACTGGTTTAACAAGAAGGAAAAATTAAAGCATTTGTTGGAGTAAATTGTGGAGAACAATATATGATATAAGGTTCCCCCTACTGTCTAATTTCCACGTGATGAGACATTATACGGTGAAGTAAAATGGAAGCAAGGGTTGTTGTCAAGATTTGCTATTGCTATTGATATTGCCTTTGATTTTAGTGGAAGCTGGAAATATTTCCTCATCCAACTCTATTTCTTCCTCACTTGGTAGTGTGTTAGAAAGGATTTGTTTCTTTATCACTTGGTAGTGTATTGGAAATAGGCGGCATTCGGTTTATGTATCTTCCTCACTTGGAAGTGCGTTGGAAACAATTGGCAACTAGTGTCTATTTCTTCCTCACTTGGAAGTGTGTTGGAATTTTTTCCTAACTGACGTGGCCACTTGCATGCCATGCTTATTAGAATATTCTATGGTTATAAATGGAGGATGACACGGCCGCTTGCATGCCAACGATAATGGATTGGATGTGGCAAATGTAGTATATGTGTCAATGAATGAGGATTGATTCGTAATTGGATTTAGTCATTCATTAAATGAACTTTTTTGTTGGTGTGACTTGGGATTTGTTCTCATAGAAATGGAATTCTATCACTTTTCATTCAATATGTTTATTGTTATATAAAATAACACATGTACACAAAATTTTAAAATAACTGCAATATCCAAGAATATTAATACCTTGCTATTTATTTATTGATGGTATATTGCATTGGCGGTAGGGTTTCTGATCACATATGACATTTGGGAAAATCCACATCCACCTTGCCCCAACTTCCTTTTGAGTCCAGGGTTGAACACTGGCATTATATCTAACTAACTATATGACTAAACCACTTGCAAATTAAAGCATTCAAATTAAAACATTTGTGATCAATAACAATCTATGTATTTAAAATTCTAGTTCAGTGGCATTGGTAGTTGGAGTGTTCATGGAATTGTAGAGAAGGTCCACCAATAAAAGTCTTTTTTACCTTTCATATATTTTATTTTTCTTTTTTAAATGTATATGGTCTTTGGTGTTATTTTTTTATAATTGTTTTCATTTTGGAAAACAATAGTGGTTTTGTTTTTTTTCTTTCAAGTGATATATGGCAATATGCAAGGCTAAAGAGCAATGCATAATCCCATGTATAGACCATGCAATTATTACCATTCACATACATGTGCATAAACACACAAACATAACAACATTCATCACCCATAAATAAAGATATTGAACCAAGAATTATATCCTTTGATTGCATTAACTATGCATTAGTTCAACAAATTGTCATTATGTATAGAAAAATGCATTATTCAAAATTGCATGTGATGGAAAGCATGTAGCAATCCCAATCTCAATAACAAAATTTCCAAAAAATGACTATATCAAGTAATTAAAATGGTAAAGTTGTCCAAGAACACAATCCTAAGCATGAGATATGTCGCACGTAGAACAAAAAAATAGAATTTCATGCAATCATCCTAATGGGGGAATGGAATAGGGAGAGGAGAGTGGTGCATATAGGATTAAAGCATACATCATATGGG
Source organism: Larix kaempferi (assembly GCA_027924585.1). Classification (NCBI taxonomy): domain Eukaryota; kingdom Viridiplantae; phylum Streptophyta; class Pinopsida; order Pinales; family Pinaceae; genus Larix; species Larix kaempferi. The sequence goes on along the minus strand of BSBM01001219.1, from coordinate 6,020,786 downwards.
AAGAAATCAAAAGGCAAGCTATCTTTCCCACTGCTCTACCTGTCTTTGTCCCTATCTGTGCTCTAGCAAGCTCTGCCTATGATATGCCATAAGCTTGAATCAATGAAGGGACCTTATAGATATCGATGGACAAGAAGATTGTTCCCAAGTTTAACCACCTCATTATGAAGAACAGATGGAGGATCATCCCAATCACACTCTCTCGCTCTCCTCCAATCTCCTTATACCTGTGCTAGGGCCCATAGGGGTGAAGGATGTCTTGTCTCTTCTCTTTGGCCATCGGAAAGCCCTATTATTGTTGAGGAAGAAATAATTTCACCAACTGCATCACCCTTCCTATTATTCAAAAGCATTGAACCTATTGAAAAGCAGTTCACCATTGCCATCTCTCCGCCCTTTCATATAGAAACTCCCAAGTACTATTATCAGAATCTCATTTTAATCCAAGATAAAGAGTATCCTAGTATTCCAGGATTGAGTATCCTAGTATTCCGGGATCTTAAATTTGTGGCACCATCCAGCCTGTCTTTTACTATGATACTGGTCACCATCTTGAAGCCCAACGTCTTGTAAAATGTCAACAGGCCTAAAACCCTAAAATTCCAAAACAATTCCTTGACCACACCTTCCAACTCATCCCCAAGTTGGTTTCTGCATCTCATTCGTAACAAAAAGCTAAGTCCATATATTTCTCGGATAGCAGCATCCTCGAATGTGTTGAACTCTTCAATATGGGTTTCCAATCATTAATGGCATCTTGGATCTTTTGTGTGCACTCTGCCATAGATGTTTGTAATGTATTGTTTTCTACGTACTACCTCTATTAATGCTACTAATATAACAATACAATTTTGCATTTTATATTTTATAAGTGTACGAATCTTATGTCTTCGAACAAGCTCAGAAGATGTCAATAAAATTTTGCATTTTGCATCTCTATAGAGGCATCAACATGATTATTTGGTTTTGGATTTGAATTTGAATTTTATACATAAATATTAACATTTACATGTTATTTCCAAAGGAAACAAATGTTATATAGGAGTATTATTTTCTTTATATGCATATGTACTGTTTACATCTCTGTATTTGTTCATCAAATTAACCATATTTCACTGTCTACATCTTCATATCTGTAAACATGAGTACCATTTGTAGTGCATTATTGAATGTTGAATTGTGTCTGATAAAAATTATTTATACTTATGACTTTGGTAGGGACTTGAAGCTTTACTTCTATTTCCCTTGTTTGTACTAGCATTCCAAATTTCCACATTAAAACTACATGATTAGAAACTCAAGTGTGGAGGAAAAAGGGGTTATAGTATCATATTTTTATAAATGATAAAATGTTGAAACAATTATTAATTGTGCTAAAAGTGGAAAAATGCTCCAATTCTATCTTTTTTTTTTTTTTAATGTTTGAATCCATCATCAAACATCAAAGGGTCCCACTTAAACATATCATGTTAAAATATATATCAATAAAAGGAAATTATAATTAAAAAAAAATATTAGCATATTTTTTTCAAAATATCTCTCTTTTTCTAAATGTTTAATAAATTCAAGGTGTTGGTGGTGCTAGTGTTGGTGGTGGAAATATTTTGAAATTGCACTTTAATGTGGGTGCATGAAGGACATTTTATGAGAAAGTGATTTTCTTCTTCAACCCTCTCTATATCACAAAGATGATGTATTCTTTCATGCCATAGTGTTTTAGGATTATCCAATGGTCTGTTTCACGATGGAGCTCATGAGATTTTGTTCTTATTTTAGCAATGTTGATTTTCTTCTTTACACTAGTTAAAATAAAAAGATACTTTTTATCTTGTAGATGAGGGTCGATCACCTCCTTATAATATTATAATTTTCTGTTATCCTTTAACTCTTTATCGCACCACATCTTTTCCTTAAATTTAGATGTAATAATATTTTTAATATTATCTCTATTAGGGGAGACAAGTGCACGGGGGATTCTATTGGATCCCGATGGAAATAAAATGTTTTCTTATGAATGGGGAATGGAACAAACAACGAATAACCAGGTAGATCAATATATCCTTTTAGGAGGATTGGAGCTTGTTATTTCTCTCAATATCTCCAAGATAATGATTCTAATAGACTCTCTATTGGTGATATCTCAGGCTAGGAAATATATTAGCTCCGACGAAGGGAATTTGGGGCATATTTAGAAAAGGATCCAAGAAAATTTAAAGTAGATCTTTGAGGTGAATATTTTACATATCCAAATATGCAACAATTAGGGATCATATATGCTCACTAATAGAGTAGTAACTATAGAGCATGGTTATTTTGTTTTAAATGCCACCCCCCCCAAGGAGATGGATCCCATAAATTATGGTAGTTCTATGCATTAAAAACCCTCCAAATTCGACGTCATTTACGGAGGAAACTTGGAAGGTGTTTCAAGTTTTGGATAGGTGGCATAGAGGGAATTTAATCTCCCATATGGGAGAAGTGTCTTGAGAAATCCTCAAGAGCGCTCTTCTAGTTATGATTCTTCAATGTATGGCACATTGTTTGTTGGTAAAAGATGCTTGTGGGATCTCTCGTTGTAGATGCTCTCACAGAGCAGTAGATTGTGAACATTTTTGGAGTGTCCATCTAGAAAGGATTGGGAGGAAGTTATCCAATAAGGAACTTCAGGTTCGGTTGGTAGTAATTTTGTTCAAACCTGTTGAAATTTGGTTGAGATTTGATCTTTAATTATTTTATATGCATAGACTTGAAGCAATGAGACAATTCAATCCATGAAATTCATACAACCATAACACAAGATATACCTAGGGGAAAATCCTCAAAATTATGAGAACAAAAACCCCAACAATTCTTCTCAGTATAATATAATGGATAGTAGAGAATGCTTTCTTTTACAACATATCATATTGATTTCAGAAGATAAGAGATCCTTATTGGTGAATATACAAAAGCAATAGAGAAGAGAGATCGATCGGATGTGTGCCCAACACAACAATAACGAGAACGAACAATACCATACACAAAGAGAAGTACCTTTCCTTCAATGGAGAAGATAATCCGCTTCACACTGGATTCAAAAATCCTATATAACATATTTATACATTCTTCTCTTATATTTTTAACTTCTAACTTTAGGATAAACTCGCCCTCAAACTTGATGTATTAATATTGGATGGAGTGGTGTGCCCCACTTCTCATGTAGTGCTTCATCTCACTGAGCTATCACTTAGGATGAACTCGCCTCTTAACTGAAAGCTTTCCCACTTAGTTAAGTGGCTAACTTAAGTGTCGACATGCAAGTGTCACAACTCACGTGTCATCTTTTAGTTTGAAATAAGTGTCGTCATGCAATAACACTTAGTTAACTAGATCTTATCTTTAACTGAAGTGTCATATTTTAGTTTAACTAAACTGTAAATACTTTAGTTGACTAATCCCTTTTATTTAACACTTAGTTAACTGAAATCATGCTGATTGATTTACTTGAAGTGACCACTGTGATTTCTTTAGTTAACTGGGACATAGATTTAACTGATGCTTTAACTGAAGCATTGATACTTAACTGATGCTTTATAACCGAATCTTTAATAATTTGAGTTCTCTTTAATTAGCTGAAGTGTCTGCTTGGGCAATTTCGAATTCTCTTGATCTCTATGCTTTATCTTTTATTTCTTTATCTCTTACTGCATGGTCAATATGTGCTAACTTTAATTATCCATCACATTACATTATACTAAGAAGAATTATCGGATGTTGTGATCATATTATATTATTTCATACCAAATGATCAGATGCTAAAGTAATTCACTTTAGAGGTGATAAATCTCTAAAGGAGACTTAATATCAACCGATGATCATGGTTAATAATATATCACACAACATTAAATTACTTTTGGAAAGTAAAGCATGACCTTTATACAGAAGGTCCACCTCTATACGGGAGGTCCATCTCATGGATACCTTCATGCCAAAGGTTCACCTCTATACAGGAGGTCCATCTCTTGGATACCTTTATACAGAATGTTCACATGATAATCATGACTTGATACACACAAGTTCAGAGCCTTGTCCAACAAGACTTTACTGTGAAAATACTCACAGCAGATCTAAGAGATGATGTATACCTCACAAGAGTAATTATGATTAAGCAAGAAGATATAAGAAGAGCGATCAATGCAGTGTAATGAGCAACAGAATAATAATACAGTAGAACTCGTATAGAAGCAAAAATACTTCACACACATTAATTAATTAATCACAATATGGACAAATAAATAGTACAATGCATGAGGATTCGAATGCCTAAGGTGGCAATTCGAATTAGCCTTCATGGAGTGATAAAAATATCACTGGAGTGTCATCAGAGCACAACTAGTAGTCTATCTCATCATCAGTGGAGTCATCAATGCTCAAGTAACTGTCAACCATCAATCAAACTGAGTCTAGCTGAGTGTGGTAGGTGTAACTGGAACTAACTGAATGAAGGAGGCTCAGTGGAGGGTGCATGAGGAGCTAACTAAAGTCAGAATGGGCAGTCAAGTCTCACTGGAGGTCCATCGAAGTGATACAGTTAGTTGAGAGTTAGTCTAGCCTTAAATCAAGGAGATAATGGAAGATAACTGAAGATAACTGAATGGTAGGTAAGGAAGGGCGCCTTTCTCATGTAGTAGGTGAAAGGAGGGCGCACTAATCTCTAGGAGGGCTGAAATTGGGTGGAAGGAAGCTTCGGGGGCTAGCTAACTGAGGGCTAGGTGCTAGGACTGATGACTAGGATGCATGCAAATGCATGCAAACCCTAAAAGTGCATGCATGACTGAAAATGAAAATAATGAAAATGCTGCTAGGACTAGGATGGAGTATAGGAATATCCTAACATTTACAACATCATTACTTTGATCAGTTACCTCTATACAGGAGGAATAACCTTTACACGGAAGGAAATCAAAGTGTTCACCTCTATAGGGGAGGATCAATCTTGGATACACAATATTGGTTTGGAGAATTTCTCCTGATGATGTATATTTCACACTCCCTCTCAGCGAGGGAGGCATTCTCTTCCATACCAAGCTTGTCTCGAAAGTACCTGAACTTCGTCACTGACAGAGGCTTTGTTAACACACCTGCAATCTTCTCATCAATAGAAATGTACTGAATTTTCACTACACATTTCTGGACCATGTCTTATATGAAGTGATACTTCATTTCAATGTGCTTTGACTTGTCATGAAACACTGGGTTTTCAGAAATCTTGATGCAACTCTGATTGTCACACCTAATAATGGTAGGATGAAGATTTTCACCGAACAACCCTGCAAGTAGCTTTATGAGCCACACTGCTTCTCGGTAGGCAACACGAGCAGCTATATTATGCTTTGGTAGTGCTCTGGGCTATAGATCCCTGCTTCTTGTTGGACGAAGATATCATAGCTGATCCTAGGCTATAATAGTAGCCGGATGTGCTCTTACGATCCACAATTCTTCCTCCCCAGTATGACTCTGTATAACCAAGTAACATGAATCCTCCACTAGAGGCATATCTGAGTCCATATGAAATTGTACCTCAAAGGTACCTAAGCACATGCTTAGCAGCTGTCCAGTGTCTGTGTCTCGGATCATACATAAATTGACTCAAAATGCTCACATCATAACATATATCAGGCCTCAAATGTATCAATTACATTAGTGAGCCTATAAGCTGTCTATACAAAGTGGGATCTACTGGATGTGATCCAGATCCTGACTCATGAATTTTCCTCAAATTGGAAACCATCGGTGTAGTCCTAGATTTGCAATCTATCATGCAAAACATGCGCAATATATTCACACTATATTTCCCTTGAGATAGAAAAATTTCATCTTTTCTTTGCCAGATCTCAAGGCCAAGAAAGTAGTGCATTAGACCTTTCATCTCGAAATATGAGGTGAACAACCTCCAAAACATCATTCTTCATTATAGAGTTGTACTCTTCTGTCATTGCATCTTTCCAAACTTGCTGCTTTACAGCTTCTTCATATGAGGATGGTTTTGAATCACTGATGTGACTCATCAGTGCAACATACCCTGAATATCTGTCAGGTTGCTTGCGCTCTCTGGATGAGCCTGTTGGTGCTCCATGTTTCTCTACATTTTGTAAGATGTATCAACACCAAGCATATCTTATTTTAGCGGGAGTTTCATTAGGTGACCTCTCAACTAGTTCTACTGGTTCTTCAGGAGCTAGCGAATTTGAGGCATATTCCGGTTTCTCCCTCTCTAACTCTGAAGGAGGAGAATCAAACTCGAGATCCTCCATCTCTGAATCACATTGAATCTCTTTCAATCTTTTGAAAGAAACTTCCTCATGGAAGGTAACATCTCGGCTGACTTCAATGTGTCTCTCACCATATACATATATTCAGTATGCTTTGGATTACTTGCTATAACCCACAAAGGTGTCTTTCTTTCTAGAAGGATCCATATTTGTTTTGTTTTATTTCGGTACATGAATGTATACTGGCTCCTGAAGATCCTCAAGTGTGAGATGTCTAGCTTCTCACCGGTAAACACTTCTTCTGGTGTCTTCTCATCTAGAATGGCATGTGAGCTTCTATTATGGATGTACACAGCTGTACGGGTAGCTTCTTCCCATAATGAGGTAGACATATCTTGATCATGCATCATGGATTTTGAAGCCTCAGATATGGTTCTATTCTTTCTTTCGAAAACCCCATTTTGTTGAGGGTTGTATGGTACTGTTAACTATCTATATATTCCTACATCACTACATAGCTCATTAAATGCATGTGAATCAAATTCACCTCCATTATAAGACCTTAATACATGGATGTGATTTTCTTTCTAATTTTGATCAACTAGGGATTTAAAATCTTTAAATTTGCTAAGAGTTTAACTTTTTGTCACGTTCCCTGACTTCCCTGGTGGACTTCAGAGGGCATGGGAGACCCTCTGTTTCATTTTTTTTTAATTCTTCCATTTTTAACACAACTGCAATGGGCTTGGATCCGCAATCCACCATTGCGATCCGCAATCTGCCCTTCCACGTTCCGCAGTCTGCATGCGTAACTCAGAATTTGGATTGCCAAAACTAACTCTATATTGAAATCATGCTTCCGACTTCCGCAATCCATAATGTAGAAGTTGGAAGTCGGAAGTCAATTTCGACCTCAAAAATTTGTCCGTTTGACTTCCGGAGTTCCACAATCTGCTTGCGGAACTCGGAATTCGGATTCCTCCATTTTATATCCCGACAAAATTTACCTTCTGCAATCCACATTCCGCATTCCACATTGCGGATGCAGAAATGCAGAATTCCATATTCCAATTCCGGGAGATTTTACCTCTCACAATCCGCATTCCTCATTCCGCATTGTGGATGCGGAAATGTGCAATTCCATATGCCACCAATGGTTGGTCCCCGACCATCAGAAATTTGTGATCCGCATTGCGGATGCAGAAAGGTCCTTGCAGATGCGGAAGGGTTAGGACCAAAGATCCTTGCTCTAGCAAGCTTCCAGTGAAAACTTTCGAGGGTCATAAATCCCTCATCCTTGGTCCAAATGGGACAAGGTTGGTATCGATGGAAATATCTTGGAGAGATCTATCTAATGGTTCAATCCCCACCCCATATGAGCAATCCAACCATGCCAATTTTCCAACTAAAATTATGTTCATAACCTCACCTAAGTGACTTTATCCTTCTACAAGGGACTCTACCTCCTTCTTGCCATGACTTCTCCCTTCACCTGACCCACAGAGGGGTTCTGAAACACATTCGAAGTTATCCCCTTCCTTCCCCAAGACTAGGTGAATTCAATTTATCCCTTTGAAGGGTGAATACAATGCATAATAAAAACCTATTATGAACTAAGCTAGTTAAAATATCAACAACCTGTAGGGGTTAGCCATGCATATCATTCATGTAATTAATGAAGTATTCAAACATGCATTCAATCTTATATTCAAGCTTATACATGGATCCCTAATGAGCAATTTCATGGAGTCATCCATTCATTAATCTAGAGCATGACAAACATAACTTAACAAACATGTATAACACATGAAAGGGCATCATTTATCACATAGAAGCACTTATCTTTGGAACTGAAGCTACCCCAAGCAACTGGCTAAGTGAGGACAACTTTCCACCCAACCTTAGGTCTTTATCCATCCTATACTATTTCAGCTAAGAGACCACCCCCGATATGGGTTGTGTATCCACTAAGGAGAGATAATGGACTCTCTCACAGTCAAGGTCTCGTCCCAATGCTAAGCTAACCTATATTTGGGTTTATCAAGCATTCGAAGGAACAAGGAGGATGCTGCTAAGCTAGTGAGATCAACCACAGAGCTGCAGGCATCTCATATCACTCAGCAAGCATGGCACCCACATTACCTACCTCACCCAACACAAGGAAGGACCTCTTTTCTGTTGCACCATCCCTCAAGGCCCCTTCCCTCTAGTGCTATTTAGGGTGGGCATAGAAAGGACCAAGTACTATTCTTCATGAGTTTTCAGCCTTCACTATGTTTATCAAGAAGATCCAAACCTAAGTTGACCTTTCCTCTGTTATCCAAGCTAATTCTTCATAGGGCTGCAACCTAATATGTTCCCTCAAATTTGGCCTTCTACAAAACAAATCTAAGGGTTCTCTCACGGGTTCTCTCCACTGTTCAAGCTATGCAATTTGTCTCCATGAATAGATCTATGGTTGTCCCAACCGATTCCATCCTTACACATGGTTTTTGTTACACATTCGGCTCTGTACATTTAGATCACACAGAAATCGTGATTTTATCTTGTTTCTTCACGTTTGGGCTGTGTGTGTGTGAATGAATTGGGTTGTTGGTCAACAATGGTTATCAAACAGGATGAGAAAATTACCAGCCATGGAGTGGCTTAAGGAACAAGCAAAACACAGGGCCATACCTGCCATACAGATTCGCAGGCCTCCCCATACTCCATCGAATTCATGGGTCTAGTTTTCTCAACCACCCTCTTTCAATTGCATTAATGTCAGTATGGGGATTCAAATGGGTTCATAATTGGACATGTGGAAGCATAGGTACCAATTCCATAACCCCATCACCTCTCCCTAGTGGATACACATGGCCCCTTCTCATTGGTTGCCTCCTTAGCCAGCTTCTTGGTTATTTTATTGCTATAATTAATAATTACATCATTTAAAAATATTCATGGATTAACAACTCATGGATAATCAAACTGTCAAATACTTGCCTATGCAATTAAAACCTAAACATCCACTAGTGGGGCCTTGGCCTTGATCTCCACACTAGGGAAAACACACATATAAAATGTATACAATATTTAATTGAGGCCAATAAACCATAAGGGTCAAAATATGGGTATCGCAACTCCCTCTCCCTTAAAATAACACCGTCCTCGATGTTCTTAAAACTGAACAAAAATGGGAATGCCTCTTTTACGACATCCTCTAGCTCCCATGTGGCCTCTTCGGGACTAAGGTACTTCCATTGCACCTTTACCTGCCCTATGGCCCTGTTCCAGATCAAAGTGACCTTCTTGTCTAGGATGCATATAGGATCCACTTGGAACTCTCCCTCTAGATCCACGTGTATCACATTCCAATCAATTATGTGATTATGATCATGTACATATTTCTTAAGCAAAGAGACAGGGAAAATATTATGAGCTTTCATGTTAGTAGGAAATGCAATCCTATATGCAACTGGCCCTATCCTATCAAGGAATTCAAATGGCCCACAACATATTGGTGCCAATTTGGCACAATTTCCCAACTTCATGGAACTTTTTGTTGGTTTCACTCTCAATTACACATGATACCCAATATGAAATTCCTTATGCATTCTTTTCAAATCTGCATAACTCTTATGCATGTCCTGTGCTGCCTTCAAATTCTGCCTGATCTTAAAAATCTCTTGCTCCATATCCTTGATCATTTTTGGTCCAAGTACTACCCTGTTCATTGGGTTGTCCCAACTCACTGGAGTTTTGCATCCTTTACCATACAACACTTCAAAAGGGCTCATCCTCAATGATGCTTGATGTCCATTGTTGTATGCAAACTCTACCAAATGTAGATAGTCTTCCCACTTGGATGGTTTATCCATCACATACATCCTCAACATGTCTTAAAGAATCTAATTCACTCTCTTGGTCTGACCATCAGTTTGAGGATGATAGGCTGTGCTAAAATTCAACTGAGTCCCTAATTCCTAGAACAATCCTTTCCAAAAATTGGAAGTGATCTTTGTATCACGATCTAAAATGATTGCCTTGGGAAATCCATGAAATCTGAATATCTCTCTCATGAATATATTTTCAATGTCATTGGCCTTGTGAGTGGACTTGATTGGGATGAAATGAGCTACCTTTTATAGCTTGTCCACCACTATCATGATTGAATCATGCTTCTTCACTATCATTGGAAAACCTATTATAAAATCCATAGAGATCCTTCCCACTTCCATTCTGGAATGGGCAATGGCTGCAACAATCCTGCTGGATGTTGATGCTCTGCCTTGACTTGTTGGCACTTTTGACACCTAGTAATGTACTTAGCTATGTCTTTATTCATACCATGCCAAAAGTATTGTTTCCTTGTTGTTTTTATAGTTTTCTGATATCCCGGGTGTCCAGAATATGGCATTTGGTGCATCTCATCCATCACAAGCTTCTTCAAATCTGCACTCTTTGGAATGTACAGTCTGGTACCCTGATAAATGAGAACATCATCCTCACCCAACTGATATCTTGCATACTTTTCATCCAAAATACCCTGCTGTAATTTTTCGTTGCCTTGAGGGTAAACTTCATCACTGATTTGAGCTTCTAGAATCCTTTCCTTCAAATCTGATTTACACATACTCATTGCTACAATATGGAATTTTCTGCTGAGTGCATCAACAACCTTATTCTCCTTACCTTTGACATGCTTAATCTCCAAATCAAACTCACAAAGAAAATCCATCCATCTAGTTTGTCTAGCATTCATATTTGGCTGGTCAAATAAATATTTTAACTCATGTGATCAGTCCTGAGTTCAAATATTCTCCCCAAGAGATAATGTCTCCATCTCTTGAGAGCATGAACTATGGCTGCTAGCTCTAAATCATGTGTGGCATAGTTTCTTTCATGCTCTTTTAACTTTATGGACTCATAGCAGAATACAAATCCTTCTTGCACGAGAAATCCACCGATCCCTTCAATGCAAGCATATGTGCATACCACAAAGTCTTTCTTTGGATCTGCAATCTTCAAAATAGGAGCACTGGTAAGAAATTCCTTCAACTGCTGAAAGCTCTTATCACATTTTTCAGACCATACAAACTTGATATTTTTCCTTTGCAATGAAGTTCTCGGGTGAGCTATCTTGGATAATCCTTTAATGAATCTTCTGTAGTAGCCTCCAAGACCCATAAAATATCTAACATCTATTGCATTCCTTGGAGTAGGCCAATCCATTATGGCTTCAATATTTTCTGGATCTACTGCAATGCCTTCTGTTGATATAATATGGCTCAAATACTGTACTTTCTGCTGATAGAAATCACACTTACTCAGCTTTGCATACAACTGGTGTTCTCTAAGGACTTGCAACACCATTCATAAATTCTCATTATGCTCTTCTTCATTCTTTGAATAAACAAGGATGTCATCCAAGAACACAATCATAAACTTATCCAAATATTTGTTGAAGACACTATTCACGAGACACATGAAAGTAGCAGGTGCATTGGTAAGACCAAATGGAACCACTGTGAATTAATAATGACCATACCTTGTTCTGAAATAAGTCTTATGAATGTCTTCTTCCTTTATCCTCACTTGATGGTACCCAAACTTCAAGTCAATATTTGAAAACACCCTGGCTTCCTTAATTTGGTCAAACAAGTCATCAATCCTTGGCAATGGATACTTGTTCTTAACTGTCACTTTATTGAGCTGCTTGTAATCAATACACAGTCTCAATGTCCCATCCTTCTTCTTGACAAATAACATAGGTGCACTACAAGGAGATACACTAGGTTTGATATATTCTTTGTCCATTAATTCTTGCAGCTGTAGCTTCAATTCTACCAATTATGGTGTGCTCATTCTATAAGGAGCTTTGGAAATTGGTGCTGCCCCTGGAACAAGGTTAATGGAAAAATCGATGTCTCTCTTGGGTGGCCATAGCACTTCATCAGGGGATACATCCTGGAACTCTTGTAACAATTGAAAGTCTTCTAACCTGGGTCCTTTATCTTCTGCTGAATCTGATATATGCACATCATATAATTGGAAACCCTTTTTCTAAAAATTTCTTAGCTGTAAGGATGAAATATTCCTTATTGAAACTTGCTTGGGAATTCCCTTCACCAACCTTGGCCTTCCTTCATCATCAAGGCATTCAAGTGCTTTCTCATAACAGTCTAATTTGGGTCTATGTCTTACCAACCAATCCATGCCTATTAGGGCATCATATAATCCTAATGGTAAGACATTTAATTCTGCATGTGTGAGGAGTCCATTCAATTCTATGGGGAACTCCTTCACTACTTCACTTACCTTTCTCTTGGTACCTATGGCTAATTGAACTATCCAAGGATTACTATGATTTACTTTACCAAGAGAAAAACTTTCAACTACCTCAGGAGACACATAACTATGAGTAGACCCTAGATCAATCAAAACAGAAATAGATTTCTTAGCAATCTTACCTTCAATCTCCACCACCGCTGATTGATGGTCTGCTTGGCAATCATCCAGTGCTGCATAAATCCTAGGTGCTGCTCTTGCCATCTATCCCACTATATTTGCTCCTTCAATGTTGTGCAAGCTTCTGGTATTTTCCTTCCGATGTGGGCAATATTTAAGCATATGGTTTCATTTACATCCCCAACATTGGAGTGGCCCTTTTGATTCCTTTTTTGCTGCTACAGCTGGCTTGAATGCTCTTATTGCTTGCTGGTCCTGTGGAAAATTTTTGGGCTGATTTCTAAATGGAGTTTTGAATCCATTTATTTTTGTTCAAACCTTCCTCTAGGAATTCCTTTCCATGTTGGATGCATCTATGTTTTACCTTTACTCTTCTCATATAAATGCTCTTCCATTCTAATGGCTTCATCCAAACTTGGTGGATTGACAAACTCAATCCTATCTCTGTAATTCTATGGTAGACTACCAAGGAAACATTGTATTTTCAATCTTTCATCCTTGATGTAGTCTAGATACATCAGCAGCTCTAAGAACTTGTGGAAATTATCATCCATAGTATTCTTCCCTAATTTGATTTCATTAAACTCCTTTCTCTTGTTATCATAATACCTAGCTGATAGGTATTTCTCCTGGAAGTATCTTTTGAACCTTTCCCAACTAATTCTTCTTTCACTAATTCCTTTCACTTGAATGAGGTGTTCCCGCCAAATTGAAGCCCTGCCACTAAGGTTATAAATGGAAACTCTAGCCTTTTTATTCTCTGAATATTCATGCATCCTGAAGTACTTTTTCATTCCAAGAAGCCATGCCTCTGCCTCTTGACCTTCTTTGCTTTCACCATCAAAAGTGGGAGGCATTGCCTTCCTAAATTCACCCTATGGGATACCTCTGTGCTTCTTTATTCTCTCGCATTTGCTGGAAGTATGTCTAGGGATTCCTTGGGAACCCTGGGAGTCATCTGACCTGCTAGAGGAAAACCTAGGAGAGGGCGTTTTGTGTTTTATTCTCATAGAATCCCTTCTAGGGCTTGGATTTCTTCGCCTAGAACGACCCCTAGAGAGACTTCTTGCGTTCTGTTCTTCTCGTCCTTCGTTGCTTGGGTTCAACCCACCATTTATTCTCTAATGCATATCGGTGAGACTCTACAATATGGTCGCGTTGCATTGGTGTTTCTCTTCCTGCGCCTTCATCAACCATTCGTTGAATCTCACCATGGTCTCAGCCAAGTTTGTGGGTGTCACTTGTTCCCTTCTTCCATCAGACTCGGCCTTTGTATGTGCCTCTTGCACGTTCTCATCCAACACATCGTCCTCTGGATCAAATGGATCCTGCGTGTCATTTAAGGTTACCATTTTCCCGCTTCTCTTTACACTGCCCTGCTATACAATTTAATGTACCGCTACTGCAGTCACTATGCATAACAAAGGGATCTATTAGACATCACAAGCATTCATATAAACCTAAATAATTCATTCAAATATGGAATTTATTCATCATTCATTCAATAAACATTATCAAACCGTGCCATGGGTGCATTTCTTGCCTGTAACTTGATGCATGACTTGGCCCTAACAACCCCAGTGTTGTAATTGAATCTCTGATACCACTTTGTCACGTTCCCTGACCTCCCTAGTGGCCTTCAGAGGCCATGGGAGACACTTTGTTTCATTTTTTTAAATTCTTCCATTTTTCACATAGCCGCAATGGGATCAGATCCACAATCCACCATTGTGATCTGCAATTCGCCCTTCCGCTTTCTGCAGTCCGCATGCAAATTTCAGAACTCGGAACTCGCATTGCGGATGTGGAAAGGTACTTGTAGATGTGGAAGGGTCAGGAACAAAGACCCTTGCTCCAACAAGCTTCCAGGGAAAAATCCCAAGGGTCATAACTCCCTCATCCTTGGTCCAAATGAGACAAGGTTAGTACCATTGTAAATCTCTTGGAGATATCTCTCCAATGGTGTAATCCCCACCCCATCTGAGCACTCCAACCATGCCAATTTCCCAGCTGAAATTATGTTCATAACCCCACCTAAGTGACTTTATCCTTATGCAAGGGACTCTGCCTCCTTCCTTCCATCACTTCTCCCTTCACTTGACCCACCAAGGGGTTCTGAAACACATCAGGGGTTATCCCCTTCCTTCCCCAAGACTAGGTGAAGTCAAGTTATCCCTTTGAAGGGTGAATACAATGCATAATAAAAACCTCTAATGAACTAAGCTAGTTAACATATCATCAACCTGCAGGGGTTGTCCATGCATAGCATTCATGTAATTAATGAAGTATTCAAACATGCATTCAATCTTATATTCAAGCTTATACATGGCTCCCTAATGAGCAAGTTCATGGAGTCATCCATTCATCAATCTAGAGCATGACAAGCATAACTTAACAAACAAATATAACACATGAAATAACATCATTTAACACATAGAAGCACTTATCTTTGGAACTGAAGCTTCCCCAAGAAGCTGGCTAAGTGAGGACAACTTTCCACCCAACCTTAGGTCTTTGTCCAGCCTATACTCTTTCAGTTGAGATACCACCCCCGAGCTAGGCTGTGTATCCACTAAGGAGGGCTAATGGACTCTCTCATAGTCAAGGTCTCATCCCAATGCTAAGCTGTTATAGCTTGAAATGACACCTCTCCGTCCGTGACGACACTTGTATTGCTTGGTCGCATGACGACACTTCTTGAGATCAAGTTTCATCACACAATAGGAAACTTGTGGATTGAGGGGTCATTTGGGACACTAAAAATGGTTGAAATTACCTCATCCTTGACCCATTTGATGTTTATGACCCTTAGGAACATTTTTCCAGACCAAACCATCTCCTGAAAATGAGCAGAAAAGCCTGTTTTTGGCCATTTTTCAACATGGGCGCTAGTACACAGGCATGATAGTAGCGTGTATACCCTACTCTTCTTCATTAAAGTAGCGCTCACCTCCACCTGTACGCTACTTTGTCTACTATAGAGTAGAGTACACCCTTGTTTTGGTCAAAATCTCGAAATTTGAGTAAGTTAAGTTGGTTGGAAAACCTCTTGAGTGGTTATAACTTCTTTTGCTCTCCTTCACTGATTATATAAGGAGGGTAGAAGGGCCATGTGAGGGGACCAAGTCTATAACATCATTATGCTAGAGGAATGGAGACCTTCATCCCCCTCTCTTGTGCTTAGTTTCTGATAAACCCTAGCACTGCTGGTTAGAGGTTGGGATCCTTGGAGAACAGAAGCAGGAGACCTTGAATCTAGTTTTCGTGAAGTGCCAAGCTTGAAAGAAGGTATAACTTTATGTACTTGCTTTCATTCATTAATAAAGATCAGACGTTCTTCTCTTTCCAAATATGACCTATTAATGTGTCTCAGATTTGATTACAGTTTGTTTATAATATGATGTCTTCTTCTATTATGAATGTCAGTCTTATATATGTAGTCAAATGTATTTGAGAAAGGTATCAAGTTATTTTGCAGGTTTGGGCATTGTGACACTGGATAAGCATTGAAGAGCGAGGGAGGCAAAGCTAGGATCAAACTTCTAAATAAGGTGCCTACATATATAAACCCTAATCTATTCATTTATTTGTTGTACTTGCAGAATGCTTGTAAGTCTATCTTTATCACCATAAGTTGGTAGTTTCTCCCTTGAACTATAGGTGCATTTTTCCCCACATCAGAATGGCGACTCTACTGGGGAAAGCCTAACTGCTTAGGGGTATTCAAGGTCATTTCTTCAGTCTTGTTTGATGGTCTTTGTTCAATTTCTTGATTACAATCAGTTCTTAGGCTTTGTTTGACCTTCCTTGGTTTTTACAGACCCTTCCTAGCCTTTTCAGACCCTAGTGGACCCAAGTTCGGGGGTTTTAACCCCATTTTTTCAATTTTTCCCACCTGTACACTATTGTTGTGAAGAACAGTAGCGCCCATACGCTAATTTTCCTCATACATAGTAGCACCCACAATCTGGGTTTGAATTTTTTGAGTTTTTGGGTTGTGGACCCAAATCTGGGGGCTGTGGCTGCATTTTTTGGGGTCCCTTACGACCCTAGGTCTGAGTTAAACCACTATAAGTGGTCTCCTATCCTTGTACTGATCCTCCATTCATGATTTGAACCTCTTTTGATCAATTTGGGCTTGTTTGGAAAGTTTTGGGGCTTGTTGACCCAAGTTGGGGGGTTGTGGACCCGTTTGGTGTTTTGTACCCTAATTTGAGTATGACTGAACCTACTTGCCCCATTTCCACTGGATTTGAAACCTTTTGAGTCTTCTTGACCCTGTTTGTATCTATTTGAGTGAAATTTATCTTTTAGATTGGTTTTTTATCCTCCCTTATGCTTGTAAGTTTTCTTTTGTAGTGAAAGCTCAATTGTTTTGGCTGTTTTTCAAGACCTTGTTTGCATTGTTTATATGCAGGCCTGAATTTACCAAACCATACTTCTTCGTAGGTCATTTGCTTTGTTTGGGTCTAAAAGTAGTTTTTGTACTCTTTTCCCAATGTTTGGCATGCTTACATCAATAAGAATTTGAAAGTCATATTTGGTAGCTTTTACTGTTTCAATAAAGAAAACTTGAAAGTTTCTTTGCTTTGCTTTGATAGTAGGTTAGTTTCAGTTTTGTTTCTTACCTTTAAAAAGCATAAAGAATTTTGATTCATTTTCTGAATACAGTACCTTGCAAGTGGCTTAAAAGATTTTAGAGTGCTTTGCATAAAAAAGAACAAGTTTTCTTTTGCATACCTATTTGCTTGAGTAGCTGCATTCTTAGGTTTTGAGTTTAATTTTGTACATTTAGACTTTATTTTTACCCTTTTTGCATTCGAAAGATTAAAAATTGCATTTGCATATGCATTCTAGATCATAATTTTAAGACTTGCATTGAAAAGAAAAGATTTGTTTGGTGGTAAATATTTCATTTTCAGTACTCTATCTCTATTATAACCACTCTCACACACCCACTACCTTTTTGAGTAAGCAAGTAACCTTTAAAATTAACTCTAATAAAATGTGCTAGCAACATTTTATTTTCTAGGTTACACTACACCAACTAGTCTTGGTTAGGATCTTGGGTTTAAAACACCTTAAACCACCCAAGATCACACATTACGCAAAAATCGTAGTTCGACTATCGCAGGTAAACCCACTTCATTCAAAGCTTGCCTGGAATCTATGCAGTAGGTCTTGTGAGATCAGATTGTTGGGAATACTCCTCCTACTTTATGTTTCGAGCATATACCAGGATTGGATCACGTTTGGGGACTCTTTTGAGTTTCGGGCTCAGTTACCCTACCCATGCCTTCTGATTCGACCAGAGACTGTTCCCCCAGGAGTTTTCGGTGTGGTGGTATCCTTAGTATATGACCATAGGTTCATACACAGGTGACAGTGGAGGGTATATCTGTTGTACCTAGGATAGACGTGGGAGGAAATCCCTTGCAGGTCTTTGGGAGGGTGGTTGGGTGATTCCAGCACTTGCACCCTTAGTCATTGTATTGTGGACCCCGAGTAACTGTTCTTCATCCTTCGTTGATCTGTTCTGGGCCCCCATCATCCCAGACTCTTCTCTAGAAGGCATCTGTTTGCCTAGTTTATCAAACATGAAACAATGAGGATGTTTCTAAGCTAGTGAGCTCAACCATAGAGCTGTAGGCATCTCAGATCACTTAGCAAGCATGGAACCCACATTACCTACCTCACCCAACATAAGGAAGGCCCTCTTCTCTGTTGCACAGTCCCTGAAGGACCCTTCCCTTCAGTTCTATTCAGGGTGGACATAGAAAGTTCCAACTTTTGTTCTTCATGAGATTTCAGCATTCATTAGGTTTATCAAGCAGTTCAAACCCTAAGTTGACCTTTCCTCTGTTATCCAAGATAATTCTTCATAGGGTCACAACCTAATATCTTCCCTTCAATTCGTCTTTCTGCAAAACTGATCTAAGTGTTCTCTCATGGGTTCTCTCGGTCGTTCAAGCTATGAAATTCATCTCCATGAATAGATCTATGGCTATCCCAACCGGTTCCATCCTTACACAGGGTTTTCTTTACACATTCGGCTCACACAGAAATCACGATTTTCTCTTGTTTCTTCACGACTGGGCTCTACGTGTGCACAAATGAATTGGGTTTTTGGTCAACAATGGTTAGCAAATAGGATGAGTGAATTTCCAGGATTGGAGTGGCTTAAGGAACAAGAAAAACATAGGGCCATACCTGCGATACGGATTCGCAGGCTTCCCCATACTCCATCGAATTCATGGGTCTAGTTTTCTCAACCACCATCTTACAGTTGCATTGATGTTAGCATGGGGAGTCAAATGGGTTCACAATTGGACATGTGGCAGCATGGGTACCAATCCCATAACCCCCTCACCTCTCCCTAGTGGATACACATGGCCCCTTCTCATTGGTTGCATCCTTAGCCAGCTTCTTGGGTATTTTATTTCTATAATTAATTATTACATCATTTACAAATCTTCATGGATTAACATCTAATGGATAATCAAATTGTCAAATACTTTCCTATGCGATTAAAACCTGAACATCCACTAGTGGGGCCTTGGCCTTGAGCTCCACACTAGGGAAAAAACACACATAGCATGTATACAATATTTACATTGATCCCAATAAACCATAAGGATCAAAATATGGGTATTACACTTTTATCCTTCATGAAATAAATCCATGAATTCCTAGAAAAACCATCTATGAACATTAAATAATATAAGAAGCAACTTAGGAAGGGGGGTGACATGGGACCACATACATCAGAATGTATTAAATCTAAAATCCCTTTAGATCTAGTAGAACTGCTAGAAAATATTTTCTTAACATTCTTCCCAAGTGCACAACCCCAACATACACTATCATGCTCAAAATCAAATATGGGCATACCTTTGACCATATTTTGAAGTCCTGGTAGTGCTTTGTAGTGTAGGTGTACAAGCCTTCGGTGCCATAGCTCGCATGGACTGATAGTGTGGTGAATCATAGCTTGAATGTACTTCCCAGGTACCTTGTAGAGTCCTCCCTCTCAAACTCCAATCACAACAGATTCTAGGATTTTGTTCTTCGACCATAAAAGTGCTTTGTTATCCATGAAGATAACTCGGAAGCCTTTGTATTCAAGAACCAAAATTGAGAGGAGGTTTGTCTTCAAGCCTGAAACATATAGAATGCACTCCACATGTAGAATATCACTGGTGCTCAATTGGAATGAGGTGGATCCAACTCCTTGGATTGAATAAGTTGATTTGTCCCCCAACTCTACCATGCATGCGAATTCTTTCTCTTTTAGATCGGTGCTAGTACTCTTGTAACCAGTCATATGTTTGGATGCACCACTGTCAATCAACCATGTGTCTACATTTGTGACTAAGGATCCTGAAAGGGATGAGACAAGATAATACTCCCTTCTTGTCTCCTTTTCTTCGAATGCATTCTTTTGAGTCATTTGATCTTCTATGGAGGTAGAAGCATGAAACTTTCCTTTCCGCTTTGCTCTGAAATCTCTTGAGAAATGGCCTTTCTTGTTGCAATTGAATCATCTAGCTTTTGACTTGTCAAAGCCTTTGTTGAAATACTTCTTCTTTGAATGAGAGAACTTCTTTTGGAAGAAGGGTTTCTTTCCTTTATTCATTCTTGTCATGAGGGAAATATTTTCTTCTTTGATGCACACTGACTTGCTCTAGATTCTCCCCTTCTCTTGGAGACATTCATGCCACAACCTTTCAAATTTAGGTTGTACCTATCGGCCATTTACCGCAGCCAATAATGTCTCACATGAATATGGGAGACCATCAATAGCAGTTTGGATAAGATCATCTTCATCCACCACTATTCCAATACTAGCAAGCTGATCTCTTACCTGAGATATCTTGGAGAATAATGAAGCCACTATCTCATTTGTATCCATCTTTAAGTTCCGAACCTTATTATGCAATTCCCTCTTTTGACTCGAGGCCTTCTTCTCATATAGATTAGTCAATGTATCATAACATTCTTTCGTGGTATTCAACGGTGTGATCACGGGCATCAAGTTATCTTTTACCGAATCATAAATGATCTGTTTAGCCTTAGCTTGATTCTTCTTGAAGTTGATGCGCCCTGCATTAGATGTAGGATCCTCCACCACAGTGGATACATAGCCATCCAAGTCATGTTCCTCTAGGATGTTGAGAATCCTATCCTTCCAAGTGTTGAAGTTTGAGGTGCCCTCAAGACGGTCTTCCGGTTGTACAGATACTGATGCCATAGTCTCCAAATCTTGTGCTCAACTTCTCAGGATCTGCGTAGGCTCTAGATCGCATGCAAAAATGAGCTCCTTCACACCTTGAGCTCTGATACCATGTTGAAATTTGGTTGAGCTTTGATCTTTAATTATTTTATATGTAGAGACTTGAATCAATGATACAATTCAATCCATGAAATTCATACAACCATAACACAAGATATACCTTGGGGAAAATCCTCAAAATTACGAGAACAAAAAACCCCAGCAATTCTTATCAGTATAATATAATGGATATCAAAGAATGCTTTCTTTTACAACATATCAAATTTCTTTCAGAAGATAAGAGATCACCAAACTTCTTGGTGAAGATACGAAAATAATAGAGAAGAGAGATCGATCGGATGTGTGCCCGACACAACAATAACAAGCACAAATAATACCCTACACAAAGAGAAGCGCCTTCCTTCAATGGAGAAGAGAATTCACTTCACACTGGATTCAAAAATCCTATATAACATATTTATACATTCTTCTCTTCTATTTTTAACTCTAACTTTAGATAAACTCGCCCTCAAACTGGATGTATTAATCTTTAATTGAGTGGTGCGCCCCACTTCTCATGCAGTGCTTCATCTCACTGAGCTGTCACTTAGGATGAACTCGCCTCTTAACTGAAAGCTTTCCCACTTAGTTAAGTGGATAATTTAAGTGTCGACATGCAAGTGTCACAACTCACGTGTCATCTTTTAGTTTAACATAAGTGTCGTCATGCAATAACACTTAGTTAACTAGATCTTCTCTTTAATTGAAGTGTCGTCTTTTAGTTTAACTAAAGTGTAAATACTTTAGTTAACTAGTCCCTTTTATTTAACACTTAGTTAACTGAAATCATGTTGATTGATTTACTTGAAGTAACCACTGTGAGTTCTTTAGTTAAGTGAGACATATCTTTAACTGATGCTTTAAATAAAGCATTGATACTTAACTGAAGCTTTAATAATTCGAGTTCTCTTTAATTAGCTGAAGTGTCTGCATGGGCAATTTCGAATTCTCTTGATCTATATGCTTTATATTTTATTTCTTTATCTCTTATTGCATGGTGAATATGTGCTAAATTTAATTATCCATCACATTACATTATACTAAGAAGAATTATCAGATGTTGTGATCATATTATATTATTCCGTACCAAATGATCATATGCTAAAGTGATTCACTTTAGAGGTGTTCAATCTCTAAAGGAGACTTAATAACAACCGGTGATCATGGTTAATAATATATCACACAACATTAAATGATTTTAACAAGTAAAGAATGACCTTTATACGGAAGGTCCACCTCTATACAGGAGGTCCATCTCATGGATACCTTTATATAGAAGGTTCACCTCTATACGGGAGGTCCATCTCATGGATATCTTTATATAGAAGGTTCACATGATAATCATGACTTGATACACACAAGTTTGGAGCCTTGTCCAACAATACTTTACAACATCATTACTTTAATCAATTACCTCTATACGGGAGGAATAACCTTTACACATAAGGAAATCAAAGTGCTCACCTCTATATGGGAGGATCAATCTGGGCTACACAAGATTGGTTTTGAGAATGTCTCCTAATGATGTATATTTAACAAAACCTAGCTTGTCTATGTTGTGAATCTTTAGAACAGTTGGTGGAGTTGGTGTTTTTGGTCATTGAGTTTTGGGTGTTGCGTCCATGGTGAAATTTATGGGGTTTTTGAGCACTATGGCTGATTCAGGTTTGAGATATGGGATTGGATAGATTCAAGGATCCATAAAGTACCATCATATTGTGATGAACATACTTAATTCACATATTGAGGGGATTATAAAATCTGTTAAACAACTCGCCAAACATATTTCTCATATGGATGTTGGGTTTGATTCCCTAGGAAGAGAGGTTTAGGAGCAGAGAGGGAAAATAGAGAAGCTATTCACAATATCAGAAGTGCATCGAGAACTTCTAATGGGTGGTCACTCACAAAATACACCTTGTGAAAATTCAAAGGCCACGTAGGAATATTTGGTACAAAAATCTAATATGGTCCCTATTGAAATCTCTAGTTCCCTAGATAATAAGAGGGAGTTGTGATTATGCATGAAACTCTTAGTGGGTTAGGCTAGTTCTAGTTTTCTTATGCACTTTTTTGTAAGTTTTTGTTGGGACAATTTTTTAAGGTCTTTAGTACTTAATATTATGTTGGAAATCTCACAATAGGTATAGTATATCAGTTAGATGGAAATTTTTGTGGAATGACCCTACGAGAACAATGTTATATTAATGAAAAATATGCATTAACATATAACAATAGATTACTAACATGTAAATCAATAACCAAAATCTTACTAGTCTAATCTCCTAGGAACACACACATCAAATAATCAATAATATATGCAAGAAATGAAAGGAAAGAGAAAATATAGAACCAATTTTACATGGTAAAACGACAAATGGGGAAATATCCACAAAAGGACTGATCTTCTTATTCTTTATAAAACTTTTACTCTTACAATCTTGAGTACCTCCACATATGCTTTACATCACAACTTTACAATATTTCTCAATGTCACAATTCATGTACCCAATGGGTCTCCTTCCCCTTTATTATATATAGAGAGGTATGGGATATCACATCCCATAATACATGTGGGATAAATATTTTTCCACCTCTCTTATACAAAGAATGGTAATAGGGCAATTTTACTCCATAATGCATGTGGGATAACTCATTTTTAATAATATAGAGAGTTATGAAGAGTATTATGCCTTCTTCTCATAGTCAGGACTGATTATGTATACAAAACGCATTAGATAGCCTTGTACAACAATAAATGATACCACTATACATCATGACATCTCACTAGACATCATTACACTTCCAACATTATTATTACACATTCCAACATTCCCCCTTAATGATGATGAGGGAGATAGAGCAAAAATGGAGGAAGATGGAATTATATTAACATTCCCCCTTGATGAAAACTTCCCACATTCCCAATAATTTGCAAAGATGCACAAACTTAGCCTTTGTCATAGATTTAGTGAATATATATGCTACTTGTTATTTCGTGGGACAATACTCTAGACAAATAAGATTATTTGCAACAAGATCTAAAATGTAATGAGTATCAAGATCAATGTGTTTGGACTTGGAGTGATACACTGGATTATATGAAAGTTGAGTTGCAATCTAATGATCACATATTAACTTAATAGGAGAATTCCGAACTAGTCCAAGCTCGGTAAGAACATGTCGAATCCACACTGCTTCTTTAACTACTTCCTTGACTTCCTTGTATTCTGCTTCAAAAGAAGAAAGAGAAAGTGTTCTAAACTTCTTATTGGACCATGAAATTGGACTTGAACCAAGTTGGAAGATGTACCCTATAGTATACCTTCTATCTATATAATCCCCTACCGAATCATAATCTATATAACCAAGAAGTGAAATTTGTTAATTTTTTTTTATCTTAATATGGAATTATAGTAGAACTTGAAATTAATGAATAATCAAAATCACAAGCATTTGGATGAGACATAGTATTTACCCTGAGGAAACCCTCTAGTACTTGAGGTATAAAACCCCAACAAATTATCCCTTAGAGTATTGATAGAAAGAAGAGAATGTCTTTACAATGAGCAAATTACATCAAGCACCCATGGTGCATTATCATAGAGAAATACCAAGCACCCCTAGTGCAATCATAGAGCAAGAGAGAAGATGGAAGAATAGAGCTCATAATAATATCCTGCACAAAACCAATTCGCTGATTTTGGTCACATACACAATGAATGTGAATTGCCTTCAAGAGAGAAGAGAATTCTCTCACATTGAATTTATCAATCCTGCATAACATATATATACCATACTTCTCATTATTTGACTTCTATTTTTATCTTCTAAATTCAATATGAACTCGCCCTTCATCTAGATGTTAGGTCACTTAGTTAGGTGGCTAACTCAAGTGTTGTCATGCAAGTGTCGTAGCTCAAGTGTCGCAACTCAAGGTATGTCTTTTAGTTCAACTTAAGTCTTGAAATGAAAAACACTTTAGTTAACTAGATCTTATTTATTAACACTTAATCAACTCTTTTAACTGAAGTCATCACTGAAGTGAACAACTCGAATTATCATTTAATTAACTGAAGTCTTTCTTGTTAACATCACTAAAGTTTAACCATTTGAGTTCTCTCTTATTTAACTAAATTATTTATCATTACTGAAGTGAGCAAATCGAGTTCTCCCTTATCTTATCACATCTTATATTTATCTCTAGTCTTATTTGCATGGTCCACATGTTCCAACTTTAATTTGTCTATCATATCAAATATACTAAGGATATTTTTCCAATGATTTATATCGTTCCAAGTGGTCATATGCTAAAGCAATTCACTCTAGAGGTGGTCAATCTCTAGAGGAGACTTAATATATCAACCATGGTTAGTAGTACATCACACACCATTCATGCTTTGACATGCAAATCATTACCTCAACACATCAAGCACCACCTCAACACCTAAGGATCTGTATTGGCACGCAAGACCTTAGTATTGACAAACAAGACTGTACATCAACATCACTTTGAAATACAAAGCACTTACCTCAACACATGAGGCTTATTCATTCTCGAGTCCAACTCGATATTATTCTCTAAGTTTTTTGAGTCCAACTCGAGATCCTATAGGGAACTACCTTGACACATGAGGCTCATTCTTGACACACAAGATTGACTTGGAGAATGAATCATGATGTTGTAACTTTAACACTCCCTCTCAGTGAGGGATGCATTCTCTTCCATGCCAAGCTTATCTCGGAAGTACCTATACTTCATCAATGATAGAGGCTTAGTTAACATACCTACTATCTTCTCACCAGTAGGAATGTACTGAAGTCTTATGGAACCTCTCTAGACCATGTCTCTAATGTAGTGGTATTTCATCTCAATGTGTTTCGATCTGCCATGAAATAAAGGGTTTTATGAGAGATTAATGCAACTCCAATTGTTAGAGTGAATGACAGTAGTCTCAAGCTTCTCACCAAACAACCCAGCAAGTAGCTTCCTAAGCCACACAACTTCTTAGTAGGCGGTACTAGCTGCAACATACTTTGCCTCTATAGTACTCTGGGCTACGGAGCCTGCTTCTTGCTGGACTAAGATGTCATAGTTGATCCCAATTTAAAAAAAAAATTGGATGTACTCTTCCGGTTCACAATACTACCACCCCATTCAGATTCGGCATAACCAAGTAACATCACTCCACCACTGGAAGCATATCTGAGTCCATAAGCAATAGTACCTTGAAGGTATTTAAGCACATGCTTGGAAACAACCCAATGTCTATCTCTTGGCTCATACATGAACTAACTCAAGATGCTCACAGCATAACATATGTCTGGTCTATAATGTATCAAATACATCAAGGAACCAATGAGTTGTCTATACATGGTAGGAGCCACACCGGAATTTGACTCATGTAGTTTCTTCAGATTAGACACCATTTGTGTAGACATGGACTTATAGTCCATCATACCAAATATGCACAACACATCAATTGTGTACTTTCCTTGTGAAAGAAAGATCTCATCTTTCCTTTGCCAAAATTCTAGACCAAGAAAATAGTGCATAAGGCCTAAGTCTTTCATTTGAACTCAAAAGTGAGCTCCCTCTTGCACTTAGCTATCTGTTGTTCCTCTATAGTAAGAAACAATTCATCAACATAGAGAACCAAGATCATAGGTTGGTTCTTCACAAACTTGAAGTATATATTGGGGTGAGCTTCGCTTTTGGAGAATCCCAAGCTCTAAAGATAGTTGTAAAACCTTGAATACCAAGCTCTCGGGGCCTGCTTAATCCCATATATGGATTTCTTAAATTTTCATACATGGGAATCCTTCCCATGAACTACAAACCCCTAAGGTTGTTGTATGTAAAATTCGTCCTCAACTTCACCATTGAGAAAGGAATTCTTCACATCCATCTGGTGAAGCTTCCACCGTAGAACTAAGGCAAGTAAAATCATGGCTCGAATAGTAGTGTACCTAACCACAGGAGCGAATTTATCATCATAGTTTATTCCTTCTTTCTGTGAGAAACCACGAGCCACAAATCTTGCTTTATATTTTTTCAATACTGGCATCAGCTGCATGTTTGATTTCATAAAGCCAGTTGGAAGTTACTATTGAATTCCCTTTAGGTTTAGGAACCACTTCCCACACATCATTTTTCATAATGGATTTGTATTCTTCCACCATGGCATATTTCCATAATTGCTTCTTAGTATCTTCCTCAAAGGTGGTGGGTTTTGAATCACTGATGTAACTCATATGTGTTACATATCTTGAATATATTTCAGGTCTCCTTCACTCTCTGTATGTGCCTGATGGGGATCCATATTTTTCTTCCTCATGCAAAATGTTTCGACACCATGCATATCTCCTCTTCGCAGGAGGTTCATCAAGAGATATTTCTACCAATTCTACTGCTCTTCAAGATCAAGCACATCTAAGGAATATTCTAGATTCTCCCTCTCAACATATTAAAGGGGAGAATCAGGAGCTATATCCTCCATCATGGGAGTCTCATGTTCCTCCATATCTAAATCACACTGAAGTTCTTTAGAGCACTTGAAGGAAGCGTCTTCGTGAAATGTTACATCTCTACTGACTTCAATGTGCCTTTGTCCTGGAACATAGATTCTATAAGCTTTGGAGGATTCAATATATCCAAAAAATGTGACTTTATTTTGGATGGATTCATATTTTTCCTCTTCTCTTTTGGCACATGAAGGTACATAGAACAACCGAAAATATCCAAGTGTCCAACATCTAGTTTTTCACTAGTGAAAACTTCTTCAGGAGTCTTTTCTACCAAGATAGCATGAGGACTTATATTCTCTATATAAATAGCAGTGCTAGAGGTGTATACCCATAAGGAAGTGGGAAGATCCTGATCACACATCATAGCTTTTGAAACCTCACAGATTGTTCTATTCTTTCTTTCAGCAACCCCATTCTGTGGGGGGTTTGTAATGTACAGTCAGTTGTCTTCTTATCCCTGCATCTCGAGAGAAGTCATTATATTCATGACACTCGAACTCTCTTCCATTATCAAATCTCAAAGCATGAATGTGCTTTCTAGTCTAATTCTCAACCAGTGCTTTAAAATCTTGAAACTTGTTGAAAGTTTCACTCTTTGCCTTCAGAAAATAGATCCAAGACTTGCGAGAGAAGTCATATATGAAAAGAACATATCACAAATAACCACTCAAGGATGGTTCTAGTATAGGACCACGTAGATCAGAATGTATTAAGTCCAGGATCCCTTTGGATCTTTTGGTACTACTCAAAAATCTCTTCTTGATGTTCTTTCCAAGAGAACAACCTCTACAAATAACATCATGCTTAGATTGAAATACATGCATACATTTTACCATCTTTTGTAAACTAGGTAGTGCTTTGAAATGAATATGACCAAGCATCCTATGCCACAGTTCACAAGGACTGACTGTCTCATGGATAATGGATTTAATGAACTTACCAGGAAATTTTTAGAGACATCCCTCTCTAACTCCAATCACAGCTGCAGAATTCAAGTCTGAATTCTTATGCCACAAGAGTGCTTTGTTGTCCATTAAGATTACTCTGGAACCTTTATCTTCTAGAAATGAAATAGACATGATGTTTTTATTCATACCAGTAACATATAGAATATCATCAACATGGATTACATCACCCGAATTCAACTGAAAGGAAGTGGATCCAACTCCTTGGATTGAATAGGTGGTATTATCTCCAAGATCCACTTGACAAGAGAACTTCATTTCCTTCAGATCTGAGATAGCGATCCTATATCCAGTCATGTGTTTTGATGTGTCTCCATCCACCAACCATGTATCAGCACTAGTGGTTATGTATCCAACTAGAGTTGAGACAAGATAGTACTCTTTCCTTGTCTCTTGATCATTGGAAGAATTCTTTCTCGTGGGTTCATCTTTTGTAGCAGTAGAAGCATGAAATATACCCTTGAACTTTCCTCTTTGCTTTACACGGCAGTCTCTTGCAAAGTGGCCCTTCTTATTGCAGTTTAAGCATTTGAATTTAGACTTATCAAAGTTCTTGTTGTATTATTTTATTTTATTTTGATGAGGAAAATTCTTCTGAGAAAATGATTTATTTCCTCTCTTTTCCCTTGTTGTAAGAGCAAGGTTTTCTTCTTTGGAGGAAGCAGTTTTGCTTTGAATTCTCCCTTCTTCTTGAAGGAAATCATGCCACAATATTTCAAAGTTTGGTTTCACTTATCAACCATTAACAACATCCAAGAATATATCCCATGAGGATGAAAGTCCATCGACAACAGTCTGAATAAGATAATCATCATCTACAATAACTCTAATTCTCATGAGTTGATCTCTTACTTGAGATATATTTGTGAAGAAGGAAGCAATATATTCTTCCTTCTCCATCTTCAGATTACGAAGCATGTTCTTCAAGGCTCTCTTCTGACTAGGATCCTTCTTCACATAAATATTTTTCAAGGTGTCGAAGAACTCATTTGCATTCTTCAATGGAGTAATCACTAACATCAAATTGTCTTTCACATAATCATAAATGATTCTCTTTTCTTTGGATTGATTCTTCTGGAAAGAAATGCACCCGACATTAGAAGTAGGATTTAAAAAAAAATGGATACGTATCCCTCTAGATCATGCTCTTCCAAGATATTCAGAATATTGGCCTTCCAAGTATTGAAGTTTGAATTTCCTTCAAGTCGGTCTTCTCATCTTACTGAGATTGAAGCCATTATTTTATTCTTCAAGTATTGTGCTCAACTTTTTCCACTCAGGATCAACGCTCAAGCTTGAATGAAAAACTTAACTCATTCATGCCCTGAGCTCTTATACCATGTTAATTTTATATCTTAATGCGGAATTATAGTAGAAATTTAAATCAATGAATAATCAAAAGCTTAAGCATTCACATGAGACACAGTATTTACCCTGGGGAAACCCTCTAGTACTTGAGGGAGAAAACCCCAACAAAATCTTCCTTAGAATATTGATAGATAGTAGAGAATGTCTTTACAATGTTTAGATTACATCAAGAACCACTGGTGCATTATCAAAGATAAATACCAAGCACCCCTGGTGAAATCACAGAGCAAGAGAGAATATGGAAGAATAGAACTCTGAATAATATCTTGCACAAAACCAATTTGCTGATTTTGGTCACATGCACAATGAATACGAATTTACCTCAAGAGAGAAGAGAATTTTCTCTCACATTGAATTTATCAATCTTGCATAACATATATATTCCATACTTCTCATGCTTTGGCTTCTATTTTTTTCTTATGACTTCAGGATGAACTCGCCCTTCATCTGGATGTTAGGTCACTTAGTTAGGTGGATAACTCAAGTGTCATCATGCAAGTATTGTAACTTAAGTGTCGTAACTCAAGTGTCAAACTCAAGTGATGTCTTTTAGTTCAACTTAACTGTTGACATGCAAAACAATTTATTTAACTAGATATTCTTTATTAACAATCAGTTAACTCTTTTAACTGAAGTCATCACTGAAGTGAACAATTCAAATTCTCCTTTAATTAAATTAAGTATTTTTTCGTTAACATCACTGAAGTTTAACAATTTGAGTTCTCTCTTATTTAATTGAAGTATTTATTATTACTAAAGTGAGCATATCAAGTTCTCTTGTATCTTATCACATCTTATATTTATCTTTAGTCTTATCTGCATGGTCCACATGTGCCAACTTTAATTTATCTGTCATATCAAATATAATAAGGATATTTTTCCAATGATGTGATCATCTTGTTCTACTATCATTCCAAGTGGTCATATGCTAAATTAATTCACTCTAGATGTGGCCAGTCTTTAGAGGAGACTTAATATCTCAACCATGGTTAGTAGTACATCACACACCATTCATGCCTCGACATGCAAAGCATTACCTCAACACATGAGGTTCCGTCTTGACACATAAGGCCTTAGTCTTGACAAACAAGACTGTACAACACCATCACTTTGACATACAAATCACTTACATCAACACATGAGGCTTATTCATTCTTGAGTCCAACTCAAAGCACTTACATCAACACATGAGGCTTATTCATTCTTGAGTCCAACTCAAGATTCTTCTCCAAGTTTCATGAGTCCAAATTAGGCTCCTATAAGGCACTACCTTGACACACAAGGCTCAATCTTGACACACACGATTGAATTGGAGAATGAACCATGATGTTGTAACTTTAACAAAATTGAAGCCATGCTAGAATAGAAAACACCATATTGTAATGTCCCTTGAAGATATCTAAATATTCTCTTGGATTCTTTCCAATCGATGTCATGAGGATTGTGCATAAACCTAGAGACCATGCTAGCATCAAAAGAGAGATTAGACCTGTTATATGTCAAATATATCAAACTCCACACAAGTCAATGATAAAGAACGACATCAACAAGAGGAGTATCACAATCAATAGTTAATTTTACTCCGAACTAAAATAGTCTTGGTGAAGGCTTACAATCACTCATATGAAATCATGCTAGTAAATCAAAATGATAGTTAGGTTGTGTTGATAGGCCAAAACTTCTACATCAACAATAAGGGAAGACACCCAATTGCAGGTCCCAAGTTAGACCTGGTCATGTTTGGTATGGTGTCCCCGACTGGTTAGGGCCTAGTTGCCACTATGGTTAAAGTTTTTAGTTATAATGGATTTTGTTGTTTTTCCCTTTTTTAGATTTTAAATCTATTATAAATAACTAAAAAAACCTAAAATAAAATAAAACTACGAAACCTAAACTATCTCAATTGGAAGCAATATTTAAAGATTCAAATGCATAAAAAATGATATACTGTAAGAATATAAAAAAATAACTTTTTTACATTCTACAATATGTTAAAAAAAAACAATGCTAAAGAAAATGTAGACAAGTAATCATCCAATTAGATCCTTCAACTCTATATATGCATATTTATGTCACAACCATGAAACTGTCAATTGCTATAAACCATACTCAGGAATAATTCATGAGTAAACACATCAACAATTAATCAAATCAAATGATATAAGATTAATCTTAATTAAAAAACACATGAGAATTTAATGGCTGCAAAATAATATTATAATCAATTATAGGGAAAAGATGAATTACTGAAAACAAACAAAACTCGCATTTCCAACATTATATTAATTAGCATTCTCTCCTTGCGGAGCCTCCCCTTTATTTTAAGGCCAAAAGTCTTCTATTTATTTACATATTTCTAGTTTCTTCCATTTATGAAACTATACATCTTTCGTTACATCAGTTCTAATTTTCGGTTACACCCATTCACTTTTACTTTAACGGAGAGATCTTCCCCAACTTTATTTCTTCATGTGTATTCG
Organism: Larix kaempferi; assembly: GCA_027924585.1. NCBI lineage: Eukaryota > Viridiplantae > Streptophyta > Pinopsida > Pinales > Pinaceae > Larix > Larix kaempferi. The sequence continues at coordinate 5,988,412 of BSBM01001219.1, read as the reverse complement.
TTATCATTGTTTCCATTTATTACAAAAACACTTTTAAATTTCTGTGGCTTTTATATTGTTGTTTGATTTGATTTCAATATTTAATCTTTCCTCATCCAAATTCCTGTAACAATAGCTCTTTGTTTGGGACACACCATGCACTTCACCACTTTATGTGTGATTTTAATATTCTTTAGCGATTCTTTTGAATGTTGTCTTTTCTCATTTTGTGTACTATCTTCTTGCCCTGTGGGGACTAGGTAGTAACTTTCAATAGTGATGATGTTTTCCATTATTGTAGTTAGTAGTGCAGATAACAATTACTGTGTTAGTATCTTCTTTTTCATTTGTAGTGTATATTGTACTTTTTCTCCTTCGGAAATTTGAGGTATTAAGCCTGAACCCTTTGTTTATGGTGGGTAAGAGAGAACAAGAAGAACTTGATCGCTTGCACCACTTTTGTGCATTAGTGTCAACTTAGTCTATATGTTGTTCATGTTAATTATAATTGATCCCTTGATCTCTCAGTGCTGTCGTTGTTGATACTAGTTCAATATTTTGTTGCTTTAGAATAATTGTTTATACATTTAACATCTAAGCGAATGAAGTATTATCACAACACTTTTATTTCCTATTGTCATGGCCTCTAGTTTTCCATTGATATTATATATGTTGATAGAATATATTCATGTCAGCTTACGATCTATAGTTACCTTGGCATATCCTACGATCTAAGGAAAAATCCATACAATCCAAGCACTGTTAACCAACACTATAGTTGTTTCACCAGTGCCTTCATCTTTGATATTAGAAATTAAATGCAAAGATATGAAGAATTCTTCTCCTTATATTAAAATGGTGAATCACAGTCACAATACTCTGTTACAGCTCTCACGACCAAATGCTAATTAGACAACCCCAAGCTCAGAACGCCTTCTTACATAGATGACATGAATTCGTTCCACAAATATCGGGTAGCCATGAAGATCTACGATCTTCAGGCTGCCGAATTACAATAGAACAATTGCAGCCATAAATGAACTTGAATGAGATCGTTGCGTTCATGCCTGCGTTGTCATGTTGTTAGCAGACTGAAATAGATTCTAACTGATTGGACTAGATGATACTCGGATGCTTTGTTGTGACCTAGTCACAGTTGACCTCGTGGAGGAACACTTGAATTGTCACAATGATATGTGGAACCGCACTCAGGAAGGGACAACTGGCGCCACATATGCCTCTTCTCCAAAGATTCAGCGAGCTGCTACACCTGTGGTCTTTCCAAGGCTTCTGAACTATCTTTGTTAAGCCAATTCATATTAACATAAATTAAAAGATAGAGTTCATAACCATAATCAAATTAGGCATTAACGAAATGAAGCAATAATAGATTATACCTGTTGCAATCCATGCTCTGCTTAGGTTATGGAATGGTGAGGCAAAACGGGGAAAAAGGTGTAGATAAGTGTAGGAAAAAAGGGGTATTTTGGGGCCCAACAGCTGGGACAAGGATGGAGTATTAATTATCATAACATCAACCCCCCCCATCAGCACAACACTCTGGAGATTCAGGAGATGTAATTACATTCTATGAACATCCCCACATAATTGCAACTTCCTGAAGCCCAAGCATAGCTCGAAGTTTGACAAAGAGGGACATGTAATACATAAATACTGTTACCAGATTCACAGGGTTTGAATCCAAGATTGACAAAGAAACAATCAATATTCTCATACCAAGCATGGGGTCCTTGTTTCAAACCATACAATGACTTATTGAGTTGACAAACAAGATTAGAATTTGTCACAAAACCAGGCAGTTGTTCCATGTAGATTTCTTCAGTCAAGTCTCCATGAAGATACACACTTTTAACATCCATTTGATGAAGTTTCCATCCAAAACAAGCAACATGAGAAAAGATTAGTCGAATATAATTCATGTTTATAATGATCTCATCAAAGATCAAATTTCTGCTTAGAATGATCTATTGTTTGATCGGGTCAAATAGTTTATAGGCTTTGGATTCATCAGAATAGCTCATCATGATGGAATCATGACTCTTTGCATCCAATTTCTTCCTGTATTTATCATTGATATGTTCCCAAGAAACATTTCCAAAGGTTCTAAGTTAGCAGAGGGTTTCCTACCATTCCAGTTCTCGACTGGAGACATGTTAGCAACTGCTCTAGTTGGAACCAGGTTTAGGAGATAATTTGAATAGTAAACAACTTCTGCCCAAAATTTCATTGAGAGATATTTGGTCTGCAGTAGGCACCTGGCCATTACCACCAAAGTACAATTCTTCCTCTTTGTGACTCCGTTCTGAAGAGGCGTGTGAGAGACATATCTTTGCTAAGAAATACCATTTTTCAAGAGATATTCTTCAAAATTTCGACTCACATATTCACCATCATTGTCTGATCTCAAGAATTTAATGGGTTGACCTCATTGCTTCTTAACCAATGCTCTAAATTCCTTGAATCTTTCAAAGACACGACTCTTACTTTTCAAGAAATACACCCATGTAAATCTAGAGAAATCATCAATAAAGGTCAAAATATACTTCGCACCTACTGATGATGGTTTGTCCATGCAATAGAGATTGTTGTGAACAAGTTCCCATCAAATATGTGCTCGCCATGCTTTCCCAGAATCAAAGGGTTCCTAATGATTCTTTCCAAGCACACATCCTCTACGAGCTCCATCGGGTGCAACAATATTTGAGATACCAATGACCATATTATGAGTTGCCATTATCTTCAAACTTTGAAAGTTTAGATGTCCAACTTGTTCATGCCAAATTTGACTCTTGCAAATGGTCTGAGTGATGAGTGTAGTCGGTCCAGTTGATGTAGTTGGTTTGGGAGAATCACAAAATTTACAAAGTCCATCCTTGGGATCCAAATACCCTGAAGCATGGATGCCCCCCACTGAAGCCTCAGATCCTTTACGACAAAGCGATATATGAAACAAATGCATCGATAGCCGTGCAACCTGTAAATGCATTGTTGTCTAGTGTGACTTGAGTTCCGTGGGAGCACCTATGGAAATTTTTTGATTTTTTTTTACAAATTTAAGAAAATAAATCCCAATTTCAAAATTTAATCCAATCAAAATTTAAATTGAATAATAACAATTGATTTACATGTTGCCTTTTGCATCAAGGAGCTTGGTAGTCATGTATGAGAAAAATGAAATCAATTGTGTTGTTTGGAGATTCTGAAATGAACACAAATCAACCTTAGACACTCAAATAAACAAATATGGCAGTTCGATAACACTATATGACGTAGTGTTGCTATAGATAGTTGACACTAGGGCTTGAATGAATCTTGAGAAGCATTGAAGCTTTATTAAAAATGATTTTTGAGTTTGGTAATTTTTTTTCTATTCTACCCTAAAGTGTTTATGGTAAAGTTTTTCATTGTAAAATAATAGATACACAATAATTTTATATAGAATATATTTTTTTAAGTATGTCTCTAATTTACTTTTGTCAATTAAAATATAATTACTTTATAACTTTTGACATTACAAGAATGGAATGAATAGTATTTATGAAATTTTTATTTTCAACATACATATAACCAATAACATTGTAAAATAATATAATTACTTTATAACTTTTGACATTACAAGAATGGAATGAATAGTATTTATGAAATTTTTATTTTCAACATACATATAACCAATAACATTGTAAAATAATAGATACACAATAATTTTATATAGAATATTTTTTTTAAGTATGTTTCTAGTTTACTTTTGTCAATTAAAATATAATTACTATATAACTTTTGATATTACAAGAATTGGATGAATATATACCCTTTAGCTTAAAATTAAGAGTAGTTCTTCAATTTCAATTTTGATCACTATATAATATATTACAAACAATTTTGATCACTATATAATATATTTCTTTTCTTTTTCTTTGTAGACCAACTTCTTTTGTGATTGATCAAGATTTATTCAAAATAATATATACAGCTCAACATATTATGACATTTTTGTAAATGATTACACTTGTTAGGGAATGTTGTCTCGTATTAATAAATATGTATGCTTCCTCGGCCTCTTCCTTCTCCTTTAACGGACATGTTTTGTGAGTAGGTGAAGCAATTGTGGATTATTATTATATTAGTTTTTACAACTTTAAAATATTAACTCTTATTATATGATATCTCATATTAAGATTTAGTTCATTGTATCATATTTATTGTCCCAACATACCACTTTATCATTTTTTTAATAGGGATTATTAACTCTTATTATATGATATCCCATATTAAGATTTAGTTCATTGTATCATATTTATTGTCTCAACATACCACTTTATCATTTTTTTAATAGGGACACGGAGTGATACCTTTTACTAACACAATAATTATTGATTTGTTAAAATAATTAATTTATTAAAAATGTTAAAAACATATTATTATTGTTTTAAGATGAAAGGTTAAAAGAAATATATTTATATTAAGTTATTTATTTTTAATTAATTATTTTTTATTATGATGATTGTTGTTATTGTTTACTAAGGTTAATTTTAGTTATGAGATCTTCGAAAAAATAAGATATTACTTAGGTTTTTTTAGAATTTTATTAAATTGAATTCTTATTTCACTATGGTGTCTGTAAAAATTTGTTTTTATTTTAACAATGTTGATTTTGTTTTTTATATTCTTAATATAGACAGCTTTTAATATTAAAATAAACATATATTAATTCAATATTAAAATAAATTTACTTTGAGTTGAATTTATCTAAGAAATATGTAAATGATTAAATATATTTAAATTTTTAAATTTAAAGATCCACACAATGTTATTATTAAAATTTAATTTAATTGTTAAGTAAAATTTCAAGTAAAATAGTCAATGCTCAATTCAACTTTTCACAATTTTAATATAATTAATTATAAATAAAAGAGTGAAATTATAATAACAAAGTAATATGATTTTGTAGAGTAAAACAAAGTAGTTAAATTGGAAAAAACTAGTGAATCATTTGAACAAATTTGTGATTAATGTTTTATATAATCTTTTCATTGAAGTCATGCACATTTTTTTATTTAACATTAAAAAATACATAAATTAAATCCAAATTTATTTATTAAATTCTATTTTCATATTATTATATTATATGCTATTTTTCAAATTTAAGATATGTTTCAAATTATTTACTTTAAAATAATATATTTTATTTTAAAATTTTTAATACTTAAAATTTTAAAAAATAAACATATTTTTATATTTATAACATATCTGCTTCATATTTTAATATTATTTATATTTGAATATTATTTCTATAATTTTAATTACCAATTTAAGCATATAATTTTTTTATCATAATAAATATAAATATTTTTACTTCGTAGGCGTTTCACCACGGAGGTCCATAACTTTCACGTTGGCTAGATTCCTCGCTTATGGAACGAATGGAATCTTGACACGTGGATGGTTATGCTTCGCCGAGGCTACCTGCACTAACTTTATTTGCATGGGAGTTGGAAAAATATCACATTGATATCATTCTCTTTATTCCGCGGTAGGTTTCTCCATTGGGGTAGTTGCAATATCAATACAATGGCGATCAGAGTTCGGACGAATGTGAACTTTCAGAGGAAGGATTATGCATTCTCTGTCATAATTGGCCATCCTATTACGTTAGCTATTGCCCTGATCAAATTCGCAATTTCTGAGAACATTTTTAAACTCCTTTTGTGTGTCTTTCCAGGAAGCGTGCGAGATTCAGCGTGAGAGCCACAGTAATTGCTATCCTTACAGGCACTAAAGCTTTATTGCACACAACTGCAAGTGCCAAAGCTCCACCCTTCGATATACCAGTAGTGCTTGCTGAGCCTTTTCCGCCCAGTTTGGCCTTATATCTCTCTGTCTCTTCTTCACCCAAAACAATCTCCAGCCCATTCTGAACATGCCGACGAATCTCGGCGAGTTGGCCTGAAACAATGGCAGAACTTGCTGAGTGGAGCCAACACGGTCGGCGAATCTGGCCGAGTTGCGTCGAAAAAAGTTTGTGGAATTTCAAAAAAATTTCTAAGTATTTTTGAAAATTTTCTAAGTGTTTTTGTTTGGTTGTTTCGACGTGTTTCGGCGAGTCTCATGGAGTTGGGCTGCAATGGCGACAGAACTCAGCGAGTTGGGCCGAAACAGCGGCAGAACTCGTTGAGTGGAGCCGACACGTTCGGGGAATTTGGCCGAGTTGCACCAACAGAGTTACAGAAATGCCCGGGGAAAAGGAAGACAAATTTAGTTTCGTGGAGTTGGGCCGCAATGGCGGCAGAACTCGGCAAGTTGGACTGAAACAACGGTAGAACTCGCTGAGTGGAGCCGACACGTTCGACGAATTTGGCCGAGTTGCACCGACAGAGTTGCGGAAATGCCCGGGGAAAAGGAAGAAAATTTCAAATTTTTTCTAAGTGTCTTTCGGCGAAAGAACTCGGCGAGTTGGTCCGCAACGGCGGAAGAACTTGGCGAGTTGGTTCGAAATTGGGGCAGAACATTGCAAGTTGATCCGCAACGGTGGAAGGACTCGGCGAGTTGGCCCGAAATTTTTTTCTAAGTGTCTTTCGGCGGAAGAACTCGGTGAGTTGGTCCGCAACGGCGGAAAAGACAGATGAGTCCGCCGACCTGCGAAACTCGGCGAGTTGGTCCGCAATGGGTCGGAAGAGAATGGAAAAGTCTGCTGAAACAGGGAATTTCAGTCGTTTTCCAGGGAGATTTTTCAGGTGTCGAAAGTTGAAAAATGCCATGGAACTTATGCGCCAGATTGTGTGAAATCGAAGGATTTACAAAAAAAAAAAAAAAAAAACGAGGGCGCTGCCCTCGACCCACCTTGCAGTGGCGAGCCACAAGGGGGCAAGCCCCCTTGACCCCCGTCGTCCCTTGGAGACAGTCGTTTAAAGTGTGAAATGCATTCTCTATGCTTGGGAGGAGAAGCAGGAATTGCATAGAAGGTTATGGAAGCCTTATTAAGAGTAATTGGCTGTAATGTGCATTACGGAAGACCAATGGGAGCAACAAGGCAATGTTGATAAGAGGGAAATTCCTCACCTTAAACTATTTATGTTTATAGCATAAGAATTGCATGTTTGGAAAATAGCAAAAATGAATGTCATACACTTATGAATATACTGAATTGCTAATTCATGGGAAGATCATAGCTAATGATTGCTTGTATGCTTGGTAGGGAAGCCAAGAAAAGGATCAGCTATGATATGGAGGAGGAACTCCATGTCATGATGAGGAATTGGAAAGGGAGAATTCCTTAACTCCTATCTTTCTATTGTGTTTTTATTTCCTGAGTTTTATATACTGGAAATTATGGCATAGGAATGCTAGAAATGCAAGAGTATAATGCATATGAATTAGTGGGCATGATTAGAAGAGTTATTGCATAATGCATGTGAATTGCTTATGCATGAGCATGATGTTGCATACTGATAAAGGTAGTGAGGTTACACATGCAATAGCCCATTAATGGTATCCTCTATGATTGATGACTTTTAATGTTGTTGATAATGGTTGTGGGGATCAGACCATAGAAGCATGATTGAAAATGCAAGAGATTAGATAGATGAGATGAATATGCACTAGATGGCATATAAATAAACATTGCACGGTGCATGTGAAAATGTTTGTGCATGTATATGATATTGCATATTTGTAAAATAGTGAGGTTTTACATATGCAATGAACCACTTAAGATAATTATTGTGGTTGCTAATAATTAGTTGTGTTCGCATTGGTTGTAGGACCAAAGACAATCGAAGCATGGCTAAGGATGTGGATGATGTTGTTGCATATGACCAACAACCTTATGAGGAAAGGATGGTGCAACAAATCTGTGATAATGAGGTTGGAAAAAGGACTGTGAAGCCTTGGCAAGAGGCCAACTGATCAGGTAACATTAAGCGATGTTAATGACAGCCATGCAGGTGATGGTTATTTGTGCTTAAATCACATGAATGTTGAAAGAGGATTTGGTAAAGTGTCTTCAATTATGTTTAAACTATGTTGATTTGGTTTGCATGTAGTATTGAGTGCCTGAATGTGAATGTCAACCAACCAAGTATGGTGAGGTGCGGGTAAGTGAAAGCAGGGAGCCTTACATCCTATAGTTTCTTAGAAACCTCAATGCATTCATATGAAATTATATCATACCATTTGTGTATGTTGGTTGTGGGTTGAACAACCAAAGCAAGTGAGAACTTATGGTCTTGTTGTAGTGCATGCCATATGAGATAGGCATGGTTAGGCCATAATATGTTGGAATGCATAGTATTCATGGATTAATGCAAGGTTGTATTGAGGGGTTATGCATCGAGTGAATGCACATTAAAAGATTATGTAAATGTTGTGAATGTGCATGCATATGTGTGGGTGCACATGTTGAGATGCATTGTGTGAATGCATGGGTGTGACATATATATGTTTCAATGCAGTTAGATAATAGATGAAATGGTGGACTATTATTAATCCTAAGACCATTTCATGAGCTGCTATGAATGCAGGAGAAGGACTACATGAAGAAGGTAGACATGTGATGGGCTACCATAGCACTCTGTTAGAAGGACAGAGCTGCATGGAATCTGAAGTAATGAGTATTTACAGTTTATTGCATGGATAGTGTGACCGTGTCTTGCAATTTTATTGTGATAATGATGAATATATAGAAATGTATATTTTCATTGTTAAACAAATCAATTTCTGTAGGAGGCAGAATTGTAAATTCATGTTGAATTAATTATTAATGCTATTGATTGATTATGGAACAATCATATTTGAATCTTATTGCTAAATATTGCTGACTGTTTGGCTATTTGATAAGTGTGCCATGATGACACATTGCAGGAAGACCATGTGTGATGGCCTGCAGAAGCCAAACTAGATGGGAAGGATCCCATGCTTTGGAAATGGGTTTCGGGTGAAACGCCATTGTAAATGTCGATAATGTCTCAACCAAACTGCATGTTGGTAAAGCATGTGAGTGAGACAGTAAAATTATTCCAAGAAGGCATGCGTGTTTATGGAATGTGAAAAGATTGGGGTGGCAAACCGAAGGATTGTTCACTCAGAGAAGGGAGCCCCCATTCTTCGCAAATGAAGAAAAGATACATCTATGAGTATTCTATAACCCTAACTAAGAATATACCTGTCTGGTTATTAGATTTGATATGCAGAGCATGTTTCATTGTTTCATTCTTATTCTAGACTGCTTGAGTGTGATTAAGGCCTACATGCTTCACATCGGAAAGGGATGCATACCTTTTGGGTGATGGGTTATGTTAGGGTTGTCAATATTGACTACACCCTAAGGGAATGGACGCATTCCTGGTGTTTCAATACTTGATAGTGAATGTTATGAAATATGATTACAATTTTAGAGCAGCAATACTGATGATCCTGCTTATCCTTCTTGTGCTACTAGCTTACACAAATGCAATTTGGTGTTGCACGTTAAGAGGCAAAGTGAAGAAAAGGTGCTCAAAAGAACTGTATGGGAAGTGGTAACCTTTCTACGCTCACACTAAAGGACACTAGAAGAGATGGATAGACTCGAGGAGCTATGTATAGATTGCCAGCTCGGTGTACATATTATTTAAAAAACTTTTAATTTTATTTAAAATATTATTTATTTGATGATATTGGTTAAGGTCCAATAAAACTATTAATATAATGAATTTAAATTTATTTTTGGATACATCTCTTCTCATATTAAAAATGATGACCTAATATAAAAAAAATGATATTAACTATTCTAATATTTGGATTTTTTTATGTTTTCAAAAGGAATGTCGAAAGCAAAATTTGAATTTTTTTCATAGAACTTATGATTTTGCAGGCGACCGTTTTGTAGATCTTATGTTTTTTTCGGCGACCAAGTTTTTCTGCCACCAACGATCGCAGCACATCATATTTTTTTTGCCCAGAGCATTTATTTGCTTTCGCGGTTGCTTCTTTTTTCGCCGCCTGTTTCGCGTGTTTTATGATATTTTCTCCAACCAGCGGGATCAACCAATTTTTTTTTTCGGTCGCTTCTCTTTCAACTATATCGCCGACTGTTTCGCATGTTTTATGATCTTCTCTCCGACCAACAGGAGCCACCAAGCATTTTCCAAGATTCTCTCTGACCAATAGGAGTGACCAGGCATTTTCCAATTCACAATTCACAATTTAATTCACACTTTTTTAAAATTCAAATTCCTAGAGAAACATATCCATTCCTTTCAAAACCATACCGTGCTTAGTGATTTGTTTCAATTTCCTATTGTTACAACTGACATGGTGTTCATTATACAAATTTTTTCCTATACTTTTTGTTTATTTATTCCTAAAAAAACATTTCCATTCCTTTCAAAAGCATAGCGTGCTTAGTGATTTGTTTCAATTTCATATTGTTATGAGTGCCATGGTGTTCATTATGGCGTGTTATGGTGTTCATAGTCGTTTCTGACACTACAACGTAGATGAAGTCTAGGCTTGGTCGCGGATTAGATTCCATGGTGTAGTTTGATGATAAATTTAGTGTTGTCTTATAAGGCATTTGAGTCTCTTGGTATTCTTCTTGGAGAAATTTGTGTTCCTTCTAATTTTACTATTTTCCTACCAACGTTCATTTTTGCTATTGTTACTTTGGGATTGGAACCGCAACTCGCACAAATTCTCCATCCAAGCATTTATGAGATTGATAATTAAGGTTCATAAACTTATAATTTAGATAAATCATGGAATGGAAATGTATGAAAGAAAATGAAGAAGGCTTACAGAGAGATTTCTAAGGACGGGCAAGTCTCAGTGTGGCGGGTTTCATGTTCGACCGGTGCAAAATTATCGAAAAGGTAGTGCATAGATTTAGAGGAGCCGTAGAGCAATCGAACTACCAATTTCTCAGCCAAATCATTAATGCGGAAAGGACACCTTTTTTGGGGTGAGGATGGACCTCTGTGATGCATGTGGCTTCATCTTAATTATTTCCATTTTCTATGACGTTGCTCTCTCGGTATGATTTCTCCATGGATGTACTTCCTTCTTCTGCGTCTCCACTTCAACACTCTAATTCAATATATTATTAGAATTCACACGGGTCGTTTGGGCTTTCACACATTGATCTTTGCTAGAATTGTCTTTTATCTTTAAATTTTCAAGTATTTATAACATGATATTTTCAGGTATTTATAAGATTTTAATGTTATATTTGTTTTACTTAAAAAGTTTCATATCCAAAGTAAAATAATTTTATATTTGTCCTATCAATTCACACAAAGGTAGTGATAGAAAAGGGGAGTTCCACTTGAAAACTGAGGAATGAAAGGGGCCCAATACCGGGCGTCTTTGAGAGGATAGTATACCCAGTCTACTTCCCCAAGGAACAATGCATATGAACGACTCACTTATTTGTTATCATAAAAGAGGCAATTGGTCACTTCAACATTCTAGCATTTACACAACTGTCATGGCAGCCTTGTTCTCTACACTAACTCAAAGTTTTAGCAAAAGCATCATTGTATGTTTGAACTTTTGACAGTGTCTTCTTTTGAACTTTCCAGTCAACATGTTGCTAGAAACTAAAAAATTTGATAGGGAAGATTTTAGTACCAACAGTTATGTTGAAAGGTAATTTGTACTGCATGGTTAGAAGCATCATTGTGGAATTCCATTTTCTTTTGGCGTAAGGGTTGTAGATATGTACTTGTCCTCTTCAGTGTGTATGAGCCCATATCTTTCATAATATGTAGCTCAGTTACGCCTATTTGTTTATTTGTTGCTGTTAAGTTGTTATGGCTTTCAATCGATGTACTCCACAAATATTTATTTGATCAATATTATCCTGGTTATGCCCTCATATTTGCTTTTGTATGAGTAGATATGAATGATTTAGGGTCATAAACAGTCTAGCTTGGACATATGAGCGTTGAGGACACCGGTCTCCCAATTGATAACAAAGTGTATTTTTAAATCTTTTAGATTGGTAACACTCATTTTCCAAAACATTTCTTCTCACCTAAGTGTCACACCATGTATGAATTTGGAGCATTCTTTGGCACATACTCACCTTAGTTTACTTCCCTTAATGTATGAGTGAGCACTCTTTAATGTGCATAATGTTATGAACTATTATAACATTCCTTGTTATGAGTTTAACATGTATTTTATGACATGAAAGCTTCTATTATGTTGATATTGTATAACATGAAAGCTTCTATTATGATGATACATGTATACATGAAATTAGGGTAGCTTGCATTCATAGTAGTAATAGCAAGAACATGAGTATAGATTGCTTTGCTATTTGTTGTACCTTAACCGATGTAATTTCCATTATTGGTAAAGATGTTATCCATACTCCATGCAAGGATGTTATCCAAATTCCCATTGTCAAAGCCTCGTTTCTGGATTTGTAGTTGCATTTGTTCCCAATGACTATTTTGTTGTTGGAATGCATGGTTTCACTCATAGATAAGCACAAGGATATAATGTATTTCAATATATTCAAGGGTTAGGTATGCAATTCAAAACATCAAGGAAGATTTGATTACATATCTTTGCCTTTTAATGTCCATATGGATATTTTCCTGCACTCTCATATTCAGAAGATCACATATCTAAGAGTGATTGTTAGCAAATGGACTGTCAGAGCAAGAACTCATCAAGGAACTTTCAAGATGAAATGAATTGAAGCGAGGGTGTACCATGATCAATGACCTTGCTGCTGATATTGTCTATCATGGCTATTGTGGTTGTTGGTGAGACACCTTATGCAGAAACAAATTGGGACAATCTAAATTTGAAAATTCCCTTAGGTGGAGGTAACACGATTAAGAACTTCTGTGGTTCCTTCAAATGTCTTGTAATCTTGATTTTGCCCTAATATTTTCGCAAAAAAGGGTGAGTTTTCTGCTAAGTACAACTCATGCTTTTATGACGAAACATGTTGCAGTTGTTTTGTGAATTTTCACATCATTTTAACGAATCTGCGTCGAGAGTTTCGTATCGGTTGTGTGAGTTGCGTCGACATTTTTGCTTCATTTGAACGAGACATGCCGACCGGTTAAGGACGAAAGTTTTCGACAAAAGTAAATTGAAGGCAATGTCGGTATAAAAAAAACAAAAGTCGCCAACTGTTTCAATGCAAATGAGCGAATCACACCGATCGCGGACAATTACAAGATATCAAGGTCGGGCCTTTCACACAAGGAGTCAGATGTGAGGGTTGATAGTCGTAACCATGAACGGAGGAGGGATGATGAAACTCCTAGAAATGGAACAGTAGGGGCAAGAGAAGGAAACACTACTATAGAATTGTCAAAAGCGAATCCCCCCGTTGTTTAACTCAAAAAAAGAGAGTTGCAAGTCATGTATGAAATCCCAAATGGCATCACGTAGATTTATTGTTGTTTTTCACTGCCTTGGTTGCTGTGGTGAATACAAAGTTTCCAGAAGTTGGTAATATGCTTTTGAGAATAATTATTTTCCAGCTTAAAAGGTCATTCAAACGCAATGACAAGGTTGGTTTGCCTTTATCTTATTAACTAATTTTTGGCCTTGTCAATTCCTGTTTTATTCTGAAACTATCTTTTGCATGATATGCTTATTTTATGTTTAGCTATTATGCATCCTCTGTTATTGGCAACAATAAAATTCATAGCTCATCTAGCGAACCAACAAGTTGCACATGAGATCATTACTTTGGATGAGCTAAAAACTCGAGTCTATTTTTTTGTGATTGAAGCAACAAACCGCCAAATAGTATTGACCCATGCCTTAGAAGGTTTGGAAGGTTTAAGTTGTGTATATAAACACTATGGTCCAATGCTGTCTTTGTATCTTTATTTGTTTATTTATAGTAAATAGTGTATAAATAACAACATGTTAAGAATTGTTCACTAGTTTGTTGAGGTGCCCAATGTTTGGAAAATGTCAAGATGAACCTTCAAACGGTAGATCACCAATGATTCAATGTTGTTTTGTAGGTTGTTGTTTTATGGATCACCTTGTTGTAGGAAGTCTCCACTTGCACAAGCCATTGCTAATGAGTGTCAAGCTGATTTCATCATTGTAAAAGGCCTAAAATTCTTAACAATGTGGTTTGGAGAAACTTAGGCTAGTGTACAAGAGATTTTTGACAAATCTCGACAATCCACACCATGTATCTTGTTCTTTGATGAGCTTGATTCTATTGCCGCACATGTCAAATGTCGTATCTTTGATTGGCATGATACTTGAGTATAGATTTACCCCTATCTTTGTTTCTTCTACCTTCCCTCTTTTCCTACCAGCGTTCACTTTGCCCCTCCAAGGGCAAATACTAATATAAAATAGTTTATGAATTAAGTTTAGCTTTAGGATTTTGAGTATTACTACTCCATCCAAATACTATATTAAATTTTTAATGAATATATTATTATAATATCTTAGACTTTATATTAACAAAACTTTATAAAATAAATGAATATTATTAAACCTATAAAATATAAATAAACCAAACATTTTATAGAATAAATGAATATTATTAAAACTATGAAACATAAATAAACAAATGATGAAGATACTTTTCATTTATTGCATCTAATATACATTATTTTAAATTCAAATTATAAACACTTTTTTTTTATAATTTTAAAAATGAATACCTGAAATTTGACCGATTATCTATACTTAAGAAATTTGAATTTAAAATAAATTTATATTATAAATATCTTTGAAACATTATGAAATTTAGTAAATCAGTCATATACAGCTCTTACACCTTATACTATTAAAAGTGAACAAGCCCATCCATATCCAAATGCCACATCAGTGTTTTCGTTGCTTAAATTTTGATCACATCCATTTACTGTAAACGATATTTATGCTCTTCGAACCAAAAAGGGCCACTTCGTCTTTCTGCTCTTTGGCTTCAGTGTACAATTATTCTCTGACCGATCTCCAACGATCTCGTTCTGACTTTTGAGTATGGATATGATTATATTATTGGGCTTGGTCTATAAAGGTTTTTTTTTACAGAGACGACACATAATTGGGAGACCAAGTGTCAGAATCCTCTTTATCTAAAGAGTTCTATGAGTTGTTATCAACTTTAACGCTGTAACGTGTTCAAATTTTTGCAACTTGTTCCAACTTTTGCAGTATTGTCTTTTTGTTGGAGGTATTGAAGGAGTATATCAGGGTTGGATGGTAGAGAGGAGGACTTAGATTACTCACATTTCAGAGCATGGAGACCACAGTCAGAGTAGCTGCAATTACGATATTGCTTCCACTTTTCATACATTGCATTCCATACGGAGGTAATCATGTTTTTTATTTACAGACATATAATGGTAGAGGCGACTCAATGTTTACAGGATATGAGTGCTAATGGATACTTGGGTGGCCTTCATAATTTGTATGTCTGTAATTGCAATTGTTGTAACCCTTTGTGAGGCCATTTTCTGGTGCTATCTCTTTGTTGGTATGATTATCAGTGTTGGTATTGTTGATATGGTGCTGAAGGATATTGATGTGATTCTAAATGTCAGTATTCACATGATTCTGCTGTGGGCAAGATTTGCAAGTTCTGATGTGGGTTTGTAAAATTGTGTGAGTAGTAGGTATTCATACTGTTGTGTTGTTGACAGGATTTTCAATACTGGTTACTGGTATGGTTATGTTAATATGCCTTTTGTATAGTATGGCTCAGCTATTAGCATGTTATTTTGAATATTTGTTGTGATGTTATTTTGGTGTAATTGTGATTATATATATATGTTTGAGTTTGCTAGCTCTGGCTATGCTATTGATATGAATTTCAATGCCATGGTTATGAGGTTGATATGGTTTTTGATTTGGGTATTCATATGGTTCTGTTATTTCCATGTCTGCTTTTCACTTTATTTTGTGCTTGCTAATGTAAATTGTTGCAGAAAGCGGAGACAGAGGCAGGACGTTGGTGGAGCATTCACCAGTTCTGGGTGTCAACTATGGACAGGCAGCAGACAACCTTCCTCCCCAATCTTCAGTAGCAAAGCTGGTTCAGAGTACAGCTATTTCAAAGCTGAGAATATATGGAGCAGATCCTGCAATTCTTCAAGCCTTTGCTAACACAGGAATTGGGTTAGTCGTAGGTATTAGTAATGACCAAATCCCATCTCTGAACCAGCTGGCTCTGGCACAGAATTGGATTAAGAACAACGTTGTTCCTTTTGTACCTGCCACTGATATCATCGGGATCTCAGTGGGGAACGAGGTTCTGTTCAGTGGGGATGGGGCCCTGATTTCTCAGCTCCTTCCTGCATTGCAGAACCTACACACTGCCCTTGTTGAGGTTTCACTTGATCAGCAAATTAAGGTCTCCACACCTCATTCTATGTCTGTACTTTCTACATCTGCACCGCCATCTGCTGGACGTTTCAATGAGAGTTTTGACATGAAACCCCTGCTTGACTTCCTGCAGAAGACAGGAGCCCCTTTGATGATCAACCCATACCCCTACTTTGCTTATAAGAGCGATCCTACAGACCGAACGCTGGCTTATGCACTCTTTCAGCCCAACCCAGGGTCTTCTGACCCAAACACCGGCCTCAAATATACCAACATGTTTGATGCTCAGCTTGATGGAGTGTACTCGGCCATGAAATATCTGGGTTACACAGATATTGATATAGTGGTGGCAGAAACGGGATGGCCATCTGTGGGGGATCCTTCAGAGACAGGGGTGAGCTTGCAGAATGCAATTGCTTACAATGGTAATCTGATCAAGCATGTGACCTCCATGCTAGGGACCCCCCTGATGCCTAATCGGTCCATTGAGATTTATATTTTTGGTCTCTTCAACGAGGACCTGAAGCCAGGACCAACCTCGGAACGCAATTTTGGGTTGTTTAAAGCTGATATGACAATGGCTTATGATGTGGGCTTGCTGCGATCCCAGGTAAGGAGTTTTTGTTTTTTTTCAGCAATCTCAGGTAAGGAGTTTCTTTTTTTTCACCAAGAGCAGTCAGGTGTTATATAGCTCAGTAGGGGGAGACAGTGTTACGTAATGTTGAAAACAAAAAAATTAAATAAAGCAATTGGGCAACATTTGTAGTCAATTAAAATTAGCATAGAGCAATCTTAAACCTGGATCTCTATCAAGAAAGAAATTTACACACCTAATTTGATGGGGTCCCATCAATGCTCGATAGATCAGAGATCAAGGTTTAAGATAGATCTATACTGGTGCAGAATATGTGCAACTGAACTTTAACTGAACTTTGACTGAAAGTTCAACCCTTTGTCCAGAAGACCTTACTGTGTTGGTCCTGGTCCTCACTGTAGTTTGTTTTGAAGAACAGTCTGACATAGTTATTCATTGCATTGAGACTGTAGCTGTTATTTCTAATTGAATCTGTAAATAAGGCAGAGTGCAGGTCCATCTCCTGCTGCTCCACGCACTAGTGGGCCTGTTATAGCTCCTCCTACAGGTAAAGTTTGGTGCATTGCCAAGCCCGGTGCTGATGAAAATTCTTTGAAGGCAAATTTGGACTATGCTTGTGGGCAGGGAATTGACTGTAAACCTATTCAACAAGGGGGTCTTTGCTATATACCAAATACAATGGCATCCCATGCTGCTTATGCCATGAATGCATACTACCAGTCTGCAGGCCGGAACAGTTTGAGCTGTGATTTTGCTCAGACTGGAACTCTTACTTCCACAGATCCAAGTATGCACGTCAAACCCTTTTTTCCATGCCATTAATTATTTGTTTCAAAACTCCATTAGACTTGACTAATCTACCAGTTCTCTGCATAGGATACTTCGATGCAAAACAAGGAATTTCTCGATAATACAGGAATTGTTTTTACTTAAAACACTAGAAAAAAAAACCATTCGGAGAACATGAATCAGAAAATCTTCTGAGAATCGTCTATTAATGACGTTAATCCCATTTTACTAAGTTAGAAATCATCTTGTTAATCTATTTTAACAGACTTTCAGTTAGAAATCGTCTGGCTAATCTATTTTAACAGACTTCATTTGTAAGTGACTAACGCAAACCTCTCAGCTCAAACTACAGTTAAAATTCTAGATGCTTAAATTACATCAAGCCTAAACTTAAACATGCCAAATAAAATTTGAAATTTTTAGAAAACCAACCCTTCTAAACTTACTTAGTGTCACATGCACCTTGAGGTTGCATATGCATAGTTTTACTATTTGAGATGCATATCAGGATTTAAATGGATTTGTGCAATAGATCCACTGAACAATCTAAATTCAATACATCATTACATTGACACACATACATAGACTTCGATGAAATGACACACAAAGACTTCTATGAAATTTTAGAAAACCTCTCGGTCAACAATATTGAGCATATCTAAACTTATGAAATTCTAAAAAACCTCTCATTCAATAATACTGAGCATATCTAAACTTGCACACTATGCAATGCAATTATCCTCCCTTGGGCATCTTATTTGTATATACAGTAGAGCACATAATTCACAATGTCACACATATACAAAGAGTGAGATAGAATACCCACCCTGATGTATTACAATAACACACATATACAAAGAGTTCATGGAAAACCCACCCTATGCACTTCCTGCAATGCAATTATCCTTGTTTGCATATCAGTAGAATACATAATTATACTTCCTTTATAATCCTTTAAATTTCACTGAAATTTTTTTATTGGATTTCTGTGGAGTTGAAGTTCAATGTAATATGAAATAAAGTAGAGCTGATTAAAAATCTGTCAGAAAGCCATCACAAGACTGCCTTGAGCGCTCTGTTACAAATCAAGTAGAGCTGATGAAAACTCTTGTCAGAGAGCCATCGGAGGACTGCCTTGAGTCCTGTGTTACAAATCAAGTAGAGGTATGAAAACTCTTTGTCAAAAAGCCATCAGAAGACTGCCTTGAGTCCTCTTTCACAAGGATTATGTTAAATCCTCTTTCACAAGGATTATGGTACAAACATTTTGTAATAATTTTCCCTTTTCTTTTTATTAAAATTTTCACTGCCTTGAGTCCTCTTTCACAAGGATCATGTTACAAACATTTTGTAATAATCTTTCATTTTTTTTCATTATAATTTTCATTTTTTTTCTTAGATACACCTTTATGATATCTAAGTCACAATGAAACACTAGCCAGAAGAAGGCCACAATGAAACACTAGCCAGAAGAAGGCCACAATGAAACACTAGGCAAGAGAAGGAAAGCCCTTTTCCATGGTGAAAGGATGAACCCTAGATCATAGGGAAGGGAAGGACCTTTCTTCAGCGAGGAAGAAAGGAATGGAAAGATTAAAGATATTCCTGTCTTGTAGTACGGGGAGGGTTGCTTAGCTGAGGTAAGCCATTTCAGGGAGGGTCATGTGGCCTTAGCCAATAGTTACTTTTGAATTACTGTGGAAAGTTTATTTGATTTTGAAGTAGAGAATTATAATTCAAATATAACTATGTTTATTATAACAACCTTTTTACAAAACCTATTTTAGACATCAGCAATTTGATTAAATATAGTATTTTTTCTTTGTTAAAGTTATTATTTTTTTGCTTTTAAGCATCAGCAAATTAAATATAGCATTTTTTTTTATGTTAAGATTATTATTATTATTTTTTAAATAATAAATTTAAATTAAAAAAAATACATTTTCATAAAATTTTAATAATTAAATAAAAAATATCTTATTTCAAATAAGAAGATCACATATACTAATTTAACCAATTTAATGCTATAACCTTAAAACTTATTCATTCTTATTATTATAATACTACTACTATTTTGCAAATAAATTATTTCTTTGTTTTTAGGCATCAGCAAATTAAATATAGCATTTTTTTATGTTAAGATTATTATTATTATTTTTTAAATAGTAGGTTTAAATCCAAAAAAATACATTTTCATAAAATTTTAATAATTAAATAAAAAATATCTTATTTTAAATAAGAAGATCACATATACCAATTTAACTAATTTAATGCTATAACCTTAAAAATTATTCATTCTTATTATTATAATAATACTACTATTTTGTAAATAAATATTTGTTTAGCTGTAACCTTAAAAATTATTCATTCTTATTATTATAATAATACTACTACTTTGTAAATAGATATTTGTTTAATTCTGTAACTAATTTTGTTCTTGGCTCTAACAGCAAACCCCTAGTATAACAATTCTTTGGCTTATTGCTTATAATCATATTTGGACATATTACATTCGAATTTTCTTATATTTTTTCTCAGCATTGCTTTATTTATTATTATTAACCGTGTAATATATCATAATGGGCTTTTGCTTACAGGTTATGAGGGCTGCGTGTACTCCACAGTCCACACATGAAAGACGTGACATCACAGTTTTATACAGTCAACACATGAAAGATGTGACATCACGGTTTTATATTTACTTTACTGCCCACGTTATATTTTCGAAGGATATTATATTATGAAGATATAAGGTGTATGTTTGAATTTATTTGTCTCCCTTCAAAGAAGTGTTGCTGTAAACATCTTTTTCATTTCACAGAATTTGTGAATGTGGTGAGTTGTCGCTGTGAACATGTCTTTCATTTTACAGATTTTGTAAATGCTTATATATATATATATATATATATATATATATATATATATTTTGTCGTCCAGAGTTGAGCACATTTTTGTGAATGGAAAATAAGCATAATTATTTATTTGTTATAAAAATTAATGTATATTAGTAAAGCACATTCCCATTGGCTAATTATTAAAATTGGGATTGATTAATTATTAAAATGATTCTAACTTTTAAGTTTTGATATATAAAATAATAACAAGATAACAGAAATTTATGAGTTCACATTAAATGGTTAAAAGTTCAAACATAAATAGAAATACATAAATAAGAGATGGTAATCATCCATAAGATGATTTTCTCTTGTGATTTTTGGTGGTTGGCTAAAGGTCAATCTTTACTCATATGGTCAATCTTTACTCATATTGTATGGGGTCATTATATAAATTTAACGAATATTACAAATGGCCCATCTCAATTTTATATTTTGTACTTAAACAATGATATGCACGGATAAGCGGGCACACATATTACAACATTGTTTACGTATCGAAAGGTATTAGAAGGCTCTTTTTATTAAAATAACATCATTCTCTTCTTCCACAAAAATAGAAGAATTTCAACACAAACAAGAAGCTAAGAACACTACAAATATACAACCCATGGGAGATTATCTCTTAGGAGAGAAACACTCCATGCAATAGATGCACGAATACGCTTACCACATAGAGAATTGACCCACGCGAGAGAGACTTGGCAGCATAACGAAACCAAAATAGATGCTTTAAATTTTCAGTGTGCCTACAATGGGGACGTTTCAAGCTTTGCACACTCATCAAAGTGTCTCCTATCTACAAGGACAACCCCATAGTTAGTGACCATGAAAATTTGTTTTTTTAGGCTCTAAAGAAGAAAATTGACTTTAAATATGAATTTTGCTTATTCACACATTTTGTCAAACACTTTGAAAACTAGGGTTTTAACTTGAAATTCTGAAAGTAAAACCACAACTTCAAAATGTATTCCAAATACTGAAAATAAATTTAAGTAAGATGAACACAAGTAATTTTGGTCAAAGACCGGGAAAAACCCCTCAACTTGGGGAAAACCCTAAGAGAAAAACTTCATTAAAAAGAATTATGAAACTTATTTACACAAAAATTTCATTCACTCATAAACTGACAAATTAACCCTACTTATCTTTTTCAGACTGTTGCCTCGAAATTTGTGCCCACATAAAAGTGTACGTCATGATGTACGACTTTCTTCACACGTGCCAGATTTTGTTGTACGGACTATTCTTTTTCTGCATTAAATGCTTCCTCGAAATTCATTCCCAACTCGTGCCAGAAACTCTGTTGTACGGACCAGACTATCATCAATTAATTATGTACTTGCTGCATCGATTTCAGTGCCCACACGTGTTGTACAGACTATTGAAAAACTTGTTGTACAGACTACTATTCGAACCATATTGGGAACCATTCCTTCTTGCTAGCTGTCTTGGGAAATTTGCTGCTGAAAATGTCTTGGGAAATGTGTCAAGTTCTTCTTGGAAGCTTTCTTCTTCTTCTTCTTCTTCTCTTATTCCTCTTTGATGGTGAGTATTTTTATTTGTCCTTATCTCTTCTTTTATACTTTACTTTTCACTAACTAACCCTAAGTACCAAAGAAACTACCTAATCAATGGCTAGGACTAGATTAGGAGATCTATGGTTCACAATAGACACACTTTTCTCAATTAATAAAATAATTAATTAAAAAATACATTACTTAAGTGACCCACTTTTATAAAGTACAAAACATCACTTTATTTACATAAATGCCACTATATTACATAAATACACAAGGGACGAAACTTTTTGGTCCTCCTCATCACACCCACACCAAAAATATGGGAGGACCTCTAGAGTTATATTTTTCAACACTCTCTCATAACGAGGGAGGTCCTTCCAGCACCATCCAAATCTATACCACTGACTACTGACGCAGCTCCCTCCTGCTCTGGAATGTCTCTCGGAGAGAAGTGCCCACCTCTGAAATAAAACTCCGACTCTTGAGATTCTTCCTGAACCTCATCAACCTTCTCATCACCATCACCTGTCTGGCTGAGTCTTCTGCTAGTGCTTTGAAGAGATTCACTCTCCTCATCAGAAGAAATGTAACTAACATGCCGATCAAATGCATCTCCTGTCCTATCCTCCGACTCTGACAGCCATCCACCTATCCATGGACGTACAACATGTCCTTGCGATCACTAAGCATTATTGTGATCCTGACAAGATCATTTCTCCAATAGCTGAAGATATGACCATCCCTGAAAAACATCCCATAACCATCATCTTCAAAATATGACACTGAGAGTTTACTAACTCTCATCCCAAGTACAAAGAGAACCCCATGTATCTCTAGGACCTCTCCAAGGTCTAGTTGAAACCTGATTGTTCCAACCCTTCATATAACTATCTGTGGACTGTCAATATTTGTCTAAATGTAGTGTCTTGGTCCCAACTCTATGATAATATGGAATGCATCATACACTTCAGTCATATGTCTGGTTGACCCACTGTCAACAATCCAAACATGCTCAAAAGTTGAGCTTCTTACACTAGAGTCAATAGAGGCTAGAGAAAATTCATGCTCAAACTCACCTGCAAACTCATCTATTGCAGTTGCTGTTGAATATTTCTATGTCTTCCCTTTCTTCTTCTCAGGACATTTTGTGGCATGGTGTCCTAAATGACCATACTGATAACATCTGATATGACTCAAATATTTCTTCTTCTTGTTTTTCGATTTGGCTGCAAGTGCCACATCCTGGTCAACATCCTCACTAGTCTGACCAACCTAATGCCCTTCCCGGATTTCCTCCTGGGTAAACTCATCCGATAATATGGACCAACTAGGAAGCTTTTCTCTACCCACAATACATTTCACAAAGACCTCCCACTTCTTGGTGAATCCCTTCAGGGATATCCTCACCAACTCAGAATCAGGGATAGTCTCTCCTACTGCTTCCAACTCGTCATTGACTTATGTAACACGAGTCAAGTAGGAGGATACACCCTCATCTTTGTTCATTTTGATACAGTGTAGCTTGTCTTTTAGGGCCATATTATGATTCTCGTTCTTTGCTTCGAAACACTGATTCAATGTGTCCCACATCTCTTTAGCTATTTTCTTTTATGCTAAATGTGGAATGAGATGGTATTTAACCCCATCCAGTATGACTCTATGGGCTCTGGATTCAAGAGCTTCATACTCCTCAAGCTCATCTTTATCTATTGGCTTCGTCATGATATTGTTAGTAAATCCCCAAACTCTCAGTTCCTTTAACACAGTAATGATTCTTACTTTCCATGGGATATAGTTGGATATTCCATCCAACCTATCCTCAAACCTGATACTCATCATGGAAAAATACTTGCAACCAAAAATAACTTGAAAGATAAACTTAACACTCTTCTGCACTTCAAAGAACACTTGCTTACTTTTTTCTTTAGTATGGCTTTGATATCATGAAGAAAATTGACTTTAAATATGAATTTTGCTCATTCACACATTTTGTCAACACTTTGAAAACTATGGTTTTAACTTGAAATTTTGAAATTAAAACCACAAATTCAAAATGTATTTCAAATACTAAAAATAAATTTAAGCAAGATGAACACAAGTAATTTTGGTCAAAGACCGGGAAAACCCCTCAACTTAGGGAAAACCCTAAGAGAAAAACTTCATTAAAAAGAAATATGAAACTTATTTACACAGAAATTTCCTTAACTCATAAACTAACAAATTAACCCTACTTATATTTTTCAGACTGTTGCCTCGAAATTCGTTCCCACATGAAAGTGTACGGCCTGTTGTATGGCCTTCCTCACACGTGCCAGATTCTGCTGTACAGACTGTTCTTTTTTTGCATTAAATGTTGCCTTGAAATTCGTGCCAAAAACTTTGTTGTACGGACCAGATTGTCAGCAACTAATTATGTACTTTTTGCATCGATCAATGCCCACACGTGTTGTACAGACTGCTAAAAAACTTGTTGTATTGACTATTCTTCGAATTGCCTTGGGAATCGTGCCTTTTTGTTGGCTGTCTTGGGAAATGTGCTGCTGAACATGTATTGGGAAAAGTGTCAAGTTTTTCTTGGAAGCTTTTCTTCTTCTTCTTCTTCCATTATTCCTCTCTGATGGTGAGTGTTTTTTATTTATCCGTTTATCTTATTTTATACTTTACTTTTCACTAACTAACCGTAACTACCAAAGAAACTACCTAATCAATGCCTATGACTAGATTATGAGATCTATGGTTCACAATAGATGCACTTTTCTCAATTAATAAAATAATTAATTAAAAAATACATCACTTAAGTGACCCACTTTTATAAAGTACAAAAAATCACTTTATTTACATAAACGTCACTTTATTACATAAATACACAAGGGACAAAACTTTATGGTCCTCCTCATCACACCCACACCAAAAATATGGGAGGAACTCCATAGTTATATTTTTCAACATCTAACACTAAGTTTTACAAGATGCTTAATATGTAGAACAAAGTTTGTTGCGTAAAGTAGAGCCTCCACAACTTGTCAAGGATTACAATTTTAAGGAAGTACAAAAGATACTAACTACTTTACACCGTTCAATGTTATCCTAAATTTAATGGATTTAAACCTACCATACAATGTAGAAGAATAGTAAGAAGACAAGTAAACATATTACTTCATGTTGAGTTGGGTAACCTTTTCTCTTACTCGGGAGATGTGCAAGGCTCAAATCTTTCTACCCCATGTTACACTATCAAGTTCCAAATGTATGTACCCCGTGTTAAGGTGGGATGTTGCAATTAATCAAAAGAAACAATATCAATGAGAACACACATAAACACAAATCATGTATCACTCCAAGCTAGTTATCAGATCAATTCAAGGGTCTGTTAGACTTTAGAAGCTCACTTTTAGGCCCTTCCCATACCAAATATTCAATAGTGCTAAGTTATTTGAGGTAATCTGCTTGAACCATGTCTATCAACAATACAATTTTGAATTTGATGGTCTATAAAAAGTAGTCTAATGTCAAATAGGGATTGTATCGGGGTAAGAGACTAGAGAAAAGTTACAACCCCCTACAAATGCCTAACTAATGATACCTATAGTTTCATATGTTATTTCTTTCTTTCTTTTCTTTACATGATTACGGAAAATAAGAAAATAAATCGTTATCCTTATTTTTTGTTAGCTTTGAAAGAAGGGGGGCCTATTTTTAAGATATGTTGATGTATTTGAGGATGAAAACCCATATTATTATTATTGTCAAATTATGTAAGGCTTAAGATGGTATTTAATATGAACTTTTTAAAGATAGGTCAAATCTAGTAGGCATACCATGTCCAACTATTCAGTATATATCTCTTTTGTTTCTAGTGCCTCAACACATCGTGAATGTAACTTTGTCATATATATCACCATGAGGTTCAAACCTAGCAATGTCATGTTGGGTTACCAACTACTATTGTGGCTAGCGGTTGAGCCACCCCCCATCCAAATATTTTGGAGAAAGGGGGGATATGATTCCATGAGGTTTTCCTTGGAATGTGTGTGTGCACACGCATGCATGCACGCACACAGCGTGCTCGATTTGAATTCCTAGGTGAAAATTAGAGTCCCACGCTAACCTCCTTATTTAAGGGTACTTAGGATTTACTTATGTATGAGGCCATATTTTTTGAATAAAACCCACTTGGTAGATAGCACTAATTAATGATGGGAGGACAAGCATATTAGGGTTTAGATAGCGAGAAACAATTTATAGAGATATGTCACGTCCTCGAAATTCATCAAAATTAAATTTTTCCTAAATGGTCTAAATACCAATAATTTCTATGCGGAAATATATGAAGTGTGGGTTTACTTTCTTTAAATACTACTTACAAATAATAAAAACTTTGCAACTATTATTCTTGTTATAAATGTCTTCATGATAATCAATGAAAAATATCTCTTAAATGTATTTTATGTGCGTTAAGTACTATCTCCTGTCATAATTTGCACAATTAAGATAGACATTTTAATTTCAACTATAATCCAATTCTTAACTTGAAATGTTAACCATTTCTTAAATCTTGCAGAACACAAAAACTTCACTATGTCTTAACATACATAACTCTTAAATTCAACACATGGTTTCTTCTTTTCAAAACAATTTACTCTTCACATGTGTGCACAAGATACAACCTTCAAAATTTAATATTAATTAACATTAGTTTCCTTTTTACTAAACCTTTTTCCTTCCCGAGGATATAGACAAAGAAAACAAAGACAACTATATTTAAGCCCCATACTTCATTTAAACAATTCATTCAATTATTCGTCATAAAAATGCACTTCGAGATCTTAAACCTTTTTTTTAGAAGCATGTACATCTTTTACTGGTTACTTGTACCAAGAGAACAACCTAAATAATAACAACATTAACAAAATAAAAAAGGGGAACATATTAGCATTATTCACCATATAAACAACCAACTTTCTATATGAATCGTATACATCAAAGTAATTATAATCATTTTAAGAAAGAAACAAGTACTCATACATAAAAGAAGGCTTCCTGCTAGTGGAAAATTGAAAACCTATTTTTAAGGGAAGGCTTCCTGCTATCGAGCCCGGTGTCCTTCTTAGCAGGTGGCGGGAAAGAGATTTTTGATTGACCTATCGAGGAGAAAACTCCTCGTAACACATTTCTAAGTGAAAAGCCAAACGGTTAAGCTCCCACGATGGGATTTTCCACTTTCTAAGGCCGCCGATTAACAGAGAAATGAATACGAAACGTCCGAGTGGTAGACACATCGGGGTTATGGTGGTTGTGATCGGCTTTTCAAAAAGAGAATTTAAACTATCTTTTCTTGTACACACCGCCCAGAAGCATATCAGCTGAAAATAAAAAGCTAAGTCTTTCTATCCACGAAGGAGACAATCTATCCACGAAGGAGACAATCTTACATAAATTGCTCCCACCATAACTGTATTAAGTTTTTGGTTTAACTTCCACCATCTTAGTAAATTGGTTAGTTTTTCCATCCGATGTATGCATAGATAATTTCTCTTATCGACCGATGATAACAAACCATTAATGGTTTCTTAAATCCAGATGTAATAGCCTTCTTATACCTATATTCTCTTAATAGTGTTATTATTTAAAGAATTCTATTGGATTCGCATCACTTTGGGGTTTAAATATATATATATATATATATATATATATATATATATTAATTCTTAAAATAATTACTATTCTCAAAAAATAAGAATAATGCTTAAGTTTAACTTTTAAACCTTTTATATATATATATATATATATATATATATATATATATATATATAGAATGGATAGTAACCTTTTAATCCAATAAAAATAAGTATTATTATTAAAATGTATGTAATTATTAATATTTATCACTATTATTTATAAATATGTAGGACTTATATATATAGATCTCTAAATGGTTATCACAACCATTTGTTTACCTTTCATAACTCTATAAAACATGTCCATTTTAAAATATATATATATAAAACATATTTATTTAATAATGACATCAACTATTATATATATATATGGTATCTATCGCTATATATATATATATAACATATATATCTTCATTGCTAAATAAGATAAAATAACTTAGGCTATAGTATCTTAGTCAGATATCTCCGGTGAGTAATAATCCTATCAGGGAAAACTTATGCTCCTACCCATCATAATTCAACATGATAAGTTATGATAGGGTCAACCAACACATGGCTCTCTAGACATTACCATTCTTAAATCTTCTAGGCTTAAACTAAGACTTAGAAACATAACACTAGCTCGCGGTCCACTGGTGGGGCCTTGGCCTTGAGTTTCTCACCAGGGTCGTTTTACACAATTCATAATTATATTTATAAGAATATTAATAATAGGGGTTGAATTTGAGGGATGTTACAAGATAGGAAGCTATGTTATGTTTTGTTAGTATTATCATTTTATTGGAGTTTTTTCCATTTGGAGCACCCCCCCTTTAAAAAAGGCCAATGAACATTGCACTCTTTCTAGATTATTGATATAAGGGTCAATATTCTAGATGTTCAATACTTTTCTTCTTCCTATTTTGCATTATGTTGTTTACATTTCTTCTTCTCTTAATTCATTATATTTCTATATAAGTACATTGTGAGACACCTTAGTCTACGTTGATGAGTTTACAAGGTACCGTACACAAATACGGAGAAGCATCCCTTGGGTTTTCTTTGTGAGGTTTCCATGGAATATATATATATAAAGGGGTTATATCAATTCATCAGGAGCAATGAGTTCTCACCAATGGGAAATATTAAATTCTCGTGAGGGCTATTCCTAAAGCTATAGGGTCACCTTGAAGTAGTGGTTGAGAATGTGATTGCACCTAGATAGATGATATAAAACGACCTTGTGACTCATGCACACATAAGTGAATCAAAGCCCATGCCATACCCTTTAATATTTTTTAAAATCCCAAAGGGATAGTTTAATCAGTAGAAGCATCCACCCAAGGCTTGTTGAATATAGGGTTAGGTGGATAGATTATAATTACATATATTGTTATGTGGAAGGAGGCCATATTAGGGTTTCCTCTAACAATGTATGATGGGGTGGTTAGCTATTTGATGACCTACTTAAGGGATTCCAAATAATCTAAAATTGGATGAGATGTTGGATGCCAATTATGGAGGGTGGATTTGTTAGAGGATAAGGTCCAACTTGAAAAGAGGCATGCATTTGTAGGTGGGTTTTAAATGCTACAATAATTAGCAGTTTACCTCTAGTACAATTCCTCATGCTCAAGATAAATTGGGCAGTAAAAGTGTTGTGGATGCAATTTTCCATGGTCATGATAATCATGCTATTCCTTAGAAGGATCACCAAGCCTCAACATATAGGTTTTTGTTCCTTCTTGTAGGTAATATAAAGTGTTATCATTTTGTAAAGAGATCAAATTTGAATGTAGAAGATCCATTGGTTAGTTGCTTGGAACTTCCAAGAGGTGGAGTTGGCTCTTAGATTTGAGAGGATGCATGTTAGATTAGCGATATTAGATCTTGAGAGGAGGGTTTGCGGAGGATTCAAGAGGTGGGTCTTCAAGCCAATGGTGTGGGTGGAGTTCCAAAAAGGGGAGTTGATCAAGAGATTGTGGGAAAGCATAGGAAGAGGTGTGTAAACAAAAAAGAGGAACCATGTGAAGCAACTTCTCCTTAATGATGTTAAGATGCATCAAGTGGCAGGTTTAACGACTCACACCTTAATGGGGAGATTCCATGGTAGAGCCGTATATGAGAAATATTTTAAAGAGTAGCTACATATTAAATGGGATCCATGGATTGGTTATGTGTGAGTTTTATCTTTATTGACCAATGGGTGGACAACCTTTATATTTTGATCTAAAATGGATGCAGATAAGGTTTTGAATGGCTACTAGAAGTGGGACTCTATGCCATTCTCTATCAAAAGGTGGAGTCCATTCTTTGATGTGAGGCCAAAATAAACTAATATTCTTCTAGTATGAGTTAAAAATCCATGGTTTACCTCTCAAATTTTGGTCATATGAAGTTTTCAAGGAGATTGGAAACTATTTGCGTTCTTTTATTCAAGATGATATGACTATTTTGGATTCAAACGCAGTGTCCATAGCTTGTATTTTGGTGGGTATGGAATTGTGAGAGGGTTTAGTTGAAGAGATGGTGCTCCAAAAGGCTCTCCTCTCCCATTATGAGATTTTAGATTATGTGGGGGTGCCTTTTTGATATGCAAGATGCCATAAATATGGGTGTTTAGCTTTGGATCATGAGCTAAAATTTACTAAGAAGACATGGGTTAAATAATTAGATGTGAAGGTTCAAGAGTGGTCGGGGGGGAGGGTTAGGGTGCATCATAAGAAAATAAATAAAGTTATGGGGTAGAGCTAAAGGATATTGAGATGGATCCTGGTACAAATGTTCCATTGAAGGGTGTTTGCGATGTTCTAGATGTTAGGGAGGGAAATGATTAGTCGAATTATAGGCCTCCTTCATCTCCTCAAGAAGTTAGTTTCAATGCAATTGAGCATGGAGATTTTGTGCAAAGTCTAGGCAATAAGTAGAGTACTCCTCACTACATTTTGTCTCTTGAAGAAAAAATAGGTCTTCAAATGCCTCTCCTTCTTTGACTTTTCATATAATGAGTATCAAGGATTTCATTTAGAGGACTGGGTATATCTATGCATTTATATGTTTCATGGGTTTGGTGGGACTTTACTAAGTCGTACTTTGCTGGATT
Source organism: Larix kaempferi (assembly GCA_027924585.1). NCBI lineage: Eukaryota > Viridiplantae > Streptophyta > Pinopsida > Pinales > Pinaceae > Larix > Larix kaempferi. The sequence goes on along the minus strand of BSBM01001219.1, from coordinate 5,957,549 downwards.
TCAAGTGAGCCGACAAAGTTTGAACAAAGATACTTGTTCATGATCAGAGTTCACAAGTCCATCAGGCCTTCTAGGCCCTTTTATTTTTTCCACGTGTTCATACGCCCTTGGGGAATTGTAAAAAAATATACTAGCATGAGAACATTAATGTAACGGAATCGTCTTTCCTAGGACTTATATATCAATTCAACTAGCCCAGAGTGTTTTTTCCCTTGTTAATTATATGTTGTTGAATAAACGACTTATAATTTTTGAGTTTTTCACTCATACTTCCAAAGTTGGGATGGCCATCTTGGTGTCTCGGCCTTAGGAGGTTATTAGAGTCCAAGTGTCAATGTATTTGACCATGCTATACATCAATATTGAGTCATATGGACATGTGCTAGGTCCCCTAGGATTTTTTTAAGTTCTGAGAAAAATAAATTTTCCCATAAAATTAGGCTATTTTTAATAGTTTAATTGGAAAAATTTTAAATGCAATAAAAGTGTGGCCAGGAAAGGGATTTTTCCATGGTGGTGCTCATTTTCTAACTTAGAGCACCCACTTTACTCTTAGACTCACTTTCCAAAGTATTTAAGTGATTATTTTTCACTTAAATTACTTTTTTCTCGAAAAAGTAAAAAAGTGAGTAAAATAATAGAAAAAAATGGAAAATATCCAAAAAATACAAGTCCCTAAATCAAAGGAGACATGTCGAGGACATGTCTGGAGTGGTGGCATCTCAACTGGGTATCAAAGGGGAGTTAATTAGAGACTAAGGTGAGTTGTTTGGCATCATATCTTTGAGGTGGAAAATAGATCTCTTTAAGAGGATGCACCCCATAGGGGCTTCACTAGAAGGAAATATAATATCACGTTCATTCATATTGTGGTATTAAATATTCATGAAAACCTAAAAATTATATTGCTTATATATTGAGGGGCAAAGGGTTTTTTTATTTAATGTAACAATACAAAAATAGTTTGGGGTCTTTTTTATATGGGTGGGCTGACAAATATCTGCCAAATAGAGATGGTGGGATCACGACCGGATGAGAAATCGGGTTGAGGCAAGGCTCGGGCTTACCAATATGCAAGGAAATCATGCCTTGAGGAATGCTTGAGGCCAGGGGTTTTGTGGTGAAGTGGGTTCCTAGTCGATCATAGTCGAGAGACAGTGGTCATTGACAACCAATTGTTACCAATAGCACTCAGTCAATTGTTACCAATATCCTTGGGAGGCTCTAAGCCTACAGGGCCTGTTATAGGCCCTTGATAGGCCTTGGGGGCTTGAATACCCAACCATTCATGCCTATTGCAGGCCTTGGGAGGTTTAGTCAGCCTCCTAGAACTTGTTACAGGCCCTAGGGGCTTAGATACCTAGCCCACGACATGCTTAGTCAGCGATTGAGGAACTGCAACATGCAATCTAAATGTTGTACTATGTGCATTGGCTCTAGTGACATACAAGAAGTCATCTCCTATCTCTTCATTAGACCATTAGAAGTTGCAAATCATAATGATATGTGTTTGAGTAATTGCATTGTGGGTGAAGTAATGTGCATCCACAATATACATCAAAAGAAGCAAGGTGCATTGTAGAATGCATGTGGGGTCATAAGAGGGGTATCATATCAATATACTAGGTAAAAATATAAAGGGGTATAAAAAATGTTAATGAAAAAATTGATACATACAATATCTAGTGAAAATAGGGGTTTTTTTAAATTGGGAAGGCATATTGGGAGGGGGTAAAAAAAACCGACGTTGGAAGGTATTTTCCAATATTTAGTGAAATTAGGGGTATTGTTTCATATGCCACGGACAAACGTGCTATGATAGCGGTTTATTGAGTGAAGCCCCCGTGATGCACCCTCTCTCAAAGGGAGGTGCATTTATGAGGTGGCAACATTCGGTTTGAGAGATGGAGATGCCAAAGGAGGGCGCATCTCTAATGGAGATGTGGAACCATCTCCTCTCAATCAAACTCCAACACCATCCCCCTAATATCTCCAAGACTTCTCCCTCACTTCTAGTTATTGATGCACCCCCTCTCTTGGTTTTGGCTATAAAATGAAGGCAGCTTTGTCATTCCAAACTAGTTAGAGTTGGATTGAGAGTAGGCTTTCTATTGTATCCTTGTCTATTATTTTTTTCATTGGTAATAAAGAAAATATTTGGAGGCTATCATGTGTGGTGCATTATCATGTCGATCCAAATTGTCATGGTTTTATTGAGGTAATTGTTTTAGTTTCTTTCTTGCTTTCTTATTTCATGAATCTAGCCTTTGATGGACTACTATAGTCAATAGGAAAATAAGTAGTAAGTTGGATTACTTTCTAGTTTCTTTTATGTGTGTATGTTTAGAGGCATAGATCGAACATGTTTTATAAGTTTATATGCATGTTGTTCTAGTTTCTTTTTATATGCATGTATGGATCTCACGGGTATTTGGCAAGTTTGTGATTAGTATTTCAGGAATCTCAGCTTGAAGGAGGTTTGGAGCTAGTTTGCCTCCTTTCCACTTTCGGGAATTTTCAAGACAACTTCCCTCAGCATCCCACTTGAAAGTCTCTTGGGTGAATCTTTTTGGCAACAAGTTTACTCCCCTTTCTCTTTCTCTCTTCTAAAACAAACTTTTATTTGGTTACCTGTTCTTTAAAGTTTCAGAATGAGTTCCTTTATAAATCATACTTACAAGAGTTGATCTGAATTTGTGCTTAGATCTAGATTCATTCAAACTATTAAATCTTTTCTTTTAGATCTAGCTTTAGGAAAGTACTTGTTTGCAAGTTATTTCAAGTAGATTTTAAGCTTGTTTGAAAGGGTCTTTCTTTTGAAGTGTTTAAAGATAAAATCTAACATAAAAGTGCTATCATTGGCAGCCCCTTAAAGGATGTCCAAGATCCTATGAAATTGGGTCTCATAAGCCCAAGTTTCTTAGTTATTTGTCTTAATTTAAATCTAGTTTTTACTTAGTCTTTTTCTAGAATTTTTTTTGGGTTGTCCAAGATCACTTTCCAAGTGATTTTTGGGCATTTTAACTACTAATAAGCTCACTTCTTTTTTTACATTTCAACAGGTTTGAAGGATTTTTGGGCGAAATTTTGATCAATCCAAGATCTCAGGATCCTTTGGGAACATTCTTCATTGCTATAATGCTTTTCCCAATCAATTGTAAACTTCCTTTCTCCAAAACTATAAGGAGAAAGAAGTATTTTTTCTTTTTTTGATCTCTTTGTAAAAGTGTAGTAAAAAATCCTTTTGAAATGAGCTCATTAGAGCTTACTTCCCATCCCCCCTGGGGGGATTTGTGTCGGTTCCCTTTTTGATGGTTTTTTGCTTCTTTACTTTTCTAGTCTTTACTTTAGCTTTATTTGTTTAAAATTAAGATAGATTAACTAAAATTTACCATTGTGGTCTAATCTAAATATTGGTCCATTGTCTCACTCATGACATAGGAATTTAAAAAAAAAATCTTTTGTAGGGCGTATACTTTGACTATTACAATTTTCGTTTATTTCTTGCAAAGTAAAATAGATACTAACCCACTGCTTCGGTAGTGTAGTAATTAGATAACCTTTATTTTCCAGTCTTACTTTTTAGTTAAAATAAATCCCTTGTTTTCTCGAAGTACGGTTCATAGGATAAGGGCTTGCCCGAGTACTGGTTGGAAAGAGACTCTTGGGTTGTTAAACAAGGAAACATTTTAAAATCCTTAAAATTAAAAAAGGATTTGTCCCCGTATGATATGGATCTCTGCATGCTTCACTGGCCAGTTGATCAAACCAGAAAGGGACTTAGTGACTAGTAATTAGTTTTCACAACATTCAATTAACCTCCCAAGATGAATATCCAGCGGCTCCTTTTTGCTTCTGTGTGGGATAATTTCACAGATAAAGTGGGAACAACTAGAACGTGACCGTGGGGCCCCGTCAGGATACACCCTCGATTGGTGTAGTGTTGGACATCCCCCTGTGACTCCATCTAGCGCACATTTTCTCGTGTGGGGCCACACTTAGCGAGTCTAGACATATTCCCAGTACCTTCGTGGTATATTAGGAATCACTCCCTAATAATCCACTCATTTTTCATAATAATATAAAATTAACCAAGAGCATTCACAATACATTTTCAATCACTACAACAACACTCCATTTTGATTCAATTTTTTCAACACCGGTATTTTTCTTTATTCATATAAGCTTTGTTTAAATTTATTATGTGTTGACTATGAGATTTATGTGATATTTATGTTGTAGCAATAATTTACATATTGCTATCTCTTGTTTCATTTTGTTTTCCAATAAACTCCTAAAAACTTAATCATCCATAATCCACTAATTATCTTAATCAAGCTTAGTAACTTTTAGGATCTACCCCCATTGGCTTTGTTAGGAGTTTGCCTAAACGGAGGAGTCAAGAATCAAGTGACAGTATTTGACTCGAAGCTTTCCTCCAAGGACACACTGATTGGCTTGAAGATTTCTGCCATGTTAACCCCCAGGTGTGTGAAAGGTGGCAACATTTTTTGGCACCGTTGTTGGGGATAAATATTTTTATTCTTGGAGTTCGACTTAACTTTTATTTACTTTTAAAAAAAGAAAAAATTTGATTGATCAAGTCTAATAAAATGAATTTTACTCGATCCATCTAGCGACTCCACTGTCAGTAAACCCTCCAAGGTATTCTACAAGAAGAATTTTGAAGGTCTAGTCGATCTCATTCCTAAGCCTGAAAGGGATTATAAAAGGAGACTGAATAGACAAGATTCTCATAGGATCCTTGAAGATTTAGGGTCCCAATACCTTTCATATATCCATAACTTATTTGGTAGTAGTCCATCTGTAGAAATGACATACTTTTTCAAGCCCCTTGAATTTTCTCTGATAGCAGGCCAACCACATGCTATTCCAAATGATGCTATCAAGACATTGCCAAATTTTCAAGGGAACAATGTTGTTATTGCTAAGTCTCATCTACATAAGTTTTCAAGACTCTTGGTCAGTTGGTGTAATGCACCTTCCCATAATCATGATGATGTTAAGATGAAGTTATTTGCTCTATCTCTTGAAGATGATGTGGAATATTGGTACTTGGACTTAAGTGACAATTCCTATAAAAATATTGATGAATTTCTAACTATATTTAAAGAAAAATAGGGAGAGAATAAAGAACCAAGATATCAGTTAGCAGCTCTCCACACCATAAAAAAGAAAGAGAATGAAACAATGGAAGAATTCAACAAGAAGTTTAGGGACTTAATTTCAAATCTCCATATAGATATTAAGCCCTCTGATGCCTCAATCCTCATCTATTACATCGAAGCATTCAATGGTGATATGGGGTATCAGTTAAGAAAGAAAGATCCTTTTACTCTTAAGAGTGCTCAAGAAATGGCCATCAAGATTGAGAAAAATATTCAAACATCATGTAAGTCTAACATACCAAGATTTACAAGAGGCAATTCATCATATCAAAAGCATCAAGAGTCAAAGGGGAAAGCTATAGACTCATAAGATAAAGAGTCATCCAAGGATCCCATGAAAGAAATGATTGAAATGTTAAAAACCTTGGTTACCAATAAAAATCAACAAATGGCCAATCATGCTTCTTAGTTGAATCACATTTAGAGTAGATTGGTTATGATGGAAAGAAGTCAAGATTCCCATGTATCTCAGGCACCAGGAAATTTTCAACATAAGCCTAATCAAGTATATCAGAAGAAAGCACCTTTTCATGAGAAAAGAATTCCAAATAAGTTAGAGTCATCTAACTTTGTAGATGATGCACTTCCTTAATATAGGCCATGTGATGAATTTCATCAAGAATCTACTTGTTATGTAGCTAGCCAAGTTATGGAACAAGGGGTGCCTGAGACTAGTAACCAGGATGCAAAATCAAGAGAGCCTAAATTTATTAAATTTGGTACTCCAAACCTATCCTCTATCTAATCAGCATTGGCAACAAGCCATAGAGTATAGCCAGGAAAACGACTTCATCAAAAAGAACTATGGAGAGAAGCCTTCGCAAGAGCAGGTCAAGCAGATGATGGATGTCAGAATCAAGGGAGCCACTTATCAGAGAAGGGACCATTATACACCAACCAAAGCAAATTCATTTGTTCCTTAGGTAATAAATCCTCTTAAATCAAATGATTCAAAACTTAACATGGGTAGTTCGTTAAATAATGCTAAGGTCCTTGTACATGCAACATAAATCCTTAAAGACCCTAATCAAAAGTATAAGTTTATGAAATGTTTAGAAGGCCCTCAAGATACAACCCATGATAATGTCAAGCAAAAAGGCCTTCCAAGTAATAATGTTGTTAGTGAAGATGTGCCAGTAATACTTCATAGTGTGTATCCAAGAAGAGAGGATCATCCACCTTTCTATGTCTCCTTGTTAGTAAATGATATGCTTCTTCATAATTTCATGCTTGACTCGGGTGCTTCATCAAATGTGATTACAAGAAGGGTTATGGAACAATTAGATTTAAGAATGACCCGAACCTACCACAATGTTTGTGCATGGATGCAAGAGAGATTGATGTGGTAGGAATAATCTTGAACCTACAAGTGAAGTTGGCTAAGTATCCTAATGTCAACATAACAATGGATGTAATAGTGATTGATGTGTTAGATAATTGGGGCATGCTCTTATCAAGGAAATGGGATGCAACCTTAGGAGTTCATATTCAAATGGATTGGACTTATGCAACTGTACCTACATCAAATAACACAAGGGTTATACTTCATAGAGAAGTTGAAAGGAAGCGTCATGTAGAAAATCCTAAAAAAGCTTCAAATGGGTTTGTGTTTAATATGGATAACTTTGGAAACTATGCCATTTATCTAACTTCATGGCTCCTATAAAAGAAAGATTAAAATATGAGAAGATAGATGAAGTATGGAAAATGTACTTTGATGGGGCATACTCTAAGGAGGGAAAAGGGGTTGGCATAGTAATCATCTCACCTTCTAAGAAAACCTTCAACTTTGCTTTCAGACTTGAATTTGAGGCATCTAATAATGTAGAAGAACATGAAGCATTGTTACTTGGACTAGAAATAGCTAAGGACATGGGGATAAATATGTTAAACATTAAGGGTGATTCAAATTTGGTTATCCTCCAACTAAAGAATAAGTATAAGTGCAAGTGTGAAATATTAAGGAAGTATAGGAACTTTGTTTGGGACACCATGGAATGGTTTGATGCACTTAATATTCAAGAAATCCCTAGAGAAGAGAATAGTTTGGCAGATAAATTAGCAGTAGCAGCATCCACCCTTCATCCTTCAAAAGAAATTATCAATGGAGATGGTAAACTGGAGATCAATTTCAAAGCATCAATTCATGATAATGTGGGTCATTGGAAAATATTTAATGATGATAAGGAACTCTTGAGATTCATCCATAATGTTCAGGAATTTGAGGATTGTCAGGTCAACTATCAGCAAGAAGGTAAAGAGTATCAGGAGCATGAAGAAAATGTGGGAAACCATATCCCAAGTAGTCTTATAGATTTTGAGAAACTCTTTGATAGGCAGGATAGGAATAAGAATCAGAAGGAATCAATACAGCTAGGGGATTATGTGGAAGTAAATATTGGAACAGATAAAGACCCCAAGTTAATAAAAAATGGAATAGGCACTTCAGAAAAGGAAAGAAATGACTTAATCAATTTAATCAAAGAATATATAGATGTGTTGGCTATTATCTATGATGAACTCAAAGCCTATCAGGATGATGTCTTCCAGCACACCATTCCCCTTAAGGAAGAAATGAAAGAAGTCAAGCCTTTCTGCCAACAACTTAGGAAAATAAATCCTAAGTTGTCCCCTATTGTTTAGAAATAATTGTAGAAGATGTTAGCAGCAGGGATTATAGCACCTATAAGGCATTCATCTTGGTGCTCCAACTTAGTATTTGTAAAAAGAAAAATGGGTCAATCAGAATATGCATAGATTTTAAGAATATTAGCATATCATGCTTAAAGGATAATTAACCATTGCCCAACATGGAGACCTTAATTCACAGAGTAATTGGTTTTGGAATTGTGTCCATGTTGGATGTATCCTCTGGATATAATCAGGTGTTGGTTAATAAATAGGATCAACATAAAACAACATTCACCACACCTTGGGGCACCTATAAGTTTTTAAATATGCCTTTTTGCTTATTGAATGTGGGTGCTACCTTCCAAAGGGCCATGGAATTTTCTTTCAAGGAGATTATTGGAAAAATCATTGAAATATATCAAGATGATTTAACAGTATTTTCAAAAGAAATATTTGACTATGTAAATCATCTAAGGCAAGTCTTCATAAGATGTTGTAAGTAAGGCATTTATTTAAATCCGCACAAGTCGATATTTGGTGTTGAGGAAGACAAGTTGTTAGGCCATATCATCTCCAAGGATAGGGTTAGGACTGATCGTGGAAGGGTAGAAGATATAAAAAACGTTCCCTTACCCCAAAATTTAAAAGCCCTCCAATCCTTCAAGGGTCAGATCAACTTTATAATAAGGTTCATCCCAAATCTGGAAGAGAAAATGAAACCATTACAAAAATTATTAAAGAAGGATGCTAGATTTGAATGGACGAGTGAAGGAAGGGAGTCATTTAAAAATATAAAGGATTCCATAGCTAAATATCCAGTTCTAATCAGTCCAGACTATTGAAAAGAGTTTCAAATATTTTCCTTTTGCTCAGAAGACACAATTGTTGGTGTCTTGATTTAGAAGAATAATGAAGGACAAGAGAAACCTATTGCCTTCATGAGTAGAGCCTTACAAAATTCAAAACTGAAGTACGCTACCATGGAAAAGCAGGAATATGCTCTTGTCAAGTCCCTTAATAATTTTAGAACTTATATTGGATATTCAAAGATCGTGGGATATATTCCTTATGCGTCCTTCAAAGATATCCTATCCCAACAAGATTGTCTAGTCATAAGGGGAAAGTGGGTTTTGAAAATTTAGGAGTATGACTTAGAGATAAAACCCACCAAACTAATCAAAGGACAAGGCCTAGCTAAAATTTTGACTCAAGGAAATGAAGAGGCCTTAGGAATGGTTTGTCAGAGCAGTAATTCAGAACAAAGAGTATCCGTGGAAATTCAAAGATTAGAGTAGCAGCCTTGGTATTCGGATATCGTATTTTTCCTTCTTAACCTCACATGCCCAAATCACCTAATTGGCCATAAAAGGAGAGAATTGAGGTTAAAATCCACCAAGTATTACATAACACAAGATGGACTAGGTTGGAAGAACCCAGATGGGATAATATTTAGGTTTGTGGATGAGCTAGAGTCCAAAAAACTTTTGGTTGAGTTTCATCCAGGATTTTGTGGTGGACATTTTGTAGCTAAAACAACTTCTCACAAAATCCTTAGAGTAGGATACTATTGGCCTAGTCTTTTCTTAGATGTGCACAAGTTTGTTAGGAGTTGCCTCAAGTGCCAGCTATTCACTGTGAAGCAAAACTTGAAATATTTTCCCCTTCAACCAGTAGTGGTCCAAGCCCCTTTCCAGTAGTGGGGGCTCGATTTCATTGGCCAGTTTAAGGAAAATTCAAGTAATGGATACACTTGGATTATCACCACAATTGATTACTTTACCAATTGGGTAGAAGAAATACCCACCAAGAAAGCAACTGACTAACTGGTTATGGATTTCCTAGAATACAAAATCATCACAAGATTTGTTGTGCCAAAAAAAATAACCAGCGACAATGGCCCAGCTTTTAGTTCAGTAGATATATTTTCATTTTGATTCAAGTATGGTATCATCCTATCCCATTCATCCAACCATTATCTTGAACGAAATGGTCTTGCTGAGTCAAGTAATAAAAATATAATGACCATAATAAAGAAAAAAGTTGGTGATAATAAGAAAGCATGGGATAGCAAGAGTAAGTATGCTTTATGGGCAGATAGGATTGCAAAAAAGAGTTCAACTAGGAAAAGTCCATTCGAGCTTGTATATGGCCTTGATGTCACTTTTCCCATTCATCTAAAGCTTCTGGTATATCAGATCCTTCAAGACTTCAGTTTAGATCAGGATGCTATGCAAAATAGAGTTAATCAATCGGTAGAATTGGATGAAAATAGAATGAAGACACTTGAATAGTGTATCAAGAATCAGGACAGAGTTAAAAGGACCTTTGACAAGTCTGTTAGACCAAGGCCTTTTCAAATTTGTGATACAGTCCTATTATGGGACAAGCGACGAGAGAAGTTGGGCAAGCATGGAAAGTTCAATAGCTTATGGACGGGTCCATACCCCATTTATGAAGTGGCTGGTCTATCTAAATGATATGGATGGAGATAAGATGACCTTACTAGTGAATGGACAACTATTGAAACTGTTCTTCAGCGATAACAGCTAAAGCCCATGAGGGCATCTTGTATAATGGGGATTTTCTAAACTTTTTATTTTTATTTTTTGTACTATAGTTTTTGAACAATAATTTTTGTATACTAATTTTGCAGAGTTATTGTTGTATTTTAGTTATGCTTTTGTAAATAGTTCTTGTTGTACATTACTTTGTAGATTAAATTTGTAAATTATTTTTTAACTTAGTTTCATTTGGCATCTTTTATATATGTGATACTGATGGATCTAGTTTTGTGCAGGAACCATAGATTCCATATTTCTCACCTACTCTATTTGATTAAAGATCATTCAGATCATGTGTCCTTAGATGGATCCAGATGTTTCCTACTGTTATCGGGAAAACTAGCAGGGCTAGTTCCCAGTAAGAAAATATAAGAAACGTGATCCAATGTCACCTCGATCATAGTTCTAACTTATTTGGAGTGTCGGAACCTCCAAGGGGAAGGACCCTTTTGATGTTCTGTAAGACACTAATGCAACCAAAGACTATGTTCTCTATGCAAATGTTGGCTTTGACCAGTGCCTTATGGAGTCGATGAATAAGATGAACCACGTAATTACTTCCAACGAATAAAGGATGTATCAACCATTGATGTAGCAACTGGCATTCTGTGTTTCACTCATACCAATCATCATCAAGTATAATTATTAGCACAAATAAATAATGTTTGATCAAGTATCTTGGAGTTTTAGTATGTTGTATGTAAAAAGATAATGTTACAGTATATCAACACTATGAAAAATATGTAAAAGAACTGTAGCAAATCAGAACTAGTTTCATGTGATAATTAGTAGCAGTTAAGTGTTTGTCATTCAAATAGAATAATATGAATACAATGATATCACTAGAAAACTATAGTCACTAATAGCCACAATACAAACTTGGTAAGTCATCACCAGAACTACTTATTCCAGACTAGCAATAAGAATATCAAAGGTTTATGTCAGTGTCAATCATCCAACTAGAAGACTTGTTCATAAAAACATCCAATACTAACCCTTATATATCAGTAACGTTTGATCATTGAAGACAAAATTTTAGCTTGATGTATGTAATGGAAATATCAGACCTGTGATATATAGAATTCAGACTTGCAACTTCATCCAATGAGATCACCAATAACACATAAAATTATACATAGCATGGCCTTCTAAGTATAAATTAACACTGAGTTCTTAGACAACTTATACACTAGATACAACTATATGACACTTCACATTTACTATAGTTTTGACCATCAAAACCTCAAACACTTATCCAAACTGAAAATAAAATAAAATATTAACTTGATTTTGTTGTGTTTGTATGGAAGGTCTTAGTAGGCTGTAAGGTGGCCACAAACAAGGTCTGCAATTTTATTGTAGATTGTTATAGAGCTGACAGGAAATGTGGAGGGGCAGTGGAAAGGCCAAGGAAATGGAAAGAGGGTCCACAGGATGGAAAAGAGGAAGGGAGAGCAAGTCCGGGGTAAAGGGAAGGTGGCCGAGGGCTAGAGGAAATGGAAATATGGAAAGGAGAGGAGGTATGCGAGTAGGGAAGCGAAGGGAGAAAGGGGGTTTCCTGAGATAGGAAGGGATATGACCGAAGGTCTGAGAAGAAGGGAAATAGAGATGGTGAAGGTTTATGGAAGAGGAAAGGGCACGGGGGGTTCACTTAGTGAAATTGTTACATATCATGATCGTTCACATGATATTAAAGAATATCCCTAATTTCACTAAATATTGGAAAATTCCTCCTAAAATTTTATTGCTGAACCCCCCTCCCAATATGCCTTTCCAATTAAGAAAACCCCTAGTTTCACCAGATATTGTATGTATCCATTTTTATCAATCCATTTTTAATAACCCCTTTATATCATATTATCAAGTTGTAACAAATAGGATCCCTAACAAATCTTAGTATAAGAAAACATGATACTAAATAAAATAATAGTATAATGCTAATAATGAACCAACCAGGATTGCAGGGGTGATTGATCAATTTGTAAAGTTGGATAGTGGAAGACCCAACGAAATAGTATTGGGAAGGAAAATGCGTAAAAGGAAACTGAGTTAAGAGATCAACATAACAAAGAATGTAAAAGGTTGATAGTCCAATAGTGAATGCAATGCTTAGAACATAGTCTAATTGCAAATGTTTCACACCATAGTCTGCCAATCTACCAATTTTATATCATGTAAGTATAAGTATAGACATAAAGAGCTCATGTTTTCTATAATCTTAATAAATTAAACTCCATAAAAATTCAAAATTGAAACCCTTTCGTGGATGGACTCCCCTACCTTCCTATCAAAACAAACATCATTGATGTTTGAACCCAAATGAACATAGCAAAAATCCTCTTACTTTCCAATAACACTATATGATCATGTGCATAGCTTGGATTTGGATCATTCACAAGATGCAATGAATTTCCTCCACTTCCTCTACATTTAATCTTTCAATCAAGGAAATTAACAACATTTAGTTACCTTTTCTTGGGTTATATCTAGTTTGTTTTTTTTTTTTACAGGAGAGGGAAAAATATCCATTGTTAGGTTTCAAGCATGCAATAGTTATAAAGATACACATATGGAGAAACTTATATGATACGATTTGATGGTAACGATAATACATAGGGTATGTAAATTTTACTGATTTATATTTTCACCTATGTTCATGTTAGTTTCAATGCAATATTAAGACGGATTCCTTGCATATTATAAGAATTGAAATTACAATTATGAATGTTGCAAATATAAATCAATCTAACAACTATTCCTAATTGGCAATGTGAAAATGTTAAAGAAGAATACAAAAAGTTGAAAGAAATAATTGGTTAAGAAAGATTGATCTAACTTTTCTTGGTTCGAGTGAGCCAAGAAAGAATGATCTCACTTTTCTTGTTTGATTGAATATCAATACCCACCTAAACCCCAACCTAAAAAATGAAGAGTTAGATCTTTTACTCGAATTCCTACAAAAAATAAAATACGATTGTTCAACTCTGAAACTCCCAATTAGATACATCTCTTAACTTAAAGATGAAAAACATTATAATGTATCAATTCAAACCAATCCTAAATAATCTATTAAATGAGTATGGATCAATGCCAGTAATCCGAAGAGACTTCCATCGATATTATCATTGGTACAATATTTTTCGATTTATGCAAAACTTAGGATCATAAGCAATATCAAATAAAAATGGAGGGTCCTTAAGTTTTAGGTGGGTATGAATTGAGCCCATGATTTGGAGGTATGAATCCATCCCATGATTTGGAGGTTATTCCTCATCCCACGCAAATAAAATAACCCCTAATATTTATATTACTATGTCAAATTAAAACCCCCCTTGACCCCTTAATACAGGGAAATACATTTTTGAGGTTTTTAAGAGTATTCAAACCCCCAATATGAATGGACGTGATATGATATTTCCTCACTAGTGAACCCCCCGTGGGAAAGGGGCAGTGGACAAGGATATAGGAAGGAGCAAAGGTATGGAAGGAAAGAGGGGATGAAGCCGAGCTGGGAGAGAATGAAAACGAAGGTAAAGTAGGAAGAGGGAGGAAGTCGTGGGACTTCTCAGGTCCGCAGTTAGGTTTTAGGGTAGAAAAAGGTCTCTTTTTAGGGTTTTAACAATGAATTTTTTATTATAAAAGATTGCAAGTAAAATCAGTCCTAAATTACAAAAGATAAAAAAACTAAGATAACATAATATTTGAAAATGTACAAACTCAGAAGTTAACGTTAAAAGATTTGAAATTAGGGAAACTTAGGGTTTGAGTATATTTCTAACTTAACCCTGTTGATGTATATGTAACTTCGGAATGTATTTCACATATATGTATATTGTATTCCTATAGAGATGGTATTATTCATCTATAAGGAAGTGTCGTCATTTATATTGTAAGTGTCGTAACTTATACTTGATGGGTTATTAGACCACCTTGTTTGGGGTCGGCCCTGTATAAGTCATGTGGGTCAAAGGGTTATTAGACCACCCTATTGGGGGTCGGCCATGTGGGTAAAAGGGTTATTAGACCACCCTATTGGGGGTCGGCCCACTCAGCATTATGTTATGTGGTTAAGTTCGAGCCTACATGAGTTAGGTAAAAAGGCAAGTCAAGTCAAGTATAAATAGAGTGCGGGAGGCACTCTATTTACTCACTCACTTCTCACACATGCACTCAAGGAGGAGTGGCGCACTTATGGAGGAGGAGGATCTGCTGCTAGGTTATGTCTATCTCTCATGGTTGGTTGTATCATTGCTCTATCTATCTCCGAGGAAGTTATTGGGGTTTTTCACCTTTCTGGTTTTCCCCAAGTAAATCTTTGTGTCTCTTGTGTGCTTGCATTATTGTCTCCATGATTGATATGCTGTAGATATGCTGTACATGTTGTTCTCTCAGTTAATATCCTAGATCAAATTGAAGTAAATTCAGAAAATTTAACATGGTATCATAGCTAGCCTGAAAGAAGGCATGATATGGCATGTATGACACTTGTTGCACTTACGATGCTAGGGCTTGATATAACAAAAACCAGTCATCGTAGCACTTTCTCTATAAATCCGTTTTGGCAACTTTTTCGGATCTGAAATTGTTACAGGACGAATATTAAATCTCCAGGTACCTTGTGTCCAAAGGACAACCTCTAATTCGTTGTACTTTGTGATTTATGATCTGTACAATATAGGGTTTATGCCTCTTCCAGATCTGAGTCAAAATCAGGTGACCTTGGGAAAAAGGTCATATATTGGGCTAGGAAGCTCCAAATGAAATTTCGTAAAAGGTGACAGGTAGTACACAGTCTGTACTATCTCAGTAAACTTTTTCAGAGGCCGAAGTTGAACCAGTGACACGTGGAACGCCGTACAAGTTTGATCTTCTGTATTATCCCATAAACAGGTCATGTTGCGACACTTGGCATAACTCTCTCTCAGAGAGTCCAATTGAGGTCAGAACTATCAAGATGGAAAGATAACAGGCATAGATATCTCAGTAAAGTTTTTCAGAGGCAGAAGTTCAAACAGTGACACGTGGCACGCCGTACAAGTTTGCTCTTCTGTTTTATCCCAAAACAGGTCACGTTGCGACATTTGGCATAACTCTCTCTCAGAGAATCCAATTGAGGTCAGACCTGTCAGGATGGAAATATAATAGGTCAGGCTATCTCAGAAAACTTTTTCAGACCCTGTGGATCAAAAAGTTCAGAGTTACACCAGAAACAATCAGGTACATATTTCTGTCAAAACAGAATTATTTTTGAGTACCTTCATTCATGGCTTCCGGAATTTAGGGCTTTGAAGAAAGTTGGAATTTTTGTAATCGGAGACCACGGCTGGATGCTACTCATCAAAATAGAAATTTAGAGACCAAGATCAAAATTTTTGGTTGGGAAGAAGGCCGGGCTTGATCAAACCCTAGTTCGGGACTTTGATCAGAAAAGTGGAAAATTAGGGCTTCTGAAATGGGAATTTTTGAAATCTGTGACCACGGCTGGAATCTCCTCAGAAAAATAGAATCTTAGAGCTTTGTATCAAACCTTTTGATGGGGAAAAAGAGTGGGCTTCATCAAACCCCAGTTCAGGGTCACGTCCAGTGAATCCAGAAGTCTCAAAGGAAAAATTGAGGAGTGAAACTTTGCAGTTTTCAAATTCTGAATATACCAGCTTGATCAACTCATCAAGGCGCATGTTTCTATCATTTCAGAAGTTTGAAATTCAAAGTTTGAATTTTTGGGGTTTCTCTGACAAACCCATATCCAGCTCCAGGTCCAGTTCTTGCAAATCAAGTGGATTGGGTTAATCCTAGAAGAAGATGGATTGGTCACCTGCATAAGTGAAGAAGTTCCTGTTTCAGAGGGAGATGAGGCTAAGGCCTTACATAAGAAGAATACAAGCAATCTCGACAGGTATGACTCATCGAGGTATGTTTTGAGATTTGTTCATGATTAAGTTTATGGTATGTTATTACGGTTAGTACAATCTTGATTTTAGATTTGTCGTATCACCTTAACAAAATTATGAATGCATGATAGAAGATATTCATTGATTAGGGTGTTGACACTTATGATTGTACTAATGCACTATGGTGTTGTATGAGGTTTATGTTGTCTACTAACATGAAAGGTACACCAAGAAAGACAAATCATGTTCCAGTTCAAGAACATATGATCATGATGACATGAGGATAAAGACTCATCCATTGTCATGGATCTCATAGAAGATCCATTTACGAGGTATGTATAACTTGTTTTATAATGGCTAACCTATGAGATATACAAGTTACTAGCACAAGTCATTGAAGAAGAACAAGAAGACATCATGTGAGTATGTTAGACATAAATAGCTAGCATGCTAATCCAGGTATGTTTTTTCTATATCAAGACAGAATCCTACCTAGGGTTAGGATCTTATACTGTTGTTGATAATGATTATTCATGAAGTCACAGGTTTGAATAATCATGGTTGTATGCCATAATTGATGATATGACTAACCAGAAGAATCATGAAGGTATAGGTTCGAATAATCACAGGTTTTATGCATATTATATCTCTTATCTTGATTGATGATTCAACTAAAGAATCATAGGTTTGAGTAATTATAGGTTTAGACATGTTATGCTAACCATAAGAATCCTACATAAAACTTGAATGATAATGCTTATTATTTCTGTTTGAAATGATCATAACTATACATGCTTGAGATTATTGTGTTTTAATAGTATACTAATGAATGTATGATTTTATATGAGGTCACAAGGATAACTCAATCATGATACTAATAAGCATGCATAGGGACCAAGGATGAATATGAGTTGAAGAACAGGTAATCCAGGAAGCAAAGATCAAGAGGGAATACACTCCAGTGGTTTATGAAAGGATGCAGATATTCAGAGGGAGTTGTCCATCTCTCTACATTCCACAACAGAAAGAAGCTACTGTAGATTAGGACTCCAGCAGCTCCTGCAAGAAAGTGAAGACTCAGAGGGAGTCCACCCAACGAACAAATAAAGATAAGTATTTTAATTATCATTTCTTGCATATGTGTTTGTTTAAATAAAATTGTTCAATGATGT
Source organism: Larix kaempferi (assembly GCA_027924585.1). Lineage (NCBI taxonomy): Eukaryota > Viridiplantae > Streptophyta > Pinopsida > Pinales > Pinaceae > Larix > Larix kaempferi. Next base: position 5,940,105 of record BSBM01001219.1, on the reverse strand, counting down.
ATATGCTCATGTTCCTAGACTTAGGATATGTATTGTGCATATTAGAATAGTTGCATCGATGAACAGTATACTACTAATATACATGGGTAAGTGGCCTATGGCACTGTACAACATTCCATTGCTACTTATCTAGAATGAAACCTCTTTGCTGACATGTTGGGAGTTGTGCACACTCTTAACAATGTTCTGGTAGAGATTGGAAGGCATCTAGAAAGTTACGGGATATGGATAAATGTTGTATTGAAGCATTGGCTAAGATAATTGCATGACTGTATGACATATTTCTTTATGTGTAAGAATTTGTTCTGAAAATTATGAGATGTTTCTGATCATGCAATTTAACCTGTTTTGTAGGAAACACCGTATATCTTCACCTACAAAAGAACTACAACATTTGTTCCAGCAACAAAGATATCTATTGAAGATATTGAAGTTCCCAGGATCTGGGATGAATAAATGGAATGCCATGATCCGTCGATCATGAAGAATGATGTTTGGGTTGCAGTCCCAAGACGTGAAGGGAAGTTTGTTATGACTTCCAAATGGAACTATTAGATCAAGCATATTGCAGATGGCAGCATTGAGAAATATAAAAGTGATGAAATAGAAGATGCACCATATGAATTTCAAGACAGCATGGTGTAGTCATATATGTGTGCAGAACTTGGTATGGTAGGATAGACAGCCTTCTATCCAGTTTGGGCTTTACCAAGAGTAGAGCAAATTCCAACCTTGACTACAAGGTTGAGGAAGGCAATCCAGTGATACTACTTTTGTATACGGATAACCTATTTGTTACAGGTGAAGATAGATTGATTGCTGACATGTAGCGGAAGCTTACTGCCGAGTTCGAGATGAAGAACTTGGGAATGATGCACTAATTGTTTTTGACATGGAGGTGTGGCAGAGTGCAGATGGAATCTTCCTTGAACAAGGGAAGTTTGCAGTAGAGATCCTGAAGAGGTTAGGGATGATGGATTGCAAGGCCATGGCCACATCAATGGCATCGAATCTGAAGCTTCTTTGTGATGCTTCATCTGAGCCGGTTGATGTCTCTATGCATCGTCAGATGATTGGGTCCTTAATGTACCTGACGAACACGAGACCAGACATTTGCCTTGCTGTGAACACATTTAGCCAGTTCCTGACGGATCCGAGGAGTGTTCACCTAGTTGCTGTAAAGCATGTTCTGAGGTACCTGAAGGGTACAGTGGATTATGGGCTCAAGTATGAGGTGAATCAAAAGTTTAACCTGCAGGGTTATGTTGATTCAGATTGGGCTGGCAGTGCTGCTGATAGGAAGAGCACATATGGGTGCTGCTTCAGTATGGGATCAGGTGTGATCTCTTGGTTTAGCAAGAAGCAGTCCTGCGTAGCACTGAGTACAGCTGAGGCAGAGTATGTTGCAGCCTGTTCAGCTAATTGTGAGGCAGTATGGCTACGGAAGCTACTGTCTGAGTTATTTGATCTCCCGTTGGAGGCTACTGGTATATTCTGTGATAACCAGAGTTGTGTGAAGCTGTCCGAGAACCCAGTGTTTCATGTCAGGTCGAAACACATAGAGATCAAATATCACTATATCAGGGATATGGTGCAGAGAGGAGCTGTGAAGCTTCTGTATGTTGCGACGGACGAGCAGATTACAGATGTGCTGACGAAGCCGCTAGCCAGAGTGAAGTTTGATTACTTCAGAGAGAGGCTTGGCGTTCTTTAGATCGAGGACACTTTGAGGAAGAAGTGATGGACACATTTGCTGAAGCCATTCCAAGCATGTTGGAAGGAGGATCCTTCACATGGCTGTGGATGTAAGCGCTGGATAATGGGCATCAAGATGATGTTCTGGTTTCTGCTTGGATATGATCAGTTGGATCATTTATGTGTGTACGCATCATGTTGGATGCAGGATATGATCAGTTGGATCATTTATGTATGTATGCATCATGTTGGATGCTGGGTATGATCAGTTGGATCATTTATGTATGTATGCATCATGTTGGATGCTGGATATGATCAGTTGGATCATGTGTATGTATTTTGTATATGCATCATGTTGGATGCTTGGACCATGTATCTGTATATGTATCAGGTGGATACATTGTATGATCAGGTGGATCATGTACGATGATATGTATCATGTATCAGGCTGATACATTGTATGATCAGGAGGATCATGTATGATGATATGTATCAGGTAGATACTTGGTATGCATCAGGTGGATGCATTGATGATCAGGTGGATCATGCAGCAGGATGTTGCAGTGATGATCAGGATGATCATGGATGATGAGCTTCAGGATGTTGAACCAGATGACATGCAGCAGGACGTTGCAGTGATGATGATCAGGACGATCATGAGTACATCAGGATGATGTATGGTGAGTATCAGGTTGATACTCTGTGGCCGTGGATCAGGTTGTGCAGATGAGCATGTCTGGGAGATCCTATAGGTCGGAGTTGTGTACCCGTAACAACCTGGGATGCTCTTTTGAGACATTGCTTTGGGAGGACATGTAATTTGTGCCTTGGGAGATTTCAGTTCGGAGTTGTGTACCCGTAACATCCTGAGATGCTCTTGCGAGGTTTTGTCCTATGGCATGTAATTTGGGCCCTGGGAGATTTCAGGTCGGAGTTGTGTACCCGTAACATCCTGAGATGCTCTTTCGAGGTTTTGCCATGACCACATGTAATTTGTGCCCTGGGAGATTTCAGGTCAGAGTTGTGTACCCGTAACATCCTGAGATGCTCTTGCTAGGTTTTGTGGTGACCACATGTAATTTGTGCCCTGGGAGATCCTTCAGGTTGGAGTTGTGTACCCGTAACATCCTGGGATGCTCTTTCGAGGTTTTGTGGTGGGGTCACATGTAATAGCGCCCTGGGAGATCCTACAGGTTGGAGTTGTGTACCCGTAACATCCTGGGATGCTCTTTCGAGGTTTTGTGACGCACGTAATAAGTCTTAAGGATTCCACAGTATGGCCAGTGATGATGAAGACCTGCAGGTGGTGGGCCTACATCCAGTATGAAAAAGGACTGGCTCTGTAGAAATTCCTATGATGAGTAGATTCAGAGATTGATTGAGATAGCAGCAGCAGTGACGATGATGATGACTCGATGACGATTATCCAGTGACGATGATCCAGAGAAGATGACTTGTGCTAGAAGAACTGTGCTGAGAAATAATTTCCTAGTTAAGAGGGAGTGTTGATGTATATGTAACTTCGGAATGTATTTCACATATATGTATATTGTATTCCTATAGAGATGGTATTATTCCTCTATAAGGAAGTGTCGTCATTTATATTGTAAGTGTCGTAACTTATACTTGATGGGTTATTAGACCACCTTGTTTGGGGTCGGCCCTGTATAAGTCATGTGGGTCAAAGGGTTATTAGACCACCCTATTGGGGGTCGACCATGTGGGTCAAAGGGTTATTAGACCACCCTATTGGGGGTCGGCCCACTCAGCATTATGTTATGTGGTTAAGTTCGAGCCTACATGAGTTAGGTAAAAAGGAAAGTCAAGTCAAGTATAAATAGTGTGCGGGAGGAACTCTATTTACTCACTCACTTCTCACACATGCACTCAAGGAGGAGTGGCGCACTTATGGAGGAGGAGGATCTGCTGCTAGGTTATGTCTATCTCTCATGGTTGGTTGTATCATTGCTCTATCTATCTTTGAGGAAGTTATTGGGGTTTTTCACCTTTATGGTTTTCCCCAAGTAAATCTTTGTGTCTCTTGTGTGCTTGCATTATTGTCTCCATGATTGATATGCTGTAGATATGCTGTACATGTTGTTCTCTCAGTTAATATCCTAGATCAAATTGAAGTAAATTCAGAAAATTTAACAAACCCTAGGGAATCAATGAAAGAGGCTTCCCTCTTGAGATGGTACTTAGCAAGTTTGGCACTAGGGAATACCTTAACAACCTCAAATGGTTGGTTAGAGGAGCCCTAGATATAGAAAAACTTGAAGACTTAAAGATCAATCCTAAGAAGGACTCCTTTGGTGGAGGTCCTAAGAATGCTATGGTGAGTACAATCAGAAAATGACCTAGTTGAAGACAAAATGCAACATTAATGGCTACCATTCAATCCTAGACAAGCATCATTCTCCATTAATAAACAAAAAGACATCAAAAGGAACATAGATACATCCTTGTGCATGTGTTAAGCCAACAAATCTAGCATAACCTTAGCAAAGCAAGCAAGAAAAAAATATAATCCAAGAATTTGCTCCAAACCACAAGTAAAAATCTCCTCAAGAGGTGCGCATCAACCAAAGAGCCCTAGTGAGGGAAAAAAAAATTAGACATAAAATGTTTTATCCCATAAGTTGTTGTGTTAAAATGAAGTGAGGAGAAGTGTATTTATACTTTTCTCATACTCACTTTACAAAAATAAAAAATATCCAGGCCGACATGCCTTTTTAAAATGTGAATTTGAAATTATAAATGTCAACTTAAAATTAAAACAATAATAATATAAAATAATCAGATTTGTGGGTAATTTGGGGCATTTTCCCCAGAATTTACCCACACATGACTAATATAGCTAAAAATGAGCATATCGGTATGTTATGAAGGATATACCTTGGAGGGGGGGGGGGTCATCATGCCCCATCTAACCGCAACAGTAGTGAAAATACCTCAACGCCCCCCCTAATCAAGCACTTTATCCTGGCCTAGAGGATGACATCATCATCAAGAGGATCCCAATGAGAGAGGGCACTGGTGAGTTAGAGGGCCAGGAGGGTGTGGGATGTGACCTGGAGGAGAGGCATATGCCTCAATAATGAAAAAAATTTCACCGGGATGATAAATCAAGGTCGGGGTCATGTGATCCAGTGATCCACCCCTGGAATCCCCAGACACCAACCGCAGGGCTTCAAGCCCTTTCATGAGGTAGTCAGCAATGCCACTAATCCATAGTACTTCCAAAGGAGAAACCAGAGGGTCTGTCCATAACCCCTACTTAGAAAACGTTGGTTAAACACCCCTCCTGGTCATGAAAAATGACCCCCTCTCCCTGGGGACCTCTATAGGTGTGCTGGTACTGGTACCACATAACATCTACTAAGTTGTACTTAGTTGGATTTCAAGTGAATCGGAATTTTTTTAACAAAGATACTTGTTTATGATCAGAGTTCAAAATTCCATTAGGCCTTCTAGGCCCTTTTATTTTTTCCACATGTTCATACCCCCTTGGGGAATTGTAATAAAATGTACTAGCATGAGAACCTTAACATAACAGACTCAGATTTCCTGGGACTTGGATATCAATTCGACTAGCCCAGAGTGTTTTTTCCCTTATTAATTATATGTTGTTGAATAAACGACTTATAATTTTCAAGTTTCTCACTCATACCTCCAAAAATGGGATGGTTGTCTTAGTGTCTCGTGTTAAATTTTCAGAATTTACTTCAATCTGATCTAGGATCTTAACTAAGAGAACAACATGTACAACATATCTACAGCATATCAATCATGGAGACAATAATGCAATCACACAAGAGACACAGAGATTTACTTGGGGAAAACCATAAAGGTGAAAAACCCCAATAACTTCCTCAGAGATAGATAGAGCAATGATACAACCAACCATGAGAGATAGACATAACCTAGCAGTAGATCCTCCTCCTCCATAAGTGCGCCACTCCTCCTTGAGTGCATGAGTGAGAAGTGAGTGTTCAAATAGGGTGCCTCCCGCACTCTATTTATACTTGACTTGACTTGCCTTTTTACATAACTCATGTAGGCTCGAACTTAACCACATAACATAATGCTGACTGGGCCGACCCCCAATAGGGTGGTCTAATAACCCTTTGACCCACATGGCTGAACCCCAATAGGGTGGTCTAATAACCCTTCGACCCACATGACTTATATAGGGCCAACCCCCAACAAGGTGGTCTAATAACCCATCAAGTATAAGTTACAACACTTACAATATAAATGACGACACTTCCGTATAGAGGAATAATACCATCTCTATAGGAGTACATATAACATATATGAAATACATTCCGAAGTTACATATACATCAACACTCCCTCTTAACTAGGAAGTTATTTCTCAGCACAGTTCTTCTAGCACAAGTCATCTTCTCTGGATCATCGTCACTGGATAATCGTCATCGAGTCATCATCATCATCACTGCTGCTGCTATCTCAATCAATCTCTGAATCTACTCGTCATAGGAAGTTCTACAGAGCCAATCCTTTTTCATACTGGAGGTAGGCCCACCACCTACAGGTCTTCATCATCACTGGCCATACTGTGGAATCCTCAGGACTTATTACGTGCGTCACAAAACCTCGAAAGAGCATCCCAGGATGTTACGGGTACACAAATCCGACCTGTAGGATCTCCCAGGGCGCTATTACATGTGACCCCACCACAAAACCTCGAAAGAGCATCTCAGGATGTTACGGGTACACAACTCCGACCTGAAATCTCCCAGGGCGCAAATTACATGTGGTCCACCACAAAACCTAGCAAGAGCATCTCAGGATGTTACGGGTACACAACTCCGACCTGAAATTTCCCAGGGCACAAATTACATGTGGTCATGGCAAAACCTCGAAAGAGCATCTCAGGATGTTACGGGTACACAACTCCGACCTGAAATCTCCCAGGGCCCAAATTACATGCCATAGGACAAAACCTCGCAAGAGCATCTCAGGATGTTACGGGTACACAACTCCGACCTGAAATCTCCCAGGGCACAAATTACATGTCCTCCTAGAGCAATGTCTTGAAAGAGCATCCCAGGCTGTTACGGGTACACAACTCCGACCTATAGGATCTCCCAGACATGCTCATCTACACAACCTGATCCACGGCCATAGAGTATCAACCTGATACTCACCATACATCATCCTGATGTATCCATGATCATCCTGATCATCATTGCAACGTCCTGCTGCATGTCATCTAGAGCAACATCCTGAAGCTCGTCATCCATGATCATCCTGATCATCACTGCAACGTCCTGCTGCATGTCATCTAGAGCTACATCCTGAAGCTCGTCATCCATGATCATCCTGATCATCAATGCATCTACCTGATGCATACCAAGTATCTACCTGATACATATCATCATACATGATCCTCCTGATCATACAATGTATCCACCTGATACAAATACAAATACATGATACATATCACCATACATGATCCATCTGATCATACAATGTATCCACCTGATACATATACAGATACATGATCCAAGCATCCAACATGATGCATATACAAAATACATACACATGATTCAACTGATCATATCCAGCATCAACATGATGCATACATACATACATAAAAATGATCTATCTGATCATATCCAGCATCCAACATGATGCGTACATATAAAAGAAAATGATCCATCTGGTCATATCCAGCATCCAGCATGATGCGTACATACATACATAAAATGATCCAACTGATCATATCCAAGAAGAAACCAGAACATCATCCTGATGCTCATCATCCAGCGCTTACATCCACAGCCATGTGAAGGACCCCCCTTCCAACATGCTTGGAATGGCTTCAGCAAATGTGTCCATCACTTCTTCCTCGAAGTGTCCTCGATCTGAAGAACTCCAAGCCTCTCTCTGAAGTACTCAAACTTCACCCTGGCTAGTTGCTTCATCAGCACATCTGCAATCTGCTCGTCCGTCGCAACATACAGGAGCTTCACAGCTCCTCTCTGCACCATATCCCTGATATAGTGATATTTGATCTCTATGTGTTTCGACCTGTCATGAAACACTGGGTTCTTGGACAACTTCACACAACTCTGGTTATCACAGAAGATACCAGTAGCATACAACGGGAGATCAAATAACTCAGACAGTAGCTTCCGTAGCCATACTGCCTCACAGCTAGTTGAACAGGCTGCAACATACTCTGCCTCAGCTGTACTCAGTGCCACGCAGGACTGCTTCCTGCTAAACCAAGAGATCACACCTGATCCCATACTGAAGCAACACCCAGATGTGCTCTTCCTATCTGCAGCACTGCCAGCTCAATCTGAATCAACATAACCCTGCAGGTTAAACTTTTGATTCGCTTCATACTTGAGCCCATAATCCACTGTACCCTTCAGGTACCTCAGAACATGCTTTACAGCAACTAGGTGAACACTCCTCGGATCCGTCAGGAACTAGCCCAATGTGTTCACAGCAAAGCAAATGTCTGGTCTCGTGTTCGTCAGGTACATCAAGGACCCAATCATCTGACGATACATGGAGACATCAACTGGCTCAGATGAAGCATCACATAGAAGCTTCAGATTCGATGCCATAGGTGTGGCCATATCCTTGCAGTCCATCATCCCGAACCTCTTCAGGATCTCTACTGCATACTTCCCTTGTCCAAGGAAGATTCCATCACTCTGCCACACCTCCATGCCAAAAACAAATAGTGCATCAACCCCAAGTTCTTCATCTCGAACTCGGCAGTAAGCTTCCGTTGCATGTCGGCAATCAATCTATCTTCACCTGTAACAAACAGGTTTTCCGCATACAACTATTCAAGAAAGCTGTCTTGAAATCCATCTAGTCTATCTTCTATTTCATCACTTTCATATTTCTCTATGCTGCCATCTGCAGTATGCTTGATCTTGATAGATCCATATCCCAAACATCATTCTTCATGATCGATGGATCATGGCATTCCATTTCTTCATCCCAGATCCTGGGAACTTCAATATCTTCAATAGATATCTTTGTTGCTGGAACAAATGTTGTAGTCCTTTTGTAGGTGAAGATATACGGTCTTTCCTACAAAACACGTTAAATTGCATGATTAGAAACATCTCATAATTTTCAGAACAAATTCTTACACATAAAGAAATATGTCATACAGTCATGCAATTATCTTAGCCAATGCTTCAATACAACATTTATCCATATTCTGTAACTTTCTAGATGCCTTCCAATCTCTACCAGAACATTGTTAAGAGTGTGCACAACTCCCAACATGTCAGCAAAGAGGTTTCATTCTAGATAAGTAGAAATGGAATGTTGTACAGTTCCATAGGCCACTTACCCATGTATATTAGTAGTATACTGTTCATCAATGCAACTATTCTAATATGCACAATACATATTCTAAGTCTAGGAACATGAGCATATACATCATTGAACAATTTTATTTAAACAAACATATATGCAAGAAATGATAATTAAAATACTTATCTTTGTTTGTTCGTTGAGTGGACTCCCTCTGAGTCTTCGCTTTCTTGCATGAGCTGCTGGAGTCCTAATCTGCAGTAGCTTCTTCTACACCTTTCTGTTGTGGAATGTAGAGAGATGGACAACTCCCTCTGAATATCTGCATCCTTTCATAAACCACTGGAGTGTACTCCCTCTTGATCTTTTCTCCCTGGATTACCTGTCCTTGAACTTATATACATTCTCGATCCCTATGCATGCTTATTAGTATCATGATTGTGTTATCCTTGTGAGCTCATATAAAATTATACATTCATTAGTATACTATTAAAACACAATAATCTCAAGCATGTATAGTCATGATCATTTCAAACAGAAATAATAAGCATTGGCATTCAAGGATTCTTATGGTTAGTCAAATCATAAGAAACATAACATGTCTAAACCTGTAATTACTCAAACCTATGACTCTTCAGCTTAGTTGAATCATCAATTATGGTAAGAAACATAAAATGCATACAATCATGATTATTCAAACCTATGACTTCATGAATAATCATTATCAACAACAGTATAAGATCCTAACACAAGGTAGGATTCTATCTTGATATAGGAAAAACATACCTGGATTAGCATGCTAGCTATTTATGTCTAACATACTCACATGATGTCTTCTTGTTCTTCTTCAATGACTTGTGCTAGTAACCTGTATATCTCATAAGTTAACTATTACAAAACCAAGTTATACATACCTCGTAAATGGATCTTCTATGAGATCCATGACAATGGATGAATCTTTGTCCTCATGTTATCATGATCATATGTTCTTGGACCAGAACATGATTTGTCTTTCTTGGTGTACCTTTCATGTTAGTAGACAACATAAACCTCATACAACACCATAATGCATTAGTACAATCATAAGTGTCAACACCCTAACCAATGAATATCTTCTATCATGCATTCATAATTTTGTTAAGGTGATACGACAAATCTAAAATCAAAATTGTACTAACCGTAATAACATGAAGACAAACATACCATAAACTTAATCATGGACAAATATCGAAACATACCTCGATGAGTCATACCTGTCGAGATCCCTTGTAATCTTCTTATGTAAGGCCTTAGCCTCATCTCCCTCTGAAACAGGAACTTCTTCACTCATGCATATGATCAATCCATCTTCTTCTAGGATTAACCCAATCCACTTGATTTGCAAGAACTGGACCTGGAGCTGGATATGGGTTTGTCAGAGAAACCCCAAAAATTCAAACTTTGAATTTCAAACTTCCGAAGGGATAGAAATATGCGCCTTGATGAGCTGATCAAACTGGTATATTTAGAATTTGAAAACTGCAAAGTTTCACTCCTCAATTTTGCCTTTGAAACTTCCGGATTCACTGGACGTGACCCTGAACTGGGGTTTGATGAATCCCACTCTTTTGCCCCATCAAAAGGTTTGATCCAAAGCTCTAAGCTTCTATTTTTCTGAGGAGCTTCCAGCCGTGGTCACAGATTGCAAAAATTCCCATTTTTACAGAAGCCCTAGTTTTCCACTTTTCTGATCAAAGTCCCGAACTAGGGTTTGATCAAGCCCGGCCTTTTTCCCATAAAAAATATATAATATTGGTCTCTAAATTTCTATTTTGATGAGTAGCATTCAGCCGTGGTCTCCTATTACAAAAATTCCAACTTTCTTCAAAGCCCTAAATTCCAGAAGCCATGAATGAAGGTACTAAAAAATTATTCTGTTTTGACAGAAATATGTACCTGATTGTTTCTGGTGTAACTCCAAACTTTTCAATACACAGGGTCTAAAAAAGGTTTTTGAGATAGCCTGACCTGTTATCTTTCCATTCTGATAGGTCTGACCTCAATTGGATTCTCTGAGAGAGAGTTATGTCAAATGTCGCAACGTGAACTATTTTGGGATAAAACAGAAGAGCAAACTTGTACGGCGTGCCACGTGTCATTGTTTGGACTTCGTCCTCTGCACATTTTTTCTGAGATAGCTCGGCCTGTTATCTTTCCTTCCTGACAGTTTTGATCTCAATTGGACTCTCTGAGAGAGAGTTATGCCAAGTGTCGCAACATGACCTGTTTATGGGATAATACAGGAGAGCGAACTTGTACGGCGTCTCACATGTCACTGGTTCAACTTCGGCCTCTGAAAAATTTTTCTGAGATAGTACAGACTGTGTACTATCGGTCATTTTTTACGAAATTTTATTTGGAGTTTCCTAGCCCAAGATATGACCTTTTTCCCAAGGTCACCTGATTTTGACTCAGATCTGGAAGAGGCAGAAACCCTATATTGTACGGATCATAAATCACAAAGTACAACGAATTAGAGGTTGTCCTTTGGACACAAGGTACCTGGAGATTTAATATTCGTCCTGTAACAATTTCAGATCCGAAAAATTTTCCAAAACAGATTTATAGCGAAAGTGCTACGATGACTGGTTTTTGCTATATCAAGCCCTAGCATCGTAAGTGCAACAAGTGTCATACATGCCATATCATGCCTTCTTTCAGGCTAGCTCTGATACCATGTTAAATTTTCAGAATTTACTTCAATCTGATCTAGGATCTTAATTGAGAGAACAACATGTACAGCATATCTACAGCATATCAATCATGGAGACAATAATGCAAGCACACAAGAGACACAGAGATTTACTTGGGGAAAACCATAAAGGTGAAAAACCCCAATAACTTCCTCAGAGATAGATAGAGCAATGATACAACCAACCATGAGAGATAGACATAACCTAGCAGCAGATCCTCCTCCTCCATAAGTGCGCCACTCCTCCTTGAGTGCATGAGTGAGAAGTGAGTGTTCAAATAGAGTGCCTCCCGCACTCTATTTATACTTGACTTGACTTGCCTTTTTACCTAACTCATGTAGGATCGAACTTAACCACATAACATAATGCTGACTGGGCCAACCCCCAATAGGGTGGTCAAATAACCCTTTGACCCACATGGCCGACCCCCAATAGGGTGGTCTAATAACCCTTCGACCCACATGACTTATACAGGGCCAACCCCCAACAAGGTGGTCTAATAACCCATCAAGTATAAGTTACAACACTTACAATATAAATGACGACACTTCCGTATAGAGGAATAATACCATCTCTATAGGAGTACATATAACATATATGAAATACATTCCGAAGTTACATATACATCAACATCTCGGCCTTAGGAGGTTATTAGAGTCCAAGTGTCAATGTATTTGACCATGCTAGACATCAATATCGAGTCATATATACATGTGCTAGGTCCCCTAGGATTTTTTTTTAAATTCTGAGAAAAATAATTGTTCCCATAAAATTAGGCCATTTTTTAATAGTTTAATTGGAAAAATTAAAAATGCAATAAAAGTGTGGCCAAGAAAGGGATTTTTCCATGGGGATGCTCGTTTTCTAACTTAGAGCACCCACTTTACTCTTAGACCCAAAGTTTCAAAGTAATTAAGTGATTATTTTTCACTTAAATTACTTTTTTCTCGAAAAAGTTAAAAAGTGAGTAAAAAAATAGAAAAATTGGAAAATATCCAAAAAATACAAATCCCTAAATAAAAGGAGACATGTCGAGGACATGTTCGGAGTGGTGGAATATCAAATGGGGATCAAAGGCGAGTTAATTAGAGAATAAGGAGAGTTGTTTGGCATCATATCTTTGAGGTGGCCAATAGATCTCTTTAAGAGGATACACCCTCTCTCAAAGGGAGGTGCGCTTATGAGGTGGCAACATTTGGTTTGAGGGATGGATATCCCAAAGGAGGGCGCATATCTTATGGATATGTGGCACCATCTCCTCTCAATAAAACTACAACACCACCCCCCTAATCTCTCCAATATTTCTCCCTCACTCTTGGTTATGGGTGCGCCCCCCTCTCTTGGTTGTGGCTACAAAATGAAGGCAACTCTCTCATTCCAAACTAGTTAGAGTTGGATTGAGAGTAGGCTTGCTATTGTATTCTTGTTTATTATTTTTTGCATTGGTATTAAAAAAAATCTTTGAAGTCTATCATGTCTGGTGCATTATCGTGTGGATCCAAATTGTCATGGTTTTATTGAGGTAACTATTTTAGTTGCTTTCTTGATTTCTTATTCGTGAATCTAGCCTTTGATGGACTACTATAGTTAGTCAGAAAGGAAGCAGTAAGTTAGATTACTTGCTAGTTTCTTTTATGTCTGTATGTTTAGAGGCATATAATGAACATTTTTTATAAGTTTATACGCATGCTGTTTTAGTTTCTTTTTATATGCATGTATGGATCTCACGGGTATTTGGAAGGTTTGTCCAAGATCACTTTCCAAGTGATTTTTGGGCATTTTAACTACTTATAAGCTCGTTGGTTTTTTTTACATTTTTATCAAGTATGAAGGCTTTTTGGGAAATTTTTTGATAAATCCAAGGTATCAGGATCCTTTGGAAACATTCTTCATTACTGTAACGCTTTTCCCAAGCAATTGTAAACTTCCTTTGTCCAAAACTATAAGGAGAAAGAAGTATTTTTTCTTTTTTTGATCTCATTGTAAAAGTGTAGTAAAACTCCCTTTGAAGTGAGCTCATTAGAGCTTACTTCCCAATCCCCCTGGGGGGATTTGCGTCGATGCCCTTTTTCATGGTTTTTTGCTTCTTTAGTTTTCTATTCTTTACTTTAGTTTTATTTGTTTAAAATTAAATTAGATTAACTAAAATTTAACGTCATGGTCCGATCCAAATATTGGGCCATTGACTCACTCAGGACATAGGAATTTTTAAAAAATATTTTGCAGGTCGTATACTTTGACTATTACAATTTTTGTTTATTTCTTACAAAGTAAAACAGATACTAACCCACTGCTTAAATAGTGTAGTAATTAGATAACCTTTCTTTTTCAGTCTTTTTTTTTCAGTTAAAATAAACCCCTTGTTTTCTTGAAGTATGATTCACAGGATAAGGGATTTCCTAAGTACTGGCCAGAAAAGAGACTCTTGGGTTGATAAACAAGGAAACATTTTAAAATTCTTAAAATTAACAAGGTTGTGTTCCCATATGCTATGGATTTTTGCAGCCTCGACTAACCAATTGATCAAACTAGAAAGGGACTTAGTGACTAGTAATTAGTTTTCACATCATTCAGTTAAATTCCCAAGATGAATATCCAACATCTCCTTTTTGCTTTTGTGTGGAAAAATTTCATAGAGGAAGCGGGAATAACTAGAACATGATCGTGGGGCTCTATCAGGATACACCCTCGATTGGTGTAGTGTTGGACATCCCCCCGTGACTCCATCTAGCCCACATTTTCTCGTGTGGAGCCACACTTAGCGAGTCTAAACATATTCCCAGTACCTTCGTGGTATATCGGGAATCCACCTCCCTAATAATACACTCATTTTTTACAGTAATCTAAAATTTACCAAGAGCATTCACAATACATTTTAAACCACTACAACGACACTCCATTTTGAATCCATTTTTTAGCACTGGTATTTTTCTTTATTCATATAAGCTTTGTTTAAATTTACCATGTGTTGAATGACTATGAGATTTATGTGATATTTATGCTATTGTATTAATTTCGATATTGCTATCTCTTGTTTCATTTTTTTCCCATTAAACTCCTAAAAACTTAATCATCCACAATCCACTAATTAGCTTAATCAACCTTAGTAACTTTTAGGGTCTACCCCCTTGGATTTGTTAGGAGTTTGCCTAAACGCAGGAGTCAAGAGTCAAGTGACAGTACTTGAATCAAATATTTCCCCTAAGGACACACCGAGTGGCTGGAATATTTCAGCCACGTTAACCCCCAAGTGTGTGAAAGGATGCAACATGACTCAAGGAAAGATGAAAAAGTGAGGGTTGCTAGGGAAGTCTCATGTATGTTTCACTAGTGGAAAACATTTGGAGAGGGGTATGTCTTTATATATTCCTTAGGTAAATAGGCAGAACAAGAACATGCCATATCATAGTTCATCTGAGGTTGAGGGAAAAAATATTTTTAAGCTCACTCATGATACCCTTTAAGGTCAAGGAAACCTATTTTAAGGTCTTTAGATCATAGGGATAAATGTTGTTTAGGGATGGGAGAATGTAATGGAGTCATAGGGTCAGGGAGAGGAAGGAAGTCACATTTTTCTATTGCACAAGAAAAAGAAAAAGAGGAAATTAAGACTGGGAAACAAAGATGGGTCTACCAACCCCTCCTCAAAGATAGTATTCACATCCTTTTTTACCTAGTTTAAGGGTTAGCCAATCCATTCTCATGCATACGTTTACCCTATGTTAGCCACCTCGAAAGGTTAGATCGAACCTTCTTTATATTAGAATTCTAATAAAGGGAGAGGGTGGAGAAGGGTTGGCCAACCCTTCTCAACTATTTTATTCACTTCAAATTTATCTAGTGGAATTTATGGCTTATCTTTCCTCAATAAAATATTTTGGTTAAGGCTGGACCTAGGGAAGGGATGAATTCCACTTCGTGAATTATGTTATTTGTGTCAAGGCATATCAAGTGGAAGGGTCATTTCATCTTTTGGAAGGTTTTAGTATGGCTTTAATTGAAAAATAGACAGACTAGGATTCAAACTTCTGACCTACCTCTAGCTAGAGCATCCTTGCATCTTCAATCTTAAGGTGTAGAGTTCTACCTCCAACACCCTCCTTCGAGCCAAAATTTTGGCCTCTTAACCATTTCCAACCTTAAATTAGATAGGCTAGGAATTGGACCCAGATGATACTCTACTACTAAGCTACATGCCCTTTCAAGAAAGGTATCCTTACCAGTTCAATCTAAAGATGTGGATTGTTTCAAGATGGGTAGAAAAATACTAGAATACATCAATCCTTTAAGTTTGATGGAGATGTTAGATTGGAGAAGGAATTCATACAAATTTACCAGATTGTCTTGGTAATAGAAACCGAAAAGAGTGAGTGGTAGGCATAAATCAGTAGCTCTGGAGATTCATCTTAACATACTCTGGTGGTTCATCTTTGACGAGTTAACTTACAAATCTGATGGAGAGTGCATACTCTGGAGTAGCATAATCACTCAAGCATACTTTGTGGGGGTGCAAAAGTAGCATAGAAGGTGTAGGCAAGATCACAAGATCACATTCTCTTCGAATAGGGTTTTTTCCCGCTGTTCTATCCTCATTGCATAGTGAAAACACTCCCAAGATGAGGTTTTTACAAATTGTGGCCTTGGAGATCCAACTTTTCCCTAGTTTAGGCTCTTGAAACCAACCCTAAAGGTTGTTTCAAGAATCCCTAACCTAGTAGAAAGGATAATTACCTCCAAGAGGAAGGTTGGTCACCTTCCTCTAAGGTTAGGGTTTAAGGTAACATCCATCAAAACCCTAAGTTATCAACTTTTACTAAATTTCACTTGCATTTTCATATGTAAATTTGCAATTAAGTCTGCAAAACCAACAGACTGTCCACTTGATAGCCCTCCTAATCCTTGCCACCCTACCTACACATGAAACCACTTCGAAGGTTATTCATTGAGTACATCTTGCAATTATTTTAAGGATGTCATATCTGATGTAAGAAGTCTGAAACATATTTAATACAGTCTGAAGGTTACATTTTGACAGTAACACATTGATTCATTTGATTGAAGCATCACTCATTACATAATATACACATCACATGTACTTAATCTTGCTATTGAAGGGACTGTCATACTGTTGATTAGATTGTCATACATGGTCTGAAAACACATTGTTCAATAGCTGCTATACAAGTTTGATATTTTACATTCATTGAATCAATATTGATAAATAGGAATAGTAGATGGTACTTTATTATGTTTAAAACTATATTGACTATACATCCATCCAAAGACTAATTACCACTATTGTTACATAATGATTATGATTGTTATATACTACTGTTGTCATAGAATCATATATGGTTGGATGTTGATGATCTCTAATATCACACATAGTAAATTTTGCAAGTCTTGAAACACATACATTGTATTTAACTCTTACATATTGCTGATGGGACTATCTTCGTATTGTATTGACTGTGATATTTTTGTATCAGTCCTTTACTTGTTATTGAAGTGATTTGAATGATCATACTTGGCGATGCTATTGATTAACCTCTTTTAATACTGATTATATTACTAATTGTCTTATCATTTGATCAAATACTTGCAATTACACTGCTATACTGTTTTTAAATTCTGACATTGGAAGTATATTAACCCCATCACGTGCTATTGTTATCATTGATGATCTATGGTTGAAACTATTCATTATTGAATGATATTTTATATGCTTGGGAGATGTTGAATGCCTTGTACCATCTATGTTTCTTAAACTCATACATTGAATTATCATTTACAAGCATTTTCTACGATTAGTATGTATTCTTCATTTGCAAAATTGTATTGATTAAGGCATTGGTCTCTAACTAGGTCTCCTAGAAGACATAGCTTTTGTTGTCCTTAGTGTTTGTAGATCATTGTAGGGCTCTCCCCTTGGAGGTTCCGACTCTCCGAAGTAGTTTGGAGAAGTGGATAAGGTGACAGTGGTCACTTTCTCCTACCTTTGTCTATCGGACACTAGCCCTGCTAGTTCATCCAGTAACATTTTTGGCGTCGTTGACGAGGAAACTTTTGAAAATGGAAGTGGTTTATCTGTAGTCATTTACACCCTTGGAAAGAAATGAAAGTTGGTAAGTCTGGAGGTAGGTATTATTGATCATTGTCACATATCTTTAAGGACTAATCCTGTAGGTTTTATCTGGCGAATCCACTCATCGGAAAGAAATTTGGAACAATCACCATTATCTCAGGTACGCTCTTGTTTTGGTACTTTGGTGAGATTTGTTGAGATAACTTGACAGGTCTCTCCTGGCGAATCCAACTGAAGAAAAATAACATAAGTACTCTATAAAGACAAGGGAGCCAGATGATATGGCATATTCTTATGAATTGTAGTTGGATATATTGGATTTTTCACACATTTCAGGCTATCTACATCAATATGTCATTAAAGAAGTTGGGAAAGAACTTTTTCCATTATTTCAGGAATATAAGTATCATGCAGCAACACATATCTGGGAATTCATGCAATTTATCCAAGGAAGCAATATCATACATGATGATATTAGAATGAATCCTTTTCTACTGTCTCTCAACATAGAGGACAAATGGGATGTCGGGAATTGGTATGAAGAAATTCCTCGTAAAACAATTTCTTCACTCAAGCAGTTGATCGATGCATTCAGTGAGGAATGGGATCATGATATGAAGGAACATGAAAGAAAGGCCTTGGTCAACCATATATGGGAAGAGACCTTGGGAAAGAGATAGAAACAAGATGGTCCTAACGGAGAAATCAAAGAGGATATTCCATTTGAATTTAAAGATCCTGATAATCCGACTGTTGCAACGATGGAAATAGGATTCACTCCTCTTAACTTGTCAAACTTTCTAGGATGTTCGGATGAGTTACCAGAGATATTCTGGCATGCCTTCAAGGGTGATCATGGTAATTCCCTGCACCATGTTGAATGGTTTATGACCTTGGCTACAAAATATGGTATTAAAAAGGAAGAAGATGTTTACATGAGATCATTTGTTCTTCACTTGGGAGGAAAGGCTCTTGCTTGGTTTGTGGGCCTAGACAAAGGAACAATATCGTCCTTTGCATAATTGGTAGAAACATTCTGTAGCTACTAGGATCCAGTGCAGTGTGAAAAATGGATGCCTCATATTGAACATGGAAGGAACTTGTTCAGTAAGGAAATCCAAAATGAAAATCAGGTTTAAGAAGTTGTTGTTCAAGATCCAATTGATGATAGCTAAAGCACATTGTCCAGAGACGAAGTTCCTCATGAAGATGAATATGATTGTGATCCTACATATGAATACCAAGAAGTCCTAGCTGAAGAAGTTGAAGAACAAAAGGAAAGGGTGAGTTCTCCTTTCCACTCCACCACACAACAACTTCTTATGACATCTCAGATCTCTTGGAGCATAATGACAGAATTGATGAGGACAATGATTATTGGAAATTTATGGGTCCTCCACTTTACGATTCTTTGAGACCCGGTAGTGTTGTTTCTAGAATCTGCAATGAGGAAGAAGAAGTCAATCAAGTCTTCTGGCCATTCACAGAAGAATCAAAGGCTAATATGGATCAGTTTGAGCCAGAATTTGATACTGTTTGAGATGAAGAAGTCATGACTACCTCAGAAAAGAATATTGAAGACATAATCAGTGAAAATCCTATGATTATTCCAACTTTTTAGGATGTTGATAATGAATATTGGTTCAGCCCTTTTGGCCTTACTTTTGATGATGAAGTACCCCGAGATGTGGGTCCTTTTCCCATTACAGATAAGTACCATATGCAGATGTCTTCCTATGATTTGGGGTCCCATATATATGGTGATATCTCCATGGATTCAACACAATCGTACTTATCCAACATCGAGGACTATGAAGCATGTTATACAGGGGATTCTCTTGTAGTTACTCAAAGCCTGGATTATCATTCCTAGATATGTTCCTCGAGTAGTATTGAAGAAGTTGTTCAACCTTTTCCATCCATTATTGGTAAGTTTCCAACAATGCATTTCAGTAAAACCAATACAGGTATGACATTCTTTTCACATTGTCATGATTTCTATTGTTTATCTTTTCGCTTGAAATGTGAAGGCGTAGATTATGTGGCTGACAATTTCAAAATTTTAAAGATCATTGGGGGTATTAAAATGATTATGTCAAAGATGAACAATATGCTTGTGTATCCAAAGAAATGTTTAAGCAGGTATAGGGATAAGTTACAGCTGGCATATGAAGATCTACAAGGTCCACCTCTAATAATGGCCTCCCAAGTTCAAAGTCAGCTAACTAGTTTGAGACAAAAAAAATTCTCAATGAAATGTACGATGGAGATGGTACATACATAAGTCTGGTAGAAGCATGGATAAATGAAGCTTGTCGAAGCAATCTGTCTCCATGGAAACAATATCAAAGCTTCTAGGTTCCTGTGGTCACCCAACTTTAATCTCCTATCCCGATGGAGACCTTGGTACGTACTTGCTTTGTGATCGATGAGATATTATCATGGATTCTCTCTAAATAAAAAGGTAAAGGATCAGGTATAAATTGCTTACTCAAATGGTTACATTCT
Source organism: Larix kaempferi (assembly GCA_027924585.1). Classification (NCBI taxonomy): domain Eukaryota; kingdom Viridiplantae; phylum Streptophyta; class Pinopsida; order Pinales; family Pinaceae; genus Larix; species Larix kaempferi. Next base: position 5,919,769 of record BSBM01001219.1, on the reverse strand, counting down.
TGGTATGATTTCACTTAACCCTTCATGATTCTTATGTTTAGCATAGGTAGTTTTAGTTAGGCATTAATTGTTACCCATGGATTTCATTTTTGGTTATTCATGTCTACATAGGTTAATCAATTGTTATTCGGGTTATTTTCATATTTTCATGATGAGCAAGGCAGGACGAAAGTGTCTGCCTCATGGTATTTTGATGTCCCTGGGTATTTGATGTGTGTGTAGGTTTATTGGTACCTAGAATATTCACAGGTTCTCAAGAACTCCTGAGAAGAGCACTTGTCCCACAATTGGAGCCAATGTTATGTGGTACCAATACCAACGCACCTTCAAATGTGCCCTGGGGAGAGAGGGTCAATTTTTTCTCTGACCACGAGGGGTGTTTTCTAGAATTTTCTGAGTGGAGGTTATGGAGAGACCCTTTGGTTCTTCTCCTTGGAATAATATGGCTTAGTGGCATTGTCCACTGCCTCATGAAAGGGCTTGAAACCCTGAGGTTGGTGTTCGGGGCTCCCAGGGGTGGGTCACTGGGTCACATGACCCCCCACCTGTTTTATCATTCTGGTGGCATTTATCTCAGCACTGAGGCTTATGTCTCTCTTCCAAGTCACCATCCACACCCTCATGGTCCCTCTGCACAACAACGCCCTCTCTCCTTGGGCTCCTAGTCATGATGATGTCATCCTTATACCAAGCCTACATTGCTTGATATGGGGGGGCATTGAGGTATTTTCACTACTGTTGGGATTAGATGGGGCATGACGCTCCCCCCTCACCACTCCAGCCTTCAGTTTGAAGTGATTTGCTCATTTTTAGCTATTTTAGTCATTTTTGGGTAAACAATGGGGCAAATGCCCCAAGTTACCCACATATTTGATTATTTTATATTATTCTATGTTATAATTTTAAGGTGAGATGTTTTAATTTTAAATTGACATTTTAAGGCATCTAAGCTTGGATATTTTGTAAAAAGTGAGTGTGGGATCATATAAATACAACCTCCTCACTTCATTTTTACATAGAACTTATGGGATAAAATTCATTATGGTACTATTTTACCCTAGAAGGGCCTTATGAAGTGATGCACACCTCTTGGAGGGATGATTCTTCTTGTTCTTGGATGAAGTTGGATGCTTTCTTTGTCTTGCTAATGCTTTGTGGATGCTAGAATGGTTGGAATAACTCATGCTTAAGTAAGTCTTTTACATTTTTAAGATTTGCTTGATGAATTGTAGGTAAATTTTGCATCTTGAATGATTGAATGGTAGCCATAGGGATACATTCTCTTTGAATAGAGATTTTTCCTGTTGTTCTACCCTCATTGCATAGTAAAAACACTCATAAGAGGAGGTTTTTACAAAGTGTGGCCTTGGAGCTCCAACTTTGCCCTAGTTTAGGCTCTTGAAACCAACTCTAGAGGTTGTTTCAAGAAGCCCTAACCTAGTAGCAAGGAGAAGTACCTCTAAGAGGAAGGTTGGTCACCTTCCTCTAAGGCTAGGGTTTGGGGTAACATCCATTAAAACCCTAAGTTATCAACTTTTACTAAATTTCACTTGCATTTTCATGTGTAAATTTGCATTTTCATGGTAGAATTAGGGTTATAATTAGGTCTGCAATTTTATGTTAAAAACTTTAGAAAATAAAAAAAAAATATTTTTTTTTTCGATTTTTTGGCCTTCCTAAAATTTCGGCCCTCTCTCCTACAATTTGCCTTGCCTTCTTTATCCCTAAAAACCCTTGGGAGAAATTTTAGGAAGCCCTAAAATCTTAAAAAATACAAAATCCCTAAAAAATCAAAACTTAAATTTTCTCCAATTTTTGGCCTCCCTAAAATTTTGGCCTTTCTCCCTGTAATTTTGACCTTCCATTCTAAGCCCTAAAAACCCTAGGGAAATTTTTTAGAAAATCCTAAAAATTTAAAAATATCAACAATCCCTAAAAACCCTAATTTTACATGTGTAAATATTAATTTTAGGTTTGTTTTTGTATTTTTCTTTTGTAATTAGTTTTTATTTTTATTTTTGTTTTGTACATAAATTTCAAAAGGAAAAACCTAAACCTAAAACCCTAAATCTGAAACCCTAATTGCAGCCCTAACCTAACCATCTTTCCCTTCTTCTCCTCTTCCTCTCTCTTCTCCTACCCTCTCTCTTCTCCTTCCCTTCTTCTTTCCTCCCCTCTTCTTCCTTATCCCTAGCCCTTTCCTTCATCCACGGCCCTCTTCCTTTTGGCTACCCTAGCCCTTGGCCTTGGCCTATAAGGCCTCGGTCCACTTTTAGGGCCTTTTCCAAGGCTTTAACAGCCCGAAAAAAACCATTTTCTTCTGCTGCAATTAAGTCTGCAAAACCAACAGGTTGTCCACTTGACAACCCTCCTAATCCTTGCCACCCTACCTACACATGAAACCACAAGGAAGGTTAGTCATTGAGTACATCTTGCAATTGTTTTAAGGATGTCCTATCTGATGTAAGAAGTCCGAAACATATTTAATACAGTCCGAAGGTTAGATTTTGACAGTCACACATTGATTCATTTGGTTGAAGCATCACTCATTACATAATATACACATCACATGTACTTAATATTTCTATTGAAGGGATGGTCATACTACTGATTAGATTGTCATACAGGGTCTGAAAACACATTATTCATTGGTTGCTATACAAGTTTGATATTTTACATTCATTGAATAAATATTGATAAATAGGAATAGTAGATGGTTGAACTTTACTATGTTTGAAACTATATTGATTATACATCCATCCAAAGACTAATTACCACTGCTGTTACATACTGATTATGACTGTTATATACTATTGCTGTCATAGAATCATATATGGTTGGATTTTGATGATTTCTAATATCATACATAGTAAATTTTGCAAGTCTTGAAACACATACATTTCATTTGACTCTTACATATTGTTGATGGGACTATCTTCGTATTGTATTGACTGTGATATTTTTGTATCAGTCCTTTACTTGTTATTGAAGTGAGTTGAATGATCATACTTGGCAATGCTATTGATTGACCTCTTCTAATGCTGATTATATTACTAATTATCTACATCATTTGATCAAATACTTGCAATTACGTTGCTATACTGTTTTTAAATTCTGACATTGGAAGTATATTAACCCCATCAGATGCTATTGTTATCATTGATGATCTATGGTTGAAACTATTAATTATTGAATGATTTTTTATATGCGTGGGAGTTGTTGAATGCCTTGTACCATCTATGTTGCTTAAAATCATACATTGAATTATCATTTACAAGCACTTTCTACGATTAGTATGTCTTCTTCATTCGCAAAATCGTATTGATTAAGGCACTGGTCTCTAACTGGGTCTCCTAGAATACATAGCTTTTGTTGTCCTTAGTGTTTGCAGATCATTGAAGGGCTCTCCCCTTGGAGGTTCCAACTCTCCGAAGTAGTTTGGATAAGTGGCTAAGGTGACAATGGTCACTTTCTCCTACCTTTGTCTATCGGACACTAACCCTGCTAGTTCATCCAGTAACACATAGATTTGGTAGATTTTAGCTTACTTATTTTTATCATACATCAATTTAGCTTACTACTTTCCTAATACAGTATTTTATCTTACTTCTTTTATGCTTTTCCTTTCAACTTTTAAGGCATGCTTTGGCACCTGCTCGGTCTCTCACTACTGGATTGCATTTTTGAGCTACATTGATCTATTTTGTTGTCATTCGTGGACATTAATAAAATTATTATAGCTTATCTTATTTCAACCAAACAACCAAAAGTTGCTTTCGAGTCACTATTTTGCAATGATAATTCTCAACAATGTATTCAACATGCCAGGAGATATAACAAGATATGACAATAATGAATAGTTTAGCTTCCTGAAAATGGCAGGCTTGCTCTTACTTCTAGACAATGAATTCAACATGCCAACAAGTATAACAAGTTACGAAAACGAGAACTCAACTTCCTAAAAATGATGTGCTTGGTCATAATTATTTTATACAGAGGATCCTACAACAATTCCTTATATTGCTCTCCAAAAGGGATGAACTCAGAAATTTTGGAAAGGAACATAGAGTAAAACATAGGATATACAATAATTGGAAGTTGTTCAAATAGATCATCAATATATGACAATTTTGAAAATATTTAAAAGTTATTTAACAATTAAAATATAAAACAATGCACTTACATTTGAATTTTACTAGTATCTCCCTCATCAACAACTCCATAGCCTCCCCTTGATAGTATCAATGAAAAACTGATCTATAGTTTTCCACAAGCAGTTGGAGTAATGTCCAAAACCTTGCACTTTACAAAATCCCCTTCCTTGTATCTCTCTGGAGGATTTTCAATGAACGTGTTCGTCGATTCTGTGAAATGTACTATTATCTATTTCTTTTCCCCAGCCTGCACAGTTAGACCACCTGCTCCCTCACGCCACTACATAGCCTGCCATGTAATGCCTCCATTAGCATTATAAATTTTAATCTAATTAAACATAGATTTTGTCACTAAACAACATATAATCAAAGTGTAACCATAACAACATATAACCATTTTGAAATAACATCAAAGAACTTAGAATTTTTAAAACTTCATTGGTAATTCACACAACATAAATTAACATCATAAATTATGTAGCAATAGCATCATATGAGAAGTTTACAACAACATATAAACAATTTAAAATCACAAGAAAAATAACTCGTTATAAGAATGGTGACGGAGTCCAAATTGAGCAAGCTTCCCTCTTCTCCTTGAGTTGCTTCCATCTTCATTGCCCAAAGTGGTACCACGGTTTTACCTCCTAGCCAACTAGGGGCCTAGTCGGCTCCCTAGACCCAGGAAGCCATTGAACGGTCACATCCAAATGGCCTCCTGGCCCTCCGTGCCTGAGACCCCCAAAGAACAGAACAATGATGCACTAGTAGGCTATGTATCAAATCTTCCAAGAGTTCTCAAACTCTTCCAACTCTTCTCAACTTCTCATACCCCAAATTATCCAAAAATACCTCTTCCTATCAAAACTCTTACCAAAATATCCTTCAAGAGAAAAGACTCCCCTCTTCCAATCTCAAGTCTCCTATTTATATAAAAACTCCTCATCATCATCCTCATCCATCAATAAATTCCGAAAATAATAGTCAACAATCAATAAATTCATTTTCTAGAAAAATATAGCAATTTGATTTAAATAATTAAAATATTAATAAACATGGTTGCAAAGTCTTACTTGTCATGCTCCCTTAATGCAACTATGACAACTCTTTTCTAAAAATTTGTGCAAATCCTATCTATCCATTTATTTATATTATCCTTTCATTCATAAGTCAAATAAGATATTTTCATATACTATATTATACGATGACATAATTTATATTAAATGTATATAATTATATATGTAATTCAATAATACAATCAATTTATGTAAATCTAAAACATATTTGACAAGTCAACAACTCATACTTTCAACAATTCATCAACCAATATACTATTAGCTAATATAACCAAATTAATTTATTCATTGATCGACCAATCATAGTATTGTACTCACAAATTGGTGTATGCATGGCCAGTGCACACGTCTTAAGCGTGGGTACTAATAATCACATTTAATTCTCCTAATAGATCATTATTACATGCTCTCAAACAACATATAGAAGTATAATTAAACCATGCATAATTCATCATTCATAATCATTCATACATAATCAATAAGACAAAATTACATAAACATAATGATGAGATCAAGTATATAATGATGATGGTTAATAACAATCAAGAACACCATCCAATCCATCATTGGTCCCATCCATCCCATTATTACTCCAACCACCTAATCACCACTACTTCCAGCTCCTGATCTCACCATCCCAACTCTGCTGGAATATACCATGGAATCTCAACTACGCGTATGACCATGTATAGAACCCGTAAGCGGAAGTGTCGATCGACCACATCGACCAAGCTTCCCTAGCAGGCGCCCACTAGTCATCATCACACATCCATGGGAGCGTGCTTAGCACAACCCTCCCGTGACTCTGGGTTTTGGAGGTTCGATGGTGGGAAATTCCTCAACCCCTCCTGATAGTACTAGGGTAAACACCCTACATCAACCATACTGTGCCATCACTGATCTAAGGGGTCTCGTCATCGAACAACCACTTTGGGCAAGTCATAGTTCCTGTCAAAACCCACACTTACCCACAAGTCATAGAAATATTGGAATTCACAATTAAATAGCATGAAATTTGATATAACATCATTATACTCATGATGTTCAATACATCTTGTGCCCCTTGGCAATATAGGAATCCGCCTATCTCATAGCAAATCAACATGTGGAATAGTTCATCATTATCATGAAACATATATATATCCATACCCAACTCTTTCAAGTGTTAATCCATATCACTAATACAACATTTACAAATAATCATGTAAGTACTTTTGCAAACAACTAAATTAGCATTCCACGTATGGATATTCTATATTCAATTTGTATATTCAATATGAAGTAACATATCCATTGCCATTAATAAATTAAATAGTAAATTCCATTTACCACACAACCTCACCGGAGTCCACATGTGCACATAACAATCATCTTAATCAATCTATCTTCGTCAAACAGATAATAAGCAAATACAATGCTAAGCTAATTCACATTAGAGTTTTTAATTAATGACTGTCAATATATGGGGCATTACATACACCCACCCTTCAAGAAATTTCGTCCCGAAGTTATGGTCATTCAGAATTTTAAGAAAAATATCAACACCATATATCTTTTCTTTCCGACTAAAATACCTTAGCCATGCTAGTCCCGTGAGACCTTCACATGATCAACATGTCATTATTATATAGTTTTACATCTTCCATCACATAGGATGTGTTATCAAGTTACGCTTTACATGTTTATACACACAATTGATCTAACTTCATCAAGGTTTATCAATTCATTTAGTCCTAGTTAGTTAACATATAATCATAATCTGTTGTTGTTTTCTATATCATAGTTCATAAGAATACCTTGTCTCCCATATCGCATTTCCTTAGGTTCAAGGTGTATTTTTATGACTAATTTATTGATTCTTAGCTTCATTGAATATTTTCTAATAAATGCCATTTACTTCCTCATTAATAATTTTAATGATATCCAAATTTCCACACTATTTTAATGAATTACTATATAATAACTTAGTAGTGCTATATCTATCTTCCAAGTACTCCATATCAATTAACATTTGCGAAAGGACATCTCTTACACGTGAGTCTCACGTTATCCACAAAATACTTATGATTTCAATTTTAACGCATAGATTGTTTCCAACCTTATAGTTTTAACTAATTTGTCCAATAGTGTGATCAACTCATGAACATCATGAATATCGACCTACATAAGTACATAGGTACATCATATAGCTATGCGTTATATGACAAGGCTTCCACATTATCAACAATACCTTAGTCTATTTTCACAATGTGAAGGGTGCTTCTTTACTTAATGCAATTGATTGGATATGTATACCCACCATGATGGATATGACTTAGAAATGCTATACACATACTCATCCTACTTACTTATTCAATGGTTTGGGTAAAATACACATGTTCCCACATAACTAACCTCCTCCTACCTTAACATGGGTAAAATAAATTTTCTATCAAGCCAAAGGCATTGCTCGAATATGATCCCCATAGGAAGTTAATCTTCCTCTACTTATAACTTGGTTAATGCAAGACATGTTTCCCTTTATGATCCCCTCTCCCAATTCTGATTTTAAAGTATAACTCATTCGTGAGACGACTATTCATGACCTTATCCCATTATTTCAAGTCTTATTAATTATAGTCAATTTATACTTTAATTTTAATTATCACTACATCTTGATTGGTGTTATATGTTTACCACCCATCAAGGGATTGGCATGCCACAATTTCCTCCAATTAGGAATATTTACTAAAATTTTATTAACTATTGTCTAAGAATATATATATGCTTATTGGTTTCACGCTCATTACTATTGACCTCGTTTACTTATTACCTGATATGATTAGATCCAAACATGGTCAATGTGAGATCTAGGGTCTTCTTTATCGTAGCTAATGAAGAGAATGCCCATTGTCAACACGACTATTACATGATGCATAATTGTTCGAGAATCAAATTCTTATAGGGGTTCATTACTACAATCCATAATTCGTAGTTGGTAATTATTACACCCTTATTCGCTTTCCCTCAACATTTCATTTTCAAGTTAGGATATTTATATACATGTCTTCTAGGTGAATAGTATAGCTTTTGCACTCATTATGCATGTCTTTGTATCAATCTTTATTTTAACCACTAGGTCATTCATACACAATTTTGTAAAGGAAATTTCCTTAGTCACATAGACCGTTATCATTCCTTACAATTTTTATGAGGACATTCATTACTTATACTCATATTGTTACGTAGTTCTCACTATAATTCTACTTAAATACATTATTATTACTCATGTGGTTGTGCTATTATTCACATGCCTGTGCTTAATTGACTAAAATTTCCATTAATTTTGTCCCACATAAATATTATTTAATGCCACATGCTTCATGTTTACATTTACATATTATTATCCATGTAAGGCTATACATATAAACTTTACCTTCTATATGGTATTAATTTTTTTTAACACCCATTTTTATTTTATTTTTACATTAATCATTGTTTCAAGTTTCATACCTATTAAGAATCTGAAATTAAATTTTCTCCACAATAAAATAAATATAATTACAATTTATTCTTTATATTTGCTCTTCACCTAAGCTGTCTTCTTCTAATGCTTGCAATTTAACAATTGCTTGTGCACTAGTTTGTCTCATATGTCATTTCCTCTTATTTTGAAGGTTATATATCTAAAAGGGCCACTTCATATTTTGATATAGATATATAATCTTTTTATGTTCCTTTTTAAAATATCAATTTTATTTATATCTAATTTAACATAATGTCCTCAAACAATTAAAATATAAAGTAAGAAATTTTAATTAATGAGGTAAGTTGTTTATCTACCACTCACATAGAGAAGCATCACATATAAATATTCATAAGTGTTTTTCAAGAAATATACTTCGTCATCTTTTTTTTTTTTTTTTTTTTTTTTTTTTCACATAAGACATTAATATATATACAACAATACTATAACACCATTAATTAATTAGAACTATAACACCATTAATTAATTAGAACTATATACCATTTACTATTCATTCATTAATTAGAACTATATACCATGTACCATGTATATATATTTTTCCATAACAATTATAGATAAATGATACTTTTAAATATCAATTTAAGTAGTTAATATTTATTTTCATTAATAATATGCACTAAGACCAAAATAATAAATAAATAAAAATTCCTTAAGATTGTAAACATAAACTTAAGATGAAAATATTTAAAAATAATAATAATAATAATAATTAAATATTTATAATAAATTTTCTAATAAAGAAACAAAAGAATTTGATAATTACTCATTTTAACTTTTCCAACTTATTTTTTGAATGCATTTAACATATATGGTGGCGTGAAATGCAATTTATTTATTTTAACCCAACCAACAAAAGCCCATAGTGGTCTCATAATAGCATCCCAAATCATGGCAGCCATAACTATTTGGCACGCAATAGAATTCGTGCTGAGAGCTCCTCTTCAATATTTTTTTGTATGAGCTATTAATGGCATTAATTAACTAGATCTACAGATTATTCTGAGCAATGGTATATAACACAACCAAGCTTGAGTGATGGATACGGTAGATTTTATTGACTCAAAATATCTAAATGGTAGATAGGGTAATTTGTTAGGTGTCTATTCATGTTGCGTGAAATGAATGCACTCCAATCTTTAACTTCACAATACAAATTTTCAATTTAGTAATTAATGTGTTTTACTTCGATAATTAATGCTCTTAGTAATTTTATTCCTCGTAGTTATTCCTTTATGCATTTATTTTTCTTTGTCCTTTTTTTTCTTTTCAGGAGAGATTTTTTCTTTGTCCTTACCAATCTGGTAAACAAATTAATTTTTTTTTTTCTCCTTTAGATCTCCCACAAGACCCTAGATTCAACCGACTATCTATTGAATGGTAGGTCATAATACTTTATTTGGTAAAGTGACGATCACAAAATAGAGACAACTAAGTAGCCATGAGATTTAGTTTATTTGTTTTAATCTATTAAGTTCAATAAAATAAATATATCTAATTTTCTTTCCTGTTTTTTTTCTTTTTCTTTCTTCTTTAGGTTAGCATAAAAATAATAATGACATAAATGTCTTAGTTTTTTTTTTTTTTACTATAAGGAGGAGCAGATTTTTTTTTTTTACTATCAGCCCAATGTCATGCTCATAAATAATAATCTACTATATATACAGTGATATATTGGATGGGTTTTGCCTTGCATACTACAATACTATAACCCTTTTTATTTCTTAGTTTTGTTTATACCCTATTTCAGATAACCAGAAAGCAGTGTCGGCTGAAGCAGTGATGCGATATATTAAACTAGCTAGTTGCATAAATATAATATTTAATAAATAGTGGTTTTTATTTTTATTTTTATTATACCTTATTTCCAATATTCAATTCGCTGAAAAATTGAGACATAATAGTTCCAACTTCCACCTGAGTTGCATGCGCACACTTATATGTGATAAGTAAATATCTATAAGATCTCCTTTCCTAAGTAAGGATGGCGTCTCTTACAAGCAATTATGTTTGATTCTTCTCAAATTTTCATTCTTTCATGTCACTCTCAAAACTATGGTGTCACTGTGCTTGTAGAATCATCCACAACAATCATCAGTACTACCATTTCACAATGAAGTTTAAGAGTTCTAGAGCTTCCGGGTAGGTGTTACATACTAAAATAAAAGTAATAAACAAATAAAATAAAGTAACTAGGGAATAAGATTCGCACTACTTTTACAATTGTGACTTCTACCAGGATTTTAACTAATGACTAATGGAAACATGGGACCTCTACAGAGGGGTTCATGGACTCTTCCGTTGTTTCACTTTAATAAGTTGACAATATATATATATTTTTTGGATAATACTATTATTATTTTTCTTTTCACTGGGAAAGCCCCTCTGATGTAACGGGCGCAACCCGATACTGATAGATGTGCGCAACAATTTTTCTTGGATTGGACTGTGGATACAATCTTATTGATTTTGTGTAAAACATAATCCTGAAATACATCACATCAACCATATTGTTGTCTGATAGCATATTTATTCACTTCTCTGCACATACACTACCCAGTACCCACATCACTCATCTGAACCCCACTATTGTTGTTCCTCTAACATGTGAGCCTTGATGGGAGTAAGATCTAATACTATAGCTACTAACAATCAATAATATACTTATTCGCCTTGCTTTGACAAGAGAGTAGTACTTAGCACGCTTTACCCTATTATCTGGGTGGTACTATTCCCTAAACTAGCTCTTCCACATGGACATTGGGGAAAAAGGAAGAAGAGATGCCAAGTATGGAATCATTGGTATCTTTAGAACAAAATAATCACATAGTGTGCGTCCATTAATTATTGGTAGGCTGCTAGATCCAAGGACGGCATATGTTATTAATGCTAGGAATTTATACGATCCCTCCCATGCCGATACTACACCATGAAGTTTCTCTGACTCTTGGCCTATTTGGACCTGGGAGGAGACGCGAACCCATAGATAATGGTGACCTCCACGTGAGCACGGTCTAATTAGTCTCTTACCCTTCGCCAAAATGTGCTCAGGGATGTGCTTCCAACCCCGTTAAAACTCATGTTCGAGCTGGTGGGATAGTTAGTGTTGTTGAAACATTTGAATATTGTTCCTCTAAGTATTATGGTAATTGGAAAGGAGTGCAGTACTCATTATGCAGTTCCTTCTTAAGCAAGAGTCAATCCATTCTAATTCAATTGATAAGTAAGTAGTTGTTGCTCACTGCACTTCGTTTAGTTTCCAATTCTTTTATATTAAAGCTTCATTCATTAGTCATCAAGGCACCGTCAAAGTCAATGTACGGGATTGGCACAATCAACTTCCCCTCGTTTTATGGGCATCATAATCATGCATAATCCCACATTGTAAGAAGTGAAGAGATTAGAGGTCGACTAAGGCAGTCAAGGACTGCGTTGGTTTTTACTTTTTGTGCTTATCGCTTAATTACCAACTCAAATTGTTGTGCTCCTATCGGTGAGCCTATCTCTGTCAATTAATTCTAGCAATTCAAGGCAAGGAGTTAAGAGACAACCTGGGAGCAAAGAAAAAGTATAGTGCCAGTAAGGCTTTAAATAAATAAGCTAATGCTGCAAATGAACCTGAAATGGTTATGGCCAACATGAATAAAGGGAATTTATTTGCACGAAGAAGTTTTGCTCTGGACGAATTCTGGACTTGATTGGGCATAACACTGGAAATACTTGGAAGAAAAAGCTATTGATCTGGAAGATTGTCGGGGAATGAAGGAGATTTGTGATTTCTCAGAGTGGGAAACAATTTTTTTTTGGGGAGTTATATCAGACTCTAGACGGCATGGGAGTCATCATCAAAACGAAAGGAGTGTCAAAGATAGCACGAGTTAAATTTAATTGCACCGAAAACTCATTGGGATGTTAGGAATTTCAGACTGTATGATTGAATTTGAAGTCTCTCATTGAGAATTTATTTTGCTTAGTTAACAGAGATTCAGAGAAAGATTGATTTACTTATCAAGAAAGTTTTTTTATTTATTTATCGACAATAATGCGAGTAGGACTAAGCATAGTGCAGTAGACGCTAACCCAGGAGGCGGCTACGAGGTTTTTGGCAGTCCCTGCTAGCCATCTGCTCGAGGCTTTCTTGTCAATGAATTCAAAGTTTAGGGGTTGGTGCGGAAGCCACTCGTTATAAGAAAGATGAGATTACAAGACTCATAGAAATTCAAAACATTCATTCCATCTACTCTTAATGTAACAGAAGGTTTATTGGTATTAGAGAGCAATCATTGAAGACTATTGCAGAGCATGAGGTTCTGTTTTATTGAATGTTTTCCACTACTTCACGTAGGAAACTCATGTTTATCAGTATTGAGAATCCTTAAATATTACACACATAAACATTGTTGCTATGATCCAGCTCTAATTTCACCGTGAAGAATATTGTCGTATATGTTTTGTGGGTATATTCAGACTTCACAAATAAATATAACCAAAAGTTTAAGTACTTCGTCTAGAGAACCCGTAAGGAGTTTTTCTGTATCACCAGTATCAATAATAACCCGTCAACATTTCAAACACAAACTTTGTTTATCTGTTTCATGTTTTATTTCACAAGTAAGATTGCTTCTGTTTGTTGGAATTTCAAACATAACAAATAAGCATTTATTATGTTTTTATATTATTTGTTGTTAAGGAAAGTAAACCTTGTTATTCCTTCCCACTCTTACCTCATAATGGAGAATATACCAAACGATTTTAGAGACTTAATACTCAGAATCCTTAAATATTTATCCTCTGTTTGCATAAAACTAAAAAAATTATAAGCTTAAAAGTACTTAGAACCAGTAAATATTAACATACCCAAAAACAATTTAAACTATATTAGATTTCACATTTATTCCTTTTCAAGTTTATGCAAGCCCTTCAAGTTCTAGTTTTTGAACCAAGAGCTCTGATACCATGTGTAATGCCTCCATTGGCATTATAAATTTTATTCTAATTAAACATAGATTTTGTGACTAAACAACATATAATCAAAGTGTAACCATAACAGCATATAAATATCATATAACCATTTTGCAATAGCATCAAATAACTTAGAATTTTTAAAACTTCATTGGTGATTCACACAACATAAATTAACATCATAAATCATGTAGCAATAGCATCATATGAGAAGTTTACAACAACATATAAACAATTTAAAATCACAAGAAAAATACCTCGTTATAAGAATGGTGACGGAGTCCAAATTGAACAAGCTTCCCTCTTCTCCTTGAGTTGCTTCCATCTTCATTGCCCAAAGCGGGACCACGGTTTTACCTCCCAGCCAACTAGGGGCCTAGCCGGCTCCCTAGCCCCAGGAAGCAATTGAACGGTCACATCCAAATGGCCTCCTAGCCCTCCGTGCCCGAGACCCCAAAGAACAGAACAATGATGCACTAGTAGGCTATGTATCAAATCTTCCAAGAGTTCTCAAACTCTTCCAACTCTTCTCAACTTCTCATACCCCAAATTATCCAAAAATACCTCTTCCCATCAAAACTCTTACCAAAATATCCTTCAAGAGAAATGACTCCCCTCTTCCAATCTCAAGTCTCCTATTTATATAAAAACTCCTCATCATCCTCCTCATCCATCAATAAATTCCAAAAATAATAGTCAACAATCAATAAATTCATTTTCTAGAAAAATATAGCAATTTGATTTAAATAATTAAAATATTAATAAACATGGTTGCAAAGTCTTACTTGTCATGCTCCCTTCTTAATGCAACTATGACAACTCTTTTCTAAAAATTTGTGCAAATCCTATCTATCCATTTATTTATATTATCCTTTCATTCATAAGTCAAATAAGATATTTTCATATGCTATATTATACAATGACATAATTTATATTAAATGTATATAATTATATATGTAATTCAATAATACAATCAATTTATGTAAATCTAAAACATATTTGACAAGTCAACAACGCATACTTTCAACACACAAGTAATACTTTCGACAATTCATCAACCAATATACTATTAGCTAATATAACCATATTAATTTATTCACCGATAGACCAATCATAGTATTGTACTCACGAATTGGTGTATTCATGGCCAGTGCACATGTCTTAAGCGTGGGTACTAATAATCACATTTAATTCTCCTAATAGATCATTATTACATGCTCTCAAACAACATATAGAAGTATAATTAAACCATGCATCATTCATCATTTATAATCATTCATACATAATCAATAAGACAAAATTACATAAACATAATGACTAGATCAAGCATATAATGATGATGGTTAATAACAATCAAGAACACCATCCAATCCATCATTGGTCCCATCCATCCCATTATAACTCCAACCACCTAATCACCACTACTTCCAGCTCCTGACCTCACCATCCCATCCTCTGCTGGAAAATACCATGGAATCTCAACTACGCGTATGACCATGTATAGAACCTATAAGCGGAAGTGTCGATCGACCACATCGACCAAGCTTCCCCAGCAGGCACCCACTAGTCATCATCACACATCCACGGGAGCGTGCTCAGCACAACCCTCCCACGACTCTGGGTTTCGGAGGTTCGATGGTGGGAAATGCCTCCACCCCTCCTGATAGTACTAGGGTCAACACCCTACATCAACCATACTGTGCCATCACTGATCTAAGGGGTCTTGTCATTGAACAACCACTTTGGGCAAGTCGTAGTTCCTGTCAAAACCCACACTTACCCACAAGTCATAGAAATATTGGAATTCACAATTAAATAGCATGAAATTTGATATAACATCATTATACTCATGATGTTCAATACATCTTGTGCCCCTTGGCAATATAGGAATCTGCCTATCTCATAGCCAATCAACATGTGGAATAGTTCATCATTAACATGAAACATATATATATCCATACCCAACTCTTTCAAGTGTTAATCCATATCACTAATACAACATTTACAAATAATCATGTAAGTACTTTTGCAAACAACTAAATTAGCATTCCACGTATGGATATTCTATATTCAATTTGTATGTTCAATATGAAGTAACATATCCATTGCCCTTAATAAATTAAATAGTAAATTCCATTTACCATACAACCTCACTGGAGTCCACATGTGCACATAAGAATCATCTGAATCAATCTATCTTCGTCAAACATATAATAAGCAAATACAATGCTAAGATAATTCACATTAGAGTTTTTAATTAATGACTGTCAATATATGGGGCATTACATACACCCACCCTTCAAGAAATTTCGTCCCGAAGTTATGGTCATTCAGAATTTTAAGAAAAATATCAACACCATATATCTTTTCTTTCCGACTAAAATACCTTAGCCATGCTAGTCCCGTGAGACCTTCACATGATCAACATGTCGTTATTATATAGTTTTACATCTTCCATCACATAGGATGTGTTATCAAGTTATGCTTTACATATTTATACACACAATTGATCTAACTTCATCAAGGTTTATCAATTCATTTAGTCCTAGTTAGTTAACATATAATCATAATTTGTTGTTGTTTTCTATATCATAGTTCATAAGAATACCTTGTCTCCCATATCGCATTTCCTTAGGTTCAAGGTGTATTTTTATGACTAATTTAATGATCCTTAGCTTCATTGAATATTTTCTAATAAACGCCATTTACTTCCTCATTAATAATTTTAATGATATCCAAATTTCCACCGTATTTTAATGAATTACTATATAATAACTTAGTAGTGGTATATCTATCTGCCATGTACTCCATACCTTATAACATTTGCGGAAGGACATCTCTTATACGTGAGTCTCACGTTATCCACAAAATACTTATGATTTCAATTTTAACGCATAGATCGTTTCCAAGCTTATAGTTTTAACTAATTTGTCTAATAGTGTGATCAACTCATGAACATCATGAAACTCGACCTACATAAATACATAGGTACATCATATAGCTATAAGTTATATGACAAGGCTTCCACATTATCAACAATACCTTAGTCTATTTTCACAATGTGAAGGGTGCTTCTTTACTTAATGAAATTGATTGGATATGTATACCCACCATGATGCATATGACTTAGAAATGTTATACACATACTCATCCTACTTACTTATTCAATGGTTTGGGTAAAATACACATGTTCCCACATAACTAACTTCCTCATACCTTAACGTGGGTAAAATAAATTTTCTATCAAGCCCAAGGCATTGCTCGAATATGATCCCCATAGGAAGTTAATCTTCCTCTTCTCATAACTTGGTGAATGCAATACATGTTTCCCTTTATGATCCCCTCTCCCAATTCTGATTTTAAAGTATAACTCATTCGTGAGTCGACTATTCATGACCTTATCCCATTATTTCAAGTCTTATTAATTATAGTCAATTTATACTTTAATTTTAATTATCACTACATCTTGATTGGTGTTATATGTTTACCACCCATCAAGGGATTGGCATGCCACAATTTCCTCCAATTAGGAATATTTACTAAAATTTTATTAACTATTGTCTAAGAATATATATATATGCTTATTGGTTTCACGGTCATTACTATTGACCTCGTTTACTTATTACCTAATATGATTAGATCCAAACATGGTCAATGTGAGATCTAGGGTCTTTTTTGTCGTAGCTAATGAAGAGCATGCCCCTTGTCAACATGACTATTACATGATGCATAATTGTTCGAGAATCAAATTCTTATAGGGGTGCATTACTACAATCCATAATTGGTAGTTGGTAATTATTACACCCTTATTCTCTTTCCCTCAACATTTCATTTTCAAGTTAGGATATTTATATACATGTCTTCTAGGTGAATAATATAGCTTTTGCACTCATTATGCATGTCTTTGTATCAATCTTTATTTTAACCACTAGGTCATTCATACACAATTTTGTAAAGGAAATTTCCTTAGTCACATAGACCGTTATCATTCCTTACAATTTTTATGAGGACATTCATTACTTATACTCATATTGTTACGTAGTTCTCACTATAATTCTACTTAAATACATTATTATTACTCATGTGGTTGTGCTATTATTCACATGCCTGTGCTTAATTGACTAAAATTTCCATGAATTTTGTCCCACATAAATATTATTTAATGCCACATGTTTCATGTTTACATTTACATATTATTATCCATGTAAGGCTATACATATAAACTTTACCTTCTATATGGTATTAATTTTTTTTAACACCCATTTTTATTTTATTTTTACATTAATCATTGTTTCAAGTTTCATACCTATTAAGAATCTGAAATTAAATTGTCTCCACAATAAAATAAATATAAATTACAATTTATTCTTTATATTTGCTCTTCACCTAATCTGTCTTCTTCTAATGCTTGCAATTTAACAATTGTTTGTGCACTAGTTTGTCTCATATGTCATATCCTCTTATTTGGAAGGTTATATATCTAAAAGGGCCACCTCATATTTTGATATACATATATAATCTTTTTATGTTCCTTTTTAAAATATCAATTTTATTTATATCTATTTAACTTAATGTCCTCAAACAATTAAAATATAAATTAAGAAATTTTAATTAATGAGGTAAGTTGTTTATCTGCCATTCACATAGAGAAGCATCACATATAAATATTCATAAGTGTTTTTGAAGAAATATACTTCGTCATCTTCTTTTTTTTTCTTTATTCTTTTTTTCACACAAGACATTAATATATATACAACAATACTATAACACCATTATAACTATAACACCATTAATTAATTAGAACTATATACCATTTACTATTCATTAATTAATTAGAACTATATACCATGTACCATGTATATATATATTTTCCATAACAATTATAGATAAATGATACTTTTAAA
Organism: Larix kaempferi; assembly: GCA_027924585.1. Lineage (NCBI taxonomy): Eukaryota > Viridiplantae > Streptophyta > Pinopsida > Pinales > Pinaceae > Larix > Larix kaempferi. The sequence goes on along the minus strand of BSBM01001219.1, from coordinate 5,901,150 downwards.
TATCAATTTCAGTAGTTAATATTTATTTTCATTAATAATATGCACTAAGAACAAAATAATAAATAAATAAAAATGCCTTAACATTGTAAACATGAACTTAAGATGAAAATATTTAAAAATAATAAGAATAATAATAATTAAATATTTATAATAAATTTTCTAATAAAGAAACAAAAGAATTTGATAATTACTCATTTTAACTTTTCCAACTTATTTTTTGAATGCATTTTTCACTTAACAGATATGGTGGCATGAAATGCAATTTATTTATTTTAACCCAACCAACAAAATCCCATAGTGGTCTCATAATAGCATCCCAAATCATGGAAGCCATAACTATTTGGCACGCAACAGAATTCGTGCTGAGGGATCCTCTTCAATATTTTTTTGTATGAGCTATTAATGGCATTAATTAACTAGATCTATAGATTATTTTGAGCAATGGTATATAACACAACCAAGCTTGAGTGATGGATATGGTAGATTCTATTGACTCAAAATATCTAAATGGTAGATAGGGTAAGTTGGTATGTGTCTATTCATGTTGCCTGAAATGAATGCACTCTAATCTTTAACTTCAAAATACAAATTTTCAATTTAGTAATTAATGTGTTTTACTTCGATAATTAATGCTCTTAGTAATTTTATTCCTCGTAGTTATTCCTCTATGCATTTATTTTTCTTTGTCCTTTTTTTTTTAGGAGAGATTTTTTCTTTGTCCTTACCAATCTGGTAAACAAATTAAAAAAAATATTTTCTCCTTTAGATCTCCCACAGGACCCTAGATTCGACTGACTATCTATTGAATGGTAGGTCATAATACTTTATTTGGTAAAGTGACGGTCACAAAATAGAGACAATTAAGTAGCCATGAGATTTAGTTTATTTGTTTTAATCTATTAAGTTCAATAAAATAAATATATCTAATTTTCTTTCCTGTTTTTTTTCTTTTTCTTTCTTCTTTAGGTTAGCATAAAAATAATAATGACATAAATGTCTTAGTTTTTTTTTTTACTATCATCCCAATGTCATGCTCATAAATAGTAATCTACTATATATACAGTGATATATTGGACGTGTTTTTCCTTGCATACTACAATACTGTAACCCTTTTTATTTCTTAGTTTTGTTTATACCCTGTTTCAGATAACGAGAAAGCAGTGCCGGCTGAAGCAGTGATGCGATATATTAAACTAGCTAGTTGCATAAATATAATATTTAATAAATAGTGGTTTTTATTTATTTTTATTTTTTTATTATACCTTATTTCCAATATTCAAATCGCTGGAAAATTGAGACAGAATAGTTCCAAATTCCACCTGAGTTGCATGCGCACACTTATATGTGATAAGTAAATATCTAGAAGATTTCCTTTCCTAAGTAAGGATGGCGTCTCTTACAAGCAATTATGTTTGATTCTTCTCAAATTTTCATTCTTTCATGTCACTCTCAAAACTATGGTGTCACTGTGCTTGCAGAATCATCCACAACAATCATCAGTACTACCATTTCACAATGAAGTTTAAGAGTTCTAGAGCTTCCGGGTAGGTGTTACATACTAAAATAAAAGTAATAAACAAATAAAATAAAGTAACTAGGGAATAAGATTCGCACTACTTTTACAACTGCGACTTCTACCAGGATTTTAACTAATGACTAATCCAAACATGGGACCTCTACAAAGGGGTTCATGGACTCTTCCGTTGTTTCACTTTAATATGTTGACAATATATATATATTTCTTGGATTATACTATTATTATTTTTCTTTTCACTGGGAAAGCCCCTTTGATGTAATGGGCGCAATCCATTACTGATAGTTGTGCGCAGCAATTTTTCTTGGATTGGACTGTGGATACAATCTTATTGATTTTCTGTAAAACATAAGCCTGAAATACATCACATCAGCCATATTGTTGTTCAACAGCATATTTATTCACTTCTCTGCACATACACTACCCAGTACCCACATCACTCATCCGAACCCCACTATTGCTGTTCCTCTAACATGTGAGCCTCGATGGGAGTGAGATCTAATACTATAGCTACTAACAATCAATAATATGCTTAATCGCCTTGCTTTGACAAGAGAGTAGTACTTAGCACCCTTTACCCTATTATCTGGGTGTTACGATTCCCTAAACTAGCTCTTCCACATGGACATTGGGGAAAAAAGAAGAAGAGATGCCAAGTATGGAATCATTGGTATCTTTAGAACAGAATAATCACATAGCGTGCGTCCATTAATTATTGGTCGGCTACTAGATCCAGGGACGACATATGTTATTAATGCCAGGAATTTATACGATCCCTCCCATGCCGATACTACACCATGAAGTTTCTTTGACTCTTGGCCTATTTGGACCTGGGAGGAGACGCGAACCCATAGATAATGGTGACCTCCACGTGAGCATGGTCTAATTAGTCTCTTACCCTTCGCCAAAATGTGCTCAGGGATGTGCTTCCAACCCTGTTAAAACTCATGTTCGAGCTGGTGGGATAATTAGTGCTGTTGAAACATTTGAATATTGTTCCTCTAAGTATTATGGTAATTGGAAAGGAGTGCAGTACTCATTCTGCGGTTCCTTCTTAAGCAAGAGTCAATCCATTCTAATTCAATTGATAAGTAAGTAGTTGTCGCTCACTGCACTTCGTTTGGTTTCCAATTCTTTTATATTAAGGCTTCATTCATTAGTCATCAAGGCACCGTCAAAGTCAATGTACGGGGTTGGCACAATCAACTTCCCCTCATTTTATGGGCGTCATAATCATGCATAATCCCACACTGTAAGAAGTGAAGCGACTAGAGGTCGACTAAGGCAGTCAAGGACTGCGTTGGTTTTTACTTTTTGTGCTTATTGCTTAATTACCAACTCAAATTGTTGTGCTCCTATCAGTGACCCTATCTCTGTGAATTAATTCTGGCAATTCAAGGCAAGGAGATAAGATACAACCTGGGAGCAAAGAAAAAGTATAGTGCCAGTAAGGCTTTAAATAAATAAGCTAATGCTGCAAATGAACCTGAAATGGTTACGGCCAACATGAATAAAGGGAATTTATTTGCACGAAGAAGTTTTGCTCTGGACGAATTCCGGACTTGAATGGGCATAACACTGGAAATACTTGGAAGAAGAAGCTATTGATCTGGCAGATTGTCGGGGAATGAAGGAGATTTGTGATTTCTCACAGTGGGAAACATTTTTTTTTTTGGGAGTTATATCAGACTTTAGATGGCATGGTAGTCATCATGAAAACGAAATGAGTGTCAACGATAGCACGAGTTAAATTTAATTGCACCGAAAACTCATTGGGATGTTAGGAATTAAAGACTGTATGATTGAATTCGAAGTATCTCATTGAGAATTTATTTTGCTTAGTTAATAGAGATTCAGAGAAAGATTGATTTACTTATCAAGAAAGTTTATTTATTTATTTATCGACAATAATGCGAGTAGGACTAAGCACAGTGCAGTAGACGCTGACCCAGGAGGCAGCTGCGAGGTTTTTGGGAGTCCCTGCTGGCCATCTGCGCCAGGCATTATTGGCAGCGACTTCAAAGTTTAGGGGTTGGTGTGGAAGCCACTCGTTATAAGAAAGATGAGATTACAAGACTCATAGAAATTCAAAACATTCATTCCATCTACTCTTAATGTAACATAAGGTTTATTGGTATTAGAGAGCAATCATTGAAGACTATTGCAGAGCATGAGGTTCTGTTTTATTGAATGTTTTCCACTACTTCACGTAGGAAACTCATGTTTATCAGTATTGAGAATCCTTAAATATTACACACATAAACATTGTTGCTATGATCCAGCTCTAATTTCACTGTGAAGAATATTGTCGTATATGTTTTATGGGTATATTCAGACTTCACAAATACATATAACCAAAAGTTTAAGTACTTCATCTAGAGAACCCGTAAGGAGTTTTTCTGTATCACCAGTATCAATAATAACCCGTCAACATTTCAAAACCCAAACTTTGTTTATCTGTTTCAAGTTTTATTTCACAAGTAAGATTGCCTCTGTTTGTTGGAATTTCAAACATAACAAATAAGCATTTATTATGTTTTTATATAATTTGTTGATAAGGAAAGTAAACCTTGTTATTCCTTCCCACTCTTACCTCATAATGGAGAATATACCAAACGGTTTGAGAGACTTAGTACTCAGAATCCATAAATATTTATCCTCTGTTTGCATAAAACTAAAAAATTTATAAGCTTAAAAGTACTTAAAACCAGTAAATATTAACATACCCAAAAACAATTTAAACTATATTAGATTTCACGTTTATTCCTTTTCAAGTTTATGCAAGCCCTTCAAGTTCCAGTTTTTGAACCAAGAGCTCTGATACCATGTGTAATGCCTCCATTGGCATTATAAATTTTAATCTAATTAAACATAGATTTTGTGACTAAATAGCATATAATCAAAGTGTAACCATAACAACATATAAACAACATATAACCATTTTGCAATAGCATCAAATAACTTAGAATTTTTAAAACTTCATTGGTGATTCACACAACATAAATAAACATCATAAATCATGTAGCAATATCATCATATGAGAAGTTTACAACAACATATAAACAATTTAAAATCACAAGAAAAATACCTTGTTATAAGAATGGTGACGGAGTCCAAATTGAGCAAGCTCCCCTCTTCTCCTTGAGTTGCTTCCGTCTTCATTGCCCAAAGCGGGACCACGGTTTTACCTCCCAGCCAACTAGGTGCGTAGCCGGCTCCCTAGACCCAGGAATCCATTGAACGGTCACATCCAAATGGCCTCCTGGCCCTCCGTGCTCGAGACCCCCAAAGAACAGAACAATGATGCACTAGTAGGCTATGTATCAAATCTTCCAAGAGTTCTCAAACTCTTCCAACTCTTCTCAACTTCTCATACCCCAAATTATCCAAAAATACCTCTTCCTATCAAAACTATTACAAAAATATCTTTTAAGAGAAAAGACTCCCCTCTTCCAATCTCAAGTCTCCTATTGATATAAAAACTCCTCATCATCCTCCTCATCCATCAATAAATTCCAAAAATAATAGTCAACAATCAATAAATTCATTTTCTAGAAAAATATAGCAATTTGATTTAAATAATTAAAATATTAATAAACATGGTTGCAAAGTCTTACTTGTCATGCTCCCTTCTTAATGCAACTATGACAACTCTTTTCTAAAAATTTGTGCAAATCCTATCTATCCATTTATTTATATTATCCTTTCATTCATAAGTCAAATAAGATATTTTCATATACTATATTATACTACGACATAATTTATATTAAATGTATATAATTATATATCTAATTCAATATTACAATCAATTTATGTAAATCTAAAACATATTTGACAAGTCAACAACTCATACTTTCAACACACAAGTAATACTTTCAACAATTCATCAACCAATATACTATTAGCTAATATAGCCATATTAATTTATTCATCGATTAACCAATCATAGTATTGTACTGACGAATTGGTGTATGCATGGCCAGTGCACACGTCTTAAGCGTGGGTACTAATAATCACATTTAATTCTCCTAATAGATCATTATTAAATGCTCTCAAACAACGTATAGAAATATACTTAAACCATGCATCATTCATCATTCATAATCATTCATACATAATCAATAAGACAAAATTACATAAACATAATGATGAGATCAAGCATGTAATGACAATGGTTAATAACAATCAAGAACACCATCCAATCCATCATTGGTCCCATCTATCCCATTAGTACTCCAACCACCTAATCACCACTACTTCTAGCTCCTAACCTCACCATCCCATCCTCTGCTGGAATATACCATGGAATCTCGACTACCCGTATGACCATGTATAGAACCCATAAGCGAAAGTGTCGATCGACCACATCGACCAAGCTTCCCCAGCAGGCACCCACTAGTAGTCATCACACATCCACGGGAGCGTGCTCAGTACAACCCTCCAACGACTCTGGGTTTCGGAGGTTCGATGGTGGGAAATGCCTCCACCCTTCCTGATAGTACTAGGGTCAACACCCTACATCAACCATACTGTGCCATCACTGATCTAAGGGGTCTCGTCATCGAACAACCACTTTGGGCAAGTCGTAGTTCCTGTCAAAACCCACACTTACCCACAAGTCATAGAAATATTGGAATTCACAATTAAATAACATGAAATTTGATATAACATCATTATACTCATGATGTTCAATACATCTTGTGCCCCTTGGAAATATAGGAATCCGCCTATCTCATAGCCAATCAACGTGTGGAATAGTTCATCACAAGGATAATTTTAGGGGCGAAATTTAGCCCATGGGCTATTTTTGCATGTTTTTTTCCAAAAAACGATTCGCCAATTTGCATTTTTTGAAGCCCCATTTCGCCCAATTTTGATGGGGTAAACTTTTTTCACTCTAAAAATCGCCAAATTATTATATAAACTATATAAAAACCTTATAAATTGAAATAATTTTAGAAAAATATTGCCAAATATTTTATAGTTGACATTTTAAGAATTGGTAAGATTCGCCAAGATTTATACACTTTTAAATAAGTATGGGTCCTTAAAATTATCCCTGGACTTCATCATTAACATGAAACATATATATATCCATACCCAACTCTTTCAAGTGTTAATCCATATCACTAATACAACATTTACAAATAATCATGTAAGTACTTTTGCAAACAACTAAATTAGCATTCCACGTATGGATATTCTATATTCAATTTGTATGTTCAATATGAAGTAACATATCCATTGCCATTAATAAATTAAATAGTAAATTCCATTTACCATACAACCTCATTGGAGTCCACATGTGCACATAAAAATCATCTTAATCAATCTATCTTCGTCAAACATATAATAAGCAAATACAATGCTAAGCTAATTCACATTAGAGTTTTTAATTAATGACTGTCAATATATGGGGCATTACATACACCCACCCTTCAAGAAATTTCATCCCGAAGTTATGGTCATTCAGAATTTTAAGAAAAATATCAACACCATATATCTTTTCTTTTCGACTAAAATACCTTAGCCATGCTAGTCCCGTGAGACCTTCACATGATCAACATGTCATTATTATATAGTTTTACATCTTCCATCACATAGGATGTGTTATCAAGTTACGCTTTACATGTTTATACACACAATTGATCTAACTTCATCAAGGTTTATCAATTCATTTAGTCCTAGTTAGTTAACATATAATCATAATCTGTTGTTGTTTTCTATATCATAGTTCATAAGAATACCTTGTCTCCCATATTGCATTTCCTTAGGTTCAAGGTGTATTTTTATGACTAATTTATTGATTCTTAGCTTCATTGAATATTTTCTAATAAACGCCATTTACTTCCTCATTAATAATTTTAATGATATCCAAATTTCCACCGTATTTTAATGAATTACTATATAATAACTTAGTAGTGCTATATCTATCTTCCAAGTACTCCATACCAATTAACATTTGTGGAAGGACATCTTTTACACGTGAGTCTCACGTTATCCACAAAATACTTATGATTTCAATTTTAACGCATAGATCATTTCGAACCTTATAGTTTTAACTAATTTGTCTAATAGTGTGATCAACTAATGAACATCATGAATCTCGACCTAAATAAATACATAGGTACATCATATAGCTATAAGTTATATGACAAGGCTTCCACATTATCAACAATACCTTAGTCTATTTTCACAATGTGAAGGGTGCTTCTTTACTTAATGCAATTGATTGGATATGTATACCCACCATGATGCATATGACTTAGAAATGCTATACACATACTCATCCTACTTACTTATTCAATGGTTTGGGTAAAATACACATGTTCCCACATAACCAACTTCCTCATACCTTAACGTGGGTAAAATAAATTTTCTATCAAGCCCAAGGCATTGCTCGAATATGATCCCCATAGGAATTTAATCTTCCTCTACTCATAACTGGGTTGATGCAAGACATGTTTCCCTTTATGATCCCCTCTCCCAATTCTAATTTTAAAGTATAACTCATTTGTGAGTCGACTATTCATGACCTTATCCCATTATTTCAAGTCTTATTAATTATAGTCAATTTATACTTTAATTTTAATTATCACTACATCTTGATTGGTGTTATATGTTTACCACCCATCAAGGGATTGGCATGCCACAATTTCCTCCAATTAGGAATATTTACTAAAAATTTATTAACTATTGTCTAAGAATATATATATGCTTATTGGTTTCACGGTCATTACTATTGACCTCGCTTACTTATTACCTGATAGGATTAGATCCAAACATGGTCAATGTGAGATCTAGGGTCTTCTTTATCGTAGCTAATGAAGAGCATGCCCCTTGTCAACACGACTATTACATGATGCATAATTGTTCGAGAATCAAATTCTTATAGGGGTTCATTACTACAATCCATAATTCGTAGTTGGTAATTATTACACCCTTATTCGCTTTCCCTGAACATTTCATTTTCAAGTTAGGATATTTATATACATGTCTTCTAGGTGAATAATATAGCTTTTGCACTCATTATGCATGTCTTTGTATCAATCTTTATTTTAACCACTAGGTCATTCATACACAATTTTGTAAAGGCAATTTCCTTATTCACATGGACCGTTATCATTCCCTACAATTTTTATGAGGACATTCATTACTTATACTCATATTGTTACGTAGTTCTCACTATAATTCTACTTAAATACATTATTATTACTCATGTGGTTGTGCTATTATTCACATGCCTATGCTTAATTGACTAAAATTTCCATGACTTTTGTCCCACATAAATATTATTTAATGCCACATGCTTCATGTTTACATTTACATATTATTATCCATGTAAGGCTATACATATAAACTTTACCTTCTATATGGTATTAATTTTTTTTAACACCCATTTTTATTTTATTTTTACATTAATCATTATTTCATGTTTCATACCTATTAAGAATCTGAAATTAAATTTTCTCCACAATAAAATAAATATAAATTACAATTTATTCTTTATATTTGCTCTTCACCTAATCTGTCTTCTTCTAATGCTTGCAATTTAACAATTGTTTGTGCACTAGTTTGTCTCATATGTCATCTCCTCTTATTTTGAAGGTTATATATCTAAAAGGGCCACCTCTTATTTTGATATACATATATAATCTTTTTATGTTCCTTTTTAAAATATCAATTTTATTTATATCTAATTTAACTTAATGTCCTCAAACAATTAAAATATAAAGTAAGAAATTTTAATTAATGAGGTAAGTTGTTTATCTGCCACTCACATAGAGAAGCATCACATATAAATATTCATAAGTGTTTTTCAAGAAATATACTTCGTCATCTTTTTTTTTTTTCTTTTTTCTTTTTTTTTTCACACAAGACATTAATATATATACAACAATACTATAACACCATTATAACTATAACACCATTAATTAATTAGAACTATATACCATTTACTATTCATTAATTAATTAGAACTATATACCATGTACCATGTATATATATTTTTCCATAACAATTATAGATAAATGATACTTTTAAATATCAATTTAAGTAGTTAATATTTATTTTCATTAATAATATGCACTAAGAACAAAATAATAAATAAATAAAAATGCCTTAAGATTGTAAACATAAACTTAAGATGAAAATACTTAAAAATAATAATAATAATAATAATTAAATATTTATAATAAATTTTCTAATAAAGAAACAAAAGAATTTGTTAATTACTCATTTTAACTTTTCCAACTTATTTTTTGAATGCATTTTTCACTTAACATATATGGTGGCGTGAAATGCAATTTATTTATTTTAACCCAACTAACAAAAGCCCATAGTGGTCTCATAATAGCATCCCAAATCATGGCAGCCATAACTATTTGGCATGCAACAAAATTCGTGCTGAGGGATCCTCTTCAATATTTTTTTGTATGAGCTATTAATGGCATTAATTAACTAGATCTACAGATTATTCTGAGCAATGGTATATAACACAACCAAGCTTGAGTGATGGATACGGTAGATTTTATTGACTCAAAATATCTAAATGGTAGATAGGGTAAGTTGTTAGGTGTCTATTCATGTTGCCTGAAATGAATGCACTCCAATCTTTAACTTCACAATACAAATTTTCAATTTAGTAATTAATGTGTTTTACTTCGATAATTAATGCTCTTAGTAATTTTTTTCCTCATAGTTATTCCTTTATGAATTTATTTTTCTTTGTCCTTTTTTTTTCAGGAGAGATTTTTTTTTTGTCCTTACCAATCTGGTAAACAAATTAAAAAAAATATTTTCTCCTTTAGATCTCCCACAGGACCCTAGATTCGACCGACTATCTATTGAATGGTAGGTCATAATACTTTATTTGGTAAAGTGACGGTCACAAAATAGAGACAATTAAGTAGCCATGAGATTTAGTTTATTTGTTTTAATCTATTAAGTTCAATAAAATAAATATATCTAATTTTCTTTGCTGTTTTTCTTCTTCTTTAGGTTAGCATAAAAATAATAATGACATAAATGTCTTAGTGTTTTTTTTTTTTTTTTACCATAAGGAGGAGCAGATTTTTTTTTTACTATCAGCCCAATGTCATGCTCATAAATAGTAATCTACTATATATACAGTGATATATTGGATGGGTTTCGCCTTGCATACTACAATACTATAACCCTTTTTATTTCTTAGTTTTGTTTATACCCTATTTCAGATAACCCGAAAGCAGTGCCGGCTGAAGCAGTGATGCGATATATTAAACTAGCTAGTTGCATAAATATAATATTTAATAAATAATGGTTTTTATTTATTTTTATTTTTTATTATACCTTATTTCCAATATTCAATTCGCTGGAAAATTGAGACAGAATAGTTCCAACTTCCACCTGAGTTGCATGCGCACACTTATATGTGATAAGTAAATATCTATAAGATTTCCTTTCCTAAGTAAGGATGGCGTCTCTTACAAGCAATTATGTTTGATTCTTCTCAAATTTTCATTCTTTCATGTCACTCTCAAAACTATGGTGTCATTGTGCTTGCAGAATCATCCACAACAATCATCAGTACTACCATTTCACAATGAAGTTTAAGAGTTCTAGAGCTTCCGGGTAGGTGTTACATACTAAAATAAAAGTAATAAACAAATAAAATAAAGTAACTAGGGAATAAGATTCGCACTACTTTTACAACTGCGACTTCTACCAGGATTTTAACTAATGACTAATGGAAACATGGGACCTCTACAGAGGGGTTCATGGACTCTTCCGTTGTTTCACTTTAATAAGTTGACAATATATATATATATTTTTTGGATAATACTATTATTATTTTTCTTTTCACTGGGAAAGCCCCTCTGATGTAACGGGCGCAACCCCATACTGATAGCTGTGCGCATCAATTTTACTTGGATTGGACTGTGGATACAATCTTATTGATTTTGTGTAAAACATAAGCTTGAAATACATCACATCAGCCATATTGTTGTCCGACAACATATTTATTCACTTCTCTGCACATACACTACCCAGTACCCACATCACTCATCTAAACCCCACTATTGCTGTTCCTCTAACATGTGAGCCTCGATGGGAGTGAGATCTAATACTATAGATACTAAAAATAATAATATACTTAATCGCCTTGCTTTGACAAGAGAGTAGTACTTAGCACCCTTTACCCTATTATCTGGGTGGTACGATTCCCTAAACTAGCTCTTCCACATGGACATTGGGGAGAAAGGAAGAAGAGTTGCCAAGTATGGAATCATTGGTATCTTTAGAACAGAATAATCACATAGCGTGCGTCCATTAATTATTGGTAGGCTACTAGATCCAGGGACGGCATATGTTATTAATGCCAGGAATTTATACGATCCCTCCCATGCCGATACTACACCATGAAGTTTCTCTGACTCTTGGCCTATTTGGACCTGGAGGAGACGCGAACCCATAGATAATGGTGACCTCCACGTGAGCACAGTCTAATTAGTCTCTTACCCTTCGCTAAAATGTGCTCAGGGATGTGCTTCCAACCCTGTTAAAACTCATGTTCGAGCTGGTGGGATAATTAGTGCTGTTGAAACATTTTAATATTGTTCCTCTAAGTATTATGGTAATTGGAAAGGAGTGCAATACTCATTCTACGGTTCCTTCTTAAGCAAGAGTGAATCCATTCTAATTCAATTGATAAGTAAGTAGTTGTCGCTCACTGCACATCGTTTGGTTTCCAATTCTTTTATATTAAGGCTTCATTCATTAGTCATCAAGGCACCGTCAAAGTCAATGTACGGGATTGGCACAATCAACTTCCCCTCGTTTTATGGGCATCATGATCATGCAGAATCCCACACTGTAAGAATTGAGGCGACTAGAGGTCGACTAAGGCAGTCAAGGACTGCGTTGGTTTTTACTTTCTGTGCTTATTGCTTAATTACCAACTCAAATTGTTGTGCTCCTATCGGTGAACCTATCTCTGTCAATTAATTCTGGCAATTCAAGGCAAGGAGATAAGAGACAACCTAGGAGCAAAGAAAAAGTATAGTGCCAGTAAGGCTTTAAATAAATAAGCTAATGCTGCAAATGAACCTGAAATGGTTACGGCCAACATGAATAAAGGAAATTTATTTGCATGAAGAATTTTTGCTTTGGACGAATTCCGGACTTGAATGGGCATAACACTGGAAATACTTGGAAGAAGAAGCTATTGATCTGGCAGATTGTTGGGGAATGAAGGAGATTTGTGATTTCTCACAGTGGCAAACAATTTTTTTTTTGGGAGTTATATCAGACTCTAGACGGCATGGGAGTCATCATCAAAACAAAAGGAGTGTCAAACATAGCATGAGTTCATTTTAGTTGCACCGAAAACTCATTGGGATGTTAGGAATTAAAGACTGTATGATTGAATTTGAAGTCTCTCATTGAGAATTTATTTTGCTTAGTTAACAGAGATTCAGAGAAAGATTGATTTACTTATCAAGAAAGTTTTTTATTATTTATTTATCGACAATAATGCAAGTAGGACTAAGCATAGTGCAGTAGACGCTAACCCAGGAGGCGGCTGCGAGGTTTTTGGCAGTCCCTGCTAGCCATCTATGCCAGGCTTTCTTGGCAGCGACTTCAAAGTTTAGGGGTTGGTGCGTAAGCCACTCGTTATAAGAATGATGAGATTACAAGACTCATAGAAATTCAAAACATTCATTCCATCTACTCTTAATGTAACAAAAGGTTTATTGGTATTAGAGAGCAATCATTGAAGACTATTGCAGAGTATGAGGTTCTGTTTTATTAAAGGTTTTCCACTACTTCACGTAGGAAACTCATGTTTATCAGTATTGAGAATCCTTAAATATTACACACATAAACATTGTTGCTATGATCCAGCTCTAATTTCACCGTGAAGAATATTGTCGTATATGTTTTGTGGGTATATTCAGACTTCACAAATACATATAACCAAAAGTTTAAGTACTTCGTCTAGAGAACCCGTAAGGAGTTTTTCTATATCACCAGTATCAATAATAACCCGTCAACATTTCAAACACAAACTTTGTTTATCTGTTTCAAGTTTTATTTCACAAGTAAGATTGCCTCTGTTTGTTGGAATTTCAAACATAACAAATAATCATTTATTATGTTTTTATATAATTTGTTGTTAAGGAAAGTAAACCTTGTTATTCCTTCCCACTCTTACCTCATAATGGAGAATATACCAAACGGTTTTAGAGACTTAGTACTCAGAATCCATAAATATTTATCCTCTGTTTGCATCAAACTAAAAAATTTATAAGCTGAAAAGTATTTAGAACCAGTAAATATTAACATACCCAAAAACAATTTAAACTATATTAGATTTCACATTTATTCCTTTTCAAGTTTATGCAAGCCCTTCAAGTTCTAGTTTTTGAACCAAGAGCTCTGATACCATGTGTAATTCCTCCATTGGCATTATAAATTTTAATCTAATTAAACATAGATTTTGTGACTAAACAGCATATAATCAAAGTGTAACCATAACAACATATAAACAACATATAACCATTTTGCAATAGCATCAAATAACTTAGAATTTTTAAAAATTCATTGGTGATTCACACAACATAAATTAACATCATAAATCATGTAGCAATAGCATCATATGAGAAGTTTACAACAACATATAAACAATTTAAAATCACAAGAAAAATACCTCGTTATAAGAATGGTGATGGAGTCCAAATTGAGCAAGCTTCCCTCTTCTCCTTGAGTTGCTTCCATCTTCATTGCCCAAAGTGGGACCACGGTTTTACCTTCCAGCCAACTAGGGGCCTAGCCGGCTCCCTAGCCACAGGAAGCCATTGAACGGTCACATCCAAATGGACTCCTGGGCCTCCGTGCCTGAGACCCCCAAAGAACAGAATAATGATGCACTAGTAGGCTATATATCAAATCTTCCAAGAGCTCTCAAACTATTCCAACTCTTCTCAACTTCTCATACCCCAAATTATCCAAAAATACCTCTTCCTATCAAAACTCTTACCAAAATATCCTTCAAGAGAAAAGACTCCCCTCTTCCAATCTCAAGTCTCCTATTTATATAAAAACTCCTCATCATCCTCCTCATCCATCAATAAATTCCAAAAATAATAGTCAACAATCAATAAATTCATTTTCTAGAAAAATATAGCAATTTGATTTAAATAATTAAAATATTAATAAACATGGTTGCAAAGTCTTACTTGTCATGCTCCCTTCTTAATGCAACTATGACAACTCTTTTCTAAAAATTTGTGCAAATCCTATCTATCCATTTATTTATATTATCCTTTCATTCATAAGTCAAATAAGATATTTTCATATACTATATTATACTATGGCATAATTTATATTAAATGTATATAATTATATATGTAATTCAATAATACAATCAATTTATGTAAATCTAAAACATATTTGACAAGTCAACAACTCATACTTTCAACACACAAGTAATACTTTCAACAATTCATCAACCAATATACTATTAGCTAATATAACCATATTAATTTATTCATTGATCGACCAATCATAGTATTGTACTCACGAATTGGTGTATGCATGGCCAGTGCACACATCTTAAGCGTGGGTACTAATAATCACATTTAATTCTCGTAATAGATCATTATTACATGCTCTCAAACAACATATAGAAGTATAATTAAACCATGCATCATTCATCATTCATAATCATTCATACATAATCAATAAGACAAAATTACATAAACATAATGATGAGATCAAGCATATAATGACGATGGTTAATAACAATCAAGAACACCATACAATCCATCATTGGTCCCATCCATCCCATTATTGCTCCAACCACCTAATCACCACTACTTCCAGCTCCTGACCTCATCATCCCATCCTCTGCTGGAATATACCTTGGAATCTCGACTACGCGTATGACCATGTATAGAACCCGTAAGCGGAAGTGTCGATCGACCACATCGACCAATCTTCCCCATCAGGCACCCACTAGTCGTCATCACACATCCATGTAACTAGGGTTTTCACCCTAGCTTGTGCAAATGAGCACCTACTAAGGAGAAGGGACTCCTTAGTAGCAGTTCAATAAACAGTAGTTAAAAGACAAGATATTAAAATGAAAATTATACTAAGCATGTGCGTGAAACATAAAAAGACAAGAGATAATGTAAATGGTTTTTTTGTATTAAAGCTTTACCTCAAGTGTATAGGTTGGTGAAGTTCTTACAATGATACAAGAGGGTTGCTCCAAACTCCAACTTTGCTCCTTCTCTTTCTCCAATGGTGGAAATGGGCCAAAAGGGGCTCTCAATGGTGAAAGTAGCTCAAGTGTGAGCTAGGGTTTCAAGAGAGATTTTGGCAGAGTAAGGGTATACTTGATTGTGGATATGAAATGAGGGGTTTCCATCACCTATTTATAGTTTTTTGGTGGTGGAGTGCTGGCCCATGGTTTTGGGAACCAAATGGTTTAGGTCAGCTATATAGGGTTTTTTCCTCCTTTTTCCTCATTATTTTATATTTTTTATTCCCTCTTTAGAGGGTTTTTGCTATTTTGGATATTTTTGGAGGGAAAAGGGGTTTTTTAGCCTTTTTGAGGCTTTTTATGCCTTTTGGAGGCTTTTTAATAGGATTTTTAGGGTTTTGAAGGAAAATATGGTAGGAAATATGGACGAATGAGTCATGTAATGGGGTAGATGAGGTAGTGAGCACTTTTTGGGTGTTAACAGATTGCCCCCTGATGTGTGAGGGCAGGAGCTCATTGTGTGGCCGATAGACATCATAAGTCTTTGAATGGTTTTCTTGGGGTGTGGAGAAGAGAAGAAACAAACTGGAGCCCGGAACAATGATCCTGAACCAACTGCAAAAACTAAAAGTACATAACCTCAATAATGGATGAGGAACAATCTGATCATATGGACGAGGCGGGCATTCCCATGTTCGTATCAAGATATAATAATAACAATGGGGTCCAAAATATGGGGACCTGAAGTATACATGTCCTCAAATAATGAATGAGGAAGAATCTCAATATATGGACGAGGCAGGCATACCCATGCTCGTATCAAGATACATAAAAATAACTGTGAGGCCCAAAAAGGGGGACCTGTAGGATACATAGAGAACCACTGTGTACATCATAAGGGTCTAGAGGGGACACAAATCTGGGACATACTGCTGGGTTGACCATGTCTGAGCTGAAAGACTGATACACTGGAATGACAACAGTGCTACTGAGTGTAGTACCAAAGGAACTGATGAGCTGCTGGATCATAGTGACGGGGAGTCATAGTCTCAATGGTACACTGAACTAGAACCGAACTGGGTACTCAAGGAAGCATATAACTGGATGGCTTCCGAATACAATCACCAACACAACCCGGACATCCACGGGAACATATAACTGGGTGTTCCGAAGTGACTCACCGATGTGCTAGAGTCGGGGGAAATCCGAGGTCTTCGACTAATAACTGAAGGGATATAAACCCTACGCGATTCTCAACGATGCGATCAAGGTGTTGAAGTCGAGCATGTGAGAAACAACCACTCAGAGAGGAAATGATGACTTCTCTCAAAATGGTCCGTAGGCACTCACCAATAATGGTGATGGGTCCAAGGCGCAGGGACCTCTAGGTCTATCCTCTGGAATAGAGGGCCTGTCGTCGACAGAGGGAGACCTGCAACTAGCAAGGCAATGATGTTTCCTTGATAGGAGCACGAGGTTGAGAACCAAAGTGTGAGAGTACTGATGGTAGGACTGACATACTGTGGGGGATAACTGGGCAAGTAGAGTGGGTGGACTCAAACTTCCTTTGTTCAGAGTATGATGGCGGGGGACGATCGGGCAGCATATGAAACTGACGAATGGGAAAGGGATCATAGCTGTAATGGATCAAGGATAGTGACTGGGATGAGTGAGACTGAAGCTGGTGTAAAAGGGCAGGAGACTGCATAATACTCTGAACAAAGGCAACCTGATTGGGGGTGTTGCCGAGATGATCGATCATAGTGCCAAGAGGCACGGGGGGACTTCTTCATGGGTTAAGGAACTAGAAGAAGTGTGTGGAAAATGATATTGTCGTGTGGATTTATACGAGCCCAGGACAGTTCATGTTCATGATTGCTTTCAATTTTAAGGAGTCTGAAAGCGATAAGAAGACTCTGAAATAATGGAATGGTACTGTCGTGTGGATTTGTACGAGCCCAGGAAAGTGCATGCTCGTGGTGGCTTTCAATTTTAGAGAGTCTAAAAGTGATAAGAAGACTCCAGGGGGATTTCTTTTTCGCGTGTTAGTCTCCAAGGCCCAAAGAAGCATAAAAGGATGCAATGAAGAACTCTTCTAGCCGGTGTGACTAGAGTATTCCTTTTTCGTAATTAGTCTACCAGGTCCGGAAAAGGGGTAAACTTATACCAGATAGACGCCCTTTCAGGTACTTTAACGAGCATGAAAGGAAGCAAGATTTCTCGATGATCTTTTCATTGTTTTAGGACTCAAAAAAGAGCTTAACAGAAACTCCCTAAGTGCCTTTTTCGTAAAGGACTTGTTCGGCCCGAAAAAGGGATAAAATTATACCGAACAAAAGGAATGGCCAACAGTGCGTTGAAGAATGGTTTTGAGAATTTTTTTAATGGCCTCTACTTGGCCATTCCCTTGGGGGTAGTAAGAAGAGGACAATTGATGTTCAAACTTGAGGAGGGTGGATAACTCGCGCCAAACAGAATCTTTGAAGTGTGAACCATGGTCTGAGACCAACTGTTTTGGAACCCCGAATCTAGCGATAACGTGGTTAAAAAAGAAATGGGCAGCGATGTTAGCAGTACAATTGAAAGTAGGCATGGCTTCGGCCCATTTGGTGAAGTAATCAACGGTGACAATGATGTATTTATGGCCGTTGGCAGATGGGGGTCTACACTCCATGAAGTCGATGGCCCATTTGCAAAATGGACCAACAGTGACGACTGGGTGTAACGGAGCAGGTGGTGTCCAGGCCTTGGGGGCAAAAAGTTGGCAGTTATGGCAATGCTTGACCGCAGTGATGCAGTCGGTAAAAAGTGTGGGCCAGAAGTATCTGGCGCGGATGACCTTTTCGGCGGTGGCCATCCCAGAGAAATGGTCGCCGCAGGAACTGCTATAACAGTCATTGAGGACATGTTCAGCTTCCTCGTGTGTGAGGCAATGACGAAGAATTGTGTCGACCCCTCGCCAGTAAAGGACATCTCCTAAGAGGAGATAGCGAGAGGCCTGGTGGCAGATACGACGACGTCCTACACGAGTAATGTTGGGTATAAACTTTTGTGTGCGGAGGTATAAAAAAATGTCACCGTACCATGGGTCATCAGACGAGATGGTGAACAAGTGGTTGTCGGGTAACTCATCGGAGATCTGGGGGGACGGCAGAAGGGATGGGAGATCGGTGATGAACTGGGCAAGTGCGAGGGCTTTGGTGCTCTTAGGGGTTCTGAAAGTGAGGTCATATTCCTGGAGGACAATGACCCATTTAGCAACACGACCCTGCAGTAGTCGCTGGTTTAAGAGATAGACCATAGGGTTGGAGTCGGCAACGACTGTGGTATGACTGAGCAGAATGTAGTGTCGCAATTTTTGGACGGAAAAGACGACAGCTAGGGCTAACCTTTCCTCATATGGGTAACATAGGGGTGGGACAGACAAGGTCTGGCTAACGTAATAAATGACATGCTCTTGGTGAGAAACATCTTCTTGAACCAAGACTCTGGACATGGCATGTTCGGATGCCGAGACGTAAAGGATGAAGTCCTGAGAGAAATCTGGAGGGGAGATCAAAGGGGCTTGTGTGAGAGCTTTCTTGAGGGCTTCGAACGCAGCTTCTGCTTGCTCATCCCAAACAAAGGGTACGTGGGTACGAAGCAGGCGTAAGAATCCATGAACTTTAGTGGCATAATCAGGAACGAAGCATCAAAGGAAATTGGACCGCCCCTGCAGACTCTGGAGTTGCCGAAGCATGTGAGGAGAGGGAAGGTCTAAAATGGCTTGAACCTTCAGGGGGTCGACAGCAATTCCTTTTTGGGAAATAATGAAACCTAACAACCGGCCTGTCGGAACGCAAAAGACACACTTGTGTGGGTTCAAGCGGATTTTATATTTGCGACAATGCAGGAAAACTTGCCGGTGGTATTTAAGGTGGTCTGATTGTTTCTGGGAACAGGTTGTAAGGTCATCAAGATAGACTAGTAGGATATGGACTAAGTCGTGAAAACAATAGGTCATGGCCCGTTGGAAGGTGGCACCAGCATTTTTGAGGCCGAAAGGCATGACGGGGTAGGAAAAGGTGCCCCATGGGGTGGTAAAGGAAGTCTTGTACTGATCCTCCTTTCGGATCTGAATCTGGTTGTATCTGGAAAAACCGTTCATGAACGAGAGGACTTCATGCCCCGCACACGCATCGATGAGTTGGTCAATAAATGGTGTGGGGAAGTTGTCCTTGGGACAAGCTCGATTTAAATCATGGAAGTCAGTGCATACTCTAATGGTGCCTTGTTTTTTGTTAACTAGAACGGGGTTTGAAACCCAGGTGGTATAAGCAATAGGATAAATGAATCCTGCTTTGCGAATTTTCTCGACCTTGGCTTTAACAGCGGGTAGCTTGGAAGGATGAATGGGACGCTATTTCTGATGAACGGGGGGTACATCAGGCCATGTGTCAATGTGGTGCTCTATAATGGCGGGGTCAAGACTGGGCATTTCGGTATACGACCAGGCAAAGACATCACAGAATTCTTGGAAGAGTTTTTTGTACTCCTCAATCTCAGACTCGCTGCAAGAGGCTCCTAAAGTGATGAGTTCAGGGGCACTTCCAGGGGCAGAGATATCTATGTGGATAACAGGAGAAATGTTGGCCATGTTACCTTCCTCAAAGGCATCAGGAGCAGGAATGGGATCCTTAAACCAGTCGACTTTAGTGGGAAGGAAATCTTTGGTTTCAATAGTAAATTGGGGAGCTGTGGTAGAGGAGGATGCTTCTGAGAGGAAATAGGAACGATGGTACATGTCGTCCCAGGGATAATCCGGGGCGGTCAGAGCCTCTAGGATCTCTTCATTAGTACGGAAAGTGTGGGCTGTCAAATCGGTTGATGAGGGAATGGTAGTTGAAGAGATCATATAAATGGTGTTGATCTCTCCGTATGGGGGTGAGATCGGGGGGTGAATCTCCTCAATGGTGGGAGGTGCTGTCTCAAGATCCACATTATTCATCTCATAGAGAGATGCCCTGTAATTAGGGAGATCAGGACAGTGATGTGAATAATGGCCGTAAACATCGCATATTGCACAAGGGTGGTTAGTGCGTAATGATTTATCACGAGGCTTAGGGGTTGGATCTAGTTTGACATCCGGGATATTGGGGTCGTCGTCAAGCATCTGCATGTGTTCCTGTAATGCAGGTAACTGTGGACATTGGTGAGTCGGATGGCCTAACTCATAGCACAACGAGCATTTGGGGGGAGCAAGAAAAACGGGAGGGGTTTTAACTGTCTTGGGAGGAGGAACAACAGTGTATGGTTGTGGGCCTCTGCCCCCAGTGTGCTTGATAAGAGGGGGGGATTCGTAGAGGACGAAGGGGTATTGAAACCGGGAGGTGGTTGACTAGTAGTAGCCATGGGTTGCACCGGTTGTAGGACGAAGTTTGGTGTCGGCGGGGGAACGGGAGGCGAAAGATACCACATAGGTAATCCCAAGGTTAACCCAGGGAGGCTAAGGGTAGCCATGACCGGGGCGCTTACTACTCCCGAGGGAGGGACTAGGAAAGGGATTGTGTGGATAGGTGTAACACCAATGTGGCTAGGTACCAACGGTTGTTTAGGCAACAAGGGCGGTTGATTGTTAGGTGTTTGTGTATCATGGGAAAGGATACATAGGTCAGATATGTCAGGTGCAGATGATGGGGGAGGAATGGATTGGAAGGTTGATGTCATCGGTGGATTTGAGTAAACTCCGGGTCCCAAGGAGGAAACAAACGAGGTAGCGGCACCACTAATAGGTTGTTCAACCATGGGGAGAACATTTTTGGGTGCAGCAAGGGCATTTGGATCGTAGTAGGTGAGTTGGTCGACCTTGACCACGCGTCCATCATGGGGGAACATCATGGTACGGAAAACGGGGGAGGCAACTGCCTTCATAGCATACATGTAGCTGCGGCCAAGTAAGAGGTTATAATCAAGTTGGGCATTGATGACCTCTATGTCAATGAGAACAGTTTTACCGGCCAACTGGATGGGGACGTTAGCTAATAGGCCTTGGGGTTGAGCCGAACGCCCGTCGTAGGTTCGCAACGCAGTAGTGGACTGCTGAAGAGTAGGGGATCCCAACTTCTGCCAAATGAATGTGGACATGACGCATGTAGAGGCACCTTCATCGATGATGCACCGATGGATGACAAGATTCCTAACGGAAACAGAAACTTGGAATGCTAAAGTGGAAGGCAAGCGTGGTTCGGAGTGGTCCAAATCGAATGCCATCAGTTGTGAATCATTTGGGTCAATAGAACCAATCGTGGAGAGCAAAGTCTTGCGCTGTGAAGGACAATTTTTCAAGACTTCCAACGCAGACATGGCTGCGCGAGACTGGGCTAAGTCATCTACAATGTTGTAATTTGACGCAACACGAGCATTGGGGTTATTGTTAAGACGACGGAGTGGAAAGCGAGGTGCTTTGGATGCGCCATCGAGGGGAGCCGGAGGTATATGTAACGTCTGATCAGTGGGATGAGCGTTAATGTTTTTGTCGGCGAGAGGGGCTTTAGGGGTGGAGCCATATTGGTTCCGTCGGGTTTGGAGGTTGACATCAGTGGATGACATCATCAACAAGTGGTGGGTACCTGAATCAAACATGGTTTGATCAGGAGTGGCATACGTGATCTGTTGTTGGGGCGGTGCGTTGCCTTGAGGAGGAGCCAACGGCTGAGGGTTCACTACGCCTTGAGTTGGTAAGGGGTTTTGCAGGACCAAGGGTGGGTGCTGAGGGGGTGGGGGGTTGGGCGGTGCTTGAGGAGCTGCATACCCTTGGAGATGGGCATCATCAACCCAGATTTTCCGAGCTCGCTCCAAATGTGGGCAAGCATGCGTGTAGTGGCCATAGACCCCGCAAATAGAACAAGGATGGTTAGTTTGCAAGTTAGGGTTTTTGGCCTGCTTGGGTGGCCGATTAGGGTTTTGGTTGGCAGGTGCTGCATTATTGTTGTCTGGGGGATTAGGAGGTTGACCACCTTGGTCTGGAGGAGGGTTGTTCCCATGGTTACGGCCTTTGCCACGGTTTTCCTGGCCCTGTTGGCGCTGGTTGTTTTGGTTTTGCTGCTGATTTTGTTGGGCGTATACATTCCCTTAAGCAACAGGTGGGTTCTAGGGTTGCGCAGGTGCTAGAGCAGGCTGCGAAGGATAATATGTAGGTGGAGGCTGCATAGGTGCTGAACCTTATGGGGGTTGCTGATATGTCTGCGGAGCAGGTTGTGGGTTGGCCGCAGGGACTGCCTGTGGTGAGTAATAAGCAGGTTGGGCTTGAGAGGTCACAGGAGCTGGTGCGGCCTGTGGATGGTAATACGGCTGAGGTGCGACCGGGGGGGCATAGGTGGGGGATGTGTGCCCAAAGCACGGAGGTGGACATGAGGGTCCATGGGAATGGTGGTGATGTGCCATGGGAGCATACGAATTGGTCGCACCGGAATGTGATGTAGCTCGCGAGAGGTCGGGGCCATGGTTAGGACGTGCTATGGAAAATGGTTGGGGGTGCGAGGCAATACTGCCGATGATGCCGTCTGCGGCATGGGATGCCCCCGGCGCATCGTGTTGGGAGGAATCACCATGAGGGGCATCAGGTATGATGGTATACAAATAACCCGACTGGGCGTAAATGAGGTCAAATTGCTGGGCTTTGAGGATAGCCTCTTCTTCAGACTGGGGTCGTTTGGATGCCACATCCTTGGCAATGACAGGAAGGAGGGATTTTAGGAACCAATCTAGGAAGATACGGTCGTCTAACTTGATCTTGCAGAGGCTGCGGCGTCGACGCCACTCATGAATGTGGTCAGTGATGTGGGTAGCCGTGTTCTGTCTGCAAGACAGTAAGATCTCAACTCCCGCGTCATAGCGGACAGGTAACTGAAAGAACTGCAAGAAGGTCGAGGCAAGGGAAGTAAAGGTGGCATGGGTCCCATGGGGCTGCTCGATATACCACTTAGCTGCAGAGCCAGTGAAGGTGTGCTGTAACAGACGGAGGCGGACACTGTCATCCACGATGGAGTTGGAGGAACACCATAGATGGAAGGACATAATATGGTTCTGGGGGTCCTCACCTACCTTTCCCTCAAACTTAGGGATGTCAGAGGTGAGCTTGGTGGGCATGTGAGGCCACGCAGGGTCGTGTCTGATGGGATCATTAGTTAGTCTGGTTAGGTCAGGAAGGTTGAGGCTAGCCATGAATGGCAAACTAGTAGAAGGATGTGACATACTAGTGGGTGTGACCGTGTTGGGGCCAATGCCCCCAAGTGGAGTGGCAGGGTTTGGGATGTTTCCCCCAAGGGGGGGAACGAAGGTGGTATAGGATGGTCCTGCACCACCAAGGGTAGTGTGAGTCATTGGTGGAATGGTGATAGGTATGCCAGCTACTGGAATGGGTACGGTGACCGGAATGGTGGACGTGGCCCCCATCGAGGGCATACCCAAAGCAGGTGTGGTAACTGGTGTAGTGGTGGATGTGCCACCAATGGTCCCTACAAAGAAAGGAGTGGAAGTCATGCCAGCCATGGGGCTAGTAGGGGCAGTGTAAATGGGGTTCTCAGACTCTACCTCAGAATCGGAGGTAAAGTAAGGGGCGTCAATATCTGGTGACGGAGTCCTATGCCGTTGACGAGTGGAGTCAAGTGACAAGGCTCGAGATCTATGATAAGTGGTATCAAGTGATGAAGATCTATGTCTATGACGGGTGGTGTCAAGTGAACCGTGCTGTGGGGGCTCGCCCCTAAGGCGCCGAGAATGTCTCGGGGACTCAATGGTGACAGATGGTGCCAAATATCTGGGGGTTGTGTTGAGTGAAAAACAGCTCAAAAACCCTAATACAACCGAGTGTGCAGAAGGAGAGCTCAAAAAAATATGGCACTCAGGCCAACAACCAACTCAAAACACCTACTGTAACAACTGTGCTACAATAAGTGGAGTATCAACAGAAATGGTCAGAATACCAACAAGCAGTAGGTTTCCTAGAAAATAAAAATGGTGGACTCACTAGACCAAAAGGAGGTAAGGGAGCATGCAAACACCTAACTAAATAGTATTCTGACTCAACCAGACATATCCTCTGCAAGGTGATGAAATCCAAGTCAGACAATATGGATAGTAGAGCCAAGTGGCTAAAGATATCCCCCTACCGAGAGGGACACTGGGTAGTCAATCCTAGAAGAATGGAAACTAAGATACCCCGTTCATGACACGTCCAGAAAAGGTGAATCTGTTGTTTGGTCCTTTTACTGCAGTATCCCCATACAGGGATACCCCGAGAACTGCAAAAGGTAGCCTTCGGTTACTAAATGGATTGCAGTATTCCACTCAGGCCTTCGGAACCAGTCTGGCGACTTCAACCCTCCTAGGGGAGAGGCCCTCTGATAAACTGGTTGTGACCATGCCAAAAATACTAGGGGATTTTGGTTCCCTAATGGACAACAATTATGTCTCAAATGTAAGCAACCGAGGGGTGTTATTTGGATGCCTATCCCCCCGATCCTACCTAACTACAAAAATTCTTATGTGTTCTCCAAGTGGGGTTAGAATGTTGGTTGTGTTAAGTACTTTTTAAGGCTCACTTGAATTAGGTGACAGAGTGTGTGCGTGTGAGATGATGATGAACCCAAGTAAAAAGTGCCACTAGGGTGGGCAACTTTCTAACTAGCAATAACAAGATAGAAATTAACCTTTGAAATGCATAATTTTCTTTTTTCAATTGAAAATGCTGAAAATGTAAAAACGATTCTGTAAATGAAACAGAAATAAAACTGTAGAAAAAGGATGTAAGGAAGGGTGGCTGCAGGTAGGACAGATGGCTGTGCTGGTGCAGAAAATAGTGCAGCAAAGTACTGGGTTCAAAACAGGGAAAAATACATAAAATAGACCGCGGGTTTTTGGCAAATTTGGGCGGTCGGACTGCGGAAAACAACTAAACAGTCGCAGTCGGGTTGCGGGTTTTAGGCTGAAAAACGCAGTCGAGACGTAGGAAAAACGCCGAAAGTCGCAGGCGGGTTGCGGGAAAATGGCCGAAAGCCGCAGGCGGGATGCAAAAAAAAACGCTGAAAGGCGCCGGTGGGTTGCGGGAAACTGGACGAAAGCCGCAAGCAGGACGCAGGAAAAACTCCGAAAGGCGCCGGCGGGTTGCGGGAAACTGGTTGAAAGCCGCAGGAAGGACGCAGGAAAAACGCCGAAAGGCGCCGGCGGGTTGCGGGAAAATGGCCGAAAGCCGCAGGAGGGATGCAGAAAAAGGGTTAATAGCCACAGTCGGACCGTCCCAAACAGGCTAATAGCCGCGGTCGGATCGCAGGTAACAGACTGAAAATGGCCGGCAGGTTGCCGAAAACAGTCTAAGAGCCGCGGTCGGATCGCAGGTAAGTGCTTGAAAGACGCGGTCGGAATGCAACTGCGGGTGGTAAAAGATGCGGTTGACAGCAGCCGAAAGGGACGGCCGAACAGAAAAAATATTTAAAAATTGTAACCAGAAATTCAAACCAAGGGGAGTTTCCAAAATTGTAGCTAGGGTTTTCACCCTAGCTTGTGCAACTGAGCACCTACTAAGGGACTCCTTAGTAGCAGTTCAATAAACAGTAATTAAAATACAAGATATTAAAATGAAAATTATACTAAGCATGTGCGTGAAACATAAAAAGACAAGAGATAATGTAAATGGTTTTTTTGTATTAAAGCTTTACCTCAAGTGTAGAGGTTGGTGAAGTTCTTGCAATGATCCAAGAGGGTTGCTCCAAACTCCAACTTTGCTCCTTCTCTTTCTCCAATGGTGGAAATGGGCCAAAAGGGGCTCTCAATGGTGAAAGTAGTTCAAGGGTGAGATAGGGTTTCAAGAGAGATTTTGGCAGAGTAAGGGTATACTTGATTGTGGATATGAAATGAGGGGTCTCCATCACCTATTTATAGTTTTTTGGTGGTGGAGTGCTGGCCCATGGTTTTGGGAACCAAATGGTGTAGGTCAGCTGTATAGGGTTTTTTCCTCATTATTTTATATTTTTTATTCCCTCTTTAGAGGGTTTTTGCTATTTTGGAGGAATTTTGGATATTTTTGGAGGGGAAAAGGGGCTTTTTAAGCCTTTTTGAGGCTTTTAATGCCTTTTGGAGGCTTTTTAATGGGATTTTTAGGGTTTTGAAGGCAAATATGGTAGGAAATATGGACAAATGAGTCATGTAATGGGGTAGATGAGGTAGTGAGCACTTTTTGGGTGTTAACAGGGTTTTTTAGCCTTTTTGAGGCTTTTTTATGCCTTTTGGAGAATTTTTAAAAGGATTTTTAGGGTTTTGAAGGCAAATATGGTAGGAAATATGGACAAATGAGTCATGTAATGGGGTAGATGAGGTAGTGAGCACTTTTTGGGTGTTAACAATCCACGGGAGCGTGCTCAGCACAACCCTCCCACGACTCTGGGTTTCGGAGGTTCGATGGTCGGAAATGCCTCCACCCCTCCTGATAGTACTAGGGTCAACACCCTACATCAACCATATTGTGCCATCACTGATCTAAGGCGTCTCGTCATCGAATAACCACTTTGGGAAAGTCGTAGTTCCTGTCAAAACCCACACTTACCCACAAGTCATAGAAATATTGGAATTCACAATTAAATAGCATGAAATTTGATATAACATCATTACACTCATGATGTTCAATACATCTTGTGCCCCTTGGCAATATAGGAATCTGCCTATCTCATAGCCAATCAACATGTGGAATAGTTCATCATTAACATGAAACATATATTTATCCATACCCAACTCTTTCAAGTGTTAATCCATATGACTAATACAACATTTACAAATAATCATGTAAGTACTTTTGCAAACAACTAAATTAGCATTCCACGTATGGATATTCTATATTCAATTTTTATGTTCAATATGAAGTAACATATCCATTGCCATTAATAAATTAAATAGTAAATTCCATTTACCATACAACCTCACTGGAGTCCACATGTGCACATAACAATCATCTTAATCAATCTATCTTCGTCAAACAGATAATAAGCAAATACAATGCTAAGCAAATTCACATTAGAGTTTTTAATTAATGACTGTCAATATATGGGGCAGTACATGCCACTACTTGAATCCCAGATACACGAGTCTGTCATGAATCTGAAACCATAAACCCTTGCTGCAATGCTTCCTCCACCTGCAAGCCAAAAATCCCAATGATAATCGTTGCGCCCCTCTACCTTCATCAACCAAAATAGAAACCTGTATCAGGTCTTCTCTATTCCGCCACACCAAAGAGAAGAGAGCACATATATCCCTAGAGAGAGATGCCCTCACTGGAACCAAATTGTTGCACATTCCCATTGCCGCAAAACCAGACCTCCATGCACCTGAATAAACCCGATGAGAAGGAAGGCACGAGGGCTTAGCTAAAGTTCACTGGAGGTAATGAACATATATGATGGGGGATTGGGGTGGCATGACGCTCCATTAAGAATTTCAAGGGTTTTAGTGGAGCCAACTCTTACATAGTTGGCCTCCCTTCCTAGAACAATGCCCCATTTCCAACTTAACCCCCTCATCTCTCATCCTCCAAGGTGTTGTTTTCACAATTTATGTGGATAATTTGAGTTTCTTCAATCTTGCCAAGGAGATTTGCAACCCTTTTAGACAATATTCCTAAGTTTTGTATTTTTTCTCTGAATTGGTTTATCACTAGCATAACCACTAACTTGTGGTTGGTGAATATTGATAGGTCACAAGTTAAGTGCCACAAACAAGTGTGGAATTAATGTATCAACTATGAGTTATTCATGCATCGGCTACTAGTTATGCATGCATAGCTACGAGTTATTTTTTATTTTTTTTAATAATTGTTTGTTTTGAATTTAGAATGATTACCATAAAATCAATCTTCATAGTACACTTGTCTCATCATCATGCAATCTAGGAAAAGCATAGACACTAATCCACCCCAAATTCTAAAATATAAACACCTATGAATTTAACTATGAGTAAGTTCTATTATGAATTTCAAGAGGTTAATGGAAAATTGTGAATATAAACACTTCAAAAATTTCAAGGTTTAATGGGTGATTGTGAATATGAACCAGATTGAGGATGCTCAAATTTAAATATCAAGCATGCTAGCCCCCATGAGATGACGTGGAAGAAAAATTATTTGTTGACAATTTGTATAAGTTAAACATGAGAATACATAATCCATCATGGATTATAACATTAACTAATGTAATGGTGTATGGCATAAAATAATTTAGAAACATGACAACGATAATGTAGGTTACTTATTTAGTTAAAATAAAAATATATTAATTATACTATTAATAAGATTGAATAAGTGAGAATTCCTAACAAAGTATTGATTTCTTTAAAAAAAAATTAAGGGTGTGTATTGTTTTTAAAAACTACATTTTTAAAGATTATTTTATAAGTGTGCTTTTATATTGTATAGTCATCGACCATATTCATCGAAATTATTGAAGTCTAAATCATATTTATTACAAAACCCGGGAAATTAAATAATTCATTTGACCATATCAAATATCAAATATAAACATTTGACCATGTTCTTTAATTGGATATTTGATTAGGCTTTTCTAAAGTTTTGTTCAAAATTGTGTATTTTTTTATTGGGATGCAGGTCAATGGGCCTACTTATAGGTAGAAGCATGGAATATAGGAAGTTATTGGTAGAAACTTGAACACAACAAATGTCACTGACTTTAAAGAAGATCAAGACACTACAATTCAAAAGTTACATCTAATATTATGTTTATATAAAGATTATAATAATAAAAACTCAAGTTTGAAAGAAGCTTCTTAACTACTAATTAGTTATCTATGGATTCCCTTGAGGAGTTCCACTTAGAGTTATTTTATGATCTATGGTTTTGATCGTTTTTTTACAATGGGATTTAAAATTTTCATTGTCATGTATAACTTCATAAATATTAAGTGGGTTGAATTAAGATCTAAACGTTTGTTAAGGGGTCTAACCATATTTCTTATGGATACAATTAAGGATCTAATTTTGATAATTGATTTTAAGCTTGGCTTATTTTCAGAAGGATTAGTTGGTTGAGGGGGAGGGGGGTAATTGCTAGAACAAGACAATGCTTGTTGATAGATTTCAAACTTTTGTTGCTTATAAATGAATGCTTAATTTATTTTAATTTAATTGCTACAATCATGTGAATGGTGGTTTACCAAGTCAGAGAAAGTGAGGTGTCATTAATTCCTCCATTAGGTTCAAGTCTGTACAAGGACACGTTCATACTTATGCTCATTTTAGTTGTAAATAAATACCCGTGATAGTGATTGGGGCTGAGTGTGAGTGCTAGGCATCTTTGGTGGAATAGATACCCCTTACCCACAAACTCTTATCCCAAAAATTTCAATTGGAATCTTATTAGTTGCACTTAACCTAGGTGAAGTTAAGCACACTTGTCAATTTTACAAGAGAAACAGGACACGTGTCACTCATTTTCTAGAAAAGTGGCATAAAAAGGCATTTAAAGAGGGGAAACCTTGAAGAGTTAAGGTAGCAATAGATCTAGTCCATTAAGATATTTGAGAATCAATGAAGTCAGCCTCAATTTCTAGTGCAAGGATATTTTTACATTTTGTTGATAACTTATCTAAGGAAATGTGAGTGTACATTATGAAGAAGTTTGTTGCATTCATTGAATTTAAAGTTTACAAGGAAGCAACAAAAATGGATGAATCACAAAAATAAAGGTCCTCCAATTAGATAGTGGAGGGGAACTTTCTTCCAATGAATTTTCTTCTAGGATGGTACTCAATAGAATGAGGAAGTTGAAAGAACAAATTGAATGGTAGCATAGATGGAAAAATGAATGTTATATACAAGGTACACCAACTCCAAATAGATAATAGGCACAAACAATACATCCTGTCATCCAATTGCTAAACATAAGTCCTGCAAAGGAAGTGCGGGCTATTACACCATAAGAAGATTGGTATGGCAATAAACCATTAGTATGTCAATTGAGAGCTAAGTTGCACTAATAAAAATATGGATATGATGAGGGAAATAGATGGAAAACTTTTAAAAAAGATGGATACGATACAGTAGGGAAATGACAGTGTGATTGTGCACACACACGCACACACACACATTCATCAATTTGGATTAGAGGCAGTCATGTAATTTATGGTAGTTGAAATTAGCAAACTCAAATATTGTCATAGACAATATTCTTGTATCCCGATTCCTAAGTCTCATAGATAAGCTAACCCCTATCAAACATTTAATCAAGAACATATCAACTACTTCTAAACAACAATTCATACCCTAAAATTACTCAAAATTTGAATCCAAGTGTTAGCAACTTTAATAAAAGAATAAACAGATTGCACTTCTATAAGAAGTGTTGGAATTTGAAATTAAACATAATTTTTGAGGTAAGTCAGTGACTCGACAAAGACTAACTGGAAAATCAACTAGACAAGTGAGGGTTGTTTGACTAACTAACTGACACGTAAAGGGACTAAATTCACGGGGTTATCTTACTATTTGGAACAAACCTAGATGATCAAAGTTGACTTAATCATCCATGCTTCCAAGGGATTGGTTAGGCACTTAAGTATAAATAAGTGAGCTCGTGTTGAGCAATATGATAAAATGTGTGACGACATGCAATATTGCACTCTATGCTATAACACTATCTCTAGAAACTATTGCATTCCCTTGAATAACACTATTTTTAGACACTATTGCATTCCCTTGGATATGTTGTTCACCTTTTTATGGAAAGGTGGTGTAGATACTAGTGGATATCATCTAGTTAATTATCAAACCCTCAACTATCCCAAAGGGGAGGAGGGTGGGGTATCAAGGACATCAATCATTTTAAAGAATCTCTAGGGGCCAAGAATATCTAGAACCTCATCTAAAAACATAGTTTATATAGGTGAATCAATTAGAAGAAATACTTTTCACTAGGATCCTTGCTTAACTAGCTAAGAACTGAGAGGAAAAGCACAAAGTCAGTTTTAAATAACTGGAAAGTGATGGTGATATATTATCCCATCATCAAGAAACTTATTTCATGGAAACTTTGCAATGGTAAATTGTAAGTATTAGCTTCAATTCCATATTGGGCTGTGGACAACATTGATCCTTTTATAGGACACAATTTTGAGTCTCTACGATAAAACATACTTTCATCTTGCCCAGGTTGCTAACAAGACCTCCTATGATGTTTAACATCAAGGCTAGCTGACCAATGGAACTATTGTCCCCTCAAATGATCATGTATTCATGTGGAATATATTCATAAATTAGTTGCAAAGATGGCACATTCAAATTTAGGAGGATACAAATATGTT
Source organism: Larix kaempferi (assembly GCA_027924585.1). Classification (NCBI taxonomy): domain Eukaryota; kingdom Viridiplantae; phylum Streptophyta; class Pinopsida; order Pinales; family Pinaceae; genus Larix; species Larix kaempferi. Next base: position 5,869,027 of record BSBM01001219.1, on the reverse strand, counting down.
GGTCCAAGATTAAACCGAGTCTCAAAATAAAATGGTGGTGGTCTAAGGTTTGGTGGATCAACACTCTTCTCAAATCGAGAATCCAAATGTGGTTGACACTTTGAAATTGAGTCCCAATTATTTGGGACCTTATGCAAAAAAGATAAATTCAAGGCTTAGGAATATGCATTCTTTGTAAATAATCAAATGAAACAATCTCACGTCTATTTATCCACTACTCATTTTCCTCATAGGTATGGATTCTCATTGGGTATTCTTTTAATTTAATAGGTATAAGGATCTGAGAATTTGATAGCATCAAGCAATGTTTCCTTCAATGGTTTTAGTGCCGAGAGATGAAATCTACTCAATTTGTCCCCATCCTTAATATGTGGGGAATTTGAATGGCCTATAAGTCTTCTATATTTGAAAATAAGTAAATCCTCCCATCTCAGGTCTCCCCTCAAATGTTTCCATATTCCAAATTTTGAAGAAGAACATCCATCCCAAAGCTCCATGTCATCTTGTCCCCTATAGGTGGACAAGTCCACTCACTAGTTGTTTTTTGATGGAGTGCGTTATGGAGAGGAGTGGTTCTACATGAATGTAAGTTTATTGTTCATATACAATTCTCATATTTTCAAGTTTAAAGCATGTCTAGATCCTAGTGCCAATAACTACACTGAAATGATGTCCTTACATCCTTTGATGATGATTGGCTTGGACAAAGGAATCCATAGACTTCAAGTGTTTGGTGACTCAATTATAGTGGTTAAGTGGATGTAGAACCATGAAACTATCTCAAATACAAATGCCTAGGCTTTGGTTTATCTTATCAAGGACAAATATAGACTTTTTATATCAGATCAATTTCAAATACATATTTTGGGAGCTGAGTGATAAAGATCATGATATGATGTCTAAATAGGCTTTGTAGTTGGAACAATTCTACCAATATTTGGAAGACATTTCATAAGGTGTCTCTTCTGAGACTTGAGTGCCACTCAAATTGTTAATTTTTTAGCATTAATTCAATATACTCTAGGATCTTTACTGAGAGAATAACATGTACAGCATATCAATCATATCAACCATGTCAATCATGTCAATCACAACACGAGGCAAACATAAGAGACAATAGACACACAGAGTTTCCGTGGGGAAAACCCTAAGGTGAAAAACCCCACAACTTCCTCAGAGATAGATAGAGAAATAATACAACCAAAGTACAACCCAAGTACAAGAGATAGTCTTCTCCTAGCAGATGATCCTCCTCCTCACATGTGCACCACTTTTCGAGTGATGTAGAAGTGAGTAATGAGATGTCCAAATAGAGGTCTCCTGATCTCTATTTATACTTGTCCTGTCCTGCCCAATAAACTAATGGGGCCGACTTGTCTAGCTTAGCCTAATAACCCATGGTTAATTTAATTAGGGCTGACCCCACACATGGTGGTCTAATAACCCATCGGCAAGTTACGACACTTGCAACACTTGTCAATACAAATGAAGACACTTCCTTATAGAGGAATAACACATATCTATAGGAGTACAATATACATAGATGAAATACATAGGTGAAATACATTCTGAAGTTACATATACATCAACACTCCCTCTTAACTAGGAAGGTATTTCTCGACACAGATCTGCTAGCACAAGTCTTCTTCTCTGGATCATCATCAACGAATCATCGTCCTCGAATCATCGTCGTCGTCACTGCTGCTGCTATCTCAATCAATCTCTGAATCTACTCGTCATATGAAGTTCTACAAAGCCAATTCTTTTTCATACTGGATGTAGGCCCACCACCTGCAGGTCTTCATCATCACTGGCCATACTGTGGAATCCTCAGGACTGATTACGTGCATCAACAAAACCTCGAAAGAGCATCCCAGAACTGATTACGAGCATACTGCTCAACCTATTGGATCTCCCAGGATATTTTACATGTAATTGCACAACCTGTCCACGACCATGGAGTATCATTCTGATACTCATAATCATACTGATCATCGTCCATGAAGCACAGTCTAGATGCACACAACAAATCACTTACACTCACCGGCATGGAAGGAATTTCCTCTGACCATCCGGGAAAGGCTCAGCACTCACATCAACGCACAGGGGAGAACACATCTACCACCATGTCGGAAAGGCTCTGCACTTACATCAACGCACATGGGAGAACACATCTACCACCATGTTGGAAAGGCTCTGCACTTACATCAATGCACATGGGAGAACACATCTACCACCATGTCGGAAAGGCTCTGCACTTACATCAACACACATGGGAGAACACATATACCACCATGTCAGAAAGGCACTGTGCATTTGTGTCTTCGGATTGATCACACATGATCCATCTGATCATGTCAAAGCATCTCCCTGATGCATGTCATCATAGTATGATCATCTTGATCATCAATGCATCCACCTGATGCATACCATGTATCCACCTGATACATATCAACATACATGATCTACCTGATCATACAATGTATCCATCTAATACATATACATATACATGATCCAACTAATCATATCCAGCATCCAACATGATGCATATACATATACATGATCCAACTGATCATATCCAACATCCAACATGATTCATGTACAGAGCAGTAACTGGAGCATCGTCATGATGCTCATTATCCAGCGCTTACATCCACAGCCATGGGAAAGATCCTCTTCTCACCATGCTTGGAATGGCTCTAGCAAATGTGTCCATCACTTCTTCCTCAAAGTGTCGTCAATCTGAAGAACACCAATCCTCTCTCTGAAGTATTCAAACTTCACTCTGGCCAGTGGTTTCGTCAACACATATGCAATATGCTCATCGGTCGCAACATACAGGAGCTTCATTGCTCCTCTCTGCAACATATCCCTGATATAGTGATATTTGATCTCAATGTGGTTTGACCTGTCGTGGAACACCGGGTTCTCAAACAGATTCACACAACTCTAGTTGTCACAAAAGATACTAGTAGCCTCCAACGGGAGATCAAATAACTCAGACAGTAGCTTCCTGAGCCATACTGCCTCACAACTAGCCGAACAAGCTGCAACATACTCTGCTTCGGCTGTACTCAGCGCTACGCAGGATTGCTTCTTGCTAAACCAAGAGATCACACCTGATCCCATACTGAAGCAGCACCCAGAAGTGCTCTTCCTATCTGCAGCACTCCCTGCCCAGTCTGAATCAACATAACTCTGCAGGTTAAACTTTTGATTCGCATCATACTTGAGCCCATAATAAACTGTACCCTTTAGGTACCTCAAAATATGCTTTATAGCAACCAGGTGAACACTCCTCGGATCTGTCAGGAACTAGCTCAATGTGTTCACCGCAAAGCAAATATTTGGTCTTGTGTTCATTAGGTACATCAAGGACCCAATCATCTGACGATACATAGTGACATCAACTGGATTAGATGAAGCATCACACAAAAGCTTCAAGTTTGATTCCATAGGTGTGGCCATGGCCTTGTAGTCCATCATCCTGAACCTCTTCAGGATCTCTACTGCATACTTCCCTTGTCCAAGGAATATTCCATCTGCACTCTGCCACACCTCCATGCCTAGAAAATAGTGTATCATCCCCAAGTCCTTCATCTCGAACTCGGAAGCAAGCTTCCTTTTGGTATCAACAATCAAACTATCTTCTCCTGTAACGAACAGGTCATCCACATACATAAGTAGTATCACTGGATTGCCTTCCTCAACCTTGTAGTAAAGGTTGGAATCTGCTTTACTTTTGGTAAATCCTAAAATGGATAGAAAGTTGTCCATCCTACCATACCAAGTCCTAGGAGCTTGCTTCAAGCCATATAAGGCTTTCTTCAACCTGCACACATATGACTCTCTGTCATGTGTCTCAAAACCAAGTGGCTGCTCCACATACACTTCCTTCTCGGTTACACCATTCAAGAAAGCTGTCTTGACATCCATCTGGTGCATCTTCCATTTCACCACTGCAGCCAGAGCAAGTATTGTTCTGATGGAAGTGTACCTGGCTACAGGAGCAAAAGTTTCTTCATAGTCTATCCCCTCTTTTTGGGAGAAGCCACGAGCTACAAATATTGCTTTGTACTTCTCTATGCTGCCATATGCAGCATGCTTGATCTTGTAGATCCACTTGGAAGTCACCACAGACTTCCCTTCAGGTCTTGTGACTACATCCCAAACATCATTCTTCATGATCGACTGATATTCCTCGGCCATGGCATCCTTCCATTCTTTCTTTTCCGCTGCTTCCTCATAACTGGAAGGTTCTTTGTTCATAATATTACAGAGTAAGGCAACATAACTGGTGTGTGATCTAGTTCTCTTCCTTGCTCCGTGTTCTTCTTCTTCTGGAATGCCATACCTTTCTGGATATTGAATGAGCTCTCTAGCCCATGCAGGTTTCCTCTTGTGAGAGTTATTCTCATGGGGTGGATCTACAGGTCTTTGTGGATCTTCAACTTCATGATCTGCTTCTGGAATTGCTTCATTCATGGTGGTGTCTTGAAATCTATTTTCCTTTGGTTCTTCATGATCTTCAACAAGTGCCTTTATTGACTTGATGAAAGCTGAGTCTTCATCAAATGTTACATCCCCACTGACATCAATCTTCTTGAACCCCGGAAAGTATATTATGTAAGCCTTCGAGCTTTCACTATACCCCACAAAGATGCCCTTCTTTCTTGGAGGATCTAGCTTTGTTCTCTTTTCCTTTGGAACATGTGTGTATACTGGACAACCAAATATCCTGAGATGGCTGACCTCAGGTTTCTTACTAGTGAAGACTTCTTCTGGTGTCTTGTTGTCCAATATCTTGTGAGGTGTTCTGTTCTGCACATATATAGCTGTCCTAGCTGCTTCTGCCCATAGATGCATAGGAAGATCCTGGTCATGTAACATTGCCCATGTTGCTTTCATGATTGTTCTATTCTTTCTTTCTGCAACTCCATTTTGTTATGGATTGTAGGGAGAAGTCAACTCCCTCTTAATCCCTGAATCACTGCATAGTTTCTTGAAATCACTTGAGGTGAATTCTCCACCATTGTTGGAACTGAATGTCTTGATCTTTTTATCAGTTTGATTTTCCATCAAGGCTTTGAATTCCTTGAACTTATCAAACACTTCATCTTTGTTCTTCAAGAAGTAAACCCGAGTCTTCCTAGAAAAATCATCAATGAAAGAGACATAGTATACATACCCACTCAGAGAACTGGATGACATTGGACCGCATACATCAGAGTGGATAATTTCCAAGATCCCTTTTACTTTGCTTTCACTGCTTGGAAATGCCTTCTTAATGTTCTTTCCTTTTGCACATCCTTTGCAAACACCTTCATGCTTTGACTTGATTTCAGGAAGACCTTCTACAGCTTTACTTGCGATTGGTAGTGCTCTATAGTGCACATGTACAAGCCTCCTATGCCAAAGTTCACTTGACTCCATGGATTCATGTACTATGGCATGTTCAGGTTGTCCATTCAATTTGCACAATCCTCCCTCTTGCTCTCCAATCACCACTGCATCATCAATAGTTTTACCTTTTGGCCACATTAGGACTTGGCCATCTACAAATGCAATTCTCATGCCTTTTGCATCCAATGCAGAGATGTAGAGTAGGTTCTTATTGAGCCCAGGTACAAATAACACATCTTTCATCTTCAAAGACTTTCCAGAGTCTAGGTTGTAGGAGGCTTCCCCACTTCCTTTGATAGGATATTGATAATCATCCCCAAGTTTCACCTTATGGGGTGATTCATGTTTAGATAGATTTACAAAGATTCTTTAAACCCAATCATGTGTTTAGAAGCCCCATTGTCAATAAGCCAATCATTACAACCACCAGAGATAGTACATGTGAGAGCAGAGATTAGAACATATTCCTCTTCGCTTGATGAGTCATCACTTTTTGATCTAGCCTTCTTCTTGGGAGGTTCATCATCCTCAGCAGCATGAGCATGATATCTTCTTTTGTTATTCTTCTTCTTCTTGTTGAAGTTGTTGTTGTTGTTGTTGTCCAATTTGTTCTTGGGACAATCTGCAGCAAAGTGTCCCTTCTCATTTCCTGTGAAGCATCTGAGATCTTTCTTATCTTTATGTTGATGGTAGTGTGAAGATTTCTTGTCATGAGAATGCTCCATCTTGGACTTTCCTTTCTTAGTGTGTGATGTGAGAGCTTGATCTTCATTTCCCATCTTCTCTTCTCGGGCTACAAGCCTAGCCTCTTCTTGTGAACATTCCTCCCACATTCTACTGAAGGAGACCAGTTTCTTTCTTGCATAGATTCCTTGAATAAAGGAATCCCATGACATAGGTAGGCCATTTAGTGTGGTCATGACAACTTCACCATTATCCACAATTTCATCCACAACTTCGAGTTGTTCCTTGATCTGAGAGACCTTAGAGAAATAGGATTGAAGGGTCTCTCCATTATGAAGCTTTACCCCTTTCAATTGGTTCCACAGGGTCATCTTCTGATTTATGTTCTTCCCTTCAAATAGCTCGGTTAGGGAATCAAACATCTCCTTGGGTGTCTTCAGAGATGACACATTTGGGATGAGATGATCCTTGATAGAATCAACAATAATCCTCTTTTCCTTGACCAAGTTCTTCTTGTGAAGAGCCTTAGCCTCTTCTCCCTCTGGGACAGGGACCTCTTCACTTATATAAGTGTCCAACTCATTTTCTTCCAGGATTAACCCAATCCTATACTTCCATACTCGGAAGTTATCAGCCCCTTCAAGCTTATCCTCAAGCTTGGTGTGGTGAGACATCTTTAAAGAGTACTTCAAATGGAAATAGAAAAGTTTTAGGTCTTACCACTTGATTTGCTGAAAACTGGATCTGGTCCCGGATTAGGGTTTGTTAGAGAAACCCTAAAAATTCCAACTTTGAATTTCAAACTTCTGAAAGGATAGAAAGATGTGCCTTGATGAGCTGATTAGCGTGGTATATTCAGAATTTGAGATCTGCAAAGTTTCACCCTTCAGAAATATCTTTTAGTCTTCCTGGATTCACTAGGGAGGACCCTGAATTAGGGTTTGAGTTTCCTGGAGATTCACCCAACAACAAATCTCGATCCAAAGCTCTAAACTTCGATTTTTCCAAGGCGCTTCCAGCTATGTCCTCAGAATTCAAAAATTCCTATTTTTGTGGAAACCCTAATTTTTAGGGCCAAAACTGAAAGTGCTCAGAATTGAATTCTGATTGGACAGATAGATTCGCCTTGATGAGTAGAGTCAATCTACCTTATTGGTTTTCCAAAATCTATGGAGAGAAACCCAATAAACAAGAAACCCTAGTTTCTGCCACTGCACAATGTCTTCTTCTCAGGGAAGCTCTGATACCATGTTAATCTTTTAGCATTAATTCAATATACTCTAGGATATCTACTGAGATAATAACATGTACAGCATATCAATCATATCAAGCATGTCAATCATGTCAATCACAACAAGAGGCAAACATAAGAGACAACAGACACAGAGAGTTTCCGTGGGGAAAACCCTAAGGTGAAAAACCCCACAACTTCCTTAGAGATAGATAGAGAAATAATACAACCCAAGTACAACCCAAGTACAAGAGATAGTCTTCTCCTAGCAGATGATCCTCCTCCTCACATGTGCGCCACTTTTCAAGTGATGTAGAAGTGAGTAATGAGATGTCCAAATAGAGATCTCCCGATAACTATCTATACTTGTCCTGTCCTTCCCAATAAACTAATAGGGCCAACTTGTCTAGCTTAGCCTAATAACCCATGGTTAATTTAATCAGGGCCGACCCCACACATGGTGGTCTAATAACCCATCAGCAAGTTACGACACTTGCGACACTTCCTTATAGAGGAATAACACATCTCTATACGAGTACAATATACATAGATGAAATACATAGGTGAAATACATTCCGAAGTTACATATACATCAACACAAATAGTGGTACTTCTAATATTAATCTTGGATGTATATCTTTAGTCTAGAAATCATGAAGGGGTTGCATGTTGATGTGGTCAATACTAATGGCAAGCCATTTGATCCTATGTTACATGAAGCAATAATGCATGAGGATTATCCATCATTTGAAGAAGGCATAATTAATGAAGAAGTCATAATACGATTTATTCTTGGGGACATGCTTTTGTGCCTTGCTATAGTTATAGTGTATGTAGTACCAAGTCCTACGAAATATGCAAAATATTGTGCAAAAGCTACATAATATTCTTCTAATCCAACTAAAGAATGTAAAGAAATGACAAAGGATGTTATTGCATCAGATTCTTCAAATGTCCTAGAAGAAAAAGATGCATAATTCTTTGTTGCATGAAATTTTGTTGGCTTGTTTATTTTTAGGCTAAATTCATTATTCTTATTGCTTTGTTGGTCCTCGAAGTCTACACAAAGTTTGTTTTCCTTTCTATTGTAAAGAGAAAGAAAACAACATGGTCGATATATATTAGTTTAATCTTTCACTAATAATATAGTAGTTGGTCTTTGGCCATTGGCCATTTCTTGTATTAGATATCAGCTCCTCTCCACAATTTATATTTTGGGAGCCATGGTGATGAATATATTTTCTTTGGATATTGTCCCAAGATTTTAGTGACTAGCTTTAAAAAACCCACCTTCTTTGCATTCCTAATGTACTAAGTTCTTATGCACACGAGGAAGGCGTTCTTGTATTCTCAATGAATATAAAATGCATGTTTTTTTCTTGGAAAATAAGAATTCACAAAGAAAATAATAATAATTGCACCGAGAGTAGCGAGGTGCTCTATATACTAGTATGGGGGAGATGTTGTAACATAACGTTATGTAACATGTCGTTACCAAAAATTAAAAAATTAAAAAAAAAGTAATTAAAAAATTCATGTCGGCTCATAAGTTATAAAAAAAAATTAAAAAATTTCATGTTGGCTAATAATTTTTTTTTTGTTCGATTTCCCGTTACTTGGGGCTGGTAGCAATGAACCATTGGTCAAGAACCACAACCCAGGGGCATCTAATCCGTCAAAGTCACCGGCAGGGATCGCACCCATCATGGGCCACACCAACCCTTAAGATGGCTGAATTTTTGGGTGTCTCATCCCAACTAGCTCACCCCTAAGGGGAATTGAACCCGGGTCACCCTCCTGACGAGACCCGCACCTTAACCGAATGAAATAGTGAGAATTAAATTAATGTTAGGAGGACATGGGGGTGGGATTTGATCCACTTATGTGTCTACGGGTCATGAGATCATTTAATACAATTTCTCTGGCCGGAACCACGCATTCGACCACTACCTCAAGGTGCCCCCATGGATCTAGGCTCGACCCTCATTGGAATTGAACCTTTCTCACTGGTGAAAAAATCCTCGCTCTTCACCAATGGATCCAACCCCTTTGGGAATGTTGGCTAATAAGTTACCAAAAATAAAAAGTAATTAAAAAAATCATTTTGGCTCATAAAATAAAAGAAATTAAAACCAACATAGATCCATCTTAAACGTAGATATATCAATCATAGAGAGGGATTCAGTTTCTTGAGGTGTAATTGTTTTATTTACGTATAAAAAATTTAAAATAAAAAAATTACACCTCAAGAAATTGGATTCCTCTCAGTGCTTGATAGATCCAGGTTTAAGATGGATCTATGCTGGTAATAATAATAGAAATATTAGAATAAAAAAAAAAAAGAATTAGGAATAGTAAAAATAGAAACAAAAAATCATATATATACATCAAGTGTAAGGAATATATATTTGGGAATTACTTATATATATAAATATGTGGGGGGGGGGATTCGGTTATAAATATTAATCACAAGTAAAACTAAAAATGCAGATGACCAAAATGATGGATAAAATTAAGGGAGGTTTTCATGTTATTGGGAATTAACACATAATGAGAAAGACTTAATTGTTGCAGTCTAAAATCGTCACCTTTATAAAAAATATAGTGACGGTCACATGGCATCATCAAAAGGATTACAATTATCTATGGTGACGTACATTATTTTACCGTGCCAAAAGCATCCCAAAAAAAGTATTGGTGAGGGTCCTTCAAGGATCATAACCAAAAGTGTTGCCAAAACTATAATTAGCAATGGGATTTTAACAACCCTCACCATAAGTGTCACCAAAAGTGTTGCCAAAACTATAATTAGCAATGGGATTTTAACAACCCTCACCATAAGTGTCACCAAAGTGAGAAGTGACAATGGGGTTTTAATGACCCTCACTAAAAGTGTCATTGAAAAGGTATTTGGTGACGATATTTAAAGAATTGTCACCAAAAGACAACGACAATTCTTCGTATCATTTCACCACAAGTGAATTTGATGATGATTGTTTAACGTCCGTCATAGGCATGACTATCACAGAAAGGGAGTTGGTGGAAGCATTTAAAGAGCTTTCATATAAATCACTTCAATCGACGATTTTCATAGCCTGCCACCATAAGTGACTTTGCTGATGATCGTTTAAGGTCCATCACAGGCATGATCGTCACCAAAAAGGGATTTGGTGATGGGATTTAAAGAGCTGTCACCAAAAGCACTTATAGCGACATTTTTTCATAGCTTGTCACCATAAGTGACTTTGGTGATTATCGTTTAAGGTTCGTCACAATCATGACCATCACCAAAGGCCTTTTTTCTTGTAGTGTAGACTTGTTGATTCCTTTGCTAGTTATCATATACGTGCCTAGACATTTTGTCCCTTATTTTTTTGTTGAGAATATGCTCATAAATTTGAACTGTGTTGGCCATGGTTAATTGTTAGTCTTGTTCTAATGTGAATGGTTGGTTGGGGTAGCAAAGTGGAGTGGATTCTTGGAAGTGATTTGGGTTGTAGGAAGCCAAAGATTGTAAACCAGATGTGATTGTTACCTCCATTCCTTAGTTGATTGAGTGGTATTGAATCCAAGAGTAGGTAGGGGCTTGGAATTGGCTTGTTGAACCTAAGGAAGGTTGTAATCCTCCAAGAAGATGATCGGGGTTTGGGTGATATTTCTATGCACACACTGAATAGAACCTAGAGGAAGGGGTTGCTTGAGGGACTATTGAACAAAGAAGGGGTACCTTCATAGTGTTGTGTGGGGAGGGTAATGTGGAACCCAAGATGGATGAGTCTGAATAAGGATCTTGTAGCCCTATGGTGAGCTCCATAACTTAGAATCCCCCCCCATACTACCTTGGAATCCTGATAAGCCCAACTATGGGATAGCTTGGGTTGAGACTGAGTCTATGTGAGTGTGGACAACCTGAGAAGCCCAATTGTGGGATGGATTGGTTGTGAAATTGTGCCTATTTGATTGCGAGTGAGCCCTGAATAATTCCCTTTCCTTGTGGGAATCATGCCCAGCACAAGGGTGGCCTTCTAGCAAAAATAGTATATGCTAGACAGAGCGCTTATGGTTGGGTGGAATGTTTCTCTTGCACAATCAGTTGCTTGGGATAGTTACATTCAAGATAGGTGTCTACCTGATGTCCCAATGTTGTTCATTTAAATTCCATTGTATGAATGTTGAGTGGAATGATGAAGATGCATGATGTAATTAGTGTTGTGAATATGAATTTGTCATAGTTAATTGTAATTGTGATTCTTGGCATCTGAGGTGTTTAGTAATTGATGTACCATTTCATGACTGTTTCTACATTGATGAATGATTTTGCATAAGAGTTCTATTATGCATATAGTGCTAACCTTGCAAGAATTTAGTGGCTTGTCTTATACTTTACAAGATTAATTAGATTGGCTAGAGAATTAAGGAGTGCGTGGTGATCCACACGATAGTTAGAGTTTCCATGTGTAGTGGTTGATGCACAGTGGCCAAAATTTGTCATGCGTGTTGGTTCACACAATGGTTAAAAGTTTGTCTCGCACGGTGAATTGTGTGGCGATCAAAATTTAAATTGATGTGTGAAAAACCTTTCACATGTGTAAAATTACCACATGTAGTTATATGCATAGATTAAAGTATGGTGCACATAGTGCGTTACACAAAGGAAATAAAATGTATGGTGCATCATGTTATAAAGATTTAAACTTTTCAATAGAGTCACAGACATGTTGTGAAAGAAGAAAAGAAAAGGTACCCCATTGCCTCAATGGGCCACTAAGGCTCTCGAGAATGTGACAGGACCCCTCCTTCTCCTCTTTCTACTAGAGTATTGAATTTTGGATATTTTGTATCCTACTTGCTTCTAGTCGCACTAAGGGAGAGTTCTATGGTGGGTTGTAGGCCTAGTATTTTTTCTTTGTTTTCGATCTCTTCTTATTTTTCTTTGATGGGATTTCTTCAAGCCCTTTTTAGGTGATCTTTCTTCATATGTATCTTCTTATTCTTACTATTGTTGTACTTTTTTCTTTGTTGTAACTCTACCAATATGGGTGGGGAGATGATATATTAGGGAAATGTATTCAAGGGATAAGATGGGGATCAATTTAGGGATTGGAAGAGAGGGTAGAGGAGGGTTCTATTAAAAAATGGGATGACTTGAGATTTTGGGAGCAAATGCAGGAAAACAAGTTATAGCATTTGAGGGGGGAGGAATGAAAGAAAAGGAAGTGGATGGTGGATTGTTTTTTGGGGGAGGGGGAGGCGGAAACGACTTCTCACCTAGAGGTAATACAGAAATAGAAACAAACTTATTGAGGTCAAGGAGGGATTACTTTTTTAGGACTATAAGAGGATTCCTGGTTTGGTGCAAATTTCATATTGACTTATTGTGTAACAACCAACAATTAGTATTAAACTAATTCTAAATAAAACACATGAATAGTACGTAATAGGTGTATTAAATATTAAAATAATAAAATTAGAGAAATTGTTAATTAAAATTAATAAAATATAAATGGTTCAAGTACCAAAGAAAAGAAGGATAAACTTCAAAAGGAAGGAGGATTGGAGGGGAAGGGCATTTATTCTTCTTAGATTCTGAAGGGAGATAGGAATGGTTATAGAAGGTAAGACAATAGACTTGGATACGGTTTATTAGTTGAGGACTCGGGGGCTCTCGGTGTTTCATTTAGGGGTTGGTTGGGTGGATATTCATCCCCAAATGTTGTTTTCCTACATTTCTCAATATGATCTAAAGTTATAATCTTTCAATAAATCATTGGATTAAAGATACAATTTCTCCCTTCTTTATTAAATGGTTATCATGATATATTATAAATGTTTGGATATAATTGCTCATGGAAATGAATGTTTTTGGTTAATTTTCATATGGTGTGGATTTTCTAATCTCTTTTGTCATAAATGTTGTTCTCAAGGCCCATCGAGGCCTTACATTTGGTATTAGAGCCAAGGTTTCTAACCCTAGGACTTATGGAACTTCCTCATAGTTAATAGACTCATATTAGATTTATGCTAGATCAAGTAAAATTGTATCAGATATAATAGATATGTATTTAATGTATATGAGATCTAGTGATAAGATGGATTTAAAAAAAATATTCTCTAATTTTAAATTTAGAGTAAAATTAGATGAAATTTTATACTTGAAATATATAATATAAGTATAACCTATTATAATATATTGCATAGCTTAATCAATGGGCAAAGTCTTTAATTCCTATACTTCCTTAACGATTTGCATAAACATATATAGAACTAGATCTTATATAAATGTTGATGTGTAGAGATCTAGTTTTAGATTAAGAATATAGAAGATAAAAAATAATAAAAGAATAAGTTATATCCACTATTCTTGAATGAATAATTTAAATCTATTGTTCATTCTTCAATGGAGAATTTAAAACATACAATTGTAACAATTTTTGGATTTACAACTATAACAACAGATTTAATTGGAATGGGTAATTGGGTTCACTAAACAAATTGGTATGGCCAATTTGTCTAGTGAACTATGAAATTGGATGCTACCAAGAATGGAGACGAAAATCAGATACCTTGGAAAAATTATTGGTAAATGGAAGCTTCTTATAAAAAATATGCAAAGACGGAGATGGAGCAATAGTCAAAGCAAGGAATAGGAGCTTTGTGGATAGTGCACTAGATCGCCACCGATTAAACATGAATTTGACAAAGTAGAACGTTTATTTGACATAGTGTGGAAAACATGAATTCAACTAGAATTTACCAAGTGGTGATCAGTAAGGAATTTCCTTTGTTAATTTTGACACAACGATATGATTTTTCTATGTCACTCATGAATAAATCAATTAATCAAGCATGCTAACACACATGCAGTAGTATGAATTCAAAATATGTCAAAAAATCACAAGTTATCAAACATAAAAGTGAAATAATAAAGAAAATTACCATGGAGTTTCAGATCTTATAGTAGATATCAAATCATTCCTTTGTACAAGCATGTGTGTGGGATGCTAATGCTTCCTAACACATGGCAAATTTATTTCCACTACATAATTTTTCACCATGCTTAGATTAAAGGAGGAGAGAGTTGTGCTCTTTACTAGTTTAGATCCTCAAGATTCATAGCATAATAAATTGATATCCGAGGAGCTTTTATGTTTCTTTGTGTTTTTTTGGATCTATGTTTGTTTAGATATGAAACCTTCCATGGAAGAGTATCATGGTTCTATCGAATCCCTCTCATTTATTTTTTGGTGGGAGATGGCTTCAAGGGACGATCTATAGAACATCGAAAGAGGAGGTGACCATACCTTTTCCACTGAGTAAATAAAAAACCTCGACAAGATTTAACTATATTTGAGATTCTAAGAAGGGTGGAGTATTAGAATTCTACAATATGGTGAATAGTGCAGCTCGATATTCGACCGTAAGTCTCTCGGGATTGATGTATCTATCAAGTTGGAGGAGGACGATGGTGGGATGCCTTTGCAAGACAATGGCGTCCATGAGGAAGAGAAGGACATTGATGGTTATGATAATTGTGCCAAGGATTTATTCCCCCCTACCATGAAGTTGGTCGACTGAGTTTCAATATTTTACCTATTGATGGTGAGAGCATGGTCGAGGATGGAACTGGAGATATGATGTCACAAGGCCCTACGACAGAGGATGATAAGCCTTCAATTGTTGTTTCGGAAAGAATTTGGGCAATCAATAAGCACTATGCAATGTTGCAAGTTGATTGCAATATAATCTAGAATATATACCTCATGATCCAAGATATAATGCATCTCAAATTTTATGGTAAAAGTAGTTGTACAGGGGTTAGATTATTTGTGAATTTTGATTTTTCTTTTACAAGATGCCATATGCCTTCCCCAATTATCGAATTTGGGAGTATCATTATGGAATGTCAATGACTTACAACACTAAAAAATCCCTTTCTTATGAAAAGTCCCAACTACATGAAACAATCCTTGTATTGGTGTACTACTAAGATGACCATGAGGGCTAAAAATTGTCTTTCAAATAAAAAATAGAGATTCTTGATCATATGCTTCCAAACAATGCTAAAATAAAAACAAGTTTACATGTGTCATTTTTGACAACATGCAAGCAAATATTGTAGATAATAGAAATGGGAATTACTTTCCCCATGTCACCAAAAATGATTACAGGTTGTAAAGAATCTTGGCTAGGATATGGAGATGTTGTAAATAATTTAGTTGGCCCCAAATATATGACCCAGACCAACCTTATAGTAACTTATCTTTTCCATTAGTGTTGAAAGTAGTAGCAGCACTAGGACAACCATATGAATTAGGGAAACAATTCGAATAATTTAGACTTGTAGATTTATTGTTGTTCTATCCTAACATAAGTTGGGAATTGCACTAAAATAAAGAGGAATCTCTCACTAAATTTAAAGGATTCAAATAACAAAAAAAATCAAGATAACCTCCACAAATTACACTGCAATGCTATTAGAAAGCAGCCTCACTTGGTGTTTGGCCATAAGTCCTTCAAGATACTTGTGTGTATGAAAATTGGGTCTTTCCAACCAATTGTGCATGCAGGATGACGTACAAAAATAAATTGAAAAGGCTATGTTTACAAGAAAATATATGCTTCTTACGTAAAGAATTTGCTTATATGTTCCTTGCATGGAAAGAATTTGTTTATGTAGAAATCTTGTAAAAATCAATGATTCCTAGATGGCTAGAAGCTATGAGACAAGAAGCCATTGTTGTGTGTAACATTAACTCGTAGAGTTACAAAAATAGTCTTCTTAAAGTTCTCTGAAATACTCATAGACAACATCAATATTTAGATTTTCTCAGGCATACATTCTCAATAAACTTTTCACATGCCTTTCTGGTTATAAAATGTTTTAATTTATCTTTGCAGACAAAAAGAAAGTGAACTTACCTAAATTCTTAGCATCATTATAAGGTAAATAATGTGATGAAACATTTGGTACTTGGTTTCTAGGAATCCATTACACTAAAAGAAAAGACACTATCCAGTGATGGAAGGTTATATGCAGTCTATGATAAAAAGTATGGAAGTATCTATACAAATTCCAAAAAATTCTACATCCATGAAAGTCAAAATAAGGGAAATATGCTCAATTTTCAAATCTACGCATACATTCTACAGACTATTACAATATAACAATTGAAAGCTTAACATAAGCATTCCAAATCTGTATTATAGTCTCGATATAAACGCCTAGATTGAGTTACCAATCGTGTTGATTATAAACGTCGAGGCTTAGCCTCACATAAATAATTTGATACATGCAAAGTCAGGTTTTATGGCTTGCCATAAATAATTTGATACATGCAAAGTCAGGTTTTATGGCTTGAATTATGGCCAATGGATGAAGCACATGGCCTATGGATCACAATGCTTAAATAAAATAATTATTCCATGATTTTTAAATTAAAAATATATATATATGAAAAACCCATAATAATAAGAATAATATGATAAAAGCGATTTAAAGAATAATATGATTGAGTGGATACCTTTGTCTACTTTACTTTAAAAATATATCATTCTACTTACTTGCTTGTCTTATTAGTCCTTGCCAAAAGGAGGCAGAGACTCTAGTAATCAGTATGCAGTTTTTTTCTTTGATGTTTTATCCTAGGTTTTACACTCTCTCTTATAACTTTATATTATTTTGATCAATCAAGTAATGTGAAGTCTTATTTGATCTCAAATTGAGGTCAATCAATATTATAGTGTATTGATTTTGTTAAAACTATGGTGAGAATATATTAATTGGTGTGACTATCAATCAAATTTCATAAGAAATTAAACTAGTGCCATCACAAATATGCAGTTTTTTTCTTTGATGTTTTATCCTAGGTTTTACACTCTCTCTTATAACTTTATATTATTTTGATCAATCAAGTAATGTGAAGTCTTATTTGATCTCAAATTGAGGTCAATCAATATTATAGTGTATTGATTTTGTTAAAACTATGTCTTATTTGATCTCAAATTGAGGTCAATCAATATTATAGTGTATTGATTTTGTTAAAACTATGGTGAGAATATATTAATTGGTGTGATTATCAATCAAATTTCATAAGAAATTAAACTAGTGCCATCACAAATTTTAACATTAGTTAAAGATTTAATGTAACATTTTATTTTTTCCATGGTAAGCTAAGTTGCCACCACATGCTTAAACAAATTCCCACCACCTACTACCACTGCCCATATATGTATCACTGACTATGTCTATGGAATGGTAGAGTGTTTCATTTACCTTTACTCTCAACAATTGATTTTACAATGGTGATATGGACCCTGCTTCACCTGTGTGCACCTACAAAGAGAGACCAAAGCATTATGTTAACTACTATCGCTCACACAGTGAGCATTGTAATCTATTCAAGCTAACTATATGGATGGCGAATAAATAAACTAAGCAATACTCCCAATCAAATTTTCATGAGGCATTCTGGACTAGATCACAGTCACACAGTCAGCATTGTAATCTATTCAAGCTAACTATATGGATGGAGAATAAATAAACTAAGCAATACTCCCAATCAAATTTTCAGGAGGCATACTGGACTAGATCACAGTCAGCATTGTAATCTATTCAAGCTGCTAACTATATGGATGGAGAATAAATAACCCAAGCAATACTCCCAATCAAATTTTCAGGAGGCATACTGGACTAGATAAAGAGCAGGCATACTACAGAAGATTGCAAGAAGTTTTGTAACTTATCTATTACTTATTTACTTTAGTATAGCAGAAAATTATAATCATCGTAGCACTAGGTAGACTCTGAATTTAGCTTACGGGTGAATGTTGGCTCCTGCCACCCAACTTTTCCGCCAAACAGCCAAGAATCTTCGGTTGCTATACTCTTAAAACCATACTATGTTTACAGATCATACGAAGCAACGAGAGCTGGCCCAGGAATACTTCTCTAGCAGCAGCATAAGTAGTAGCTGGAATGTGATTACTTTAATTTACAAGCCTCTCCTAAGAGAAGAACTATGCGTTGAACTTTAAAATGTTGGCTACTGCTAGAGACTATTAATTCTCAAATACATTGTAATACATGGTTCGACCATGACAACTATAAAAATATTATTGCCAGGTCCAGTAAAAGCTTCTCCTCTGATTGCCCTTCATACACCCAATGCACAACACTTGCTTGCGCAAACCCGGATGTGGATTTGGGCAACCTGGTTTCATTTAAACGAATGGTGGGTAACTTATCTTTCAACGCCTTATTGGATGGTATTTGTAGGGGTTTGGCTGGTCTGGAGAAAAAATTGAGGATTCACATCAACAATGACAGACCTGCAATTTTACCCAAAGTGGTTACTCATTCAAGAAGCTCAAAGCGTTGCCTTGACTCAGAATTCATCCGAACCTGATCCTAGTTCGTTCACCGTTGGACAGTTAAGCAATGTATTACTATATATGTACATTTTGATTAATGAATAAGTTCACCGTTGGACAGTTAAGCAATGTATGTATTACTATATATGTACATTTTGATTAATGAACAAAACATGTAAGCATTTTTCGTCAATTTTTTGTTTTCTCTGCCTTTTTGATTTGTTCAATATCTTCTTTACTAGTTAACAGTGGTATCAAAGCAGCATGAAGATCTATGAAGCCAGGAGGATCCATAAGGCCTACCAGATTCATTGCTGTGCAGTTGAGAAGAAAAAAGCCACCAGTCCAGAAGCCGCTAGACCTGCATGCACTATTTGAAGGAGAGAGAACCTGAGGAGAAGTATTCCAGTACTGCACTACAACAAGAGGTGTCAGGAAGAAACCCAGCAAGAGGTCTACCTGATGCTTGATCTGCCCGTTATCACAGTAGAGGGAGTCAGGCTGGACGTTGAAGAGACCACCAGATCGCTGCTGTCAATTAAAAGGAGTAAGGCCACAGTTCATATCAAACCATTCTAGTTCATATCCGTGTGAAGAAAGATCAAGTTGGCTATGTGAAAGAAAGGTATTAAGATTGATCTTTCACATAGCCAACTTGATCTTTCTTCATATCCGTGTGAAGAAAAATCAAGTTGGCTATGTGAAAGAAAGGTATTAAGATTGACCTTGAGGTGAAACCTAAGGTATTATTATGCTCTTCATTTTTATAATCATTGAAGCCTCTCTATACTGCGATCTCTATACTGCGAACTAGAAGAAAACCTGGTTCTGTATTCCATGCTCTGTGTGCCTGCTAAGTGCAGCCACCTCATAATATTTTTAGGATCTATAAACCTTAAATCCTCTTGAGAAATAATTGTCGCTGCTATTTGAAAGCGGAATATCTAAATATCAGTGGTGGGATCACCAGTCTATGTGGAGTTCAGAGTTTCTGTAACCCATTTAAAAGGTAATTGGAATCGAACTTTGTGGTTGGCGTTTTTAGCAAAGGTTGGACAAATCCCTTGTTTTAATCAAGGTTGATATTATTTTCAATTTCATGTATCATTTTCTAAAATTCACATCATGAATATTCTGCGTGTGTCCGTCCAAAGAATGGTGTACTGATGATGGGTCGAATCACAGCGTGTATCATTCCTTCATGTTGTCGTTGCAATAGACGTTGTGACACTTGGAGGAGATGAACTCAGGTCACTGTGCGTTGAAGAGCTCTCTCCCATAATTTCAGGTGCGAAGAGAATAGGCCCCGGAGGACTGTTTGGGAATAGAAGCAAGCTCGTTGCAGACAATAGATTCTCGTTGTAAGACAAAGTCGAGTTGCCAACCACTGACAGTGACAAACTTTTATGGCCAACTTATGCACCAAAATTGTTTTAAGTTGCTTCTATGAAGAGTTTTAACAGAGAATTCATTCTGGAATCGCCCCCCATCAAAACTCGTGCCATCATTGTTAGGAAATGAGTGACCATGATATCAGCCATGCGCAGTGATAATTTTCTGTATGATTCGCATGACAAGAAGAATGAAGGTATGCATTTTATGATGGCAATTTGAATGTTTATTTTAACATATGCATATATTTTGGACCATAAGTTTAAGATTAGGGTGAAGACATTAATAGAAGCCTTCCACAGTTATGATGCTTAGATGTGAGAAAGTTATATGTTAAAGTGTCACTTTATCAAGGTCAACTCATTTAAATGGTTTATGACTTCAAAGTTATTTTTTTGAATGAATAGTAAGGGGTGTTTTAATGCTTATTTAAGACAATTTGTAAATGGAGTTATAAGAGCTTATGTTCTAGCTTTGGAGTTATAAGGTATTATTGTATTTTCGGAGTTATAAGGAGATTTGTTGACTTTCAAAGTGTTTGAACATTTCTTCCACTTCAAGAATGGCTTAAATTGAAGAACTATTCAAAACGTTACATGCACTGATTACAACCGCTTCAGAATCTCAAATTTTTATAAGTAAAGGGATGCTTACAAATGTTGTTACCTGTTTGCACTTAATGAAAAAAAAGATGGACATGTTAAAAGTTCAAAACAACTTGTTATCAGAGGAGTTATGTCCTGTTGGACGTCAAAATAATGATTTCATACTATTTCAGAAGAATCCATTGTTTGATTGTGAACCAAATGATGTCACTAAATATTCAAACAATGAACATGTACCTGTTGGTTGTGAGCACCAGTTCAATGTAGTTTCAATTGATGACATTGACAATAAAGATGATAAAGTGGATCAGCATAGTATTGTTCGTCCTTGGGAAGAAATTGAGTTTAAACGTAATAGATATGGTATAGGATTTGAAAAGGCTAATAATGATGAAGGGTTTTTTCATATACCTAATTATTCCAATCCAATCGAGTTTGTGAGTGGTGGATTTCTATTTAATGTTGATGATATGGAACAGGTACAGTTACAGGACGATCAGTGTGCTATTGCAAATGTTGATATTGATGATGATGATCATTTGTTGAACGAAGAACTTGAACAATGCCAACATTGTCATTGAGTTGGGCATCGGGAATTTCAGTGTTTTGATCTTCGCCCATGCAGTTTTTGTGGGAAGAAGAATAATGCTTCAGATAAGTGTTGGAAGAAACCAAAAATTAGGAAGAAAAATGTGCATTTTGGTTGGTTATGTACTTGGCACTGGTTATTGGAAGCCAAGTTGTTGGAATGATCGTGGGTCAGTGCAAGCTAATGAGGGTCACTTTTTGCGCGTTAGATGCAATAGAAAATTGAAAAAGCAGGCATCCCTCAACTTACTTGCATTTTTTGAGCTACTTACGCAAAATATCTTGCATTGAGTAAAAAAGATGAAATGTAGGAAATTGAATCACGTTTCCGAATATATAACTTTTATGTATTGAAAATTTGCATAGCTATGTCAAGTTTCATTTTTCCTAACAGACACTTTTTATTTTTCAAGCAAATGATAAGGTATATATTTTTGTGGGTAGAGCCTTTGAGGGCCTAAATGATGGAATCAAGCTACAAAAATCGGCATGCATGTAGAGAACACATAGCACTTGTGCGCCATTATTTTTCGAAAATTAAATTAGTAATTTTATAATTTTTTTATAATTGTTTAAGTGATCAAACCTCGAAAATAGTACCTCTTTTGTGGGTAGAGCCTTTGAAGGTCTTAATGCAAAAATCTTGAAATGGGTTTTTCATAGAATGTGGAGGTTAGTGTCCTCTTGTGCACCATACAATTTTTTTTTTAAATGATTGAGAATTGAAAAAGTTATGGAAGAAACACTAACAGTGTGTTTCACGAGTTAAGGAGGTAGGATAGAAAAGAAATTGAAAGAAAATAGGAAAAAATAATATTTCAAAATCAAAGTTACATATTTGGAATCTGCAGAAAAAATGCTATTTGTGTCTAAGATTTCATCCAAAATTACTCTGTGTAGCATATTGTAACGAGTGGCTAAGCACAGGCTTCTCCAGAAACTGGAAGAAATACCCAATTAGCTTTGGTTTTTCATTAACATAGCACAGGTTTGGAATTACCGAAGCAAACTCCAAAGCATACACATAGGATTATTGTTGACATGTGAGCATGTGATTCGGCCTGGTTTAAATTCAAAAATATTGTTGCGCTTTTAGATGTACATAACGCGTACGCAGTATATAACTACATACCGCGTACATGTTATATAACTACATAATGCATACGCGTTATATAACTACATAACATGTATGCATTATATAGTTAAAAAAACGCGCTCGCGTTATGCAAATCATAAAATCCATGTTTAATACTTGAGAAAGAGGGGGTGTGGAAGACTCAACGTAATTTTTGTTTAATATTTGAGAAGGGGTGGGGAAGGGTCAAGGCAATCTATGGTTAATATTTAATAGGGGTGGGAAAGGGTCAAGGGCTTAGAAGGATGTTGGAAGCTTGAGTGGGGAGAGATGAAGGGAATGAGAACATGATGGGATACAGGGGGTGAAGAGAAGTGGAGCTTGAGAGCACTATTAGGAGTAGAATAGGTTATGAAGAGGTATAGGGTTAGAAGTTGAAAGTGAGACTTGAGTGACAAGGGGTAATGGATGGAGGCAAGGGGGATGTGAGAGAGAAATAAAGAATACAAGGGGGGGGGGGAGACATAGAGCGAGGGAGGGAGAGGGACAATGGGGAGGAATGGATTTGGAGGGAGTGAGAGATAGATGGGGATAGAACGAAATAAAGAGATAGGAAGGGAGGGACAGAAAGTGTTGGTGGGAGACATGCAGGGAGTGGTGGAGAGAGAGAGAGAGAGAGAGAGAGAGAGAGAGAGAATATGAGAGGAGGGGGAAGGGACATAAAGTGTGAGAGAGAGAGGGAGTGATGGAGAGATTGGGATAAGTTGAGGGAAAGATAACATGAGGGGGGGATAGAAGGTGAGAGAGAGACAGGTGATGAGAGAGGGAGGGAGAGAAGGTAGGGTGAGGGATGGAGGGAGAAAGGTGGAGATAGATATGGATGGAGGGTGGATGGGTTTGAGAATGGAAAGTGACATAATGTGTGTGTGTTTGAGAGAGAGAGAGAGAGAGAGAGAGAGAGAGATTGATGGTTGGGGAGAGAGAGACTAGAGGGAGTTGTGAGCATCATATTCTCCATCAGCATCATATTCATCATCATCATCATCTTCATGACCATCATCGTTATCATTAAAATATTCATCATCATCACCATCCTCATCATATTCCTCATCAAATCAACATCTCCATCATCATCATCATCATCTTCTGAAAATCATCATGATCATCATCTAAACATCACCATCGCCATCATCATCAACATCTTCATCATCATCACCATCACCATCATCATCAAAATCTTCATCATCATCACCATCACCATCATCATCAAAATCTTCATCGTCATCACCATCACCATCACCATCTTCATCATCATTGTCATCTCTAGGTTCCCCATCAACATCAACATCTCCATCATCATCATCTTCTTCATCATCATCATATTCATCACCATCATCATCATCATCATATTCATCACCATCATCATCATCATCATCAACATCTTCATCATCATCACCATCATCATCATGATATTCCTTGAATTAGATCAACATCTCCATCATGTCACCATCATCTTCTTCATTATCATCATCATCATCTGAACATCACCATCACCATCAACATCTTCATCATCATTACCATCACCATCATCATCAACATCTTTATCGTCATCACCATCATCATCATCATTGGCATTTGTAGGTTCCTCATCAACATCTCCATCATCATCATCTTCTCCATCATCATCATCTTCATCACCATCATCATCAGCATCAACATCTTCATCATCATCACCATAATCATCATCTTCATCGTCATCATATCAACATCTCCATCATCATCATCTTCTTCATCATCTTCACCATCATCATCATCATCATCATCTTCATCGCCATCTCCATCATCTTCAACATCTCCATCATCATCACCATCACCATCATCATCATCTTCATGACCATAAACATCTTCATCATCATTGTCATCTCCCCCTTCCTCATCAACATCTCCATCATCATCATCATCATCATCATCATCACCATCTGAACATCACCATCACCATCATCGTCAACATCTTCATCATCATCACCATCAACATCATCATCATCATCATCACCATCAGAATCATCATCAAAATCTTCATCGTCATCACCATCACCATCTTCATCATCATTGTCATCTCTAGGTTCCCCATCAATACATATCCATCATCATCATCTTCTTCATCATCATCATCTTCATCACCATCATCATCATCATCAACATCTTCATCATCATCACCATCATGATCATCATCTTCCTCATCAGATCAACATCTCCATCATGTCACCATCATCTTCATCATCATCATCATCATCATCATCATTACCAGCACCATCATCATCAACATCGTCATCGTCATCACCATCATCATTGGCATCTGTAGGTTCCTCATCAACATCTCCATCATCAACATCTCCATCATCATCATCTTCATCATTTCATCATCATCATCATTGGCATCTGTAGGTTCCTCATCAACATATCCATCATCGCCATCTTCTCCATCATCATCACCATCATCACCATCATGAGCTTCTGAACATCATCATGATCATCATCTAAACATCACCATCACCATCATCGTCAACATCTTCATCATCATCACCACCAGCATCATCATCAAAATCTTCATTGTCATCACCATCACCATCACCATCACCATCTTCATCATCATTGTCATCTCTAGGTTCCCCATCAACACAACATCTCCATCATCATCATCTTCTTCATCATCATCATCATCATCACCATCATCATCATCATCAACATCTTCATCATCATTACCATCATCATCATCATCTTCCTCATCAGATCAACATCTCCATCATGTCACCATCATCTTCATCATCATCGTCATCATCATCATCATCATCCGAACATCACCATCACCATCATCATCAACATCTTCATCATCATTACCAGCACCATCATCATCAACATATTCATCGTCATCACCATCATCATTGTCATCTGTAGGTTCCTCATCAACATCTCCATCATCATCATCTTCATCACCATCATCATCATCATCATTGGCATCTGCAGGTTCCTCATCAACATATCCATCATCGTCATCTTCTCCATCATCATCACCATCATCACCATCATGATCTTCTGAACATCATCATGATCATCATCTAAACATCACCATCACCATCATCATCAACATCTTCATCATCATCACCATCAGCATCATCATCAAAATCTTCATCGTCATCACCATCACCATCACCATCACCATCTTCATCATCATTGTCATCTCTAGGTTCCCCATCAACACAACATCTCCATCATCGTCATCTTCTTCATCATCATCATCTTCATCACCATCATCATCATCATCAACATCTTCATTATCATCACCATCATCATCATCATCTTCCTCATCAGATCAACATCTCCATCATGTCACCATCATCTTCATCATCATCATCATCATCATCATCATCATCCGAACATCACCATCATCATCATCATCAACATCTTCATCATCATCACCATCATCTTCATCAACATCATCATCTTTATCATTTTCATCTGCATCATGATCATCTTCATTGTCATCACCCTCCTCCTCATCATCATCTTTATCATCTTCATCTACATCATGATCATCTTCATTGTCATCACCCTCCTCCTCCTCATCATCTTGTGCACTTATGCACTTAGGGATTAATGTTTAGAAGAGGGTCTAAAGGCCTTTATGGGGGAGGGGCTCTAGGAACAAGGTAAGATAGAGAGGGCAGGGGGGAGGGATAAAGGCATAGAGGGTTAGTGATTAAGGGAGAAGAAGGGAGAGAGTGCTATAGGGAGGGATAATGACGAAGATAAAGAGAAGGTGGAGAGATGGAGAGTGGGGTGGTAAAGACATGGCTGGAGTAAGGGAGAGAAAGAAACATGAAAGAAACATGTAGGGAGGGATGTAGGGAGAATGAGGGACAGATATTTAGAAAGAGATAGGGGGTATCTAGGGATTATTGGGAGAGAGCTAGGGGGTATTAAACCATACAAAACATTTGTCCCCACACTAAAAACATTTGTTTTGTATGTAACCATATAAATTATTAGTTTTCTTTTGATTTTGTTCGCTTCCCTAGCCATGCACCTAACCTATTTATTGTGCTTGACAATATTGCATACGCGTTTTTGCACTACATATCGCGCACGCATTTTTTCTTTATATAACGCGTGTGCATTTTGTAACTGCATAAATAGTGGACTGTCCTTGTCCGAGAGCAACTTCACTCTATCCGAGCCAAAACAATACTCCCGCGATTTTTCGAACAGCACGAGCCCGCCATTGGAAATTATCACACTCTACACCAACTCCATCATTATTTTTGTTTATGCAAGTGCAACATTGAGGACATCTTTCATGGTTGCTCAGTGTGGTGTTGGGTTATATGGCCATATTTGAAGAAGATAATCAGCAAGCTTGAAGAATCTCCAATTGAATAACACCAAAGATAAGGCCTTTGAAAGATTCATTTTGCCTATATTTGAGGAGCACACAAGATAAGATATCAAGCTTCAAGGCCATTTCATGGTGATGGTGGATATACACAAGTGTACAAGAGAATCAAAGAGCCCAAACAATTTATGATTTAACTTCCATTTGCTTATTATTGAAGAGCTTGTAATTGAGGAGCAACAAAAACAAACTATATTGAATTGATCATTGTGGTGATGGGGAATGCACGTAGCCGAGTAAACAAATCAACAAGGAAGAAGAGACCTCAAGAAGTCATTGAAGAAGAGAAAGAAAAGAAAAGAATATACATGATGAATCGGAGGCTTTCTTTGGAAACTAATCCAAATCCAATTGTAGAGGATACCACGGTTCATCCTATTAATCCACGACAAGAGGGACCTTCAATTTCCACAATAGTTGTTGAACAAGCACCCCATGGAAGTAATCAAGAAGCAAAACGTAGGTGCTCATTAGGGGATGTTTCAATTCCCACTTCAAGTCAAAGTGATAAGTTACCATCTCAAGATGAAGCTCACGAAGAAACACCCAATTTGCTATCCGGATGTGGTTATACAAGCAAAGAAGTCAGAGAGGCGTTGGACATTTTTCCTACTGTTGAAGAAGAGAATGTTATCCACACCATCGATGAGGATGTTGGACTTCCACAAGGGGATGTTGGACTTCCACAGACCATCGATGAGGATGTTGGACTTCCACAAGGGGATGTTGGACTTCCACAGACCATCGATGAGGATGTTGGACTTCCACCATTCAACTACCAGGAAGAGAATGAAGGACACCAAGCTACTATTAAAACGCCAGAGCGTCTTGGTGATGCGCTACATGGTACAATTCCAACCCCCTTACCTCCATTAGCAAGCACATGTCGAAGAACTCCGAAGTGTATACAAGTTGATGAAATTCTTATCAATTCCATTGAAGGTACGCTATCTAAACGTAGTATTGCTTATCAAACTCAACAGATACTTGATAAATATTTTGTTTCTAAATGTGCTGGAGATAAATGTAGATTATTTTTATTATTGTTAAAATCTAAGAGCATGAATGTTGTTAGGAAAAAGTTAGGGATAAAGATGATAAATAATTATGAACCAAGTTCTCATATAGTTTAAAGCCTAGTAGATGCATTTGGTAAAATTGGTAAGAACACACGTTCAAAGGACCGCAATGCTGCTCGTCGTGTGTTGTCACAAGCAATTGCAAATAAGAATACCAGGGCCCTTCGTATTCTCAGGCCTACATCCAAACTAGTTAATTTGAATGTAAAAACCCTCCGTAGGTATTCTATTAGAAGAGAACATCTTGACACAACCGATTAGACATATTTTTGGGCCTTTGTTGGTCGGTTGCCACGTCATGACATGAAGCTAGTTGATGCAGTAAAGGAACTAGTGCACAGTTTTTGGCATGATCACACAAGGCCTTCTTCAAACCGAAAGGATGTACTAAAACTAAGAAGGGGTTCAAAGGATCGTGAACCACATACTAAGCATCTTCTTGATATAACATAGACAGAACTTTATGAGAAATTTAGGATTGAGCATAGACAATTGAACTTGGGGCAAAGATCTTTTGAGAAATGTAAGCCATGGTATGTTAGAATAAATACTCTTCGTAACACTTGTTGTTGTAGATACCATGTAGAATATGAATATTACTATGAAACATTTTTGTACATTCGTCGTGTGTTGCATACTAACCATGTGCAGGATTGCTCCATGACAATACCACTGACTTCATCAAGAGAATTCATTCATAGCATCATGTGCAATAGGCCCGAGGGGCAAGCATACTATGCAAAATCTTGTTTGGATGGAACATGCTCCAACTGTGCTGGAATGGCATTATTGAGCCAATGTATGCACGAGAATGGAGACAGTGAATTTGGGAAAATGGTTACAGACATGAAAAGTTTCAAATATATCAACTATGAAATAGTCCCAGGGAAAGAAAGCAAAAAAATACAATTGGTGACATCTCAGGTATGCATTTATATCTATAAAATTATGTTGTAACGGTTACATTTCAATCCTTACTTACAACAAAAAACTGACATTGAGATCATTTTGTGTTACCAAGTACAAGTTAGTGACTTCATCAAGGAGTTTATTGAAAAGACACATCAATATGTTCAGCATGTCCACGTGGCACGATGGCAGGATGAGAAGTTTAGAATATGCAGAGATACATTTCCCCTTGGTACTATACTTTCAGTAGTTGATTTTGCCGAGAACTACACTCTGCAACCTCAAAATGAGATCCAAAGTCAGTATTATCACTTTGAGTAGGTTTCCTTGATGGTCCATATCACATATAGGCATGGCCCAAATAGCACTGAAGAGAAAAGAGAAATTCTGAAGGAATATCACTTCTACATAAGTGATGATAGGTGCCACGACTTCCACTATGTACATCATTGCTTCATCATGTTCTATGATCACTTGAAGGGAAGGAACATATAGATGGATCGACACTGGATTTGGTTTGATGGGTGTGTTGGTTAGTTCAAAAATGCATGCATATTTCAGTGGTTGTGTTCATTGCATAAAAACTACAAAGTGCCACATATGTGGAACTATTTTGAGACTGGGCATGGTAAAGGAGAGCATGATGGAGCCGGAGCATGTGTCAAAACATCCCTACGAAGAGAGGAATTGAAAGTATCTACAGAATCTACTATTCTAAATGCTCAATCTACAGTTAGGTGGTGCACGTCAGTAATGGGAGAGGAATCAACTATGCGAGTAGAATCCAAAAGAAAGAGACATGTGGAGAGATTTTTTTGGGAGGTGGTAGACATAGATCGTTCACATGCATGGGAATGCAAGACTGTGCCTGGGACTCGTGGCTTTCATTCGGTTCGAAGCTCTGATAACCTAGTATTTGAAAATTGGACCAGAAACTCGCTTGTTTTTGCCCCTTGTTGTGATGGTGACTGGGATGGGTGTGAATCATTGGATTGGGTTGATGGATGGGATCGCATATCACTTCCACTTGATCAACGTTTAATTGTTGAGTTAACTCCGTTGGAAGAAGACCAATCATCTATTTCTGCAGATTTTGATCATGTCTCAGACCTTGTACAACCCAGTATGATGCATTTCCTTTACATTTTTTGTTTGTTTACGTAGTCTTCAAATGCACATTAATGGCCTTGTATCGCATGAAAAATATTTTGATCATATACCTACAATCATATAATGCAGGGCACATATATGCATTGGTTGCCTCAAAAGATACTGAATGGGGTGATGAATACTGGTTGGCACGCTGTATTGATGGAAAGCAAACCCTCATTCTATCCATGACTGACGATGAAAACAACCACTTTCCAACTGGGTCTATGGTTGTTAAAGGTGAATACTTGACACGGGACAACAATGGAAGAAAGAAGGGTGGATATGTTTATAGGGATTACAAACCAGGTGCAAGTGTGTATCACTTTACCAACTTAATCATTGGCACAAAACTTCAGGTACGAACAATGCCTAGTCGAAATGCATCGAAGGTACGCTACTTCTTACAGGATACAGAGCACGAGAGACTAATGGAGACCATCAGTATAAGAGATGATCAGGAGGGCTTGGTTGTATGATAATAGGTGGGATCTAGCATGATGAGGTACGTTACATACTTTTAATACTATACTATTTATACTATTTGTAATTGAATATTGATATATGCTCAATTTTCACATGTATGTTTCATATGAATATGTCAATTTTGTGTTCTTGATATGCCAAATTTACGTTTACGTTGTTTATAAATATGCCAAAAGTTCTTTTGTATGTCAAGTTTATGAATATGCCATTTTTTACATATGATTAGTAAACCCTAAAATTATATTATGTTCATCATGTTGGTTATTGGCTTCACCCAACAAAATTAATTCAATTCATGCTCACTATATTAAACAATACACTTATATTAAATTTAATTCATGTCTTGTTAAATATTTCATAATGAATTAGTTATTTGAGAGCACCACCTTAGACCAAGCCATCATCATCAACATCTTCATCATCATCACCATCATCATCATCATGAAAATCTTCATCATGGACCTGCAAAACCCTAGTTTCCAAAGTGTCTAAGAAGGTTCGGGCTGGGAACACTAGCCATACCCGCCCGGTGGATGATTTTCCAAAGTTGACCCCCGTGTGCAAAAATTGCACACTCCCACATTGATCAAAACCCTAGTTTCCAAGATGGACCTGCAAGGTGACACATGGGCCACCGGGCAGGAGGGGAGGGGTACCCCTAGCACTATCCCAGTGTGCTGAATCCAACGGAGTTGATGGTTCGTCGATCCGAGCCACGGTCTTCATTCTATGGCTCGTCCCGTCTCGCTGCCAGAAGGCCTTCAGGGACACCTACTGGATACCTACCGGGGGCATAGAACTCCAACCGTGCAACAAAATCGGGTTTCGAGGAGTCCTGCAGGTGTGTCTAGGCAGGTTCGGGCTAGGAACACTAGCCATACTTTCCCGGTGGATGATTTTCCAAAGTTGCCCCCCGTGTGCAAAAATTGCACACTCCCACATTGAGCAAAACCCTAGTTTCCAAGATGGACCTGCAAGGTGACACATGGGCCACCGGGCAGGAGGGAAGGGGCACCCCTGGCACTATCCCGATGTGTTGAATCCAACGGAGTTGATGGTTCATCGATCCGAGCCACGGTATTCATTCTATGGCTTGTATCGTCTCGCTGCCAGAAGGCCTTCAGGGACACTTGTTGGATACCTACCGGGGGCATAGAACTCCAACCGTTCAACAAAACTAGGTTTCGGGGAGTCCTACAGGTGTGTCTAGGCAGGTTTGGGCTAGGAACACTAGCCATACTTGCCCGGTGGATGATTTTCCAAAGTTGACCCCCATGTGCAAAAATTGCACACTCCCACACTGAGCAAAACCCTAGTTTACGAAATGAATGCACAATGAAGCCACTGGGCCATGGGGAGACGAGGGAGAGGCCCCCCTAGAGGTAATCACATGCCAGGAGACCAACGGAGTCGACGGTTCATCGGTCCGACGTCCGGTTTCCGAGTTATGTCGAGTTGCAAGTCGCATCAAAATGTCGTTCAGGGACACTTAGTGAATTTTCGTCCGGGAGCCAAAAAGAAAACGGAGCAGGAAGATTGCATGCCGTTGGCTCCTACAAGTGTGTGTGGGAAATGCCGACGTGGGAACACTGCCAACACTGGCTTGGGGGAAGTTTTTGTAGAGTTGACCCACCAATGCGATATTGCATGCAATTAAACTGAGCAAAACCCTAGTTTACGAAATGAATGTAAAATGAATCCACTAGGCCATGGGGAGACGAGGGAGAGAGCCCCCTAGAGGTAATCGCACGCTAGGAGACCAATGGAGTCAACGGTTCGTCGGTCCAACATCCGGTTTCCGAGTTATGTCGAGTTGCAAGTCGCATAAAAATGTCGTTCAGGGACACTTGGTGAATTTCCGCCCGGGAGCCAAAAAGCAAACGGAGCAGGAAGATTGCATGCCGTTGGCTCCTGCATGTGTGTGTGGGCAATGCCGACGTGGGAACACTGCCAACACTGGCTCGGGGGAGGTTTTTACAGAGTTGACCCACCAATGCGAGATTGCATGCAATGAAATTGAGCAAAACCCTAGTTTACAAAATGAATGCACAATCAAGCCACAGGGCCATGGGGAGACGAGGGAGAGGGCCCCCTAGAGGTAATCGCATGACAGGGGGCCAACGGATTCAACAGTTCGTCGGTCTGACATCCGGTTTCTAGGCTATGTCGAGTTGCAAGTCGCATGAAAATGTTGTTCAAGGACAAGAGACACAACATTTTATCCCGGGAAACCCTCATGGGGAAGAAAACCTAGCAACCTTTCTTAGAATAATTATATGTTTAGAAATCAAGTACAATGAAACCATGAACAAACCCTGACCCTGAAGGGTTTTACCACATGAAAAAACCTTAATGACACATGATAGCAAGAGTACTTATCTACATGAAGATGACCTCCAAGCCATAAGGATAACCAAGCATATCCTTCCCAACCAACATTAGAAGGCACTTTATTTCTCGAATCCCGAGGTAACGTTTGTTCCTTTCACCAATGTTGCTTTGAGCACTTGTATGTAGTTACTCATATGTAGTGTTGAATCTAATTGTACAATCAAATATTGGGCATTGATGAAATGTGTAGCATGTATTGCACTTACTTTTATTAAATTACACTTGAACATTGACTTAACTTGTAATTTAATCATCCAAATTCACAAATTTTAATTACACCTATCCAATTAGTGTGCATGAGTGAGTTCGTTGAAACCTTGAAAAACATTGTATTGCATTTAGTTTGATTAAATTACATGAGCAAGAACTTTGACATAACTTGTAATGATCATCCAAAATCACAAACTTTAATTAGATACCAATTAGTGCACGCATGTAGTGAGTTCGTTGAAACCTTTAAATATAATAGTTTGTTCTTTTGACATAGCGCATTCATGAGTAATAGATAATCCACACAAATCAACACATTAGATTGACACAAGAACACGTGGAAACCGAAGAACAAATACAAAGTGAAATGTATCATTCATTTATAAGTGAAATGTCAATGTGCATGTCTCCAAAAGTACATATATATCCAAAAGTGCATGTCTCCAAAAGTACATGTATATCCAAAAGTACATGTATCCAATGAAGTCAATGTACATGTCTCCAAAAGTACATGCACAATAAAGTCAATGTACATGTCTCCAAAAGTGAATGTATCGAAAAGTACATATATATACAAAAGTATCCAAAAGCACATGTGTCCAAAACTATCCAAAACTATCAAAGCCACATGTACATGTATCCAAATGTACATATATCCCATAAGACACATCAAAACTCAAGCTTCCTCTTGTTCTTTCCCGACGTTGATCCTCTAGGCACATCTCTAGGATCAGTGTGCATCTCTGGATCCTGCAAATTAAATATCAATTGTTAAATTCAACTAATTATGTACACGAATACATTAGCTCAACAATTATCAACTGGTGCATGAAACACTTGGTCACTAAAGGACATCTCACCTCAACTGACAAAGGAGATTGTGCTGCTTGTGTAGCAGATGGAGCCGTTGGTTGAACATCCAGGATGGTCGAACCAGGGGGGCCAGGAACTGCTCCTGCTGGTGGTGGCTACAATGAAAAAATGTTGAAATAGTTAGAAATGCATGAATAAAAAATAGACAACAATAATAAACTATGTAAAGATAATGTTGAAATAGTTACATACCTGTGTGTGGTCAGTTGCCATTGCAGATGCGGCACTTACTGCTACATCAACCATCGATGCGAGGTTTTCAGTAGACAACTCGGGTTCCTGATGCAATAAACATGCAATTCAAACATTAACAAAAATGATTTATGCACTGGATTTCAAGTTAAACAACAAATATCATCGAAGGATATACATTACCATGGTGTGAGTAAGCCCATGGTCGTGGGCAACTGGAGTCTTTCTAGGAGTAGAACACCTCACATACACATGACCCTTGTTCACGAATGGCCTGGAGGGAGATACAAATCCAGGCAATGGTTCAGATGTCTCGGATGGTGCCTACAGTCAGCAAGTGTTCATGTAGTTAGACATGCATGATTCAATAAACAAACATGTATTTAAAAAATGTCATTTTTAATTGTTTTCCTGGAGCCCAGATGTTTCATGGGATGGTATGACCATGGGTGCTACCTCCACATTACCTTGCCCCAGTGAAGGATCTGCCATCTGCAAGTTTAATAATTGTAAATATTAGACCGTAGATAGCATTAGTGAACTAAAAAGTAAAGTATGTGGAAATTAACAAATTAACAAGTATTAAAAAACTAAAATTTTAAAATGTTTACCTCGGTGTGAGATACAGCAATAGGTGCTATATAAGATGGGCCTACCCAATGGGTAGCATCATGCCCCCCTGTAGAGTCTGGAACATCCGGCTCTGGGGCGTCGCTGCCGGCATAAAGCATCAACTACAAGTTCACAAAATTAATATATTAGCTCAAACTATATATATGTGTACAAAGATGAAAATAAATGAAGAACTTATTACAATTAACCATCAACATACCTCTCTCAAAAACTCACTGAAGGCAACATCTGAGGCAAGACCATAGCAGGGACGACCACATGATGTGCACTCGTGAGGATCAGTACTAGGATGGGGATGTGTCGATGGTCCTGCACTACTGGATGGTCCTGCATGGTGACGAGCTGGTGTATGTACCACACCAGGGACAAATGTCCCTTCCTCACCCATATGTTGAACCATAGTGCCATGGCGAACAACCGCCCGTGCCAAACTCAAAAATGCATCCCGTGTCTGTGGAATAATACAATGTGCAGGTGGGACGTCTGGCCCAGGAAACTTCCTACGAGGTGCAGGGATAGGGCGATCCTGGTCTCGAAGCCTCGCATTGGGTCGGTTTTGGGGCATCCCCCCACCGATCCCCTGAAACTGCAAGATGTCAAAATAGTTAACGTGTTTATGTAACACGAACTCTGCGTACATCTTTCGAAGGAAATACAAGGGAATTTCCCTGTTGTTGTGTGGTGGCATATCAAAAACCATGTACCATCTGTCCATCCAGTTATCAACAAATGGTTGAAACGTGCGCCACTCAATGGAGATATGTGGCCTGTTTGCATTTGGGATTTCCCCTGTCCGAGGGTCCCTAAACAATGCAAATATGAGCTCTTTGGATATTTTCAACTTTTTTATTGCATTGTAGTCTAGCCCATCAGCGTATTGTTGTCTTTTTCTTTCTCTATATGATGTAATATCATATAGTACATTGGTAGACTGTGAAATGGTGTCAACAATTGCATCCAAGGTTGATGCAAGCGAGCGGCGAATCCTGTCACCACCACTAAAAGCTGCACTAATGCCCCTCAAGTGGGCAAGCTCAATCAGTATATCGGCATTGGTGTCCATAGCCGCAACTGCAATAAAGACATCAATACGAAAATCATTAGAAACATATACATGGTATATAATGACGTCTCTTCAAAATTGAAAATGTATTAAATCAAACTCAAGTAAGCAATTTAATAGCATTCACTTACATACATTTAAAACTTAAAATTAAACATTTAACAATTAAAAAGTAAGTTTCGTTCAACTTCTTTCTAGAAGTTAAGGCACTTCTTAACCCTCATTGGTGACTTTTCCATGCAAACTTGGGTTTAAACTTCTTAGAATTTAGGAGTGTTATTTTGACATGTTTTGGCCTTTACATCCATTGCAGAAAACAATATTTCCATCAACTTCATAAGCTAACATTAAATTTATTGATTTCAATATATTACGCCTTGTGGTTGGAGGGGAGGACAAAGTGGCATGGAATGAAATGGATATGTATGAGTTTGTCTTGCCAATATGATTACATATGTACTTGAGATGACTATCAATGATTAAGATGTTGAATAATCAACTAGAGATTGTGACTAGAATGACAATAACAACAATGTCAACTTCTCAAAACAGAGACAATTTCTCTCTACAAAATCGATCTCTACATTGTATGGCAAGTTCAGAAAATTAAATAAAAAACATAGTGATTTTCGATATGAAGTCTTTCAGTTGAATCGACGGTCCCTGAGCGTTGAGTAGATTGATCGAGGGTGTGGATAGGGCAGGCCCGAGAGACACTTTGTTAATGTGTTTTGGCATTTAGTCAGGGGTGCTTAACTAAGAGGCAATGTATAGCTACATACACTTCTGATGAAATTTTGATTATGTTCATGGACAAATGATTTTGATGAAATTTTGAGAAACCAAGTTACTAATTTTTTTTGCATTTTTTTATTCACGCTTGTGCATGCATTTCATCTTGTTATGGCCATTACCAAGGAAAATTATTTAATTAGTATCATGGGAAATGGCCTTTGAGGGTTGGAAATTTGGGTTTCATGTGGATGGATACCTAAGTAACCGGACATGTCCAACAGGGTCCCCGTGTTGTGTGGGACACTGTTTTAGATGATGGTTGGTGGGATAGGGTAGTCCTTAGCATCAAGATCATGGAGCCAATCATTTCTTTGTTTTGGTTTGAAGACACGGACCAGCCCATCCTAGGAGATGTTTATGAGGGGTGGGATTCCATGATTGAGTCCATGAGGACCATTGTTATGGAGAATGAGTGTGCTAAGTATGAGACATCGACAGAGAACTTATGTTCCATCATATAGGGCATTCTTATCTCCAGGTGGGATAAGAATTGCACACCTTTGCATTGCTTGGTCCGCTCATTGAACCCCAGGTTCTACACTTAGGATTGGCTCAGTGGTGGGTTGGGGCCCTCATCCAGAGTACCTCCTCACATGGATGGAGAGATCTCAGAGGGGAGGAAGATAGCATTTAGACAACTACTTCAGGATAGAGACCACCTTGAGGTGGTGGAGGAGGAATTTTATAAGTTTTCTAGTGGCACTGGGAGATTTGGAGGATATGAGGTGGTTAGAGACATGGGGGTTAAGAAACCCCTTGTTTGGTGGACAACTCATGGGGAAACATGCCCTCTTCTACAAAAGATAGCCTTGAGGGTCCTCTCTCAAGTTACTTCATCCTCTTGTTGTGAGAGTAATTGGAGCACATATGGGAACTTGTATAGTGTGAAGAAGAGCAGGCTTGAGCAGTGCAGGGAAAAGATGATGGTGTATGTGCATTCCAACCTTCATCTTATTTACAGGAAGAGGGAGGAGTGGGAGAAGGGAAAGACACGGATGTGGGATGTCCTTCCTGATGAGATGGGTTTGGACAACAGTACTGATTTGGCATTAGCCAACATGGATCTTAATGATCAAGTGCTAGAGCCGGTCACTTTTGATGAGGAGGATCGTATGGAGGGGTCATCCTCCACACCAGCAGATGCAGTTAGTCAGATTGGCAAAGAGGAGAAGGAGGAGGAGGAGGATCAGGGAAGTGATGAGTTTGTTGATTCAAGCATGGAGGAGGACTATTGAGTCATTGACAGATGGGATTCTTCCATCTTGATCCACTCCTTTTTTGTATTTACTATTAGACTATTAGTCTATTAGTCTATTTGGAATTTGTCAGTGCCTAGTGGCATTCCGACATCTATGTAATACATTTTGATTGTGATGACTTAATGAGAAATATGGTTCCGAGTCTCTGACATGCATCTATGTGTCTCAATGTCTCGTTGTGATTTGTGATTGTGAATGACAAATGTGTTGTGATTTGTGAATGGTCTAATTTCTATTGAATATTTCATATTTGTAATTGTAAATGTAATTTCTATTGAATATTTGTAATTGTAAATGTTAAATTTTATTGGATCTATATGTCTATATTTTTAAATTTTAATATATTTTAAAAATATATATATATGTATATAAAACGTGTCCTATGTGTCCTAATTCCGGGGGTCACTGTGTCTCGTGGGGACACTCGTGTCCCGTGTCCTCGTGTTAGGTGACTTAGATGGATACAATGGAGAAAGGGGGGAGTTCTATTTTTTTCAATTTTTGGTTGGATTAGGAATTTTTGAGTTTTTGAAAAGGGATTCATTTTAATTATTCACTCATATTGGTTGAGGGAG
Organism: Larix kaempferi; assembly: GCA_027924585.1. Taxonomy (NCBI): domain Eukaryota; kingdom Viridiplantae; phylum Streptophyta; class Pinopsida; order Pinales; family Pinaceae; genus Larix; species Larix kaempferi. The sequence continues at coordinate 5,830,615 of BSBM01001219.1, read as the reverse complement.
ATGTGAATTTAATTAGAGATTGGGTTATTCCCAATTTTATCAATATTACAAAACTAGGTTGTTTTAAACAATAAAAAAATAGTAATTTAGGTTAAGAAATGACAAAAAAATGGTATGGGTGAATGAATTACCTGATTAGATGAAAATACACGGGTGAATTTGCCTCCCCTCCAGCTAAATCGAGCTCCACCGATACTTCAGGGCACACAAACCATCCTCGTCCAACCTCTATTTCGTGTTTCTGATATGTGAAGAGCGCCGCGGGTGGTCGAGGGTGGTCGAGACTGTGTTTTTAAATTGATTTTAGATTTCAATAACGCGTACGCATTTTGTAACTACATAACACGTACATGTTTTGTAGTTCTATAATGCGTACGCGTTATGGTTACCTATCCTACATGTCTAGTGACATGTCAGGCTCGGGTCTTACCATGGCAGGTGCTAAATATCAGAAACGCGTTATGTTTTTATGTATTAGGAACGAGTTTTGAAAAAGTAGCATTGCATCTAAAGTGACCCTCATCTTCTTGCACACACCCTCTTACAATCGGATCCATACACATGTATAAACATGTTTGATTGGTGATCTTACTATTGCAGATGGACAAAAGTGTTTTGATTCAGGATTTGATGATACAGGGACTTGTCCCTAACAGAGGGGGAAATAACATCTACAAATTGAAGTCAGGTTCCAAGTTTTTGTTGTGATCTTGTGAACAAATGGGAAACAAGTATGCAAACTTGCTCTTGAATTTTGAAGACAGAGTGAAAGTAAAAAGTTTCCAGAACCATAAATCGAGTAGAACACCAGTGAGAGTCTACTTGTTTTATTGAAATTTTTTGGTAATCTGAATTTTAAAGCCTGTGATGTGATCAAAGTTTGTTGTTGATATGGTTGATTAAACTTCTCCTCTTTCAGCTGATAGGGGGGAACACAATGATGATTGTCAGACTTCAAGTTTCAAATTTTGATGGATTGCAGATTATTCAGGATGATGTTGGATTGATTTTGTAGATTAATTGATAGTTCAGTGTCGAAGCCCTATCAATCGAGAAGGAACAAATGAGCCAGAACCTGAGCCAGAGCTAGAACTTGTGCCAGTAGCCAGGTCCTTGAGCCAGATCCTCCTAGCCAAAGTCAGAGTAGTAGCTAGAGCCAGAGTCAGAGCCATGTTGGTTTGTGGTCATCCTAAAACCACCGATTTAGCAGAAAATTGAGGTTTTGCTAGTTTTTATGCCAGAGAGATTCTCAGCTATTACTCTCTGAATTTGCTTGACACAGTTGATAGTCAAGTAGTGGCAGTTTTTCAGGCATAAGGGGGGATGTTAAAGGAACCTAATCCTAGTTCGTTCTCTATAACAGTTATACCGTTGGACAGTTAAGCAATGTATTACTATATATGTACATTTTGATTAATGAACAAGCATGTAAGCCTTTTTCCGTCTCTTTTATGTTTTCTCTGCCTTCTTGATTTGTTCAATATCTTCTTTATGAGTTAACAACATTCAACATTTTCTCTACCTTCTTGATTTGTTCAATATGTTCTTTATGAATTAACAACATTCAACATGCCATTCTGCTCAATCATTCATTATATTTACATTGAATGCTTAAATAACTAATATTTCTCCAAATTGTGTTGATTTAAGGAATGTGAAGTTGAAAAATCCGGTATAATGAATAACAAATATGAAAATGCACGATTACCTTGGTTGTAGGTCCAAAATCCAAGCTCCTCTTCTCTTGCGAGTTTTGAAGATTGAATCTACTGGTTTCTCTTGTGTTGTCGTTTTGAGATTCCTCATCGTTGTTGGATCTTCTTTCTTCAACTCTGATTTCTATATCAACCAAGTTCTTCCTTTGCTTCTTTGTGGTAGACCTTAAGGTCTTGAGAATTGAGCTTGGTAAAGTTTCAAGATTGGGACTAAACTCATGGAGAGGTTGGTGTGGAGTTCGATCCTTCACCAGACATCTTTAATTATCTAGTTGCAAGTTTTCTTCTTTACTCAATAGGAGAATTGTTTTTCTCTAAATTAATCCATTTTGATACATTTTTGCTTCTTAATGTATTTCTCAGATTTGGATCCTAGGCACTACCATTCCGGTATATTGTTTTGTTCGATCTAATATTGTGCTTAGGAGACAAATTAAAGAGTGCTCTCCTATTGACAGAGATTGAGGAAGAAAACAATCAAGTATATTTGGTTGCAAGCTTTATTATTACCATAGGTGTATGATCACTAACTATCTCTACATTTTATGACGTTCTCACAGACCGCACAACTTCCTTAAGTTGCAAGGCTTCTACAATATTCTTGAGAGCTTGAAGATATCTGTCGCAATTTTCTATATCTCCGGCTAACTTCATTGAACTTGTTTTCATAACCATTAAATGCTATATTATGTGCCTCGTCTCTCTCATGGTGGAATGAGAGATTTAAAGTATATTTATGGAGCCATTGAAGCAATCAAATTTATCTTCATTGTGATTTATTTCTTGATTTTTATTTTTTGCTTCACAAACAAATTTGACCAAAACATATTGTTTTCAATGGTTGTCTCTTCTGCTTTTGAATGCAGTTATACTATGGTGTTTGTAGCTAGTCATACCTTTTCCTCTTTACTGATGCAAATATTTTTCACTATCAGTGACAACACTGGAGTTCTTAGGAGCCAAAAGACGTAGGCGCATCACCATCTAAAAATATGCATGTTTTAGATCCAATGGACTACATTTCTTATCTTCTTTCTTGCAGTTTGATTTGCATCCAAATACCACTTTGAATAACTTATTTCCTCCATGGAAAACAAACCATGGAAGGGAGGATTATGGGCTTTTAACTGCATACACAACTAGTTATGGGTCCTAGAAACTAAGAAAGGTTGGATAGAGCTAATGACATCACGTGCAACCAAGCTTGCACCCACAATTTACTTATTGAAAACCACAATGGTTCACGCTTTCAGCTGAAGCATCATCCAAATTAAATGTACTTGCACTTAGAACTTGAATTTCTACCTCTGTAATTGCACTTAAAACTTGAATTTCTACTTCTAGAAAGGTAAGGACATGCTACTATGCAACCTTCTTTGTTAATTTCTTTAATGATAAAGCTTAGTTCATTATTTAAAATGATTGAATAGAAAATTGAGTTAATTATATCAAACAATAATAAAGTTATTAGTTTGTAAGTTTTTTTAATTAGTTAGCTCAGTGGGATAGATCAAGTGGTTGAGTGATGTAAGTACATTGCTATATAAGGGCCTCACTTGATGTCCCCAAGGGAAAAGTTTTTTGCACACTGGGAAGTTCTCATTAGTGGCTTTGGACATAATCCTCACTATGAATCTAAATCCAATTCAATGTTAGAGACACGGCAAACATTAAACTCTCCTATGGATATGTAGAATGCGTCGAGGATCATCAAGAACTAGATGTCGCTCAAGGTTCGCAGCCTATTTATCCTCCTTCTCCTTCAATACAATCTTCTCCCAATCAGCCACTGTAGGATTCGATACCCATATCTGCCCTTCTTCCACAGCTGCACAACCTCCTGGAATCCACCAACAGGTAGTGCGACATATTGTGGGAGCTCTTGAACACCATAATAGGAAATCAAATGGGTTCAACTGTCAATTCCCCTCAAGTGAGGCCAACAGCATGGTTACGGTCCCTGCTATACTCATGGACCATCCATATTTTGACGTATAAACTGCCACTTCCCACAAGCACGTAATTCTCCACATTTTTCTCTGTACACGATGCAAGACTTGCTTATATAGTTTATAACTAGCCAATGTTCTAAGTTTGAGCAAAGATGCAATTCTCCACATTTTTCTCGGTACACGATGCAAGACTTGCTTGTTTAGTTTATAACTAGCCAATGTTCTAAGTTTGAACAAAGGAAGCTTCACCTCTCCTTTCTCAGGTATTGGGTGTGATAACAATACCATCATGTTGTCCAGTTCATTGTCTGATATATTTTCTTTGTCTGATGACAATAGCGGCATGTTTCCTATTTTGTTTAGCATGAGTTGATTTGCAGTGTTCTCAGGAAACGATTTGTGAAGAGATGTCAGATTTTAAGGTGCAATGTTTTGTATGCCTTCTAAATGCTAATTTGAATTATGTTGTTTGAGATGGATAGTTTTTACAATTTCTCAAAAGGTGTTGCAATGTATCTCGTGTGCATCTAATATTTTGTACTAAAATATTTATATGCTTTATGGGATAGGATGAGTTTTAATCTAGTGTAGACTTTATTAAATACAAAAAAATGGGAATTCCAGCATTCCATTGACGCTAATATTACCCCACTTATCCAATTCGCTGATCTCTTTTAACATGACACTAACATATTTCACAAAGTTACTTTTTGGGCTTGTCTGTCAAAACAATGGCAATAACATGAACTGTTAGGGGTATAACATCAAATCAACTTCTAATTGGAACAATTGGTTATCAATTTTGATTTGATGCCTTTTTTGTCTCGTATAGACTAGCCAAATTTAGATTTAGAAAATCGGTCAATTCTCACAGCTTTTCTCCCAGGTGAAAATTTCCAGGTATGATTTTCTTTGATCTATCACAAGATTTTTTTTCCTTAGAGACTTCAACAATACTCACTAGGGTTTTAAATTAATGGAAGTGTGATCTTGTGCTGTGTAGGGAAAACGTGCAGTGTTAGAGAAAAAGTGTAGGAAGCTGTGAATTATGTTCAACATCTATAGAAAAAATCCGATGATATTTCTTAGAAAGAGATAAAATAAAGGCTAAATACGTTAATAATGCAAAATTTTCATCTCAGGCCGTGCGATTATTCTACAACGATAGATTTTGCACTAAAGATCCACTGATTGGGGGATCCCAATGGAAATTTCCTACACTGAAAATACAATCTAGAAGTTCAATTGTTCAGGTCTGAACTAACATGTTTGAACATGAGATTGTGTATTCTGATCTTCTGCTAGCATTGGAAGAAGGTGGGCTTGAAGTTGTGAACGATGCTTCTACTGCCATTAACACCATAGCCTTTCATACCATACATTCCAAGATAACATCCTATACTATTGAGTCGCAATGCTCCTCTTCCCTGTTTTATGTATTATAATATAAGCATGTCTTTCGATATTGCAGGTGTGTGATCTTAATATTTTTAACATCGACACCCTCTACCGGAAACTTTGGCACTCGTTAAGGACTAACCACACATTCACAGATTGATGAAACTTGAGCCTAATGTTTTATGTTGCATTGGTGAATTTTTTTCAAGTTTTGGCAAGCTTATACCATGTAAATAGCACAAAGTGACTAACAAATTTGTTCAAATGCTTGGATGGTAAACTGAATTAGAAATTTCTTAGAAATGCATGATAAAGCTTGTTATGCAACTACTAGTCTCTTTGTCCCATACAAACAACAAATTTAGTTTGAGAAAATTGGTTTTGATATCAAAATCGTTTTAATTCTCAATTAAATTAATTCTTCACATTCAATTAGCTTCATGGAAGAAAAATCAACAAACAATAGCTGAGTACAATTACCCAAAGCTGGAGGGATGTGACCAGTGAGTTTTTTTAACATAAATGGATAATTCTCACAGAGATGTGCAATTCCTCAGAGAAGTTGGAATACTTCCAATGAGAAAATTGTTGCCTAACTCGAGATATTCCAATTTGAATAGACGACCCAATTCTGTTGGTATGGTTCCTTCCAAACTATTTTTTGAAATATTCAACATATGCAATGAGGAAAGGTTTCCTAGAGATGGCAAAAGAGTACCTTGGAGACTTAGTCCAGGAAGGATTGGGGCAACGACTCTTTTAGTGTGTTGTCTCCAGAAAAACACCATTCCATGAGCATACATTCTTAGAATAATCAGCATTCCAATTGGACAACGATCCTACTGGATCCAATTTGATGGACTTTCTTAACGACAGAAGCACCTCCACCGGGGTATTTTTTAAGGATTATAATATTATACTTAAGTATAGTATTATAGGCGATTATTTTGGATTGAAAAAAACATATATATAGATAGCTAGGCGAATATTAAATATGAAACATACAATTTACTACTAAAACTTGTGAATTTTGGCGAATATTATGATAAAAAACATATTTTATGTAAATATAGGCGATATTAGAGACTAAAAATGACCAAATAACGAATTTATTTTTTCAAAAAAAGCCCAAAAAATAGCCAATTGGCGAAATTTCGCCCCTAAAAATTTCCTTGAGGTCCTCCACATCCGTTTGACTAGTAGATAATGTCAATTGATACGCTGAATCCTCGAGACTGCGTTCTTTGGAAACAAAATAAGGGGAATGAAGAGAATTAGTAGTTCCAACAAGGGCATGATCATATTCCCAATTGATATAAGAACAAGAGTAATATGGAAGCTCCCATGAGAAACTAAAAGTAGCGGCAGTCACAACATCCATCAAGATCCAAAAGCTAAGAAGCATCGACATAAGAGCAGTTTTATCCATTTCTCTCTACCTCCATATTGCAGCGCTCTGTGAATTCACTTCATCGCCATGACTCCATGCTTCTTTAAATTCATTGGAAAATTTGCATAGGAAGGTTCAAAAATCATAAAATTGTGCGAATAGAGGCAAGGAAACTTATTTGCAATTGACTGGAACGGGTGGGATAAGGCTCTGCTTGTTTCGATTACATTGAGCACTCGATAACACATCGGAAGATATTGTATTTGACTATGTATCATTAGGGACTAAGATTTATAAAAAGCATGGCATGCACACGCTTAATTAAGTTGGTAAAAAACTATTTTAAGAAATAACAATCCTTAAAATTCAATGGGCCATGGGAAGAATCTACTTGTATCATGTATGTTTATAAATATATACAACACTCATTAAACTTTAATTCCTTGGTGAATCATTAGCATATAAATTTTAAAAAAGGCTTCGCATGGACAAAAAGGTGTAATGGTAAAAGTTCCATTTTAAAAACCAAAAACAAAAACAAAAATTTGCATTACCAAAAAACGACTTGTATCAAACCCCCTTTTCCCTTTCACTATCATGGGACTTATTAGTAAAAAAAACATGTATCAAGCACCCCTTTTCCCTTTCATTATCATGGGACTTATTAGTTGTAAAAAAATGTGGGAGATGTTCATAAGTATGCTAGATTTAAATAATGAGAAAGTACGAAGAAATAAAATTGGATGACAGAAAATGGCAAAGGCAATGACATTTATGCTTTTTAGGAGCAATGGAGTGTGAACATATGCTTTTTTAGGAGCAATGGAGTGTGACATATTTTTAAGTTGAGAAATTGTTGTAGTCTATCAAACAAATGAAAAAACCCCCACTTCGCACATCATACTATTCTTCATATCTTCAACAAATATACATGTTTTTTTAACTCCACCCCAAATTTACCTCATTTTCTTGTCCTACTCCTGCATTTCAATTGTCTCTCGTACATAAGAGTTTGGCAGAGTTTCCTGTCCTCCTGCATTTCAATTGTCTCTTGTACATCCCCATTTTGTATAAAATCATCAAACATCAATGTAAGCTCAGCCTATATCAACTTGGGAACTATCTTAGATCCACTAATGATAGAAATTACGAGTGTTGATTATTGTGCACATTTTGCATGCACATATGTGTCTAGACTTTGCAATTTGTTATTTATATTGACATGTTTACTTCTGATACATATACTTAAGTTAGGATAAATGCACATCAATGTTTTTATACATTAAGGAGTTTGGTTGATAACAAGATACTTTTCCTAAGAAAAAGGTTTCCTTTTAGACTTATGCTTCCTTGCATCTTTGTATTGGAAGATTAGTTACAAGAGAAATGCACTTCCTAGGAGGGGTGCTTATTTTCCTTGAGAACAAAATCATGAGGCACAGAGTACTCATTACCCTAGAAGAATTGCGGGTAGCGTCAGAGTGACTACTCTCAAATCTAATTGAATTGAAGATAAGGAACCAAGGGAATCCTTTAAAATTGGTGGGTGTCCCTCAAGCAGCAAGTCATTGTTGCCAAAGTCAGTTTCATCAGTTCCTAAACTAGCTGCCTCCAGCTCACCAAACTTGAAGAAGAAGCACAAGGTGAAGCCGAATCCTGGTGCATCAGGGAAGCCGAGTTCAACACACAATATATCTGTTGGATTGGGTCAGATTGGGCAGGTTAGAGTGGGATTGCATAAGGGATAAAAATGGGACACAATTGTCCTTGGTATCGTACCTCCATTGGTATTTGCAATTCTCATATGCAATTGTCCTTTGTATCCTGCCTCCATTGGCATTTGCAATTCTCATACACAATTGTCTTTGGTATCTTGCCTCCATTGGCATTTGCAATGCTCATTTGCATGGCTATGCATGCCCATACATCTATAATGCAAGCTAATGTCATGGACATTGCTCCTTGTGGCTCTTGTTTAATTATTTTGTATATTTTTTTTCAATTTATATTTTATTTTTATTTTTAATGTATATTATTGTTTAGTTTTTGTTTTTGTTGGTAATAAATTATATTTATTATGAAATTTTATTATATATAAATATTTGAAATAAAAATTTGTAATATGATATATATATAAAATGTAAGTTAAATTTGGTTGATTTTTTTATATATAAATATATATTTATAGTTATATAAAGTAATAGATGTATATTTAGTTTTGGATTTATTAAACATATTTTATTGTGGAAATTTAATGAAGAAAATAGTTAAAAGGGGTTTGCTCATTTAATGATGAAATTTTCTTGTAGCCTATTATTATTATTTTTATATTTTGATTTATTTATATTCATTTTTAGATGAATGAAGTTGAGAAGTTTATAGAAGAGTATGGTGGGACACAAGATCTCACATAATATACATTGCTTTTGAAGTAGGGTGTTACTTTGGTTGTATACAAAATGCAATTTGACTTGATGTGGGTGGCCAACATGATTGAATGAAGAGATCATATTAAGGTGGAATCGACTTAGGAAGCTTAATTAAGCCAAATCATTTGACTAAAGGACAATCGACTAGAGGAGTTCGATGATAATTTGACAATAAAGCTTAGGAAAAATTTATGACTTAGATTCCAACCCTTTATAAGCTATTGGTTGTAGTAATCCTTAGAATGAAATGTGATACGGCTTACTTGAAATGTAATAATATACTCTAATGATACGATAGATGTATCTAATGTACCTACTTAGTAAAATAGAAATATTTTAATGGCCAGATGATAAAAAAGGATAATTAAACTTAACGATCCATATCTCAACAATAACGCATGTCAATCATAGTATATCATTTCATGATAACCTATTGTAGGTTCATACCTAAACTGATAAAATCCATGTGTTAGATGGATGTTTTAATGATATTTCTTACATTGGTATATGTTAATCATTGTTTCTATGACCTTGATTTGTTGATGAATCATGATAAGAAGCTCATAATGTGTTATGGTTATAAATGTGCTATGTGTTGAGATATTATCATATACATGATGTTATGATGTATTAAGAGCACTTGTGATATTTAACATGTGTTTCATTTATTTATGATGATGTAATGTTGCAATGGCATGTATTTTTAATAAAAATATGATGAAGTGATATTACTTAGGATGATATATCATGATATGATGTTGGCATGTGATAATATCTCAATTTTTTTTATAACAGAAACAGGGTATGAGTTAATATTTGAAAAAGGTTGTGCACAACCATTCAGTACATTGTGATGGTTTTTCTAGTGGACCAGGAATCTAGAGTATCAAAATGCTGATGACTTCTGACAATACTACCAGCCTTCTTATTGATATCATGGGAGACAAATCCCATATGTTTTTGGAGATATCATGAGTAAAAGAAAAAACTTGCTTACAAGAATAAATCCTTACAAACTGAGAGCATAACAGGCTGCAAAAACAACACATTTAAGAAGAAGGGGAGATAAAATTCCCTTTAAGGAAGGGGTCCAAGCGCTTTTGATGTCCTAAAGAGATGTTCTCGGCTGCCTCTTTGTCCCGCTGTTCTTTGTTCGATTTCTAGCCACAAGTAAGAGGAGGAGAAGGGGCTGAAAAGTCTTCAGTATCCGCGAAGCCATCCGAAGTTGTGGAGGGTACTAAAGAAGCCAACCCTGCATGGGCTGAAGTCTCCTGCTCAAAATTCTGAGCCTCGCTCTTAGAACCTGAGGGAGTCGAGCGTGGAAGAGAGGCTATCAAAGGAGGGTTATCAGACTCCAGATGATCTAAAGAAACTGGGATAGTCTCAGACTGTCTAGGACCTTTCAGTGCTTCAGTTTATTTACCTTCAACTTCTTGCAAAACTGCATATCTGTTGTTGTTTGGCCATGGAGAGCTGGGAGCTGCTGGAGTTGTTATGTCTAGTGGCTGAACTGTCTAGTGGATCTTCTCCAATTATTAACAACCTGGAACTCTGTTACTTTGCTTGCTTGGGGCTTTTCAAGCTGGTGAGTTTTTGAGAGTTTGGGGCAATTCTTGGCGAGGTGACCATAAATGTGGCAAGAGCTGCATTTAAACGGTATCTGCTCATAGTCCAGCTCTTGGAGATGGCTCCAATATCCCAAGTTAATCTTTAAAGCTTCAGGAATCCCTCTCTCCAAGTTTACTTCTACGCATATGCGAGCACAGGTAAACTGACCCCCTTTTGGTTCTGCACAATCCAGAAAACGCCCCAGTTTGTTGTCGATGTCTGTTAGAGAGTTGTGCCCCCAGAGGTGTAAGGGGAGATGGGGAAATCTCACCCAAACAGGAGCAACAGTAATCTCTAATACAGGATTGAAATCCAAGGTCCATGGAGCTAAGAAAAGGCCTCTCGAGCCCATGAAGTAAGGCCCTGAGCGAAAGATTAAATCTCTTTCAATTTTGTTCATGAAGAGGAAAACAAAATAGCCCCTCCCGGCGGCGAAGATAGAGACCTGCCCTTGCAACTTGGGGGCCCAATGCTCTGCTATCCATAGATCCACAGCTTTTGGGTTGGTCCAGAGGCCAGTAAATTTTCCAATGAGATATTTCTCTAAGAGGGTCAGAGCTTTCTTGCAAGGATCCGAAGGAGAGAGATTTACAGAAGGGATCTCATTCAACTTCTTCACGAATTTGCTGGTAGGAAGAGAAGCTACCTTGGGAGAGGAGGACTGGACGAGGGCCTTGAAGGCCTGAAGCTCGTCCTGGGCATCCATACCACACTTCGACGACTGCAAAAATAATAGAAATGGTGCAGAGAGCTGGTGCAGGCTGCAAATACTCGGTCTGCAAGGGAGCTGAGCCGCTGGAGACAGGTCGTGATGGCTACAGCAAAACATTGGTGGTTAGGGAAACCCTAGCCACGTTTCGACCGGGAGAGCTTCGTCTCCATCTCAACCTTCTGATTGCTACATAATATCTCATTAATGATATGAAGATATGATTATGTGTGGCTCTTTTATCTATAATGAGATTTTCTTACGATTGGCATGCATGCGCATTTGGTGTATTACTACGATGTGATGACAAGGATATTGTGTTCTCATGTTGACATGCGAAAGGAAATATATTGATCCTTTCCTATAATAAATTATGATGTTAAGATGATAACTAATGCATTGGTTGCATATAGAGAAGTAGTGATTGACAGGAAATCCACTCATGGCCTTAAAAGGATGGTTCATTCAATGTTTTTGTGGGATTCCATAACCACAAATGAGAATTCTTACAATATCATTTTATGGGATACGAACAACTCAACCAATAAACTAATGCTAATAGTTTTTTTAACTTCTAAGATTTCCAGAAGTCCATGGCTAGATTCATAGTCATTGGTGGGAGGCATATGGAGAGGGATAGCTGATGCCTAGGGCTGGTTGTCATTGGGGAGGATAGGGTAAGTTGGGACAACATTTTGAGGTGCTTGGGGTATGCTAAGGTAGTGTATCGGTAACCAGCCATCTCACCAAGCCTAGATGAGGGAGGGTAGCTAATGCCGCAGTAAATTCCCGACAAAACCGGAAGGGGAGGGTGGCTAAGGCCATAGTAACTTCTTGGTAACTTATGATGCCTACTATGGGATCGCATTGCAATAGATATCCCATGCCATGGTGAGAAATACCATTCATAGTTTGATGTGGAGGTTTATGGAGGTGGCATATGGTATGATTCTAAGGGTGAGGGTGTGTAAGAGAGGAAGTAAATTATTTATAAAGATAATCCTAATACTTAATAATTCGAATTGATTAATGCATAATTGAATGATGCATGAATTGATTACATATTAGGCATCTAATAAGAATAATCAAGAGCATATAGTAATATAGGTTATTGTATTTGTTATTAGTACAGAATTGAGAATTACCCATACTGGTCACACGAGTAACTCTCACTTGTTCAATATTACTAGTTACTTAGGTGCATATTGTGTGGTGATTGAACATATTAAATACTACCTAAGTATAACGTAACTACAAGACGAAGTTTCCTGAAGGAGGGAAGTATGCAACAACCAAAAATTTGTATTAAACTAATTCTAACTAAAACATACGAAAGTAAGTAATAAGCGTATTATTTATTAAAATAATAAAAACTTGAATAAATATTAGAGAATTTTTTAATTAAAATTAATTAAATATAAATGGTTGAAGTACCAAAGAAAAGAAGGACAAACTTTAAAAAAGAGGAGGATTGGAGGGGAAGGGCCTTAATTCTTCTTAGGTTCTAGAGGGAGATATAAATAGTTACAAAAGGTAAGAGAATAGATTTGGCTATGGTTTATTGGTTGAGGTATTTTCATGTCCCCTCCCGCGAACCCAATTGGAGGAAGGGAACATGATACCAAATTCTAGGGCTTTTACATAAACTCATCCCATTCATCAAATTCACAGAATTAAAAACAAATGTGTGCATATGCCATTCAATTTAACACAGCAGAAGTAATATTCTACACACACATATATTATGCAATTTCCAACATATGGATAAACATGACCAATTTTAAAACATTTGCAAAAGTAAACATAGAAAGAGAATACTCATCTTGATGTAATGTTGTCTCAAGCAAGTAACTATGTCGCTGCAACGTTCCACCCAACCATAGGTCTCTGCCCAACCTATATTCTTTCAACACTTAGAGACCACCCCCGAGCTGGGCATGATATCTATAAGGAAAATGGGACTCTCAAGCTCAGCACAACCAAAGCGATAGATACCCATCTCAACCCCAACATTCTCTTACACACAGCAACTCAAAAACTAGGCATGGATACATATTTTCAACAATAGGATTTACATAATAGGGTCTATGGGTTTTCCCTAAATCGTGGCACACCCCAAAACAGATTGTGGGAAGAGGAAATCAACGCCAGGGACGAAAACCGATTTCTACCACAATACATTAGCATTCAGTGGGCCAAAACGACCTCTATAAGACCCCCAAATCGATTTGTTCTCTTCCCCATTGTTAACCAAAACAAAAACGCCCTTCCCAGCTTGAAAAATGTAGGAAAACACAGAAAAACCATGGAGGAAAATGCCCAGGTGACTCCCCACTCATGAGAGAGCAACACTAATGGGTGAAGAATGGCTTGGGGAGCAATTTCGTGGCTCTTTTCTTGCCCAAGAAGCAAAACATGAATTTCTAGAAAGGGTGGCTTGCCCATACTCGAATTTGGACAACTGTACCTCTCCATTCTTCAAGGCATTAACTACCCCAACCAACTCTTGGGAGAAAATGAATGATTGGGAAAAAAAGTCAACATGGGTAGTTGAGGGTTCATGGGTTCTCTCATTGACACTTGGCTTGACTTAATTGACTCAAGGGTTTGAATCTTTCCCTCCCAATTCCTTGTAAACCTCATGCCCCCATCTCTTGTTGCATTGCATAGCTAGTTGTGGGCATTTATATTAAAATGCATATTTACAATTCCCATGGTTCACTAGCACATGGGTAGCATAATATCCAATACTTGCCTATTCAAGGTCAAGCGTTCACTAGTGGGTCTTTGGCCTTGAGCTCCACGCTAGGAATCATACATAATATGCGTATAATATTTACATTATAGCCCAAAATATTATAAGGGTCAGAATGGGGGTATGATAGGTTTCTCGGTGTTTCACTGAGGGGTTGGTTGGGTGGAGATACGTCTCCCACACGTTGTTTTCCTACATTGCTCAAGATGATCCAAAAGTACACATTTGTAATAAATCATTGGATTAAAGGTATGTTTTCTCCCCTGTTTTATTAAATGGTTATCATGATATATTATAAATGTTTGGATCTATTTTCTCATTGAAATGATTTTTTATTTTTTTTATTTTTATATGATAATGCTTTTCTAAATTTTTTTTGTCATAAAATTTGTTCTTAAGGCCCATTGGGGCCTTACATATTTTCATTTATCTTCTTTCTCCTAAGGATTTTGGATTGAAAGGTTTCCTTTTGTAATCCTTGCAAAGTGTTTGTATTCATGGAATGTATTGCATTTAAAGGGAAGTTGCTCATAGTCTAATTTTTCAATGTGCTCCTAGTTGTCCAGTATGAGAACAATTTCTTCTAGTAGGCCTTTTTCTAGATTGACCTCTACACAGATTTCGCACAAGAAAACATGTCAGATTTTGGTTTAGCTTTGTTGAGGTACTTGTCGAGTTGTCAATTGATTTGAGGACTTCATTGCTCCAATAGTGTAGGGGGGAAATGGGGAATTTTCACCCATATTGGAAGAACTAAAGGAACATCAAGGTCATGATCATCCATCAGTTTAAATACATGCCTCTGGATCCAAGAAAGTAAGTTCCATTCTAAAGATGAGATCTCGATCCTCCTACTTTTCAAATAAAGAGGAATAGAAACCTTTGCCATAGAAAAAACATGTGATTTTTTTTTATGAGAACTTGCCAATTCTTTTGGATCCATATTGGCATTGATTGGATGATGGCTAGATGCCAATGAATTGGCCAATTAGTCCTCTGTTTTCTAATGCTAGCGTCATTTTCCTTGAAGAAGAGGATGGAAGGGCTATCTCTGAAAGGTGATATACTTTCTTGATGAACCTTAGTGGTGGTAGCTTATGGGGAGATTTCCCTAAGGAATTGACAAGAGCATAAAATGCATTAGGATCATCAGGAGTGGAGCAACTCCATTCCTAGAGGTGGATCCATGGCCTAGAAACTGTGACCGTACTTAATAAGATCAATCCAGGATTAGCTAGAGTACAACAAGAGACTTCATCCCATGTTTTGCATAGTCATATTTTAGTCATATATGATGCTTTTCATGAATGGCCATCATATTAAATTACCTTCCCCTTATTCTATACTAGGATATTATGCTAAAGATCCATAATATCATATTTATTCTAAATGTATCCCATCTTAAAGATTAAAATTGATTAAGTGTAATAAGTCCAAAGCTTTACATAAATTTCACTTTGATTTTTTTAAAAGGAAATGTCATGTGAAGAGATTAAATTACAAAAATAATGGTTTTTTATTTAAAAAATTGAAATGCATTTTACAAATCAATAATATTGAAAAGATTGTAACATCTATAACATATAATTTCAATCTCATTAATCCATTTCATCATATGTTGCTTGATTATATTATATTTTACAAACCCTTTATACATATGAAAATAACATTATGATAATCATATCATTTCGAATATTTGGAAAAAATTAAAAACAGAACATCATGATAATAAGTATACTAATCATTTGGAAAAAAACAAATTAAAACCAATATAGATCAATTTTAAACTCCAATCTATTAAGCATGAAGAGAGAGATCCAATTCTAATTTTTTGTTTGGTGGTTTGTTTTTCAAATGTTTTTACACCTCAAAAAATTAAATCTCTCTTGAGATTTAATAGATTTAAGTTTAAGATGGATTTATACTAATTTTAATTTTTTAATTTTATAAATTACATAAATTTATTTTAATTTTTAATAATATTATATGTAAAAGTATAACATCATCTTCTCATACTAGATTGTACAAGCATGTCACTCTTTACTCTTATACAGCAAATTTTACTTACAAACATATATCAAATATAACCTGTTTTACTAAAAACATATACCAAATAGAAGATAGATCTTTAGAGCTTAACTCCATTTTCATTTTAATTTTTAAAAGTAAATTTTATGAAGGTGATTGTCGTTCTCAGCCATATGATTTTACTGAACCCCTTGTGACACGACGAGTATTCAGAATATTGGATTTCGACAGATTCAGTCTCACCCATATATGATTTGATTGTGGTGGAACATCCACTCACCACGCTCCATCCCAAGCCTAGTTTCACACATAATATACATCCAATTTTGTTAAGATGATTTTTTTAAAATATGATTTTTTTAAAATATGATTTTTTATGACTTAATTAAATAATTTAAGATGAAAGGAAACTTATTACACTATTAAGGTAAGGTAATGGAATGTAATTTTATATTATCAATCAGCATAGATTCATTTTAAACTTGGATTTATTGTGCATAGAGAGGGGTCCAATTTTTTAAAGTATAAATTTTTCTTGATGTGTAAAAAATTTAAGATAAAAAAAAAATTACAACTCAAGAAATTTTTCTCGGATTTAATAGAATAGACCAAGTTTTTAGATGGATCTATGTGGATTTTATTTTCTTTTGATTTTATGAGTTGGATTTTTTAATTACTTTTTGATAACGTATGAGATTACGAAAATTAAAACTTTAACGGAAATCTATCAAGCAAATAAGGAATCAAATTTTTGAATTTAAAACTAAAAAAAATACACCTAGAAAATTAGATCTCTAGGTACTTTAGATGGAGATTTAATATGAATCTATACTATTTTTTAGAATATTGTTAAATAAAAATATAGCAGAAAAGATAACATTAAAATTATAATTTATTTTTATTTTTATTTTTTTTGTGATAGGAAAATTCCATTTACTTTATTTTAAAAAAAATGATGATTTTTTATTACCTAATTAAATAAGCTAAAGATGAAAGGAAAATTGCTACATAAATAAATTGCTTTATTTTTTTAAATATTGCTTAATTTGATAATGATATCAAATATCAATAAATAAATTGCTTTAGTTTTTAAAATATTGCTTGATTTGATAATGATATCAAATATCACTATATGTCTTTTGGTTAACAAGTCAAAATAAATTTCAATATAAATCTAATTCAATTTATATATATATGAAAAAAGTAAAAATTGTTTTTGAGAAGGTTTTCACCGAGTCATATGACGTTGTATGAAATAAGGAAATCATAAGGCATATAGTGCACCACGAATGTTGGCATGGATGTAAACATTTGAATTCTTGATTGGGTTTGTGGGTGAGTAGCATTTGAATAGGCAGAGGTGGTCTTAGGTCTTGAAGCTTTCTAATAATTGTTAATGTTTTTTGTTTTGTTTTGTTTTGTTTATTTATTTATTATCTCAATTGTTATGATAGCGATTGATGCAGTTTTTTGAATTATATAATGATACTTTATTTTAGAAATTTTGTAACTATTTTGTTTTTTCTGAAGTCTTTATGTTTCGAGTGGTATAAATATTTTATCTTATAAATTTTGTAATAATTTTGTTTTTCTGAAGTCTCTTTATGTTTGGAATGGTATAAATGAACTATATCAAATGGAGATTTGTAAAATCAATGTTTGGAGTGGTATAAATACTTTATTTTATAAATTTTGTAACTATTTTGTTTTTTTCTGAATTTTCTTTGGAGTGGTATAAATACTTTATTTTATAAATTTTGTAACTATTTTGTTTTTTCTGAAGTTTCTTTATGTTTGGAGTGGTATAAATGAACTATATCAAATGGAGATATGTAAAATCATGAATGAATAATATAAACTTTGATGATAATTAAAGTTCATGATTTTTTTAGAAGGAATGTTAGCATGCATGTGGAGAAACAAAATTTTATATTGGTGAACATAAGTTAAAATTTTAAAAATGGTTACGATTTGGAAATGAAGTATAAAATCTTAAAATCTTATAATTTATGGTGAGAACATTTCATGTTGCTATTATTTTATATGTGTTTTGAATTCTTTGTATCTTTGGTTGTTTGGTTTCCATCCAACCTCATTCAAAATTTGAGGTTGATAAATTCAGTATTGAGAAGCATTTTCACTATATGAATTGGGTGTTGAGGGTAGAAGCCAATAGTGAGGTCTCATAGTTGTTGTGATAGAAGCCCAAGTTTGAATCCATGAGGGTATGTGAAAGGGTAGCCTCGTGTGAATGCGCTAATGGCCATACTATTATTGATTATGTCCTACCCAATATTAAGGATGACCTCAACTCAATATATTTATCTCGATGTGGTGCAGTGAAGGGTTCCTCTAAGATAGAAAAAAATTATTCACTATATACATTCTAACCAGGATATCATGAAATTATACATTATTATATTCAAAGTATTTACTAATTTTACTTTGAATTATTTATTTATAATTTCATATATTTAATATCATAATAATGTAGATTTTTTACATAGTTAAAAAAAATTGTTATCTTCACAAATAACTTAATTTGTTTCATAACTCAATTTTTATTATAATTTTGATAACAACATTATAAATCAATAATAAAATAAATAATATGATTCTATAAGATAAATAAAAATAATTACAAAATCTACACACTCATAATAACTTTTATAAATAACAAGTTTGCATGGCAACGATACTTGCTGATGTTAGATTGGTAGGTCAAAGTGTTGGTTTGTTGAGCCCCTTGGTATTTGAGCATGTTGTTGTGCACATTGAGTGTGTAAAACAACAATTGCATCATGTTGAGGTCATTTTTACCTTAAATTTTTGCAAATTGTATATTGTACAATGTTTACACAGTGGTAGTCTGTAACAAAATGCATTATTTATAAAATGGTACTCTGTAACAGTTTTAACTCCAATAATTTTGTTCTTTTGGCCCTTCCTATGATATTTCTATCATAGATTTTGCTTGCAAAGATAATGGAGGATAAATCGAGCTAAGCCTTTGAAGGCTGATGCAATTTTCAAAATTGTACTAAGCTTAAACTAAGGTTGCCTTAAACTAAGGTTGCTTGACTCATGTGATATATGTATCATAGCTTCTTTTGTATAATTTGGAATTAAAATCCGAAGTTGTTTCTGTGTTGTGAGTGAACATAATAGTTAAGAATGCCATGATACCTGTAAATTAGGCTTCTTTTGTATAGTTGTCAAAAGTGTTTGTTGTAAGGTTACATTTTGAAGAATCTTTCAAATGTTTGCCATTGTAAAAGCTTTGAGGTAAAATAAATGATAAAATATACTTGTTCTAAATGGGGCATTAGTGCAACTATCTTTTCAAGAAGATTGAACTGTATGGTATCAAATTTTGATAATTGCATTGTCTAGTATGAAGTAGTAGTCCGATTTCTTTCTTTTAGAACTTGTAAGATCCACGAGGTTCAAATTAGTGACTTTCATTAAACAAAATTTCAAAACTAAGTATAGCAAATAATAAATAATAACTTTTATGCAAAATTAAAATACTAAATATGCAAATAATAAATAGGTTTTGTAAATTCACAAAGTCCCGTTCCCTTTATTCATATTATTTACACTGAAGAATTATCTATTAAGTTGCAAAAAATTTATAATGGTTAAAACCAATTTTACTTAGCACAAGGTTTGGATTTCTAATTGCTTTGTGTTGATAGCTTCACACAATATTCAATATTCAATATATGTTTCCGAAAAATACAATAAAGTTTAATAGAATTGATAATTTTCACTCAATAAATAAATAAATTATTGTCAATATCAAATATTATATAAAATAATAGCACTTCAAATGCTGCAGCACAAAAGTAAAAGTTGTTACAGATAGAATAAAAATCCTGAACTTACGTAGCGCTAATGCAATTTCTTAACTTACCTAGTGATATATGTGATTTGGGAGAATGACATGGGACTATGCTCAAAGATGGCTTGAAAAAGGAGGGTAACTATTAACTCTGCAATTTCTCTATTTCTATTTCGTGAACTCCTTGATAATTATTTTATTTTATAATCCTTTCCCTTACTTTTAAATTTCCCTCCTTTCTTTGTTTTCCTTATTTCCATTTCTTTTAACACGCATTTATATATGGAGTGGGTTATTCTCTCTCAATGATCAAACCATTTAATTGGTGACAAATTGAGTTTCTTCACCATTTAGCCTTTTCAATAAAATATTTGGATGGAATTTGTGTTTAATGGTTAAAACTATTTATATATTTCTAGATTTTGTATGAAGCTCAAAATATTTAAACATCTTAATCATATGAATTTAAATATTTTAATCATTTGAATTAGTATATTATTTTATTTTATTTAAGTTGTTATTCTTCTTAATATTTTATTTTTGTTTGGATAATTAATTAAATAATTTAATATTTTAATAAATTGTATTAAAGTTAAAGAATAAATTCAAGAGTAGTGGTAGGTTTTTTAATAATAATAATAATAATAATAATAATAAATTCAAGAATAGTGGCAGGTTTTTTTTTTAATTAATAATAATAATAAATAAATTTTGGTAAAAGATTAAGTAATTGAAATTATTAAATTTATTTTAGATATGGAATAATTAAAAAGTTTAATGGAAATGATTTAATCAATGAAAAATAATCTAAAGTTAATCTTAATCTTAATTTTGAAAGAGATTTTGTGTGACTAGAATTATAAGTTTTTTAGAGGTAATTTTGTTGGTTATTTTAAAAGAGAAAATAATAAAAGTATTAAGATTTATGAGATATTTTATTATAAATAAATTTTTAATTCTAACAATTTCGATAAATATTATAAAAAATATGAATATATGAATTTATTGTTTAAGATTGAGTATTTTCATTTATACACTTAGGGAAACTAAGTTAGGATGAGTTGGTTAATTTTCTTGTTATATAAAATTTCAAATAAGTTTTAAATTGAAAAAAAAAATCTTTCATAAAAGTTTAAATTATCTAAATCATTTTCATGTTCATAATAACAAAAAAAATTGAGAAAATACAAATAGAAGAGAAATTTGTAAAAATGCAAAATTCTGAAAAATGGTTGTTGGAAAATTGGTCCAAGCGGCCTTAGGAAAATGCTCGCCATAATTCATAGGTTAAAGTAATCTACCAAAAGTGCCTCCCAGCGTGATTTTCACTGCTCCAGAAAAATGCCTGCCGAGGAGAGAGAAATAATCTTCAAAGGATGAAATTGGTCTAGATGGAATCACCTTGTTGGCCTCTATCCATTGGGTGTCCTACACTTCAAATTTGATGAAAATAAAAATCTCATGTTGCCCTAGGGTTTGACAATTTTTTGTCTAAGTGTTGAATTAGTAGTTTAAAAAGCTAGTTTCAAATCCCGACAGATGATGTGTGTGTATCAACAAATTGAAAGGGTGACATGGATTTGTTCCTTGTTGAAGTGGCTATTCAACCATGATTTCATTTCACATTATGATGGTCACATGTGCAAGAAATCAATCTGCCAAAGTAGGAAAAATATTGTTTTGCATATTAAGAACAAAAGAAATTTAGTTGTGTTAAAATCACAAGGCTAAGGGGCCATTTGGAAATGCCTACAAGGAGGTGTCCTTTTGTTGATAAAATTCATGAGTTGGAATGGGCTTGTTCTTTGATGATCTGTCCATCTTGTCATGGTTTCATATTTCTCTCTGGAGGTCACACGTGCGAGATACAAGCCTGCCAAAATGAGAAAAAAGTTTTATTTCTGTCTAAATAAGGGTTGAAGGGCCATTTGGAAATATGCCCATAAGAATTTGTCCTTGTGTTGGTAAATTCATCAGTTGGCACTGGATTGTTCTTTGATGATCTGGCCATCTTGTCATGGGCTCAAATTTTTATTAGGAGGTTACACGTGAGAAATGCAAACCTGCCAAATTGAGAAAAATTATGTTTGCATGTTAAAAATAAATAAAATATGTTTGTGTTAAACACAAGAAATCTGAAAGGCCATTTGGAAATTCCCGTCGTACATCAGAGGAGAATGATAAAAAATATCTAAAATAATCAGGCTATAGCTTGTTGTAGAGACTATCTTACCATGGTCTCAGTTCTCAAAATGGGTGTTTGATGACAAAGTTAAAGGGTATTGATTATAATTGTCATTGATGACAAAAGTATTCATTAATTACAAAATATATGATGACATGGCATTTATGATGACATGGCATGATTGGTGAGCATGAAAATCCACCTAATGGTGCTCTAATACCTTCATGATGTCATTATTACAATATAACCTAGTTATATAGATATTTATCAGTTTGGAGAAATTCTGAAAAATGGCTTAAGTAATGGAAAATTGGTCCAGGTGGCCTTAGGACAATGCCCGCCATAATTCATAGGTTAAAGTAAATTCCCACACCATATGGTCAGGTTGTATCTTGTTGATTTTTTTACCTAACTGTGGTCTCATATTTTCTTGAGAGTGTCTGAGGAGGAAGTTATGGATCTGCCAAAACAATGTTTCAAACAGATTGCTCTAGTCTGGGAAAATGCAAAAATTGTCTACGTATAAAATTACTGGTAAAACTGCTTGAGTGACCTCAGTAAAATTCCCGCCATTTCCCATGGTTGATGTCTTAAAACATTTTGAGGGTATGGGTCTCTATATCATTTATTGGTGCATCCAACCATATCATTGGATTGTCCAAAGAGTCTTTGTAGGTGAAGATATTGATCTGCCAAAAGTATCTCACAACGTGATTTTCAGTGCTTTAGAAAAATGCCTGCCGAGGAGAGAGAAAGAAGCTTCAAAAGATGAAATTGGCCTGGATGGAATCACTTTGTTGGTCTATATCCATTGGGTGTCTCACACTTCAAGTTTTATGAAAATAAAAATCTCATGTTACCCTAGGGTTTGACAATTTTTTGTCAAAGTGTTGAATTAGTAGTTTAAAAAGCTAGTTTCAAATGCCTACCAGATGATGTGTGTGTATCAACAAATTTAAAGGGTGACATGGATATGTTCCTTGTTGAAGTTCTTATTCATCCATGCTTTCAGTTTTCCTTATGATGGTCACATGTGCAAGAAATCAATCTGCCAAAGTAGGAAAAATATTGTTTTGCATATTAAGAACAAAAGAAATTTGGTTGTGTTAAGATCACAAGGCTAAGGAGCCATTTGGAAATGCCCACAAGGAGGTGTCCATTTGCTGATAAAATTCATCAGTTGGCATGGGCTTGTTCTTTGATGATTTGGCCATCTTGTTATTGTTTCATATTTCTCTATGGAGCTCACACGTGCGAGATACAAGCCTGCCAAAATGAGAAAAAAGTTGTATTTTTGTCTAAATAAGGGTTGAAGGGCCATTTGGAAATGCCCATAAGAAGTTGTCCTTGTGTTGGTAAATTCATCAGTTGGCATGTGCTTGTTCTTTGATGATCTGGTCATCTTTTCATGGGCTCATATTTTTCTCTGGAGGTTACACGTGAGAAATACAAACCTACCAATTTGAGAAAAATTGTGTTTTCCTGTTAAAAACAAATAAAATAGGTTTGTGTTAAACATAAGAAATCTTAAAGGCCATTTGGAAATGCCTATCGTACATCAGAGGAGAATGATAAAAAATATATGAAACCATCAGGCTATAGCTTGTTGTAGAGACTATCTTACCATGGTATCAGTTCTCAAAAAGGGTGTTTGATGACAAAGTTCAAGGGTGTTGAGTATTATTGTCATTGATGACAAAAGTATTAATTAATGACAAAAGATATGATGACATGGCATGTATGCTGATGTGGCACGATGGATGAGTATGAAAATCCACCTAATGGTTCTCTAGTACCTTCATGATGTCATTATTACAATCTGACCTAGTTATATAGAGATTTGTCAGTTTGGAGAAATTATGAAAAAAATGGCTAAGCAAGAAAATTGGTCCAAGTGGCCTTAGGACACTGTCCGCCATAATTCATAGGTTAAATTAAATTCCCACAGCATATGGTCATGTTGTATATTGCTGATTTTTCTACCTTACCATGGTCTCATATTGTCTTGAGAGTGTCTGAGGAGGAATTTATGGATCTGCCAAAACAATGTTTCAGACAGATTGCTCTAGTCTAGGAGAATGCAAAAATTGTAAGTATAAAATTACTAGTAAAACTGACTGAGTGACCTTAGTAAAATTCCCACCATTTCCTATGGTTGATGTCTTAAAACATTTTTAGTGTATGGGTCTCTAGACTGTTGATTGGTGCATCCAGCCATATCATTGGATTGTCCAAAGAGTCTCTGTAGGTGAATATATTGATCTTCCAAAAGTGCCTCCCAACATGATTTGCACTGCTCCAGAAAAAGGCCCGCCGAGGAGAGAGAAAGAAGATTCAAAGGATGAAATTGGTCTGTATGGAATCACCTTGTTGGCCTCTATCCATTGGGTGTCTCACACTTCAAATTTGATGAAAATAAAATCTCATGTTACCCTAGGGTTTGACAATTTTTTGTCTGTGTTGAATTAGTAGTTTAAAAAGCTAGTTTCAAATGCCCTCCAGATGATGTGTGTGTATCAAAAAATTTAAAGGGCGGCATGGATTTGTTCCTTGTTGAAGTGTTTATTCATCCATACTTTCAGTTTTCCTTATGATGGTCACATGTGCAAGAAATCAATCTACCAGATGATGTGTGTGTATCAACAAATTTAAAGGGTGACATGGATTTGTTCCTTGTTGAAGTGTTTATTCATCCATACTTTCAGTTTGCCTTATGATGGTCACATGTGCAAGAAATCAATCTGCCAAAGTAGGAAAAATATTGTTTTGCATATTAAGAACAAAAGAAATTTGGCTAAGTGTTAAAATCACAAGGCTAAGGGGCCATTTGGAAATGCCCGCAAGGAGGTGTCCTTTTGCTGATAAAATTCATCAATTGGCATGGGCTTGTTCTTTGATGATCTAGCCATCTTTTCATGGTTTCATATTTCTCTTTGGAGGTCACACGTGCGAGATACAAGCCTGCCAAAATGAGAAAAAGTTGTATTTCTGTCTAAATAAGGGTTGAAGGGCCATTTGGAAATGCCCAGAAGAAGTTGTCCTTGTGCTGATAAATTCATCAGTTGGCATGGGCTTGTTGTTTGATGATCTGGCCATCTTGTCATGGGCTCATATTTTTCTCTGGAGGTTACATGTGAGAAATACAAACATGCCAAATTGAGAAAAATTATGTTTGCCTGCTAAAAATAAATAAAATATGTTTGTGTTAAACATAGGAAATCTGAAAGGCCATTTGGAAATGCATGTTGTACATCATAGGAGAATGATAAAAAATATCTGAAAGCATCAGGATATATCTTGTTATAGAGACTATCTTACATTGGTCTTAGTTCTCAAAAAGGGTGTTTGATGACAACGTTAAAGGGTGTTGAGTATAATTGTCATTGGTGACAAAAGTATTCATTAATGACAAAAGATATGATGGCATGGAATGTATGATGATGTGGCATGATTGATGAGCATGAAAATCCACCTAATGGTTCTCTAGTACCTTCATGATGCCATTATTACAATCTGACCTAGTTATATAGAGATTTGTCAGTTTGGAGAAATTCTGAAAAATGGCTAAGTAATGAAAAATTGGTCCAAGTGGCCTTAGGGAAATTCCCGCCATAATTCATAGGTTAAAGTAAATGCCCGCACCATATGGTCATACTATAGATTGTTGATTCGTCTACCTGACCATGGTATCATCTTGTCTTGAGAGTGTTTGAGGAGGAAAATATGGATCTGCCAAAACAGTGTTTTAGACAGATTGCTCCAGTCTAAGAAAATGCAAAATTTATCTTAGTATAAAATTATTGGTAAAACTTCCTGAATGACCTTAGTAAAATTCCCGCCATTTCCTGTGGTTGATTTCTTAAAACATTTTGAGGGTGATGAGTCCATGATATAGGTACTCCATAGATTCCTTTATGTCGCACATAAGCGAGGAAATGATCAGAAAGCACCTCTTTCTGTGGGGAAGAATGCACTTTGGTTGATAATTAAACGAAGTAATTTAGTAATTATCTTTCCTTATGTTTTAGCGTTTTTATTTACTAATTATGTGAATAAAGCCATGTGTGGACATAGCATAGGTGAACTGGAAGAATAATGATGTTGAGCTCCATATTGAAGATCGCAAGGGACACAATGATCCTATTTTATCCTAATTTGTAGGAAAGAATCTTGTTATTCAGGATCGTGACTTTCAATGTAAAACTAGAGTAGAATTTTGTAATAAATAGAGACACTTGATTAGCAGGGTCTCTCTCTCGTACATTTTTGAAGACACCCTTTGGCAATTTTCTAGAGCAGATACTCAGTTTATGATTTCTACAGCTATGATGGAACTTATGAATTTATAATGAGGAACCGTCATATTTCTAAATCTGTGAGTTTATAAGTTTTATTCTCCTCCTATGATGCACATTAGGGAGGGTGCATAGCTCAGGAGTTTTCTCTTTTTGTTTCCATATTTTCATGCATTCTGTTGTTCATTCCAAGTTTATGTATGTCGGTTAATTTTTTATCTGATTCAATGTTATGCGCAAGACGTCTTTTCTTCTGTAGTTCATTAATATTGTGTCTATAGTTCCAATACACTGCATCTGTAGTCCTATAACCCCCATCCGTAAACTGCAATTCCCAGATTTATATTGCCATTGCTTTATATCTACCAGATTAGATTCGTGCTTTTTAAATGAAGATTTCTTGTTCCAACTTGAAAGATCTCTGGTTCAATTAGGTCAGATTCACATGCTTTAAGAAGATATATATTTCATATTTTGAATTCTTAAGTTTCTTGCTTTCTTAGGTCTGAATTCATATTTAAATTCCTGCTTTCTTAGATTAATTTCCTGGTTTACTAGATTTAGTTTTATGCGTTCATAGATTCAAAGTCTCATGTTTTCCTAGATTAATTTCTTGCTTTTTTAGATTTAGTTTTCTGTCTACTTAGAATATTTCTTACATCTCTTTTGATGGTGATAAACCTCTAGATTACTCCATCCTCATTAGAATGAATCTCCAACATTTCCATAGACACAACAAACACCCAACAACAAAGATCCTCTCAACGTAGTGCACATATAGTGCTTAAAACCTCTAAAGTTTGTATGTTCCCTGGTTGATATTTAAAGTGAACTTCTCCAAATAATACATGTAAAAAGGTAGACATTTCCGGAGCCCACTACTTTTTGGCGCCGTTGTCGGGGAGGTGCTTAAACTATAAGAGACATATTTTTGTTAAAAATAAGAAAATATATCAGAATAAAATATTGAAAATCTAAAAATTTCCATGAATGCCTCAGTGAACGAGGGATTAATTTGGACGTTTTCTGCCTAACCGCCCTATGATAAAAAAACAGTTCTGAACACCTTCAATTTTAATTTCTTAACACTAACAAAGAAACTGATCATAGCTATAACCCAGACTTCGAAAAATTCTTTGCTAGCTCTAGTTCAAACACTACCATGGCGGATGAGGAAGATGAACATAGATAACTCTTTACCTTCCCTATTAGTGTACCTCTTGGGGATGCTAGAATGAAAAATATCAATCCCAATAATTTACCAAAATTTTATGGCTTAAACTCAGAAGATCCTGATACATTCCTGTTCGAATTCGAAGTAATCTGTAGATCCTTTGGTTATACCACTGATGCACAAAAATTAATACTCTTTCCCTCCACATTGAAGGATTTATCACTCAGATGGTTTATGAATTTGGAAGGAAACAACATTTTCACATCGAACTAGATGAAACAAGTCTTCCTCGAAAAATATAGAGATTAGTGTAAAGCAAAAGACACTAGGGATGAAATTTTCAGGATACAACAGGGAGAAAAATATTCCCTAGAAGGCTATGCACAATGGTTCCAAATTAGCTATAAAAGAGCTATTCACTGTACCCTAGATCAGGAATCATTAAAAATAGTACTTCTTAGGGAATAAAATAAGAATACCTTGAAGTATTAAACCTGCTAGGTGATGGAGACATGTTTCAAAAAACTTATGATCAAATTCTTCAAATCTTCAAAAATTATTCTAGGTCTAGAAAAGGAAAAAATGGGGCAAGAGAAATACATCCAAATGCTGGAGGATCATCCTTTTCAGGCCCGAGCCTCTCAAAATATGATTTAGGGAATCTCCTGGATGATATGAAAACATATTTACTTCAATAATTCGCCATGCAATTAGATGCACTTCAACTAAAAATAAAAAAAGATGAGATCAACTACGCGCTAGCGGTATTCTACCCAAGATGTAGAAATAAAAATGAAAAAGGGAAATGCCCGTTAAACAAAATAGAAGTTTGCGGGCTCTATACTGACGACCATACCATAGATAAATTCCCTTTACTACCATCATGCAAGATAGCCATACAAGATCCTACCTCAGAAAATTCAATAGAACACCTTTGCTTTGTCAACCAGTGAAGAAACAATTTAGCTAGACCCTTCCAAAATAACAATCAATCCTATTTTAATCAAGGGAATCCTCAACAAAACTGGAATCCGCCGGCACAAATTTCATGGCCTCCACAAGCAGGGCCAAGCCAATGGCAGCAAAATCCAACTCCTTACCAACAATGATACTTTCCACAGCCATACCCATATCCCCCACCTTTTTCGCAACCAAAAATCAACTATGCAAATCTATATCCATCTTCCACAAATTGGAGAGCACCACTGCAACAACCACTTATAATTCCACCTCCACAGAATCAGCAACCCCCCAGAGCACCTACAATCCCTACTTAGCCTGTCCCAAATCCAAATAAAAATAGGACAGGACAACAACCCTTCAACAATGAAGTAATGCAGTTTCCAACATATGTTGTAGACACACTGGATTTGAACGAAATCAACCTGAGATCTAGTCAAACACTGCAGGGTCCCCTTATCAACATAATCAAGAAGCCACATATTCCAAGCGAGCTGCATCTGTAGAACATCAACACCCTGAAGTAATGCCCAAAATACTAGAAAATAATCCTCCCAGTCCTCCATTTCCCGAAAAGCTGAAATAACACCATAAAGAGGAAGAAGAAAACATCATACTGAATGAATTGAAACAATTGAATATCCAAATCCCACTCTTACAGGCAATCATAGAGGTCCCAATCTGTAACAAATTCATAAAATAAAATTGCTTGAAGAAACCTGGGCGAAGGAAAAGGGATCCCCCAACCATAAATGTAGTAGGCCAGCTAGAAGACCTTATGTTGGGGATTTCTGTCAACCCAAATTACCTTGACCTAGGGAGCCCGATTGTTAATGTAACCATAAACAAAAAACCGATTTCAAGTAGACTAATCAACTTAGGAGCTGCAATAAACATGATGGAAAAGGATGCAATGCTATCCTTAGGCCTTCAACCCTTTTTGAGACCGACAAGAACGATGCTACAACTTGCTGACACATCCATCTTAAGACAGAAGGAATCCTTGAGGATGTAATTATAAACATTGAGTCTTGGGAATATCCAACAGACTTCATAGTCATTGAAGTCAAAAGCAAACTCAGTGGATACCCACTCATTTTGGGAATCCATGGCTGGCAACAGCAGATGCCTATATAGGTTGTCGATCTAGGGATATGACAATTACTAGTGGACAAGCAAGAAAAAACATCACAATATACCCACTAGCAAAACGATCTACAGACACAGAACATAAAAATTGGATGGATGATTATGATGACATGGATGACCAACACATGCAACCAATCCTCAACATAAGAACTGCTCGAACCCTAAAATCTAAAGATGAAGATGCTTATTTAGGTAATTTTATTCAAAATATGTATACGGACCATTATATGCTTGAAGAAATATTTGTCATAGGTCAACAACACAGAAAGCTACAGTCTCAAAGAAACACTAACGAAATGTGGAAGTAGGTATTCTCCATTGAAGAATAACTTCCACAGGTAAAAATTGTGGAACTATTGCCTGGGAAGACAGTCAATATTAATGCACATCTAGAGGAAGAACAAGAACATAAATTAATAAAAGTACTCTTAGAAAATAGCAGAGCTTTCATGTGGACCTACGCAGATATGAAAGGGATACACCCAGACATTTGTAAGCATTACATTTACATCAAAGAGGGTGCTATTTCGATAAGGCAACCCTAAAGAAGGATGAATCCAGCGTTAAAATATATAGTGAAGCAAGAGTTGTAAAAATTATTGGACACAGGTTTCATTTATCCAATCTCAGATAGTGAGTGGGTCTCACCCTTAGTTATAGTATCGAAGAAGGGAGGATAGTGGCGAATCTGTGTAGACTAAAGGGAACTTAACAAGGAAACCAAAAGGGATCACTTTCCTCTACCATTCATTGATTAGGTGTTGGATACTCTGACTGGAAACAAGTTTTTTTCATTTCTAGATGGATTCAGTGGTTATAACCAAATCCAAATCCACCCAGTCGACCAGGATAAAACAGCATTCACCTACCCATGGGGCACATATGCATACAAAGTACTTCCCTTTGGACTCTGTAATTATCCAACAACCTTTCAAAGGGCTATTTTGAGTATATTCTTCGAGTTTATCAATGACCAAATGGAATTCTATATGGACGACTTCACACCATATGGACATAATTTTAATCAAGCGTTGCGACATCTAGAATTGGTCCTAAATAAATGCATCAAAATGAGTCTATGCCTCAACAATGATAAATGTAGAATGCTAATGCAAGAAGGGATAGTTTTGGGACACCACATATCCCAAAGAGGAATTTAGGTAGATCAAGAAAAATTCTTTTTTATTAAAACACTACCTCTACCAGGAAAATAGAGATATGTCCGCAGTTTCCTAGGACAAATAGGCTACTACAAAATATTTATAGAGGGTTTCAGCAAAATCGTTGCACCTGTGTTTTCCCTCTTAACAAAAGATACATAATTTATTTGGACAAAGCACTACATAACAACATTTGACAAACTTAAAGAAAAAAAACAACGTCCCTAGTTCTCCGAGGACCAAAATGGAAACTGCCATTTCACATCCATTCAGATGCATCAGACAAGGCTATTGGAGCAGTCCTCGGGCAGGAAGAAGAGAAAAAAGGGCTATTGAAACTAAATGGAGTCTTCTTGTGAAGTTTCTTAGTGCTAGTCTTGTAATACCATATCACAACTGGAATTCTCTCATCTCAGTCATCCCTGTTTTCACAACAAAATTTGGTCAGTCCCGTCTCCAAGATTTTGTTGAATGATTCAACTGTGCCATTTTCCTAAGGGTGATATGGACTTCTATTATGATTATGAATCAAGAACTCAATTGTAAATTCTTAAATTGTATTATTCAAAAGAAAAAAAAAATCATTGATCACTTCTGAGAATTATGGGACACCCAAAGTGAGTTATAATGTTTTCATAGATGAATTGAGTAGCTATTTCGGTGGAACAATATCATATTGCTACAAATTCGTGCTACTTGGTTAAATAATCTATTGCAATAATTATATACCGGGATTTTGAATGCTTTGTTGGTGGATGAATGGGTCCTATAAAATCATTTTCTAATTTCTCAAATGGTTGTAGTGTCGGACTGGGTTCAATGGAATTTCATCTCTATGGGATGGCCGGCCAACATGTTGACAGATGCCACATTTTATTGCGTACTCCTTAGAATCTTTGAATAATGTAGGTCGACAAAGTCTAACTTGTAGTACCTTTCTTCCTGTAGTTTTTTCCCCAACATGTACTCCCACAACTATGACATGGAATTCCAACAAATTACTTTCACGCTCATTATCTAATACACATATGTGCAAGATGCCATCAATTCCCAATTTATACAGTTGTCCTTCAATTAGTTGATATTCCACTTCTCTTAACTCTATGTGTCTCCTCTATGTGGGGTAAAATTCAGTAGGAGCCTTCCTTGTAGTAAGGAATAAGGTAATCTCTTCTAGGTGATTTGGAATGACTTCCACACTGAATAATGCAGTGTTTGATAGTTGATCATCTATATGAACATCATATTTTCCAGATTCAATGCGAGAAAGATGATTTGTTTTTTGGTTATGTTTCCTTGACTTCACTATAATTTCAAAAGAAAATTCGTAAAACAACAGTAACCATCTACAGATTCTTCCTTCTAACACCGGCTTGTTTACTAGGTACTTCAAGGCAGAATGATATGTGAAAAATTGAAATGTCCTCCCAAAATATAGTGGTAGAACTTCTATAATGCATAAATCATAGCTAATCCCTTCTACTATGTGGTTGTGTAATTGCTCTCCTATGGTAACTTTTAGCTGGCAATATACAATAGGTGGTCCATCTCATCTTCCTCGGGATGGGATAGTACAATGCCAAAGGAGATTCCCAATTCATCTAAATGGAAATCAAACTCTTTCTTCCAATCAGGGAATGCTAAGATTGAGGCATTTACCATTCTTTCTTTGATCATGTTGAATGCGTTCTCACAGTCTTCATTCCACTAAAAAGTCTCAACCTTCTTTAATAGTTTCTCCAATGGTATTGTAATAGATGCATAGTTGTGTATGAATATTCTATAATACCTGGTATGACCCAATGTGATTGTGGATCACAACTATTTTACTGTCATTGGTTCCTCTAGATTTACAATAACAACAATTTTCACAGAATCGACCAACACTCCATTCTTACATACAATATGTCCTAGCAGGTTACCAAAAGGTACTAAGAATAGGCACTTATTTAGATTCAATGAAATCCCCATATTTTTGCAGTGATCCAACATGATCCGAAGTAGAGAAACATGCTCCTTGAGAAAGTTGTAAACCATCCAGTCATCTAGATATACTTCGAGGAATTTATGAAGGAACTCGTGGAAATCTGCTATTACTATCGTTGAGAAGACAGCTGGAGAATTTTTAAGTCCAAATGACATAACATTGTATGCAAATGGTCCCCACTCAGTGGTAAATGTAGTATTCTTCTTATCTTCTTCAGAAATCCTTACTTGGTGATAGCCTGAGAATCCATCAATGAAAGAATATGCCTCATTTCCTGCCACTTGGTCTAATAACTCAACACTGAACGACGTTGGGAATGGATCATGAACGCAGGTAACATTCCAACTATGGAAATCAAAACAAAATTGGATGGCCTCTGTATCCTTCTTTCTCTGGATCACAATGGGACTGATCCACTCGGATTCATCAACTAGGAAGATCAATCCTACACTCAACATATGATAAATTTCCTTTTTAACCTTTTGCTTGACTCGGGGATTCAATCGATGCCGACGATTCTTGATGGGATTTTCATATAGATTTAGTGCAATATTCATCTCTCATAGGTCTCCCTGAATCCCCTTAAGTTCTATGAATCTTTCCAGAAATAAGTATTCATAGTCTTTCAAAACGGATGTGATTTTAGAGATTGTTTGGTCATCCTAGTAATATCCAACAACTGCCATTTTTGGTTTATATGCAGTACTAGTATTGATCTTCTTTAGTTGTATAGGTTGAGTGTATATATCTCCAGTATCTTCAGGATTGGTGCCTCTGACTTCTTGAACACCCTCTGATTTATGGAAACTGAGGTGTCACAATTGTTCGAGTTCATCTAGTTCTGGGTCATCTTGTTCTACCTTCGTTCAACAAAGAGGTTATCTCATCTTTGGAATATCTAAGTGGAATTACACCAATTCTTGATGTGTTTGGAAAATATATGAGTGGATGAGCTTCCTCAATTGGTCAGAAAACAATGCACCCTTGATATCTATTAATGTTATCGTTACTGTGTCTCTTGTTGTAGAGAAAGAAAAGTCTTGACAAAACTTGGCATGCATCTTTTTCCAATAGTTTGTCTTCTTGTTTCTTCATGAAGATAACAAGCCTTTAGAATAGTACCAATCTCATAGAAGAATTGCTGAATGTATAACTATGGTTGTAATCCTCCTAATTCCCACTAGTGCTCACATAGTTTAATATGTTGATAAGGATTGGACTCCCCCATGTAGAATTCTTTCACCATATTAGCATGCAAGGATGGTTTGAACTTGATCATTAGAGTGAGCCATGTGGTATCCCAGTTATGAAAATAATATTTATGCATTTCCCACCATCTTTTGGGGGTCCCTTTAAGGGTTACATCTAGTACATCCATATGGTATTTCTCATGCACTATGGCTTCCATCTCCTGCAGGAATGTATCTATCCAATTGGTCCCATCACAAGTTGGTGCATGACTGAATTCTACGCCAATCCATCTGATAGATTTCACCATTGTGTAGTGTCTTGATGACAGTTCATGAGGACTATTTTGCTAGTTTCCTCAAGCACCTTTAGAATCACCGTTGAATGACTAAATACTTATCCAACTCACAAAACCTTCTGAATTTGGATTCACATAGTCATATCTTTGTCCCGTGGTTAGAGAATAGATCCCATCCAAAAAATCTTGTTCCATGTTCTCTTGTATCAACTCAATGAACCACGGACCTTGGTGTGGATCTATAGGTTGTGTTACCTTCATGCCATATGCTTCGAAGGCCATTTTTATATTATGTGGATCAATTATGTCGTAGTTATTATAGGCCCATTCGATTTTGAGCAATGTTGTATAAGAATTTATTCCACCGATGATCTCGATGACTTCAAATTCTATAATATTCTTAACACCCTCCAGGTCCACTTCCGTATTCTTTAGGTGACCAATAGGGAAGATGCCATAGTAGTTTTCCTTCCACAACTGAAAAGGAGAATAGACCATAGGTGGGAAACCCATTGCGTCCCATGAATTATTTGGTAAAATGTTCACATTAGAGCTCAAGTCTAGCATTACATTCTTGATATCATAGCCATGCACCTGTGCATCCAAACATAATTCTCATTAAGTTCTCTTCCTTCTCCTTCGTCGCATGAACTACAAATTCCTTAATGGTAACGGGGTGTAGATTCCACCATCAATTTCCGCAACATCAGAAAGATTTTGGATCACCCCTTTTATCTTCTAAGTGAATATCTCATATTATAGAATATCCTTCAGTAAGTGAAACCATAGTGACACATGATCTTGTTCTTGATGGTTACTGTTAAATTTTCTGAATTTACTTCAATCTGATCTAGGATCTTAACTGAGAGAACAACATGTACAGCATATCTACAGTATATCAATCATGGAGACAATAATGCAAGCACACAAGAGACACAAAGATTTACTTGGGGAAAACCATAAAGGTGAAAAACCCCAATAACTTCCTCAGAGATAGATAGAGCAATGATACAACCATGAGAGATAGACATAACCTAGCAGCAGATCCTCCTCCTCCATAAGTGTGCCACTCCTCCTTGAGTGCATGTGTGAGAAGTGAGTGAGCAAATAGAGTGCCTCCCGCACTCTATTTATACTTGACTTGACTTGCCTTTTTACCTAACTCATGTAGGCTCGAACTTTACCACATAACATAATGCTGAGTGGGCCGACCCCCAATAGGGTGGTCTAATAACCCTTTGACCCACATGGCCGACCCCCAATAGGGTGGTCTAATAACCCTTTGACCCACATGACTTATACAGGGCCGACCCCAAACAAGGTGGTCTAATAACCCATCAAGTATAAGTTACGACACTTACAATATAAATGACGACACTTCCGTATAGAGGAATAATACCATCTCTATAGGAATACAATATAAATATATGTGAAATACATTCTGAAGTTACATATACATCAACACTCCCTCTTAACTAGGAAGGTATTTCTCAGCACAGTTCTTCTAGCACAAGTCATCTTCTCTGGATCATCGTCACTGGATAATCGTCATCGAGTCATCATCATCGTCACTGCTGCTGCTATCTCAATCAATCTCTGAATCTACTCGTCATAGGAAGTTCTACAGAGCCAGTCCTTTTTCATACTGGATGTAGGCCCACCACCTGCAGGTCTTCATCATCACTGGCCATACTGTGGAATCCTCAGGACTTATTACGTGCATCACAAAACCTCGAAAGAGCATCCCAGGATGTTACGAGTACACAACTCCGACCTGTAGGATCTCCCAGGGCGCTATTACATGTGACCCCACCACAAAACCTCGAAAGAGCATATCAAGATGTTACGGGTACACAACTCCGACCTGAAATCTCCCAGGGCACAAATTACATGTGGTCCACCACAAAACCTAGCAAGAGCATCTCAGGATGTTACGGGTACACAACTCCGACCTGAAATCTCCCAGGGCACAAATTACATGTGGTCATGGCAAAACCTCGAAAGAGCATCTCAGGATGTTACGGGTACACAACTCCGACCTGAAATCTCCCAAGGCCCAAATTACATGCCATAGGACAAAACCTCGCAAGAGCATCTCAGGATGTTACGGGTACACAACTCCGACCTGAAATCTCCCAGGGCACAAATTACATGTCCTCCCAGAGCAATGTCTCGAAAGAGCATCCCAGGCTGTTACGGGTACACAACTCCGACCTATAGGATCTCCCAGACATGCTCATCTGCACAACCTGATCCACGACCACAGAGTATCAACCTGATACTCACCATACATCGTCCTGATGTACTCATGATCATCCTGATCATCATCACTGCAACGTCCTGCTGCATGTCATCTGGAGCAACATCCTGAAGCTCATCATCCATGATCATCCTGATCATCACTGCAACATCCTGCTGCATGATCCACCTGATCATCAATGCATCCACATGATGCATACCAAGTATCTACCTGATACATATCATCATACATGATCCTCCTGATCATACAATGTATCCACCTGATACATGATACAGATACATGGTCCAAGCATCCAACATGATGCATATACAAAATACATACACATGATCCAACTGATCATATCCAACATCCAACATGATGCATACATACATAAATGATCCAACTGATCATATCCAGAATCCAACATGATGCATACATACATAAATGATCCAACTGATCATTCCAGCATCCAACATGATGCGTACATACATAAATGATCCAACTGATCATATCCAAGCAGAAACCAGAACATCATCTTGATGCCCATTATCCAGCGCTTACATCCACAGCCATGTGAAGGATCCTCCTTCCAACATGCTTGGAATGGCTTCAGCAAGTGTGTCCATCACTTCTTCCTTGAAGTGTCCTCGATCTAAAGAACGCCAAGCCTCTCTCTGAAGTACTCGAACTTCACTCTGGCTAGCGGCTTCGTCAACACATCTGCAATCTGCTCGTTTGTCGCAACATATAGGAGCTTCACAGCTCCTCTCTGCACCATATCCCTGATATAGTGATATTTGATCTCTATGTGTTTCGACCTGTCATGAAACACTGGGTTTTCGAACAGCTTCACACAACTCTGGTTATCACAGAAGATACCAGTAGCCTCCAATGGGAGATCAAATAACCCAGACAGTAGCTTCCGTAGCCATACTGTTTCACAACTAGCTGAACAGGCTACAACATACTCTGCCCCAGCTGTACTCAGTGCTACACAGGACTTCTTCCTGCTAAACCAAGAGATCACACCTGATCCCATACTGAAGCAACACCCAGATGTGCTCTTCCTATCTGCTGCACTGCCAGCCCAATCTGAATGAACATAACCCTGCAGGTTAAACTTTTGATTCACCTCATACTTGAGCCCATAATCCACTGTACCCTTCAGGTACCTCAGAACATGCTTTACAGCAACCAGGTGAACACTCCTCGGATCCGTCAGGAACTGGCTCAATGTGTTCACAGCAAAGCAAATGTATGGTCTCGTGTTCATCAGGTACATCAAGGACC
Source organism: Larix kaempferi (assembly GCA_027924585.1). Classification (NCBI taxonomy): domain Eukaryota; kingdom Viridiplantae; phylum Streptophyta; class Pinopsida; order Pinales; family Pinaceae; genus Larix; species Larix kaempferi. Next base: position 5,792,862 of record BSBM01001219.1, on the reverse strand, counting down.
CAATCATCTGACAATACATAGAGACATCAACCATCTCAGATGAAGCATCACATAGAAGCTTCAGATTCGATGCCATAGGTGTGGACATGGCCTTGCAATCCATCATCCCGAACCTCTTCAGGATCTCTACTGCATACTTCCCTTGTCCAAGGAAGATTCCTTCTGCACTCTGCCACACCTCCATGCCAAAAACAAATAGTGCATCATCCCCAAGTTCTTCATCTCGAACTCGGTAGTAAGCTTCCGCTGCGTGTCGGCAATCAATCTATCTTCACCATACCAAGTTCTGCACATATATGATTTCCTATCATGTGTCTCAGAACCAAGTGGTTGCTCCACATACACTTCTTCTTCAACTACACCATTCAAGGAAGTTGTCTTGAATCCATCTGGTGTATCTTCTATTTCATTATTTTTATATTTCTCAATGCTGCCATCTGCAACATGCTTGATCTGATAGTTCCATTTGGAAGTCATAGCAAACTTCCCTTCATGTCTTGGGATTACATCCCAAACATCATTCTTCATGATCGACGGATCATGGCATTTTATTTCTTCATCCCAGATCCTGGGAACTTCAATATCTTCAATAGATATCTTTGTTGCTGGAACAAATGTTGTAGTTCTTTTGTAGGTGAAGATATGCGGTCTTTCCTACAAAACAGGTTAAATTGCATGATTAGAAACATCTCATAGTTTTCAGAACAAATTCTTACACATAAAGAAATATGTCATACAGTCATGCAATTATCTTAGCCAATGCTTCAATACAACATTTATCCATATCCCGTAACTTTCTAGATGCCTTCCAATCTCTACCAGAACATTGTTAAGAGTGTGCATAACTCCCAACATGTCAGCAAAGAGGTTTCATTCTAGATAAGTAGCAATGGAATGTTGTACAGTGCCATAGGCCACTTACCCATGTATATTAGTAGTATATTGTTCATCAATGCAACTATTCTAATATGCACAATACATATCCTAAGTCTAGGAACATGAGTATATACATCATTGAACAATTTTACTTAAACAAACAAATATGCAAGAAATTAAAATACTTATCTTTGTTTGTTCGTTGGGTGGACTCCCTCTGAGTCTTTGCTTCCTTACAGGAGCTGCTGGAGTCCTAATCTGAAGTAGCTTCTTCTACACCTTTCTGTTGTGGAAAGATGGTCAACTCCCTCTGAATATCTGCATCCTTGCAGAAACTACTGAAGTGTGTTCCTTTGCTTTCTTGCAGGAACAACTGGAGTGTGCTCCCTCTTGATCTTTGCTTCCTGGATTACCTGTTCTTGAACTCATATTCATCCTTGGTTCCTATGCATGCTTATTAGTATCATGATTGTGTTATCCTTGTGGTCTCATATAAAATCATACATTCATTAGTATACTATTAAAACACAATATTCTCAAGCATGTATAGTCATGATAATTTCAAACAGAAAATAATAAGCATTAGGATTCTTATGGTTAGTCAAATCATAAGAAACATAACATGTCTAAACCTGTAATTACTCAAACCTATGACTCCTCAGGTTAGTTGAATCATCAATCAAGATAAGAGATATAATATGCATAAAACCTGTGATTATTCAAACCTATACCTTCATGATTCTTCTGGTTAGTCATATCATCAATTAAGGTAAGAAACATAATATGCATACAACCATGATTATTCAAACCTATGACTTCATGAATAATCATTATCAACAACAGTATAAGATCCTAACATTAGGTAGGATTCTATCTTGATATAGGAAAAACATACATGGATTAGCATGCTAGCTATTTATGTCTAACATACTCACTTGATGTCTTCTTGTTCTTCTTCAATGACTTGTGCTAGTAACCTGTATATCTCATAGGTTAACCATTATAAAACCAAGTTATACATACCTCGTAAATGGATCTTGTATAGGATCCATGACAATGGATGAATCTTTGTCCTCATGTTATCATGATCATATGTTCTTGAACTGGAACATGATTTATCTTTCTTGGTGTACCTTTCATGTTAGTTAGACAACATAAACCTCATACAACACCATAATGCATTAGTACAATTATAAGTGTCAACACCCTAACCAATGAATATCTTCTATCATGCATTCATAATTTTGTTAAGGTGATACGACAAATCTAAAATCAAGATTGTACTAACCGTAATAACATGAAGATAAACATACCATAAACTTAATCAAGAACAAATCTCAACGTACCTCGATGAGTCATACCTGTCGAGATCGCTTGTAATCTCCTTATGTAAAGCCTTAGCCTTATCTCCCTCTGAAACAGGAACTCCTTCACTTATGCAGGTGACCAATCCATCTTCTTCTAGGATTAACCCAATCCACTTGATTTGCAAGAACTGGACTTCGAGCTGGACTTTGAATTTCAACCTTCTGACAGGATAGAAATATGTGTCTTGATGAGCTGATCAAGCTGGTATATTCAAAATTTGAAAACTGCAAAGTTTCACTCCTCAATTTTGCCTTTGAAACTTCCGGATTCACTGGACGTGACCCTGAACTGGGGTTTGATGAAGCCCACTCTTCTTCCCAATCAAAATGTTTTATCCAAAGCTCTAAGCTTCTATTTTTCTGAGGAGCTTCCAGCCGTGGTCACAAATTTCAAAAATTCCCATTTTTACAGAAGCCCTAATTTTCCACTTTTCTGATCAAAGTCCCAAACTAGGGTCTAATCAAGCCTGGCCTTCTGCCCAACCAAAAATTCTGATCTTGGTCTCTAAATTTCTATTTTGATGAGTATCATCCAGCCGTGGTCTCCAATTACAAAAATTCCAACTTTCTTCAAAGCCCTAAATTCCGGAAGCCATGAATGAAGGTACTCAAAAATAATTCTGTTTTGACAGAAATATGTACCTAATTGTTTCTGGTGTAACTCCGAACCTTTTGATCAACAGGGTCTGAAAAAAGTTTCCTGAGATATCCTGACCTGTTACCTTTCCATCCTGACAGTTCTGACCTCAATTGGATTCTCTGAGAGAGAGTTATGTCAAATGTCGCAACGTGACCTGTTTTGGGATAAAACAAGAGAGCGAACTTGTACGGCTTGCCACGTGTCACTGTTTGAACTTCGGCCTCTGAACAAATTTCCTGAGATAGCTCGACCTGTTATCTTTCTATCCTGATAGGTCTGACCTAAATTGGATTCTCTGAGAGAGAGTTATGCCAAGTGTCGCAACATGACCTGTTTATGGGATAATACAGGAGAGCTAACTTGTACTGCGTGCCACGTGTCACTAATTCAACTTCGGCCTCTGAAAACGTTTCCTGAGATAGTACAGAATGTCTACTACCTGTCACTTTTTACGAAATTTCATTTGGAGCTTCCTAGCCCAGGTTATGACCTTTTTCCCAAGGTCACCTGATTTTGACTTAGATCTGGAAGAGGCAGAAACCCTATATTGTACAGATCATAAATCACAAAGTACAACGCATTAGAGGTTGTCCTTTGGACACAAGGTACCTGGAGATTTTAGCTTCGGCCTGTAACAATTTCAAATCCGAAAATTTTTCCAAAACGGATTTATATCGAAAGTGCTACGATGACTGGTTTTTGCTATATCAAGCCCTAGCATCGTAAGTGCAACAAGTGTCATACATGCCATATCATGCCTTCTTTCAGGCTAGCTCTGATACCATGTTAAATTTTCTGAATTTACTTCAATCTGATCTAGGATCTTAACTGAGAGAACAACATGGACAGCATATCTACAGTATATCAATCATGGAGACAATAATGCAAGCACACAAGAGACACAAAGATTTACTTGGGGAAAACCATAAAGGTGAAAAACCCCAATAACTTCCTCAGAGATAGATAGAGCAATGATACAACCATGAGAGATAGACATAACCTAGCAGTAGATCCTCCTCCTCCATAAGTGCGCCACTCCTCCTTGAGTGCATGTGTGAGAAGTGAGTGAGCAAATAGAGTGCCTCCCGCACTCTATTTATACTTGACTTGACTTGCCTTTTTACCTAACTCATGTAGGCTCGAACTTTACCACATAACATAATGCTGAGTGGGCCGACCCCCAATAGGGTGGTCTAATAACCCTTTGACCCACATGGCCGACCCCCAATAGGGTGGTCTAATAACCCTTTGACCCACATGACTTATACAGGGCCGACCCCAAACAAGGTGGTCTAATAACCCATCAAGTATAAGTTACGACACTTACAATATAAATGATGACACTTCCGTATAGAGGAATAATACCATCTCTATAGGAATACAATATAAATATATGTGAAATACATTCCGAAGTTACATATACATCAACAGTTACCTGATTCCTTTCCTTGTTATCTAATGTTATCCGACCAAAATTGTTGAGACGTTCTTACACCCTCTCGGTATGGCAGGGTTGGTATTTGACCAAAAATATCTGTAGGTTCCCTATATATTCCTATTGTTGAACTAGAATGTATTTAGTCCTTTTAGGTTCTTCCTTATGGATTAACAGAGAGTTTGGTCATCGTTGTTCTGCTCTAGATTTTGTCAACAAAACCTTTTGTTGTTCAATCTTCTCAGGGATCACAGTTTATGAATTTGGTCGGTCTTCTTGTGCAATCCTCCCATTTAGCATTGAGCTTAGGGAATTCTTCTACAATATGAGTATTGGTGCGACAATAAGTACACTGTGGTCTCTTGGGTAAGGACAATCGCGATCTAGATGGTCTAGTTCATTACAATTGCAGCATCATAGTGGTCCTGTGTAACCTTCCCCTCTACCACCTCCAAATCCTCCTCCTCATCCTCCCACCCCTATTCCTTAGGGTTGATCATCTACCCAAAATATAGATCGATACAACCTCTCAGCGAGAGCATCCAAAGCTCTAGACTTCTTAGTATTGTGTGAAGTAGATCCACAAAATTCAGAGTAGACTATGTTAGGTACTGTAGAGTACTAATGGAATAGAGGAAAAAGCTATGGCATGTGACCGAATGATTTACATATTTCACAGTAGTCATTAGGAGAACTGGTTGGTGGCTCTGGATACAATGGCAATCCTACTGAATGAAATGTGGTTTCTGCAGCAGTTTCTGCAACTGTCACACTAGGTCCTATATTGAACTATCCTCCCGGTGGAACATGTCCTAGTGATCTTGGGAATTCTGAATCGTGATGTCCTTCTGTCAAGCAGCCAGTGCACCATACCTGTGGGAATTATTCTTTCAGTAAATTCAGATCCTAGAGCCTTTTAATAATCTCTGCTAATTTATTATGCACTTGTACTAATTCACCAAAAGAATATGAAGTGCCCATTCCTATTCCTATTTCCCTTGAATTTGGATAGTTTTTCATAGCTTCAATCTTCATTGCTTGCTCTAAAGTAGTCTTGGGAAAGTCAATTACTTGTTGTGATAGGGGTATCTTTGTTAGAGGTAACCAACCTTGAATAAACCACCCTTTATGATGGGATTCATGGAGTGGATATTTTAACTTAGTTAGTACATCTCTGAACCTTTGTGCATATGCCTAGTTGATTCTCTAGGTCTTTGTCCTATTTCCCTTAATTCTGCAACACCTTGTTTTTTAGACTTTGGTTGTGAAAACACATCCAAAAAAAATTTCTTTGTTTCCACCAAGGTAGGAGTTGGCATGTTTGGACCCTATCTATCATCTAGCCTCATGTACTAGTGTAATTCCTTGCCATGGAGGGTCATATGAAATTCCACCAACTTGGATGCCATTGGGGTTTCTCTATCATTCCAGTTGACTTCATAAAGAAACCAATGTTGAGCTACGTCATCTTCTTCGTTCCCCAAAAAATATCAGAATATTAGGGGCAGTCCTACTAGTACTCCTGCCATTGCAGTTGGGGTTCTTACTAAGACAAATACTTGTGGTCCTAGTTATGTAATAAAGTTGCTACTATTTGGCTAAGAATTATTGTTGCTTCTTCCTACTAGTGAATTTCTATGAGAACTATTACTGCTACTATTCATTTGACTATACCAAGGAAATTGTAAAAAAAAAAATTGAGAGTTTGTTACCATATTTTGCAAGGGCACCCATGGATTAGTCAGGGGAGTTCTAGCACTATTGTTTCCGGTTCCTTTCTCAATGAGGGGTTGAATTTCTGGAGTAGGTCCTGATATCTCTTGATGGTCCTTGTCTACATTCAAGGTCGAGTCTGGTGTATGATAAATCACTTCATTATGTTGCAACTGGTATTCATGATCCTCACTCCCACTTGTGCCTTCACCCCAGCTTCCTCTTACTAGGATATCTAGCACATCCATCCCATGCTCTCTTAATTTGGCACTAATCAATTTTTCTCTCTGCTTCATCTGACGTAACTCCTCTTAGATTTATTCATTGCTTTATCTGTTCCTTATGCTTTCTTCCAATTGTGTGTTTCTCATTCATGCTTCTCTTAAACGATCTTTTCACCATTTTTCTTTTCTCTTTTCTCTTTTCTCTTTGCTCTGCTCTTTTATCCATGACTTCAACACTATAATTCCCCTCCATTGATGATAGATATACCTTTTGTAACATAGAAAAATCACCCTGACTTATCCCCATGGGTGCGAGGGGTTTACTCCTCCATTCTAATCTATCCTAGAGGCAAAAACCCAAAATCAACCAACCATGTCTTAATCCATAGAGGAACCTCTCTCAGTAGTCTTGTTGTTGCTCATATACTTGTTCTAGTACTGACCCGGGTTATGCGTAGTTCAGAGACCCAAAATACCCCCTTTTCACCGGCCCTTTCAGAAATAGTCTGCAAACAGACTGGGGTCTCACCCGAGGAGAAGCTATGGGGTGGATACAGAAGCAAGTTTCTGTAACCCGGTGATGTGTGGCTAGGGAATAGGTTCATTGGGAGGAGTTACACTTCCTTCACATACACTTCCAATACCACAGAGCACTTTAGACTGCGCACTAGCAATATTTACCCACATTGTACTACAACAACGCACTTCAGATTGTGCTTCTGGATAGCCACACTCACTACAGGCTATGCTGAAAAGTGTTACTTCTTATTTACTTAAGACTTATGCAGTTTACCATATTATAACAATGTGACTAAGTAGATGTGTACTTCGCTATTCTAACAATACAGACTCCACTGAATTACTGTTAGTTCTTCAACTGCGCAACTACTATTCTACCAGACAACTATGCATTTAGCATATTCAACATAACTCCAGAATGTTCATGTATGTTCTTACACTTAACATATTCAGTTACATAGGTCCAACACTTAACATATAATTCTCATCTTCCATACAAGTGAAAACACATATAAAAGCATGAACATACATAACATCAAATAATCACACAAATGCAATCACACAACTCAGGTATTTAAGTGGTTCACCCCTTGGATGGGAGTTACATCCATGGGAACTATTGTTTCTATCAATGGGAAGGGTTAATAGTTCCAGTCTGATCACACAGCTGCAGACTCTTCTCTACAGTAGGTATCTGCGCACTCAGCTGCAGATCCTTTTCTCTCTTAGAGATATCTTAGCACAGATCTTACAATAAGTTCTTCAATATCTATTCTTTCCTAACAATATCTAACCCTTCCCTTTGCAAAATTGCCCCTTTTATAGACCATGCCCGAAGGTCACATATTTACAATAACTATGGGATGAAACCCCATAGTACCTTTAACCCCCCAAAACGGTGCGGTTACTCGGCTAACCATGCTTTTCCATAACTTCTCAGCTACTTCGCTTGTCCTTGGTCTTCCTCTGTGCCACTTCCTGGCTCTGACAACTGCTTTCTCTGACTGCGTGGCGCTAACACTGACATGGTGCATCCTTTGCACTTCTTGTCTCATCAACATTGTTCTTGTAGCTTTCAGGCCACCGCTTCTTCCTTTATTGCTCCATCTACTCTTGTCATCTTGTGTCCTTCTAGATTTACTAAGGGGGTAGGCCCCTTTCCGTCATCTTCGCATTGCTCCATCCCCTGTTCCTGGGAATTGCTAATTCGCTTCTCCCCAAAAATAAGCTAGTATTAGGCCTCACAGAGTTCATACTTCTACCTCAAAACTGTTGTGCTTGAGCTACGCTTTGACAAAACTGCGCCAATATTGGACTTTGCTTTACCAACTACGCTTACTTGAACTTCGCTTCTTCAAAACTATTCCAACTTGGGTCTTGCCCAACAGGCCCCTAACACTTAGTTGTGGATCGTCCCCGATCCACTTTGCTTCGGCTGTGCGTCTGCTGGGGAATGCAACCTTCTGGTGAAGTCCCGAAGAGTTGCGCTTACCTTCACAATTGCTTCCTTTGTTTCCTGCTCAAAGTCCTTGACAATTTCCAACATCTCCTGTGAGATGGCTTCATGAGCATGCTCCTTCATTGTATTCTCCATTGCGTGAAGTTCTTGCAAATTCTCTCCAATCTACTCTAACAGAGCGAGTGCTTATTCTTTCATTGGTTGTAGCTTTGCTGAAGTGTTAGCCTCTTTTTCCCTCAATGCCTTCAACTCTTTCTGCAGCTCCCTGGTCTCTACAAATTTATGAATCTTCTTCCTTGGAGGAAAAGTCTTCATAGTTGTCTATACTGAATCCAACTCTTGTTGTCAATGTTGTATCTCTTCTTATATATTTTGCAGGTTAGGATCTTCCTGCAATGTAACACATACCCTGGTAGCTTCGTCAAGCAACTCTTGACATCGCACCACTTCCACTACGATGTTCTCTATTGACATCCTCAACTCTTCGCTTCTAGCTTCTTTGAATTCCTAAGGAGTTCTCGGTTGCTGCTTCAACTCTAGAGTAGCAATCTTCTCCTTATATGTTATCTCCATATCTTCCATCTCTGCCTTAATATTGTCAACTGCAGCACCAATCTTAAGTATTGTAGCTTCAACCTCAAGTTCTTCTTCGCACTTAGGTATCTTCGCGCAGCCTGCTGTGATCGTTTCTTTGAGTCTGCGGTGTTTCTCCTAAGCAGTATCTATCTCTTTGCCCTTTTCCACAGATTCACCCTATAGCTTTTTATAGTTTTCCTATAACTGTAGGTGTTGGTTATAAGTAGTTATGTCCCGATCCCTAATTTCTTCCACAACCTAGAGGTGCAGATTGTGTAGCTCTTCAAGTGGAAACATGTTGACATTGTCAGAGATATGGATCTAACTAAACTAGCTTACCTATCTATGTAAACAATAACATATCACAGTAAATAAGAACAGAAAGAGAACAAGAGAAAAGAGTACACCAGATATACGTGGTTCACCCAATTGGGCTACGTCCACGGGAAGGTAGTCATCTATTATCTCCATAATATCTCCTCCAAGCTTATAGAGAGCAATGCCAATAACCCCAATACAATATAGCAATACTTGTGAAAGTATGTATCATGATGAGTGATGTGACTATCCCTTGAATCTATTATATACTAAGAGATGAGGAGGAATTACTCTCACATATTACACGTGGGATAATATAATTCTCCATAATAACATCTCTTTATATAATAATGAATATCAAGAGTATATTTTACCATAATGAATATGGGATAAATGTATTACTCTTATACATAAGATTGTGGATATCTTCCAACATAATACAAAGACATTATTACCTTCCAAGGAATATAAAATATTCCAACAGACATTGAGCTCTAGGTGCTCCAACTACTTCACAGCCTTAGCTATTTCATCATTTGGGAAGATGACATTCATTGGTTAAATCCTCACCAAGTGAGGTCTCATGGCCAAGGCAGGAATTTTTCCCTTTCTTTGGCTTGACTCACCTGACTTGCCCTCAGATTCGGATTCTCGCACCAAGTCCTTCTAGACTTGTTCTATATTCGCGGTGATGCTTTTCAATTATGAGGTTTTGGATGAGGTTCGCCTGGAGCTCTTTGCTTTTACTTTCCTTTAGAGAGAGCATTTATTCTAAATGCTCGTTGACTCATGTTGTGATGCTTTCATAGTCATCCGCATGCAACTGTGCTTCTCCTAGTGGTTTGTTTGCTTTATGTTTCTTTCGGTGCCCATTCTCCATCACTTCGCTTTCAGGATCCTTCCTCTTTTCTATGGACTGTGCCTCAATAGTGCCTTTCTGACTTGCTTCTTGGCCTGTCTCTTTGGCTTGTGCGCTGGTCATTTCTTTCCCGTTATGTGGATCTTTAGCCTCGCTTTCGTCTGATGTGGTGTTGATATCTACCGGTGAGTCAACCTTCCATTCCTATGGCCAATCCTCCATAATCAGCTCAATATTCAATGAATCTAGTTAGTAGAACCCTTCAAACCACTCTGGGTTCTGCTTCTTAGCCCTTGGATGAATATATAGGAAGTGAAGGTCAGCCTTAAACAAGATCCTTCTGATATGCGCAGTGGTTACATCCTTCGTAATGCACAGAGTGCGCTAAATAACATCGCACAACTGCTCATAGTAGGTGATCATCTGCTCATTGTTCACACGTTGTCTATCGGGCTTTTTATTTCCCCACATATTGGAATATCTGGTTCCTCGAAAATCTCCCAACATGATTGGAATATATTGGTTGTAGAGTGGCTCTTTCCATCCTATAAAGGCGATCAGCACTAGCAACCAACTATAATGGAAAGAGATTCCACTTTCCCGAGTCTCTCGAACATCATCCAAGAACTCATTTAACAAGTAGCTAGACCAGTTGTATGGAGTACCCTCCTTAGATTTTGCAGCTACGGACACTGCAATGGCCGACACCTCTGATGGTCTACATTTTCGCAAAACTTTCCCTGCGAACAGTTGGACTGTAAAGCGCATAGCTTGATCCTTGATCCCAGCTGTGATATACCCACGGATTCCTTTCTGTGAGCTGAATTCTTCTTTCATGCACTTCGTGAACTCCTTATATTTAGTTTTCCGCACGAAATTCATTGCGGGATTAGCACCTCTCTTATTGAGATGCGTGATTCAGTGAATGAGGTCGATATTGATATCGAATTTGCGATCTAGCCATAAATAACCCTAGTGCATGCACGATAGCAAAGTGCGAACCACTGCAGTGAACTCAGGACTTCGTTCAAAGTGAGGGATATAGAGAAGGTTAATAAACCCTAATGGTACTAGCACCGTGAGCCAATCCTGCGCATGGAGCGTAGACTATTGTGTGCACTCATCAGTATTTCGGAACATGTATTGGCCAGGATGAAATTGAAGGTACTTCGGCTGTTGTGGGTCCTTCGCCTCTAATAGATCATGATCTGAGAACTTTCAATTTGGGATCTTTCCAATCAAATTCTCACGGATGCACACATGGCTCGAGATTAGTGGCAGTGGAATCTCAGATTGAGCATTCCTAACAAGCTTAATAAGCGGTGCATCCTTTCTCCATGGAGGGATGTGTTCGGGCGAGAGGTGGATCGGCCTATCATGGAGTGGTTCCTGCGGAGGGTTCTTCTTCATACCTCATGCCTTCAGCTTCTCTAGTTCAGTGTTTGGTCCCTTATCTTTCTGCTTAGTTTCTACTGTGTGGCGCGGTGAGCTTCTTGATGAGGCGCCTCTTTCTAGAACAGGTTTCTTTGAGGGAATTCTCATTAATACCACAATCCCAATCTGCTTAACATATCTTACTACCTCATCTAGCATCAACTGCTCAAACATTCACTTGCAAATCACTTGTGCTCTTGCTTGGTAAAAAGTCAGAATTTACTTGCGGTAAAAAATGAAAAATCATGGTAAAGACGGAGAGTATGTGCTTACTCCTATTTATAAGCGCAGCTAACCTTGAGGTGCGCCCACAAACGAATATCTTGTCATTAAATTCCATATCTGTTGGCCGAATATCGTTGATATCTTGGTCATTTCCTTCAATTAATGTGCTCGAACGGCCAAATTTTTCCTTAAATGCGGAATCCGTCGGTTCCCGTAAACACTACATAATGGCTACTTTTCCGATCGACATTTTAACGACTAGTTTTCCTTGACTTCGCTAGCAGCCATGTCCTGTGCAAGGTTCACTGTGCATTCTTCTTTGTTGACATTTAACTTCGCATCATGAACCCTCTCTGCTAGCGGATCCATGAGTTGAGAGGTTCATTGCGCATTTTCTTTGCTAACTTCGCAGTGTGAACCTTCTCTTACTTTGCAACTCAACTTACTATGTGTGCTTCGAAACACAGCTTCCTTTTGCATGAAAAACTTCGCATCTGGCCAAAATTGTGTGTAGACTCTTTATTCTTTAATTCTTAGTGTCCAATTTCAACTACACATGACACTTAGAATCTTCTTGCAGTGATCAAATGATGACTGGAGGGGTAGGACTATCCCTGTAAGGCTTTAGTCTACTCTCATTCATGAGTCCTTTCAAATTTTCTCCAACTAGCGTGGCTAACTGAACTGTGCCACCGCTAGTGACATGCTTAACCATATATGGTCCTAGCAAGTGCATTTGAAATTTTCATGGAAATTTCATGAACTTGCTATCATAGAGGAGGACAAGATCTCCTACCTGGAATAATTTTTACTTGATGTGCCTATCATGCCATGCTTTTCTGTGCCTTTCTGCACTTGTTGGTGAAAGCATGTAATGAAACGATCTTATCTAACCCAACTAAGTGTAGTAGTCTTTCTTCCATTGTCTCTGCATCAGCCATGTATGCAAATGCTGCAGTTCTCAAGCTTGGTAGTATGTATTCCATGGGCATGATAGCTTCTTATCCATATGTTAATATAAAAGGTGTGTAACCTGTCAACTTCTTACAAGTTGTTCTGTATTCCCACAACACCGTTGGTATTCTCAGATCCCAATCATCCCTATTTGTATTGCATACCTTGGTCAACACATTTTTACAATACTTTGTTAAATGCTTCAACAGTACCATTAGCTTGTGGATGATATGGTGTGCTCTTCTAATGGTAGATATGAAATTCTTCGGTCAAAGCTTCAATAGTTCTGTTCAATAAGTGCATTCCTTGATCTCTCATTAGGGTTCTTGGGCATCCAAACCTTGTCAAGATGTTCTCAAAGATGAGCTGCGCGGTAGTAACTGCGCTACAATCCTTCACTAGTTTTGCCTCTTCCCATCTAGTTAGATACTCTGTAGCTGTGATAATATATCTCGAACTAGTTCGCTTTCCTAGTGGGTTAATAGGTCCCACAAAATCAATAGCCCATTTATCAAATGCTTGCGAATTCAGTTGTCGCATCAATGGAATCTCATCTCTACGAGATGGCTTCCCTATCCTTTGACAAACATCGCAACTCTGGCAATGTTCCTTTGAATCCTTATGTAATGTAGGCCACCATAGTCCCGCTCTTAAAATTTTCTGCATAGTATCTCTTCCTACGTAGTGTCCTCCATATACCCCTAAATGTGCTTCAACAAGTATCATAGGTTTTTCATGTTCCAGTACACATCTTCACAATACTTCATCAGGTCCTAACTTGTATATTTGGCCTACAATTATGGTAAATTCAGATTCTCTTACCACTAATTGCTTCTTCTGCTGCGTAGTTAACTCTGTAGGTGCTATACCTATAGTCAGGAAGTCTACAATGTCCTTATAATAGTCATCTGCTATATGAATAGAAAACAACTGCGCATCAGGTAAACTGTCTTCCAAGTTACTAGGTTCTTCGCCTAACTCAATTCTAGAAAGATGGTCAGGTCCTAAATTCAATCTTCCTGGCTTAACAATGATTTCAAAATCATACTCCTAAAAGAGTAATAGCCATCTACATATTATTCCCCCCTAACAATGGTTTGTTGACCAAGTACTTCAAAGCTGAATGGTCGGTAAACATGCAGAAATGTGAACCTAGTAGACAGTGTCTAAACTTCTGCAATGCATATACCATAGCTAGGCCTTCTCTTTCTGTCGTGGTATAGTTCTTTTCTGCTGAAGATAAATTTCTTCTTGAAAATGCGATGGGGTGGTCAATGCCTCCCTCGCCTAGTTGAGCTAGTACAATGCCCAGTGCGATAGATGAAGCATCTACATGCACATAGAATGGATTACTCTAGTACGAAAATACTAGAATAGGCCCAATAACCATTCTCTCTTTTAATGTATCCAATCCTTTCTGACAGTCTTCAGTCCAAATATATTGCGCTTCTTTCTTCAGTAATTTCTCCATAGGTGTGGTGATCTGTGCATAACCTTTGATGAACTTCCTATAGTATCATGTATGTCCCAGTGTAGTGCATAGTTGTTTCACTGAGTTAGGCACTAGTAGGTTCACAATAACATCGATCTTGGCTGGATCAACCATCAATCCTTGCTTACATACAATGTGTCCCAATAGGATTCCATAAGGAACACATAATATGCTTTTCTTTAGATTCAAGGAAATATGATGCTGTCTACACTTTGCTAACATCATTCTTAAGTTCGCGTATTGCTTCTTCAATGAGCCAAATACTGTCCAGTCATCAAAATATACTTCTAAGAATTTATGGATAACATATTTAAATGCAGCAACAACTACTCTAGAAAAGATAGTAGGTGCATTTTTCAAACCAAAGGGCATAACTGTGTGTACTGATATAACCCCCATTCAGTAGCAAACGTTGTCTTATGCTTGTCTTCTGTAGCAATTCTGATCTGATGATATCCATAGAATTTATCAATGAATGAGTATGATTCGTTTCCTCCAACATTATCTATCACTTCATCTGTAAATGGAGTAGGAAATGGGTCATGCAGCGAAGCATTGTTTAACTTTCCAAGATCTACACATATCCTAATTTTGCCTTTAGCTTTCTTATCCCGGATAACCATGGTACTTATCCATTCTGATTCTTCTATTGGATCAATAATTCATGCATCAAGCATCTTATCATGATCCACTTTTACTCTTTCTTTGTATCTAGGATTCAGTCTGTAGGGTCTTTGCTTGATAGGCTTCGCATCTGGCTTGAGAGGTATCTTCATAACTCCCAAGTCACCTAAAATGCCTTTCATTTCAGAGAACTTGGTAGGAAATAGGTCTTGATATTTGCACAGTAGGTATGCTATCTGTCCTACTGTTTCTTCATCCTAGTAATCTCTTATAGAAGTGAACTTTGGTTCCTTCTCAGTACCAATATTGATCTTTCTAGTCTTCGCAGGACTACTGAGTTTTGGAATCTCTAAGTCAGGTCCCTCAACTTCGCGTTCTCCTTGAGACTCTGGTATGTTTACATTACGTGGGTCTTCATCTTCCTCTCCATCTAATGCGATGTTATAACATTCCAGGGCAATGGGGTATCATCAAATACCTTCTTTTTAATAATCTGCAGAGCCTCACTGATACTCGGACAATCATCCTCAAAACTGAAAGTGGATTGAAATCCAGTTATCAGTATGTGCCAATCTACTGTGCCTCTGCGAAATTTAGCTTCTGCGTACAAATTCTTCGCAATTTGCTCTAATGTGTGTATAAACTTGTGCACACATTCTTGCTTAGGTGTATGTATCCAAGATTTCAAACAAAGATCTATGTGGTCTTTAGGGTCAGTCTGTCCATTATATTTTACTTGTACAATTTTAGTTCGTTCTATAAATCTAATTTCCATCATGTGCTTACATTCTTCCCATGTATTCAAGTTCTGTTTATACGCAGCCCACCATCTAGTAGGTGCAACACAGTGCTATCTCTAGAGCAACTAACTTATGCTCTGCTATAACTGAAACTACATATTCATGAAGGAATGCATGTACATTTCCAAGACCATCATAAGTAGGGTTTGGGATTACCTCTATTCCAATCCAACATAGTGACTTTGTGATCTGTGCACATCATCTTTGTAATGTCCCCATTCAAATAAGTGCATAGTAAGACAATCCCATCAATCCTACTAGTTTCCTAGGTTGGATGGGCACATGTGGGATGGTAATAAGGAAGCTAATAAATGATATTTAGACATTAGAAGGGTTCAAGCATTTAATAAATATGATGAATAAATAAATTCAAGAGAAATTCTAGGTGGTAAATGGTTTTGGAGACATATGGAGGTGGTGGGACCCACACTAGCTTGATTTTTCAATGACACATGGCAGCTCTCTCTTGCCAATTCGAATTCATGGGAAGGTGAACACTCTTGGGTGAGTTGGTAAGTCATAACACATGGCATTGAGCATCTTAGGTCGAAATGGGATGGAATAGTAACCTCCATGGGAGAGGAAGAGTCAAATTGGAGACTAGTGGACACTTGGGCTAGATTCCCTAGTTTTATGACAACAATAATGAAGCATCTATGACATTTATGACAAAATTCAGACCTGACTTCTTACACCTGACCATTATGACATGTCAGCCCCAAAAATAGGCTCAATGAAGGCGCTCATGGAGTTGGAGGAATCCAAAGAGACTCAAATTCGAATTTGGGAGAAGATGGAAGGTTGGAACTAGGAGACAAGTGGCAAATGAGGAATATTTTCTAAATGGAAAATTATTGAATCTATTGAGAGGATTTCGACCCCTTGAAGGCTAATGTTGGTTATAAAATGTAGAAATCAAGTATGAGAATGGATTTTGATGATTTGAGAAAAATTGCATTTGTGAAGAGAGAACTAGTGGATGACTAGTTCCTTGCCTTAGCCAATTTCGAGGGTGAAAGATTCCCATCCAAGTTGGTGTTTGGAGAGGCCACTAAGGTCTTTCATGGTGCTTTAATGGAGTTTTATTTGCAGGTAGAAGCTACAGGAAGTTTCATGGTTTGGTTTAGTGCAGCACTTTCTCTCCACCGTTTCCAGTTTTGAAGGCATATTCGTGCTCCTTGAGGGAGGGCGTTTTTGGTGAGCACTTGTGCTTATTGAGAGAGATTCTCATTATATATTTCTGATTTTAATAGATTCATATCCTCTGTTATTTATATTCAAAAAGTCTCAGGTCTAAATACCCACTGGTTGTATGCAAAACTATTGATTAATGAGCAAACAATGTCCATTTCCCCAATGCATTGATGTATGACACTATAATGTTGATTATTTCGAATGGATGGATGATTCTCTAATATATTTGTGATCAATATACTGCCATGGATGTCTTCTACAAGTTTCATGTACTTTACTTGAGCATTTTAAGCATCTTTACTCAGTTTAGTTGTATTGGGAGGTGAAATAGTGTCATTTCCCCAAGGGTCGAATTGGGGGTTTTTGCTGTTGAATGTGAGAGAGTTAGAACAGTAGTAAAAATCAATTAATGGTTCATATGAGACCTTAATCACATACTTAACACATCATATACCTCTGTTCATAAATTTGTGGGAGTTTGGAGGCATTTGGAAGGCCATTTGCAGTGTTACCCAGGGGGGATTTAATGCACAAATTACTAGTCAAAATTACCTATATTGATCAGAATACAAATCAAGTTTGCAGCACCATTTGGAGGGCCATAAAACATCCATGAACCTAATATTCAAGTCTAAATACCATTCAGACACTCCTACAGAATATTTGGGAGCATTTGGGTTGATTTGGAGGTCAAAACAGTAAAACTAGTCAAAGGTCGAAATTGGGGAAAAAGTGGAAAAATTGGCATTTTAATAAAATTTTGAAAAAGGGCCATTACAAGTGGTATCAGAGCATGTTCTTGGCACCTGATGGTATTAACAATAAGTCAAAATAATAATCCACCACCCTTTGAACCAGTAGTTGATGAGATTTTTGTTGAAGAAGAGGTAGTAGAAGAAGAGGAGTCTTTCACTGAAACCATGGGTAGAGAGGAGGATGACAAATTAAAACATAAGGAGGAAATTATTGCAACCTTAGATCCATGTTTCTCTAAACTTTCAGCAAACATGGATAGGATAGGTGATAAATTGTTGCAAGGATTCGAATTGTTGATTAGCCAGCTTCAAAGCAAAGGGATAATAGGAGATAATAGTGGTTCACACTCAGGGGAAAAGATGAAAGGGAATGAGCATATTTTCTCAAGTACAGGACCTCATAATAGACCTGATGAATTTCAAAGCACACAAAGGCCTATTGCACCTAAATTTCTCACACCCAAAGAAGAGCCCAATCTTGAATTGGATTACAAGAAACTAGTAAATGATTGGAATGATTTGAATGAAGAGTGTAAAAGAGGTGTACCACTCAGTGACTACATTGATGCTATGAAAAATATTAATAGGAAGGGAGACAATAGGAGTCCATTCCAAAACAAAGAATTAAATAGTGCTATTGGAAAAATGTCACTTCCTACTTTTGATGGTTTTTTTCAAAATTCTGCTAACACTTGGGTGCAAAAATTGGATGTATATTTTCAGTTGAATCCTATGTTGGAAGAGGATGCATTAAAAATGGCCATTTTGCATTTGGAAGGAGATGCCAATGAATGGTGGTTTCATGGGCTGAAAACTTTGGGTCATAATCAGGTTAAAACATATGGAGAATTTGTTGACAGGGTACTAGAAAGATTTGAACAAAAAGATCCAGAATTGCCTTTCAAAGAACTAGCTCAATTGAAGCAAACTGGGTCCCCTACTGAATATATGATGGACTTTCAAAAATTATCAATCAAGGTGGTTGATGTATCTATGGGAAGATTAGTATTTTTGTTCACTAAAGGTTTGGCTGAACCCTTAAGAGGTTTGGTCAAATCCCACAAGCCAACTACATTAAAAGATGCAATGAGCTTGACTAGGGATCTCCAAAATGTGCTTCCTAGAATGAGATTTCCTCCTAAGCCTAGCTATAAATTTGAGAGAGTAAAAATCAATTAATGGTTCATATGAGACCTTAATCACATACTTAACACATTATATACTTCTGTTCATAAATTTGTGGGAGTTTGGAGGCATTTGGAAGGCCATTTGCAGTGTTACCCGGGGGGATTTAATGCACAAATTACTAGTCAAAATTACCTATATTGATCAGAATACAAATCAAGTTTGCAGCACCATTTGGAGGGCCATAAAACATCCCCGAACCTAATATTCAAGTCTAAATACCATTCATACACTCCTACAGAAGATTTGGGAGCATTTGGGTTGATTTGGAGGTCAAAACAGTAAAACTAGTCAAAGGTCGAAATTGGGGAAAAAGTGGAAAAATTGGCATTTTAATAAAATTTTGAAAAAGGGCCATTACAATCTTGCTGAGACTTCATGCATTATGCTCTACCAATTCTCCATTCCTACATCTGAATCTGATATGCAAGAACTGCCACATCTCCAGATCAATGTTCCATTATCAGTAGGACTGATGCAGTCTTCCCGATTCACTATCAGATTGTAGATCTGATCAACATCTTGAGCTCTGCATTATTCTCTTATTGGTTCAATATATCTAGGTCCTTGTGCAGGGTCTAAAGGTGCGATGACTCTCATATCTTGTCCTTCAAATATCATCTGTTTTTTCTTGAGATTGATGATCGCGAGGTTATCAATTTCCCAATCAATCCCTAACAGTGCAGGATAAGGATTGTTGTCATCTATAATCTCAATAACTTCAAAGACTGCTTTACTTCGCACTCCATCAATGTCAACAAGGACATAGGATAATCTGCCAAAAGGTATAAACTTTTGTTGATTGGCTAATCTCAATTGTATCGGTGACCATGACAAATTTGGTTTTCCCATCTGTTCCCATGTCTGCTTTGTCAAGACATTCACCTCTGAGCCTAAGTCAAGAATGATATGGTCCATTTCAAAGTCTCTGATCTACGCATTTAATCTCATCTCTCTTCCAGTACTTCTATGATTCTTGATATGGTGAACCGCGCTATGTGATTTGCTTACAGCACTACGCTTCTTGTAATGACTGAATAGGATTTGTATCTTTGCTAAGGCATTTCTAGATGCTTGAACAACTTCATGCATCTTTGTAAGAACTGTGCAACAGTACTTATGGGTTCTGTTGTAGTTCGCGATCTATCATATGAAATTGGCATATCCACAGCAGGTGTTGATTCACTTCGCAACTAGACTCTTGGGGTCACAGGTTCTAAGCTCTATAATAATTTTTTGTTCTCCATACAGACTTATTTTTCTTTGTTAAGGTTGAAGTAAGGCATCTTTCCAACTGATTTTCTTATCCAATCCCTTTCAGTAGGCTTTTGTTGCATGGTGCGATCCTCATAATTCAAAGCTTCAATTCGCTGATATCCACCTGTCGTAACTCCGCTTCATATCACAACATGCATGTTGCGATCTTTGTTTCGTTCTTCAGCTGCGATAATCTGTACATTCTAATTCTGCGCTTCTAGTCTTCTCTCTTACATCTTTTCTTGCAAAACAGGACATGCCTTAATGACATGGTCAAATGACTTACAATATTTACAGGTAGTACAAGCGTTCTAACAATCACTTGCTAGATGTCCTGGCTGAGTGCAGTTTAAGCATACAATATGACCTCTTCCTCTTCCTTGTTGTCCAGTGTTGCGTCCTCTTCCTCTGAATCCACCATGTCCTTTGTATGTGCCTTAATCATACTATGTATTTTCATTAGTATTATGCGTTTCTTCTTACACTCTATAAACATCATGTTTCCTTTCTATCATGCACTCATAATCTCTACAGTTGCTATCAGTATGGCCAACTGACTTACATAATGTACAATACAGGTTCTTAGGTGTCTACACATATTTCTAAAGTAGGTAACAGTCTTCTGGGCGATGTCCTCTACATTGGAAAATTTCACACCATGGACCTTGCTGTTGATTCAATGGGTTTGGTGGTCCACTAGCGATGTAATCTCGGTATACAGGGAAGTGTTACTTAGAATGTCCTTCTCCCTTACACTTTGTACACCAAACTTATTCTAGGGTTTCTTTTCCTTAATGTCTTGCAACTGTAACGTCAATTTTGCTAGTTGGGTCTGTATCTGTACCATCCCTGTGCTAGTTTCTCCTATGGGCGAATCCTCTAGCTTTATCGCAATTTCTAATGCCTATGTCTACGATGCTACTTTGTGTTGCATCAACGACAGTATAATATGGGGAAACAACGCAACTATGAACCATTCTTGATGTTGTTGTGGTGCTATGTTGAAACTTACTTGATCTAATAGTGCTTTAAATTTCTGATCAAACTCCCATACAGTCTCATTAGGATTTTGTTTGATTTTTTTAGCTCTATAATGCACTGAGATTCTGACTTTAGTTTCTTGAACTCTCTTATCAACGTAGTTTTGATATCTACTAATGTTCTATTCTATCCAACATAATACTTCATGAACCATGTTGAGATCTGTCTCTAAATGCAGTGACTAACTGAGGTTTTCTTATAGCTTCGTCTTGGACTTGCTTAACATTCCACATGGATTCACAAAGAAACCAATGTTGCTCTGGGTATTCTAGATCATTTCCTTTGAAACTAGGTAGCTTAATGTCGTCTTCCATTCTTCGTCTAGGATGTGTAGTGTTTTGTGTTGAAGAATGTGTAGCACTACTTGACTGGTTCTGGGTACTAACTCCTGTGGTTTTATTACTACTAGTGTTCTGCGAACTAGTGGTATTTCTTCCATCAACTGAGGTTTCTACAGAGTGATAGGCTGATAGGTAGTTGTTCTAAGCTCTGTTTTAGTATCATACTCAACCTGATATGACTGTCTATCACCTTCGAACTCAGTTTCTAGGGGTATTGGAGGTTCGAATTCATGAGACCTCTCTCTAGTGCTAGGCTTATATATTTTTCCACTTCGTAATGTATATGTATGGTCCTCAGTGTCACTATCTGTGTTACTGAACATTACATACTCAAATATCTAGGAGTTCTATTGAATTCTCAAAACACCTTTTTTTTGCTAACAACATTTTAATGTATAAATTGAGATTTTTCAAGTACTTACATTTGAATCCTTTGAATAAATCCCTTTCTGTTGTGCTATAAGACTTCAACATGTCCACAGCAAACTCTGTAACGTATCCTTATAGTATGTTATCCACCCAAAAGTCTACTGCTCTTGAAATTGGGATATCAACCTCTTTAAGCCTCTGAAACAGTTCTAGAGTCCACTCTATAGGTTCTCCACCTTGAAAATGGTTTTTGCGTTCTGCAAGTCTTGATATCCACTCATGTAGCTCGTTACCAAAAAATGCAAAGAAGATTTCGTGTATGCCCGAAAATAAGTATTTCAATAACCAGTCTTTCGTAGATAAGTGCGGATTTATGTTTTATTTCTTCGCAAAGTTCTCTTCTGCCTTAGTCACCCAGTTCCAAATCTTTGTTTTCTTAGGATTCCAATTTTCAGAAGACATCACCAGTTCAAGCGTGGCAACGGAACCATTTGTTGGTGCTTAAATAATTGTTCTAGTACTAAATCGGGTTCTTCATAGTTCAGAGACCCGACAATACCCGCTTTTCACTAGCCCTTTCAGCAACAGTCTACGAATAGACTGAGGTCTCACCCGAGGAGACGCTATGTGGTGACTATAGAAGCAAGTTTTTGTAACCCGGTGATGCGCGGCTAGAGAACAGGTTCACTGGGCAGAGTTACACTTCCTTCACATACACTTCCAATACCACAACTCACTTTGGACTATGCACTAGCGGTATTTACCCACACTACACTGCAACAACGGACTTCGGACTGCGCTTCCGAACAGTCACATTCACTACAGGCTACGTTGAATAGTGTTACTTCTTATTTACTTAAGACTTATGCAATTTACCATATTATAACAATGCGACTAAGTAGTTGTGTACTTCGCTATTCTAACAATACAGACTCCACTGAATTACTGTTAGTTCTTCAACTGCGCAACTACTATTCTACCAGACAACTACGCATTTAGCATATTCAACATAACTCCAGAATGTTCATGTATGTTCTTACAGTTAACATATTCAGTTACATAGGTCCAACATTTAACATATCATTCTCATCATCCATACAAGTGAAAACACATATAAAATCATGAACATACATAACATGAAATAATCACACAGATGCAATTACACAACTCAGTTATTTACATGGTTCACCCCCTAGATGGGATCTACGTCCACAGGAACTGTTGTTTCTATTAATGGGAAGGGTTAACAGTTCCAATCTACACACATAGCTGCAGACTCTTCTCTACAATCGGTCTCTGCAAACTTAGTTGCAGATCCTTTTCTCTCTCAAAGATCTCTTAGCACAGATCTTACAATAATTTCTTCAATATCTATTCTTTCCTAACAAGATCTAACCCTTCCCTTTGCAAAATTGCCCCTTTTATAGACTGTGCTCGAAGGTCACATATTTACAATAACTATGGGCCAAAACCCCATAGTACCCTTAACCCCCCAAAACGGCACGGTTAACCTGCTAACCATGCTTTTCCATAACTTCTCAGCTAATTCACTTGTCCTTTGTCATCCTCTGCTCCACTTCCTAGATCTAACATCCTTCTGAAAGCCGCTTTCTCTAACTGCGCGGCATTGACACTGACATGGTGCGTCCTTTGGACTTCTTGTCTCATCAACGTTGTTCCTATAGCTATCGGACCACCGCATCTTCCTTAACTTCTCCATCTACTCTTGTCGTCCTTTGTCCTTCTAACTTTACTAAGGGGGAAGGCCCCTTTCCACCATCTTCGCATTGCTCCATACCTGTTCCCAGGAATTACGAAGTCGCCTCTCCCCAAAAATAGGCCAGTACTAGGCCTTGCCGAGTTCGTACTTCTACCTCGAAACTGTTGCGCTTGAGCTACACTTTGACAAAACTACGCCAATATTGGATTTCACTTTATCAACTACACTTAATTGAACTTCACTTCTTCAAAACTGTTCCAACTTGGGCCTTGCCCAACAAGTCTTCCATGTGCCTCTCTCTTGAGTTCGTCTTCAGCTTTCAATGTAGATTCATTGTTTTTAGTTGCAAACTCCATAATATAACCAAACATAGTACTTTCTACCCATAAATCAATATCCCTATTTATAGGTGAGTCTAGTTGATTTAATCTGATAAAATCTCTTGCAGTCCACACAACAATATTTCTCTATATGTTGTGATACTCGGGTGCTTCTGCAAGTCGTCGCAACCACTCTACTAGTACTAGGTTTACTACAAGTTCAACCCACAAAAATTCATATTGATATAGAAGATTCGATCCTCCATAGAAAAGGTATCATCAGAACTTAATTACATCCCACCTTATCAACTTAGCCTTATGTATTGTGAAGTCGTCAAGCTTCTTCTCCCACCAATCCTAAATGTAGCTTGTTACCACCAAAGTGTCCATACAGTTAACGAGGTACCGTTAAGAACCAGGTATCGGAAGCATAACCATTTGTTGGTGCAAAATGGAGACCAGGTTTCTTGCACATGGGCCAACAAAAGGGCACCGTTGTTGTCTAATGTGCTAGTATTTTCAATCCCTGTAAGGCGAAGGTCTCACCTGAAGCACAACCAAAACCGACATAAGATGTGATGGGTTAAATGTATGGTTGTGATCAAGGGTTTACAATGGAAAACATCATCACATTCTCCAATGAAATGTTAAGATTCAATATGCTAAGAGAGATAACATCAAAATTACATTCCATTTCACAACAATAGCATATACAGGATCACTGAAAGAACAACAAGCACAACATAAACACAAGAGACACAATTTATACTAGGAAACTCTCATGGGGTAGAAAACCCAGCAAAGCTTCATCAATATAGATGACCAGCAAATACAAAGATGTAATCCCCAAACATGTGCTCCTTCTCCTCCATAACAGATCTCTCTCTCACCTATGCACCAATCACAAGTGAGTGAATGTGTGTTAAATGAGGAACACACCTCCTCTATTTATACACAACTCCGACTTGACTTTTACACTAATTAGGTCAGCCCCAACTTAACCACTTAACGTAATGTTGACTGGGTCGACCCCACTAGGGTGGTCTAATAACCCTTTAACCCACATGACTCATACAGGGATGACCCCACTAGGGAAGTCTAATAACCCAAGTTACCACATTCTCCACGGAGGAATGAAACATCTCCGGAGTAATAAAGTACAAATATAATTTTCTTAGAAGTTACAATATCTCAACACTCCCCCTTAACAAGAAGGATATTATAACAACATCTGCAAGAGCAAGGAGTCATCAACTACATGATACACGATACATCTATAAATCATTGGAAGCTTTCTTTAACATCATCAATAACTCAAACAGTTACTGGAGCATCTTCAAGATCTTCAATACTGGAACATCAACATCTTCATTACTGAGTCTTCATCTTCTGCAGCACTCAAACAGCTACAGCAACAGCATCATCTGGATCTCTCAATCAACAGCATCATCTGGATCTCTCGATCAACATCATCATCATTTGGATCCTCTCGATCAACAGTATCATCATTTGGATCCTCTCGGTCAACAATATCATCATCTGGATCCTCTCGATTGATAGTATCATCATTTGGATCCTCTCGATCGACAACATCATCTGGATCATCTCGATCGACAGCATCATTTGGACCATCTCGATCAACAGTATCGGCATATGGATCATCTCGATCAACAGTAGTAGAGTACTCTGCAATACACACGATTCAATTATGGGATAAATAATCCCTCTCAATTTTAGACACCTCTCATGTCTATGGACGATGCAATCGAGATCTACTTTGTAGGATGATCAATCCTAATCCTTTTAAGACAAGTCTCATGTCTAGCGACGGTGCAGTTCTTGATCCATTTAAGACAAGTCTCATGTCTAGGGACAATGCAGTCCTTAATCCGTTTAAGACAAGTCTCATGTCTAAGGACGATGCAGTCCTTGATCCGTTTAAGACAAGTCTCATGTCTAGGGACGATGCAGTCCTTGATCCATTTAAGACAAGTCTCATGTCTAGGGACAATGTATTCCTTGATCCATTTAAGACAAGTCTCATGTCTAAGGACGATGCAGTCCTATCACATACATTTTGAACCAAATGTTCAGGGACGATGCAGTCCTATCATGTACATTTTCAACCAAATGTTCAGGGACGATGTAATCCTATCATGTACATTTTGAACCAAATATTTAGGGACGATGCAGTCCTATCATGTACATTTTGAATCAAATGTTCAGGGATGATGTAGTCCTATCACGTAGATTTTGAACCAAATGTTCAAGGACGATGCAGTCCTTTCACATAGATTTTGAACCAAATGTTCAGGGACGATGCAGTCCTATCACGTACATTTTGAACCAAATGTTTAGGGACGATGCAGTCCTATCATGTACATTTTGAATCAAATGTTCAGGGATGATGCAGTCTTATCACATACATTTTGAATCAAATGTTCAGGGACGATGCATAAATACCTTTTCCACAGAAAACACATGTGAGTTTTCTTTGATGAGAACTTGGAAGTTCTTTTGGATCCATAATGACATTGATTTGGATGAGGGCTAGGTGCCACTGAATTCACCAATTAGTCGTATATTTTCTAGTGCTAGATGCATTTTCCATGAAGAAGAGGATGTCAGGGTTATCTCTAAAGGGTTGTCTACTTTCTTGATGAACCTTGGTGGTGGCAACTTGTGGAGAGCTTTCCCCAAGGAATTGACAAGAGCATGAAACACTTTAGGATCATTAGGAGCAAGGAATCCCCAACCTAAAGGTGGATTCATCGCCTCGAATTTGTGGCCAAAAGGTGGATTCATCGCCTCGAATTTGTGGCCATACTCACTAGGATCGATTTGGGATCCACTAGAACAAAGCAAAGGACTTCATCCTAAGTTCTGCATAGTCATTTATTTTAGTCATATATGATACTTTTCATGGATGGCCATCGTATTAGATTACATGTCCCCTTAATTATTCTATAATAACATATTATGCCAAAGATTCATAATATCATATTTATTCTATATCCATCTTAAAGATTAAAATTGATAAAGTGTAAGTCCAAAGTTTTAAATAACTTTAATTTTGAGTATTTTTAAAGTAAATGTCATGTAAAAAGATTAAATGAAATTGATAGAAATAATGATATTTTATTTAAAGAATTGAAATGCATTTTACAATTTAATAATATTGAAAAGATTATAACATCTATATCATCATGTCCATTTCATTAATCCATCTCATCATATATATATTGTTGGAATAAAATATTTTTTCAAACCTTTATACATATAAAAATAATATTATATCAATCATTTATAAAAAAATAAATTAAAATAAGTTTTGTTTAAAAGTATATACGGAATAAATAATATATGTTGGAGGATCTTTATATAATACTAATAATAATAATGTATTTTTAAAATCACATCAAATTAGATACCAATTTGATATATGAGATTCTTTTGTTTAGGAATAAACTATGACATCCACACAGCTATTTGATTGTTAAAACCTGTTCACTGTACAAATATGATAGCCTAATTTAATTTTCATTTTAATTTTTAAGTAATTAAAAATTTTACCAAATAAGAACGAAAGCCCAACAATTCAATCATTTTATTAAAGTCACATCAAATTAGACACCAATTTAATGTATGAGATTCCTTTGTTTAGGAATAAACGATGCCATCCACACAGCTATTTGATCTACACAGCTATTTGATTGTTAAAACCTATCCACTGTACAAATATGATAGCCTAATTTCATTTTCATTTTAATTTTTAAGTAATTAAATTTTTTACGAAACAAGAACGCAATTCAATCATTTTACATAATACTTTATGAAGGAATCTAGTTTCATATAATTACCAAAGAAAATATCAGAAAAAGAATTATCATTAGTGTAGAGAAAGCTCTTTTCAACTGTAAATCGCAAGAAATACTTTTCAATAGCATGGACAAAACAATTTCTTT
The DNA here is from genome assembly GCA_027924585.1 of Larix kaempferi. Taxonomy (NCBI): domain Eukaryota; kingdom Viridiplantae; phylum Streptophyta; class Pinopsida; order Pinales; family Pinaceae; genus Larix; species Larix kaempferi. Next base: position 5,765,200 of record BSBM01001219.1, on the reverse strand, counting down.
CACCCAGTCTATTCCGTTCCTTTTATAAATTATTAATACAGCTGAATTCAATCGAATTTAAAGGCACTCATGACTCTGAAAACAATTGCCACCATTAGTGTCATTCTCAGCAATATGATTTTATTGAACACACAAATTATCTTCTGACACGCCGAGGATTCTGCATAGTGGAATTCGACAGGAACTAGACTCGGCCATATGATTTGATCGAGAACAAATGATCAATTGACAAGACGAAGATTCCATATATTAGATTTCCACGAGACCTTATGAAAAAGCGTAAATTAAGCCAATAAACAAATATTACAGATATTGGATTTCCAGGAGACCTGGGAAAAAGAGTTGAGTGGGCGACTAAAAGATAGGTTGATGTGATTGTGGTGGCTCTCAGCGTTCGATCGATTCCACTCACCACGCTTCAATGGCGCTTACGTAAGAGAGATCAACAGCTAATTCCCATGGGTTCAACGTACTACATATAAGCATTCCCAAGCCTGCTGGTTTCACGCATATAATCTAATTTGGTTGGAAAGGAGTAGTAGAAGTTTTGCGCTGGGTAGGTGCCGGATCCAGTCATGAGATGCCCGGGCGAATCTTGATTTTTGATTTCGGTGAGTGCTTAGGAGCCAAGGCTGAGACTTTGCTCGATGCCGGTTGGATGGAAAGAATCAGCAATCAAGATAAGTTGTTGAATGAAAAGAATCAGTAATGAAGATAAGGATGATCGATCTTAATTTCGATGAGTGACTTGATTCTTGATTTAGATGATTACCTAGGATCGATCCTTGATTCTTGATTTCGAGAATGGAATATCAAGATTTGCTATATAAAAGACTGGGCAGATCCTTGATTCTTGATTTCGAGAAAGTTTAGGGCCGATCCTTGATTCTTGATTTCGAGAGTGGAATATCAAGCAAGGTTTGCTACATAAAACAAAATTGAAAAGAAAGTTTATGGCTGGGTAGGTGCCGGATCCAGTCATGGAATGCCTGGGCGATTCTTGATTCTTGATTATTGGGAATGGAATGCCAGGGCGATTCTTGATTATTGGGAGTGCCTAGGCCAATCCTTGATTCTTGATTCAGAGAGTGGAATATCAAGGTCTGTTATATAAATCAAAAATTGAAAAGAAAGTTTAACCCTGTGCCTGTCTTTCTATCTATCTGATTATTATATTGATGGAAGTTGCAGCAATAGCAGCAATTATAGCTGCTGGGATTGCAATGGGTGGGAATGCTTTTACTAACCTTCTTTTAGTATTTGGTCTCCCCTGCTTTACTTTGCGGCGCCATCCGTTCACTCAGCCTCCGGCGCTTAAAGCACTGCCATCTAGAAATGATGATGAAGAAATTAGTACTAGGTTGATTCTGCTTGATCAGAAATTGGAGCGGTCATCTGCCGATTCTCATTCTTCTAATAATAAATTATATCTTCCACTTCCTCCTCTTCCACGGCATTTTCTTGTTAATGATGAATTGCACGGCCGAATGAAGAGCTACCGTGCAAAATGTGACCGGCAGGTGCTCGACGAGGGCGTATGCACTGACCAGGCGTTTTTCAGGGAGTTTGCAGAGTATGTGAGTAGTGTGTGGCTGAACAAGGATCTTGCTCGCAAATATTACCAAAAGGCTCTCACTCAGATCGAAATGGATGCTTCATGTTCTAGTAATGCTGGTGAAGTTATGGCAGAGTACGCTCAGTTTCAATGGAAAGCATTCGGAAATGATGAAGAAGCCAACCGAATATTCGAAAATGCCGTGAGAAATTACCCAGAAGACGTGCTTTTGCTGGGCAGCTATGCTTCCTTTCTATGGGAATTATCAGACAGTGATTAGTCTCATATGTATATACCTTCAGCATGGTATTGTCTTATTTGTTTTTTTGGTAAATTAGATCTTTTAAATTAGTGTACGAGATTTTTTGTTTGTGTCATAAGTAATAGAACATTCAGCTTTGAATTTGTAAATTTTAATTATTTTAAGAGGAAACATTTGTTCTTCATCGTTGGCTCTACTCAAGATGTATTATTTGTAATTTTTTAGGAAACACATTTTCTTCACAATTAAGTCCACTCAAACCTGTAATCTCCCAAGAAGAAACACATGGTATTCACATGAGTAAACTATTACTGTAGTAAAAGGCTTTCAATAGGTTGGAAAAGGCTATTCCTGGAGTAAGCAGCAGCTTTGAATAGGTTACTCAGGTAGAAAATAGCTTTTATTTTTGGATATAGGTTGGAATAGGCTATTCCTGGAGTAAACAGCAGCTTTGAATAGTTTACTCAGGTAGAAAATAGCTTTTATTTTTGGATGTGATTCATGTAGCAAATACATTTTTCCTTTTTTTTTAAAAGAATTTGACAACATTAAAATTATAATATCTCATCATGGAATTAGAATCTATTTTGAAAAAAGTTTTCTAAAATTTTATGATTTATATAATAAAAAATTGATAATGAAAGAAAAATTACTACATTATAGATTGTTTATTGTTTTCTTATAGAATATTGCTGAAATCTGTAAAGATACAGACGAGACAGACACAACATTGAAATTATAAAATCTAATCGTGAAATCATTGAAAGTTATAAAATCTAATCATGAAATCAGTGAAAATTATAATTTTTTTATTGTTTTAAAGAAAATTTTATTTAATTATTTTTAATAAAAATATGATTTTCTTCAATAAAATTATATAAAAAGAATGAAAGAAAAATTGCTACACAATAAATTGCTTCAATTCTTTTTTATAAAACATTGTTGAAAATTGTAAATTTTTATTAAATTTTTTTGTTTTTCGAAAAAAAAATTATTTATTTTATTTTAAAAAAATACGATTTCCTACAATCTAAATAAATAACTTAAATATGAAAAAAAAATTGAGACACAAAGATATTGCTGAAATCTATAACTATATTATACAAGAGATAACATTAAAATTTTAAGATGTAATCCTGAAATCAAAATCAATTTTGAAAATTGTAAAATAAAAATTAATTTTAAAAATTGTACAATTTTACTAAAAATTTATGTTATTTAGTTTTACAGCAAATTTGTATTTACTTTATTTTTAATAAAATGATAATTTTCTATAATTTAATTTAATAATTAAAAAATAACTGCATAAATAAATTACTTATTTTTAGAAAAATGCTAAAATCTTTAAAAAATATATCAATAACAAAATCACATATCCAATAGGCAATGCTCACTTTGAGGAACATAATCATATCCAATAGGGAATGCTAACTTTGAGGATGAGTTTTCATATCGGTCTCTATATTCTATTTTATAAGGTTATTTGAAATTTGTGGAATTATGAAATAATTTGTTAAACTCTTTAAAACTGTAATTAATATAGGTTTTTATTAAATTTATATTTATATAATTTATAATTATATATTATAAAAAAAATATTAATATATTTTTTTAAATAAAAAATTAAAATAAATTTTAATATAAATTTAATTAATATATATATATATATATATATATATATATAATAAGTTGTTAATTTAAAGAAAATTTAATTTAAGAAGGATTTCACCTTGTGATACGAGGAAGGGTTGTAAGATATTTAGAAAACATTAAGGCATATGGTGTACAGGGCACATTCACTCGAGCAAGTAGGTGGAGAAACGAGCGTTAAAGCACACTGAATTGGAAGTCCATATTGGAGAGCATAAGCTAAAATCCAAAAAATGGCTAGTGATGGGAGATGAGTATAATATAATTTTGAGAATTGCACAAAGCTTACAATCCATGGTGAGACCTCTCTAGTTTCTATTATTTTATATATAATTTTAATTTTTTTTATTTTTAGGTTTTTGGTTTCGATAAATTTTTTTAAATGTTATTGAGAAACATATTCACTATATCCTATTCAATTAAGATATTATAAATTTGTTTATTAAATAAATTTAAATTATTTATTAAATTTATTTTGAATTATTGTATCGAGTGAAATGAGGGGTTTTATAGTATAGAATGGGGGAGATGTTATAACGTGATGTAACATTTGTAACAAAATAACAAAATAACATTTGTAACAAAATAATTAAATAGTAATTAAAAAAATTCATGTCGGTTCATAAAATAAAAAAATTATGGAAAGTATTTTAAAAAAAAATCCATGTTGGTTCATAAAATAAAATATTATGAAAAGTAATTAAAAAATAGATATTCAGTTATAAAATAAAAACTTAAACCTGGATCTATTAATCAAGAGAGATCAAATTTCTTGAGTTTAAATTTTAAAAAATAAATACACTTCAAGAAATTGGATCCCTCTCACTGCTATAGATACAGGTTTAAGATGGATCTATGGTGGTTTATTTACAATTCTATATATTATGATGATGATGATGATTAAACTCCCTTGAAACCAAACTCTGGTCTATCAACCTTAATAAGAAAGAAAGAAGGGAATTAATTGATTTGCTTTAAATATTTATTCCTATACTCAAAAAGCTTGAAGAGAAGTGTTCCTAGCTCACTATAGTTTTGGCAAGTTAGGAGGTTAGAGAAGTTTGTATTATAGCAAATACTATGAAATCGAGATCACTCTAAGAGAAAGCGATTTTCATCCTCAATGCTCATAGACTCACAAAGATGGAAAATCCTCTCCTCCCACAACGTTTTAGGAATTGACCAACGTCTTGTTTCGCTATGGAGCTCATGAGAGTTCGTTCTTATCTTGGCTATATTAATTTTCTTATTTGAGCTAGTTAATACCAAGAGATACTTTTGTTCTTCCAGATCAAGGTTAATGATTTCTTTATAGTATCTTAATTTTCTTTTAACCTCTAAATTTTTCTCGCACCACATTTTCTCAAAAACTTAGATGTAATTTAATATTTTTGACATTAATGATATTCTACAAAGTGTCATTTTTTTCAATGCCCCAATGGTTTAACCAAGCCATGTCATCTTTACACCAACCTCGCTTGAGGCACAAGTGGTTTTGACTTGAATTTAGAGCAATTTTAGGAAGTATCTTGTCTCTCATGTTATTCATCTTGTGCTTGTACATCAGATACCTAGTCATAGGCATGCTCTCGATGGGGGAAGACCTACTTCTATGAGGAGAATAGGATAAGGTGTAATGCTTTTAATTTTGAGGTTATAAGTTATAAAATGCTTCTAGATTTGCTCAATATTTCTCCAAGATTCTCTAGAAATGTTGCAACTCCATACTTCAGAGCCATATAAGATAATGGGAATGACAAGAGTTTCAAAAAGGAACTTCATTTTATCCGATATGACCAGGTTGGATGATTTACAATTGTTTTCAACACCAAAATAAGCTTTCCACCCTCCATTAATCATTTTCTTGATGCTATAGTTCTAGTTGAGTTTGTGATGAATATCAATTCCACGATACTTGTAAGAAGTCACTTCCTCCAGCTTGCTATTGTCATATATATAAAATTAGCATAGGTGTCTTTCTCAGAATTTATAATCATAACTTTTGTCTGGTTGGTGTTAACAGTCATACCCATATTAGAGCATAAATATTTGAGAATTCTTAATTGCTTATCAAGATCAAAGTGATGTAAATGTCGAAAAGGGTGGGGGAGAGGGGGAAACCTTGCTTAACTCCGATATTACAGTTTATATCCATCGACCACCCCTTAGTGTTCTTAAATTGGGAAATGACCTTTTCGTATAACTTTATCACAATAGCTCTCAACTCAAAAGGAACCTTAAGCTCCTCTAAACTATTCCAAAGGTTGTTTCTAGGCACTGCGTCAAAAGCTTTTCTAAAGTCCACAAAGCAATAAAACAGATCAGACTTATTATTAAGGCATTCCTCTGCATTGATCCTAAGCATAACAAGGTGGTGCGTATTTGAGTGATGCCTTCTAAAATCGACCTAGCCTTTAGCCCACTTACATTCATTTCTATCCATTTGTCAATATTCTTTTCTAAGATAATACCATATAACTTAGCTAAGAGGGAGCTAATCATAATGGTATGATAATTAGAGGGGTTATTTTTATCGCCACTTTTTAAAATAGGGATAATGGGGCTGAGTCTAAGGTGTAGGGAAACCTTACTTGATGGTTAGATTGAAGAGTTTGTGGATGTGCGGGGTGAGGACAAGCCCTCCAACTTTTAAGATTCCTGCTCGGTAACCTTCAATGTCTTTGGCTTTTCTATTTGCTAGGCGCGTAACCCCAAAATCTATGTCTTCTAATGAGAAAACTTCTTTCGTTGTAAGAAGGGTTTGAATGCTATCTCTAATATTTGGGGATTCGTAAAGTTTTTAAAGATAGGAATTCCACTCCTTTAGAACAATCTTATTATCTTCTTTTGTTTTGTTTTGCAAGGTAAAATTCGCCTCCAATCTCCTCTATATATAAAAGAAAAATATTATTTTTATAAATTAATATTTAATATAATTTATAAATAATAATAAAAACCCATTATTACACAAAAACACAAACATGTATATCCTAAAGTTTGTCAAGGCCACGTGAAAATGTGTCACATAGGACAAACCTTAAAGTTTCATTTTGAAAGTTATGAATGTTTCGACACATACTCACGAATCTGAACCTAGGATTTCAAATCTCCACCAAAGTTTTGGTTGGAACTCGTGTTTACTATTATAATTATTCGGTTGTTTCTGCCGGAGCATGTTAGAGGCTTCATAAAAAGATATTTTTTGTTTTTGGCAAATTCGAGAGGGTTACAATCACTCAAAGCTTTTGCCATGTATCTACGAAGTGGAGCATTAAGCATAATTAAGTACACGTTTTCTGTGTTAAATAGAACATCACAGTAATAGATGAAGAGGAGGTCTCCTCACCAATTGTATTATCAAAGGTTATCTTTTTAATAAAAATTCTTGGAACAATTTGAATCTTCATACCTTACTATCGTATATATTGAAACTAATAAAAAGCTGTCTGTTGCAAAAATAATTAAAGTCTTCAAGTCTAAGCTAGTTAAAGTCTTCAAGTCTAAGCTAGTTTGGAAAAGGGTTATATATCTTCGTTAGTTTTTAACGACCATTACATTTGGTGGTCACTCATTATGAAATATGAGGGAATGGTCCTAATTGAAACTATTTGGTTTCCAATAAAACTCAACCTCTCTCATGAAAGTCATGACACCCACACCTAGGATTAAGAGAGTTGAATGAATATGATGATAAAATTTTACTTTGCCAATTGAATAATCAGTCTACTATGAAGTGATTTAAAAACCTCATTTTAAATAATTTGTTTTTAAAGCTTGGAACGCAATGTGTAGATGTATAGTGGAGATATTGGAGGTGAAAGTACACTAAGGCTTTCAAAACTACAGGTCAACATATAGATATTAGTGATTGAATGCCATTTTTTTTAATGTAAAATTGAATAAGATAAAAAAATCAAATCTTAGAAAAAAATATAATTGTATAGGATTAAAGCCATTTGGAAACCCACCTTACAACCTTAAAAAATGTCTTTTTTATATGAATTTTGACTCTTGGTGGCTGGGCCCGAGGAAAATGAGTGTGATACATGGAAACCTTTTAATCTAAAATGTACTCTATGTGAAAAAATAAAAAAATATCTAACATTTATTTTATTATTTGAAGTTTCTCAAAACATCCTCAGATTAGACATAGAATCTTGGAATCTTATAGCCATTTTTTGGAATCTTGCATTACTAAAAGACAATGTTCCTTGGGCTTTCAAATTCAACATACATGGAAAATGATTAGAATTAAAATGTTGTTTCATATATGGAGAAAAAAAGAGTGAATGCATGTTTAAAAATGTTCAACAAAACAACTCTTCTTCTTTGTATCATGGAATTGAATCATAATTTTAAATAACCTGTATTTATAGATTTAAGTGCAAGCAAGGAGAGTAGAGATGGATATGATGCACTACAAAAGTTTTGAGGTAACTCAACTTACACCATGAGAAATGGATCCCTTGTTGTAGTATTATTAGCTCATTTAACCTTGTCTAAAATGTTTGGTTCCATAGACATATAACTGGTCATATTATTCATTGATCCGAGGAAAAAATATATACTTAATCTTCTTTCTCTATGTTTTTGGGATTGGCATTAACAATATATAAAGTAGATAAGTCTCTTGAACCCATTGGATATAATTTGGGTGCTTGGGAGTAATAATTGTTAACCTCAATTCTTGTAAGTGACATGATGCTCTTATTGAACCCCCTCGAAATAACAAATATTGTCATATTTCCATATAAAAAAAAGATAAGTCTATTAAAATCATTAAAAAAAACTATTAATAAAGTCTTTTTATTAGAAATTGGAGATTGCTTCCCATAACAAAAAATAACCCTAACAAATATAAAGTCGCATTTTACAACAACTTAATGAAATATATTATATACGCGCTAAAGTCTACTTTGTACTCTATAGTTTTGACTTTTATATCTATATTTTTATCTAACTACTTGAGTGATTGTATATCAATAAATCCCTTTTAATCCTCTTAGCGAAAGAAAACATTTAAAAAAAGTGTCATTTTCGATTCAAATTACTATTCCAATAACTAATTTATTTAATAATATTATCTATTATGAAATAAAACATGCTACCCAACAAGATCACAAAATATATTTGTATAAAAAAATTACTAATCATGTCAAGGCGCTCTCTAATATTTGGACACCATTTTGATTAATTCGCGTATGGGAACACAACAAAAAAGTTATTAATAGCATTGGTCAGTTGTTTTTATAAAAAATAATTTAAAATATATTTAAATGTATAATTTTATTTCGGAAAAAAAATAACTATACTTTTTATTTTTTAAAACAAACTTACATTTCCGTCTCCCACTACCACTCAGCTTAGAAGTAAACATGTGTCTTTGTCCACATGCACTCCTTACTCATCCGGCAATACACTCGATCAATAGTTAATTAATAATAAAGACATCCAATTAAAAAAAGTAATTTAAAGTTTAAATCTTAAAAAGTTTGATTAAACATATAAAACATAACATTTTTTTTATAAATAAGTTTAATAACTAATTTTATAAATATATGTACATAAATTAAAACTATAAATTTAAATTAGTGATAAAAGTGATTATTTAATTCGACATATATAAAATTAAAATTAGTGATAAAAATTATTATTTAATTCGATATATATAAAATTAGTTTTATATATATATATATATATATATATATATATAATATGAATGTGTTTTTAATGAATATATATAGTTATTGAAGGTTGTATTTGTATTTATGTAAGTGTAGTACGGTATTTTCAATATGATATAGAATAGAAATAGCATATTTTAGGTATATATATGTGTACGTGTGTGAAGACATTATAAATAAAGTTGTATGTTTATGTTATGGATGAGATATGTTTGTGAATTTAGATCTTACAAATATGCAAATGCAGAGACTTATGCTGAAGGTTTGGTGCCTATACTTAGTGTTTATAAACTTTTAATGGCATCTATATCGCCACTTGGTAACTCAAGGATCCCCTCAAGAGGTTATGTGTGTTGGTTCAAGGTGTTATTCTTGGTCTTTGATGCCTAAAATCTTTCATTAGATATTAAGGCTCATGTTTCCTCCCTCAACCATGTATAGGATTTTGAGACGAATACCTAGTTCTCAAAACCTCCCACTCGTGCCCATATCCACATTCATAGGGAATAAGTCATGTATAATGTTTCTAGATATTGTTCATGGTCCTTAAGTCCTAGAAGCTACCATTAGATATAATGGACTAGGTTTCCTCCTACACCCATGTCCAAGTCTTTTAGACCCACACCGAATACGTAAAGCCACCTAATGACTTGCATATCCCCACTTGATCTCCTAGAAAAATTATATATTATGATTTAAGATTTAGAAAACCAAAATTATTTTCTAAAACATTTCCACATTAACTCAATTTTATCCATCGAGAACAACTAAAAAATGAATTCTATAACTTAAAAGAAAAAGCAAGAAATTAAAATCTTACAAATATAACATTTAAAATTTAAAAATAAAATTAATTATATATATATATATATATATATATATATGATGCTGATAATGATGATGATGATGATGATGATGATTAACGTCCGCTAAGGCCAACTTTGGTCTACCAGACCTAAAAAAAGGAAATATTTAGTTTGCTTTAGAATTGTATTCCTATGCTCAAAAACCTTGGAGAGGAGCATTCTGAAATCACTATAATTTTGATGTGCTAGAAGGCTAGGAAGGTCGGTATTGCAACAAATATTATAGGATTGAGATCTAATGTGGGTGCAAGCAGGGCACTCTAAGAGAAATTGTTTTTCATCATCAATGCTCATAGTGTTGCAGAGATGGTATATCCTTTCCTCCCATAGTGTTTTAGGAACTAACCAGTGCCTTGTTTCACTATATAGCTCATGAGAGTTCGTTCTGATCTTGGCTATATTAGTTTTTTTCTTCGAACTAGTTAAGACATATAGATACTTTTGAGCTTCTAGATTAGGGTTAATGACCTCCTTATTGTATCTTAATTTTCTTTTAATCTCTAAGTCTTTTTTGCACCACATTTTCTCTTTAAACTTAGCAGTAATAATATTTTTAATCACATTAATATTTTGCAAGGCAACATTTTTGTCATTCTCCCGATGGTTTAACCAGGTCGTGGAATCTTTATACCACCCTCATTTGAGCCGAAGGTGGTTTTGACTAGCTTCTAGGGCTAGCTTAGGAAGTCTTTTGTCTCCCATGTTATTTGTCTTGTGCTTGTACATTAGAAACCTAGTCATAGCCATGCTCTCGATAGGGGAGAGACTGACTTCTAAAACGAGAATAGGATAAGGCGTATTGTTTTTAATTCTAATGTTTTTTTTTTGACAAAAACGGCTATTTTATATATTAAAAAAGGTGGCAAGCCACCCAAATGAGTACATATCCAAAAAATAGAGAGTCTATCAGTCCTCCAACCGGTAGTTACAGAAGCCTGTGTCTAAACAGAGCTATTATTTAAAAGCTAGAAACAGTAAGGGAAAGCAGAGTAAAACAGGACCTAAACAGAATTCAGCGATATCGCGCCCCTGCTGAGGAATTTGCAATAGCTGGCTTCTTGCTCGAGCTTGGCTTTTCTTCCCCTCGGAGATTCTCCATAGCATTTTCAAGGTTCTGGAGTCTGCGTTCCATGCTCTCGATGGCTTCCGTTACCTTCAGCTCCAAAGCTTCTAATGCTGCAGCAAAATCCTCCCTGGTATTTCCTATTTCTTCGTCCAAACTGTCAAGCCTGCGACCACCTTGCGCGTCCATCCGGTTCACGAGCTCTCCCTATCTTCTTACCCGTCGCCGCAGAACACGAATTTCGGCTTCTAGTTCCAATAATGGGTCTGGAGAGGAAGCCGCAGATTCGCCCGTGTCTGCCATTGCACTGAGCTTGTACCGGTTTTTTCCAAAGGGGAACACCACAGATAACTGCAAGAGCTTTCGTCTCCCTCGAGATCTTACCTTCTTAGCAGGCGGAGTGAAATTTATGAGTCCGAACCGGAGGAGCTTTCCCTTCTTATTGCTGGCGTCTGTTCCGGGAGATAGATACGGCATAATGGCTCCGAGTTCGACGTATGCCGCAGGATTAACCTTCAATCTTGATGTGGCTCCACTATCCTTGTTCGTACCACTTATTGAATAACGGTTCGGCCTGTCATAGGAGATAGTCGATTGTGAATCATGAACCAGCATGTTGCCATAATTGGAAATGGCTTCGGAGAGCTTTGTGACGCGAGCAATATCTAAGTGCCGACGGACCTGAACATAGGGGAGCAAATCCGCACGCCTGGAGGCGCTTGAGGAAATCTTTCCCCGTACATCATCCTGATTCCTAGTACAAATCCGTGTACGAGAATTCATCCTTTGTGGCAGCAGAGCCATCATACAGGCAGAGAGACGACAAGTGACCATAAATTTGAAATAATGCTTGGTAGATGAGGGTGGGATGTCATCGTGGGAAGGAGCCCCGCCACGTTCAGTTGTGATGACCATCCGGCAATGAGGCCGCCGGACACGTGCTGTGAAACTTGTTAGCTCGAAGTCCATGCCTTCCATGTTCGAGGTTGGGAACAAAGGGTTACGGGATAGCCACCCGATTAATATCATTATTGATTTTAAGTTCACCTTTCCCTAAGCTAATAGCTGCATTTGCTGCTTTATCCGCCTGATCATTGTTCCTTCGGAGAACATGGTAGAAATTGATGTCCCAGAAGAGAGGGATGAGGAGTGCTATTCTTCGTAGAACTTGCCGGAGGCAATTGGATGCGGGTAATTGCATAGTGTTAATGCTGTGGATGATCAACCTGGAGTCCCCCACTACAGTTACTTCATGAGCACCATAGGATAGAGCTTGGTTTAAACCTTGCCATAAGGCAAGGGCTTCCGCCATGTTGTTGGTTTCCACTCCCAAATTCCAGGAATAAGTGAATATCTTTTTTCCGTCGGGGCCAAAGAGCACCCCTCCCCCTCCTGCCTCCCCTTTAATTCTAATGTTATAGGTTATAAACATGCACATTATTTACTTTATGGTTATAAATTCATGCATGCTTTTCTTATATGAAAAAAAAAATCATTTCCCAACAAATTGATAAAAATCGTAGAACAAGAAGAAATGAACTGCCCCAAAACCTAAAAAGAGGAACCTATTAAGGAGCAAGAGGACGGTTGACAACATGTTTCAAAAGAGGGGTGGAGAAACCATGCCCCTATTCCTAGGGTTAATCCTTTAGTGCCCTCTTCCTCTAATCAGTTTCAGGTTCTATCTAATGCAGATGATGGAGGACATGAAGGGGATCAAGATAATAAGGAGAAAGACTCATAGATCCCAAACCCACAGGTGCCCAATGTTTCACAAGTTATTGAAGGAATAGGTATGGAAAACTACATACCTCTTCTTCCACTATAACCATATAAGGAAATGAATACTTCTCAAGGAATGCTTCGAATAGTTTGGGAGGGGTAGTTCTCCACAAAAGTCTAAACAACCTCATGAGGATTCCATAGAAGATACGAAGGATGTTAGATCCACACAAAAAAAAATTGGAAGAAGAACCTTAAAAAAAGAGAGAGAGTAGGAGGCAACAAAAGATCAAATATTAGGAAAGCATGCCTTCACTTGATAAACATGTCAAAGTGATATACCCTAGTCATAATCAAAAGGATCATAGAGAAGAAGGAAGATGTAAGACATGGCTAATCAACAGAAAATAATGTTGATTGTCTCTTGGAACTGTAGGGGCATGGGAGAAAAGAAAAAGATGGAAGGAATTAGGAATTTTGCATACAAGCATCAACCCTCTATTCTCCTTATCAGTTAGAAAATAATGGAATTTGTGGAGGTGTGCAATCAAGTACAAAAATCGTGGATACACAAAAGAGGTTGTTCAGTAAGTGCCAGAGGAGCTTCTGGCAGATTATCTACTTTGTGGGATGTGAGGAAGTATAGAATCCTTAACTTCCTGGAGAATGAGCATTGTCTTTTAATTGATCTTGAAGATCTTGAAACATAGGAGAAGATCTCAGTATGTAATGATTACAGGCATATTCTATATGGGAGCAAGGCATAATTTTGGTGATCTTTGGGGATGTTGTGTGATCAACCTTGTAGTATTGTGGCTGGGGATGTCAATGTTACTTTATCTCACAAAGATTGTAGAGGAGGTAGCCTAGTTGAGGACCCCTTTGGGGAATTCCTTGAAAAATTGATCGTTGACCTCGATCTAGTGGATATCCCTCAAAAAAATGAAACTTCACCTTGTTGAATCGATGTATAGGGCTATACTACATTGCTACCACAAAAAAATGAAACTTCACCTTGTTGAATCGATGTATAGGGCTATACTACATTGCTACCACACTAGATAGGTTTTAGTTGATATATCCTTTTTCCAAAAGGGTTTTTGGTTCATGCAAAAATTATTCCACTAGGTGTCTCTAATAATAGGCCCATTGAATTGACCATTGATATTTTGAAAGATAAAGGACCCATCCCTTTTAGGTTCAATCTACAGTGGTTATTACATGAAGATGCACAAACTATTTTTCAAGACACATGGTCTACGTGCATCAATGGTTCCTTGACTTATGTTTGGGAATAAAAATTGAGACTAATGAAGGGAGCTCTAAAGGAATGGACCAAACACCATTTCCAACTACCAAATCATAGAAGGGTTGCGATTCAAAATGAGCTAGATATATTACAGGCAAGCTGAACTGGACTGAAGGTAAGGAAAATATAGGGGGCACCAATTCTTGTTTCATTGCCTTAATCCCTAAGGAATCTTGTCCTCCCCCCCTTGCTCATTTTAGGTTAATATCCTTGTCCAATGTTTCTTACAAGATCCTTACCAAGGTTCTGGCTACTCGTGTTAATCCCTTGTTACCTTAAATCATCTCAAAACAACAAGTTTTTTTTTTATCCAATTGGCTTATTTAGGATAATATCATCCTCATTCAAGAAGCCACGCATTCAAGTGTTTCAAGGAAAGATCCAGGAATGGTGATCAAGCTAGATCGAGCAAATGACTTTGATTGGCTTAGAGATAACTTCATTTTTTAATGTTTTAGAGAAAATGAGATGTTCCCCTAGCTTTATTAAATGGATCAGAGCTTGCATTGGGAATTTGTGGATCAATCCCTTGGTTAACGGTTGACCCGCCCCTTTTTCTAGGCCTCTTGTTGTATTAGGAAGGGATTCCCCACTCTCCCCCATTTTATATATCGTTATGGTTGAATCTCTCGGTATGAAATTAATCCGAGAAAGGGAGGAAGGTTCTCTTAATTCAGGCATCACCATTGCTAGAGTGTTTCTAGTGTTTTCACACTCGAACATGGAAAAAGGAACCTACTAAGGTTTATGGAAACCAAAGTAGAGTTTCAAAAGGAAAGCAAAATACGTAAAATAAACAACAGAGATATAAACTAAACTAAGCATGTGCATGGAGTAAATCTAAACTAACATTTTTCAACAAACATGTAAATAAAAGAAAGAATTTTGTATTTATAGAAATGGGATATACATGGAACAAGTAGTGCCTCAGAATAGCAATGGAAAGGGGCCCTTGTATCCTTCTGAAGTGGAGTTCTCTTGGTCTCTTGGAAGCTCAATGTTCTCCAATCTACCCATCTCAAGGTGAAAAATATCCATAAGAGGTGAAACTAGAATGATCAAAGGGGATTTAGGGTTTCAATGGAAATTTCGACAGAGTAACGATATGTAAGATGTAACATCCCTCAAATTCAACCCCTATTGTTGTTATTCTTGTAAATGAAATTATGAATTATGTAAACGGCCCTGGTGAGGAGCTCAAGGCCAAGGCCCCACCAGTGGACCTCGAGCTAGTGTTATGTTTTTAAGACTTAGATTAAGCCTAGAAGATTAAAGAATAACAATACGACTAAACGATAAGTAACAAAACCCACCTATAAGAAAAGGTAATGACTAAGGAGCCATGTGTTGGTTGACCACATCATGAGTTATCATATTAAATCATGATGGGTGAGGATATAAGTTCATCCTAGTAGGATTATTACTCATCTTAAAATATCTATGTTAAGATATTATGACCTATTATGATTAAGCCATAAAGATGGATTATATATATATATAGATATATAGTGGTGGATATCATATATATATATATTTATATAATTGAGGTCATTATTAAATAAACATGATATGTGTGTCTTATAGAGTATGAAAGTTAAAATAATAATTATGATATTATATATAATTAAATATATATGTGTCTTGGTTATAAATGAAAAGGTTAATAAATAAATGAGATCAATAGGGGAGAGATGTCTAATGTTGAACAGGGACCAGTAGTTGACATAGTACTGGTCCCACATAACCACCATATCTTGACACAAATAAACCCATAAGTTAAACACACACATTTCATATTAAGTGCAGAAAGTATTTAAATTATGTCCAAAAATTGCCCATTAACTGACTGGGCCAATAGCTATCAATAAATAGTCTTGATATGACAAACTGTACAAAACATCTTGTCCCAACAAAGTACAGATCTGCTCAAATATCCAGAAGTACATAAACAGCTAAATATCCCAACTCGTTTTTGCCACCTACTGCAAGGTACCTATCAAAGGAGGACCCACGAATTTCTAATGGAGCCTAAATATCCCAGCATTCATTGAAACCTGTCCAAACATTCATGCATACCTGTTCAAGCATCAGAAAACTTAGTGTCAGCCATAACTGCAGGATTGTTCAACATTCCAACCCTCTGTATTCAATAAATGACACCTACCCATTAAATGCACCCATTAAACAGATGGAAGCACACAGATCATGAAACAGATGAAGGCACAGGGATCCACAATGACAAGCTCCCAACCATTGGATCACTTTCAAATCAATCCACAACACACATTGAAATTTCAGAGATTGCAATCCATGTGCAACCTTCTTACCAACCCAATTCAATAGCAAACAACTATAAATGAACCACAACCCTTATGAAGATGCATTTCATAAATTCGACCTGCAGAGTGTGTGCACAGTTGCATTTCAGAAATTTGAACAACAGAGTGTGTGCACAGTGGAGGCATACCAGTAGAAGTGTGTGCACAGTGGAGGCAGGTTACTGTTACTGTGATTTAAGTTTCTGTTTATGTTATTTCCAGTTATGTTATTCATGTTAATTTTTTTATTTATGTTTCTGTTATTCATATTATTTATGTAGATTCAGGTTACTGTTACTGTGATTTAGGTTATTCATCTGATTTATGTGCAGGTTCTTGTAGATTTAGATTACTTAGGTTACTGTTAAATGTGCAGGTTATTCATATTATTTATGTAGATTTAGGTTACTGTTAAATGTGCAGGTTCTTGTAGGCATGGCAAGAGTCAGCAATGCAAGGAGAACAAGTCGTCGACTGAGTAGGGGTGCCCAGCTACGCTGTACCTCATCGGATGAGGAGAGGCCCAATGATACAAATGCCAACAATGCTCCCAGCAATGTTGTTGAGAATGACAATGTGGTGGAAGAGGACATTGTTGTCCCACCACCAACCACACAGTCAATTCCAACCACAGTTCAAGGAACAAGTTCAGTCACCAAAATCAGTGCAATAAGAGGTTGGACAAAAGAAGACATGCTAGATGCTATTGATGATATAGAGTTCAATGGATATTCCATTCGTGCTGCTGCTAAAAAACATGGAGTTGCTATCTCTTCAGTACATTATTGGATAAATGGACTCACAGATACAAAGCGCAGAGGGCCTGTTACAGTTATGACTGAAGAGGAGGAGGCCGAGGTGGTTCAGTGGTGTAAGGAGATGGCTGAAATGGGACATGGGCTAGAACTGATACAGCTAAAATCCACAGTAGCTCAAATCTGTCAAGGGAGGCCAAACCCCTTCAAAGATGGGTTTCCTGGTAAGTCATGGTGGTCTGGGTTTAAAAAAAGGCATCCAGACCTTGTGTTGCGTACATCTGAGGGCCTAGATAGAGACAGGGCTCTCAATCTACGCCCTGCAATTCTGACTAAGTTCTATGCCACCCTTTCTAGTGCATATGAGAACCATGGGTATGCTCCAGACCATATTTGGAACTGTGATGAAACAGGTTTACAGGCAGGAAGGAACTGTGGCATGCGTGTAATTGCCAAGAGAGGGAGTCGTAATGTGCCAAAGATTTTGCCTAGGAGCAGGGAGTGGATCACTATTCTATGTTGTGTCAATGCAATTGGTGCTTCAATCCCAGGATTTTATCTATTTAAAGGTAAAACTCAACTCAAAAACTATATACAGAATTGTGAACCAGGTGCATGCATGGCTGCACATCCCCATGCTTGGATGACCAAATAACTCTTTTTGAACTGGCTTACTCACTTTGCTGCATCTATACCAGGCGGTGTCTCACCTGTAAATAGACACCTGCTGGTTTTAGATGGTCATGGAAGCCACATTGCTGTGCAAACAATCGAGGAGGCTAACAATTTGGGCATCGACCTGTTGACACTGCCTGCTCATACCACTCACAGATTGCAACCCCTAGATGTCAGTGTGTTCGGGCCTTTCAAGAACTATTTCAGGGGTGAGCGAGCTTCATGGATGGCACAGAATCCAGGGGTGGAGGTAAAAAGGTTTGAGCTAGCCGAGCTTGCAAGTAAAGCCTTTAAAAGGGCTCTCACACCTTCGAATATCAAGGCTGGGTTTAGGAGGACTGGAATATGGCCACTGAATTCTGAGGCTCTCATTCATGATACTAGTTGTAGCCTGGCATTTGATCTGAATGGTCAGGAAGAAGGGGATGTCCAAGCACATGTTGCTGGCCAAGAAGATGTGGAGGTAGAGGAAGACATTGTTGCTGCTGATCATATGATATCCCTCTCTCAAGGAGAACCATACTGTGGTGATGAAGAAGAACAGGTAAGTGAAACACAGTATAACAATGAACCAATTGACAGTAACATGGAGGTACATACACCAACTGAGACAGCTGCAAATTCTGCTTCTGTTCATGTCTCTATGCAAGAAACAGTTGCAACTTCTGCTTCTGTTCATGTCAATGAAAACGTTGACCATGCACCAGGAAGCAGCAATGGAGAATTGACTTTGCCAAGCCAGGTTACCCCACAATCATGGCTGGTAGAAGCCATGATGAATTTGGACAAAAATATTGTGTCAAGGACAAATGAAGAAAGCATGAACATGCCTTCACAGCCCAGAGAATTGGAAGAAGAAATTGTTCATTATTTTGTGGACAATGGAAACCTGGTAGAAGATAGTGTCCAGAACGAGGTTCCAGCTGAAGAGGACAATATGGTTCAGACAGAGCAGGAGAACATTGACCCAAATATTGAGAGGCAAGAGTCAAGCAAGGAGCAACAAGTGCCAACGAAGAGCCAGTTGCTTGGTCGGTTTCTAAAGCTACTGGTAGAGAGAGTGTCAGCAAAAACAAGGCACTTTACAGCAGACAATCTTCGTCTATGCCGAAGTTCACAGTTACTCACATCAGAGGACTATATAAAACTATTGGTTGAGTCTGAGCATAGGAAACTTGAACTCCAGGATTTAAAGCAGAAAAAGAGGGACTTAGCTAAAGAAAAGAAGGCTGCAAGGATTGCTGCAGCAGAAATTCGAGCACAGGAGAGGCTTGACAGAGAGAAAGAAAGACAAGAAAAGGCTCATCAAAAACAAATGGCAAGGCATGAAAAGGAATTGAGAAAGGCTCAACAATTGCTTCAAAAAGAACAAGGGGTGGCTAATAGTTCTGCCATTGATGCAAACATAGTGGAGGGGAGTAGGATGATGCCAAACACATTGGAACATCTTGCAGATAATACTCCATGTTTCCAAGACCTCCTAAACATCCAAGTCCCCCGCTATCAACAAGTGCGCATGCCCACTTTATTCCCTCCTACCAGTGCAGGTGTCAGACAGATGTATGAATATCGGGGGGGTCAAACCAATGCAGGGGTTAGTAGCACTAGTGTCCACTGTGGCTACTCAATTCCTCCATGGCTGCAGGAAGCAAATTGGATAACATATGGAGGCAACCAGCCACAACCTAATCAGCCATTGGTAGGTATGCCAACCAACCTGGCTCAAGCAGGAAACTCAACATGCTTGGGAAGTGAAGATCTTGGACGACATCAAGCATAGGAGTGTCATGTAGGGATGCCAATTTTTTTGTTGTGACCACATTGCATTGTGGATTTTGTAATCACTGGGTCTAACTACTGCAAAATGGCCATTTTGTATACAATCCTATACATTTTTGGGTATAATCCTAGGTCATATCGTTCCCTGATGTTTGCGGGGTTGTAATCAGGGGTTTATCATAAGGTTTAATATACAATTTCATCATTTCAAGAGCAAGCTGTAATGTACTCTGATTAAACATTTCATTAACATTTTTTAGGGATTATGAATTTAGTTTGTTGTTGGTTTATGTTTCAATTTATGTTTGGGCTGAATTGTTGGTTTATGCACCTACAACCCAAAAAACTTATAAGGGAGGGATGCCAGTTGTTGGACACCCCACGTGGCTCCCTCCCCCATGCCACGCTGGAGAGTCGACACGACCTCAGCCCGGGCCCAGATGGCACCGCCACTTGTCGTGGTGGGTGGTATAATTAAAGCGGCCTCTATGGCACACTTTTTCCCGCATTTCCGGCGCATTTCCGGCAAACTCTCCTTCCTCCCGTGTATTGTTGCTCGGGTCCTGTCTGTGAACGCTCTGCCACCCCAGTTCCTGTTCAAGCCCGCTCTGGTTCTGC
The DNA here is from genome assembly GCA_027924585.1 of Larix kaempferi. Taxonomy (NCBI): domain Eukaryota; kingdom Viridiplantae; phylum Streptophyta; class Pinopsida; order Pinales; family Pinaceae; genus Larix; species Larix kaempferi. Next base: position 5,744,944 of record BSBM01001219.1, on the reverse strand, counting down.
ACCACCCCCGCCCAGGTTCTGCACCATGGGCGCTCTCGTTCTGCCGGTATCCGGCTGAATTATTGAAGGTTCTAGGGTTTATGCTGCAGCAGGGTCAATGGCTTATGCTGCAGCTTAAGGTCCATGGCTTTAAATCCTGGAGTTCAAGTTTCCTGGGTTTTGTAATTAAGGTTCAGTGGTTAATGTTGAAGCTGCGTTTCAATTTTTACAGGGTGTATGAATTAGGGTCCATCTTCTATGGTGTATGTTCTAGGGTTTGGCCGTGTTTCATCACAGTTCCATAAATGGTCTGGAGCATACCCATGGTTCTCATATGCACTAGAAAGGGTGGCATACAACTTAGTCAGAATTGCAGGGCCAGAACCTTAATTACAAAGGGTAGTGTTTAATTTTTTATAGGGTGTATGAATTAGGGTTTTGTAATTAAGGTTCTGTGGTTAATGTGGCAGGGTCCTTGACCCCTATATTTTCCTTCAACTAGCAGCTAGGAATGGGGTTGAACCATTGCATGGGTGTCATACCCATCCATTCGATGCTAACTGTACTGCAACATGGTGCCTATATCTCTCCTATTATTAAAATGCTTCTATAAGGAATGTTCCATGGAGGGCTGTCATGCATGACTTATTACAACTTAATACAGTATCATACTAATCAACATAACAGGCCTAAATTAGATCATACAACAGCAGATAAGATGCAGCAGATCACTTCATGTTAATAGGTAAAAGTAAAAACTGCATCATACACTTATAAATTAACAATAGCATGCAACTTGTAAACTGCAATAACAACAGCAGATGATAAGGTGGAGCAGATCGCTTGTAAAATGCATCAACAATAGCAAATTTGGCAAACTTGCTGATATCAAAAACTGAATTATGGGTATTCTTCCAATTAGATGAGACAATGGAGAAGTCATTGTTGTCAACTGCCATCCATCCCCTGTATGATGCAGTTTTGCCTTTTAACTATTACCATTCCACTGCGACAAAAACCAACAACATAAACCAACAACAAACTAAATTCATAAACCAGATAAAATTTAGGGACACTGCTGCAACATAAACCAGCAACATACCAAAATCATAAACCATAGAGCCTTCAATAATTCAGCCCAAACTATGATGCAACATTAACAGACAACAAACTAAATTCATAAACACTAGTTATAATTCATACACCCTATAAAAATTGAAACGCAGCTTCAACATTAACCACTGAACCTTAATTACAAAACCCCAATTCATACACCCTATAAAAATTGAAACGCAGCTTCAACATTAACCACTGAACCTTAATTACAAAACACTAATTCATACACCCTATAAAAATTGAAACGCAGCTTCAACATTAACCACAGAACCTTAATTACAAAACCCTATTTCATACACCCTATAAAAATTGAAACGCAGCTTCAACATTAACCACTGAACCTTAATTACATAACACTAATTCATACACCCTATAAAAATTGAAACGCAGCTTCAACATTAACCACTGAACCTTATTTACAAAACCCTTATTCATACACCCTATAAAAATTGAAACGCAGCTTCAACATTAACCACTTAACCTACATTACAAAACCCTAATTCATACACCCTGTAAAAATTGAAACACAGCTTCAACATTAACCACTGAACCTTAATTACAAAACCCTAATTCATACACCCTGTAAAAATTGAAACGCAGCTTCAACATTAACCACAGAACCTTAATTACAAAACCCTATTTCATACACCCTATAAAAATTGAAACGCAGCTTCAACATTAACCACTGAACCTTAATTACATAACACTAATTCATACACCCTATAAAAATTGAAACGCAGCTTCAACATTAACCACTGAACCTTATTTACAAAACCCTTATTCATACACCCTATAAAAATTGAAACGCAGCTTCAACATTAACCACTTAACCTACATTACAAAACCCTAATTCATACACCCTGTAAAAATTGAAACACAGCTTCAACATTAACCACTGAACCTTAATTACAAAACCCTAATTCATACACCCTGTAAAAATTGAAACGCAGCTTCAACATTCACCACAGAACCTTAATTACAAAACCGTAATTCATACACCCTGTAAAAATTGAAACGCAGCTTCAGCATTAACCACTGAACCTTAATTACAAAACCCTAATTCATACACCCTGTAAAAATTGAAACGCAGCTTCAGCATTAACCACTGAACCTTAATTACAAAACACTAATTCATACACCCTATAAAAATTGAAACGCAGCTTCAACATTAACCACAGAACCTTCATTACAAAACCCTATTTCATACACCCTATAAAAATTGAAACGCAGCTTCAACATTAACCACTGAACCTTATTTACAAAACCCTAATTCATACACCCTATAAAAATTGAAACGCAGCTTCAACATTAACCACAGAACCTTAATTACAAAACCCTATTTCATACACCCTATAAAAATTGAAACGCAGCTTCAACATTAACCACTGAACCTTAATTACAAAACACTAATTCATACACCCTATAAAAATTGAAACGCAGCTTCAACATTAACCACTGAACCTTATTTACAAAACCCTTATTCATACACCCTATAAAAATTGAAACTCAGCTTCAACATTAACCACTGAACCTACATTACAAAACCCTAATTCATACACCCTGTAAAAATTGAAACACAGCTTCAACATTAACCACTGAACCTTAATTACAAAACCCTAATTCATACACCCTGTAAAAATTGAAACGCAGCTTCAACATTCACCACAGAACCTTATTTACAAAACCGTAATTCATACACCCTGTAAAAATTTAAATGCAGCTTCAACATTAACCACTGAACCTTAATTACAAAACCCTAATTCATACACCCTAAAAAAATTTATACGCAGCTTCAACATTAACCACTGAACCTTAATTACAGAAACCTAATTCATACACCCTAAAAAAAATTACAATGCAGCTTCAACATTAACCACTGAACCTTAATTACAAAACCCTAATTCATACACCCTAAAAAAATTGAAACGCAGCTTCAACATTAACCACTGAACCTTAAATACAGAACCCTAATTCATACACCCTAAAAAAAATTACACGCAGCTTCAACATGAACCACAGAACGTTAATTACAAAACCATAATTCATACACCCTAAAAAAATTTAAACGCAGCTTCAACATTAACCACAGAACCTTAATTACAAAACCCTGCTGCAGCATAAACGAAATGCATTTAAAAACCAGACTTAAACCTTTAAAAGCAGCAGAAATGGTCCACGAAATCCCCAGAAAGTTGAGAGTGTTGACAAACACTGCAGAGAATGGCTGGTAGGAAACCTACCACCGAAACCGAAGAAGCGTTAAGGGACGAGCCACCGCCGCGAGCAGGAACAGCCAACGCAGGAACAGCCAACGCCACCGCCGTGAGCAGGAACAGCCAACGCCACCGCCGTGAGCAGGAACAGCCTGATGGAAGCCACCATCGCCACCAGCGAAACCAGCCGAGCGGCAACCCAACAACACAACCACTGAACCGATGAAAACCTCCAACGGGGTCCGCCGCAGACAACTTCGAGCGCCTGTGGTGCGCTATGGCCATGGAGCGAGGGTCAACGTCGGGCGAGGTAGCAGACAGAACAAACAGCAGCGGCGAACGCCACTCGTCGGGAGGTAAGTCAACAAGCGCCCGCTGCAACACAGTATAACGGGACGACGAACGCAGAACGGGAGCGCCCATGGTGCAGAACCAGAGCGGGGGTGGTGCAGAACCAGACCGGGGGTGGTGCAGAACCAGACCGGGCGTGAACAGGAACTGGGGTGGCGGAGCGTTCACAGACAGGACCCGAGCAACAATACACGGGAGGATGGAGAGTGTGCGGGAAAAGCGCCGGGAAAGCGGGAAAAAGCGTGCCATAAAGGCCGCTTTAATTATCGCACCCACCACGACAGGTGGCGGTGCCATCTGGGCCCGGGCTGAGGTCGTGTCGACTCTCCAGCGTGGCATGGGGGAGGGAGCCACGTGGGGTGTCCAACAACTGGCATCCCTCCCCTATTAATTGGATATTATCCTTTACATCCTCGAAGAAACTCAGCTTAGTAATTAATATATTGGAAATATATATATATATATAATAGTGTATTTAATATACTCAATTTCTAGCCTAAATGATCATAAGTTGTACCAGTAATACAAAAGATTTTATACACTATATACATATGTGCTTTATCTATGAATATAAAGCAAGAATGGATTTACGATTTAGATAAACATATAAATTATTATACATAAGCGGATCTATCTTATAAATAAGCTACACTCGCACGCACCTCAACTCACATTTGAGTCTAAAATCTTTACATGATATTTCACTTATTATTGATAAAATGTATCTTATTAACGACACCGAGTACTGGGATTCGAATCTTGGATTCTAGCTTGTTGTGGTGAGAAACGGCCAAGTTCCCTTATGATCTTAATCAGAGTGAAGACTATCGAGCTAGTATGTCTAAGAGTAGTTTTAACCATCTATGCATTTGTGCTATTGGGTTGTTATGCTGTACTTTGATATTGTGCAGGGTTGGGATGGATCCCCGTCCATTTTATTTTAATTTACATATTTAAATAGTGGTTGACTGCTCAGTTTTAGTGAGATCATGGATAGGGTGGACCACTTATATAAGGTGTCTCGTATCTCGCATATGTGTAATGTGATGGCTTATTATTAAATTATTGTGTCTTTCATTATGTTCTTTTAATTAAGTTCCTTTTTATGTGTGGGATTATTCTATGAATAAATGCTATAGTATAAACAGATAAGTATGCAGTTAGTAATTGCTTGGACAGCTCTACATTATATGACTTTATTTATATATATTTTCTATATTAAGAGTTTTCAGTTTACAATATATATCTAAATATCGATTACTATATAAGTAATAATAGATCTCATAAATCTTTACTATGCCATTAGTTGTTTAAAATATTTAAGTTGATAAACCTTAAACTTACTGATTTTAGAAGATATGCTAAGTATCTAGATAAAATGTAATATTTCCTTTAAATAATTAAGATTTGGTATGAAAACCTCTCTTCTTAAAAAGGGTAACTTTGAGAAAATAGTGGATCATATAGTTAAAAAGGAAAAGGAAGGCCTTCGTAGGAATGAAATTATATTTTTTATATAGATTATTGAAAATTACTTCTTTTAGTATGAGATGATGCTCTATGTACTACAGGGAGCGGTTTCGATCAACCTCAATGTAAGGGATAGCATAGAATGACGATCTACTGGGAGGTACACTATCAAAAGGTGATATGAGCAATTAATTCAAAGACTCCCCAACCCCATTTTTGTATAATTTGGGGTTAAATTTGGAACAAAGATCGGTTGTTGGAATTTAACTCTTTTTGTTGGGTTCTAGTGCATGGGAAAATCCTTACATCAGAAAATCTTAAGAAGAATTAAATCATTGGTCAATCAAGGTGTGTTCTTTTTCAACAGGAGGAAGAGTATATTAAATATCTATTCTTCGACTATGTATACACCAAATAGATATGGGATGATATTATGAAGGATATTTATCAACCTATTATCCTCCCATCCAACTAGGAAAGCTATTTTATGAACTAGAAGGACAAATATCCAGGAGCGCTACAAAATAATCCTTCCCTTGTTAGGATCTGGATGAATTTACCTAAATTTGTTAGCTAGCAGATATGGACATCTAGGAATAAAGGAATCTTTGAAATGAAACAAATTCCCTCAACCAAAACTACAATTAGTGCCAAATATCTTCTTTGGGAGTCTCTTCTATCCAAAGGGATCCTTGGTATTTCTCAAGAATCGCTCATGATTTTGGAGAAATCTTGGGTTAAAGAATTTATACTCGAGAGCTCCCTTCAGTCCAAGTGCTCTTTAATGAGGCCTACTTCCATTTCATCCTAGAAAATTTAGTTGCAACAAATTGAGTTCTAGACTTGGTTACTCCAACAAAAATGTTATAAATTGTTCTTTGACGGAGCTTTGAAAGGAAATATTAGGGTGTGCTGCAGCTGCAACCCCTTCCCCAATTTTTTGAGAATTGAAAGACCCTCCTTATATCTTGAGTTAAATTTTGACTTTATCTTTGCTTTTGGTTGTTTATATTTCCAAAGTATTTTTAGAGTTTTATTCCTTGTAGAAAATTTTACATTTAGAATTTTTTTTTATATTTACTGTTTCAGAGAAAAAACAAAAGTTGCACCGAAACAGTCAGAGCAAAATCGGAAGATGCACTGAAACAGTCAGAATAAAATGCAGTTTTATGTCAAAACGATCGTAGCCAAACTTAAAGTTGAGCCGAAACGATCGGGGTAAAATTCAATTTAGCGCTGATGTGATCGAAGTTAAATACACTTTCCCACTGAAAAGCTCGGAACCGAATTTAATTCTTACGCCAATCCAGTTGAGCCAGGTTTTGATTTTCCATCGAGGCGGTTGGGATTGGTTTCAATCAAACTTCAAAGTACTTTAATGCCTGGTGTTTTCTTAAAGAACCAAGCATTTCACTACCATTTTGGGTTTGCACCCGATACATGTCGGATATATTTCTCATTCAGCTCCGAAACGTGTCAATATTTGGGTTTTTGACCCAAATATTCCTTTCATCGACGGGGTTATAGTTTTTTTACGGAGTCAATATTAATCTTGTTGATGTATTTGTAACTTCAGAAGATATTCACTTGTATATTGTATGTATTACATTTGTACTTTATTGTATCCCCAACGAAGATGTATCATTCCTTTGATTGGAAGTGTTGTCAATTGTATTTGCAAGTATTATTGTAAGTGTCGCAACTTATATTTGATGGGTTATTAGACCACCTTGATGGGGTCGGCCCTGTATGAGTTGTGTGTGTCAAAGGGTTATTAGACCACCCTAGTGGGGTCGGCCCAGTTAACATTATGTTAAGTGGTTAGGTTGGAACTGACCTAGTTAGAGTTAAAAGTCAAGTGAAGTAAAGTATAAATAGAGAGTGTGACTCTCTCATTTATTCATTCACACACTCACTCACTTCGCATTAGTGAGAGAGAGGAGGAATGCGCACAAGTGGAGGAGGAGCAGCTGCTAGGAGAATATATCATGTTGTGGGGTTTGATCTTTTTGATCTTTGTATTGATGCTCATTCTATCTATGAGGAAGTTGCGGGGTTTTTCACCTTCTTGGTTTTCCCAGGTGAAATGTTTTGTGTCTCTTGTCTCTTGTGTTTGATATGCTATACATGTTGTTCTCTCAGTTAAGATCCTAGATCAGATTGAATTAAATGCTGAAAAACTAACATGGCATCAGAGATAGCCAGAAGGAAGGCATGGTATGGCATTTATGACACTTTTTGCACTTGCGACAAATCGGAAGCTAGGGATTGGTATAGTAAAAACCAGTCATCGTGGCACTTTCGCTATAAATCCATTTTGGAGAAGGTTCAGGATCTAAAACTTCTACAGGTCGAAGATGAAATGTCCATGTACCTTTTTTCTGAAGAACAACCTCAGATTCGTTGTACTTTGTGAGATATGATCCGTACAAGTTAGGGTTTCTGCCTCTTCCAGAATGCAGTCCTAAACAGGCGACCTAGGAAAAAAGGTCATATCTCGAGCTAGGAATCTCCAAATGGAATTCCGTAAAAAGTGACAGTTAGCGTATGGACTTTATTGTCACAGGTCCAGGTTTTAGAGGCCGAAGTTGAAACAGTGACACGTGGCACGCCATACAAGTTTGCTATACTGTTTCATCCCATAAACATGTAACATTGCAACACTGGGCATATCTCTCTCTTAGAGAATACATTTGAGCTCAGATCTATGGGGTTGGAAAGGTGACAGGTCAGTCTACCACAGGCCGAAGTTTCAAACCCTTAGGATGCGAAATTTCAGATATACATCAAAAAAAATATGGCATATATTTATGTCCAAACAGAATTGGATTCTGAGGACTTTCATTTTTGGTTTGTCATTGCTGCAAGAAATTAGGGTTTCGGAGAAAGTTGGAATTTCTTGAATATGAGACCACAGTTGGATGCTCCTCAGAAAAATTGAAATTTAGAGACCAAGATCGAAGTTTTTGGTTGGGTAGAACCCCGGGCTCTATCAAACCCTAGTTCGAGATTTTGACCAGAAAACCAGAATTAGATAGAAGCTGCAGATCTGAAACTTTCAAAGTCAATTTTGAGGGGTCAAATTTTGGAGATTTCAAAATTGAAGTATGCCAACTTGATTAGCTCAGCAAGGTGCATCTTTTCATCCAATCAGAAGTTTGGGATTCAAAGTTTTGATTTTTAGGGTTTCTCTGTCAAACCCTAGCCAGCTCCAGATCCAGCTTCATCAAATCAAAGTGGATTGGGTTAATCCTAGAAGAGAATGATTTGGACACCTACATAAGTGAAGAGATTCCAGTTCCATAGGGATAAGAGGCTAAGGCCTTACATAAGAAGACTACAAGCAATCCCGACAGGTAGGACTTGAGGAGATTCAGGTATGTTTTGAAATTTGTTCATGATTAAGTGTATGATATGTTTGTCTTCATGTTAGTACAGTCTTGATTAATTTTAGACTTGTCTTATCACCTTAGTAAAAGTATGAATGCATGTGAAAGATAGAAGACATTCATTCATTAAGGTTATGACACTTATGATTGTACTAATGCACTGTGGTGTTGTATGAGGATGATGTTGTTCGCTAACATGAAAGGTACATCAAGAAAGACAAATCAAGTTCTAGATCAAGAGCATATGACCATGGTGACATGAATACAAAGACTCATACATATCCATTGATTGCATAGAATCTCTACTTACAAGGTATGTATAATTTGGTTCTACAATGCTTAACTTATGAGATATACAGGTTACTAGCACAAGATTGAAGAGAACAAAGAGACATTGTTTGGGTATGTTAGACAAGCATGATAATCCAGGTATGTTTTCCTATATTGAGTTAGAATCCTACTTTGTGTTAGGATCTTAGATAAGTATAATTTTGTATGATTGATAATGATTGTTCATGAAGTTATAAGTTTGAGTAATCATGGGTATATGCATATTATGTTTCTTACTTTGATTGATGATATGACAAACTAGAAGAGTCCTATGGTCAAATAAGAATATGCATGAGTAAAAGAAGTACTCCCTGAAACCTTGAATACCAACACTTGTGACAAATTACCTGTGTATGAAATGACCATGACCATATATGTTTAAGATTATTTAGAATCATAATATCTTGATAGTATTGAGATTATACTAATGCATGTATGATTATGCATGAGATCTTCAGGATGACACTAGTGCACACTTAAGCATGCATAGTGGTCCGGGATGGATATAAGTTCAAAGACAGATAATCCAGGAAGCAAAGATCAAGAGGGAGCTCACTCCAGTAGTTCCTGCAAGGAAGCAAAGATTGAGAGGGAGTCCACCCTACAAGAAAACAAAGATAAGTATTTAAATTGTCATTTCTTGTATATATGATTTTGTTTAGTCATGTACATACTTATGTTCCTAGATTTAGGATGTATATTATGCATTTTAGAAAAGGTTGCATTAATGAACAAGATACTACTAATATAGTAATGGGTAAGTGGCCTATGGTACTGTACAACATTCCATTGCTACTTATCTAGAATGAAACCTCTTTGCTAACATGTTGGGAGTTGTGCACACTCTTAACAATGTTCTGGTAGAGATGGAAGGCATCTAGAAAGTTATGGGATATGGATAAATGTTGTATTGAATCACTGGCTAAGATAATTGCATGACTGTATGACATATGTATTTATGTGTAAGAATTTGTTCTGAAATATATGAGATGTTTCTAATCATGCAATTGAACTTGTCTTGTAGGAAAGACCATGTACCATCACCTACAAGAGAGACTTGTTTCGAAGAACAAGCGACGAAGAATCAACTACAACATTTGTTCCGGAAACGAAGTTCAAGAAAACTATCTATTGAAGATATTGAAGAATCTGAAGTTCCCAGGATCTGGGATGCAGTAATAGAAGGATGCCATGATCGAGGAGTACAAGTCGATCATGACGAATGATGTTTGGGATGTGGTCCCAAGACCAGAAGGGAAGTCTGTTGTGACTTCCAAGTGGATCTACAAGATCAAGCATGCTGCAGATGGCAGCATAGAGAAATACAAGGAAAGATTTGTGGCTCATGGCTTCTCCCAGAAAGAAGGGATAGACTATGAAGAAACTTTTGTACCTGTAGACAGATACACTTCCATCAGAACAATACTTTCTCTGGCTCCAGTGATGAAGTGGAAGATACGCCAGATGGATATCAAGACAACTTTCTTGAATGGTGTAGTTGAAGAGGAAGTGTATGTTGAGCAACCACTCGGGTTTGAGACACATGACAGGGAGTCACATGTGTGCAAATTAAAGAAATCCTTGTACAGTTTGAAACAAGCACCCAGGACATGGTACGACAGGATTGACAACTTCCTTACATGTTTGGGCTTTACCAAGAGTAAAGCGGATTCCAACCTTTACTACAAGGTTGAGGAAGGAAATCCAGTGATACTCCTACTGTATATAGATGACCTTTTTGTGACAGGTGAGATTGGGTTGATTGCTGATACGAAGAGGAAGGTTGCTGCCGAGTTCAAGATGAAGAACTTGGGCATGATGCATTACCTTCTAGGTATGGAGGTGTGGCCAAGTGCAGATGGAATCCTCCTTGGACAAGAGAAGTATGTAGTAGAGATCCTGAAGCGGTTCAGTATGATGGACTGCAAGGCCATTGCCACACCAATGGCATCGAACCTGAAGCTATTGAGTGATGCTTCATTAGAGTCGGTTGATGTCACGGTGTATCGTCAGATGATTGGGTCCTTGATGTACCTGATGAACACAAGACCAGATATTTTCTTTGCGGTGAACACCTTGAGCCAGTTTCTGACATATCCAAGACATGTTCACTTGATTGCTGTAAAGCATATTTTGAGGTACCTGAAGGGTACGATTGATTATGGGATCAAGTATGATGCGAATCAAAAGTTTAACCTGGAGGGTTATGTTGTTTCAGATTGGGAAGGCAATGCTGCAGATAGGAATAGCACTTCGGGGTGTTGATTCAGTATGGGATCAAGTGTGATCTCTTGGTTTAGCAGGAAGCAATCCTGCGTAGCACTAAGTACACTCGAAGCAGAGTATGTTGTAGCTTGTTTGGCTAGTTGTGAGGCAGTATGTCTAAGGAAGCTACTGTTTGATTTATTTGATCTATAGTTGGATGCTACCTGTATCTATTGTGACAACCAGAGTTGTGTGAAGTTGTCATAGAACCCAGTGTTCCATGACAGGTCGAAGCACATCGAGATCAAATATCACTATATCAGGGATATGGTGCAAAGAGGAGCAGTCAAGCTCCAATATGTTGCGACAGATGAGCAGATTGCAGATGTGTTGACCAAACCACTAGCCAGAGTGAAGTTCGAGTACTTCAGAGAGAGGCTTGGTATTCTTTAGATAGAAGATACTTTGAGGAAGAAGTGGTTGGACACATTTGCAGGAGCCATTCCAAGCATGGTGGAAAGAGGTTCCTTCCCATGGTTGTGGATGTAAGCATTGTGTGATAAGCATCAGGAAGATTCTCCAGATGATATGCATTAGGACGATGCTGTGATGATGATTAGGATGATCATGCGATGATGATATGCATCAGGATGATGCTATGACGATGATCAAGATGATCATGCGATGATGATATGCATCAGGACGATGCTGCGACGATGATCAGGATGATCATGCGATGATGATGTGCATCAGGATGATGTATTGTATGATGATGATCAATATGATCATGAGAATCAGGATGATGCTTTGTGTGAGGATGATCAGGTTGATCTTGAGTATTAGGCTGGTACTCCATGGCCGTGGATAGGTTGTGCAAGGGTAGCATGTAATACGTCCTAGATATTCGGACAGGTTGTGCTAGTCATGTAAAAGGCCTTGTATGCTCTTTAGAGATCTTGCTAGGCAAGACACTCTTTTAAGGTTTTATGGGGACCACATGTAATACATCCTGGAGATCCAGATAGGTTGTGCTAGTCACGTAAAAGACCTTAGATTCTCTTTAGAGATCTTGCTGGGAAAGACACTCTTTTAAGGTTTTATGGAGATCACATGTAATCAGTCCTGGAGATATGGACAGGTTGTGCTAGTCACGTAAAAGGCCTCGGATGCTCTTTAGAGATCTTGCTGGGAAAGACACTCTTTTAAGGTTTTGTGAAGGTCACATGTAAAAGATCCTTGGAGATTCGATAGGTTGAGCTTTGTAATCGTAAAAGTCCTGGGATGCTCTTTCGAGGTTTTGTTGACGCACATAATCAGTCTTGAAGATTCCACAGGATGGTCAGCTCGCAGAGATGATGAAGATCTACAGGAGGCTAGGCCTACATCCAGCATGAAAAAGGGCTGGCTCTGTAGAACTTCCTATGACGAGAAGAATTGAGAGATAGCCCAGTGATCGAGATGATGAGTACAACAACAGTGACGATGATGCTCCAGTGATATAGTGATGATGATCCAACTCCAGTATTGAAGACTTGTGTCTATATGTATTGATGACTTGTGTCAAGAGAATAATTTCCTAGTTAAGAGGGAGTGTTGATGTATTTGTAACTTCAGAATATATTCACTTGTATATTGTATGTATTACATTTGTACTTTATTGTATCCCCAACGGAGATGTATCATTCCTCCAATTGGAAGTGTCGTCATTTGTATTTGCAAGTATTATTGCAAGTGTCGCAACTTATATTTGATGGGTTATTAGACCACCTTGATGGGGTCGGCCCTGTATGATTTGTGTGGGTTAAAGGGTTATTAGACCACCCTAGTGGGGTCGGCCGAGTTAGCATTATGTTAAGTGGTTAAGTTGGGGCCGACCTAGTTAGAGTTAAAAGTCAAGTGAAGTAAAGTATAAATAGAGAGTGTGACTCTCTCATTTATTCATTCACACACTCACTCACTTCGCATTAGTGAGAGAGAGGAGGAATGCGCACAAGTGGAGGAGCAGCTGCTAGGAGAATATCTCTTGTTGTGGGGTTTGATCTTTGTGATCTTTGTATTGATGCTCATTCCATCTCTAAGGAAGTTGGAGGGTTTTTCGCCTTCTTGGTTTTCCCCGGTGAAATTTTTTGTGTCTCTTGTGTTTGATATGTTGTACATGTTGTTCTCTCAGTTAAGATCCTAGATCAGATTGAATTAAATGCTAAAAAACTAACAAATCTAACTACTGACTATATCAGCGTAAAACTATCTTGGGCCCGAAACATATCGCATTGTAACTTAATCCTACACCGATATAAAGCATGATAGCTCCCTAAATAAAGCATCATTGTTTACGCCGGGTCATGTGAAAAGTACCCTCGACTACCACTAGCCATTCACTAATAATTTAGGATTTAAGGGTATATTTAAGAGAAAATAAATTTCTTTGTTTCAACCATCGACTCCTGAACGTCGTTGGCTCGCTCCTGCCACCTGGAAGAAGTACTATCCCAACTCAAATGCCAGCTCGGAAGCACGCTCTCCAGGTAGGTTCCTTTTGTCTTATTTGATAAACCTGTTTGTTTATGATTGGCCATTTAAAGGATTAGGTGAGATCTGTTTTACCTTAGTTTTGAATTTGCAATCCTTTTAAACCCACTCATTTCGCTTCAAGTAAAAACTGTAAACCCTAGCTTGCCTCTCCTTCTTCTGTGCTAATTGATCGATGGCGGTTGATTTTAGTGTCGAGGGGAAAGTTTTGAACCCTAACCAATAAGAGCACCCATCAATTCTTCACCGTGCCCTTCTTTAGTTCTTTGTGCAAATTGACTTAAGAACATAGATCCGAACTAAGTAGTTTCTCTCAACGAGTTTCAAACAGAGGTTTTACCTGCTGAGCCCTAGATAGCACATCTTCCATGGCTTGATTACTTAAAGAGGGATTGAAACCCTAAATTCTATAAGCCTTTGTTGGGAAAATGGTTGAAAACTAGCTTATAACTCTAACAATCACCAAAGGAGGCGTTGATCAATCAATTTGATTTCTATTCGAGATGGTCAATTAATTGATAAAAATTCCTCATCTGAGTATTTGTTTTCAGCATGTTTTCATAATAGAATATTTTCCAAATGTACATTTTATTTAGAAGTAGTTGCATTGGAAACAGTTTTATGACTAGTTGGTAGTATAACATTGAGGATTATGTATGGTTTCATTTGATGAATTTGAGAAAATTTGAAATTGTTCCATGAATAAATATTGTACTTCCTATTTTGGTATGAAGCCTTAATGTTAGCATTTTCCTTAAATCTATTTGGTTATGCTATAAATAGAATCAATGCTATTCTTATGTTCTAGGACTTAGATATGTCTAGAAGAGACGATAAGCGCAACGCCAAAGTGGTGGAATTAGATTCAGATATTGAGGTGATCCCAAAATCCACCATGGAAACTCAGTTTGAGGATACAAAGGCTGTCATTGGAATAATCCTTGAATATAAATGGGGAGAAATCTATCAATTCATAAGGGATCAAAATATGCTAGATGCAACAATAGAGGATATCATTATATATCAGAATATAAAGAAGTCTATTCTCCACAAGGCTTCTACGCGACCAAAGTTGTTCTCATGTTCTGAAGTGATTGGTTGGATCCTCCCACATGTAGATGCAAAATTTAGGATCATCTCGGGAGTTAATGGAAATGGAATTGCTTTGTTCCAACCCACACATATAAGGAAAACATATAAGTTTCCATCTCCCAAAGCATTCCTAATAGATGATTGGGTTGAGAGTGTAAAAATAGATCACTCGGAATATGCAAAGAAAATGCTACTCCCAGGTAAACAGTTGAGGCAAAGGGTTAGTGGGTAGCACGAGATAAACAATATGAAAACTCCATTTAGGATTGTTGCAATGCTTCTATGCAGGATATATGAAAAATAAACTACCAACAATTACAAACTTAGCTGGATTATGTTGAAGTACCATGTCACCATAGGTACCATCTTCAACTGGGAAGATATCATCTCAGAAAATGTGGCTCAGGCTATATCATAAGCTCAGGAAGGATTGCAGCAAAGCAAAGTTGAGTTGTACATGTCATCATACCTGATTTACTGCATCCTCATCAGAAATCCTTTCCATAAGCTAGGATGCTATTGGGTTCTAGAGGAGACTCCAATCTATGTGGCTTGTAAGATCATGTGGGCACATAGACATGCCAAATTTTACAAGTTAATTTGCGAGGAATTTATAATACCTCTTTATCAATTGATTTTCAATGAAGAGCTGAACTACATGTCAAATACAACATTAGAAGTTATCAGTGAATGTGGAGATTATTACTTGACTCCAGAAGGAACCTATCTCTGAATTTATGGAGGCACAAAGAGCCCTTGTTTGATGCCCATATATGTTACATGCTATGTCATTTTGAAGGAGGAAGTACGGAAAGTATTTGTAAATGGATTTGGACACTTTTTGAATGAGAATATCATTAATATTTTTGACATTAATGATATTCTACAAAGTGTCATTTTTGTCAATGCCCCAATGGTTTAACCAAGCCATGTCATCTTTATACCAACCTCGCTTGAGGCACATATGGTTTTGACTTGAATTTAAAGAAATTTTAGGAAGTCTCTTGTCTCTCATGTTATTTATCTTGTTCGTGTACATCAGATACCTATTCATAGCCATGCTCTCAATGGGGGGACGACCTAATTCTATGAGGAAAATACGATAAGGTGTAATTCTTTTAATTTTGAGATTATAAGTTATAAAATGCTTCTAGATTTGCTCAATAATTCTCCAAGATTCTCTAGAAATGTTGCAACTCCATACTTCCCAGCCATATAAGATAATGGGAATGACAAGAGTTTCAAAAATGAACTACTTTTTATTTGATATGACCAGGTTGGATGATTTACAATTGTTTTCAACACCAAAATAAGCTTTCCACCCTCGATTAATCATTTTCTTGATGCTATAGTTCTAGTTGAGTTTGTGATGAATATCAATTCCATGATACTTGTAAGAAGTCACTTCCTCCAGCTTGCTATTGTCATATATAAAATTAGCATAGGTGTCTTTCTCAGAATTTATAATCATAACTTTTGTCTTGTTAGTGTTAACAATCATACCCATATTAGAGCATAAATATTTGGGAATTCTTAATTGCTTATCAAGATCAAAGTGATGTAAATGTCGAAAAGGGTGGGGGAGAGGGGGAAACCTTGCTTAACTCCGATATTACAGTTTATATCCATCAACCACCCCTTAGTGTTCTTAAATTGGGCAATGACCTTTTCGTATAACTTTATCACAATAGCTCTCAACTCAAAAGGAACCTTAAGCTCCTCTAACCTATTCCAAAGGTTATTTCTAGGCACCATGTCAAAAGCTTTTCTAAAGTCCACAAAGCAACAAAACAGATCAGACTTATTATTAAAATTCATCTGCAATGATCCTAAGCGTAACAAGGTGGTCCGTATTTGAGTGATGCCTTCTAAAACCGGCCTGGCCTTTAGCCCACTTACCTTTCATTTCTATCCATTTGCCAATATTATTTTCTAAGATAATACCATATAACTTAGCTAAGAGGGGGCTAATCATAATGGTATGATAATTAGAGGGATTATTTTTATCGCTATTTTTTAAAATAGGGATAATGAGGCTCTGAGTCTAAGGTGTAGGGAAACCTTACTTGACCACTAGATTGAAGAGTTTGTGGATGTGTGGGATGAGGACAAGCCCTCCAACTTTTAAGATTTCGGCTCAGTAACCTTCAATGTCTTTGGCTTTTCTATTTGCTAGGCACGTGACCCCAAAATCTATGTCTTCTAATGAAAAAACTTATTTCGTTGTAAGAAGGGCTTGAATGTTATCTCTAATATCCGGAGATTCGTAACGTTTTTTAAAATAAGAATTCCACTCCTTTTGAACAATCTTAATATCTTCTTTTATTTTGTTGTGCGAGTTAGAATTTGCCTCCAATCCCCTTTTATAAATTAATATTTAATATAATTTATAAATAATAATAAAAACGCATTATTACACAAAAACACAAACATGTAAAGTTTGTCAAGGCCACGTGAAAATGTGTCACATAGGACAAACCTTAAAGTTTAATTTGGAAGTTATGAATGTTTCGACACATACTCACGAATCTGAACCGAGGATTTCAAATCTCCACCAAAGTTTTGGTTGGAACTCGTGTTTACTATTATAATTATTCGGTTGTTTCTGCCCGAGCATGTTAGAGGCTTCCTAAAAAGATATTTTTTGCTTTTGGCAAATTCGAGAGGGTTAAAGTCACCCAAAGCTTTTGCCATGTATCTACGAAGTGTAGCATTAAGCATAATTAAGTACACGTTTTCTGTGTTAAATAGAACATCAAAGTAATAGATGAAAAGGAGGTCTCCTCACCAATTGTACTATCAAAGATCTTTTTAATAAAATTATTGAACAATTTGAATCTTCATACCTCACTCTCTGCTGCAAAAAGCTCTCTTGCAAAAATAATTAAAGTCGTAAGAATAAGCTAGTTTGGAAAAGGGTTATATATCTTCATTATTTTTTAACGACCATTACATTTGGTGGTCACCCATTATGAAATATGAGGGAATGGTCCTAATTGAAACTATTTGGTTTCCAATGAAACTCAACCTCTCTCATGTTAGAATCATAAAAGTCATGACCCCCACACCAAGGATTCAGAGAGTTGAATGAATATGATGATAAAATTTTACTTTGCCAATTGAATAATAAGTTACTTTGGAGTGAGTTCAAAGCCTTATTCAAAATAATTTGTTTTTTTTAAAGTTTGGAATGTAATGTGTAGATGTATATGTAGATGTATAGTAGAGAGATTGGAGATGGAACTACACTAAGGTTTTCAAAAATACATTCCAACATATATATATATATATATTAGTGATTGAATGCCATTTTTTTTAATGTAAGATTGAATAAGATAAAAAAAATCAAATCTTGGAAAAATATATAATTGTATAGGATTAAAGTCATGTGGAAACCTACCTTACAATCTAAAAAAATATTTTTTTTACATGAATTTTGACTCTTAGTGGCTGGTCCCTAGGGAAATGACTATCATACATGGAAACTTTTTATCTAAAATGTCCTCTATGTGGAAAAATAAAAAAATATTACACTTATTTTATTATTTGAAGTTTCCCAAAACACTCTCGAATTAGACATAGAATTTTAATAGCTAGTGTATCTTACCCGCCATTTTTTGGAATCTTGCATTACTAAAAGACAATGTTCCTTGGGCTTTTAAATTCAACATATATGGAAAATGATTAAAATTAAAATGTTGTTTCATATATAGAGAAAAAAAGAGTGAATACGTGTTTAAAAATGTCTAACAAAACAACTCTTCTTCCTTGTATCATGGAATTGAATCATAATCTTAAATAACTTTTATCTATAGATTTAAGTGTAGGTAAGGAAAGTAGAGATGGATATGATGCATTACTAAAGTTTTGAGGTAACCCAACTTACACTATGAGAAATGGATCCCTTGTTGTAGTATTACTAGCTCATTTAACCTTGTTCAAAAGGTTTGGTTTAACAGACATAACTGGTTATATTATTCATTGATATGAAGAAAAAATATATACTTAATCTTATTTCTCTATGCTTTTGGGATTGGTATTAATAATATATAAAGTAGATAAGTTTCTTGAGTCCATTGAATGTACTTTGGGTAGTTGGGAGTAATGATTGTTAACCTCCCCACTAATTCTTATAAATGACATCATACTCTTATTAAATCCCAATAAAAAACAATTAATAATAATTTTTTTTTAAATTAAAAATTACTCCCCATAACAAAAATACCCCTAACAAATATATACTCACCTTTTACAATAACTTAATAAAATATATTATATACGCGCTAAATTCTACTTTGTACTCTATAGTTTTGACTTTAATAAAAAAAATTGTTAGAAATTAGAGATTACTTCCCATAACAAAAATACCCCTAACAAATATATACTCACCTTTTACAATAACTTAATAAAATATATTATATACGCGCTAAAGTCTACTTTGTACTCTATAGTTTTGACTTTTATATCTATATTTTTATTTAACTACTTAAGTGATTGCATATCAATAAATCCCTTTTTGATCCTACTAGCGAAAGAAAAAATTTAATAAAAAAGTGTCATTTTCGAGTCAAATTACCATTCCAATATCTAATTTAACAATATTATCTATTATGAAATAAAATATGCTACCCAACAAGATCACAAAATATATTTATATAAAAAAATCACTAATCATGTCAAGGCGCGAGTCTCTAATATTTGGACACCATTTTGATTAATTTGCGTATGGGAACACAACAAGAAAGTTATTAATACCATTTGCCAATTTTTTTTATAAAAAATAATTTAAAATATATTTAAATGTATAATTTTATTTCGGAAAAAAGTAACTATACTTATTTTTAAAAACAAACTTACATTTTCGTCACCAACTACCACTCAGCTTAGAAGTAAACATGTGTCTTTGTCCACATGCACTCCTTACTCATCGGCCAATACATTCGATCAATTGTTAATTCAGACCGATTGCTTTATGCAATCTGGTTTATAAGATCATCGCTAAAATTATTGCTGATAGAATGAAACCTCTGCTTTCTAGACATATATTCATGGAACAGTATGGATTTCTTTGTGGGTGGTAGATCCATGATGTTGTTGGTGTGACGCAGGAAATTTTTCATACTATAAAACAGCGACGCATTGATGCACTCATACTTCAATTGGACCTGGTAAAAGCATATGATAAGGTTGATTGGAACTTCATGAGATTAATCCTTATCCAGATCGGCTTGCCATGGAAAGTAATGAAATGGATTATGGCATGTATTACCTCTATCAATTATGCTATCCTGATCAATGGAATTCTTACTGAATTCTTTAAAGCATCCCGGGGCCTGCGACAGGGTTGCCCCCTTTCCCCTCTGCTGTTTTTGCTGGTCATTGAAGGTTTGAGTCTCTCCATACACAAGGCTCGTCGGGAGGATGGGATTGTTGGCATTAAAATATCAAGGGAGATATCTGTCACACATTCTTTGTTTGTGGATGACGTTATGCTTTTTGGTATGGGTGTACTTGCTGAATGGATACAATTCAAGAAAATACTTGATCTTTTCTGCCTGGTTACTGGCATGATCATCAGCTATATTAAATCTTTTTTCTTGAAACACTCTTTGGCAGAGGATGTGCAACAGTCGATCAACAACATCCTGCCATTGAAATTTAATGATATTGATGCTGGTACTAAATACCTGGGATTTTTCATCAAGCCTACAAATTACTTGATAAATGATTGGTCATGGCTTGTCAGGAGATTTGAATTGCGAATTTGTCATTGGAGCTATCGACATCTTTCTCTGGGTGGCCGGCTTACTTTGGTGAAAGCCGTGAGGCAGAACTTAGGTGTATATTGGTTCTCTCTGTGCAAGATTCCTCGTACCATCCTGAACCTTATCAGGAGGAAGGTTTTCAGCTTTTTATGGTCGGGTGGTGAAAATCAGGAGAAATTTCATCTAATGAAATGGAAGGTATTGGCTCGTCCCTGGTACTTGGGCAGATGGAATATTAAGGATATAGAATTGTTTGTTATGGCCCTGCACGCAAAGAGTCTTTGGCGCGTCCTCTTTGACCAATCGACCTGGGGAAGGATCATCAGAGCTAAATACCTGAGGAATATTTCGGTGACTAAGTGGCTACGTTTAAACAGTCCTTCAACTGTGGGTGTCTCCAATATCTGGAATGGACTGTTGGGTGCCTTCAGGATTATTGTACATTGGATTGCCTGGATGCCGGGCAATGGACGTGATATTAAGTTGGGTCTGGATCCATTCTTGGGGGGATCTTCGAGGCACACTCTGTCTGTGGAATTGAGGTCACACCTAAGTGCGAATGGCTATTACACTTTAGCACATGTGGCTGGATGGTATGGGGACGGACGACCTCAGTGGATCTCGGCTTCTCAACTGGGTCTTACGGGTTCCTTGAGCACCGAATGGAATGAGTATATTAGGCCGTTATATCATTCTAATATGAGGTTATCCAATGAACCTGATAGATTAGTTTGGAGGTGGGATGTGGCAGATGGTAATGTTTCTGCAAGATTGGCATATGATGCATTATTTGTTGAGTGCCAGATTCTCGTCCGTTGGTGGGATAAAACTATTTGGAAACTTGTCTTGCCCCTCAAAATCAAATGCTTTGTATGGTTTGCATTGAATAACAGGATTTTAACTTGGGACAATCTCTGTCGGCGAGGTTTCTGTGGTCCGGGATGGTGTACTCTTTGTTGCACACATGAGGAATCGGTGGACCACCTCTTCACTTCCTGTACATTCATAAGGGAGCTTTGGTCCTTAATTGCAAACAAAGCAGGTATACTTTTTCATTGGAACTTCTGCACACTTAGTGATTGCCTCGTTGCTTGGTCTCGCCATGCTACTGGGAATACTGAATTACCATATTTTATGATTTGGGAGGTTTGGAAAGCTAGAAACCTGTATATATTCGAGAATTGTATCCCTTTTAGGGATGGGCTATGTTTTAAAACCCTTGCTGCACATAATGAATATGTTTCTATCCACGGAGCTGCTGGGGGCAGTGGTAGGCCGGTTGGGAATCGTCATCATGCCCCCCCTGTGCTGATGTACCCATGCGGCTTCTTTGATGGTGCTGCTATGGACCGATTTGGGGGGGGGTGGAGCGGGTGCCATTATTCACATTTCTAATGATGTCTCCATCCATACTTGGCTTAATTTGGGCAATGGTTCAAACACCAGGAGCGAGTTATGTGCCCTTTGGCTATTACTCTTCTGGGCTCGCATGAGAAAGATTACTGCTCTTGTGGTTTTTGGCGATTCTTTATCCATTATCTCATGGGCTAGAGGCAAGTCCTCACTAAATATTATGCTCCTTAAACACTGGATGGATGTGGCCCAGTCACTTATCAAAGATTTCCAACACATTCATTTTGAACATGTATTCCGGGAAGCCAATATGGAGGCGGACATGCTATCTAAGAAGGCTCTTAACTCTGAGGCTGGGGTCATCATGTGGCAAGAATGGCGGGAGGATATTCTGTTTTCTCAGGGCTCTTTTCATCTTCACTGGACTTGATACTTTTTGGTCATATTATTTCCTTTATATGTTATTATGATGTTTTTTGTATCTTATATGGTGTGTTGTTATACCTACATGCTCTGTTTAGCTCTATGTGCAGATCTCACATAAGGGTTGGCTCCAACTCCTTGTTGGACGTTTTTATACTTCCACTTTTTGCGGCACTATTGACGGATGATATTGGTTGTTTTTTGATATATTTTGAACTGTTGGATATATTATATGATATTTATGATGATTGGCAGCTGTGGCTGTCTATTCATGTGTGCCTATTTTTGGTTGGACACTATGATGCTTCTGGTGATTGATGAATCCGTTTCTCCTTCAGGAGGGATTCATGATATATTTTGTGGACCTTTGACATTTATTCTGGACCTTTTCTGATGTTGATATTGGCGCATCTGCCTATCTGACTAACATGTCACATATGCTCTTCTGGGACGGATGGTGAGCAGTTTGTATATTTCTGTCAACTGGTGTTATTTACTATTTCGCATATTAATAGTAAGTTATATTTTTATGTGAAAAAAAAGACATTCAATTACAAAAAGTAGATATTTAAGGTTTAAATCTTAAAAATTTTCATTAAACATATAAAACACAACAATTTTTTTATAAATAAGTTTAATAATAAATTTTATAAATATATGTACATAAAATAAATTATAAATTTAAATTAGTGATAAAAATGATTATTTAATTCGATATAGTTATATATATATATATATAAAATGAATGAATGTTTAATGAATATATATAGTTATTGCAGGTTGTATTTGTATTTATGTAAGCGTAGTATGGTATTTTCAATATGATATATAATAGAAATAGCATATTTTAGGTATATATATATGTGTGTGTGTGTGTTAAGACATGTAAATAATGTTGTATGTTCATGTTATGGAAGGGATATGTTTATGAATCTAGATCTTACAAATGAGCAGGGACCTATGTCCAAGGTTTGGTGCCTATACCTAGTGTTCATAAGCTTTTAATGGCATTTATATCCCCACTTGGTTACTCAAGGATCCCCTCAAGAGGTCATGTGTTTTGGTTCAAGGTGTCATTCTTGGCCTTTGATGCCTAAAATATTTCATTAGATATTAAGGCTTATGTTTCCTCCCTCAACCATGTCTAGGATTTTGAGACTCAAAACCCCCCACTAGTGCCCATATTCACATTCAAAGGGAAGAAGTCATGTATAGTGTTTCAAGATGTTGTTCATGGTCCTTAAGTCCTAGAAGCTACCTTTAGATATAATGGACTAGGTTTTCTCCTACGCCCATGTCCAAGTCTTTTAGACCCATACCGATTATGTAAAACCGCCTAATGACTTGCATACCCCCACTTGATCTCCTAGAAAAATTATATATTACGATTTAACATTTAGAAAACCAAAATTATTTTCTAAAACATTTCCACATTAACTCAATTTTATCCACTTAGAGAAACTAAAAAATGAATTCTATAACTTAAAAGAAAAAGCAAGAAAAAAAATTCTTACAAATATAACATTTAAAATTAAAAAATAAAATTAATTATATATATATATATTCTTAGTCAATCTCTGTGATTTTATTGCTTTGTGGAGATCCTTAGATGTTATCGCTATGGCATGTGATCTCTCCTTATTTTCCTAATTTAATGTTTCATCTCAATTCCATCTTGGAAGATTGATCTTGTTGTTTAGACTTCTCTTATCTCTTATGGCCATCTCTCCCTCTTCTTCATCGATAATTTCCCATGTTACACTAGATCTTCCAAAAACCCATCTACAAACAATGTCTAGAATTGGTATAATTGATCAAACAAGTGATTTCTTCATATTGCTAGTTTTTTTGTCTTTATGTTTTTAAATTTATTCTACATGGATTATTGAGTTATTTAACTAGCCCATATTAATATAACATTGCTTATTAAAGTTTACAAAGAGGAACATTGGAAATATTGCCACTATATTAAGGTCTCTAAATAAGGTCTTTGACTCGTAATGTCACCATATCAGGGCATTTTGGTTGTCTTTTATCCTACACGTGAACTTCATGCATGTTAAACCAACGAAATGTGTGTGATCCGTTGGATTTGATTCCTCCGAGATCGACGATGTTCTTTGCAAGTCAACTTCATGGCATTCATGATTGCGCGCAGGGTCTTCTAATGCATGGAGGGGCTTCAAATGACCAAGGGCGGAGATGGAAAATGCGCTAAACAATTGAATGACTCACACCAAAAGTTGCAAACGTGTAAAAACGAGGTAGAATTATGATGCAAACCCACCCAGAAGCAAATTGACGATGGAAATGGGTTTCGGCGCTAGAAAGTGCACGGTGGTTAAACTTGGGAAGGTGGAGCGGAAATTAAACCGCTTACCACGTGGCAAGCATTGGTGGAGTCCGCTACGAAAAGCGGTTAAATTTAAACCGCTCATCGCAAGTTCCGAAACCACCTAAGCATATGTTATATAAAATATTTTTTCGTATTTTTAAACAATGATTTTGTCGCTTATTGCCTAAAGGAAAAGACGCCGCGAGAAACACGTCGTTGTCTTCGTCAACTAGAATATTTCAGTCATCAAGCTCACTTCACAGGTAGCTCGAAGCCCTCAGTGTTCAGATTTTGTTTCCCAAAATTATGGAGAAAACCCAAGACCTTATTCCCTTCAATGAAAGTTCACATGAAAACAAGGAGCTTGTAGTTGACAGGGAAAGGGATATTTTCGACCTTGTTTTGTTTGTGTGTATCATTTCATAGTCTAAAAATAAATTAATGGAGTTTAAGTCGCAAGGAAAGGATGTATTTAATTTTTTTGGTTCCTTTTTGTATTATTTTTGTGTCGAACAAACCCTACACTTCCCCAAATTTATTGGTTGGTGTGCAGCGAATTGTTTGCAAGCCGAAAGGGTAATCATTAATGTAAATATGACCAAAATTCTATGCTGAGTAAATGCGCAGACCTTCCGTGAGGTTCTATGTTTACCTGAAACATTTCCCAAAAACCCTAAGTCGTTTAACGAATAAAATTTGGTAAAGTTTAATAGAAACTGCAGTTTGGCAGAAAAAGACAAGTTTTTATTACAAATGTTGAAAGATGGTTAGTCGAATGAAAACGTATCGTTCCCTTTGAGTATTGATGTATTTCAACGAGATACCCAGCTAGTTTCGTCCTTATTGAGTCAAATTTTGGGTCTAGTTAATGATAAGTCAATCATGGAAGTTATGTTAGGTTTCCTTCTGCAAGTAATTTCATCTGAGTCACAATTGAGTCTAGTGTGTTGTTTTAATTTTGATGAATTCCTCACTGAAGCGATTCATATCCAGTTAGTAAATTTCCACGAGTTGAAGCATTTCATATATCAGTCATATCTCATGAACCTGTTCTTGCATTCAAATATTTCGGAATCGCAGTTTCTTGGTACCATCTTTTCTCATGACCTTCCTAAACAAGTCAATATGTTTGAGTTCACCAATACAATCATGGCAGAAGTTTACAAATTTATTTGTAATGCTGAATTACCCCGAGTGTCGGAAGAAATGAAAGAAACTTTGAAGCATACACCAAAAGGCCGAACATGTGATTGGTTCTTGTATAAAGAACATACTATAATAAGAGTGTATGGTTTTACTGGAGCACCATATATGTTGCCATCATTTTTAACTCCAAGGGTTTTTTCCTTAGAATTTATTAGACAAAGGTTGGATTCAGAAGAAGAACATTTTTGTGCTTTCAAAAAATCATCAGATGTGAAATTCCCTCTTAAAGTTGGTCCATTCATCATTAAGACTAAGGAATCCCTATTTGTAGTAGAAAAAATATTGAAGATCATGGATTTCCAAGAGGCTGAAAGGATTAATTATGATCCTCATCAAATTATATTGCAAAGGAGATATCAAAATAGAAACAAGGATTTTGATCATCAAATAGTAGAAGGATTAAAATAAATGACAAATTTATTCAAATTTAAACAAGATAAGAAAGAAGTGAATATGGAACAAACAGGCAATTTGGAAATGCTGGTTCAGACACCAGTTAAATCTGATATTACTAATAAGAGAAGTATTTCAGAAGTTGATAGTATGGAATTCGATGAAGAAGTTTCAAGCAAGAAATAAAAAATGGAACTACAGAAGGAAATTATTAATAAGGAGGAACGAGATTTAATTGTTCCAGAAAAAAAACTAGTATGATTTCGCAGCCACCTGCAAATATGCAGCAATATTCTTTTTCAAAAATAAAGGAATCTGGAAGTAACTCTTAGTATAAGTCCATATTTGATTTCCTTTCACAATATATAGAAAAGAAGAAGCAGTCTTTGGAAGAAACTCAAAAATTGTACCCTCAAGTTAGAAAGTTGGCAGAACAAGAAGTTTCCCTTCTTACAGTTGCAGATCCAGGAAGAAACACTATAGGGTTTGCAGTGGTGAACAATGAGAAATTTTCTGAAATGGAAGTTAAGCTTGATGCGATTAATATACCTGATAAGATTCAATTGCATAAACAAACAAAAAAGGTGATGTATTCTGATTTATTACAATCCACTTAAAAAGTTTCTAAATTGCAGCATGTGATAGAAAAGTTGGAGAGTCAATTGGCAAGAGAAGACAAAAAATAGAGCAAATTCGATGCAGATTAAAAGACTACAAACAGACCTTATGACCATGGGCGCCGAGCCAGGGAACAACCAGTGTACCAAAATGATCCTCCATGAAAAAGAAAATACCATTCAAGTCCTTAAGAAAAAATTGAAGGTGCCAACTAATAAACATGTGCAATCTCCAGATTTGACAACATTACAACAAGAAAAGGAATCCATATATCAAGAAATGATGGGTCACAAAGGTAAAATGTTAAAGTTACAATATGAAAAGCATGCTTGGGAAAAAGAAATGATTGAATTGTTGTCACAAATTTTAGTGTTGAATACCAATCATATTGAAACTATGCAAGTGCCAGAGAAGCCAAGGGATCAATCTCTATGTATAAATGAACGACAATTGGAAAAGTCCTCCAATGAGGAATTGACCAATGCTATGTTACAAATTAGTCTAAAGGATGTAGATATAGAAGAGTTGAAAGTGGAAAAACATAATTTGAAACAGGAAGTAATTCAAGATTCTGGAGGAAAGAAAAGGATTTGAGTGATAAAAATCAACTGCAAAAGAAAGTTGATGAATTAAAAGATAGATTGACAGGTCGGCTTCCATTACAAGGAGCTAAAAACCTTACATGGGATGTGATATCAGTGGAAGTCACCAAATTCTGGTCTTATTTGAATTTTATAGCAGATAAATATGCTATAGCTAACATAGCTCTCCAGAGGTGTAAAGTGGCAAACGAGAAATTATGCAAAAGGCCTTAAAAAATAATTCAAAATACAGTCAGATTTTTAAACACTCTAACCCAATTAGATATGCAGAGTTTTGGAATCAAAGATAGAACATCAATCATCGTTTAGGCAAGAAGAATTATTAGCAAGCATGATCGTGTTAAAGAAGTAGAAGACATGGTGCAACGGATGGTCCTTGAATTTCAAAATTTTAAGGAATCATTTCTTCATTATTTTGAATGTGGTCTACCTTCTTTTTGGATTGACGATGGAAAATTAACGAATCAAGAAAATGATCAAAGTTTGATAGTACAAGCTCATATGGATCACTCGAAATTTGAAGGTTTGGTCAAAGGATTGGCTGGAAAGACAATAATTGATAAATTGACCGATGATTTTGAAATACTTGAACAATTTATAATGATTAAGAAGGATCTTCCAGATGTATGTTACACATAATGCATAGAATTGGAGGTGATGGTGAAAGAAATGATGGATTATGAAATCCCAACTCAAGAGCAATGGAAAGTTGTTGAAAAATTTGGGAAAACAAAATGCAGGTTACATCAAGAATGAATATTCAGGTGTCTTAATTTTAAATGACGTTGCAGCTCCTTTGTTAACTGTCCGAGTGTTACAACAGAGAGATTTCTTTGAAATTTTATTTTTTTAGTGAAGAATTCAAAGAACGTTTTGTATGAATTTTGATATTACAGAGTAATAGGGGTTGGATCCGAGAGAAAAAATAAAGTGATGTAATATTTTTTGAAGACTTTAATGAAGAGCAGAAATACAAGTCTATCGGAAACATAGATTGATATGTTGTCACTTTCTTCAGTCTTTTAATTTCTCTATTGTGAATGTATTTCGTGTTACACCATCTTATTAATTTGCCTCATATTTGACTGTAATATGTGAGTTAGAATTCATTTTATATGCTCTGATCCACATATTTAAATATTGTCAATGTTCTTTCTTCCAAATTAATGTAGAATTCATCCTAGTGAGATGCTCTTTTTGTTTTCCAAGAAGAAAAAGAGCCTCTTGCTATTCATATTATGAATCAAAGAAAATACACATATTCTTGTCCATAAAAGTAAATGATCATGATAATCATTTGTTACATGTGAAACATAATTGTCTCCCAAATGGCCACTATTCCCGAGTAATCTTTCCTGACGTCTGACTTCCGATAAGAAGGATCAGTCGCACCTTCATTTAGTAGATAATTGTGAACACCTATATCCAACAATTCACGTGTATCTAGAATGGTCAACACAAGAAAGATCGTCCGACCTTTCTTAAAGTCTAGAACTATTATGAAAATAATAATGGGCAGAAGAAGGGTCAGCCACTCCTTCATTTATAAGGGAATTGTAACAATATTCAACCTATGAAGGCTAGGCCGTCAACTCATGTATATCCACAATGGTGAACACTGGAAAAGTAATGAGCACAAGAAGGGTTGGCCGACCCTTCATTTAAGAGATACATGTAAAAATATTTAATCTACGAAGGATGGAATGATAATTCCCAAAACCCGACTTCCGCAATAAATAGTAGGGAATGGAGATTGGATAAGTTATAACATATAAACAATATTTATCCTAACTTCCGACCTCTGACAAGAAGGATCGATCGCCCCTTCGTTTAGTATAAAATTGTGAATACCTATATCCAACCATTCGCCTGTATCTAGAATGGTGAACACAAGAAGGATCGACCGAGCCTTCTTGCAATCTAGAACTATTTTGAACAGAATAATGGGCACAAGAAAGGTCGGTCGCCCCTTCATTTATGGGGGAATTATATAAATATTCAACCTACGAAGGCTAGGCCTTCAATTCATGTATATCTAGAATGATGAACATTGGAAAAATATTGAGCACAAGAAGGGTCCTCCGACCCTTCGTTTAAGAGATAAATATAAAAATATTTAATCTACGAAGGATGGGATGACAATTCTAGACTCCTGAATTCCGCGGTAAATAGTAGGGATAGGGATATTGGCTAATTTATAACATATAAACAATATTTATACCGACTACCAACTACCGACAAGAAGGATCGACCATAGAAAATTGTGAACACGTATATCCAACCATTCACCTGTATCTAGAATGGTGAACACAATAAGGATCGACTGACCCTTCTTGCGGTTTAGAACTATTTTGAATAGAATACTGGGCACAAAAAAAGTCGGGCGACCCTTCATTTATGAGTGAATTTTAAAAATATTCAACCTACGAAGGATGGGACGACAATTCCAAACTTCTGACTTCCGCAATAAATAGTAGGGATTGGTACATTGGCTAAGTTATAACATATCAACAATATTTATCCCAACTTGCTACAAGAAGGATCGGCCACCCCTTCGTTTAGTAGAGAAGTGTAAACACCTATATGTTACAATTCAATTGTATCCATAATGGTGAACACAAGAAGGATCAACTGACCCTTTTTGTTGTTTAGAACTATTATGAAATGAATAATGGGCAGAAGAAGGGTTGGTTGCCCCTTCATTTATGAGTGAATTGTGCAAATATATCGAAGTGGGGTTTTATGATTGAGGTTTTTCATTATCACCTTTAAATGATTTGATATCAATAACAACTTTTAAATAACTCTTGTTTTTATGATTTTTCATGATTTGCGGGAGGCCTTGCTTTTCATGGAAATACATCGTTTTTGGTATCCCGGGATTACAATTTTTTTTGAGAATGAATTTCTTGCTTCCGCATTTCGGAAACCCGCATGCATATTGCGGAATCCAGAAAGTTTTTAATCAATAAAAAAAAGATTTTCGGTTTCGCATTCTGTAATGCGGATTGCAGAATCTGGAAAGCATTTGATCAATCAAAAACAAAGATTTTCGGATCCGAATTCCACGATGTGGATTGCGGAAAGCGGAAACCAAACTTAAAAATAAATAAATGTCATCGCATTTTCTGAACCCGCAAATGTATTGCGGATTGTGGATACCTAAATTTCTTAAAACGTTCCAACAATTCCGCTATCCCACAACCCACAATGCGGATTGCGAGAAGATCGAATTTACGAGCAAAATATTTCATTGGACCTTCCGACATCTCCCAGTAAATAGGTTGAAGTCTCACCCGAACAGAATATGGGGTGTTAGAGAATCAAGCTTCTGTAACCGTGGTGATCGGGACATTGGCTAAGTTACAACATATAAAAAAAATTATCCCGACTTTCGACATCTAGCAAGAAGGATCGACCGCGCCTTCGTTTAGTAGAGAATTGTGAATTCACCAGTATCCAAAATGGTGAACAGAAGAAGGATTGATCGACCCTTCTTGTTGTATAGAACTATTATGAAAAGAATCCTGGGCATAAGAAGTGTTGTCCTACCCTTCATTTATGAGGGAATTGTAAAAATATTCAACCTTCGAAGGCTAGGATGTCAATTCATGTATATGAAGAATGGTGAACACTGAAAGAATACTGAGCACAATAAGGTTCGGCCGACCCTTAATTCACAATATAAATGTATACACAAGAAAATCTCTTTCACTGGCCCCTTCGGCATCACCTTGTAAACAGGTTGAAGTCTCACCCGAATAGAATACAGCGCGTTGCAGAATTAAGCATTTGTAACCATGGCGATGCATAGATGTGGTTAACATATTAACTTAAAGTTCTATTTAATATCTACTAATGGGATAGAATAACATATGACTTCTCACTTCGCAGCTATCGCAGTATACAGAACTACGCTGAATCTCTATTGTATTCACAAGTTAGATACGAATTCATCAAACTATGTGTTTCTTCTTCACAATCACGCACTTGTATTCCAATTACTCAATGTGTGATTACCATTCACATACATATGCAAGTAAACTCATACACATAAACACATTGATTTATGTGGTTCACCCCATGCGGGAGCAATGTCCACATGAACTGTTCTTTTATTATCTCAGATCGGTAACAGTACCAGTCTGCGGAATCAACTGGAGACTCTTCTCTACAATCAGAGAAGAGTCGGTTGCCCCTTCTTGCAATCTAGAACTATTATGTAAATAATACTGCGCAAAAGAAGGGTCGGCTACACCTTCAGTTTTGAGAGAAATGTAAAAATATTTAATCTACGAAGGTTGGGCCAGCAATTCTCGACTTCTGACTACCGAGGTAAATAGTAGGGATTGGGACATTGGCTAAGTTAAAACATAGAAACAATATTTATCCTGAATTCCAACTTCCGACTTCTGAAAAGAAGGATCGGTCGCCCCTTTTATGATGATCGCTCCTTCTATGATCGATCCTATCTCAAATGACTCTATAAAATGTGCATTTGATCTCTCATGGATAATTCTAGCATATTTGTTCTTAATCAAACAATTGATTTTGAAAATGAGGGGTCGTTTCTTAACCATCGATCATTAACATGAACATTTGCAAGTATACATCTAATATTAAAACACTAATTTATAATTATAAACATTGTATGCATTCTTATATTAACTACTTAATATTTACTGTTTTGCAGATAAAGCATGTCTGGGTTGTTGAGCCTTAGTAAAATACCAAGAAATCTCGTTCCTTGAATTGTTAAAAGATCACAACCTTGGTTTATTCAAGAATGAATGGTATGTTGAGATGGATGAACCAGATAATTTGTACCCGGATTTATATCTATTCTCCTTAGATGAGGATGGAGATCAAACTAGAGCTGGAATATTGACATCCACGGATCCTGTTTCTGATGAAATATTGCGAGTTCAAGTTGAAGTGGTTGATAGAGACCCGTGTTTCATTCTGCAGGTTGATCTTATGGTTTGTCTTTATCGACCAAATCTCATGAAAAGTGGCCCCGATCCAGATCCGGTTTCCTCTACAAAGCAAGGGTGGATTTTTCCCTCGTATGATGCTTCTAATCATTCTGGAATTAATACCGTGTCATCTTTGAAGAGAGGAATTTTGTTGGTATGGAAGAAAAGAATCTTGGATGCGAAAACTTCGTATGTATTGCATCACATGAATTTTGTAAAGAAGTTGATAAATGTAGGCCATGAAAAGATTCTTATCTACCTTAAAAGAGCATTTCTTCAAAATATTGTAAAATATGTGGATAAATATTCCTTCAAACAACTCAAATCAAGTCCTTCTAAAGCGATGATGTGAAAAGAGACTAAGAGCTTCAAAAGTTCAAAAGAAGTTCAACAAGAGAAAATCAAATACTTTTTGTTCAATGAGAAAGTTTTTTCGATTGACGTAACAAGATGTGTTGTTGCAACTCCGCAGTTACAATATCGAAAAGTTGATGAGGAGGTCATGCAAAAGATGGTTGTATCTATTCTCCATACATTGACAACAACATTGAGAGATGCTATTCTATTACCTTTCGATAAGGAGACCACATTGAGATTTCTTCCTGGAAATGAAGACGAAATTAATTTGCCATCAGTAAATTTTATATATTGGATGGGAAGCATACTATTTCTGCGCAGAAAATAATTATTGCAGATGATCAATATAATAAGGCCCATTCAAGGTATTGGCATCGAACAACTCATCTTCTACATAAAGATGTTCCTCAGCACATTATCACCAAATTATGCAAACAACAAAATTTATCAAACAAGGAATTTGCAGACACCATTCTTTTATCAAGTTGTAAAAGCAAGGGAGAAATGGATATACTTCGGCACGCCATCCCGCCTGGGAAAGGGAAAAGTTTCTAGTGATGCTTGGCAGGTATAGAATTTTTCTTCTTATCAATAAAAGTCTTTAGATTGTTTCCCATGTTATGAAATTAACAAATTAAATATTATCTTCAATTTTATATGTTTGCAGTCTTTCCAAGCTGAATGTATGGATATCTTTGTTGTACAAACAAAGAACAACCTTAAAGACAAGCTAAATCTTGTTTTGAAATCAGATCGAATGTGGATAAAATGGATGTCTATATTTGAGATTTGAAAAAGTGGTTCCTTGCCATGTTCACCCAAGAGCATCACTCAAGAGGATTTTGTTCAAAATAAAATAAAGAATCATGGCTCTAATTTTTTTATACCATTACGTGATCTTAATGAAGATGAATTGACCACTGTGGCGGACAATATAAGGATCAGTTTGGATGAGCACATCAGTCGAGAAAAACGTTTGCGTAGAGACTTTATATCAATATTGCAAACTAATCAAGGACAAGAGGTCAACCAAGCATTCGATCGTTGAATATTTCAAAGTTCATGATGTTCAAACTGATCGATGACAAATTGTCACTGACCATAAAGTCATTGAAATCTATAAAATTGCACCAAACCATCTCCAACAACTGTGCAGTATTTTATGCTCTAGAAAGAAAGCAAAATCTTCAAGTAAAAAGAGAAAGAAAGAATCTGAAGTGGATAATGGTACCAAAATACCAAATGATGCTCATAAAATATTGAATCTATACATCAATAAAGAGGGGATGGGTATGTCCATTGATGACATAAAACATAGTTCTCAGTTTTCTTGTCTATGTTGTTATCCTGCGTCTTTGTTCAACACAGTCATATCCATAGCATTTTTTGGTGCGGTAGTCAACTGTGAATTTGTTGTTGTTGATATGTGCAATTGTGATAGTCCCTGGATAGAAGAAGATATGCTTGCGTTTTTGTACTACTTAGAATCAAATGAAGCGGCATGTACTTGTATTTTTTTTATCTTGTATGGAAAACTCTTGTATGATTTCTAAAGCTTTCACACTTTTCAGCAAGAATAAAAAAAATGTAACACAGAATCCTACCAAGGGAGTTTATAGAGAATTCTCCAAGGACTTGTTTATAAGATTCTCTATTATACAGTGTTGGAGCATTGGAATGGATAAGGATATTTTGTCTACTTCTCAAATTGATATGGATTGGAAGGATGAGGGCCTACCAATCACTGATTTACCTTTGGCTAAGTTTAACAACGATAGTTCGAGAAGCCATGGTTTTGCAAAAGAAAGGACAC
This sequence comes from Larix kaempferi, assembly GCA_027924585.1. Taxonomy (NCBI): domain Eukaryota; kingdom Viridiplantae; phylum Streptophyta; class Pinopsida; order Pinales; family Pinaceae; genus Larix; species Larix kaempferi. Next base: position 5,710,429 of record BSBM01001219.1, on the reverse strand, counting down.
AGGAATTCTGGGATCACATAGTTTCCATACAAGTCTCCTCTCAAGGCATAGTTCTTTCATTGTACACAGGAGGTAGACTTCTTCGTTCGTTGATCAGGTTGCCAAAAAGAATAGTTATTTCTATTATGGAGACAATACACCAAGAGCTGTTTATGAATAGTTTCTATTATGAATTGGGTATAAAACAAGGTATTTCTATTAACATTTTTAGATGTCTTCTTTGATTGTATTTTACTTTTCCCATTCGGTTATGTTCAATAACTTCTTCAAATTCCTATTATACTACAACTTCAAATAAATATCACACTCAGGTATCGTCCAATCAAATTATAGTATCCGATGACGAAATTGAATGTGATAGAGAATCCACAAAAAAACTACCAAACTAGAGAACAAGATGGAGAAGAAGGTAAAAAATTATTTTTCAAAGATCGTGGTTAAATTAACTAAATTATGAAAGGGGATAGTGACCTTGAATACTTGCAAAAAATTATATAAAATGTATACTTGCAAATTTCCAAGTCAAAATGATAGTATTGATATTCAACATGTGGATCATCCACAACTAGAGCTGGCATTGACGATGTACGTGGATATTATCCAACAAATCATATAGGAGAATAATGGACCAGGCGGGAGCTTGGACAATAATGAACAAGGCGAGAACTTGGACGATAAAGAACCAGAAGAGGGCTTGGACAATATTGAACCTTGAGAGGGCTTGGTGTCAAAATGCGGTGTCTCCAGCGATGTTACTCACCACTCAAATGTTGGCATGCCATTAACAGGTAAAAGACAAAGAATATTTTCTACTTAAATTGATAAAAAAAAAATTATTCCGAAATATATAATGACAAGCAATATTTCTGTGTAGCTCCCCATACAAAAATGTTAGTGATATTAGAAATGGAAGGTTTTCTATTTCGCAAGAAAGTCATAGAAAATGACTCCAAAAGAGAAAAAACAGGAAATAAAAAAATATTGTTGGAGGGGAAAGAGTAAAAAAGGGGGAAGAGATTGCTAATGGTGAATCTGAATTTAAACACAAAAAAACTTCATATGAGTCATGAACACATGCCATTAAATTTTTGGAATTACTTCTTTCCAAATTCATTGTTGGGATTTAGTCATCTAGATGTGGTGTCAATGAGGGGAAGTCACTGTTTACAAAATTTTTGATGGCAGACGGTGGAGATAAATCATATGTGGAATTTTTTTGGTTTCAAGGGAGATGTACCTACGATAAAGAAAGAAATACACACAAAAATATGGAGAGTGTGTGGGAGGAGTTCCCAACGAAAACTTCAGAAAGTAATAGATCAATGATTTTTTTGGAGGGTGATGGTGTGAAAGCACATCCATATCAAAACTGTATTTTGAGTAAGCCCTTTATTGCATCATCCGCTAGGATAGATACTGAATTGGCACATCAAATTTGGCAGGATTTTAGTAAAATTCATGAATCAACTAATATCAGAACCTTCAATGCCTTCTCTTGGTTGAATCCTGGTTGAGTGACATCCATCAAATGTAACCTATCATTGCCTATTCTAGATGCAACCTATCATTGCCTATTTTAAATCATTCAATGTGTTTTCTATTTTTTTTTTAGATACATTGTTTTATTTTTGTTTGAATGTAACATATTATTAGTTCAGTGTGATGCTTTTATTAAATCATTTGAATCTGTGAAATTTTGGGTGATTTTTGTATTAATCTTTGGAAATCAACATCTTCATGTACAGTTGGATGTTTGTGATCATTAACTTCATGAAAAAAGTGTTGTTGTTGTTATATATATAGTCATGGTTCTTGTATGCAATCCGGATATTACCAAAAAAGAAACTATTGGTCATGGGAGTAGAGGGATTTCTCTTTGGAGTTTGGATGTTATCCAACATTGAAGATTTTTCCAAACAACCTCATTTTGTCCATAATTGCTATCGTTATTATGCATGGATGTTCAACCCCAAAATTATCAGTGTTGCGAGAGAACATTTTGACGTTGCTCTGTGGTTTTCTTCATTCGACAACATGGAAATTAAAAATTTCCTTGGTATATTTGAATGGTTGAAGAATGAAGACTTTGTATTTATTTGGGGTTGAGAGCAATGTAAACTTAGTACTATTTGTAATTACTCAATGTTTGCATACTACAATGTTGGTGAAGTATAGAACATGGACAAAAAGTCGTTCAAGGATGTACTTATCCAATATGGAGATATATATAAATAAATGAACATGTTGTTTATAGATGAAGGGAAATATCAATCAACAGATAATAGCAAGAAGTACTGCTTGAAAATGCCAACTAGTTGGACATTTGACAGTTCACAAGAGAGAGAAATAACTATAAAACAATGTAGTGTTCTCTATTGAATTATCTTGGGCCTTGTTAAAAAATGGGAAGTTGGTTAAAGACATTCAATTTCAAATGACCGTCATATTATACAAAAAAAATTCATTTAGTGATTTGTATATTTTTTACAACTTCTACATTTAATTGATGTAATTTTTATTGCACAGTTCTCATATTATTTATGGACATCGTACCATGTATCTGGTAATGTGTTTCAAAAATTGTTGAACATGAAAGCAATATACTTAGAAACATTGAACCATAATATTTTATTGACTGGGCTATGTGTGTGTGTGTTTTTTGTTTGCAAATAGTTCTAGAATATTTGTTTCTAGTAAACCATTGATTATTTTCGATTTCAATGGAGTTTTGTTACACGCATTTCATAAAAAAAAGAAACTCGGATTGCCATGAACAAAGGATATCGAATCAACAACAAAGTATTATTTTATACGTCCAGGCTTAAGGGAGTTTTTTGAAAAATGCTTTAGTATATTTGAAGTTGGGGTATAGACATTAGCACAACGAAAAAATGTTAACGTGTTTTTTCCAACATTATTACAAAGAATGGGATTGCAAAGGGAACAATTTAGATTAATTTTAACACAAGAAGATTGTTCTTGCGTATCCAGAGAGGGTTTTTAGGGTGATGGAAATCCTTATGTATTTCACAAGCCTTTAGATATAGTTTGAGACATTTTGATCCATGGTTGGGATCAGAAAAATACAGTGATTGTAGATGACTCGAAAGAAAAACATGTTTGTAACGAGGAAGGGAACTGTATTATAACAAAAAATTATACTGGCCAAGATGTCAATGACACATTCTTGTTAGATCAATTATGGCCTTGCTTGCTGCACCTAAATGGCATCAGTGATGTGAGGCCAATTGTGAATAAAATGAAAATGAAAGTACTTTGTTAAATAATACACTTGAATGTTTGTTTGTACTAGTATGCTCAATTTCACTGTGATTATAATTCTTGTTAAGTGTCGAGTTTGGTTTCCGAAAATGCAAAATCAGAGTTTGAAAGTGCTAAAATCTATTTTTAAAATTTCAAAAATAAGTATTGGAAGTGTAAAAAGTAGCCTTCCAAAAGGGCAAGTGGAAATATGCCCTTGGAAAATCACATGAATGGGGGTGAAACCATCGAAGGAGAGAACTAGAGACACTCTGTACTTGGAGTATTGTAATGTTTTACAATCTTAAAAGAATTTCAATTAGTTTCTCTTTTCCTTTCTTTTGTTATGTATATAAAGTTTCCTTGATTCATTTTGGTTTTTCATACATACATCTAATAAATCTGTTTTTTATTGTTAAATCAGAAAACATATAAATCCGTGTGCTTGATTTATCATTCATATGATTTATATGTAGGTTATGCATTAGTAAATTTCTTTACTTGATTCATATTGTTTCACATTCTGCAATAAAAATAACAGTCATTATCATCATATTAAGTTAATTTGTTAAGATAAGTTATTAAGCATCTAAAATAACAGCTTCATAACTAGGCTTATGCCTATCATTCTAAGAACATATAGGAGGCATCCATCCATCAATGAGGTTGTGACAACATAAGCATATATGTATTACATAAATGGAGTTTAACCATTCATCATTCACATACAAAATTAATACAGCAGATAGATTATGCAATTGAAATAAACCTCATTCATGACTACAACCTTCTAACATGATTAACATAGCATATTCATGGCTTACATTTATTTACACATTCATTCCACATATTGAACATATCAAGCATAATTAAATACATGAACATTATAATTCATACATAGATACACTTTTCTAAATTTCACATGAATGTGGCAACTGGTTGCATGTGAGCCACGCTCCACCCAACCTTAGAACTTGTTCATCTGATACTATTTCAGCTCCCAAGTTCACCCCCGAGCTAAGATCCAAACATTAACCAGAGATATCTCACCAATTTTTTCCCAACTCACTCTCAGAATCTAAGGTGGAATTAACAAAGGTAAAAGATATACACAGGGATCATCAAACAACAATTTGGTAACCAATTCCTTGTCAATTATGCAATTGACCCACTTGAGTTCCTTCCCAAAATGCACAGTGACACAACAAATGTCGAGATTCCATTTGGGTCTCATGCTTAATTGCCAATTTACTTGTGTATGCCACCAAGGAAATCATGGCCAAAATGGTTTAACTTAACAATTCGGGTTCAGGTTCATCACAGGGATTCTTCCCCAAGCTTTCTTCACTCTCTGAGAACTCCAAACACACAGTGATCCTCTTCATTGTCCGTGTCTAAAATTCCTTCCCATATTCTCGCACTTCTTCTCACTCAGGAGACACACCCCCCGTGCTCTGCATGCATCCCCCTAGACTGACATCCAACAACCTCGACCGTGCGTACAACATTTTGCCCCACTTCCGTCTAGATCACCGAGGAAACCCTGTTTCCTCCTTTGGGATCCCATGTGGCTATCCCAAAGGAACACGTTCCTCCATCCATAATCACAATTAGCGACTAAATCTTCATATTAATTAAAATTAATAATAATTAATCCCCCACTAAGAATATGGCTTAGGGGTATGGGTTTTTGGTTTATCATAAGGTTTATAGAACAAGGGTTTAGGGAATAAGGTACATAAGTCAACCTTACCCCCTCACAACCCTTGGTTAATATATGGATCTCTTCAACCCTTGGTTAATATCTGGATCTCCTCTTCAACGTATTGCTCCTCATGCAACCAGCTGGTGTTTTTATTAAAATATTATCATTCTATGTACATACTCATAGACACAATGTTCAAATTACAATAACAACTCTAACCTAGTCCAGGGGGTGTTACAACCACAGTCTTGAGATGGATGAAGCCCGCGGACCTGAGATGACGAAAGATGTTTTAATTAATTAATTAATTAAAAATATGCAATAAACATAATTACAAACTAAAGATTAAATATCAGATATTTGAAGAGGCGTGAAGGTGAAAGGCCATGAGCCTATTCTGGAAAGATGCAAGGTTTAAAGGATGAATAATATATAAGCAGAAGATCGAAGTGGAAGAAAGATGTCTCTCAGGTCCAAATTGAAGAAGAAACAAGTACAGGAATAGACTAATGAAGATCCAGAATTGAAGAAAAGGTTCTGGAAAATATGAAGAAGATAGACACGGGTGGAAGGGTGGAGCCAGGGCAGGTTGTAGCATGCTAAAAGGGTGTTGGTGCATCCTGTCAGTTGTATATGACAAAAACAGGGTGTTGTTGCATCCTTTGGTTGTAGCTGAGAATTTGGGTGTTGTTGCATCCAGCAAGTTGGAGCTTGCAAATTAATTGTAAACATAATTTTGCATTAATAGAAAGAATTGGTGGTTTTTCCAGTTGGGATTCCATAATAAATTGTGTCTTCTATCTTTCCCGTTGATTCAATTTTTTTAATTGTGATAAAATTAGAAAATAGTGTAATATTGATTCACCCCCCCCTCTCAGTATTGTTTTATATTCCAACAGAATGATAGTCCATCAACATCAGGCATCAATCAAGGATGAATCTAACATTGAATTTAGAGGAAAATATGTGAATACTTTGATCCGATTAAACTAGAGCATAGTTTCATGTATTCTGATTTAAAACAAACTCTCATCAAAGCTTGAAAGAAAACATAATGGAAAGATAATTACTGGAAATAAAAAATCACATGAGGAAAGGGAAAATACAGACTATAAATTAATAATACGGGAATCTTTACTCTTGAAAATATGCATCAAATCTACTCGGCCATCTTTATTCAAAATTGAAGGGCTCACTACAAAATGAGTATCTCTTCACAGCTTCCAACACTTACTACATTGCCAAAAATTGTCTTTTATGCATTTTAAAACCTCTCGAGGTAAAAACCTAACTGCTTCATCATAACTAAAAATAGAAAATTATAAACTAACTATTACATTCCATTTCGGTCAAAATTTATACAATTTCCAAATTTTCTCAGAATATAACATTTGATGTCTTGCTATTGGCTGTAGCTATTGATAGGTCTTCTTTCTTGAATAATAGTCTTCAAGTGTGCAAGGTGTACTTCATTTTCCCATATCTCTCCATTGTCTTCCATTTCTCTATAGAAGGTACCTCATAACTAGTCATCTCCTCGACCATAACTTTCATCTCTATGTGCTCTAGAATGGAAGTTGGAGGAATATTTTCACCTATCATGGCCAAATGGTTTAGAAGTTCAAAATGATCTGAGAGTTTCTTCAGTAGAATTTTCCCTGTTAGAACATGAGTCAAACCTTCAATTTGCTCATGGTTCCTCCCAATGTTATATAGTAAATCCTTATAACTGTTCTGGGAAATTAACTCATTATTTTCATCCCAAAAAGAAGGTAGTCCCTTTTGTATAGCTTTTCAAATCCCTTTTTGAAGGCTTCAACCTATTTATTCATCTCTTCTTCTCTAGCCTGAACATTCTCAATGTGAGAATGTTTTCCAAGGACTCTCCTAGCCCAATTTATGACTATTACCATGTTTTGATAGCCATTGCTTACAGATCACCATCTGTCAGAGTATTTAAGAAACTTATGGTATCTTGGGTTGTATCTTTTGGTATCTTATCTAAATCTTCTCTCATTGTTGTACAACTTTGTAAGCTATCAATTGTTATGGCTTCCTTTGTCTTCATAAAATCTAAATAAGGCCTGAATTTTGTAGCCTCATTAATGAATGAATCCCAAATCGAACACTTTGCACCTTGCAATGTTAGTTGTCATGTCACTTGACCTATCATCCTCTGATTTCTGCCTACCAAATATTTATTGTGTTTTGTCAACTCTTTTATTTCATTTTCCTTTTTCTGATTTTCCTCTTCTAGTCTTTGTTTTTCTTCTTTTAGTTCTTTGATCTCCACCTCTTTCAATCGGACCTGGGACATAGCTTGAATTATATCATCTGTACTTGATTCTTTGTTGCCTTGATCTATTCCTTGCTTCTCTTGTGTTGTATTTGTCAATTTGGCCTTTAGATATTCAATTTGAGTCTTAAGACTCAATGAATATTTATCCCAACTTACCTCTTTTTCCTCAAACTTGAGCAATTTAGCTCTACAGTCATCCAATTGTTGAGATAAATTTTCTTTTTCTTGTTTTAACACAGTTAATTCATAGGCTTGAATTAACCAAGTTGTTGGAATTTTAAGTTTTAAAATTTTTCTTAAGTAATTGGATAGTGTTTTCTTTCTACGTAAAATATTTTTATTTGTCTCCCCTCTATTTGGTTCATCATTTCTCTCCACCAGGTCATCTTGCAATATTTTTATTTGCTACTGACGAGCTTTGTTCTCTTTTTTTATCTTGCCTCAACTGGATTTCCAGCCTGTTCACTATATTCTGTAGTTTTTCCACTTTTACAGTAGCTTTCATCAAATCAATATAAATCACCCCTCTAGTCTTTCTATGTAGGTGAATTTTATTAGGGACTGTTATCTTCTGCAAATTCAATTTCATTTCTGTGACCTTACCATTAGATGATACGGCCAAATTCAAAGTATTTTTGTCTGGATCTCTTCTAGTCATAAGAGTAATTTCTGAATCAACCACATTCCTGGATTTTGGAAACAACTTATGCATTGCTTCTGCCGTTGTTTGTTTGTCTTTCCCATATTTTACATATATTTCAGCTCTTGAATGAAATTTTCTAGAATCACCTATAGCTCTTGCCTCATCAAATTCGTATTCCTGTACTTGAATTTCTGGCCCTTGGTATTTTTCTTCTTTCCCTTTTCTTTTTCATATACAACTAATTCATCTTACTGGCTTGATTTTAATCATTTGGCTTCTCTTTCTTCCTCCATCTGCATATCAGTACTTTCATAAAAACTTCTTTTACTTGTTGCTTCAATCTTTCCTGGGGTAGGTACCAACTCAGCTGAAACTTTATCCAAGGTAGAAGGATTAGCATGTGAACTTCCTGAAACTTCTGTGTCTGATTCATATTGTAGAAAATTTTCCATCTTCACCAATCCTTCAACCTCTTGGTGATCAAAGGATTTATTTTTGTTCTGGTGCCTTCTGTCAGAAATAACATGACAAGGATCATAATTAATAGTCGTCACTTTCCTAAAACTCAGTGCTTCTAAATGTTTTTCTACAAAAGGGAGACCATTCTTGTTCTTGATGATAAAAGGACCAATTTTTAAAGGGAACTTTATATCTGAAGCTTTCCTGAAAGCTAGAAAATGGTAATTTTCTCCTATCAATTTTTGTCTGATAAACTCCAAAGCAAAAACTCTACGAGTCAAAAAGGATTTTAGAATATAGGGCTCCTTAACAAATCCATAAAATATGATTACTATATCCTGCTTTAGTAAAAACCAGTCTCCAATTTCTTTTTCTAAGCTTAATTGCATCAGGGTCTTCATCTCTGATAAGGCAAATTTTCTCCAAAAATCAATTTGTATACTTCTGATAAAATAAAGTTCATAAAATTAAACATATTGTCTTCCACTGTTTCTGAAAACACTGACTGTGGGAAATGTAAATCTTTTTTACTGCTAAATAGGAGCATTTTCATCAAGTGTGTCTGGAATCTAAAATGTATGGAAGTGTGGAAATTCACTAATTGAGAGTGGATGTTCCCAACCAAGAATTCATCAAATTTAAGGCAGGGTACTTGACTATAATCCATTTCTGGTTTACCAACACTTAATCTAAAAAGCAAACTTAACTGGACCTCTGTGACCATGCAATCATCATCAAACCCTAAAAATTGTGAAATGAGTGACAAAACTAACTGTGAATTTTCATCAAAGAAATTAATGTCAAGTGGATAGGGAGTGTTGTTAATGGCAAGTTCAGGTTTTAGACAATTGATCATGAAGGTTTGTTTGGTCTCATGGGATGACTATCTGTACTGTCTAACTAGGGCTTCTTTGGAAAAATCTTCCTAGTCGTGGGAGGAAAACAAGGGTGCTGCTAGAGCTTTCCTGACGATAGACGCATTTACAGGGAAATAATTTTTTCGTTCTTGATGAATTCATAATGACTCTTTCATGCCAAGAATAATTTACTGCACACCACGAAATGAATTCCGGAAACCCTAAAGCTTGTTCTGGACAGAAATGGATAAAACGAGACTTATAAACATTGTGCACATCCAAATTTTGTTTATATAAACCCTTCAACTTCATTTTGATTTCTGAAACTGAGAATTTAACCATTATGGGGTCACAAATGTCACTATCTCTTCCCACTAGGGTTTCTTCTATCATCATAGTTTCAACGTTCTGAGGGGCTGTTTCACTGCTTCCTTCCATTATGTAAACAGTTCTAGTTACTTTCACGAGTTTTGGAGGACCTACCTGGCACAGACAAGTTGAATAAACTATTCTCTATCACTTTCCCGCATCACAGACATGTTCCAATCCTCCGCCTTTCAAAAGACAAAAGTCAACTTTTGACGTGCCCTTCTCTTTTATACACCCCCGAACGTGGTTTCGCAATGTGGGAGGGTGGTTTTCCTTACTGATTTATCTGATTGCGAAATGATGTGGAGATGACACGCGTACAATGGTATGGTATTTTGCAACCGCTCCGACCTCCATTTCGTCATGCATGTTGGCAGCACGAAAATATTACGGGCCGTTGATCTAACCGCCCTTTATCAAATAGCCATTGATCTTGGTGTGCCTTTAACACTGCTTGACTTGACTTTTCGGTGCACTTTATCTTCGTTATCCTCATCGCTTCTTCCATAGTGAAACCTTTCCCCTGTCGTTGATCTATCCATTTCCCTGCAACAATAGTCAATCATTTCTATCCTTTAGCGTCAGCCTTTAATTTTTTGGGGGATTTCGATTCCACTATTCATCTCTCTTCTTTTCCAACGAAACTCATCTTGCACCGTCGATCTTCTCCAATGCAATCATGACCATTGATCATTTTGCATGACTTCCAAAGAAGTTCTCTCGGTTCTTTAGCTCCTTTTTGGTATAGGCAATGGTCATATGAGGACTTGGGGCTATTCTCACCATTTTTACATTATATCAAGACTTATTTTTATCAATCTTTTTCCCATTCAAAATTGAAAAATAATGTGTCAATGGGTTTCACAAAACTCATTGAATTTGTTTGAGGTAAACTCTCCTCCATTATCTGACCTTAAACATTTGATTTTCAGATTTGTATCATTTTCAACCATTGCTTTAAAAATTTTAAACTTCTCAAAAGATTCTAATTTGTCTTTGAGGAATGTTACCCAATTTATAACATATTATTTATAAACAATATTTATCTTGACTTCCAACTTCCGACAATAAGGATCGGCTGCCCATTCGTTTAGTAGATAGTTGTGAACACCAATATCCATCAATTCACCTGTATCCAGAATAGTGAACACAAGAAGGATCAACCGACCCTTCTTGCAGTATAGAACTATTATGAAAATAATACTGGGCAAAAAAAGGGTCGGTCGCTCCTCCATTTATGAGGGAATTGTGAAAATATTCAACCTACAAAGGATAGGCCGTCAATTCATGTATAACCAAAATGGTCAATACTAGGAAAAATACTAAGCAAAATAAGGGTCGGCCGACCCTTCGTTTAGTACATAATTGTGAACACCAATATCCAACAATTCACCTATATCCAGAATGGTGAACACAAGAAGGATCGGACGACCCTTCTTGCAGTCTAGAACTAATATGAAAATAATGTTGGGAAGAATAAGGGTCGGTCGCCCCTTCATTTATGAGGGAATTGTGAAAATATTCAACCTACAAAGGTTAGGCCATCAATTCATGTATAACCAGAATGGTCAAGAATGGAAAAATACTAATCACAAGAAGGGTCAACCAACCCTTCATTTAGTAGATAATTGTGAACACCAATATCCAACAATTCACCTATATCCAGAATGGTGAACAAAAGAAGGATCGGACAACCCTTCTTGCAGTCTAGAACTAGTATGAAAATAATACTGGGCAGAAGAAGGGTCAACCACCCCTTCATTTATGAGAGAATTGTGCAAATATTCAACCTATGAAGGATAGGCTGTCAATTCATGTATATCCTGAATGGTGAAGACTGGAGAAATACTAAGCACAAGAAAGGTCGTCCGACCCTTCATTTAAAAGAGAAATGAAAAAATATTTAATCTGCGAAGGCAGGGACGACAAATTCTCGACTATCGACTTCTGTAGTAAATAGTAGGGATCGGGACATTAACTAAGTTATAACATGAAAATAATATTTATCCCGACTTCCGAATTCCGACAAGAAGGATTGACCGCCCCTTCGTTTAGTAGATAATTGTGAACACCAATATCCGACAATTCACCTATATCCATAATGGTGAACACAAGAAGGATCAAACCACCCTTCTTGTAGTCTAGAACCTTTATGAAAATAATAGTGGACAAAAGAAGCGTCGGCCTCCCCTTCATTCATTTATCTCGGGCCTCATTCAAAAATGGGGCATTGGTTAATGACATTCAACTTCAAATGAATCATATTATATAGACAACAATTCATCTAGTGATTTCTATATTTTTGAGAAATTCTACATTTAATTGATGTAAATTTTATTGGACAATTCTCATATTATTTATGGACATCGTATCATGTATCTGGTGATGTGTTTCAAACATTGTTTCAAAAATTGCAGAACATGAAAGTAATATACTTAGAAAAATTGAAACATAATATTTTCTTGATTGTGTTGTGTGTGTGTGTGTGTTGAAACATAATTTTAAAAGTGGCAATATCAAAAGAAAAAGTATGCTTTTGGAACCTGGATTTGGCACTTTTGGAAATGGATTTGGAAGTTTTGGAACCAGTTTGGGCACTTTTGGAACCGGATTTGGCACTTTTGGAATCGGTTTTGGCACTTTTGGAACCGGTTTTGTCACTTTTGGAACCTGGATTTGGCACTTTCGGAACCAGATTTGGCACTTTTGGAACCGGTTTTGGCACTTTCGGAACCGGATTTGGCACTTTTGGAACTAGTTTTGGCACTTTTGGAACCTGGATTTAGCACTTTTGGAACCAGATTTTGCTTGATTTGGAGTTTAGAAAGCTTGTTTTTGACCCATCTTCAAAGTGACTTGGACTAGAATATGTTCAAGTTCAATGAAATTGGCATTATTGGTCCAAATATACTGGAATTAATAATTTGAAGAAGATCATAACTTTTACTAGAGCTTGTAGTAATCTGAACTCTCTTATTTTTTCCAAAAATACAGTGCTCACCCAAATATAAATCACAAGACTTAATCACAAAATGCATACCTCGATCATGCAGAATTTTCAAACCTTTTTCACTCATATGTCCAAGTCATTGATGCCACAACATCGTTGCATCTAGAACATTCCCTGGTTCTACTACTACTACATGATTTTTCATTGTATCACCACATCAACGATATGGGGCCCCATAAGATTCTCCTTTTGCTAGCATGAGGGATCCTTTGGTAATTTTGCATCGACTGTCATCAAAGGTAGTGGAATACCCCAACTTATCCATCATATTGAGAGTAGATTCTTCTATAGATTTGGCACATGTATTACATCACATAGAATCCTTTCTATTCCATTGTCCAACTTCATTTTAACTTCCAATCTTCCCACAATTTATAAAGGATGATCATCACCCACATAGACCATTCCACCAGTATAGTGATGGTATTTGACAAGCCAGTTTTTATCTAAAGACATGTGGAAATATGCACTTGAGTCCAAAACCCATGGATATAATAGATATATCTTTTTGTTAAGATATAAAGACACACATGTTTTCATCTCTTTTGAATCTATTGTACTAGCTTTAGATGATGGTTGATCTAGCTTTTCATCCTTGTTTTCCTTCTTCAATAGTCCTTCCTCAAGTGCTCTAGTTTCTTACAATTCCAACACCATTTCTTACATCCTATGTACTTGGATCTGAATTGTGATATCCCTTGTTGACCCCTTTTGCTAGATATCCCTCTCACAGATAGGGTTTAACTAGTAGAGGGATCCAAAGACAATTTTCACCTCAAATCTTCTCTAAATAAAGCAACTATCACATCATCAAATTTCATATTTCTTGATGACGAGTTAGTGATGGTCTCCACCATATGATCCTAGGTATTCGATATGGATATAGAAAAATGATCTCCTTGTTATTATCCTCCACCTTTACACCAACCAAGAGTAGTTCGTTGATTAGGGTATTCAACTCATTTAGATGGTTTACCATAGCTGAACCCTCCTTCATCCTCAGGTGAAAAAGTTGTTTTTTCAAGAAAACCTTATTTGTTGTCAATTTAGTCTCATACAACTTACCAAATTTCTCCCAAAGGGATTCTGCGGTTTTTTCTTCAACAACATTGAACAAGATAGAGTATTCTAGGAAAAGGTAGGAAAATTGTGAACTGTAGAAACGACCTTTCTATTGAGCTTTATCCATTCCTCATTTGTTATGCCGCTCGAATTTTTTGCAACCCCTTTCAAGATTAGGGCTTTTCCCTTTTGAACCAACAAATCGTCCACCTTTATCTTCCATATGGATAGATTCTTTCTATCAAACTTCTCAATATCATACTTAGTTAAAGCTCATGTCATTGTTGTAACTCCCACTCACAGAAAACCCTATGCATGTTTTTTTTTAGGCTCTAATACCAGATGGTAGTAAAATATATAAAAAACAGAATTAAGAAAAAAAAATAAAAATAGAACATGATATTTTTATGGAAACCTTGTTGTATGCAGGTAAAATCATGGGGTAGTGGCATCTTTGATATTTTATTATTACTTAGCAAAAAAATTACAATGCCTTCCTCTATCTCTCTTCTGTTACAATTTTGTGGATCACTCCCCTTTTATACAATACATATAAAGGTTCAAAAAGGAACTGAAATATATTAGAAGGGTCTAGAAATTTTTCCCTTCGGGGATTTTCCCATGAACCCCTAGAGGGGGGGCTTAGCGGTTCCCCTTCCAACCCCCATGCACCCAACAAGCAACACATAGGCCTAGTCGAGAGGTTTATAAGAAGGATATTGGAGAGTTGGATATTAGATTCATCTCCTAACAAAAAAGATCATTGACTAATTGTATTTTTTTTTCAATGGAACTAATGTAAATATATTTCTTAATTTGACCTTTGTTTAATAGTGGTTGGTTGCACATTTTTTATTAGTAAGATAATTTCCATGCTTCTAATAAATGTTTGGTATAATGTTTCAACATACTAAATGCATTGTGTTACTAATTCTATCAATATAATGTTCAATATTTTTACAATTAGGATTTTGACAATTAATGATCTATCTACCACCTACTGTTGCACCCCTCTACAATGTCAAATCAAGAGAATGCTATTAAATGAACACATATTGGAAATGAAGCATACCAAGCATGGTTGAACCAACCACCTATTCATTTCCCACTACATCTTGATTCACCAATACAAATATCTATAGTAAGACTAGTTCTTCACATGTTGGGGACGAAGGCATTAATATAGAGGTTGGTATGGATGATTTCTTATGGGATTCCCATGCCATGAAGGGAAAATTGTTACATGAATTCTAGGAAAATGAACTAGTAGAAGACATTGATATTGTTGATACCTTCTTCAAGAGCCTGAAATGTTCTTCCACCAACCCTCTCTTTGGACATAGGTCAAGGTCCACCCAACTAGGACGACATTCTCAAATAACAATGATGAATGTGAAGAATATGTAATGAATGGGACATTCCCAAATAGTAATGATGAATATACAACTGATGATAGTTTCCTTGACCAAACTATAGTAACGCATCGCCTCCCATATGCACCACATAGCCTTTAGGGCTTCTAAAGGTGGTAGGATTTTTGTATTTATCATTGAGGATATCAAATCCAAGCTCGAGGAAACATATAAACTATTACTTACTCAGTGAGTGTCAACAAGACTATTACACCCTTGAGTTGGTCATAATATACCACATGCTCATAAATTTCTTGATACTCCAACAAAATTGAACACCTTAATACACTATAAACCCCTATCAAAATAAATAATAAAAGATCGACCAAAAAAACAAGTTGAAAATGAAACCATGAAAACTCAATGTAGAGATTCGAGATCCTCACCTTCCTATGCAAATTCACTTGAGTAAAGGAACCTAGATACTATTTTTTCCAAACCCAAGAAGGGAGGGAGTTAAAAAAGGGGGAACCAATAACAAGAGCCATGAGGTGGCAATGTCCCCTACATTGCCATCTGCTCTTGTGAGAAAGAGAAAGAGTTGTTTACATTGTCGGCCTGCGTGTCCATAGAAGAGACATGGACATAGGGTTAAGATAGTAGTTATTAAATTTTAACACAATAGAAGGATAGGATGGATGTGAGGCTGAGAATCCTAAAAACTAAATACATTTTCACCAACAACAGGTGTTCCATAGGAAAAGTTTTTGAATACGCAGATATTAAAAATACGTTTTCTCCACTCAAGAAGGACAACTCTTAAATATGCAGATATATACATGCCAAACTTAAATTGAAGATTAACCAAACAATACCTAAGTATTAAGCTTCCTTTGCAATTAAATTTAACTCATGCTATCTTTGACCCTCCCTCTAGGGTTTTCATCGTTTCGCATATATATCTTTTCATTTTGATGATGATTTCCATGCCTCCTAGAATCTGACAGAGCTCCAAAATCTGTCTCCCACTGTGGGAAATCGCAAAGCTCCTTCATTCCACAACATTCTATGAGATCAATAGCTTCTTCTTCCCAGTATTTCTAGTGTTATGTTCATTCAAGTGCAGAATTTATCTCGAGTAAAGTTTCTTTGTGCAAATAAATCCCCTTTTATTTCCCCTTTCTTCGATTTAATTGTTAAAACCTCAATCACTTGGGCTTTTCTTTCACGCAAATAGATAAATTCAGCTGTGTTCCCCCAACAAATCTCTAAATTCTTCACCTAACACGCTTCACTCTGCAACCTGTCGTGGCTCTACTCTGCAGGATGTGATGTGATGTCATCTGGTCGCCACTTCACTTCTTGGAAGGGAAAAACAAGGATGACATCAGTGTTCTATAGCCAATTAGAATTAAAAAAAAAACATTTTTAATAATTAAATTTAATATAATATATTTAACACGATAGCAAGAACACCAAATTTTAGCCTATAGACTCAAATTAATAGAGGCTTGACTATACATATATATACCCTATTGGGGACATAATAACTTAACATGTCATTTAAGTAAGTTGAATCTTAGTTGGAAGGATAACAATCATTCTTCCCAACTATCCAAACTAGATCCACTTGACTGTTTAAGCGAAATAACATTATTATGAGATCCAACCGACCACTTGACAATACCTTAAGATTAATGATACTTTGCATGAACAATTGTGACAAGCATAATTGAAATCTTTGTCAACATAGCTATTAAAGGTCATTAAAACAATATGTTCATTAATAACTCAACATGTCACTTAGGGAATTGAACCATAGAAAAATAATAATAATTCATCCCAAAATACCCAAACTAAATCCATCATCCTTCTAACTACCCAAACTAAATCCAATTGATTATGATAACTTGATAATACCGTGATGCTTTGCTTTGTACAAGTAACAAAATAGACATCAATGTGTGTATGCAGATCAATGTGTGTAAGCATCCACTCCAAGACATGCGATAAGACATTCAGGAAGTTAAATTTGGCTGATCAATGTGTGTAAGCATCCACTCCAAGACATGCGATAAGACATTCAGGAAGTTAAATTTGGCTGCCTTATTGGACACAGATTGCATAAGACCATTGCAAAGGTTGGTATCCCTCAACTTTCTTAACAATCAAATTGTTTTTGCATATATATTGCTACAATTGTAAATATGGCTTATTGTTTTGAAATAGCCATAAGGTTTCTCAATATTATCTCCATGTGGAACGAGTTGCAAGTTTCTTGAAATTTGCAGAGTCCCATTTTGTGAGCATATATGTTGGAAAATATTAATAGCTATCATCGTAAAAGAAAACACCATTTTTTTTCTTCCCAAAGTACTCTAATTATATAGTAATCTTTCTTTCTATTTTTCGGAAACTTGACAATCTGAGAAGTTGAAATCCCAATTTCTGATTGATGTTACAATATTTAGATGAATAGATTAAATGAACAAAATTCTGTCGAAATTTGATAATCCAAGAATTTTTTTGATCATTTTACGTTGAAATCTCGGAATTTTGATTGATTTTACAGAAAACATTTGGATGGATAAATTAAAATGGACAAAACTCTGTCGGAATTTGATAATCCAAAAAGTTGAAATCTCAATTGGTTTGATTTGACGTTTGAAATCGATTTGGAATTCTTATGGATTTTAAAAATATAAACATTTAAATGGATATTATTAAAATGGGCTGATTTTACAAACATTTACATCCACGTGATAAATTAAAATGGACAAAACTCTTTCGAAATTTGATAATTCAAGAAGTTTGAAATCTAAATTGGTCTTTTAACTTTGAAATCGATTTGGAATTCTGATTGATTGTTTGTTAGATGGATAAATTAGAGTGGACAAAACTTATAAAACAAATTCCAATATTTATTTTTGGAACAATTAGATAAATAATTTTCTAAAAGTAAAGATTTATGGTATCTAGGTATTTAAAGACAGTTCTTAAACAAATTCCAATCTCCAATCCAATCTCAATTTCCAATGCCCAAATTTGGTAATCCAAGAAGTTAGAATGAATCTCAATTTCTACCTTCCAAATTTGGTAATCCAAAATAGTTAGATTCTCAATTGATTTGGAAGTCAATCCAATTCTGATTGAAGTAAAAATAAATTTCCAATGTATAAATTTGGTAGTCCAAGGAGTTAGAATCTCAATAGCCAATTTTTCAAATTTGACGATCCAAAAAGTTAGGAGAATTTGTGAAGTTAGAATTCAAATTTTCAATCATCCAAATTTGGTAATTTGGAAGTTAAAATATCAATTATTTTTAATATTTTACAAACACTTAAAATGAAATTATATTCACGAATATAGATCAAACTTTCATTAATATTAATATGAAATTTCAACAATTGAATTGAAATCAATTTCGAAATCTCAATTGATTGATTGAGATTTTACAAACATTTAAAATGAAATTAAATATAAATATAAACAAAACTTTCATTAATATATCAAATTGAAATTTCAGAATTTCAATTCATCAAATTTTACAAAAATTTCAATTGATTTGAAATGAAATTTATTGAGATTTTACAAACATTTAAAAAGAAATTAAATTAAACACTAATATAGACAAAACTCTTTCAAATAATTGATTGAGATTTTATAAACATTTAAAAGGAAATTAGATACAAATATAGACAAAAAAAAAAAAACACTCTCATTAATATATCAAATTGAAATTGATTGGATTTGAAGTTAAAATCTTATACCAATATGAATAAGGAGACAATCAGGACTAGCATGGCTTCTATTGATCCAACAGTGTGTCCTGGAATGAAGGAGTTTTGGAGTTCTGTCACATTCTAGACGGCATGGGAATCATCATCAAAACGAAAAGATATAGATGGGAAATGATGATAACCCTAGCGGGAGGGTCAAAGACAGCACCAGTTAAATTTAATTGCACAAGAAGTTTATGGGGAATGTTAGAAATCAAAGACTGGATGATTGAATTTGAAGTCCCTCACTGAGAATTTATTTTTCTCGATTAAGAGAGATTTATAGACAGTTTATTTCCTAATCAAGAATTTTTTTTTTTTTTTTTATCGGCAATGATGCGAGCACGTCTATAAGCACAGTGCAACAGACTCTAATCCCAGAGGTGGCGAGCATCTTAAATCATGCCATAGCAGAAGCTTGTAGTTGTGGGCACAGCCAAACGACTCCTCTACATGTAGTTGCGACGCTTTTGGCAGCCCCTGTTAGCCATCTGTGGCAGGCTTGCTATGTTGCGACTTCAAAGTTCAAGGGTTGGTGCTGAAGCCACCGACAATAGAAATAAAACCACTCTATTAAAACTCCTACCTATAATATAACATTTATTAAACACAATAACAAAAAAATAAACATAATGCAAACTTCAAGACCTGAAGGCATTCAATCCATTTAACATTTTAAATAACTTATTCATTAGTACACATTAAAAAAATGGCACCCAAAGTTGGTTTCCCGATAAGCTTCAAAATTGTAACGCATTGTTATCAGAATACAACATCTGAACTGTTGTGGATAATTATCGTGTAATGCATTGTAACTAGGTAATAACGTATCATAACATAATTCATTCGAAAACATAGTAATGCTAAGGGAATATAGAATTGATGACCTTTGGTGGAAATTAATCTCATGGCCACTTGCTGTCAAATTGCAAACACATATAATAAGACTCTATGGGAATTGAACTGATGACCTTTAGCTAGCCAATTGCAAGTTTTATTATATCATTCTATGGAAATTAAACTCATGACCATTGTTTGGAAAATTTCAAACCCGTATAATATGATTATAAATTAAACTCTTTTCCAATTGCAAACGCATATAGTAGGGGTCCATTGGAATTGAACATATGGCCTCTGGTTAGCCCTTGCAAAGTTTTATTATATCACTCTATGGGAATTGAACTCATGAAGATTGTTAGCAAACTGCAAATGCAAATTGAACTAATAACCACGGGTTGGCAAATTACAAACTCATACAATAGGCCTATGTGGGAATTGAACTCGTGCTCACAAATGACGTTTGCAAAAAAAAATTCGCAGGAAATGAAGAGCAGATCTCGGACATCAGTGGCAACGAACGCCATGAAAAACGAGACCACGCCCATCCCCAAACAAGAGGCATGGTCCCACATTACTGAAGACACGACCCATAGAAAGGGGTTATCCCTGTGAACACAATAATAGTCCAGAATGAAGTCGCCATATTAATAAGCATTCTAGCCCATATTAATAAGCATTCAATGATCCATAGATGATCCCCTTCAAAAACATAATAATACAAAACGGAAGGGAGTTAAAAAAGGGAAAACAATAAAAAAAAATGCTCGTGATGTAGCTTTGAGTGTCCATGAGTGACACTTATAGAATTACAAATGCCCATGCAAATAAGAGATGGAAAGTATTTCACATGCAATAACAAATTGACTATGCGATAAAACAATAGGATGATGGTTAAGATTTAAAGAAGATGAATGGTGAGAAGATTAATACTTTGGACTCTTCGATGCACTACGGAAAAAAATGCCTACACCGTAAATATTTGCTATTGACATGGCTACTCAAGAGAGCACGTGAGCCAGCACCAATATCTTGTTACTTTCCAGTTTCCATTACCTTTATAATTTTTAATGATTGTAATGGCTTTTCTAATTAGCATTGGCCACATTTGCATCAAAAACATAATAAAGTGACGAGGTCTTTATTTAAAATAATGTATTTTATTAATATATAAAACTAAAAGGCTATTTTTCATTATATTGTTGTTGAAATTAATGTATCTAATCGTTTTACATTTAAATATTAAATAATGTATTTAATATATTATTATTATTGGGAATAAATGACTTAAAGTTTAAATGTTTTTTTAAGTTATTATTTTTATTTTTGTTTATATATTTATTTAAAAAGCACTTAAATTTTTTATAAATAGGTTTATTTATCAAATTTGGATTAATGCTATCTTTTTTTTCCGTGAAAAAAAGTATATTATTGTTATTCAATTAACTGAATCAAATAGTATAGATTATCATAAAAAATATACCAAATATCCTAAAATACCATAAAATATGGTTTTTAGAATCTCAAAAGTTCAAAATAGACTAAAACCATTGTCCATGAGCCCAAAAACATAGATCTAAGTGTCACTAGTCCAGAAAATATAAAGAATCAAACTCTAATACCACATCTTCACAAACTTCTTCCCAAAATAAATAGCCTTCTTCTCCCTCTAATCCCTGTTTCGACAACAGATCAGCCTGAGTGGTGTTCTCTCGATAAATATGTTCAAGTGATAATGAGCTGAAAGATCTTAATTCATGCTGAATTCTATTACACTAGTAGACCAAATTCAAAACCTGCAGATCAAATTCACCCCTTGCCCATTTGATAGTGACCCTGGAGTCACCAAAGATTTTGACCTTCGCTAGACCAAAGCAGTTTGCAACCCGAATGACACACCAAAGAGCTAAAAGCTCAGCTTTTATATTGATCCCTTTGCCATAGTACATACGTAGAGTAAAAAAGTGGTCCAAATTGAGGACCAAGATTTGGATTAATGATATCATAGATTTAAAGAATTCATTTTTTATTTTTTATTTGAAGAAAAATAAAAATATAATTTTTAAGGTAAAACAACATTGTGCAAAGTATACTTACATTTTCACGAGGTTTTAGATTAAAATTTGTAATCTATATCATCAATATTTACCATAAAGGAACATGCACATTATAAATGTCTTTCTCCGATTATAAAAAAAAGGTGCAAAAGTTCTCAACTACACAACATATAATTTAGTATCACTGTCCTTATGGATCACAAAAGGAAACCATATTACAATCATCCACATTATTTGGATATCAATTTAACTACAAAGTCGAAAGGAGACCAAAAAGGTTGTAAGCATTGTGTGTCAATCATAAAACCAAATGATATTCACAGATTGTGCCTTCCCTAACATCTTTGAGATGTAGTGGTTGAGGTGCCTTTGTCAAGCCTACCTTCGAAACATAATCTCTAGTCATATCCATCTCCTTATAAATGTGAATAAAATTGATAGAAGTAAGAGTAACATATTTTAATTTAACTGCTAATCCCTGTAGTGTGATATCATGGATCACATGTTCATCTCTCTTCCATTTTATAATAAATGTGGATCTCCAAAGAGTTGTGAAAGGTAGTTGATGAGGGCCAATTTTAATAATGCGTAGAGTGCAAACAATTGGTCTTGATTGCAGGAGCTTCTACCCATATTGGCATTGTATTTGATATAGTACTACTCACACAAATAAAGTACAACACTAATTCCACGAAGAGAATCAAAGCCTTGACAAACACCATCAAAATAACCTTGGGTAATTTTTTTATCCAAAACTAGCTTGTCGACCACCCTTGCCTCACTAACCATCCCTATGTTTTGTATAATTGTGCCATTGCACATATCTGGGTGGAAACTTGAACAATCATGGGGTCCTATATTCAAATAAAGTGGAATTTCGATCAAGCCAAATTCCCCATAAGGTAAGAAACGGAAAAGCTCTAAATTTTATAAGAATTGACCCATTAAAACAAATCCGTGGACCCTCTCCTACTATATTACAAATCCACATAGTTTTAAAACCAATCCAATTTCAAATTCCAAATTTGGAGTGTGAAGCAACACTCATAGAATAGGTGTGATATGGTTTCCTCCCCATTTCTGCATAAATAACAAATGTCACGGCTATTTTTATTTCTTTTATGTCGTATATCCCAAGTGGGAACCCAATCCATCAACACGAGCCACATTAAAATTTTAGCTTTTTTAGAGCTTGGTCTACGAAAGTTTCGTCCACCACTATTGTGGCTCTCATCTATCTCCATAAGCTATAACAATTTCATAACCTAGCTTCACAATATACTAACCACTTTTTCTACTTCATAACCTAGCTTCGCAATATATCAACCATCTTCGCTATTCTTATGCCAAATTAGTTCATCACTTCCTCCCTTAGATGGATATGACCACTAGCTAGAGAAGTAGTGAATAATTATCAGTGAACTATATCCTCACTTTAGAAGCCTAATTGTTGAGCTGACTTCCACCCATGATTCCGTATGTTAGACTGTGTATCATCCTCATCTTTGATTTTCTGAACAAAATCATAGGCATATGAGTCTACATATTTCATGCTACTATACCATCTTCTTTAAAATTATATTACATCTTTCATGGTACTATACCATCTTCTTTAAACTTATATTAACATGCCAATGCATCTTTTCAATTTTTATTTTTTCAATATTGATCTTTATTGTTTGATTTTTTACTTTTGAAAATATTGTTTATTTTAAGGGAGAATGCATGTTGTATATTTAGTCACACAATTCTTATTACTAAATATTAGGTTCTTTATATAAACTAAACGACGATGACGACGATGATGATGATGACATTGACAATGACAATGAGGATGACGATGACAATGACGATGACGATGATGACGATGACGACGACGACGATGACGACGGTGACGATGACGACGACGATGAAGAACAACGTCCACTGAGACCAACTTTGGTCTATTAGACCTTAAGAAGAAAGAACATAATTAGTTGGTTTGCTTTAAAATTATATTCCTGTGCTCAAAAGGCTTTAAGAGAAACTTTCTTAGCTCACTATAGTTTTGACAAGTTAGTAGGTTAAAAATGTTTGTATTGTAGCAAATACCGTGAAACTGAGAACTAATGTGTTGTGATGAACCTGCAATAATTAATTAATGCAATTACACGAGATATCAGAAATAATAGAACTCATAATCACTTTTATATTGATCACGGACCACTTCGAGGGGGCAACCTCCTTTGAGCAAGCTCAATACAATTAACTTCACCGTCCTTCATAGGCCTCAACACACACTTATATACTAAGTCTAGGCGCCAATACCATGGGTCAATACTATGTGTCAATACAAACCATGGGCTAAGTCTAGGCGCCAATACTATGAGTCAAAACCATAGGACATATAATACTATGGGACGACTTACAAAGCATATGCACCCAATACTATGGGCTAATATAAACTATGGATTAACAAATACTACGGGACGACTTACAAAGCATATGCGTCCAACAACAATATACTAACAAAGTAAAGACATGGGTTCCTAACATCCCCTCTCCCTTAGAAAAAGCTTTGTCCTCAAAGCTTTAGATGTGGAAATTGATGCAGAATCTGAAGGAGTGGGTTCCCTGTAGCATCCTCGGGTTGCATTCCGAGCCACTAGCGCCTTTGGAGTTTCAGGGAGGATTGCATGGAAGGCTGTAGATGAAGAAGAACCATATCAGCGATGTGAAAAGTGCGCTCAGAACGGTGCTGATCGGCTTGTTGTTTCAGTCGAATTCTTGCCATGTGAAAATTGTCCTGTAGAATGAGAAGAAGCTGATCACGGTTTCGAAGAATTGAGTCAATTGCCTGAACTGGGGAGCTGTTGAAGGTGTATGGAAGAAGAACTAGTGGTGCCTGTCTAGAGACTGCTTCATATGGCGTCTTTTGAGATGTGGTACTATACCACTGGGGTGCTTCTAGGAAATCCATAGAAGTAGTTGTCCAAATCTGTGGAGGGATGGGCAAGGGTTCGAGCAGTCCCGAAAGGAGGGTTGTTTCACCCTTGTTGACCTAGAAAGTATCACAGTCAACCACCATCCGTTTAATTGTCCTTTTGAGTCCTTGCCAAAAGAAGTTACATTGTTCCTAGTCATACGTTTTGAGGAACCCAAAGTGCCCTACTGATGAAGAAGCATGGAGTTCATAGAAGAGATAGTCCCATTGAATAGATTGCAACCAATTTGGAACAAGCAGAGAAATAGCTGTAAGAGAAACTAGGTCATCAAATGTGCAAGGAGGAGCATCTTCCACCATATTTTCCTTACCCTTCTGGTAAGTGGTCGCATAGTCATAACCCATGAGTTGTATAACCCATTTCAGGTGTGTTGGGGAGGAGACTCGTTGTTCCAGGAAAGTTTTCAGACTCTGGAGATCAGTCTTGATGTAGAAATAATTCCCCAACAGGGATGGCTGCCACTTTTGTACTATATGCAAAATAGTCATCATTTCCTGCTGAGAGGTAGATGCAGCTAAATTCTTACCGGAAAGGTCTCTTGAAGGAAACAAGCTCATTAGTTCAGCAAAGACACCTGCATATCTATCCAAGGAAGAAGTGGAGACTGTTGATGGGTGCATCTAAATGGAATGGAGCTGAGCGATAACACCATGTGAATTCTTCTTAAGTATTTTTTCTAAGCGATGTGAACTGATGATGCAGAGAGACCCTGGTTGTAAGCCCATAAATTTGTGTTGTGTCCCATTGACTGAAAACTGCATCCAAAGTTCAACAAAATCCCATAAGATGGGGCCAAGTGTGCGTAACCATTGAACGCCCAAAACCACATCACATCCGCCTAAGGACAAGGAAAACATGTGAGAGCGCATGTTATAATATTCCATAGAGATACACACATTGTGACACTTCCCCTTGCAAGGTAAGGTACCCCCATTGGCAACCATGACTTCAAAGTTGGAGCAAGGATGGACAAAACAATCAACCTGTTTGGCAATCCGAGGATCAATGAAGTTATGAGTGCTACCAGAATCAATGAGTATGGTAAGAGGTAGCTTCTTGAAGTATCCCCTGACTCGCATTGTGTGTGGGGTGGTGACACCCGTTATAGCATGGAGAGAGATCTCGGGTGGGTCATCCTGAGATGGGGTGTCAACAGGCGGGTGTTTAAAGTTGACCTGATCATCTACTGTATCTGGAGCTTCTTCGTCAAGTTCTGAGGCAGGCGGAGAATCCACATCCAAGAGATAGAGCTTTTATTGAACACATCTATGTCCCCGAGTGAATTTCTCATCACAATTATAACAAAGCCCTTTTTCTCGGTGTGCCTGCATCTCTGTTTCAGACAATTGCTTGCTAGGAGTTGGTTGAGGAGCAGGCGTGATGGGAGGTCGTTGGGAACCCATATTTCTGAAGGAAACAAAGGTGGGTTTGGAGCGTTGTTGAGCTGCGATCTTGTCCTCGGCCAGCTTAGCCAACCCTAGGACTTCCATCATTGTGTTGGGACAAAACATTTTGACCTCTGAGCGGATTTCATCCTTGAGACCACTGATAAAACAACTCCTATAGAATTCATCAGACAATCCTTCTGTGTGATTGGCTAGTTTCTCAAATTCCGTCTGATACTCTCTCACTGTGCCAGTTTGGTGAAGTTTAGTGAGTGCTCCTGTGAAGTCGTCAAAAGCACTAGAAAAAAATCGTGGCAAAAGGAGTTGGCAAAAATCTGTCCAGTTTGGCTCGGGATGAGCTTTGATGTACCAACGGTACCATTGAAGGGCTTCCTGTTCCAAATGAAAGGATGCAAGTGGAAATTTTTGGACATCAAAAGTATTATGCAGACTGAAATATTGTTTTGCTCGGTATATCCATCCAGTCGGATCAGTACCATTGAAGCGAGGAAAATCAAGCTTTGGCCCATGAAAATTGCTGGAAGAAGAGAACCCGGTGGCTGCAAAAGATTCTGGTTGTCGGTTATTGTTCATGGCTAAATGCTGAAGATGGAGGCTGAGAAATTTTTCATCTAGATCTTGGAGTTTGGTTTGGATGGTTGCAAGTGCTTCCTCCATGGTGTTTGCTCCTGTGCGAGTGACAACCATAACCAGTAATTTTTTTATTTTTTTTTGTGGGGGGGGGGGAATGGATAGAAAAACACAAACACAAGCTTATTTAGTAAGGGGAAATTTGGATTTGGGAAAAACTCAGAGGGGTAATTGGGGTTTGACTAGGATTTTGACACTTTCTGAGGGATAGTGAATCAAAAAATGGGGATTTCAAAAGCGGGAACTCTATGGTAAAATTTGAAGGAAATCAGTTGAAAATTGAAGAAGTTATGGCAAACCCTAAAAATAGACAAATGTGGGATTTCAAGTCTTGGGAAGTGGAATTTGGGATAAGGTCTTCAGGAATGAAATATGCAGAATGGGATTGCAGGGATGTCAGTGAAGTTTCAGGGAAAACAGAGTTGAAAAAATGGAGATATGGCCGAAAAACATAATTTTATTTTTTATTTTTCCAGAAATGGATCGGCAACAGCGGCGCGGAAGGGATCTGCAACAGATGGATCTGCAACGGCACGGAAGGGATCGAAAACAGCTGGATCTGAAATGACGACTAGATCTGGAATGACTTTCAGATTAGATCTGAAATGGTTGGATCTGGAGCGGAAGTGATCGGAAACAGTTCAACTGAAAATAGATATGGACCCCAGGTATGTGTGGCTTCCTAACAGTTCAGGTGTTTCACTCGGCCACCAATGCTGTATGACGGCTTGCGTATTGGGGCAGTACCCCTCACTCCACAGCTCAGGTAAACTGATAACCGCTTTGCCACAAACGACAGCTCTTGGTTTACCTCACGGGTGGGAACTAGTCAATCAGGTAGGGGTCGTTGCCCTTTTCGTTGGCAGGTCCTCTCAATGGGCCAACTACTTTTGGGTTCCTGTGGTACTCCTCATAATGAGTTTTAGGGCTTATGCCCAAGTACTTCCCACAGTTAAGCGGATAGGGATTATTCCCAACTCCGAAGCTGCAACAGATGCGAATATTTTTTTTGGCAGAAATTCCACCCAACGAGCCCAAGAAAGTGCTCTGATACCAGATGTGATGAACCTACAATAATTAATTAATGCAATTACATGAGATATCAGAAATAATAGAACTCAGAATCACTTTTATATTGATCACGGGCCATTTCGAGGGGGCAACCTCCTTTGAGCAAGCTCAATACAATTAACTTCACCGTCCTTCATAGGCCTCAACACACACTTATATACTAAGTCTAGGCACCAATACCATGGGTCAATACTATGTGTCAATACAAACCATGGGCTAAGTCTAGGCGCCAATACTATGAGTCAAAACCATGGGACATATAATACTATGGGACGACTTACAAAGCTTATGCGTCCAATACTATGGGTCAATACTATGGGCTAATATAAACTATGGATCAACAAATACTACAGGACGACTTACAAAGCATATTCATTCAACAACAATATACTAACAAAGTAAAGACATGGGTTCCTAACATGTGTGTGTAACCATGACACTCTAAGAGAAAGTGATTTCATCCTCAATGCTCATAGACTCACAAAGATGGAAAATCCTATCCATCCATGGTGTTTTAGGAATTGACCAATGCTCCGTTTCACTATGGATCTCATGAGAGTTCGTTCTTATCTTTGCTAAATTGATTTTCTTCTTTGAAATAGTTAATACCGAGAGATACTTTTGATCTTCCATATTGGGTTTAATGACCTCTTTATAGTATCTTTTTCCTTTTAACCTCTAAATATTTCTCGCACCACATTTTCTCTTTTAGCTTAGATGTAATAATATTTTTGACATTATTGATATTCTGCAAAGTGTCATTTTCGTCAATGCCCCAATGATTTAACCAAGCCATTTTATCTTTACACCACCCCTACTTCAATGAGGCGTAGGTGGTTTTGACTTGATTTTAGAGCAATTTTAGGATGTCTCTCATCTCCCATGTTATTTATCTTTTGCTTCTACATCAAGTACCTAGTCACAACCATGCTCCCGATGGGAGAAAAACCCACTTCTATGAAGATAATAGGATAAGACGTATTCCTTTTAATTTTGATGTTATAAGTTATAAAACGCTTTTGGATTTGCTCAATCTTTCTCCAATATTCTCTAGAAATGTTGCAACCCCAAACTTCACAACTGTATAAGATAATAAGAATGAAAAGGGTTTCAAAGATTAACTTCTTTTTATCACACATGACCAGATTGACCTCTTTACAATTGTTTTCAAAATCAAAATAAGCTTTCCACCCTCCATTAATCTTTATCTCAATGCTATAGTTCCAGTTGAGCTTGTAATCAATATCAATTACGAGATAGTTATAAAAAATATACATATGAATTTTCTATATAAATATTTTACCATTATATATAATCTCACCATTTTATTAATATAATTAATCGTTATATATATTTATTAAATACATCTTCCTTTAAATGTGCAAACTTTGACTTTGCATCATTTTATAACTTTAAACTTTTAATCTTTATCTTTAATAAATGAAGATTGCTTTATAAAATTATGTCCTAATAAAAAATGTTCATGAGATAATAAAATAAAATAAAAAACGTAATGCTCTGTACAAAAGGATTTTGACGTCATGTCATACTTTTTGATGCCACCTATGAGCGGACATTTTGTGCCACGAGTAAGCACAAAACAAAATGGGTGCAAGTGGTTCTTTGAATTAATACTCTAATGTAGTTGTCATTATGTAAGAAATGAGCCTGCCAAATATCTCCTCCAAATGAGACTTCGTAGGCTTTCCCTTTTATACGCATTAATATCCTCGGCTTAAAGGCTTTTATGTTAATTTTAGGAGGAAATTACTATGTAGTTTGTTTTTTCTTTCTAAATATATATAAAGTTATTTAAGTCTTTTAATAGTCATATTACGGGTTATTCAATATTATGGCTTTATAAACTATTAATATATATTATTGATCAAGTCAAAATTATTTTTAATTATTTTATAACTCAATCCAAATTAACTTAATAATATTTATCATTCATATATGAAAACAAAATTACTAAATTTACTTTTTATTTAGTTTATTTTGAAAATGACCGATTTAGTTATTTATGATATGGGTTGCGTGCCTTCATCACCTTCTCCAACTTATGTTTTCTCTAATGTTATCATAATGCAAGCAAGGGATTGAATGAATGAATAGCAAATAAAGAAGTAGCTTCTGACTTAGTCTTAGAAGAGTATATATATGCTCAACAATTTCTTCTTATTGTGAAGGAAGTGTGTATCTAAATGATTTTGTTTTTCTTATTATAACACAATGTAAAAGTACAGGACAACTTATTTTCTCCTCCAAC
This sequence comes from Larix kaempferi, assembly GCA_027924585.1. Taxonomy (NCBI): domain Eukaryota; kingdom Viridiplantae; phylum Streptophyta; class Pinopsida; order Pinales; family Pinaceae; genus Larix; species Larix kaempferi. The sequence goes on along the minus strand of BSBM01001219.1, from coordinate 5,680,379 downwards.
AACCATAATAAAAAAAATGGACTTGTTCTTCCATCATTTTGATTCTCATTATTGAAAGCTATTGTTTTTGACATAGGAAGAGTCACAAAATGCATTGCTTCAATATAAGCATGCATAATAATATCTAATGAAGATGATGTAACGCTTACACAAACAAATAATAAAAGAATACATAGGATACTCAAAGAAGAAAACTTAAGAAATAAAAGGATTTTTTGCTGCTAAGTTTTGATAATGTAAGGTACAAGTCATTTACAATTTCTGAAAAAACAGGATTGAATACATGTTCTATTATAAATATTATTCAGTACATAAGACATTAAAATACACAAATTAATACCAAGACCAAAATTCACATGAGTTGTGTTCCTACTCACATATATACAAAATATTGTCGAAATGAAAATATACAAGAGAGTCACATTAAATGTTTCAAACAACATATGTCTCATCAATGTAGGCAATGAGCATCAACATGGCCACCTACTAGTAGCCATTAAAAAATCTCACCTTCTCCCGACTCAACGAGGTCTCTAACTGCTTCTATACATAAATCCTAAGAGGTTGTAAGGTATTAAGTGAAGTTTTTGAAAACAATTTAAAAGAGTTATCCATCATTTTAATTAAGAAAACCATTCTCTTAAGATTACAAGGGGATAGATAATTGATGACAAAAATGGAGATTATGGACACGATCAAGGATAGGAACTTAGTGTTGTTGTTAGGATATTGCAATGTTCACAAGGAGAAGTTATTAGTGTATGTATATTGGAATTTAGGAGTTTGGTGTTATAGGTCAAATCTGCACTTCTCCGTCCGTGATCACATTGCCCTATCAATCACACAAAATGACACTATGGATGGAAGAGCTGGATTGACCTTGGATGATTTATTGTTGAGATCGCATCTCTTCAGTTGAAAACCATATTTTTTCTGCATATTTCATTAAAGATGCACCACTCTTACAAATAGCATCTAGCGTATTGTGCGATGGTTCTACTAAAGCAAACCCGCGCACTTATCTCAAAAGTAGTATGCGCTGGTCTTGGAGAGCACTAGTTGTGCCCTAGGCACAAGTTGCGTAGTGTGATACCTGCGCACATATTAAGATGAAATGGAAAAATATATTAAAATTACGAATTGGGATTAGTTGAGGTTGGTACTGTAACTCCCCCAACCTCCCAATTCAACTACCTCACGATTCTAACTTCTTGCCTTGGCCATAAATACAAGGGGAAGCCATGAAGAAAGGGTCAATGAAGAAGAATCTATTGTTACGTTGAAGGAATTTCTAAGTCATTGTGAGGAGCAGGAGCCCAGAACTTGGTTGCAGAAGTGCTTGGAACAGATTAGGTATAAACTGTACTTGGTTGCATTTCTTTGACAATAAAGATCGAGATATCCTTCTCATCCCAATTAAATGTCAATTTTATTGGATGTTTGATTGCAATTAATGTTATATTGTTTCAGTCAATATCATTATCTGTTTGTAGTCAAATTGTTTTGAGGAAGGTTGTTTGGTTTTGCAGGTGTGTTGCTATAGAGATCGGGAGAAAGCTAGGACTGACCACCAAAAATAAGGTACTGGTTTCCGAATCCTAATCTCATTTTGCTTACAGTGATCAATACAAGATATAATGTATCTATTTGTCACCCCATGTACGTTGATAGCATCCTTTCCCCTGCTATAGGGTATAATCCTTAACAACAGAATTGGTGACTCCGCTGGGGAGCACTTGTTTGTTTCTGCTTTGGGGATCTTGTTTAGGTTTTCTTCAGTTTTTACAGTCTTTTGGCTTTCTGTGAGGTTTGTTTAGGTTACCTTGTTATTTCCATTTGCCTTGATTCATTTTTGGTCTCACTATGCAAATCTCTTTACTACCTTTTAGTCCCTGTGCATGAGTCTTCTGTGCATACATAGGTGTACTTTTTGATCTGGACATGAGTTGTAGGTGTTGGCTGTCAGGCTAGACAATAGCGTACTTTCCTGTAGATTAAACCCTTTTCACTAGGGTTTAGTTTCTAGTTGGTTGAAGTCTACTTTTAGTACTTGTTTTGTTTTTCTGACTGTTGATGAGACCTCCTTGTCTTCTTGAGTCTTGGTATAGCCTCTTGAGAGTCCTTGATTGATTGCTTCACTTACTTTAGTCTTGTTTTAGGTGTCTTGATTGTCTTTTAGGTCTTTTTGAAACTGTGCGCGACTCCCTACTAGTCACAGTAGCGCATCTTTTCCCCTAGATGTGTGTTGTATATCTACAGACCTGGGCACTATGTGCTTGTTGTCTGATACAGTACCTGCACACTTTTACTAAGTTTTTCCTTTTATTTTAGGGTTTGACCTCAGTTTGAGTCTTTTGGGTTTTTTTGGAAGACTTGATTGGCTGGATAACTTCTGAACTTTGTTTTAGGTTAGTCTGAGTTTGCTTGAAGTTTTCTTGATAGCTTTTTATTTTGAGTTTGTGTGGTGGTAGAGTTCCTTTGGTTTGATTTCCTACCCTACCTGTTTGGCGGATGCTTTTCTTTGTTTTTTGATGCTCAAGAGTAGCCTTTGGGTTTGTTTTTCTGTTGCATGCATCAACTTTCCTTTTCTTTTGTATCTTGTTCCAAATCTAGAGTTTTTTCACTGAAACAACACTATAGGTCAAGTCTTTGTCAGTATTTGGATTTGATTGCTATAAGCCATTAGGCCTTTTATTTTTACCCACACTCTTAATAGATCTTGCTTGTTCCCTTTTTCAGATTCTTTTTCTTTTACGAATAGAGGAAAAAATCAAAATTGAAATTGGTAGCCTAGTTGTAAGATTTGCCAGTATTTGTTCGAGGTAGGATAGATTGTTTTGCTATTTACTTTGAAAATTAAAAAGAAAAATTGAAAAAAAAAGGTTTATGTGTAGGATTGCCTATCTTTTGTTTTGAAAGAGATAAACAAAAAGAAATTGTGAAGTTTTCATTCTTTTATATGCACTTTACATTTGTCATAACCATACCACACACATCACTACCCTTTTGAGTAAGAAACAACCTCTAAAAAGAACATCTAATAAAATCAATTAGTAACTTTTCTTTTTAAGACACTACACCAACTGACTTAGGCTAGGATTTCAGGATAGATCACTTTCAACTGTCTGAAATCGTTATATTGCTCAATAATCATAGTGAGACAATATTTTAGGCAAACCCATTTATATCAAAGTATCCTGGGACCACCCCACTTAAACCGGAGTTAAGAACGAGGTCGTGTGAGACTGGAACTGTTGAGGATACCCCCTCACTTTCCTTTCGAGCATAAACTAGAGTTGATTCGCGTACGGGGGTCCACTAGTACTTTAAGTGCTTTTGGATTTCGGGCTTTGTTACCCTGCCCATGCGTCTTGGCTAGACTGACCACTGTTCCCCCAAGTATTTTCATATTTGTGGTATCCTTAGTATCTTAACCTTAGGGCTCTTCGCAGGTATAGTGGAAGGCTATTTCCACTGCACCTATGATAGACACGGAAGGTAATCCTTTGCAGTAATCTCGGGAGGGCGGTTTGGTGATTCAAACGCTTGCACCCAGAAGACCTGCACTGGATGTCGTGTAACTGACCTTCGATACTCTATTGGTTTGTTCTGGGCCATTATCATCCCGGACTAACTTCTGAGAGTATTAGCTTTGTTTTCTTGGTTTTGATCACTATGGGACATTTTTAGTGGTGTGCTCTTTGTGCCGCTTGTTTTTAATTGGCCTTAGAGATCTCTGGCTCACTGAGTTGGAAACTATGGATAGCATCATGGTGAGCACCAATCAAGGAACCCCTGTTCAAGGGGATCCTTGTGATTTTCCATTCATTGGAAACATTGGTACTCCCTTAATGGCTACCTTGAATCTTCCGGGACTCACTATAGGGCTACCAGTTTGGCTTTTTTCCACTCCGAATGCCTTGCATGCTCTTGATTCTTCTCAAGTAAGAACCTCACATCAAGAGCATTAGAACCCTATTCCTGCTTTGCTAGTAACATCTTCTCCTCATCCCTCTACCTCATGTGGTGAAAGTAGTAATACTAGTAACCAGCAGTCTAAAAGAAATAGACGGAGGAAGAATAGGAAGAAGATGCCAAAGCAAGGGGTCATCCACCCAGCCTCTGGTTGTCATGCTGGGGGAACCTACACAACCTCTGGTGGTCATGTTGGGAGAAATCACTCAGTCATTGTAAATCATACTGAACCTACGCACCTGGCCTCTAGTAGTCATGCGGGGGGCACCCACCCAGCCTCTATAAGTCATGTTGGGGGCACCTACTCAGCCTATGGAGGTCATGCTAGGAGAAAAATTTCAGTAAATGCAAATAATACTGAAAGCATGTCTTCAACCACTATTGGTAATGTTGAGGACACGTCATTGATCACTGCTTGTCATATTAATGACAAGTCACCAATTACTATGAGTCATACTGGAGATAGTGAATCAACCACTGCAAGTCATGCTGAGAAAGTTTACATTGTTGACAAACCTAATAAACAGAAGCTTGAGTTCCCTTGTAAGTTTTGCAAGGGAGATCACCCGACCTATTTGTGCCTTGTACTTCCATAAGTGCAAAGAGTGTGGTCCATCGTTCAAAATTCTTTTGCTTCTGAGCAACCAACCATTGCAAGTCATGCTGTGGTCCTACATTTATGGCTTGGGATCCAATCATCACCGCATTGACGACATATGTTTTTCTTCTTTTTTCTATTATCAGAGTAACTGTTAGATGAATTTGATCTATTTTCCATTTCATAGGCATATGATTGAGGTTTGTGGCATTGATGGCCGGGTGACCAAGTATCTGCACAGTACCTACATTGTGTCTCTTTTTCTTGTCGATAATGGTTATCACCTCTTGTTTTTATTCCTTCCAATTTGTGTTCTGCGGCTTTTGCTTTATGTCTTGCCACCTCTACGTTAGGTATGTCATGTAACTTTAACTCTTTTTGGAGGTACGGTTTAAGACCTCCTAAATAGGTTTCGAGTCTTTGTTTGTCAGACAACCCAAATACTCGTGTCGATAAGGATTCCCACTGATGTGTGAATTCCTCAATGCTTCCAACCTGTTGTAATCTGGTAAGTTTATTGAAAAATTCATCTTCTTTGATACCTTGAAACCTATTAAAAAAATCATTTTTGAACAAGTTCCAGGTGCAGGCAAAATTGTCTCTCTTCCACCATAAGTACCAATTATAGGCATACCCTTCCATATGCATTGACGCATATTTCACCTTCTCCTCGTCAGATTGAATATTGTAAATGTCGAAGTATTCTTCTGCTTTGTTTAGCCAAGCAACGCATTGGTCTTCACTTCCATTGTATTTTGACAACTCTATTTTTTCCTTAGGTGGGTACACTATGTAAGGGTGATATTGATTCCCTTTTGCTTTATGGTTTGATGGTGGATTGGAACTACTGGATGACATAAGTGACATATTTCAACTGCTTCGTTGCTGGCGGTGATTTTTATCTTTTTTATTCTCTACTATCTTATTGATAGCTTCTATTTGGATGTTTAATCGTGCCTCCATATCTGGTAGTACTTTAGTTTCTATCTCTTGCTTAAGCATTGCATTGTTAATCTTTATTTCTTTTTGCAATTCTTCTTGATTCTTGGCAAGTGCTTCCTGCGTGAAAATATGAAATGAGTAATCTAGCATGTCTGGACTGCTGACTTGGTCTGTCTTAGGTGTTAGTCTTTGTAACACCTCCATTAATATATTATGGTTCTGCGTCATGGTGCTCAAGTTATGGGTTAGGGTGTTTATGTTTTGAGTCATAGCACTCATTTTGTCATCCAAGCCTTTTTGTTTTTCATTCAGAGTATCAAATTTTTCACTCAACCTTCTTTCTAGTACCAGAACAACTTCATCTTTGATTTCTTTTTTAAGCACGACATTGTTATTTTTCATCTCTTCCTTTAAATCTTCTTGAAACATTTTCTCAAGTTTGTCCATTCTGGAGTTTAGACCTTCGACGATTTTTAAATCTTTAATTTGGTCTTTTTCTAATTTTTCTAGTCGGTCTCGTAACTTGGCCATGGTTCTTGACCTGGTGTGGGGAGGTGAATATTTGGAATCAATTTTTGGAGTAAGGATAAGAGTTAGGGTTAGAGATAAAATAACACAATAAATATTATTAAATTATAATAATAATTTATGATATATATTAAAAATAATAATACAATAATTATTATTTAAATTATAATAATAATTTATTATATAAAAAAATATAATAATAAAAAATTTATTATTTTTTTTTTTTATATTAAATTTTTTTTGTTTGATTGGTGCAGGTCACTCGGAGTGGCAGGAGATGGCAGAATGGATAGCAGGTTGGAGAATGGAGGATGGCGTGGGCATGCAGGTGGAGAGATGTTGTGGTAGAAGTGGTGGCAGCGCGGAGGTGGAGACTGGGGCGTGAGAGGGGAGTGTGATGAGGAGATTGGGGCATGAGAGGGGAGTATACAGTGCTTGAAGGGCATGCGATTGGTGGGAACGAGGAAATGGTCGCGGAGGTGGAGACTGGGGTGTGAGAGGGGAGTGTTGATGAGGAGACTAGGGCATGAGAGGGGAGTGTGCAGTGTTTGAAGGGCGTGTGCAACATTTGAAGGGCGTGGAGTGGATGTGGACGAATGGGTGAATGGAAGTGAAGAGCAGTAAAGAGGTGGTGGATTGGTGGTGGAGCACGTAGGCAGTGGAGTGGGGGAAGCTGGAGGATGCTGATGGATGAGAGCAGCAACGTGGAGAGTAGGATGCAGCTGAAACCGTGTGTGTAGAGTAGAGTTGAACTAATGTGAGCTGAAACCGTGCTCAGTAACCGTATCCGGTTGGATTTGAAGGGAGAGCTGAAACCGAGCTCAGGTCGAAGGAGACGAATCCGAGCTCTGATTCCAAATGCAGTGAACGCATCCATTCACTAAGTTAATAGTCGAATCCGACTCTCATATTGAATAATAAATAAGAATAATATATTTGATGATAGGATAAAAGATACAATAAGCTCACCTTTATAGGGCTTGAGCAAGAATAGCGAAGGGTTACACCCTTTCATTTATTAACCTAATAATCTATTTAATATAAAAATAACAATATTAATTAAATATTCATAGCATTTTTTCTATTTTGCACACAGATTGCTAACAATATTATTGATTTTCTTCAAGTTTTTGCTCTGCATCATAGACATCAACCAATACACATTAATTTAAGCCTACATATAATTCAAATGTATAAAATTTTTAATAGAACTAATAATTTGCCTTGTTCTCTTGTTGGGATGAGATACCATCGTGTTTGATGCAATAAGTTGTTTTATTTGAACTTCTATTATCCATCTTCTATAAAAAAAAGACAACAATAATTAGACATAGAAATTATGAAATATTATTTACAAAATAAAATTTCAGTTCCTAAAAAAACTATATGCACCAATGTGTTATTGCATCATATATCCATTGTTATATTATTATTGTGTTGTTACAAATTAGAAAATGTTTTGTTTCTAGCTTGTTATATTCTTGCAGTGCTTTATAAAGTAATATACACATTGATGCCTCATTACAGTTTATTGTGCACCACATAACTAGTGAACACATTTAAAACATGACATTTCAGTATCAAAGACAATGTTTTTTACATTACAAACTAAGTGGTGCACTATACAGGAACATACATATCGATGTGATATTCTTGTATAGTGTGCACCACAAAATGTGAAAAAAAATTTAAATTAATAGTGACAATGTTTGGGATCCAATGCAGTGAGTAGTCCCCTTGCGATTGATACAGAATGCCCCATATACAAGTAAAGAAACCCTATAAAAATATATTGCTTAAAAGAAAAATATTTTTCTTCTGAAATATAGTTAGGGAACCAAGAGAAACAACATGAAAGATAGGGATTCCAATACTAAAGGTAACTATGAAACCCTTCTACCTTTTTTGAGGATGCATGAAAAATTGATTGAATCAAATAAGGGAAATTTTGAGATGCTTAATAGAATGAAGCCACATATTACCTGGAATTTCTTCTCTGCATATTTGTATGTGACCTATGGTGGTTCTTTACAAATTTGTCTCTCAAATAAATAATGCCCACTCCAAAGTATTTGCTAGTAAATCTATCTTGCACAAATCATCATTCTATATTTTGATAAAAGACTGAAATAAGGATTAGGGTTTTTATTTTATAATTTAGAAAAATGAAATTCCTGTGTTTTTTTGTTGTATATTTTGATGTGGTGATGATAAACATGTATGTTTTTTTTTGTAACTTACTTTTATTGGTGCACTATAGTAAAGTGCATTGGTACACTTGTGATGTAAAAACACACCGGTAAAGAATTTAATTGACAAAATACAATTGCAAAGCTCCGTAATTAAAATTTTGCAAAGGTTTTACTTTGTGGAGACCAAACTAGAGGTCACTCTTTGGTGTGTATCATGATTTAGTGCACTGGTGCATTTTTTATATACATGTGCACCCATGCAACGCAAAATAATACATTGTAGCTATAAGTTTTAAAAAGGAATTCATATTCTATTTGAAGTTCAATATTGTTTTATGCTTCCCAAACTTTCTGTTAAGAATTTATTCACATATTGATGATGGTTTTGGCTCAAATGCATGGAAAAAATGTTTTAATATCAAACATCCAATTCCTCAAATTCCATCTCATTACATATTGTTGCAAGTTCTTCAAGTTCCACCCCTCCATTTCCAACAAGTTTATATTTTATATATGATTCATTTATTTGATTGAATTTATGTTATTTATATACATTCATTCAAATATTTCCTCATTGAATTTTGCAGGATCATAATACAATATCGGGTTCAGATGCACAAAATATTTCACCAGTCCAAAAATTTCACAAGCTCTTATAAGGAGAAATATATTGTAGGCATATGTTTGAAAAAAATGGATAGTTGATTTACCCTTCCAATTGTAACACGCCATCTTATAGCAACAAATATGGATCAATGTTACTGCATTGTGAATTAGACCCATTTTTTGACACCACAATAGTATGTGTTTGTTCAAAATGTAAAAGGTCAGTAGAACTCTCGATTTGTCACATTGTCTCATTATATTAATGATCGACTACCCAAAGTTTGTAGTTTAATACCTCCCACCATGGTGAAGAATACAATAAATGATATAGAAAAGACACATGAGAACACTTCCATATGCTCCTTTTTTGAAAATTTGGAACCCAGATAAATTAAGTTTCCTTCTAAATTAACTAATTCGTCTCCTTTTGTTGAGTCAATAGAGATTTACAGTGAGTTAAAATATGATATCAATAGTACCCAAAACATCTCTACTAGTTGATCCAAAAAGTTGTACGAGATGAGAGAAAAAATGCCCAAGAATACACCAAGGTCAGTTCAATTGTTGGAAGGTAGTGATGACTTCCCTCTTCCTATCCATACACAAAGTAAATTCCAAATCGGTTACAACCACACTATGTATGGAACTTGGTCGTATTCCATGCTTGTGCCTAATGTTGGAACCAACTTGTCCTTTTGTGGTTATAGTTATATAATTGGAATGTTTAAAATAGATGTTGCAAATCTTGGGTTGTTTATCCTTTTCCATGTATTAGTTCTCACAAAAAATTAATAACAATTATGCCATTTTGTGGTCCTCTTTATAGTTAGTCTAATTATTTTAATATTGTTAAATGCAAACATAGTGCTTCAATGCATAATATGTGCATAAATAGTTATGCTTATGGAAAATTTAATAGAAGAAACCTATTATATATTGATGGTCATCCAAGAAATCATGCGAACATTGTAGGGTTCATAAATAACTCTAGGTCCTCATTATTTAGTGAAAAAATTCCTTTGAGGAACACTCCAATGACAAAGAGTTTTTAATGAAAAGGAAGACACCCATATTTGTTGTTGTGCATGTAGTACATAGTTGGTATGCTATTAATAAGTTGTTAATAAACTAGAACTTTCATAAACTAGTAGTTGCTCATAAAAAATTATGACTTGCATTGGGTCTACCTTTATTTGTCCCCTTGGGGCATAAGAAATTTTTTAGCAAAATATATAAAAACAAAAGCAAACAACAATAACTATAGAACATTATTTTTAGATGAAAACCTTGTTTACATAGGTAAAACCATGGGGCAATGGTAGTTTCAATATTTTATTATTACTCGGTAAAAAAATTACAATGATTTTTTTTTATCTCTCTTATGTTACAATTCCAGGATTCACTCCCCATTTATACAATATATATGAAAGTTGCAGAAGGAACCAAAATATACTAGAAGGGTATAGAAATTTCAGCTTTGGGGATCTTCCCCCGCACCCCCTTTAACCCCCCCTCCGATCACTCGACACATATAAGTAGCACATGGGCCTAGTTGAGAGATTAATAGGAAGGATATTAGATATATGGATATTAGAATAATCTCCTAACATTCTCCCATGTGAATTGAATATACAAGAAGCTCCTTGCCAATATTTTCCACCCGAGTGTCATTGTCCAATATTGCCTTCATCACATTTTCAGAAAGCCAAAGAAGTTTTGCACCATTCAAAATTCTCTTTCATGAATTGATTTGTAAGTATATATACAAAATTCTCATCAGTATCAATTTTCTCCAACAAGATCCTACCTTCTTTCACCACTTTCCTTATGAAATGGTACTTAATATCAATATGCTTTCTGTGATCACGAAAATATGGATTCTTCACTAAGTGAATAACACTTTGAATGTCACAGTGCAAAGTGATATTACCTTTCATAATCTTGAATTCATCCATTATTCTCTCTATCCATATTACATCTTTACTAGCCTTATTTGTTGCCACATATTCAGCCTCAATGGTTGATAAATCCACCACTAGTTTCAACTTAGATTTCCATCTCACATCTCCAATAGCAAGAGTGAAAGTATATCCTATAGTAGAATTTTGTCCATGTCTATATCCATGAAAATCAAAATTTGAAAAAACTCTAATTTGTAAATATGTCAATCTGTAGCAAATAGTGGTGTCTGAAGTGCCCCTTAAATATTTGAGTATCCACTTCACAACATTCCAATTTTCCTTACCAGGATTCATTATGAACTGGATAACAAATCCCATTGCTTGAACATTATCTGATCTGGTGATCACCATGGAAAACATGAGTCTTCATACTACTTATGAATATTGTACACAAGACATGCTTGTCTTCTTTACTACTATGCTAGGACACTATTTGAAAGACAACTTCAAGTGTGCAGGAAGCGGGTTACTAACTAGGTTTTCATTCTACATATTGAAGTGTTGCATAATCTTTTTTATATATTAATTTTGACATAACCAGATATTCGTCCCTATTATGTCCTTGTGTATATTCATCCCTATAATTGGATTTGTTGTTCCTAAATCCTTCATTTCCAATGTCTTATCCAATTGATAATTTAGATCAATGGAGTTTTTCATGATGGGGCTTGCAACCGACAGATCATGAATATGAAACAACAAGATAATAAAATTCCCATCATTAAATCTCTTATAACGTGCATAATGGTCAGCTTCACTTCTACTAAAACCTTGGCTCTTCATGAAGGTTTCAACATTACTGTACCACATCATTGGATCCTATTTCAATTCGTACATATATTTCTTGAGTCTTCAAACCAAATGTTCGTTTCCTCTTTCTTTATAGACCTCATGTTGATCCATATAATTTCTTCATCAATATCACCATGTAGGAAAGCAGTTTTTACATCTAGTTGTTCCAAATCTAAATCTTGTGATGTTACAAGTGCAAGTAAATCCATTATAGTGGTAACCTTCACAAATGGAGAGAATATTTCATTAAAATCTATACCTAGATTTTGCACATATCCTTTGGTTATCAATCGAGCTTTATAATGTTCCGGCAACCCATCATTGTTTTTCCTTACTTTATACACCCACTTATTTCCAACAAATTTTCTTCCTGGTGGGATATCCACAAGTTCCCATGTTTCATTCTTGTGTAATGCTCTAATTTCTTCATCCATATTTCCTCCATTTATTTGCATTCTCAAATTATCTAGCTTCCTAAAATGAACTAGGTTCACCATCATCAGTTAACAAAGAAAAAGAAGATTGAAAACTAGGAGAATACTTTTTTGGACATCTATTGGGACATGTAGACAGTCTAAGTTGTGGTTGCTAAGCTTGTTGTTCCTCATGCCGATTAGAAGCTTCATTTTAATCTCCACCCATTTCTACTACAACTAGTACAATCTCAGGTGTTTGTTGTACCTCCTTCCATTCCGTGTATTTTTCATTAAAAATAACATCATGAATAACAATTATCTTGTGGTAGGTAGTTTCCAACAACCTATACCCATTTATTGTATTATCATAATTGACAAAAACACATTTCCTTGACTTTGGGTCAAGCTTGTTCCTCTTTTCTCTAGGAAAATGGGAAAATGCTTCATAACCAAAAACATGCAAATGAGAATAATTAATTGGCCTACCACACCAAAACTCCTATGGAATCTTTCCATCCAACACCACTGTCGGTGATCTATTAGTCAAATACACATCTATATTAACAACCCCTTCCCAAAATCCATTATCCAACCTATATGAACTAAGCATGCTTCTTGCACGATCCATGATTGTGCAATTCATCCACTTAGCCACACCATTTTGTTGTGGCGTGTTTGCAATAACCTTCTGGTGCTTAATTTCTTCATGCATACAAAATATATCAAATTTATTGGATCAATATTATTCTCCATTATCAAATCTGAGACATAAAATATACTTTCCCAAACTTTTGTTTACTCATCCCTTGACCTCTTTAAATTTCTCAAAGGATTCTCCCTTATTTTTCAGAAAATACACCCACACTATTCTAGAATAATAATCTATAAAAGTAAAAAAATATCTATCACCATTTATGGATAGAGTGGGTCTGGTCCAAATATATCAGAATAAATAAGTTTCAAAATATCATAACTTTTACTAGAGGTTGCATTAAACTGAACTCTCTTCTGTTTACCAAAAATACAGTGCTCACACAAGTCTAAATAACAAGACTTAATTCCAGAAAGCATACCTTGGTGATGAAAATATTTCAAACCTTTTTCACACATGTCCAAGTCATTGATTCCACAACATCACTGCATCTAGAACATTCCCTAAGTCTATTGTTACTATATGATTTTCCATTTTATCACCGCATAAACATACATAGTCCCACAAGATTCTCCTCTTACTAGCACAAGGGCTCCTTTGGTAAATTTTCATCAACTATCAACAAAGGTAGTAGAATACCACAACTTATCCATCATCTTGATTAAGAGTGAATTCTTCCATATATTTGGTACATGTCATACATAACATAGCTTCCTTTCTATGCCATCTTCCAACTTGATCTTAATTCCCATCTTCCCACAATTTATAAAGGATGATCATCACCCAAGTAGACCATTCCACCACTATAGGGATGGTATTTGACAAGCCAATCTCTATGTGTAGGCATGTGGAAATATGCACCTAATTCCAAAACCCAATCATATACTATAGTCTGTTGTTACTGAGATATAAATCCTCACATGTTATCGTCTGTTCTGAATCTACTATACTAGATTCAATTGATAGTTAGTATGGATTTTCATCCTTCTTTTCCATCTTCAACAGTCCTTCCTCAAGTGCCCTAGTTTCTCACATTACCAACACCTCCCTTTCTTGCATCCTCTAGACTTGTATCTGGACTATGACCACCCTTGTTGACCCCTTTCGCTGGATCAACCTTTGATGGATAAGGATTAACTAGTACAAGGATCTAGAGATGATTTTTTCCGCAACTCTTCTCCCATTAAAGAAACTACCACATGATCAAGTTTTAGAGTTCCTGGTGATGAGTTGGTGATGGTCATAACCATATGATCCCAAGTATTTGGGAGAGCACGGAATAAAAATATTGTCCTATTCTCAACCTCCACTTTTACACCAACTGAGAGAAGTTTGTTGATTATTGTATTAAAATCATTTAGATGATCTACCACAATTGAATCCTCCTTCATCCTCATATGAAAAAGTTTTTTTTCATGAAAAAATTATTTGTTTCGTATTTATTCTCACACAGCTTCCCAAGTTTCTCTCAAAGGGATATTGCGTTTTTTTCTTTGAAAACATTGAACAAGAGAAAGTTTGCTAGGAAAAGGTGAATTGTAGAAACTACCTTTCTATCGAACTTTATCCAATCCTCTTCTGTCATGACACTCGGATTTTTCGCAACCCTTTTCAAGGATAGGGCTTGGTTAATTTGAAGCAACAAATCCTCCACCTTCATCTTCCATAGGGATACATTTTGTCGGTCAAAGTTGTCAAGCTTGAACTTGGTTAAAACTTTTGTCATTGATGTAGCTCCCACTAGTAGAAAACCCTATGATTGTGAGTTTTCAGTCTCCAATGCTCGAAGTTAGTAAAATATATAAAAAATAGAAGAAAACAATAATAAAAATAGAACATGATATTTATATGGAAACCATGTTGCACTTGGGTAAAACCGTGTGGAAATGAAAGATTTGATATTTTATTATTACTTAGTAAAAAGCTTACAGTGTCTTTTTCTATCTCTCTTATGTTACAATGTTGGGGACCACTCCCCTTTTATACAATACATTTGAGGCTTCCAGAAGGAAATCAAATATACTATAAGGGTCTAGAAATATTTTCTTCATGGGCTCTACCCTTGAACCCCTAGAGGGGGGGGGCTTGGATTCATCTACTAACAAAAAGATCATTGATTAATTGTACTTTTTTATTTTCAATGGAACTAATGTAAATATAGTTTTGAATTCATCATTTCTTTTATATTGGTTGGTTGTATGCTCTTTACTAGGAAAAAATATTCCATGCTTATAATAAATTTTTGGTATAATGTTTAAACATACTAATTGCATTATGTTACTAATTTTATCCATGTAATGTTCAATATTTTTACAATTAGGATTTTGACAATCAATGACTTATATACCATCTATCGTTGCACCCCTCAATGACGTGACGTCAAATAAAGAGAATTCTATTAAATAATCACATCTTGGAGAGGAATAATACCAAGGGTGGTTGAATCAACCACCTATTAAATTCTCAGTACATCTTGGGTCACCAATTAAAAATATCTATAGTATCACTAGTTCTTCAGATGTTGAGGATGAAGGAAATGATATAGAGGTTGGTATGAATGATTTCTTATGGAATTCCCGTTCCATGAAGGAAATGTTGTTACATGAATTCTAGAAAAATGTATTGGGGGATGATGTTGATATCATCGAAACCTTGTTCAAGATCCTGAAATTTGATACCACCACCCCTCTCTTTGGACATAGGTCAAGGTCTTCCCAACTGGGGACAACAATGCTATTGTACAACTTGAAACCAAGATATGTTATTTCATACATGTGCATCTTTCCACTTTTGAGTTAAATAACCATTAAGTCCCCTATTTTTTTAAGGATTATTGACACATAATGAACATTGAAAATGGTTGATTTTATGCATGCTTGATGATAGTGTACATTTATATTTCCCACCAATTCTAGGTTACTCAAATACAAGGTACTTCCAAGTGATAATGTCTCGCCCAAGATATGCACAGAGGAAAAGAAAATGCTAAAAAGGTTGAGTGTTGAGAACATATGATACTGTGCACGTCTGAATGATTGTATTCTATACAAAGATGAATATGTGGAAAAAGTGGGATGTCTAGAATGTGGGCATGACAGGTACCAAAAATCAAAAGAAAAGGGTAAGGTACATGTTCCTCCTCATAAAATATTTAGGCACATGGTCCTACTCATAAGATATTCAAGCACATGCTTATAATTCTAAGGATTCGAAGGATCTTTCATTGCAAACAATTAGCCGTGTTGCAGGGGTTGTATGCATCACATAGAAGTGAGTAAGGAGTTATGTGAATCCCAATACATGCAATAGCCATGAAGCATAAAGAATATACATGGCCTGATAAATTCAAGGATGAAGTATGGAGCCTTTGATTGAGCATATCCATGGATGAATTTAACCCATATTCCCTCCATAAAATCAATTATTATGTTTGGCCAGTGGCAGTAATCAATAGCAATATCTCCTCATGGTTGTCTGTGAGGAATGAACATTTTATGATGGCTCTTATATTTCCGAGTACAAGACATGTGAAGAGAATGGATGTCTACCTCCAACAATTGATCGATGAATTTAAACAATTATTGGAAGGGATACATGTATACAATGTATCAAGACCCATCCCAATGTAGATGTATTTTATGTTGTATGGAATATGTACATACGCCATGCATGATTATCCATATTTAGAATTTTTCTATGGAAATCATGTTGATTTATTTGTTTATATCTGTAACATTACTTGGCATATTTAATCTGGTGCAACCATCTTTTCTGATGTTATCGTGCTTTGCATTCAATAACATTTCGTCTTGTAACAAAAGGGTATTGTTAATGCTTAAATATCATATGCATGCAACGTTTAGGCTAATATTGCATAAATGTGTCATCAACATTCCGAATGAAACTCATTGATGATGTACTCATCATATCCATGAGACAAAATGAGTCCCAAAATGCCAAAATCGGTCAAAGTGGAGAACTACACGACTAGAATCACTAGAAACCCACGCTATTATCATGTCTAATCTGTATAGTCACCTACACTTACCCATGTGGGATTTCTCTCAAAACCCATGCGACTTCTAAAACAATGAGATCACATATTTCCATAATGTAATGAAGGGTTAGAACAACTCTCTTGGCTCCAAAATTTGAACAAGGACTCTTCACATGCTTGGGATCATTGAATAGCCCCTCTCATATACTTGGGAAACCAATTCAAAGGATGGAGTGTTCACATATGGATCTAGATGTTTCTTGGCCTCCATTTGTCCTATAAAAGGAATCCATGGGCATGAATTCCATAGGAGAAAATCATAGCAAAGTTATGCTATTGGAATTACATTGAGAGATCCTCTTTCAATCTACTTCTTCCCTCATATTGCCATACACAAAGCTCCCTTTCTCTCTTCCCCTCAGAGGAAAGTTTTTATCCATTGTTCTAACTAAGTTATCATGCAATTGTGCAAACAAAATGGACCTCCCTAAGGGAAATCGTTGTATTCCCTTGAAGATTGCACCTCCTAGGTGACACTATTGTATTTAGCTGGACCATTGGGAAATAAAAAATTGGTTTGGAACATTTATGTTCTATCTTGTTTGGTTTATTTCTCACCCTCCTTTTATTTCAGTTTATTTCTTGTTATTTTGTTTTTGTTTCTAATCAAGAGTTTTCTTGGCCATTTGGAGTTTTGTTTATTGAATCTCAAAAACAAATATTGGGTACTTATTGTAACCTCAAGGATACTCTCACTATGGGATGGATGTCCACCCTTGTGGCTATTTTTCCCACAACAAGTATAGTGGATGTAAGTTTTGTGGATTTTCTATAAAGGCTAGGTGGTACAACCACATATGAAATATAGTCGTTTACTAGTTGAGGGTATTCCTCCCGAAATACCACCCCTCTAGAAGAGTTGCATATACTTTCAATGGTAAACTAGAGAGAACCTAGATACCTACAATAATAACATAGGAATATTAGTTTAAGGAATATGACATGAGGAAGGAGAAGGAATGTTTGATTCAAATGGGGAACCTATGTTCGATCATCCTGAATTGTTTTACACCTATGTTGAGAAAATGCCCACTATGATGAAAAGAAAATTTATATTTTATGAGATTCCATATTGGGAGCATGTTCATATTTCCCACTTACCAGATCCCATGCATATATTAAAAAATGTTTCAACTTCTTTATGGAGGAACATATCATCAGGAAAAGTGAAATATTGACTATTACGATATTTTTTTCTTTCTTATAATACTAAGAAGGGACATTATCAAAGAAAAGAAAGTAGAGGAGAGGCTAGTCCCTCTTGGTCTTTTAAAGAAGGTGATGTCCCTCTGATTTTGAAGAAAGATGATATTTCTATGGTGAAGGATGTTATGCTGGGTGTTAAGGCATCTATTTTATATGGGTCTACACTATAATGTTGCTTCACCGTAGATGGACATTTGTTAGGGTTGGAATCACATGACCATCTGAACCTTCTAAGGGTATATATGTTGAATACATTATTATTTTTCTACAGTGTCAGTTAAAATATACTATGCATTCAAATTTTTATGGAAAATAATTATGTGTGTTTCTATTTTGTAGTTTCATTGTCCCTTTCTCGTGCATGGTTATCTGAACAACGAATTCCCCCGGGACCTACGCAGTGCCATATTGAAATTTTTTGCACTTTTATGTTGGATTACATCGAAGGAGATTGATATGGATAACATTTCATAGTTACATCTAGAGATATTTGATATTGATTGTATGTTTGAGAATGAATTTCCCATGAGTTTTATGGACTTATAATTCCATCTTCTAATTCGCCTACCTAATGAGGTTGAATTAGCTAGGGTGTTCTCATGTCATGTGACATCCCCATCCCTCAATCCAACCAATATAAGGGGACATTAACTAATTACGAGATTCTATTTTCTCCCCATAAGCAAAATTATGACTTTCATGACATTTAAATTATGCATGCAGATGCATAAAGGAAAACACACACTGGAAATAAGCTCAATCAGCACACACACACCCAACATGCATTTACAAGCATAATTATCATCGGCACATAAATAAAATAATTGTGCATCATATACAAGAGAATACTTCTCTTTAACAAAGAAGATCCAAACAACTGGACGTCTAGGAGCGATTTTCCACCCAAACGTAGGCACTCTATCTAGTATATACTATTTCTGCTGAGAGGCAACCCCCAAGCTAGGCTATGAGGCCACTAGGGTGAAGTCCAACACCTACAAGCTTCTCTCTCTCATCCCACAACATGTTCTTATTTCTATGTTTATCCCAATGCTCATCCATAGCTCTATAGAGATCTCACTCAGTCCTCACAACCATGCCAATCCTTCGAACTAACCCACACAACACAAAGAAGTAATTCTCATTCGCTAATCCACTGTTCCCTTAGAAAATACAACCACTACAGTTCTTATAGTGTGTGCTGTAAGAGTCCAATCTATTGTATACCATTGGACAACCTCCTGTAGCATCAATTATGGCTTCTCAAGCATGTGTGAGTATAAAAACTCAATGGGTAAGGGTTCCTAGCTTGGATAGCCTCTATGCTCACCTACAACCATCTATTTTTCCTTAAAAAGTGTAGCTCTGTCTCTAAATTTGAATTTTAGGTTTATACACAATTGGTAATGGTGACGAACAATAATAGGAATCTCTATGTAGTGTAGAAGTCTTCATAAGAGAATGATATAGAGTGTTGAATCCAAGGTATATGAGATGATGGTGAAAATACAACTAACATAGCTATTTACCATTGAAGAGAAGGACTTCTGACAACTAACAAAGTTGTCACCACCCCCATGCTTCAATAACTACATGACGTGAATTTTCCCACCAAACTCACACATGCATTCAATGATTGGATTTAATAGTCAAGCTAAAGTAATTGGATGATTTAAATTACATGGAAAAATTTGGATGAGTTCTAAGGTTGAAAGTTGACTACAAAGAATTTGTAAGAACCCTAAAATTCATGAAAGACACTAATTAACAAATAATATTAAATATGCATTCTAATGTCCCCATCTTGACCTTATTGCATTAAATTTGTAAATGATGTAATATTTTTATAAAATCGTGGTGAGGAGCTCAAGGCCAAGGCCCCACCATCGATTTATTGATGCATATGGTTTACGTTCTAGCCAGGCACAGTGGAAATTGCGAATATTATGTAAATATGCATTTTAATAAAATACCCACAACTAGCTATGCAATGCAACAAGAGATGGGGGCATGATTTTACAAGGAATTGGGAGGGAAATATTCAAACCCTTGGAGCCAATCAAGTTAATCCAAGTGTCAATGAGATAACCCATCAAACCCTCAACTACCCATGTTGACTTTTGTACCCAATCATTCATTCTCCCAAGAATTGGTTGAGGTAGTTAATGCCTTGGGGAATGAGAAGTATGGATGTCCAAATTCGAGTATGGGCAAGCCACTCTTCATGGAAAATCGTGTTTTGCTTCTTGGGCAAGAAAAGAGCCATGAATTGCTCCCCAAGCCATTACCCATCAACCAATTTTGCCTCTCTCACATTTTTGGAGCTACCTAGGCATTTTCTAGCCACGTTTTTATGGTTATTCTTTGTTTTCTAGCTGGGAAGAGGGAGTTTTGTGTTGCAGAGCTACTAGAAGAAGAGAGAGCTCGATTTGGGGTTTCAATGGGGTCTTTTTTAACCATTTGAAACGTTCATAACCTGTGGGATAAATCGTGTTTGCTCCTTGGGGACGAATTTCCCTTCCCACAGTTTGTTTTGGGTGAGCCACGATTTGGGGAAAACCCATGGCCATCCTATTTGTAAATACCATTGTTGGAAATGTGTATCCATGCCCAATTTTTGAGTTGCTGTATGCAAGAGAGGGTTGTGGTTGAGATGGGTATCCATTGTTTTGGCTTGAGCTTGAGTGCAAGCATCCAAGGTTCAAATGTAGTCTGATAAACCCAGCTGTGGACTGGCTTGGCTCAGATGAAATGATTAATTGGTTGTGTATGAGCTTGAATGTCCCCTTTTCCTTGTAAGAATCATGCCCAGCTCGGGGGTGGCAGTTGTGTTGAGAGAATTGATGAACACAACTAGCCTATGGTTGGGTGGAATGTTGCAGTGACATAGCTAGTTGCTTGGGACAATTGCGAAATGAAGATAAGTATCTAATGTTTATTTACTTCTGCAATGTTTAATTTGAAGATTATTTTGATATGCTGGTTGTGAATGAAATGTGTGTGGATGATGTTATTCCCCTGTGCATAATTGATTAATTTGCATCTGCACACTTTTGCTTTTAATTGTATGAATCTAATGAATGGGCGGAGTTTATGAAAAAGCCTAGAATTTGGAATCATGTTCCCTACCAGGAATTGGGTCCACGGGAGGGGATGTTACATGCATGCAGATCTCTGAACCAACACAAGAATCTGATAATATATAAATATTATAAAATCCAGAAACAAACAAGAACAACATGCATAGAATATCTGACAAAGAAAGTGGATCTAATCAATAATAACAGAAATTATACTATGAAAATTAAGGATCCATACCTGGTTAGATGACTTAGCAGCTACCATTACCTTGACAGCTCCAATAGTGCAACTGAAGGTGGGGAAACGACTCTCCACCCAACCAACCCCCAACCAATGGTTGAGGCCCCCAATCCCCCAACAATTGACCCTATTCCAGTACTAACTTGCTTTCCTCTCCTCCAGAGCTCCTCTTCCAAGATGGTCAAAGACAAAAAAAGACCCCTCTCTTCACTTCTTCTCCTCCTTTTATCTCCTCCTTCTCCCAATTTCTTAATTTCTTATTTAATTTCTTTCTTTATGCAAAATATGTTTTATGTTACTACTTTTTCATGTTTCTTTTATTATCTTACATTATATTATATTACATTATATTTATTATAATAAATATTCTCTATTTTTGTATATGAGAGTTGTTACATACTCCCCCCCTTCAAGAAACTTCGGCCCGAAGTTATAATATTCAAACAATAAATACAATATTTATTCAATCAATCAATCAAGTAAATACTAGAATATATAGGTAGCTAGTACTATTTTGAAGTTAAGAGATTTATATGTGTGGCCACCACATAGAAGTCTCCAAACCACACTAATACAATCAAATGCCCTAAGTTACAACATGCTCTTAAGTAATTCCCTATGAGTCTAGTATGCAACCATAACACAAATTATGCATCATACATACAAAAACATTAGATAGTTAATTAATAATTAATAACTATGTATTTGTTTACTTCCTCTTTCCTTACTCACCCTCTCCCTAAGAATCATACCATCCGATCAACCTCCATGAGCCTCCCCTCCAACTCCGGATGGTCTCGCTCGCCATGGCACGAGCCCTCTGCTGGAACCTATCCACGGATCATACAATAGGCATCAGAAGTTCCTTGGGAAGTTACCACGGCATTGCCACCTTCCCAACTTCTGGTAATAATACGGCGTCATTGGATTCTAACAGAATCTAGGCCTCATCGATACTAGCCGGCATTTGGTTCCCAGTACCCCGATCCTAATACTCCCGGTACCCCGATCTTGATATCAGGATCATTATATCCCAGGAATCTCGGAAGGCTATCCTAAACATTCTCCACAGCACCCTCAAGGTACTAGCCCCAAGAATCAGAAGTCCTTCTCCATAAACCTCCCTCCCGGTGAGTATGTCTCCAACCGTGGACTCTGGTCACATCAGAAGTTCTCTAGGAAGTATCTGTGGCACTACCACCTTCCCAAATTTTGGTACAAAGTCAAGCGCTGCTAGCATAGAGCTAATTGTTGGGCTTGTCCCCCAGCCCATAATATTTTTATTGTAGCCATTCTCATTCATGGTTATGGGCTCCCACGAAATCATAGAATACTTAGCCTCATCAGGCTATTTGAGTGCATCACTTGGAACAACTGACACTTCCTTAATGAATAATCATTAGTAACAATTTCTCAATATAATAATATCATGGATCAACCTTGAATCATGTGCTATTAAGAATGTCTAGCCACCAATTCATATTGCAATACATTGCATCATAAGCCATTGTCACGATAAGTCATGCCAATTTTAACATCTAATGCATTTAGGTGCTCTGTGCTACCATTATAACATAACTGGTCATGATACTTTCATAATTTCACTAAGCATCTCATTAATATTCCATGATAAGATACCATATTTCAACATTAGTACTATCAACATGGAGTAACAACTCACATAATCCATCATCATATCAAATATGCATTCTACGGGGAGTAATAAGGGTTAGCATGAAATGATATCATGTCATACCAAATATCTGATATAATCTCTTATTCTTCACTAACACATAACATAGTTGTAAAATACCAACATTAACCACAACATGATTTCATACCATTTACGTGCCAAATGTCATTTATCTCTAGATGCAATGATAAGCTATAATAGCATTTTATGTCTACACGTCATGAAATAACATCAAGAAGTATCACATGCACAACCCATGGCTACAATTCTCATGGCTAGGAATAACAACATCAAATATCACATGAATAATGCATGACCATGAATCACATGTCTATAAGGCATCCTTCTAAGAACACATGTAATAACACCATATCACGGACCACATAACTTAGATTTCAAGATGCCATCAATAAAACTATAAGGTACTAATTTGAGTATCCACAATCAACATATAATGTACCTTATGTCCTATACCTCTAGAACCCATAATAAACTGAGTATCACATGAAACATGCAACATGAAATCTGAGGGGCATCATGAAATATGTATAAATCATTAAATATGTATCATATGCCTTCAAACTTTAGAAATTATAAAATACTACCTGAATATCTACATAAAATAATTTCATAGTTGATAATTCCTATTGGATGACTTCAAATTCCAAATATCATTGTGGTATACATATGGGAATAAGTTTTTAAATTCAAAATATACTTCACACAACTTGTTGAATAAGTCCCTTGCCCATATATATATATATATAATATATATATATATATATATATATATATATAATATATATATATATTACTAATTCAAAATTTAAATTTCAGAGGCCAATTGTGTTAAAAAGAACCACTCCAAATAAACATGTTTATGTGAAATCAAGATAAATAATGGAGAAGGCAAATTCACTTGGAATTTAGGAGATATACTACCAATTAATCATTAAGCTATGAGATATCATTACACTTTTAAGGTCTTCCTATCCCCCGCCTTTTTTTTATACACCCCGAGTACAATAAAATATATTACAGGACTAAATGTTTCTATGCTCATGTAATTTATGTTTTTACAAATGGACTATAAAATATATTACAGGACTAAATGTTTCTATGTTCATGTAATTTATGTTCTTACAAATGGACTATTGGGTTTATTTACCATGAAAACACAATAGATCTATACCCTCAAAGTCTGAAAATTGTTGAATGGATGCCAAAGGAAGTACAAAATAAAGCTTATAAGTGGGGTCAATATATATGCCTCCTACAAAATTATACAAAATTATAGTTAGAATTTTTATTTATTTATTTATTATACTGTAAAGACACTTGGTCCCAAATCTCTGCATTTAAAATCCAAGCATGGCCTCAAAAATATTTTATTTAATAGAAACATGACTTCAATTTCTGTTGGGATCAACATAAACTAAAATCCAAGCATGACCTCAAAAAGCTTTTATTTAATAGAAACATGACTTCAATTTCTATTGGGGTCAACATAAACTTTAGTCCTTGATCCAAGGCTTATTCACTCAAATTCACAAGTTGCAATGGTTGGTCCAACCTCTTAATCAATGAGCCATTGAATGATCAAACAATAAAGGTGAGGCATTTTTACTCATGACATCCGTTTTAGTCCTAGGTGAAGATCCAAAGCTACCAGGTGTAGATTAACGTTTTAGCCCTAGGTGTAGATTCCAAACTACTAGGAATAGATTAAAGTTAAGCACTACCCTCTCAAGAGGTAGTTCAAGCTTAACTTCTGGTTGGTTAACTTAAATGGTTGAGTGTTGTAGGCTTAATGCAGAAGGTCAATAGGTCGACTTCCCAAGCTAGCTGCCTCCATTGTCATGGGCCATGATCAACATGAATGGTTAGGTCGACTACCATCCACAAACTCCCTATATGAGGGGCAATCCAACCATTTTCCTTGGAACAAAACAAAGTAAAACACAAATGCAAAAATATTATGCAATCTAAGCTTTGTATGCTTTGTGGGATCATCATTCTAAAACTTAAGATTTAGCAATCTCTATCTTATTAAAATCAGCAGCAAGCAAAAATGTAAATCTATATTTTATGGTCTTTTGTCTTAAGCCAAAAATGCACTTAAAGTATAAATACAATAATCCCAAAAATCTCAATAGATTATGAGAAGCCTGTAAGGTTAGAATGAATGAAACAAATAATTCGTTTAAATCTGTCCCATATTGGAAGCAGGATTGGAGATGGGGCAGATGCAAAATGTGACAACAAAAGAGCGCAGGAACAAAAAATTCAGCAATCTCTCTTTTTATTTTGCATTGTTGTACTATATGCTGCAAACATGTTTTATGACCAAACTGAACTATATCATTTCAACAAAAGAAGAATTATACAAATATGAATTTTATTTGGAAGGTTGTAGTGCCAAACCACGTCATGTGGCAATGTCATGAAAAAGGCATGACTGAATTTGAATCCTTGTCATATCTCTTGCTCCAACTTATTGCACATGGACTTGAACAGTTAAATTGCAAATTCTAAAATTCCAATGACATGGGGTTTCTAAATTTCAGATAACGTGAAATGTTTGCGGAAATTTGGCATAACTATTGTTCGAGAATCAATCAAATGTACACAACGGATTCAAAGGATTAGAGAGAGTGGAGACGAAAAGAGTGGTTTTGAGATGTGCCTATTGACGCTGTGTATAATGCATCAGGTTGAAAATTCCTAACAAATACCAACATTCATGTTATAAATTATAGACATCTCAAAAATATAAAAGAAGAGAAACCGTCCACAATGAATGAGAGCTATTGTGCACAGGTGCCAAGGTTTTCCTTCTCCCATCATATAGAGACAGTGACTGGGGACAACATTTCCTTGGTCTCTTAATACATAAGTAGTATAGCTTGGTTCCGTACATCTTCATGCTAGGAATAATACTTATAATATAATGAATTGGGGGATTCGATTCTCCTGCAAAGGAGACTACTCATCTAATGCATTATCAAAACAACTATATTTGTTGGTGTCGAATTTTAAAGATATTACCCCTCTAATTATTAAGCCAACAATATATATAAAGAAGTCAGATCCTTCCACTGAGATCACTCAACCCATATATCTAGACAAATGACAAATGTTTGGGTTACAAACTTATAATTCGATATTCACACGAAACTTGCAGAGGCCACAAACAAGCTGGTGGCACTAAGACAATGAAATCATCTCTTTCACATTAGAGGATTGCCCATAATAGAATCAAGATGTAGTTAACCTTTTACATTAAATATGTTGTGTTGAAAGCCACATAAAACTTGACAAATATTTATTAGACGATGGCAGTTTTTAGATATCACCAAAAGAAATAGCTAGGTCGATGCCAAAATAAACATAAAATTTGGAACCAAAACTTGACCATAAAAAAATTTCTTGATCAAGAATTATATTATGGATACAGGCACATACAAATACACCAAAGAACAGTGACTAACCCCGAGGCTCATTTAAACAAAAGCATGGAGTTAATTATAAGCGTAGATAAAAGACGATGCATCTTGTTGGCTATAACTGACCCAGAGGTTTTCTATAAGACCCAGGTTCTTCGCGGTTTCCCTTTGACCAACAAAACCCCTTTGCACTGGCCCTTTCAGCAACAACCTGCGAGGAGGTTGAGGTCTCACCCGAGGTGTATCTATGGGGTACTATGGAATCAGGTTTCCACAGTAAGTGATGAGTTGCGTGGACAAATGTACTAAGCAGCGCAATAGAGGATATGTGCTACGAGATGGGACTGCGCAGCGATGGACAATGCCACGGCCCGCACTACCAAGTACTTCTACTGATACTACAAAAAATTCGATTCAACTTTGAACTTGGAGTACACGAAAACGTTTAAGGTGTTGAACAGAGTATCACTCATCCACTTGGTATGGTTATGATTCGAGCATATTCTATGGATACAATCTAATCATTATGCATTGTTCTATTGCGCATAAGGAAGTACTTAAGTGATCTCTTAACGCTTTACCAACTAACCGATTCACTGTTCTCAAACATAAGCTAAATGTTCACCATTCATCTATTCATACAGAACTTGACATATCATCTCCATACTTCTTCTGATGGCAAATGCATACAACAGTTCTCTCATAACAGCATGTAAGGAAACATCTAGACATTCATTTACAGAAAACACAAATAAGCAGTCATCCATAAAACACAATCGCACAACACAATATTTAACGTGGTTCACTCCCCCATATGGGAAGCTACGTCCACAAGAACGGTTGGTAATATATATCTTTAAAAGGGATGGGGACAACCATTCTTAGTCTGCACACTCAGTTGCAGACTCTCCTTCCTCTCATATAGGTCTTTGCGCACACAGTTGCAGAGCCTTTTATACTCTTCTCAACTCAAAAGAGATTTTACAATACAACATCCAGAACCCAAAAATGTAATAACAAAAAGTAACCCCATCCCATACAAAATTGTCTTCTTAAATACACCATGCCCGAAGGTCATGTCTTTACAATGCCGAAGACCTAAACCCAAAAACCCTTAGGGTTTACAAAACTGTGTCGGTTTCCCTAAATTGGCTTGCTGGCATTTGGTAGCATCTGCTTCATCGTGGCGGTTCTCCACATCTTCATTTTGTCGCTATCGACCTTCTTGTTGCACGCGTGCCAACAGGCCACTTTAACTGAACCATTCATCTCTAATAATCTCACCCAATAGGAATGCCAAGCCATCGCTTTCCCTGAGCTGTCCTTTCCTTAACAAACTCGTGCATTGGTCACCTTCCTAATTTGCTCGTGCCTGCTGCTCAGCACTCCTGGAGCATCTTTCCAAAATTAGACCACTACTGGTCCATTCGGTACCTGTACCCGATCCTTGTCCAGCACTCTGCTTTGCTGGCTCCATGTGGCCTGACTGCTTCGCAGCACTACTTCTTCGCAGCGTTGGTCTTCACGGTACTTCCAAAATTTGGATCCTGCGCACAACTTTGCAGCATGGTCAAAACTTGGATGCTGCGCACAACTTCGCATCACCCTCAACACTTAGACACAATTACATCTTTTTGTAAGCTGCGCTCAGCTCAGCTTTTCCTGCTAATCAAAAGTGTTACCAAAACTTTGTCCCAACTTGGGCCCAACATGCCCCTAACACTTACATGTGGCTCATCCTCGAGCCACTTGCTGCTTCGGTTGTCCCGCTCTGCTCCGCGACCGGTGGAACTAATTTGGCCGCCAACTCGTTATATGTGCCAAACAACTATTCCACTGCTTCTCTAGTATCTTGTTCAACTTGTTTTACTATCTCAAGCAGTGTTGGAGTTATCTTTTCTCCAATCTATCCTTGTACCTGCTCCTGGTTGTCACGTAGTTCGTTCAGCTTGTCTTCTATCTGTTGCGACACCCCCATGGCATCCTACAGGAGTTGCTACGACTGATTATCCATCTCATTCTCTTTTTCTCTTAACGCATGGACTTCCTTCTTCAAGCATGATATCTCCTTATACTTCGGCAGCCTCTCCCTAGGTGGCAGAGCCTTGACCTCTGCGTCCAACGTTTCTAGTGCGGTCTGCTTTTCTTTTACCGTGGTCTTCACTTGCAGTAGCCCTTGATCCTCTTCAAGGGCAGTGAATTCCTTTGAAACCTTTTCCAAGAGATCTTGGCACTTAGCCATCTCACTCGTTATGCTCTGCGTGGTGGCACTCACTGCTTTCTCTCTTAATTGTTGCTCACTTAATGGCATCTGCGTATTCAGTTTTTCCTTCAAGGCTTCAAGCTCGGCCTCATAGAGGATGTCCTTATCCTACATCTCCATCTTCAAAGATCTCACCTTGTCTCCGATCCCCAGAACTGTGTCCGCAGGATCATCCTGGAGTTCTAGACCTTCAATATCTTGGGCAACAGTAGATATGGTAGTCTCCAATTGTTTCCGGCGGTCCTGTTCATTAGGTAGCTGCATATCTGCGCGTAACTCGAGCTACCTGTTTGCTGCGTGCAGCTCCACTTGTGACTTCATGGAATCTACTATTCTATCATGCATCTCATCGACGATCTGCGTGTGCATAAAGCGTAAGCCATGCAAAGGAATCTTGGCCAAGTTGAGCTCTACTTGCTCGAATCACTTTGTGTCCAGGACGATTTGTTCTGTCATTAGTAGTGAAATAGCCAATGGGTCCAAATGGACAACCTTGGTCTTAGAAGGCAATGTTATTGCCTACTGCGGCGGTGTTTATTGCGAGGTTCCTATCGACCTCCCTTCAGCTCTTGCTTCACGCGGCAAGGTTAGGATCTTTTGGACATCGTCCATTTTCTTCATAAGACCTTGCAGTGCAAGCCTAGTCTTTTGCAGGTCATCCTAGATGACCTTGTCCTTTTTGTCTTTGTCAGCCATGAGCTCTTGCATTTGTTCTCAAACCTTTTCTGCTATCATCTCAAAGTCATCTTTGTTAAGCACTATCTCAGATTGAGTCTTTGTGGCCTTCATCTTCTTCTGCGCCTTCGTCTTCTGTGAGGTCTCAGGCTCTTTCCGCTTTCCTGTTTCTTCAACAATTGGGCATGACAGTGGGATGGGTTCATCTTCGTCTGAGTCAGTTTCCATATCCATGACTTCAACCTACAAGTCGGCTAGTTAGTCCTTCATGAGGATGTCAATGTCCTCCTCATACATATGCTAGTTACCCGTGTACTATTATGGCTTCTTCATTCTCGCTTTGGGTGAAATAAAGATACATCGCATGTCCGCCATGAAATCAAGAACGCGAATGTACTTCAACATTATTTGCTTTGTGATTCGGGCTGTATGAATGATCACATCGCGCAGCTGAGTGTAATAATGATAGAAAAATTCAGCTGTGGCGTGCTGTCACTCTGCGTTGATGTTTGCCCAGAGGTGTGCATAACAGAACCCTTTAGGATCGTTTATTTCTATGATTACACCAACATAGTCCTTTGGCTCCTTCCATCGAGAAAAGGTGATGAGGATGATCAGCCATGTAAAGTGGAACTATCCACCATTCTCTTGGGTATCATTGAGTTCGTCCAAGA
This sequence comes from Larix kaempferi, assembly GCA_027924585.1. Classification (NCBI taxonomy): domain Eukaryota; kingdom Viridiplantae; phylum Streptophyta; class Pinopsida; order Pinales; family Pinaceae; genus Larix; species Larix kaempferi. The sequence goes on along the minus strand of BSBM01001219.1, from coordinate 5,650,382 downwards.
AATCATTAAGAAGATACTGACACCAATTGAATTGGGTTCCTTCAACTACTACGGCACCGAGTAGTATTATGCCCGTAGGCACCTAAAGAGGCCTAGTTGTTCTGAGGATTTTTCCTGTGAGCAGCTGGGTGACAAATCTTATCGCTCTGTCTTCAATTTCTTCTGTGGGAAAATCTCTTTTCCCTTTCACCAATGCATGAGTTTTCTTCAACTTTTTGACCGCCTCTTTTTCCTTATTCTTCCCCTAGAAGAATTGCTTGGGATCCTTACCGCACTTGCTTAACCCTGTGATGCAGTGGATTAAATCAATGTTTACATCGAAATTTATGTTGAGCCACAGATATCCTTGGTGGATTCGCACCATCATCGTGCGAACCACCACATTCACTTCTGGTGAATGATCAAAATGAGGTAGTCGGAGCAGGTTCAACAATCTGGACTCCACTACCGGCGTCAACTAGCTTTCGACGACCAAGTTAAAAGTTCCCTTGGCATCCTTTTTCTAGCTCATATACTGGTCTGGCTGGAAGTATGGGTACTTAGGCGCGTGGGGCTCTTCCTTTTGCATGCCTAGGAGGTCAAAGTCTTCCCACTTACAGTCTGCGATCTTTCTGAGTAGGTTCTTGGAAACCTCTACATGTTTTGAAATCGGCGACAATGGGATTTCATATCTAGCATTCTTGACCAAATTAAAGACTTGGGCATCCAACGCCCATGGTGATATATACTCCGGTGTCAACTTCAAGGGTTCCTTCTGAAAGACCGACGATCTTTGCGCCGTCTGGCCCGTCTTTGGAATCTTGCTTCGTGGTCCAGTTATGTCTTTCCCTTTGTCCTACATGATTGGATTATGGCAAGGTGATCTTCTGGATGCTTGACTGGGTTCAAGTATAGTCTTCTTGGCATGGGTTTTCATTACCTCTGCAATCCCCCTGTGCTGAAAGACTCGGATTGCTTCTTGAAGTGTAAGCTCTTGTTCTCTGTCTGGTGATTTGGACATTCACTGGCGAGAGTAGGAAACTGTTTCTGAGATATGACTAAGGATTTCTAACATAGGAGCGAACGCATGAAAATTCTAAGTGTCTGGTAACGCCCGCAAGTCCTTATGCGGCGTTATTTATAGGTGCAGTTGGGTCCTCCCCGCGCCTTCCAACGGCTAGATGGACATTTAATGTAGTGTCCATTGGCGAATTTGAGCGAATCTTTCAGTCCCTTCCGTTGTTTGCATGTTCAGAATGACTATCTTTTCATTAAATGCTGAAGCAGTTCATTGCAACAGTCATATAATGGCTATTTTTCTCAAAAAGTTTTGTAACAACTATTTTTCTGAGTCTTGCACCAAGATGCGTGGCAAGCCATTTGCGATCTTGCACAGTTACTTCGCAGTGCCAAAATTTTTGAACTTGCGTGGTTTCAATTTATTTTTATTTTTTCTTGCACAGCTTCAGCAGTGCTGTGCACTGCATACATCGTCCTTCTTATCATACCTTGTTCTTCTTGTCATACATGTACAACCTCCTTTACATTTCTAGTGTCCAATTTCAACTGTACTTGACACTTAGAAATTTCTTCCTCTGCTTGTTACTCAGGATTCTCCGAAGCAGGACAATCGTGATACAACTTTAGTCTACTTCCATTTATCAAAGCTGGTAGGGTATCGCCAGCTAAATTGGCTAACTGGACTGCACCAGTGTTAGTAGCATGTATCACAGTATATGGGCCAAGCCAATGCATCTTAAATTTACCGGGAAACTTCATGAACTTGCTATCATACAGGAGGTCTAGGTCACCTACCTGAAAGCACTTGCTCCTTATATGGCGATCATGCCATGCTTTCTCACGGTCTTTCTGAACTTTCTGGTGGAAGACGACAATGAAATGATCTTCCTCCAACCCAACGAGGTGTAGCAACCTTTCTTCTAATGCTGCACGGTCGTCCATCCCTATGAACGTAGTGATCCTTAAACTGGGGACAATGTACTCCATTGGCATTATAGCTTCCTGCCCATAAGCCAATTGAAAAGGTGTATGTCCTGTCAATTTCTTGCATGTGGTCCTGTATGCCCATAACAAAGAGGATACACAAAGGTCCCAATCATCTCTATTCACATTGCAAACTTTGGCCAATGCATTCTCCAGTGTTTTATTGAAAGCCTCAATAGTGCCATTCGCCTGTGGATGATATGGAGTACTGCGCTGATGACGAATGTGGAATTCCTCTGTAAGTGCCTCAATGCTCTTGTTAAAAAAGTGAGTACCTTGGTCACTCATCAAAATCTTCTGACAGCCAAATCTTGACAATATGTCTTCGAAAATGAACTGCGCTGCAGTCCTTTATTGGTTTTGCTTCCACCCATTTGTTGAGGTAATCAGGGTATTTTTTAAGGAATATAAAAGTATACTTAAGTATAGTATTCTAGGCGATTATTTTGGATTGACAAAAACATATATATAGATTGGTAGGCGAATATTAAATATGAAACCTACAATTTACTCATGAAACTAGTGATTTTTGGCGAATATTAGGATAAAAAAACATACTTTATGTAAATATAGGCGATATTAGAGACTAAAAATGACCAAAAAGCGAATTTATTTTTCAAAAAAATGCCCCGAAAATAGCCAATTGGCGAAATTTCGCCCCTAAAAATTTCCCTGGAGGTAATCAGTTGCAGTAATAATATACCTCGCACCAGTTCTTTTTCCTGGTGGGTTTATAGGACCCAAAAAATCAATTGCCCATTTTTCAAATGCCTGCAAGGTCAATTGAAGGTTCAATGGCATCTCATCTCTTCGTGAAGGTTTCCTTGTCCTTTGATAGACATCACAATTCTTGCAGTGTTCTTTGGAATCTTTGTGGATCGTGGGCCACCATATCCTTGCACGCAATATCTTCTGTGCGGTATCCCTTCCTGCATATTGACCTCCCGCGATCCTTGAATGCGCGTCTGCTAGAATAAATGGCTTCTCATGATCTAGTATGCATTTGCATAGGACTTCATCCGACCCGAGTTTGTATAACTAACTTGCACTTATAGTGAAGTCTGCGACGCACACCACTAGATGCTTCTTTTGCTGGACAGATAATTCCCGCGGTGCCATTCTTGTTGTCAGAAAATTAATGATATCCTTATAATAATCATCGGCAACCTGTATAGAAAATAGTTGTGCATCAAGCATACTGTCTTCAATGTTCGTCAGCTCTTCTCCTATCTCAATCCTTGGCAGATGATTAGGTCCCAAGTTACGTCTACCTGGCTTAACAATAATCTCAAAGTCATATTCCTAGAACAGCAGTAGCCATCTGCATATGCGTCCCCCTAACACTGGCTTATTGACCAAGTATTTCAACACAGAATGGTCAGTGAACATAAGGAAGTGCGCACCAAGCAAGTAATGTCTGAATTTCTATAGGGCATATACCATCGCAAGGCCTTCCCTCTCAGTAGTAGTATAGTTTTTCCTTGCTGTTGAGAGCTTCCTGCTCGAGAATGCAATAGGGTGGTCAATACCTCCTTCTCCTGGCTGAGCTAATACGATTCCTAGGGCAATTCATGACGCGTCAACATGGACATGGAATGGCTTCGTCCAATCTGGAAAGACTAGAATCGGCGCAGTCACCATCTTTTCTTTTAGTGTATGAAAACCCTGTTCGCATTCCGCGTTCCAAATGAACGGTGTGTCTTTCTTTAGCAGCTTCTCCATTGTTGCGGTTATCTGCGTGTAACCCTTTATAAATTTCCTGTAGTATCCAGTATGGCCTAAGGTAGAGCGCAACATCTTGACTGAATTTGGTGTTGGAAAGTTCACAATTATTGCGATCTTCGCAGGATCCACCATCAATCCTTGCTTACAAACAATGTGTCCAAGTAGAATTCCATAAGGAACACAAAAAATACACTTCTTTAGATTTAAAGAGATTTGATACTGTTGACACTTTTCAAGCATCATTCTGAGGTTCCTGCAATGGTTCTTCAATAGACCAAACATAGTCCAATCATCAAAATAGGCTTTGAGAAACTTATGCATAAACTCTTTGAATGCTGCGACGACCACTCTGGAAAATATGGCAGGTGCGTTCTTAAGGCCAAAGGGCATTACTATGTACTGGAACGACCCCCATTCTGTAGCAAAAGTTGTCTTATGCCTGTCTGCGGGATCAATCCTTATTTGATGATACCCAGAAAAACCATCAGTAAAAGAATAGGCCTCATTCCCTCCAACATTATCAAGCACTTCGTCCGTGAATGGAGTAGGGAATGGGTTGTGCATGGAAGCATCATTCAGTTTTCTGAGATCAACACAAATCCTGATCTCACCCTTCACTTTCTTGTCTTGAATGAGAATGGGACTAATCCACTCTGATTGCTCGACAGGTTCAATGATTCCTGCTTCAAGCATCTTATCCAGCTCTGCGCGTACTCTTTCTTTCTAGCGTGGATTTAGTCTGTATTGTATCTGCTTCACGGGCTTTGTGCCTGGCTTCAAAGGTATTTTCATGACTCCCAGGTCTCCCAGAATTCCTTTCATTTCTATAAATTTTGTTGGAAACAACTCCTAATACTCATGTAGAGTGTTTGCAATCTCTTCAACAATCTGATCGTCCCAATAGTCTCCGATTGCTGCGAACTTCGGTTCTTTGGTTGTGCCAATATTCACCTTCTGTGTTTTTACTGGTCCACTCATATCTGGGATTTCTAACGGAGGTCCTTCTACGTCGCGGGCACCCTCCGATTCTGGTATGTTTATGTTGCACGGATCATTGTCCTCATAGTCTTCATTTCTATCATCGATGCCTTCAGCTAGGTTGTAACACTCGATGGGGTGTTCTTCATGTTCCTTCCATTCTGAGTGTAGGTGCGCAGGAACGCGATCTGCCCCGAAGAATTCCTCCAATGTCATATTTCTTTGAGGACAATCTTCCCTGAATATGCGTTCCTTAATTATCTATAACGCGTCATGGATTGACGGGTTCTCATCATTAAAGCTGAAGTCCCTCTGGAAGTTCGCAGTCAACATGTCCCAATTAGTGGTTTCTCTGCGCAACTCCAGATCTAGGTACCATTTCTTTGGAATGTCATCATCCAGCGTATGTACAAATAGATGCACCCATTCTGTGTGTGGCATTTCCGCCCATGCTTGTGAACAGACTTCAATGTGTTGACTAGGATTTGTCTGTCCATTAAACGTTTCAAAGGGTAAGGTAACCCGGTCAGCAAACCAAATCTGCATGTTAATTCTGCATTGATCCCACGTGGTCAATGTCTGCTTATGCGGATTCCACCATCTAGCGGGTGTGTCGTGCAGTTCCATATCCAATGCTTTTAATTGGTGCTCATCTGCAATAGCTGTAGTGTATTCTTGGATGAAAGTGTAAACATTAGCAGAACCATCATATGTGGGAATAGGAATTACCTCCTTTCCAATCTAGCGGAGTGTTTTCGTAACCTGCGCGCATCTTCTTGCTGATACTTCATGCATCCGGCTTTGCCAATTTTTCAGCCCTACCTCTGAATCAGAGACATAGGATCTGTCACATCTCCAGCTGAGTGTAGCATCTATAGTAGGATTAATGTAATCTTCCTGGTTCGCTGTGAGCTGGTATAGTCTGTCCAAGTCTTGAGCCTTGGATTCCTTCTGAATCGGCTCGCTGTATTTGTCACCATCTGCAGGATCCAATGGTGCGATGACCCTAAGATGCTTCCCTTCAAATATAAACTTATTTGTTTTCATATTTATGATAGCCAAGTTATTAATAGCCTAGTCAATTCCTAGCAGTGCAGGAAAAGGCTGACTATCATCAACAATCTCGATAACTTCAAAGTCTGCATGAATTTGGACTCCACCGATGTCGACTATCACATCAGCTAACCGGAAAAAAAGGTATGACTTTCTCTTGGTTAGCCATTCTCAGTTGGATAGGTGACCATGACAACTTTGGTCGACCCATCCGCTGCCATGTCTGCTTAGTTAAAACATTTACTTCGGATCCCAGATCAAGGATGACTTCATCCATTTCAAAATCTCCTATCTGCGCGGTAAGTATCATTTCTTGGTTTGTTCTTTTATGCTTCCTTATGTGATGTACTGCGCTATCAGAAGTCTCTATTCCGGTCTGCGGTTCATATTGGTTTATGAGCTTCTGCAACTCTACTATGGCATTTTCACTTTTGAGTAACTTCATGCAGCTTCGCACGAACTGCGCAACGAAAGTGCTGACATCCGTCGCAGTGCTTGTTTTTATCATAAGCCGCTGGCATGTCTTCAACATGAGGTGCTTCATTGCGCAATGAGATCCTCTGTGATTCTATTGCAGGCTCTCTGAAAGTATCCCATGCATCGCTAAAAAATTCCTTGTTATTTTGTAGGTCGAGAGCAGGTATTTTTACCAAAGCTTTCCTTATCCATACTATCTCAAGAGGGATCTGCTTTGTGTGAGCCTCCCCTGATGTGGAAGCTTCTGCTCCCCTATCACGACCTGTCTCAGCGCCACTACGCATGACCACATTGATGCTCGGGTCTACTGGTCTGTTCTTCACTGCGATTGACTGGACGTTCATGTTTGGTGCGTTTGTCCGTCTTCTTTTTTGCATTTCAACCTATAGCACAGGGAAATCTTAAATAACATGCTCAAATGATTTACAATAATTGCACGTAGTGCATGGGTTAACACAATCTCTAGGTAAGTGACTCGGCTAGCAACAATTATAACAAATGACCTGGCCACGGCCTCTTCCCTACGACGGGCCAGCATTTCTTCCTCTGCCGCAGCATCCAGCACCACGACCTCTGTATCCTCCTTGGTAATATTATGCATTCTCTTGTTTCGGTTGGTTATCGTCTTGCACGTGGTACAAGACAGTGCCTCTCATTGAGTCCATATCTTGTTTTCTTTCGTTCATTAGTTCATATGCGCGGCAGTTGGATTCATCATGTCCAACTGACTTACAGAAAGTGTAGTATAAATTTTTAGGTGTTTTCACATATTTCTGTACAAGATAGCAGTCTTCAGGTCTGTGTCCTGTGGTTCTACAAATTTCACAACATGGGGCCTGATTCTGATTTATTGGGTTGGGCGCACCACTATTAAGATAGTCACGGAATAAAGGGAAATGCTCCCGGTCGGGGCATTCTCCTTTACAACTTGTAAACTAGACCTCATGTCTAGGTTCATACCTATGTTCTTTGCCATTCTTCATGCTTTCCAGCTCTAGTGTCAGGGTGGTCAGTTGGTTCTGGATCTGAGACATTCCAGAACTAGTCTCACCAATTGGCGAAGCCTCTAGCTTCATTGTGATCTCCAAGGCCTCTTCCTGCGACGTAACCTTCTCCTACATCAATGGTAATCTAATATGGGGCAACAACGCAGCAATAAACCATTCCTTGTGCTGTTCCGTAGTTATCACAAATCTCACTTGGTCCAACAGGGTTTTGAACTTCTGATCGGTTTCTGCTTTATTTCTTTCAACTCGGTTATACACTGAGATTCAGATTTGGGTTTCTTAAACTCTGCCACAAGCGCAGCTTTAATTTCTGTGAGGGTTCTCGGATGTGTGTTAGAGTACTTCATGAACCAATGTAAAGCTCTGTCCCTAAAAGTGGTGATGAGCTGTGCTCTCTTCACGGCATCATCCTAGATTTGTCTTACACTCCATATGGCTTCGTAAAGGAACCAATGCTTGTCAGGGTCTTCTAGGCCAGTTCCTTTGAATATCGGCAGCTTCATATGTGTGTTTGCCATTGTCCTATTAGGTAGTGGGGCGCCTAGATTAGTGCGCGGCTGCTGTAAACGGCTCTGTGCAGTGAAAACAAATGGGCTTATCGGGATAGACATATTGGGATGAGTATTCTGTGGGGTGGGCTGCATAGCAGGTGGGTTTGAGATAACGGTGGTGCAGTCTCTGCAGCCGGTGGGTTCTCAGGGGTAAATTGTGGTGCGGCTTCGTTGTCAAGGTCAGAAGGAATCTCAGTATCAATATAGAGTCTAGGGCCTCCAAGATTCTTGTTAAATTTATACCTCTTACCACTTCTAAGATTATGGGTATCTTCGTCAGAATCACTATATATACTGTTTACCATGACAAACTTAAGAATATTACTGCATTCTTAAAACACCTTTCTCAGCGAACAACATCTTAATATATAAACTGAGATTGTTCAGCAACTTACCTTGGGATCCTCTGAAAAAGTATGCTTCTACTTGGCTGTAAGATTTGAGTGTGTCTACAGCAAATTCTGTTACGAAGCCTTCTAGCATATGATCGACCCAAAAATCAACTGTGCGTGTCAATGGGATGTCTATTGCTTTGAGCTGCGCTATGAGATCAGGAGGGATGTCTATTGCTTTGAGCTGCGCTATGAGATCAGGAGTCCACTCTATAGGAACTCCTCCTTGAAAACAGGGTTTTTTTTTTTTTTTTTTTTTTTTTTTTTTTTTTTTTTTTTTCTTCTGCGAGCCGTGGGATCCACGCGTGCAGCTCGTTTGAAAATGATGCCTAGAAAATCTCGTGAATATCTTTCCATAGATATCTATCCGACCATTGTGTGTCACATAGACGCAGATGTCTATTCTCTTGCCTTGCAAAGTCTCTTAGGGTCTTGTACCACCAAGCTTGGATTTCTGTCTTTTCAGGATGCCAATTGTGAGAGCCTTCCGGGAACTAGTATTCTTCGTCACACATCAGGATTGCAACTCATCACAGATTCTAGCATGGCAATGGAACCATTTGTTGGCTATAACTGACCCAGAGGTTTTCTATAAGACCCAGGTTCTTCACGGTTTCCATTTGACCAACAAAACCCCTTCGCACCGGCCCTTTCGGCAACAACCTGCGAGCAGGTTGAGGTCTCACCCGAGGTGTATATATGGGGTACTACGGAATCAAGTTAACACAGTAAGTGACGAGTTGCATGGATGGATGTACTGTGCAGCGCAACAGACGATATGTGCTGCGAGATGGGACTGCACAGCGATGGAAAATGCCATGGCCCGCACTACCAAGTACTTCTACCACAGGAATTCTACTGAGACTGCGAACAATTCGATTCAACTTTATACTTGGAGTACATGGAAACGTTTCAGGTGTTGAACTGAGTATCACTCATCCACTTTGTATGGTTATGATTCGAGCATATTCTATGGATACAATCTAATCATTATGCATTGTTCTATTGCGCATAAGGAAGTACTTAAGTGATCTCTTAACGCTTAACCAACTAACTGATTCACTATTCTCAAACATAAGCTAAATGTTCACCATTCATCTATTCATACAGAACTTAACATATCATCTCCATACTTCTTATGATGGCAAATGCATACAACAGTTCTCTCATAAAAGCATGCCAGGAAACATCTAGACATTCATTTATAGAAGACACAGATAAGCATTAATCCATAAAAAACAATCGCACAACACAATATTTAACGTGGTTTAGTCCCTCAGATGGGAAGCTACGTCCACAAGAACGGTTGGTAATATATATCTCTAAAAGGGATGGTGACAACCATTCTTAGTCTGTGCACTCAGCTGCAGACTCTCCTTCCTCTCAGATAGGTCTCTGCGCACACAACTGTAGAGCCTTTTACACTCTTCTCAACTCAAAAGAGATTTTACAATACAACATCCAGAACCCAAAAATGTAACAACAAAAAGTAACCCCATCCCATACAAAATTGTCTTCTTAAATAGACCATGCCCGAAGGTCATGTCTTTACAATGTCGAAGACCTAAAACCAAAAACCCTTAGGGTTTACAAAACTGTGCCGGTTTCCCTAAACCGACTTGCTGGCATCTGGTAGCATCTGCTTCATTGTGGCAGTTCTCCATGTCTTCATTCTATTGCTATGAGCCTTCCTATCGCACGTGTGCCAATAGTCCACTTTCAATGAACCATTCATCTCTAACAGTCTCACCCACTAGGCATGCCAAGCCATCGCTTTCCCTAAGCTGTCCTTTCCTTAACAAACTCCTGCATTGGCTGCCTTCCTGATTTGCTCGTGCCCTCCGCTCGACACTCCTGTAGCATCTTTCCAAAATTAGACCACTACTAGTCCATTCGGTACCTGTACCTGATCCTTGTCCAGCACTCCGCTTTGTTGGCTCCACGTGGCCTGACTGCTTCGCAGCACTACTTCCTTGCAGCGCTAGTCTTTGTGGTAATTTCAAAATCCGGATGCTGTTCACAACTTCGCAACATGTTCAAAACTTGGATGCTGTGCACAACTTCGCAGCACCCTCAACACTTAGACAAAATTACATCTTTTTCTGAGTTGCGCTCAGCTCAGCTTTTCCTTCTTATCAAAAGTGTTACCAAAACTTTGTCCCAACTTGGGCCCAACATGCCCCTAACACTTACATGTGGCTCGTCCTTGAGCCACTTGCTGCTTTGGTCGTCCCACTCTGCTCCGCGACTGGTGGAACTAATTTGGCCGTGAACTCGTTATATGTGCCGAACAAATGTTCCCCTGCTTCTTTGGTATCTTGTTCAACTTGTTTTACTGTCTCAAGCAGTGCTGGAGTTATCTTTTTTCCAATCTGTCCTTGTAACTGCTCCTGGTTGTCGCGTAGTTCCTTTAGCTTGTCTTCTATCTGTTGTGACACCCCCATGGCATCCTCCAGGAGTTGCTGCGACTACTCATCCATCTCAGTCTCTTTTTCTCTTAATGTCTGGACTTCCTTCTTCCAGCCTGATATCTCCTTATACCTTGGTGGCCTCTCCCTGGGTGGCAGAGCCTTGACCTATGCATCCAAATTTTCTAGCGCGGTATTCTTTTCTTTTACCGTAGTCTTCACCTGCAGTAGCCCTTGATCCTCTTCAAGGGTAGTGAATGCCTTTGAAACCTTTTCCAAGAGATCTTGGCACATAGCCATCTCACTCATTATGCTCTGTGCAGTGGCACTCACTGCTTGCTCTCTTAACTATTGCTCAGTTAATGGCATCTGCGTATTCAGTTTTTCCTTCAAGGCTTTAAGCTTGGCCTCATAGAGGATGTCCTTATCCTGCATCTCCATCTTCAAATATCTCACCTTGTCTCCGATCCTCAGAACTGTGTCTGCAGGATCATCCTGGAGTTCTAGACCTTCAATATCTTGGGCAACAGTAGATATGGTAGTCTCCAATTGTTTCCGGCGGTCCTGTTCATTAGGTAGCTGCATATCTGTGCACAACTTGAGCTACCTGTTTGCTGTGTGCAGCTCTACTTGTGACTTCATGGAATCTACTTTTCTTTCATGCATCTCATTGACGATCTGCGTGTGCATAAAGTGTAAGCCATGTAAAGGAATCTTGGCCAATTCGAGCTCTACCAGTGGGTCCAAATGGACAACCCTGGTCTTAGAAGGCAACGTTATTGCTAGCTACGGTGGTGTTTGCTGTGAGTTTCCTACCGACCTCCCTTCAACTCCTGCTTCACGCGGCAAGGTTAGGCTCTTTTGGACATGATCTATTTTCTTCATAAGACCTTGCAGTGCGAGCCTAATCTTTTGCAGGTCATCCTGGATGACCTTGTCCTTTTTGTCTTTGTCAGCCATGAGCTCCTGCATTTGTTCTGAGACCTTTTCTACTATCATCTCAAAGTCATCTTCGTTTATCACTGTCTCAGATTGAGTATTTGTGGCCTTCATCTTCTTCCATGCCTTTGGCTTCTACGAGGTCTCAGGCTCTTTCTGCTTTCTTGTTTCTTCAACAATCGGGCATGACAGTGGGATGGGTTCATCTTCGTCTGAGTCATTTTTCACATCCATGACTTCTACTCGAAATTTGGCCGGTCAGTCCTTCATGAGGATGTCAATGTCCTCCTCATACATATGGTAGTTACCCACGTACCATTCTGGCCTCTTCATTCTCGCTTTAGGTGAAATAAAGATACATCGCATGTCTGCCATGAAATCAAGAATGCGAATGTACTTCGACATTATCTGCTTTGTGATGCGGGCTGTATGGGTGATCACATTGCGTAGCTGAGTGTAATACCGATAGAAAACTTCAACTGTGGCGTGCTATCACTCTGCGTTGATGTTTTCCCAGAGGTTGGCATAACGGAACCCTCTAGGATCGTTTGTTTCTGTGATTACACCGACATAGTCCTTTGGCTCCTTCCATCTGGAAAAGGCGATGAGGATGATCAGCCATGTAAAGTGGAACTGTCTTCCATTCTCTTGGGTATCATTGATTTCATCCAAGAACTCATTAAGAAGATACTGACACCAATTGAATTGAGTGCCTTCAGCTTCTGCGGCACCGTGTAGTATTACGTCCACAGGCACCTCCGGAGGCCTAGCTGTTTTGAGGATTTTTCCCGCGAGCAGCTGGGTGACAAATCTTATCGCCCTGTCTTCAATTTCTTCTGTGGGAAAATCTCTTTTCCCTTTCACCAATGCATGAGTTTTCTTCAAATTTTCGATAGCCTCTTTTTCCTTATTCTTCCCCTGGAAGAATTGCTTGGGATCCTTACCTCGCTTGCTTAACCCTGTGATGCGGTGGATTAAATCAATGTTTACATCGACATTTCTGTCAAGCCACGGATATCCCTGGTGGATTCACGCCATCAGTGTGCGAACCACCACATTCACTTCTGGTGAACGATCAAAATGAGGTAGTCGGAGCAGGTTCAGCAATCCGGACTCCACTACCGGCGTCAACCAGCTTTCAGCGACCAAGTTAAAAGTTCCCTTGGCATCCTTTTTCCAGCACATATACTGGTCTGGCTGGAACTGTGGGTACTTAGGCATGTGGGGCTCTTCCTTTTGCATGCCTAGGAGGTCAAAGTCTTCCCACTTACAGTTTGCGATCTTTTCGAGTAGGTTCTTGGCAACCTATACATGTTTTGAAATGGACGACAATGGGATTTCATATCTATCATTCTTGGCCAATTTAAATACTGGGGAATCCAACGCCCGTGGTGATATATACTCCGGTGTCAACTTCAAGGGTTCCTTCTAAAAGACTGGCGATCTTTGCGCCATCTGGCCCGTCTTTGGAATCTTGCTTTGTGGTCCCGTTATGTCTTTCCCTTTGTCCTGCATGATTGGATTATGGTGAGGTGATCTTCTGGACGCTTGACCGGGTTCAAGTATAGTCTTCTTGGCAGGGGTTTTCATTAACTCTACAATCCCCCCGTGCTGAAAGAGTCAGATTGCTTCTTGAAGTGTAAGCTCTTGTTCTCTGTCTAGTGGTTTGGACATTCACTGGCGAGAGTAGGCAACTGTTTCTAAGATATGACTAAGGATTGCTAACATAGGAGCGAACGCATGAAAATTCTAAGTGTTTGGTAACACCCACGAGTCCTTATGCAGCATTATTTATAGGCACAGCTGGGTCCTCTCCGCGCCTTCCAATGGCTAGATGGGCATTTAATGTAGTGTCGGTTGGTGAATTTGAGTGAATCTTTCAGTCCCTTCCGTCGTCAGCGTGTTCAAAACGACTATCTTTTCATTAAATGCTGAAGCGGTTCATTGCAACGGTCATATAATGGCTATTTTTCTGAGTCTTGTGCCGAGCTATGCGGCAAGCCATTTGAGATCCTGCACAGTTACTTCACAGTGCCAAATTTTTTGAACTTGCGCGGTTTCAATTTTTTTTTTTATAAATTTTTTCATGCGCAGCTTCAGTAGTGCTGTGCAGTGCATACATCATCCTTCTTATCATACATGTACAACCTCCTTTACATTTCTAGTGTCCAATTTCAACTGTACTTGACACTTAGAAATTTCTTCCTCTACTTGTTACTCAGGATTCTCCAAAGCAGGACTATCGTGATACAACATTAGTTTGCTTCCATTTATCAAAGTTGGTAGGGTATCACTAGCTAAATTGGCTAATTGGACTGCACCAGTGTTAGTAACATGTATCACAGTATATGGGCTAGGCCAATGCATATTAAATTTACCGGGAAACTTCATGAACTTGCTATCATACAGGAGGACTAGGTCACCTACCTGAAAGCACTTTCTCTTTATATGGCGATCATGCCCCGCTTTCTCATGGTGTTTCTGAACTTGCTGGTGGAAGCCGGCAATGAAACGATCTTCCTCCAACCCAATGAGGTGTAGCAACCTTTCTTCTAATGCTGTGCGGTCGGCCATCCCTGTGAACGCAATGATCCTTAAACTGGGGACAATGTACTCCATTGGCATTATAGCTTCCTCCCCATAAGGAAACTAAAAATGTGTATGTCCTGTCAATTTCTTGCATGTGGTCTTGTATGCCCATAACACAGAGGAGACACGCAGGTCCCAATCATCTCTATTCACATTGCAAACTTTGGTCAGCGCATTCTCCAGTATTTTATTGAAAGCCTCAACGGTTCCATTCGTTTGTGGATGATATGGAGTACTGCGCTGATGACAAATGTGGAATTCCTCTTTAAGTGCCTTAATGGTCTTGTTCAAAAAGTGAGTACCTTGGTCACTCATCAAAATCTTCGGGCAACCAAATCTTGACAATATGTCTTCGAAAATGAATTGCGCAGCAGTAATGGCGCTGCAGTCCTTTACTGGCTTTGTTTCCGCCCATCTAGTGAGGTAATCAGTAGTAGTAATAATATACCTCACACCACTTGTTTTTCCTGGTGGGTTTATAGGACCCAGAAAATCAATTGCCCATTTTTCAAATGCCTGCAAGGTCAACTGCGGGTTCAATGGAATCTCATCTCTTTGCGAAGGTTTCCTTGTCCTCTGACAGAAATAACAATTCCTGCAGTGTTCCTTGGAATCTTTGTGAATCGTGGGCCACCATAGCCCTGTGTGCAATATCTTCTACGCGGTAGCCCTTCCTGCATAGTGACCTCCCACGATCCCTGAATGCGCGTCTGCTAGAATAAATGGTTTCTCATGATCTAGTATGCATCTATGCAGGACTTCATCCGTCCTGAGTTTGTATAATTGACCTGCAATTATAGTGAAGTATGCGGCGTGCACCACTAGCTGTTTCTTCTGCTGGACAGATAATTCCTGCGGTGCCAACCTTGTTGTCAGAAAAGTAATGATATCCTTATAATAATCATCGACAAACTCTATAGAAAATAGTTGTGCATCAGGAAGACTATCTTCAATGTTCGTCGGCTCTTCTCCTGTCTCAATCCTTGACAGATGATCAGGTCCCAAGTTTAGTCTACCTGGCTTAACAATAATCTCAAAGTCATATTCCTGGAACAACAGTAACCATCTGCATATGCGTACCCCTAACACTGGCTTATTGACCGAGTATTTCAATGTAGAATGGTCAGTGAACATAAGGAAGTGCGCACCAAGCAAGTAATGTCTGAATTTCTGTAGGTCATATACCATCGCAAGGCCTTCCCTCTCGGTAGTAGTATAGTTCTTCTCTGTTGTTGAGAGCTTCCTTCTCGAGAATGCAATAGGGTGGTCAATACCTCCTTCTCCTGGCTGAGCTAATATGATTCCATGATGCGTCAACATGGACATGGAATGGCTTCATCAAATCTGGAAAGACTAGAATCGGCGTAGTCACCATATTTTCTTTTAGTGTATCAAAACCCTGTTCGCATTCTGCGTTCCAAATGAACGGTGCGTCTTTCTTTAGCAGCTTCTCCATTGCTGCGATTATCTACGCATAACCCTTTATAAATTTCCTGTAGTATCTAGTATGGCCTAAGGTAGACTGCAACATCTTGACTAAATTTGGTGTTGGAAAGTTCACAATTATTGCGATCTTTGCAGGATCCACCATCAATCCTTGCTTAGAAACAATGTGTCCAAGTAGAATTCCATAAGGAACACAAAAAATACACTTCTTTAGATTTAAAGAGATCTGATGCTGTCGACACTTTTCAATCATCATTCTGAGGTTCGCGCAATGATTCTTCAATAGACCAAACACAGTCCAATCATCAAAATAGGCTTCGAGAAACTTATGCATAAACTCTTTGAATGTTGCGACTACCCCTCTGGAAAATATGGCAAGTGCGTTCTTTAGGCCAAAGGGCATTACTATGTACTGGAACGACCCCCATTCTGTAGCAAAAGTCGTCTTATGCCTGTCTGCAGGATCAATCCTTATCTGATGATACCCCGAAAAACCATCAGTAAAAGAATTGGCCTCATTCCCTCCAACATTATCAAGCACTTCGTCCGTGAATGGAGTAGGCAATGGGTCGTGCATGGAAGCATCATTCAGTTTTCTGAGATCAACACAAATCCTGATCTCACCCTTCACTTTCTTGTCTTGAATGACCATGGGACTAATCCACTCTGATTCCTCGACAGGTTCAATGATTCCTGCTTCAAGCATCTTATCCAGCTTTGTGCGTACTCTTTCTTTGTAGCGTGGATTTAGTTTGTACGGTCTCTTCTTCACGGTCTTTGCGCCTGGCTTCAAAGGTATTTTCATGACTCCTAGGTCTCCCATAATTCCTTTCATTTCTGTAAATTTTGTCAAAAATAGCTCCTGATACTCATGCAGAGTGTCTGCGATCTCTGCAACAGTCTGATCGTCCCAATAGTCTCCGATTGCTGCAAAATTTGGTTGTGCCAATATTCACCTTCTATGTTTTTACTGGTCCGCTCATATCTGAGATTTCTAACGGAGGTCCTTGTAATGTCCCCATTCAAATAAGTGCATAGTAAGACAATCCCATCAATCCTACTAGTTTCCTAGGTTGGATGGGCACATGTGGGATGGTAATAAGGAAGCTAATAAATGATATTTAGACATTAGAGGGGTTCAATCATTTAATAAATATGGTGAATAAATAAATTCAAGATAAATTCTAACTGGCAAGTGGTTTTGGAGACATATGGAGGTGGTGGGACCCACACTAGCTTGATTTTTCAATGACACATGGTAGCTCTCTCTTGCCAATTCGAATTCATGGGAAGGTGAACACTCTTGGGTGAGTTGGTAAGTCATAACACATGGCATTTAGCATCTTAGGTCTAAATGGGATGGAATAGTAACCTCCATGGGAGAGGAAGAGTCAAATTGGAGACTAGTGGACACTGGGGCTAGATTCCCTAGTTTTATGACAACAATAATGAAGCATCTATGACATTTATGACAAAATTCAGACCTGAATTCTTAAACATGACCATTATGACATGTCAGCCCCAAAAATAGGCTCAAGGAAGGCGCTCATGGAGTTGGGGGAAGCTTAATAGAACTCATATTTGAATTTGGGAGAAGATGGAAGGTTGGAACTAGGAGACAAGTGGCAAATGAGGAATATTTTCTAAATGGAAATTTATTGAATCTATTGAGAGGATTTCGACCCCTTGAAGGCTAATGTTTGTTATAAAATGTAGAAATCAAGTATGAGAATGGATTTTGATGATTTGAGAAAAAATGCATTTGTGAAGAGAGAACTAGTGGATGACTAGTTTCTTGCCTTAGCCAATTTCGAGGGTGAAAAATTCCCATCCAAGTTGGTGTTTGTAGAGGCCACTCAAGTCTTTCATGGTAATTTAATGGAGTTTTATTTGCAGGTAGCAGCTACAAGAAGTTTCATGGTTTGGTTTAGTGCAGCACTTTCTCTCCACCATTTCCAATTTTGAATGCATCTTCGGGCTCCTTGAGGGATTGCGCTTTGGGTGAGATCTTGCACTCATTGGGAGAGATTCATATGATATTTTTCTGATTGTAATAGCTTCATATCCTATGTTCTTCATATTCAGAAACACTCAGGTCGAAATACCCATTGAATGTATGCAAAATTATTGATTAATGAGCAAACAA
Source organism: Larix kaempferi (assembly GCA_027924585.1). Taxonomy (NCBI): domain Eukaryota; kingdom Viridiplantae; phylum Streptophyta; class Pinopsida; order Pinales; family Pinaceae; genus Larix; species Larix kaempferi. Next base: position 5,632,688 of record BSBM01001219.1, on the reverse strand, counting down.
TGTCCATTTCCCCAATGCTTTGATGTATGACACTATAAGGTTGATTATTTCGAATGGATGGATGATTATTTGATATATTTGTGATTCATATACTGCCATGGATATATTCTACAAGTTTCATGTACTGTACTTGAGCATTTGAAGCATTTTTACTCAGTTTGTTTGTATTGAGAGGTGAAATAGTGCCATTTCCCCAAGGGTCGAATTGGGGGTTTTTGCTGTTGAATGTGAGAGAGTTAGAACAGTAGTAAAAATCAATTAATGGTGCATATGAGACCTTAATCACATACTTAACACATTACATACCTCTGTTCATAAATTCATGGGATTTTGGAGGCATTTGGAAGGCCATTTGCAATGTTACCCCGGGGGGATTTGATGCACAAATTACTAGTCAAAATTACATATATTGATCAGAATACAAATCAAGTTTGCAGCAGTATTTGGAGGGCCATAAAACATCCCTGAACCTAATATTCAAGTCTAAATAGCATTCATATACTCCTACAGAATATTTGGGAGCATTTGGGTTGATTTGGAGGTCAAAACAGTAAAACTAGTCAAAGGTCGAAATTGGGGAAAAAGTGGAAAAAATTGGCATTTTAATAAAATTTTGAAATGGGTCATTACAGTCCTTCTACATCGTGCGCACCCTCCGATTCTGGTATGTTTATGTTGCATGTATCATCGTATTCATTTCTATCATCGATGTCTTCAGCTAGGTTTTAACATTCGATGGGGTGTTCTTCATGTTCCTTCCATTCTGTGTGTAGGTGTGCAGGAACGCGATCTGCCCTGAAGAATTCCTCCAATGTCATATTTATGTGAGGACAGTCTTCCCTGAATATGCGTTCCTTAATTATCTATAACGCGTCATGGATCAATGGGTTCTCATCATCAAAGCTGATGTCCCTCTAGAAGTTCACAGTCAACATGTCCCAATCAGTGGTTTCTCTGTGCAACTCCATATCTAGGTACCATTTCTTTGGAATGTCATCATCCAGTGTATGTACAAATAGATGCACCCATTTTGTGTGTGGCCTTTCCGCCCATGCCTGTGAACATACTTCAATGTGTTGACTAGGATCTGTCTGTCCAATAAACGTTTCCAAGGGTAAGGTAACCCAGTCAGCAAGCCAAATCTGCATGTTAATTTTGCATTGATCCCACGTGGTCAATGTTTTCTTGTGCGCATTCCATCATCTGGCAGGTGTGTCGCGCAGTGCCATATCCAATGCTGGTAATCGGTGCTCATCTGCAATAGCTACAGTGTATTCTTGGATAAAAGTGTAAACATTAGCAGAACCATCATATGTGGGAATAGGACTTACCTCCTTTCCAATCTAGCGGAGTGATTTCGTAACCTACGCGCATCTTCTTGCTGATACTTCATGCATCTGGCTTTTCCAATTTTCCAGCCCTACCTCCGAATCAGAGATGTAGGAGTTGTCACATCTCCAGCTGAGTGTACCATCTGTAGTAGGATTAATGTAATCTTCTTGGTTCGCTGTGAGCTGGCATAGTCTGTCCAAGTCTTGAGCCTTGGATTCCTCCTGAATCGGCTTGTTGTATCTGTCACCATATGCAGGATCCAATGGTGCGATGACCCTAAGATGCTTCCCTTCGAATATCATCTTTTTTGTTTTCAGATTTATGATAGCCATGTTATCAATAGCCCAGTCAATTCCTAATAGTGCAGGAAAAGGCTGACTATCATCCACAATCTCAATAACTTCAAAGTCTGCATGACTTTTGACTCCATCGATGTCGACTACCACATCAACTAACCGGCCAAAAGGTATGAATTTATTTTGGTTAGCCATTCTCAGCTGGATAGGTGACCATGACAACTTTGGTCGACCCATCTGCTGCCATGTCTGCTTAGTTAAGACATTTACTTCGGATCCTAGATCAAGGATGACTTCATCCATTTCAAAATCTCCTATCTATGTGGTAAGTCTCATTTCTAGGCCTGTTCTTTTTTGCTTCCTTATGTGATGTACTGCGCTATCAGAAGTCTCTGTTCCGGTCTGCGGTTCATATTGGTTTATGAGCTTCTGCAGCTCTACTATGGCATTTTCACTTTTGAGTAACTTCATGCAGCTTCGCAGGAACCGCGCAACGGAAGTGCTGACATCCGTCGAAGTGCTTGTTTTATCATAAGCCACTGGCATGTCTTCAACATGCGGCCCTTCACTGCGCAACGAGTTCCTCTGTGATTATGTTGCCGACTCTCTGAAGGTATCCCGATCGTCGATAAAGACTTCCTTATTCTTTCATAGGTCGAGAGCAGGTATTTTTACTGGAGATTTCCTTATCCATACTGTCTCAAGAGGGATCTGCTTTGTGTGAGCCTCCCTTGACGTGGAAGCTTCTGCTCCCCTATCACGGTCTATCTCAGTGCCACTACATGTGACCACATTGATGCTCGGGTCTACTGGTCTGTTCTCCACTGCGATCCACTAGACATTCGTGTTTGGTGCATCCATCCGTCTTCTTTTCTGCATTTCAACCTCTAGTACTGGGCAATTTTTAATAACATGCTCAAATGATTTATAATAATTGCACGTAGTGCATGGGTTAACACAATCTCTAGATACGTGACCTGGCTAGCCACAATTATAACAAATGACCTAGCCATGGCCTCTTCCCTACGTCGAGCAAGCATTTCTTCCTCTGCCACGGTATCCAGCACCACGACCTCTGTATTCTCCTTGGTCATATTGTGCATTCTCTTATTTTGGCTGGTTATCATCTTGCACGCGGTATAAGCCAACGCCTCTCATTGAGTCCATATCTCGTTTTCTTTCGTTCATTAGTTCATATGCGCGGCAGTTGGATTCATCATGTCCAACTGATTTACAGAAAGTGCAGTATAAATTTTTAGGTGTTTTCACATATTTCTGTATAAGATAGCAGTCTTCAGGTCCGTGTCCTGTGGTTCTACGAATTTCACACCATGGGTCCTGATTCTGATTTATTGGGTTGGGCGCACCACTATTAAGATAGTCACGAAATAAAGGGAAATGCTCCCGGTCATGGCCTTCTCCTTTACAACTTGTACACCAGACCTCATGTCTAGGTTCATACCTTTGTTCTTTGCCATTCTTCATGCTTTGCAGCTCTAGTGTCAGGGTGGTCAGTTGGTTCTGGATCTGAGACATTCCAAAACTAGTCTCACCAATCAACGAAGCCTCTAGCTTCATTGCGATCTCCAAGGCCTCTGCCTCCGACGTAACCTTCTGCTGCATCAATGGTAATATAATATGGGGCAACAACATAGCAATAAACCATTCCTTATGATATTCCAGAGCTATAACAAAGTTCACTTGGTCCAACAGGGTTTTGAACTTTTGATCAAACTCCCATACCGTTTAAGTCAGTTTTTGCTTTATTTCTTTCAACTCGGTTATACACTAAGATTCAGATTTGGGTTTCTTAAACTCTGCCACGAGCGCAACTTTAATTTCTGCGAGGGTTCTCGGCTGTGTGTTAGAGTACTTCATGAACCAATGTAAATCTCTATCCCTGAAAGTGGTGATGAGCTGTGCTCTCTTCACGGCATCATCCTGGATTTGTCTTACACTCCATACAGCTTCACAAAGGAACCAATGTTGGTCAAGGTCTTCTAGGCTAGTTCCTTTGAATATCGGCAGCTTCATATCTGTGTTTGCCATTGTCTTATTAGGTAGTGGGGCACTCGGATTAGTGCACGACTGCTATAAAGGGCTCTGTGTAGTGAAAACAAATGGGCTTATCGGGATAGACGTACCGGGCTGAGTATTTTGCGGGGTGGGCTGTGTAGCGGGTGGGTTTTGAGATAAAGGTGGTGCGGTCTCTGCAGCCAGTGGGTTCTTAGGGGTAAATTGTGGTGTGGCTTCGTTGTCAAGGTCAGAAGGAATCTCAGTATCAATATGGAGTCCAGGGCCTCCAAGATTCTTATTAAATTTATACCTCTTACCACTTCTAAGATTATGGGTATCTTCGTCAGAATCACTATATATATTTTTTACCATGACAAACTTAAGAATATTACTGCATTCTTAAAACACCTTTCTTAGCTAACAACATCTTAATATATAAACTGAGATTGTTCAACAACTTACCTTGGAATCCTCCGAAAAAGTATGCTTCTGCTTGGTTGTAGGATTTGAGTGTGTCTATAGCAAATTCTATTACGAAGCCTTCTAGCATATGATCGACCCAAAAATCAATTGTACGTGTCAATGGGATATCTGTTTCTTTGAGCTGCGCTATGAGATAAGGAGTCCACTTTGTAGGAACTCCTCCTTGAAAACAGGTTTTCTTTTCTGCGAGCCGCGAGATCCACGCGTGCAACTCATTTGGAAATGATGCCCAGAAAATCTCGTGAATATCTTTCCATAGATATCTATCTGACCACTGTGTGTCACATAGACGCGAATGTCTATTCTCTTTCCTTGCAAAGTCTCTTAGGGTCTTGTCCCACCAAGCTTGGATTTCTGTCTTTTCAGGATGCCAATTGTGAGAGCCTTTCGAGAACTGGTATTCTTCATCACACATCAAGATTGCAACTCATCACGGATTCTAGTACGGAAACGGAACCATTTGTTGGCTATAACTGACCCAGATGTTTTCTATAAGACCTAGGTTCTTCGCGGTTTCCCTTTGACCAAGAAAACCCCTTCACACCGGCCCTTTCAACAACAACCTGGGAGTAGGTTGAGGTCTCACCCGAGGTGTATCTATGGGGTACTGTGGAATCAGGTTTCCATAGTAAGTGACGAGTTGCGTGGATGGATGTACTGCGCACCGCAACAGAGGATATGCGCTACGAGATGGGACTGCGCAGCGATGGACAACGCCGCGGCCTGCACTACCAAGTACTTCTACCGCAGGAATTCTATTGAGACTGCGAACAATTCGATTCAACTTTATACTTGGAGTACATGGAAACATTTAAGGTACTGAACTGAGTATCACTCATCCACTTGGTATGGTTACGATTCGAGCATATTCTATGAATACAATCTAATCATTATGCATTGTTCTATTGCGCATAAGGAAGTACTTAAGCGATCTCTTAACGCTTAACCAACTAACTGATTCACTGTTCTCAAACATAAGCTAAATGCTCACCATTCATCTATTCATACAGAACTTAACATATCATCTCCATACTTCTTTTGATGGCAAATGCATACAACAGTTTTCTCATAGCAGCATGCAAGGAAACATCTAGACATTCATTTACAGAAAACACAGATAAGCATTCATCCATAAAACAAAATTGCACAACACAATATTTAACGTGGTTCACTCCCCCGGATGGGAAGCTACGTCCACAAGAATGGTTGGTAATATTTATCTTTAAAAGGGATGGGGACAACCGTTCTTAGTCTACACACTCAGCTGTAGACTCTCCTTCCTCTCAGATAGGTCTCTGCGCACACAGCTGTAGAGCCTTTTACACTCTTCTCAACTCAAAAGAGATTTTACAATACAACATCCTGAACCCAAAAATGTAACAACAAAAAGTAACCCCATCCATACAAAATTGTCTTGTTAAATAGACCATGCCTGAAGGTCATGTCTTTACAATGCCAAAGACCTAAACCCAAAAACCCTTAGGGTTTACAAAACTGTGCCGGTTTCCCTAAACCGGCTTGCTGGCATCTTGTAGCATCTGCTTCATCGTGGCGGTTCTCCACATCTTCATTCTGTCGCTATCGGCCTTCCTGTCGCACGCGTGCCAATAGGTCACTTTCATTGAACTGTTCATCTCTAACGGTCTCACTCACTAGGCATGCCAAGTCATCGCTTTCCCTGAGCTGTCCTTTCCTTAACAAACTCATGCATTGGCCGCCTTCCTGATTTGCTCGTGCCCGCCGCTCGGCACTCCTGGAACATCTTTCCAAAATTAGACCACTACTGGTCCATCCGGTACGTGTACCTGATCCTTGTCTAGCACTCTGCTTTGTTAGCTCCACGTGGCTTTACTGCTTCGCAGCACTACTTCCTTGCAACAATGGTCTTCATGGTACTTCCAAAATCTAGATGCTATGCACAACTTCGCAGCATGGTCAAAACTTGGATGCTGCGCACAACTTCGCAACACCCTCAACACTTAGACAAAATTACATCTTTTTTTCTGAGCTGCGCTTAGCTCAGCTTTTCCTGCTTATCAAAACTGTTACCAAAACTTTGTCCCAACTTGGGCCCAACACATCTTAATATTCTCACAGACCAAGGGTAAGTTACATTCTTTACACCCCACAGGGTTTTGTTTGTTTGTTTTTTTTTTTAAAGTTTCATTCTTTCCAAGAAACCCTCGCTACCATTTACACAGGGATAAAGGAATTTGACGCCCTCATTAGCACATAGAGGGTTTAATAGGGTTTCGCATTTCTCTACAATAACACTTACGGTTGCGTCGTCAAAAGAGGACAGACTTGCGGGAAGGAAGTGCTTCCTTGGAACTTGATCCTAGGCGTTTATACAGCTTCTATAAGTGTGGTTTGTTATCGCAAAGTCTTTCCACCTTTTACTTACATAACACTTCAACAAAATGGTCAAATTTTATTGCAGGGATTGCTAGCTTTTATACTTGAACACTACTACAGTCAAGACCGCTCCCCTCAACTACTAAAAAAAATCATGGAGATAGATCACATTTCTCTCCAAGCCACAAACAAATGCCAAGTAGTCAGAAGGATTGGGGATTGACCCTTTTGGTGAGGCTTCGTTGGTCCGGGTGGTCATTAAAATACACCTTTTAACATTTGTGCATAAGGTAGAAGAGCTACATATCTGTGAGTGGGGATCACTTTGATGTAAACGGAAATGGCTTTGTTTTAGACCCAATAACTATATGTTAGCCTTCACAACTTTAACGCTCCATTATAGATCAACAGTTACAGCTCCCCCTTTACAGCTCAACGGTTACACATTATAATACTATGATTACATAATTTAAGGCCAAGTGTTACACCACCATTACACCACCCAGTGAGAGCCATTATAGTGATATTCAATGCAGTGAGATCCGTTACACCACTCAGTGATCGTTGGCCTCTAGAGGGCGTTACACCATGAGAGTTAGTTGGAATAATGGAATGAAGTTATTTCTTCAACATCTGGAATAATGGTATGGTTGGAATAATCGAGTGGTTGGAATAATGGAAATGTAATGTAATAATATTTATGAATGGCCAGAAACTGCGAGAGATGATGCTATTCTTGTAGATTTAGAGAAGGATATTAAACTTGCAAAGTTAAAGGAATTCACTGTTGTAGCAGCAATGGGCCCGAGTTCAAATCCAGCTGTAGTAATAAGGAAGATTGCTAAAGAAATCGTTGTTTAATCTTGTATCATAACATCCTCTAGATTGCTGAAGAAATCATTGTTTAATCTTGTACCATAACATCCTCTAGATTCTTGACTCAAGGATAATTCATACGGGACACCTTCACTGCTAGATTCGATGAGCAAAGTTATCTTGCAAGATATTTGCGGTTTATTGAGAGGAGCCACAGAGAAGATGTCTAGAAGCAACTCCAGTTTGATATGTTGCACACCACACTCTAAGCCAAACAAAAGAGATAGAAAATGCACATTACTCAGGTCTGAGATGGCATAATTGTACCCAGAACATGCAGAAGAATGGAGAATATCATGTGGTATGGAATACTATGTAGAAGGAAGGCAGAAGAATGAGACATATGGATCAGAAAGTGGTTGAATAGGCAGGTCTGGAGGAATATTTCCACAGGCCACAGGCCACAGGATCTTTGACGGTGAAAAATGGAAAAGGATGGATTTAGGGTTCCAAATTGGTGGTATCTCATAGTCCTTTGAGGCCAAGGAACCCGTAGAAATTATACACATAAGAACTATCGATGAAAATTGCTACCAAAGCAATGCATCGATTCTCTGTCATAGAGAAGAGCATCTTATAGTCCACCCTTCCAAAGAAAATCACTGTTATCTACCACACTTTCACCAGGAATTTCATGGATCTATTGCCAACGAACAGTAAGGGGATCAAAGGTTTTTCAGTTGGTGGAAAGGAAAAGCTACATGAGATCCATTTGGGATTGGAGATGCTTATCATTCTGATGCATAAGGTGTGCTCCAAGGAGAAGAAGAAGGAAGATTAATAAATCTAGGTTTTAAAACAGATTAAATATGAATATGTTGCTGCAGATTAATAAACCCAGATTTGCAAGCTTTCAGGAAATTTATTTGCTACTGTGTGCAGGTCATATGTACACCTTCGTGAGATTTATTTGCTATAGGTATTCTAGGATAACTAGTACAGATCCAGACTCTTTCGAAACCTATCGTAGAATTTAAAATTGTTGATAAAATTTATTCTATGGGGATACCCATTTGTATTCCAAGCAATAATATAGATCAACAAAGAAGATTTACTTCAATATTTTTGCAATCGAATAATACAGCCTTATAATCCAAACATGTTCAATGCTTTCTAGTAGCCTTGCAACCTTGCACTACACCCAGAAAGATGAGTATTTTTGAGTTTCACCAATGTATTTCTTAATTTCCTATTTTATTTCCATTAATATTATCATTTCTTTTTTGTATTCATCAGTGATGGTTTTACAGGAGTGCAAGTTCTTAGGGCATGGGTATAGCCTAAGTAAAGCTCCTATTTTGCCAGGAGATCTGGGTTCAAATCCCAGCACCCATTGATTTTAATCTTAGTCTTTAAATCTTACAGAGATTTAGTTTTATTTTTTTTTAAGCACTTAACCTAAAGATACAGATCTGCACATTGATTTCTTTATCTGATCTGTATCATTCACCACTCAATCTAATGATATTTTCTTGAAGATCTACTTTACATGATGATCATCAACATATCATGTGTTGTAGTGAGAGCCCTTAGGCCCAATCTTTGGAACAAATCTTTGATACTAAATGTAAGAACCCTAAAATTCATAAAAGCCACTAATTAACAAATAATATTAAATATGCATGCAGATCTCTGAACCAACACAAGAATATGATAAGATGTAAATCTTATAAAATCTAGAAACAAACAAGAACAAAATGCATAGAAGATATGACAAAGAAAGTGGATCTATTCAATAATAACATAAATTATACTATGAAAATTAAGGAGCCATACCTGGTTAGATGACCTAGTAGCTACCATTACCTTGATAGCTCCAATAGTGTAATTGAAGGTGGGGGGACGACTCTCCACCCAACCAACCCCCAACCAATGGCTGAGGCCCCCGATCCCCCAACAATTAACCCTATGTCAGTGCTATCTTGCTTTCCTCTCCTTCAGAGCTCCTCTTCCAAGATGGCCAAAGACAAAAAAAGACCCCTCTCTTCAATTCTTCTCCTCCTTTTATCTCCTCCTTCTCCCAATTTCTTAATTTCTTATTTAATTTCTTTCTTTGTGCAAAATTTGTTTTCTGTTACTTCTTTTTCATGTTTCTTTTTGTTATCTTACATTATATTATATTACATTATATTTATTATAATAAATATTCTCTATTTTTGTATACGAGAGTTGTTACAGGATTTAGTTTCCCATAGAACCCCTTTCCTCTTCCCCTCTGGTGGAATCATAGCCCCTCTAGTGCTCTTTAAACAACCATCTTGAACTATTTCATTATTTTTCTAACATAATATTTACATCTATTTCAAATTGGTATGATAAGCCAACCATATGGTTCAAATAAAAATTTATACATCATACATGCCTAGCCATTCCCTAGTTGGGCCTTGGCGTTGAGCTCCACACTAGGAATCCATACTAGGATATTTACATCATTTACATAATTTTGATCATTAAATACATTCCAAGTCAAAATTGGGGGTATTACATGTCATTATATGTTCTTAGAGAGGCACAGGAACAAATTGAAGGGGTTTGTTCAACAAAGGGAAAAAGAAGAGGGCTCTATGGTGGAGGGGTACATAGTATACATGTTGTTCTATTACGCTAATGAGTACATCAAGAAAATTGAAGACACACCAGGGTAAATGGTTCATGATCACAAATGGGATGAGGAAAAAAGGGAAGGGGAGCTACTCCAAACAAATGGAAAAAGGAATATGATAAAGAGTACCTCAATTATCTTTTTCCAAATTTATACAGAGAAATTGTCTACACTTAAGTTGATAATATATATTTGACCTCATTCTATTCATTTTGAAATTTTGTATACATCAACAAATTCATAAAATGAAGCCACCAATAAAGTTGTTCTATATTACAACATGGAGGCAATACAACCATGCATCATGTTGTATGAAGAGAAAATAAGTAAATGGGATACTGACAGGAAATAATTCAGACAGTTGAATATTATAAGCATTCCTTAGATTAACGATTTAAAAGAAAATATGCCGAAGATCTATCCCAATAACTGTGTGGCTAACCAAATCATAGATAAATATGGTATATCCAGTCGTTACCCACTTGGAGAAGAGGATGCACTAAACATCGGGATCAGGTGCATTAACTCTATAATAATCTCTTTAAGTACCACGTTGAATTTATAATTCACATTCGAATTATATGATGCATTATGTTTTTTATTAATGCTTGGGTTACTAGACATATGACATCGATCTTTGCTCACATTTTTACAGGTGCATTTATTTCCATCTATGTTGGAAGATAGACATCATTATAGTGATAAGGATACCAATGATGGACACATCACACAAGATTGTGGAGTGGAGGTAGAGTTAGACCAATCCAGTCATTATATCCACCATGACCAAAACCTAATAGAGGGGAAGTTAGGTTACATTGGAAAGATGCAAAAGTTCATGCAAGTGGAATTATCGTATTGTCAAAGTGTTATTTTTAGGTGCAAGTTGTGGGATATCATCAATCAAACTAATGTAAAGGAATATCATGATAGTGGGATAAAATGTATTAACTCTAAAAAATGCGTGTTGCAACTAAGGAACCTTATTTTTTCCAAACACTACAACCGAGTTTTTTTTTACCCAGATGTGTTGGATGGGGATTGATGTTTTTTATTGAGACATGATCTGAGATCAAAACATATTTTTCAGAACAGTATTATGATGGCAAGTGAGGAAGATAATGAGGGTGATGGTAATGAAGAGTGATATGTAAAATTTTTACTTCAGCATTTATATTATGGATGTGTCAGTTTATTATGAGCATTGTTGAAATTTGACAGGTAAATAGCGATCATTTGCCATTTTACACATCAAAATACTGCCACTTCAAAAAATTAAATTTCATTAATGAAGTGTGAATTTTAATTTTACCTGTCATTTTAAAGTGCATTTTTATTTTTACACGTCATTAATATCTATATCGCAAGCGCCCCCCCCCACACATTTTATTACTAATAAGTAATTAGTAATCAATGTAACTAATTAGTAATAAATAATAACTATATATATAATCAATATATATATTACTATTACTAATTAGTTATTAGTAATTAAATGTGTGTTTGTGTGTGTGTTGATTTTTTTCATGGTCTTGTTGTCTCTCCTTGTTAGGTAAACTTGAATTGGTTATGGTTTTTTGGGCCTGTGGTATTTCGTGGCTTATGGTAATGGCCCATTGTATTGTTTATGAGGAAGGTTAGTTAAAGGTTTCGAAGATAAACCTTTTTTGTGATTATGTGTGTGCTTGGTTTAATCATTATGTTTATTATGTTTTTTTGCTTATTATACTTTTGTAAACATTATTTTTGTATTATATGAGATGAGATATGATAATTCAATGTTTCATATAGTTATTATAATGTTATTTCCCAAAAAAATAAACTATTATTATGATGAGTCAAATTTAGATTTATAGTGAAATGAAAGGCAATGTTAAAATTAAAACATCATATAAAAATTTATTAACTTGCAAGGTAGGACATCAAATTTCAACCCTGATTATGGGTATCTATAATTGGTCAATTATGTTTCCTTTACTTCATTTGATAATGTTGTATATCAAAAGTTAGCAACCATCATATTGGAAAAACATTAAATAATACCAGCATAAAATGTGGTTTTGATATATTTTTATTGTTAATTTATTGTTTACTATAGCAGATTTATGTTGTATTATACTAATATATGTTTATGTTAAATTTTGAATTACCAAGCATTAATTGAGATATATCACAAATTTGATGGCGTATTCATATAATACAGTAGTAAAGATATATTTAAGTAAAATTTATTTTTAAAATGATGAAATTAAAAAATAAAACCTTAATTTTTTTATTGTTTGAAAAATTCAAAATTCAAATAAATATATATTTACCTTGATGGAACTTATATTAACCACTTGGATTTTCAATAATTCTAGGAAAAGATTCAGACTTAATTTTTATTTGTGGATTGGACATTCTGCAATTGATCAATATTAATAGCCCAAAATTACAGTGCCAGTTAAGATACCTTTCAATGATTATTATGCTTTAATATTCACGAGATGAAATGAGATACCTGGAAGTGATTATTATGCTTTAATGCTCATTTGATACATTACAGTAATTATTATGTTTTACTTCTCATGGGATCACATCAATGAATGCATAAAAAACTTGGCCATCTAATCGAACTATATTTATTATACATGAGAAAATCATTGAAATTGGAGTCAATGCCACTTTAGTTTAATGTTTTTCTTAATATGTTTTTATATTATATACACTATTTTATAATTATTTCCATGAATTATTATTGGAATATTTAATTAGAGAAATCAATTTAAAAAATCAATGAAATTTGATTTAGAATTGTTTTTGTTTAATATACTAAATCCCATTTATGTCGTTGCAAAGTTGGTATGTGTCTTTTACACATTTATTATTTTGTTGATCGTAACATTTCATCATTCTACCAGCACAACACATTATCATAATGTCACCATTATCATTTCTCATATTTAGTATAAGTTTTAAAAGTTATTCTATGTTTTCATGATGCAAGTGAATGACACATTTGGGGACAATACTTTGTGCACATTTTTGTAAAAAAAAGATGACATTTGTGTCACTAATATTGATACATATTAAAGTTGGTGTTTCTATTGCATCTAGCTAAGAATTTCATATGTTCATTTATAAGGATGTAGCATCAATTTAGGTTGCATTAGTGTTGATTAATTTAATGGATTCTTCAACTTGAGTTGCAATAGTATCATATTATGCAGTTGTATGTTTACCGATGCATCATTTATTTCATCAAACATTGTATCAAACTATTTGGCATGACATGTGGATCGAATAGGATAGCATTGTTGTTGCATCATTTACATGTTGATTTCATTGTAGATTATACATTGTGTGTCAATTATTTTGTTGATATTATGTGAAGTTTTAATTGTAGTTATTTAAATAATAAAAAATATTTAATTGTATTATTAATTATTAATGATTAATTAGTTATTATTATTATGCATTGTATGTTTACCAATGCATCATGTATTTCATCAAACATTGTATCAAACTATTTGACATAACGTGTGGATCCAATATTGTTGCATTGTTGTTGCATCATTTACATGTTCATTGCAATATTGATTGTACATTGTGTGTCAATTACATGTTCATTGCAATATTGATTGTACATTGTGTGTCAATTATTATCTTCATATTATATGAAGTAGTAATTGTAGTTATTTAAATATTAATAATAAATTTTTTTGGTAAGCTAATATACACGGAGTTTCGAATCGATGACTTAACACAAGGAGTGCCTTAATAGTACACCCATTCACCGTCTATTCTACAACCCGTGGGAATTTAAATAATAATTAATTATTTAAGTATATTAATAATTATTATTTATAACTATTAATTCTTAATTTTGTTACTATTACTAATTTAATAATTAGAGTTATTTTCATTATTTGAAAATAATAATAATTATTATTATTTTAAAATTATTGAAAGAAGCATGAGATTGATTCTTAATATAAGATTTATCTTTCTTATATTTAACATAAAATATATATAATTATTTTCATGTTTTGACAAAAATATTTAATAAACAAGTTAATTTAAAAAATTAATCAAATATGATTTAGGATTGTTTTAATAATTTAATATCCAAGATGCTATATAAAATTGGAGAATAATATTTTTTCTTATATTTAAGTATCACACAACTTAATTTTATCAATATTAATAAAAAGTTTAGTAAAATATTTAAAGAAGGAAATATCATTTAATAGAATAATTTTTTATTTAAAAAATTAATCAAATCATGTAATCATTGATTGAATTATTTAATCAAGTTTGTAAACATGTTTAATCAACATATTGTATGTTGTTGGACCACAAACAATTCACTTGAAGGAGAGTTAAGCATTATATGACATCAATGGTTATAAGGTTTTGCAATCACAAACGAAATTAAATGAATAAAACTAAAGTTAAGGACTATATGGAAACTCTAAATTTAAATGAGCGATACATCTCAAACTTAATTTAATAATAAATAAATCATTAATAATGCTAATAATTATCATACTCATAATAATTTTATAAATCAAACAAAAAAATCGACATGATATGAAATAACATAATATACATGAGCAATATACATATCAATATACATGTCAAATATACATCTCATCAAAATCAATAAACATTTCAAGTACCACTACTAGCTAGGTTCGCAACTAGAGCCAAAAACATCAGTGCCTCCATTACTAGACATAGAGGGTCTATTTGTACCCATGTCAGATAACAATGATGCGAGTAGAGTACGATATATCTCTCCACCAGAAAGTATATCACTCAAGGTGAGCATAGCATGTGGAGGACGGGAGCAGTGGGTTGATCGATGGAATATGTTGCAGTTGGTGATGCATGTGGAGGAGGATGGGGATCAGTGGATGGATCAATGGAGTATGGTGGAAATGGTGACACATGTGGAGGAGGTGGAGGACAAGGAAGGGGATCGATGGATGGTGTATATAGTGATGTATGTGGAGGAGGAAGAGGACAAGGAATAGTACATGGATTGATGGATTGTGTAGCTGGTGACACATGTGGAGGAGGAGGGGGAGGAGGATGTGGTTCATTAGTGCATGGTGAAATTGGTGATGCATGTGGAGGAGGATGAGGGGATGTCAGTCATTTTGGTGGAGTACCAGGTGGTGGATAATAATGTTGTGGAGGACTAGGATCATCATTCTCATAAGATGAGCTAGATGAAGTGGATTTAGCACCTGTAATATCCCAATTTTTTGGACTAACTATTTTTTTGTTATATTGGGCCACGACCCCAGCACCTATGTTTATTTTGAGTATTCAGCATGAGCCCTAGCACCTATGATTTATTCTTTTAAATATATATTAACATATCGGGCATGGACCTTGACTGACTTCTTTATTTGAGTACATACTAGGCGAGAAGGCCCCAATGTTTTAATGATGTTCTTTAGCTTTGATAAGGGTACAACCCCTAATATACTGAGATGATATTTTGTTACTTACTGTGCAGAGCTATGATTTTACATGATTTGACTTATGAGTGTGTTGAGCATGGACTCAGAAACACACATGTAACCTATGTACAGGGCATAAGCCCCGATATACCTAGAAGAATGTTTATGTACCGGGAGTAAGCCCTGAGGTACATTGAGTGTTGGGCCTAAGCCCTATAGCACTCCAAGCTTGATAAACAAATACCGATTCCGAGGAAACACAAATATTCTAGATGTGCCTCACAACCACATTCTAGCACTAGTGTTGAGCAGAGGCTCTGGAATTGCACTAGCGTAACGGCTCTGGAATTGCACTAGCGTAAAGCCCATGTGAGAGTGTTGAGTTAAAAGGCTCTAAAGAGCACTCGGGTTTACTGAATCTCAAAGTGTTGAGTCTAAAAGAATCTGAATAGCACTTTTCTTTCATCACATTTATTTGAATTAATTAAATGACTCATCTTTTATCTATCATCAAATACTGCGGGAACTACCATGTTAAACGAGGGAATCCGACATGCAAGAGAGAGACTAGAGGTACCTAACCAAGCTGACCGAGACCATCCAAAGAATTGGACCTTGTCCTTAAAAGTTAAAAGAAGTGTCATGTGATGACACAGAACTAAATAAAAGATAATTACCAGAGGTCTTTTGTGACTAACATGTATAAATGCCTCAAGGTTAATATTATTATTAAGAGGTCTAATAATAGTAGTGCCATTATTTAATTATGGAATATAATTAGTATATATGATTTTATGCATTATTTTATATTATAAATGGCGTATTAATAGTTAAATGAAATATAATTATTGTTAGTATAATTGTTGTTATTATAATTATTGTTATTATAATTATTATTAAGAGCATAAATCAAAATCACTTATCGTTAAACAGTTGGAAAAGTCCTAGTTCAAGAGGACTAGATATTTAATTAAATAATATCTTTTAATTATTAATTATTTAATTTAAAGAAACTAATTATTTCAATAGTCCTAATTAAAAGACTTCCCTACTTAAAGAGGGAAGATCCCAAGTTTGGGGGATCATCTATCATTCTTGGTCATTATCATTCTCTTATGGTAATCCAAGAAAAGTATTTTGCTCCAAGAAACTGAAGCAGCCTCACCTAATAATTCTCAGATCTGAACCAACAGTGGACCTAGGGCCTCTATCTCTCATTGCATGTTGGAATCCAGCTTGGGGGGATCCATACAGAACCAGGAATGATTGTAGGATCATGGTTGGGAGGAACGTGGTCGTCCCAAGGTTATCCAACTAAGAATATCATCCTAACAGGTCAGCTAAATACAATAGATCTGCATTAACTACCGTTTGAGTGTGCAGGGTCCTACAGGAAGGGATCAAGTGCCAAAGTATCCAGACTCCTACAGGAAAGAAACAGGTGCCTAAGCATCCAGGTATGTGGTTTTGATTACTCCCATCTTTCGGTTATAGTAGACATAGGTTATATTTCTGACTAGCATTGATACTTCAACATTGATTATATCGTCATCACAAATATTATAAACTTAGTGGTTTTGGCCCAGAAACCAGTGGAGGGTCTAGCAGGTCTAGCAAAGCTAGCCTATGCTAGACGACACCCTAATTATCTTCTAGGTTAGGGTCATTAGGTTTTCTTTTGAAAGTAAATGTGACCTTTGTTGGAATCGTCTTATCAACTTATAACGCAGGGTTTATTTCTGTTTCTTTTAATTCTTTTATTATCCCTTCTATGCTTAGGAAGCATCAAACAGAATGACAACAGTATCATTTCAGACATCGATTCTCTTAACCATACTATACATTCAACCATGGATTTAAACATTAAACAGTAAATTAATATCGCTATTCTTTTAAAATTAGGGTATCATTCCACATTATCAATAACTCCACGATTTCAATCAAATAGACAAACATTATATCAAATTCAACCACAAATGCATTCCTCATGAATCGAGTCCCACTACCAAACAAGTGCATTCCATAAACATTTAAACTTTATTACGTTTTTCCATCAAAGGAATTGGTCACAAGATCAAGCCTCACTAAAGTCGTATTAATTTATACAAGTAGCCAGACAGCATAGAGATTTCACATAGGAACGTTTACACTTATACTAAAGCATTTTCACTACCATTAAACAAATGCTTACAGTCATAAAATACAAGCCAGGGATCGAATCCCTCTTTTCGCCATTTAAAGTAAACTACCAGAAAATGCAGTAAGAGGAACCAACAAACATATAAGAAGTTTCAGGCAAGGGTTTAGACCCGTCTATCAACACATACATCTAGCAGCAATTATAAAATCTGAGGAATCCAAATTCTTTCAACATACAGAGCCACGTTAGCCACTTGAAGAGAAACTCTTAAACACTATTTCAAATAGAGAGAAGACGCAGAGATTAATTCCAGGTTCAAAGCCTCCTAGAAAAATAACACAGAGACCAAATCACAAACAGAGGCAATCGCAGCTCATAATAAACGAAAAAAATGTTAAGATCACGATATCCTATACTCAATCATCGACCTCCAGAGCAGAGGCGACGGTAGAAACAAATACATCAAAACTACACTAGCCATAAAGAAACGCAGAGACCACACAACACACAAATCAACTATAACATTATGCAGAAGACCATTACTCTTTTCCACAGGTCCAAGGACTCTTTATTAAAAAAATCCAGTTTGATATTGGGCATTATTATAATTACAACTTCTACCAAGTTCAATAGTGAGCTGAATGGCCAAACCCTCTAGTACCATAAAAACCAAAAGATACATTTCGTAGTGGTCCATCTAATGGTGACCTCAAGGAACCCAACAACTTGTTGCAGAAAACCCAACCGGGCTCACAGATTTCCTCAAAAGCAAACACCAACGGTACACTCCACAGAGGTGGAAGGAGGAGATAAGAAATGGCGAATTCTAGACTTACCATTTTGCAACATCACCACTATTGAGTACTGGCCACACAAAAGAGAAACACCATCCAACACCTGTTAACCAAACATGCCATACGAATTCAGAGCTCTGAATTTTATATCACAATAGCAAGAATGTATGCAATAGCAAGAATGTAGTATGAACCTGGGAGGAACAACCTTCGAAGGTTTCAGTCACCATCTCTACTCCATATGGTGTGCTGACCATCAGCCACAGCTCAGGTCAGTAACGAAACCCTCAACGCACCCCACAACAGGCAGGAGAAATGAACCACGAAAATGCTTCTTTGTTGGTGTAGAACCCTAGAGGAAATCCTCAGCACAACTGGTAGCGTTGGCCATGTGCCATCGCAGAGCTACATTCAATGCTACCACCCACTCCAAGTATTTCGATGTTGACCCAAAACTCTATAGCATTAGAACCATTTGAAATCAACAAGTATTGTAAATACCATAAACATTATAATGACCCCAAACGTTACATAATACCATTAGGTAATTACAAGGTTAACAAGCGGTGCAAATTTCACAAGTATTACAAACCCCAACAATGCTTTTAAAAGTGCCAACCCTAAAAACTCTCACAGTTGATACTTAAATGATTGCTAGAAAGGTGGAGTAGGCATTCTCAGTGGATGCCTCATAGGTACACCTACAAACCAAGTACAAATTGAATACATTAGCGAAACTCGCTAAGTAAGCCAGAAGTTTCCATTTCTTACTCTCTACCTATCGGCAGCTTTGCCGGGGTACGTAGCCCTTGAAAGACCATGCATGTCATCATGGGTCATCAGCCGCTACCATTAGGAATCCATCCCACCTGAATGGTCAATTATACTTTTACAATTATGCACACAAACTCTTGAAACAGTAAGAAAATGATTTGTATTATTACACTTTAAACACTTGTTCACTTACGACAGAGTTTCATTTATATTCATTATATCGCTTCCGCAAACCTGTAGAAATCACAATGAGTAAGACCTTGATAACTAAGAAGTTAAGACACAATCAATTGCCACAAATAAGTACTGGTGAAGTAAGTTTCACATCAGTGCTGAAGTTAATTTTCAAATCATCACATCCTAAATGGTTTATTTCAGTAATAGAATGTTTTTTCTTTACTATTTTGGGACATTACAAGTGGTATCATAGCTCAGTTACAAAACTAAGTGACCTATTGGGCTCATTACAAACATCCACTGCAGATACACAGTAAACATAAACATACATTTACATTTTGTTTTGTTTTATGTGAAAATAAACTAACATGATTGTCTGTTCTTTATACTTATATAACATTCCAGGTATAGTCACTATCTGAAAATGAATGCAGAAGGGGGCAGCAGCATACATGGAAATCTGAACTCCCCACCACGAGAGCAAGAAATTGTGGTGGAACTCAACTCGGATTTAATGAAATCCATGCAGAATCTACAGGCCAAATTCCAAAGTTTTCGAGACGAAAACATGGAAGAAAGAAGAGAGAAGCAGGCCATAAATGAGGCACTGCTTCAGACTTTAACAAAGGCAAAACCTCACGGACAACCCACACTCTCAGTCAACACTTTTAAAAAAGGAAACAGTCACACAAAAAGGATTTCCAACCCTAAAGGAGAAGAGCAGGGAGAACACATACCTGAATCAATGGAAGAAGACTGTAAGAGCTCTTCAAATGATAAAGGTTCACCACCTCCTTGCAAGAAAAGGAGAAAAAGTGACGATAGTCTGCAAGGAGAATTCCAAAAGATAAAAGCCCCAACATATGATGGAGAGATTAACTCTGGGGAAAAGGCTGAGGAGTGGCTGCTAGGGATGAATAATTACTTCAAAGTTCACAATTACTCCAGTGAAATGCAAGCCCGACTAGCCCTATACAACCTGAACGGTAAAGCTACCAGATGGTGGCGGGACTTGAAACACACCAAAGGACAAGAAAACTGAGAGACATAACCCGTGATACTTTCAGCAGAATATTCGAGGACAAGTATATGGATGAAAGATTCTTTGACAAGAAAATAAAACAATTTCATGAGTTAAAAATGGGCTCCCTGACTATGGAAGCATTCATAAACCGATTCTTAGACTTGCTGCACTATGTGCCATACATTAAAGATGAGAAGGTCAAAATACAACAGTTCTTGGGAGGGCTTCCACCAAAATTTAGAGAAAAGATAGAGTTTGACATGCCCAAAACCCTTGATGTAACCTTACATAAATCAAGGTTGTGTTATGAACATGGAAAACCAAGGAATGACAACATCAATCAAAATAGAGATAGGTTCAGAACCTTCTTGAACAACCGCAGACTGGGTTTTAGGCCTCCACCTTATTGAAAACATAACAACAATTTTCTGCCCAATAGAGGCTTCAACCGACCTCAAGCACGACCTAGTGCACCCCCACCACCTGTCAACAGGCCAGTTTTCAACAAAGGGACAAAGTTGTCCCACCAACTGTTTCTTGTTGGAAATTCCAAGGGCCACACTACTACAGAGACTGCCGTAGCAAAACGGGCGGAGTTTTACACAACGTCCAGGAAGAACCTACTGTAGGAGACATGGAAAAGACACCGAGGATTTATGTTGCTCTCAATGGTCGACAAGCAGATCACCAAGCCACCATGGTGGAAATAGAGGGTAAGATCTCTAACACTACCATTTCAGTTTTAATAGATTCCGGCGCTTGCCGAAGTTATATCTCCCCTAAGTTAGCGGACACTTGTAAGTTGAACTGAGAACCTCATGAGAAACCATGGATGGTACAACTAGCCACCGGTACCAAACGAAAGGTCTCTGAGTTAGTTCAAGCTTGTGAGATAGACTTAAACAGATTCCAAACTAGGCTAGATTTAAACATTCTACCCCTAGGGTCGTACGATGTACTCATCTGCATGGATTGGTTAGAAGAACACCATGTCCTCCTAGAATGCTTAAACAAATCCTTACTCTACAGGGACGACCAAGGGAATCAGAAGACAATTTAGGGTATCCCTAAGAAGGTGTTGGTATGACAGATCTCCACCTTACAAGCAAAGAAATGTATCGGGAAAGGTTGCAAACTCTTTGTTGTCAATATCCAAAACATAGAAACTGATAGGAAACAAAAGATCGAAGACTTCCCAGTCCTTATGGAATTCAAGAGTGTATTCCTCTAAGAAATATCGGGATTACCACCCAAACGAGACTTAGACTTTTCCATCGAGCTAACACCCGGGTCAGTACCACCTTCCAAAGCCCCGTACCGCATGAGCACACCAGAATTGGTGGATCTCAAGATTCAGTTACAAGAGTTAGTAGACAAAGGGTACATTCGACCAAGTGTGTCCCCTTGGGGCGCACCGATACTCTTCGTCAAGAAGAAAGACGGAACGATGCGGATGTGCATCGATTACCACCAACTCAAGAAGATGACCATTAAGAACCGCTACCCACTCCCTAGGATCGACAACTTGTTTGACCAAGTCCGAGGGGCAAAGATCTTCTCGAAGATTGAGCTACGATCAGGATACCAACAGGTGAGGATCCGTGATGAGGATATCAATAAAACCACATTCTGAACCCGTTACGGCCACTACGAGTTCGTAGTGATTCCCTTTGGGTTGACAAACACACCGGCCAGCTTTATGTGCATGATGAACAACATCTTTAGTAAATACCTCGATAAGTTCATTCTAGTCTTTATTGATGACATTTTGATCTACTCCAAGAATGAAGTAGAACACGAGGAGTACCTCTGAATTGTTTTACAGATACTAAGGGAACACCAACTTTACTCCAAGTTTAGTAAGTGCGATATCTACAAACCCCAGATTCAATACTTAGGACATATCATTTCCGAGACGGGAATAGTCGTCGACCACAAAAAGATCAAAGCTATCGAGGAATGGCCCACACCTACTTGCATATTCGATATAAGATCGTTCTTAGGATTAGCCGGCTACTACCGAAAGTTCATTGAGAACTTTTCACGGATTGCATGTCCCATGACCGCATTGCAGAAAAAGGAAAACAAGTTTATCTGGACGGATAAGTGTGAAGAAATATTTCAAAAGCTGAAGCAACTACTGATTAGTGCACCGATTCTGCGTATTGCGGATCCCAATGGGGACTTCATAGTTTGCATGGATGCAAGCAAGGAAGGAATCGGGGGAGTCCTTATGCAAGACAATTTTGCCATATGCTACGAATCAAGGAAACTAAAAGAACATGAGCAGAACTACCCTACTCATGACCTCAAACTAGCCGCCATCATCCATGCTCTAAAGATGTGGCGACATTATCTCATGGGAAAGAAATTCCTATTGATGACTGATAACGTGAGCTTGAAATACCTTTTTAACCAACCCGACCTAAATGCTAGGCAGGCTAGGTGGTTAGCCTTCCTTAGTGAATACCATTTCGAACTAAAGCATATAAAAGGAAAGGAAAACAAGATTGCGGATGCCTTGAGCCGTCAAGCACATATGCTTTATGAGGTCATGGTGAGCCAAACCGACTTAGACTTACACCACAGAATTCGAACGGCATGTAAGAGTGACCATTATTACATGGAAATTCTCGCAAAGATCTAGGAAGATAGACTTTTCCAACAGCAGAAAGAATATAAGATAGAAAAATCGGGACTATTGTGGTTGAAGGACCGACTTTACGTCCCAGAGAGTGGAGACATTATATCAAACATTCTCACCGAATTTTACCAGAAACCCTATTCAGGCCACCCTGGATATCAAAAGATGATATTGGCCATAAAGAAACATTACTTTTGGCCTAAATTGAAAGCAGTCATCGCAATGTTCATCGCGAAATGTCAGGAGTGCCAATTGGTCAAAGCAGAACATCAACACCCCTCCGGATTACTCCAACCTTTACCCATTCCGGAATGGAAATGGGAGGTAATAAGTATGGACTTCATTACAGGCTTACCCAAGAGTAAGAAACTGAACGACTCCATCTTTGTAGCGTGTTGGCTTGGTTTTGCAACCAAGCTTGAGTGCTATGGGCACCTATCAACAAGTGATAGCAGTTTCAAAGATTGAAAGCAAAAAACAATTATAAATCTGAATCTAAAACTAAACTAGCATGTGCATATCATAATAAACTTGAAAAGATTTAAGAACAAGAACAAGAAATAAAATAAAAAATAACTTTTGTATTATGATACCTCAAATGGTGAGGATGTTGTGGTGTTGAGTAGCTCCAAGGTGAGTAGCTCCAAGCTCCAATGGTCTCTTCTCCAAGATTGCTACAATGGTCAAGAACTCATGAGAGATTTTGATAGCATGAGGATAGGATGATGGATGGATGGAAAGTGAGGAGCCCCTACCACCTTTTTATAGTTTTTGGTGGTGGGGAATACCATTATGGTTTTGAGGAAACCAATGGTATTGACCAACATGGTTTAAGTACCTTTTCCCTCCTTTTTCCTTTTTTGAATATTTTGAATATTTTTATTCCCTTTTTAATATTTTTGGGAATTCTGGACCCTTTTTGAGGGTTTTTTTATGCTTTTTGAGGAAAAATATTCATTTTGAGGGGAAAAAGGGGTGTATTATGGTCTTTTGGTGACCTTTTGGTGGCTTTAGAGGCTCAAATGGTGGAAAAGTGGACAAATGGGTCATGTGAATAAGGAAATGAGCTAGTGAGAAATTTTTGGGTGTTAACAGATTGCCCCCTGATGTGTGAGGGCAGGAGCTCATTGTATGGCCGATAGACATCATAGTTCTTTTGTCTTTTTTTTCTGGGGTTTGGGGAAGAGAAGACACCGGTTGGAGACTGGATCCACGGCCCTTGGAAGCCGCAAAAAAAAAAAAATATTACATGGCCTCAATATGAATGAGGAATAATCTCTGATAATGGACGAGGCGGACATACCCATGCTCGTATCAAGACATATACATAACAATTAGTCTCAAGAAGGGGGACCTAAATAAGACATAAAAAAATCTGCTGGTACATCATAATGGTCCAAAGGGGACACTATTTTGGGATGTACTGATGATCATAACATGACTGATCTCAATAACTGATACACTGGAATAAAGTGACAACCGTTCTGAATAAGGTCTCATAAGGGTTGATGAACTGCTGAAACTGAAGGTGTCCAACATTTGTATGGACTCAATGACTGTGAGTCATCTCTGAGAAGTACATGTAACTGTATACTCAATGGAGTATGAAACTAGGGTACATCGGAATACTGTCGCCATGTGCAACCCGAATATCTATAGAAAAAATGTAACTAGTTGTTTCCATAGGTAGACTCTCAAATGTGGAAGAGTCAGGTGGTATCCGAGGTCTTCAACAAATAACTAAACGGACCAATACCCTATGCGAGTCTCAACGATGCGATCAAGGTGTTGAAGTCAAGCATGTGAGAAACAACCATTTGGAGAGGCACTGAGGACTCTTCTCGAAATGATTCGTAGGCACTCATCATAAATGGTGATGAGTCCAAGACATAGGGACCTCTAGGTCTATCCTCTGGAAAAAATTTGGGTGTTGTCGACAGAGGGAGACCAGCGACTTAGAAGGCAATGATAATTCCTTGATAGGAGCACGAGGTGTAGAACTGAAGTGTGGTAGTACTGATGGTAGGACTGACATACTTGTGGGGATGGGAAGTTACTGGGGTCATAGGGTGGGTAGACTCAAACTTCCTTTGTTCAGAGCATGATGACATGGTTGACCTGGCAGCGTAGGGAACTAACTTGTAGGTGCGGGGATCATAGCTTTTAGGGACTGCAGGGTATGTATTGAATCTGGGGGGTCAAGCTGATGGGTGCTATCGAGGGATTCTCAGGGTGACATACTGCAGAATATTCTAAACAAAGAAGACAAAAAATGGGGAAGCTGTCGTATGAGTAGACGTGATCTGTTGTGGCGCCGAGAAGCACCATTGGGTCCTTCTTTGTAGTTTTAATGAGCTACAAGAAGGGATAAAAGTGTGCTCTGAAATGGTACTGTCCTATGGATTTTGTGAGCCCGGGACTGTTCGTGCTCATGGGTGCTTTCATTTTTAAGGAGTCTGAAAACTATAAGAAGACTCTGCAGTGGTTGTGAGTACCGTCCTGTGGGTTTTCACGAGCCCAGGATGGTAATTGCTCATGGTCGCTTTCATGTTTAGAGAGTCTGAAAGCGGTAAGTGCACTCCATTGGTGTTCTTTTTCGTGAGTTAGTCTCCAAGGCCCGAAAAAGCATAAAATGATGCAAATGGAGAACTCTTCTAGCCGATGTGACTAGAGTATTCCTTTTTCGTAATTAGTCTACAAGGTCCAGAAAAGGGTTAAACTTATACCAGGTAGACACCCTTTCAGATACGTTTAGCGAGCATGCAAGGAAGCAAGGTTGCTCGACGATCTTTTCATTGTTTTAGGAGTCAGAAAAGTGCTTAATAGAAACTCCCTAAGTGCCTTTTTCGTAAAAGGGATTGCTCGGCCCGAAAAAGGGGTAAAATTATACCGAACAAAAAGGGATTGATGAGAGTGAGAAAAGGTCTCAACTATCATCATGAGTGTGGAATACTGGATCCGGTGATATAAAGATTGTCAAAAAGGGGCAATGGCCAATGTGGCACGCAAACCGAGGGGATGGGTGGCATTTTGAAAAAATACTAAAAAATTATGGGGTGAAAGCGAGAAATGATCTCAAGCATCATAATGAGCGCGAAAAACTGAATCCAGCGATATAAGACTTGTTCAAAACGGAGAACGGTCGATGTGGCACGCAAATCGAGGCAAAGAGGGGGCACGAAAAAAATGCCTAAAAAAATCTGGGCATGAGAGCGAGAAATGATCTAAAGCATCATCACGAGCGTGGAAAACTAAATCCGGCAATATAAGACTTGTCAAAAATGGAGAACGGTCGATGTGGCACGTAAACCAAGGCGACGAGGGGGCATAGGAAGAAATGCCCAAAAAATCTAGGCGTGAGAGCGAGAAATGATCTCAAGCATCATCACAAGTGTGGAAAATTGAATCCGACGATCTAAGACTCATAAAAAACGGACGACGGCTGATGTGGCACGCAAACCGAGGCAACGAGTGGGCATAGGAAAAAATGGTCAAAAAATGTACCCAGTGAAAACAGGAAAAGGAAAGAACTGTCATGAAGTTCTTGCTGTGCTGATTCCAACGGTACCAACAGTTTGAGGAACGGACATCGTATGACACCGCAATGCTTGTTTGAAAAATGGTGAAATTTCTATAAATAGGGTGTGGGGCCCATATGACGTGTCATTGTTACGTGTGAGTTTGGTAGAACAATCAGAGCTCTTTCTTGATTTCCGGGAGATTTGACCGTTGGTTTTCGATTCCGCGAGTTTCAGGTAACCCTATTCGCCTTAGCCTTTTCAATTATGTGTTTTTTGGTTAGCGGCGGGCCCCCAAAGGCCGCAAAATTCCATGTTGGCCTTCCAACATCGAATATCGCGGGTTTCGTGTCTTTTGCTGCGATGGACATCACGGGTATGAGGCTAATAGTCGCGATGTTCATTGCGGCTGTCGGGATGAAAGTCGTAATGTTCATCGCGAGTATTGGGGCAATAGTTGCGATGTTCATCGCCATTGTCTGGTCAATACCAGCGATGTTCATCGCGGGTTCTTGGATGAAAGCCACAATGATCATCGCAGCTTTTGATGGAAAAGCCGTAATGGTATTTTTTGAAAATTTTTCTTTGGTTCTAAAAATTTCTTTGTTTTTTGGCAGGATGATGAGGAGACCATTGGTGTCATGGCGAGAGCGAGAGATGGAGGAGGATTTGATGATTCGGATTCAGACCGATCAGGTGGTCCAGCAGGCTCTGACTGTGAGTGGGCTCCTAAAGTTCACTCAGATTCCACCGATGCATTTAGTAGGGCCTCTACTGAACAAATTGGTGAGTCTATGGGTCCCTGCAGAGGGTGCCTTTATTATTGGGGGTGAGAGGTTGGAGATCATCCTTACTGATGTATATTTTCTTACCGGGTTACCTCGCTTAGGGGAGGTGGGGGATCTTTTGCCGAGGATCCCGACAGGTGTGGACATGGAGGATCTCTTGGAGACCTTCTGTGTTGCTAGGGCGATTGTGCAGAACAACGCTTTGAGTCTGAGATCATTGCGGGAGTGGGACATGTGGGTTGTTGGGGCTTGTGTTCTACGAGTGTTGGGTGCCGTGGTGCCACATCGTTTGTCGGGGGGACAAACGATGATGGTGGATTCTGTGCTGAGGGGGACCTACTATGCATGGGTTCATATGTTTTTGGCTGGTGTCCGGAGAGATCTGGACAAGGTCAGTCGGGAGGGGGGAGAGTTCTGCTATGCCTCCTTTTTGTGTTGTTTTTTCTTTGAGCGGGTACCGACTTTGCGGCCATGGGTGCCGGTTCGAGACGGTTTGGTGAGCGAGCCGCGCATGGTGTGGTAGGGGCAAATGATGCCCCGCGGTGGTGGTGGTATCCACGGGTTCTTTTCGCAGGATATGTATGAGCAGTGGGAGCAGATCCCCCTGTTGATTGAGGACTATCCATATGCTGGTATGGATTTTTGAGGAGATACGGAGATGCCTCGAGCCCAGGGACAGGCCTAGGGTTTAGATGGTATGTTTTTTGTTTTGTTCTCTACTATATCATGTGTTTTAGATGTGTTTGTTATGATTATAGTTAGATATTTATATGATGGTTCACTTGTGTGATTGTGCAGATGTTGGTCCTGTACCACCGGCCGACTATGTGGCTCGTAGGGGATGGGTGATGGTGGTCATTCCACCTCCTGTGGCGGTACCACCTCCGCATGCTCGAGGATTTGGGGCTCGCGGTCGAGGGTCTAGGCCTTGAGATGATGCTGTGGAGGGTGTCTGAGAGACACTAGACATGATCCTAGCAAGATTTCCAGAGGATGGGTGGAGGAATTTGGTTCGAGACATCGTCGAGCGTTGTTTCAATGCGCCTCGTGAGTGGCGCTCGATCTTGCTTAGAGCAGCTTTGTTGGCAGCTGAGTGGAGAGATGGGGCTCAGCATGATCCGGCAGGGCCGACGGAGGGGAGGATTCATTTACGAGATGATCCAGCGGGGCCGGCGGAGAGGAGAGTTCAGGCTCGGCATGATCTGGCAGTGCCAGCAGAGGAGGTGCCAGAGGAGCTTGGAGACCGTGATGATTAGATGATCTTGTAGCTGCCCCCAAATGCTGATGAGCATATGGGGGAAGTACTTTTTTGTACGGCTGATGTATTTTTTGTATATTGGGTGCTGAGGGCACCTATGACATGTTTTGACTATATTATGATGTATATATATATATATATGATTTGGTATATAGTCGTATATGAACATGGATGCATTCATTGTCTTTTTGTTTTCCCGTGGAGGCATGTTTGATTTTCTGTATGCCCGTGGAGGCACATGTTATGCACGTGGATGCAACATTTTGATTTTTGTATATGCCCGTGGAGGCACGTGTTA
This sequence comes from Larix kaempferi, assembly GCA_027924585.1. Classification (NCBI taxonomy): domain Eukaryota; kingdom Viridiplantae; phylum Streptophyta; class Pinopsida; order Pinales; family Pinaceae; genus Larix; species Larix kaempferi. The sequence continues at coordinate 5,603,860 of BSBM01001219.1, read as the reverse complement.
TGCACGCAGATGCATTTTTGTCATTTTTATATGTGCCTGTGGAGGCACATGTTATGCACGTGGATGCATTTTTGTTTATGATATGATTTGATTGGTGTGTCAGTCAAGAATGTTGTTGGCCATATGGTCTGCTACATTATTGAGATTCCTTGGGACATGTGTGAATGAAATGGATTCAAACTGTCGAACCATTTGTTTAGTGTGCAAGAATTTTCTGAAAAGACATGGATCGCATACTTGGTAATCATTGTTGAGCTGGGAAACAAGGAGTTGTGAGTCCAAGAAAACGTTAAGGTGACATATGCTCATTTGGAGAGCTGCGGCCAGGAGACCGGTCATGGCATCGTATCCAGCTTGGTTGTTGGCGGCGACACCTAAACACACTCCGTCGATGTGGATCAACTCATGTTAAGGGGAGTATATTACCCAAGCTGCGGAGGCCAGATTGGGGGACCAACGGCTTGCACCATCAGTGAAACCGACATAGCAGAGTGGAACAGGATCCATCTGTGGTCATGCAGAGAAAACAAATATTTAGGTTTTTTGAATTTTTTTGTGAAAAACAAAATAATATTGTACAATAATGGACGGTGGTGTCCATCAGATTTTCTATGGGTAAAATCGCTTGAGGTACAAGCCATTGCATAGGTTGTGTAGGGGGTTGCCTTATGAATCGGTCAGAATGTATGCCCCCTGTCTGAGGCAAGTGTGTATAATGTATGGGCCTTGCCACATGGACACAAAATTTCCTTTCCCGGTTTTATCATGAGCTGATCGTAGGCGAGGACAAGGTCCCCTTCAATAAAAGTTCTTGGGTGAACATGTTTGTCATAACTTAGTTTGGATCGGTTCTTGGCTGCTTCCATGGTTTGAAGGGCTGTGCGCCGATCTTCATCGGCCTGCTCCAGGAGTAGTAAGCATTGCTCAATTGGGGAAGTGTCTGGTAGGAGTTCAACGGCCATATGTAGGGATGGAATCTGGCACTTGATGGGGAGGACGGATTTGACACTGTGAACTAAGTGGAAAGGGGTAAAACTAGTGGCGGTTTTGGTTGACGTGTGGTATGCCCATAGTGTCGGGAAGAGCATGTGGTGCCAATTTGATTTTTGTTTGTCTACGGTGCGCTGGAGGATGGTTTTCAAAATTTTGTTGATCGCCTCGACTTGGCCGTTTCCTTGGGGGTAGTAGGCGGAGGAGAAATGGTGTTCAAATTTCAGTAAGGTTGATAATTCTCTCTAGACAGCATCTTCAAAGTGAGAGCCGTGGTCTAAGACGAGTTGCTTTGGCACTCCAAAATGAGCGATAACATGGTTTAGGAAAAAACGTGCTGCAGTGTCGGCCTTGCAATTGTAAGTTGGCATGGCTTCCACCCACTTGGTGAAATAATCTACGGCCACAATAATGTGTTTATGACCGCCCGCTGACATGGGATTGCAATCGAGGAAGTCGATGGCCCATTTGTAGAATGGTCCGACAGTGACGACTGGATGAAGGGGGGCGGGTGGGGTTCTTTCCTTGGGGGCAAAAAGTTGGCATTTTTTACAATGTTTGACTGCGGTGATGCAATCAGTAAATAATGAAGGACAAAAGTAACCTGTGTGGATGATCTTTTGGGCGGTGGCCATGCCGGAGAAGTGGCCTCCACAGGCACCTCTATGGCAGTCATTAAGGACTTGTTCTGCCTCGTTATGAGATAGGCACTGTCATAAGATGGTATCGACGCTGCGTCGATAAAGTACATCGCATAATAGGAGGTATCGGGGGGCGTGGTGTCGTATGCGATGGCATCCGTCACGATCGATGTGGGGTCAAAATTTTTGTGTGCGGAGGTAGATTAAGATGTCGCCATACCATGGGTCATCAGAAGAAATGATGAAAATGTGATTGTCAATGAGATCTGTTTGGATAGTGGGTGATAACGAAGAGGATGGGAGATCTGTGATGAGTTGAGCGAGTGCTAGGGCCTTGGTGCTCTTTGGGGTCTTGAAAGTTAGGTTGTACTCTTGCAGGATAATCACCCATTTAGCTACGCGGCCTTGAAGAAGGCGACGCATCAAGAGGTAAACCATGGGATTGGAATTGGCTACAACTGTGGTGTGGCTCAGGAGAATGTAATGTTGCAGCTTTTGTACTGAAAAAACGACGGCGAGGGCCATCTTTTCTTCATGTGGGTAGCGGAGGGGTGGGCCGGACAAGGTCTGGCTCACATAGTAGATGACATGCTCTTGGCGAGCAGTATCTTCTTGTACAAGAACTCCAGATATGGCATGTTCGGATGCTGAAACATAGAGGGTGAAATCTCTTGTGAAATCTGGAGGAGAAATCAATGGGGCGTTTGTGAGTGCTTTCTTTAAGTCAGTGAAAGCTGTCTCTGCTTGTTGGTCCCATATGAAATGGGTATGCAGACATAGTAGTCGTAGGAAACCGTGGACCGTTGTGGCATAGTCAAGGAAAAAGCGGCTGGGGAATTTGGACCTCCCTTGAAGGCTTTGAAGTTGTCTTAATGTGCGGGGTGACGGTAATTCTAGAATGGCTTGGACTTTTAAGGGGTCTACAGTGATGCCTTTTTCTGAGATAACAAACCCTAGCAGGAGACCTGATGTAACGCAAAAGACACACTTGAGAGGGTTCAAGCGGATGTTGTATTTTCGACAATGCAAGAAAACTTGTCGAAGGTCGTCTAAATGGTCAGCTCTCTTCTTGGATTGAGCAGTGAGGTTGTCCAGATAAAATTTTATGATCCTGTGTAGATCGTGGAAGCAATAAGTCATGGCGCGTTGGAAGGTGGCTCCAGCATTCTTGAGACCAAAAGGCATGACGCGATAGGTGAAGGTGCCCCATGGGGTAGTGAAAGCTGTCTTATATTGATCTTCTTTACGGATTTTTATTTGGTTATATCCGGAGAAACCATCCATAAAAGAAAGGACCTCATGTCCCGCACATTCATCGATTAGTTGGTCAATGAAAGGTGTGGGGAAGTTGTCTTTGGGACAAGCGAGGTTGAGGTCTTCAAAATCAGTACAAACGCGTATGGTGCCCACTTTTTTGTTTACTGGTACTGGGTTTGAAACCCAGGTGGTGTAGGCAATAGAATATATGAATCCTACTTTTTGGAGTTTTTCAATCTCAACTTTAACAGCTGGGAGCTTGGACGGGTGAATTGGTCATTGTTTTTGTCGGACAGGAGGCACATTGGGCCAAGTGTCAATGTGATGTTCCACAATTTTGGGATCGAGGCCAGGCATCTCGGTGTAAGACCAGGTGAAGACATCACGAAACTCTTGGAAGAGTTTCATATATGCCCGAGTTTCCGCTTGAGTGCATGATGCACCTAGTGAGATGAGCTCAGGTTTTCCAGGTGTGGTGGAAATGTCGATTTGTATAATAGGGGAAATGTTGGACATGTTCCCTTCTTCGAAGGCATTAGGTGCTGGGATGGGGTCTTTGAGCCAATCAACCTTAGTTGGTAGGAAATATTTCGATTTGACTGATAGCTGGTTTTCTGTGGTGGATGTAAGACGCCTCAGGGAGGAAGTATGAGCGATGATGCATATCGTCCCAAGGGTGGTCAGGTGCAGTGAGTGTTTCTAGAATTTTCTCATCAGTATGAAAGTAATCAGACCATAAATCAATGGGTTCTGGTTTGTGTGTGATTGAAATCATATAGATTGTGTTGATTTCTTCCAAAGTAGATGATTTCGGAGGGTAGATCTCCTCGATGAGGAGAGGAGATATCTCTAAGTCGGCATTTTCCATCTCGTACAAGGCTGCTCTATAATCTAGGAGATCAGGGAAGTGGTGTGAATAATGGCCATAAATGCCGCATATCGCACAAGAGTGGTTAGTGCAGAGCGTTTTGTCGCGAGGGTGAGGAGGTGGCTCTAGTCTTACCACTGGAATCCCGGTGTCGTCATCCAACATATTCATGTGTTCTTGGAGTGCAGGTAATTGTGGACATTGATGAGTGGCATGGCCTACGTCATCACACAACGAGCACTTAGGGGGAATGCAAATAGTTGGGGGGTTTTTAGCTACCTTGGGGGTTTCCGGGGGGGGGGGGGTGCGAGTTATGAGTCCAGTGTTATAAGTTGGTGGGCCTCTGCCCCCTGTGTTCCGTAATGGAGGTGGGGCATTTTTGAATGTTGATGCCATAGTCACTATTGGGGGTGGTCTGTTTTGCAGATGAGTGACTGAAGGGGGTGGGTGGCTGGTAGTAGGGATAGGTTGTACCGGTTGTAAAATAACAGTCGGAGTCGGTGGGGGGCTTGGAGCAAGTAAGTACCATACAGGTATCCCTAATGTTAAACCATGAAGGTTGAGTGTAGCCATTATTGGCGAACTGACAACTCTGGAAAATGGGAACAAGAACGAGATAGTGTGAATTGGCGTTGTGCCAATATGAGTAGGCTTTGTAGGTGTTTGTGGTAGTGACGAAGGCTGCTGTGTGGTGTGCGACAGGGTGCACAAATACGATGTTTTTATTATCAGTGAAGGTGGTGAGATCAATGGAAATGTGGAATTCATAGGTGACTCGGTGTAGATTCCAGGACCAATTGACAACACAAATGATGTCGGTGTGTTTTGAATGGTTTGTTCAATCATTGGTAGCACATTTTGAGGAGCTGCAGGGGCGTTAGGATCATAATATGTGAATTGATCGATCTTGATAACGCATCCTTCATGTGGAAACATCATGAGGTGAAAAATAGATGAAGCCACTGCTTTCATTTTGTACATATAACTACGTCCAAGAAGGAGGTTGTAGTCGAGTTGGGCATTGATCACTTCGATGTCGATAATAACTAATTTTCCGCCTAGTTCTACGGGTACGTTTGCTAAGAGGCCTTGTGGTTGAGCTGAGCGTCCGTTGTAAGCTCGTAATGCCGTGGTGGATGGTTGTAAAGTGGGGGCGCCAAGCTTCTGCCACACAAGGGTGGACATATCGCAGGTTGAAGCTCCTTCATCGATGATGCATCGATGCACAACAAGGTTTTGAATGTTTACTGATACTTGGAAAGCTATATTTGATGGCAATCGAGGTTCAGCTTGGTCTAAGTCGAAAGCCATCATGTGTGTGTCGTCATGGTCTACTCCTCCGATGGTGGATAATAGTAGTTTTCGTTGTGCAAGGCATGTTTTCAGTACCTCTAAAGCAGACATAGCAGCGGGGGATTGTGCTAGGTCTTCCACGACGTTATAATTGGATGCTACACGAGCATTAGGATTGTTGTTAATCCTTCGCAAAGGGATGCGAGGGATTTTAGGTCCTCCGTCCAATGACATATTTGGTATGCGTAGTGGTTGATTTGGTGGAAGGGAGGTGGATGCATCAGTGGGAGGAGTTTCTGGGGGTGGAAATACTGATTCCTGCGAGTTTGGAGGTTGATGTCATTGGATGACATCATTAATAAATGGTGTGTGTCTTGATCCACATGCTGATAATCAGTTGCGGCATAGGTAATTTGCTGTTGGGGTGCAGCAGATCCTTGTGGGGGATCCATAGGGCGAGTATTTACTACTCCCTAGTTTGGCAATGGGTTTTGTAATATCATGGGTTGCGGTTGATTAAGTGGAGTTGGCTGTCCAGCGTGGCCCTGGCGTTGGACATCGTCAGCCCAAAGTTTACGTGCTTTCTATAAATGGGGGCAGTTGTGAGTGTAGTGTCCATAGACTCCACATATAGAACATGGGTGGTTTGTTCTCAGATTATTGTTTTTTGGCTGCTTGGGATGACGATCAGGATTCTGGTTGGGAGGAGCAGCATTGTTATTATTTGGAGGATTGGGAGGTGGTGGACCTTGATTATGTTGTTGGTTGTTGCCGCGGTTACGTCCTTTTCCATGGTTTTGTTGTCCACCCTGGTTGCGTTGGTTGTTTTGATGTTGGGGCTGATTGTGTTGTGTGTACACTTGCCCTTGAGCAGTGGGAGGATTTTGAGGTGCCGCAGGTGCGGGAGCAGGTTGCGGTGGATAATAAGCTGGTGGGGCTGCAGGTGGTCCAGTTGCCTGCTGGGGTTGTTGGTAACCCTAAGCTATTGGAGGTGTTGGGTTAGCTATTGTAGCTTGCTGTGGGTAATACATTGGTTGTGCACGGTTTTTGGCCGCGAAGCCGCAATGTGCAGCATGGATTTTGGTCACACAGTCGTGATGGGCAGCGCGGGTTTCAGCCGCGAAGCCGCGATGTGCAGCGCGGGTTTTCGTCACACAGTCGCGATGTGCAGCGCGGAAAATAGCCGTAAAGCCGCAATGTGCAGCGCGTGAAATGGTCGCGAAATCGCGGTGCGCCGCGCGGAAAAAGGCTGCGAGGTCGCCGCGACTGTCGGGCAAAAAATCGTGAGGCGAAAGCCGAAAATGGACGCCAAAAAATGAACCCGAAAATGGAAATTTCAGGATGTTAATGGCAATAGAAGGGGCCAATATCTAGAGCAGTAATGGATCTGCTGTCTAGGATGGCAGATCTATGAATTAAAATGATTAAAACTAACAAAAACTAAGATCTAAAGCAAAAAACTGAGATCTGAGAATTCGAAGCTAGCGGAGTCGCCAAAAACTGTTGGCTTGGTTTTGCAACCAAGCTTGAGTGCTATGGGCACCTATCAACAAGTGATAGCAGTTTCAAAGATTGAAAGCAAAAAACAATTATAAATCTGAATCTAAAACTAAACTAGCATGTGCATATCATAATAAACTTGAAAAGATTTAAGAACAAGAACAAGAAATAAAATAAAAAATAACTTTTGTATTATGATACCTCAAATGGTGAGGATGTTGTGGTGTTGAGCAGCTCCAAGGTGAGTAGCTCCAAGCTCCAATGGTCTCTTCTCCAAGATTGCTACAATGGTCAAGAACTCATGAGAGATTTTGACAACATGAGGATAGGATGATGGATGGATAGAAAGTGAGGAGCCCCTACCACCTTTTTATAGTTTTTGGTGGTGGGGAATACCATTATGGTTTTGAGGAAACCAATGGTATTGACCAACATGGTTTAGGTACCTTTTTTCTCCTTTTTCCTTTTTTGAATATTTTGAATATTTTTATTCCCTTTTTAATATTTCTGGGAATTTTGGACCCTTTTGAGGGTTTTTTATGCTTTTTGAGAAAAAATATTCATTTTGAGGGGAAAAAGGGGTGTATTATGGTCTTTTGGTGACCTTTTGGTGGCTTTAGAGGCTCAAATGGTGGAAAAGTGGACAAATGGGTCATGTGAATAAGGAAATGAGCTAGTGAGCACTTTTTGGTTGTTAACATAGTGGTAGACAAGCTATCTAAAGTATCCCACTTTATACCGGTGAAATCTACCTACAAAGCAGTTCACATCACGAAAATATTCTTAAAAGAGATATTTCGATTGCACGGGATAACCAAAGAAATCATTTCCGATCGAGACACGAAGTTCACTAGTAACTTCTGGAGAGCATTGTTCTCCGGTTTGGAGACCCAGTTACAATTCAGTACCACGTACCAACCCCAGACCGATGGAAAAATAGAACGAGTAAACCAGATCCTCGAGGACATGTTAAGGATGTATGTCATGAACAACCCCACCAAGTGGGAAGAGTATTTGTACCTCGCGGAGTTTGCATACAACAACGGTTATCAAACCTCGGCCCAAAATGAGTCCTTTCGAAGTACTCTACGGCAGGAAATGTCGAACCCTCGTGACTTGGGATAGTCCAGTAGATAGACTTATGTTAGGACCCGACCTATTAAAGGACTTGGAACAGCTAGTCTCCAGGGTACAACTGATATTAAAAGAAGCACAAGACCGCCAAAAGAGTTATGTGGACAAGAAAAGAAAAGACAAATACTACCAAGTTGGCGGACATGTGTTTCTAAAAATAAAAGTGAAACGAAGCTCGTTGAGCTTGGGACGTTGCGGGAAACTAGCCCCAAGATTTTGTGGACCATTTGAAATACTGGCCAAGAAGGGGCCCAGTAGCTTATGAGTTGGCCTTTGTAAGGCCTGTCGAGGTATGTGTTTTTTTTTTTTAATAACATCCAAGACGCTACAGTATTACAAGGGTAATCCATGACTCCTATATAACACAATGACTCCAAGGAATAATTAATCGTATCTCTCGACAAAAATTAGCATATTACCTACCCATCATTTTAAGTGTCAACAAAACTACATACTACTTAAAAAGTCCTAAATTAAGGTGATATGAGCTTCCCTAGGTAAATAATAAACTTCGATTTTCTTATACATATTCTAATTAACAAGGAACATTCTCAGTATTTCTAAGATGAGTATTATGGCGTTCACTAAATGATACAAGATTTTCCTAATAACTTCGCATGATAATACAAGAGTATAATGATCGAGACATTAATTCTAAATTAAAATAATAATAACTAAGAATATTTTCAATAATCCCCGGAAGTATTATGAAAATACTGGAATGAATGCTAAATTACAATATCAATAACAAAAAGTAATTCCAATATTTAATGAAGGTATTGGTTCTAAAAACAATAATAACTAGAAAGCATTTTCAGTAATTCTTAGATATATTATGAGAATACCTACATGAATGCCTTAATTTTAAATTAAAATGATAATGACAAAAAGTAAATCCAATATTTAATGAAGGCATTGGTTCTATCAACAATAAGAACTAGAAATCATTTTCAGTAATTCCAAGATATACTATGAGAATACTTGAATGAATGCCTTAATTTTAAATTAAAATAATAATGACAAAAGTAAATCCAATATTTAATGAAGGCATTGGTTCTATCACAATAATAACTAGAAATCATTTTCAGTAATTCCAAGATATACTATGAGAATACTTGAATGAATGCCTTAATTTTAAATTAAAATAATAATGACAAAAGTAGATCCAATATTTAATGAAGGCATTGGTTCTATAAATCATAATAACTAGAAAGCATTTTCAAATAGAACGTAAGGCCCTCAGGAGTCATTATACCGTTTAAACTATGAATCTGGCAAGAAACCCCAACCAATTGATTTGAAAATAATTTCAGAGTTTTAAATCGATCAAGTCTAACGCCCAAAATAGATCTGGTTATGTCACTCAATTAAAAAAGGATTAGGATCAACTACAATCGGATTTTAATCCGATAGATGCTATTCGTTTCCTGAAATCGAGTTAAATAAAAGAATTCATCCATAAATACCATACAGTTCTGGAAGACGATATTAAAAACTGGGGCGGAGTTACTTAACACCAATCTATACGACATTGAACTTTATCCCATTTAAATGATGGGTTGGTAATATGCTAATTTTTGTCGAGAGATACGATTAATTATTCCTTGGATTCATTGTGTTATATAGGAGTCACGGATTACCGTTGTAATATTGTAGCGTTTTGGATGTTATAAAAAAAAAAAAACATACCTCGACAGGCCTTACATTTGGTATCAGAGCACGGTCGAATCTAGTTCGGACCAAAATACTTCCGCAATACTTTGATAAACTGTTTAGTTAACAAAACTTAATTTGTTTGCCAAATACAGACTTTGCCATGGATCGACGGACTCGCCAAAGCAGGACTGGGAGGGGACGAGCGCAGGCAGCATGTCCACCAACCCCTCCAGTAGCTACTCCACCTAGAGCTGAAGAGACGATTAACTTGCCCGCCGAAGAAGTTATGAACATGATGAGAAACATCCAAAGAATGTCAGAAGCATTGTTGACCCGATTGGACCACACAAAAGACCGACCCATAATACCTGTGACTAAACCGCAGAACCCACCTCCTACCAATATTCATAAAGAACTGGAAAAAGTAAGATTTCCAGAATTTTGGGGTTCCACTGAAGGAGCCACGACAGAAGCTTGGTTAGAGAACATGGCGATGTGCTTTGCCTTGAGGGACTACACCTGGAATCTAAAGTACACATGCCCATTATGCAGCTGAAAGGAGAAGCCCTACTCTGGTGGAAGACATTGAAACCACAGATGGGAGTCGAGGCCAACGAAGTGTCATGGGTACTATTTGAAGAACAATTTCGCAACACTACATGTCTGAAGAGTTCATTGAGAGGCATCTCAATGAGTTCAATGCCCTCCGACAAGGAGGAAGAACAGTACAGGAGTATGAGATCAGGTTCATGGAACTTCTGAGGTATGCACCCCACATCTCGACAAAAAAGCTGAAGGTGAACAAATATGTTTATGGACTGAACGACAACATTAGAGACAAGGTCCGCATTCTTACTCCACCTACATTGCACGATGTGGTACAAAAGGCTTTGATAGCCAAAGAAGAATTGGTAAACATAGGTCCATCCAGGAAAAAACTTTCCCATTCCGAATCAAGTAGCACCACCTTCTGACCCACCGAGAGTGAATTTCGGTCAGCAAAATAAATTTAGAGGACCTATACATGGGAAGCCAGTTAGAAACAACAGAATGCCGTACAAACCACCACCCAGAAGAGACAATACCAAAACATTTGGAAAGCCAGTACAGTCAGGACCACGTGGCAATAACGCACCCATTGGAAGATCAAGAAGAGGACCAAAGGAAGGGTGTTGGGGTTGTGGAGGTCCACACTTTCAGGTTGACTGCACTCAGCAACAGATAGGACCGAGACAGGGATAGAGGCCACCTCAGACTACTGCTACAGATCTGCGTCGAGCACATGGTACACATGCGGCAGTCAACAACCGTCAGGTGGAACATCAGTCTACTGTACTAGACTAGCACACTTAACGGTATGCAATTCTCTTTACTCATTGACCTAGGTGCTACCAAAAGCTTTATTTCTTATTCTGCATTAGAACAAAGCAAGATGATGGCATGTGCACAAGACGATTTCGTCTTAGTCGAAATGGCATCCGGAAATACCCAAAGTGTGGGACTGAAACTTGAGAATTGTGAGTTAGACATAGGAGTATGTCGCACTAGAACTTCTTTCTATGTGACTGCCCTCGGAGCTTATGACCTAATCCTAGGCATGGATTGGTTGGAATCCCATGCCACCATATTAGACTTCCGTAGCAAGGAACTAACTTTTTATGATGATGAAGGTCATAAGAAGGTCTTCAGAGGGATGAAAAACAAGGTATCATTATGGATGATTTCCGCTTTACAGCTGAAGAGAAGCTTGAGGAAAGGATGTTAGCTCTATGCAGTAATAGCAATGAACAAAGAAAAGGTCAAAACTGACATCATTGACCATCCTCTATTCACGAAATACATGGATGTATTTCCCGAAGCCCTACCCGGATTACCACCTCAAAGAGAACTAGATCTTACCATAGAACTGAAGTTGGGGACTGAACCAATCGCAAGAGCTCCATACAGAATGTCCGTGCTAGAACTGAAGGAACTACAGATGCAGTTACAAGAGCTCCTGGATCTAGTGCTGATTAGACCAAGCGTCTCCCCATGGGGAGCACCAATACTCTTTGTTAAGAAGAAGGATGGATCGTGGCGACTCTGCATTGACTACCGCCAATTAGATGAGGCTACTGTGAGGAATCAATATCATTTGCCTAGAATCGATGACTTGTTCGATCAGATGAAAGGTGGCACAATATTTTCAAAGATTGATTTATGATCAGGTTACCATCAATTGAGAATCACGGAAGCTAATATTTCGAAGACCGCTTTTAAGACATGCTTTGGACACTACGAGTTCGTAGTGGTACCTTTTGGGTTGACCAATGCACCTAGTGTCTTCATGAACTTGATGAATGGCGTGTTCCGCCAGTATCTCGACAAGTTCGTGCAGGTGTTCCTCGATGATATTCTTATTTACTCTAAGACACCAGAGGAACATGAAGAGCATATCCGGTTAGTTTTACAATGTCTCAGAGAAAACCAACTTTATGGGAAGTTGTCGAAATGCTCCTTCTTCCAGGAAGAAATTCACTATTTGGGACATATTATTTCTGGCGACGGTATAGCAGTATATCCCGCCAAGATTGAGGTCATTTGGGAATGGCCAGCGCCGACAAATGTACATGAAGTGAGAAGCTTCATGGGACTTGCGGGATATTACAGAAGGTTTGTCGAAGGGTTCTCGAGAATTGCAGGACTGATCACTAAGTTGTAGGAGAAGGATAGGCCGTTTTTTTTGGACAGATAAATGTGCCAAGGCATTTGCAAAACTGAAGGAGCTATTGACAATGGCACCGGTTCTAAAAGTGCTGGACATGGAAGAAGATTTCTTGGTATGCACTAATGCATCCAGTGATGGAGTTGGATGTGTTCTAATGTAGGGAGGAAGAGCGATTGCTTACTCCTCTCAGAGACTCAGACCACATGAGGAAAATTATGCAATGCATAACATGGAACTGACTACAGTAATGCATGCTTTACGCTTATGGCGACACTACCTAGTAGGAAGGAAGTTTGAAATTAAGACGGATCATCATGGATTGCAGTATATCTTTACTCAGAGTGATCTAAATGCTAGACAGAGGAGATGGTCAGAAACACTTGAGTGAGTACGATTTTGACATTACCTATGTGAAGGGGACCCTGAACAAGGTAGCAGATGCACTTAGCCGTAGACCCTGCATCTTCTTAGTGATCCCAATGCAGACCAACTTGAGAGAAAAGGTACTCAGATTACAACAGGAGGACAACTGGTACAATGAGGTAAGGGATGAGCTAGAACAGGAGCAGATGGAACTACCCAAGTATAAAGGTTATTCGTTGGAAATGATGGGTTATTGAGATACAACAACCGTATCTATGTACCAGAGAACAATGAGCTTAGGAAGCTAGTCCTAGAAGAAGCTCACCGAGCTGTTTATAGAGCACATCCTGGAGTGAAGAAGATGTATGCAGACCTTTATCCTCTATTCTTCTGGCATGGCAAGAAGAGAGATGTGGTTAAAATTTGTCGCCAGATGCATGGAGTGTCCAGCTAGTCAAAGCTAAGCATAGACATCCTGCCAGACTACTTCAGCCTCATGCCATTCATGAGTCAAAGTGGGAGATCATCTCCATGGACTTTATTGTAGGATTGCCGCTAACCCACAAGAGCCATGATACCATCTTTGTGGTAGTAGACACTCTCACGAAGAGTGCACATTTTATACCCATCAAGAACACTTATCAAGCCCCAGAGATTTCTAGAGTGTTCATCGATGAGATTGTACGACTGCATGGAGTGCCGAGGAAGATAATTTCTAATCGGGGATCAGTGTTCACTGGTAGATTTTGGACAAGCTTTCAGGAAGCCATGGGAACCCGACTCAACTTCAGCACTGCATACCATCAAAGCGTGCTTCTAATACTCTAAGATTATGATGCTAATACTCTATGGTTTATTTGCAAATTGAGCTCAGAACCTTTTAATAATTGATCACTGGTTGTGAAGATTTCTTTTACTACTTTTAGATATCATTTAAATGGGATCAAGTTCAATGTCGTATAGGTTGGTGTTATGAAATGAATAGCATCTATTGGATTAAAATCAGATTGTAGTTGATCCTAATCCTTTTTTAATTGAGTGACAGAACCAGATTTATTTTCGGCGTTAGACTTCATCGATTTAAAACTCTGAAATTCTTTTCAAATCAATTGGTTGGGGTTTCTTGCCAGATTCATAATTTAAACGGTATAATGACTCCTCTGGGCCTTACGTTCTATTTGAAAATGCTTTCTAGTTATTATGATTTATAGAACCAATGCCTTCATTAAATATTGGATCAACTTTTGTCATTATTATTTTAATTTAAAATTAAGGCATTCATTCAAGTATTCTCATAGTATATCTTGGAATTACTGAAAATGATTTCTAGTTATTATTGTTGATAGAACCAATGCCTTCATTAAATATTGGATTTACTTTTGTCATTATTATTTTAATTTAAAATTAAGGCATTCATTCAAGTATTCTCATAGTATATCTTGCAATTACTGAAAATTATTTCTAGTTATTATTGTTGATAGAACCAATGCCTTCATTAAATATTGGATTTACTTTTTGCCATTATCATTTTAATTTAAAATTAAGGCATTCATGTAAGTATTCTCATAGTATATCTAAGAATTACTGGAAATGCTTTCTAGTTATTATTGTTTTTAGAACCAATACCTTCATTAAATATTGGAATTACTTTTTGTTATTGATATTGTAATTTAGCATTCATTCCAGTATTCTCATAATACCTCCGGGGATTATTGGAAATATTCTTAGTTATTATTATTTTAATTTAGAATTAATGTCTTGATCATTATACTCTTGTATTATCATGGGAAGTTATTAGGAAAATCTTGTGTCATTTAGTGAACACCATAATACCCATCTTAGAAATACTGAGAATGCTCCTTGTTAATTAGAATATGTATAAGAAAATCGAAGTTTATTATTTACCTAGGGAAGCTCATATCACCTTCATTTAGGACTTTTTAAGTAGTATGTAGTTTTGTTGATCCTTAAAATGATGGGTTGGTAATATGCTACTTTTTGTCGAGAGATACGATTAATTATTCTTTGGATTCATTGTGTTCTATAGGAGTCATGGATTACCCTAGTAATACTGTAGCGTCTTGGATGTTATTAAAAAAAAAAAAAAACACATACCTCAACAAGCCTTACATCCTTACCAGCTCATATAAAAGTTCATAATGTTTTCCATGCTTCACTATTAAAGAAATATGTATACGATACTAAACATGTTATTGATTGGTCCTTATTACAGGTGTAGCCCGAAGGGGAGTTCACGCCAGAACCACTCCACATTTTGGACAAGAGAGAGGTCCAACTTAGGAGGAGGACCATTACTCAGCTGAAAGTGCAATGGAGGCACTTTGGACCAAATGAGGCTACTTGGGAGAATGAGGCCACCATGAAAGAGGCATACCCCACCTTGTTTCATGACTTCATTCCTAGTCCCTAGAAACACCGAGACGGTGTTGTTCTAAGCAGGGAGGGATGTAATATCCCGATTTTTTGGACTAACTATTTTTTTCTTATATTGGGCCATGACCCGAGTACCTATGTTTATTTTGAGTATTGGGCATGAGCCCTAGAACCTATGATTTATTCTTTTATATATATATCGACATATCGGGCATGGACGACTGACTTCTTTATTTGAGTACATACTAGGCGAGAAGGCCCCAATGTTTTAATGATGTTCTTCAACTTTGATATGGGTACAAACCCTAATATACTGAGATGATCTTTTGTTACTTAGTGTGCAGAGCTATGATTTTACATGATCTGACTTATGAGTGTGTTGAGCATGGACTCAGAAACACACATGTAACCTACATACTGGGCATAAGCCCTGATGTACCTAGAAGAATGTTTATGTACTGGGAGTAAGCCCTGAGGTACATTGAGTGTTGGGCCTAAGCCCTGGAGCAGTCCAAGCTTGATAAATGAATACCGGATCCGAGGAAACTCAAATATTCTAGATGTGCCTCACAACCACATTCTAGCACTAGTGTTGAGCAGAGGCTCTGGAATTGCACTAGCGTAACGCCCATGTGAGAGTGTTGAGTTAAACGGATTTGAAGAGCACTCGGGGTTACTGAATCTCAAATTGTTGAGTCTAAAAGACTCTAAATAGCACTTTTCTTTCATCACATTTATTTGATTTAATTAAATGACTCATCTTTTATCTATCATCAAATACTACGGGAACTACCATGTTAAACGAGGGAATCCGACATGCAAGAGAGAGACTAGAGGTACCTAACCAAGCTGACCGAGACCATCCAAAGAATTGGACCTTCTCCTTAAAAGTTAAAAGAAGTGTCATGTGATGACACAGAACTAAATAAAAGATAATTACCAGAGGTCTTTTATGACTAACATGTATAAAGGCCTCAAGGCTAATATTATTATATAGAGATTTAATAATAATAGTGCCCTTATTTAATTATGGAATATAATTAGCATATATGATTTATGCATTATTTTATATTATAAATGGTGTATTAATAGTTAAGTGAAATATAATTATTGTTAGTATAATTGTTGTTATTATAATTATTATTAAGAGCATAAATCAAAATCACTTATGGTTAAACCGTTGGAAAAGTCCTAGTTCAAGAGGACTAGATATTTAATTAAATAATATCTTTTAATTATTTGATTATTTAATTTAAAGAAACTAATTATTTCAACAGTCCTAATTAAAAGACTTCCCTACTTAAAGAGGGAAGATCCCATGTTTGGGGGATCATCTATCATTCTCTTATGGTAATCCAAGAAAAGTATTATTCTCCAAGAAACTGAAGCAGCCTCACCTAATAAATCTCAGATCTGAACCAGCAGTGGACCTAGGGCCTCTATCTCTCATTGCATGTTGGAATCCAGCTCGGGGGGATCCATATAGAACTAGGAATGGTTGTAGGATCATGGTTGGAAGGAACGTGGTAGTCCCAAGGTTATCAAGCTAAGAATATCATCCTAACAGGTCAGCTAAATACAATAGATATGCATTAACTACTGTTTGAGTGTGCAGGCTCCTATAGGAAGGGATCAAGTGCCAAAGTATCCAGACTCCTATAGGAAAGAACTAGGTGCCTAAGCAGCCAGGTATGTGGTTTTAATTACTCCCATCTTTCGATTATAGCAGACATGGGTTATATTTCTGACTTGCATTGATACTTCAACATTGACTAAATCCTCATCACAAATATTATCAACCTAGTGGTTTTGGCCCAGAAACCAGTGGAGGGTCTAGCAGGTCTAGCCAAGCTAGCCTATGCTAGACGACACCCTAATTATCTTCTAGGTTAGGGTCATTAGGTTTTCTTTTGAAAGTAAATGTGACCTCTGTTGGAATCGTCTTATCAACTTATAACGCAGGGTTTATTTCTGTTTCTTTTAATTCTTTATTATCCCTTCTATGCTTAGGAGGCATCAAACAGAATGACAACAGTATTATTTCAGACATCGATTCTCTTAAACATACTATACATTCAACCGTGGATTTAAACATTAAACAGTAAATTAATATCGTTGTTCTTTTAAAACTAGGGTATCATTCCATAGTATCAACAACTCCATGATTTCAATCAAATAGACAAACATTATATCAAATTCAACCACATATGCATTCCTCATGAATCGAGTCCCACTACCAAACAAGTGCATTCCATAAACATTTAAACTTTATTACGTTTTTCCATCAAAGGAATTGGTCACAAGATCAAGCCTCACTAAAGTTGTATTAATTTATACAAGTAGCCAGACAGCATAGAGATTTCACATAGGAACGTTTACACTTATACTCAAGCGTTTTCACTACCATTAAACAAACGCTTACAGTCATAAAATACAAGCTAGGGATCGAATCCCTCTTTTCCCCATTTAAAGTAAACTACCAGAAAACGCAGTAAGAGGAACCAACAAACATATAAGAAGTTTCAAGCAAGGGTTTAGACCCGTCTATCAACACATATATCTAGCAATGATTATAAAATCCGAGGAATCCAAATTCTTTCAACATACAGAGCCACGTTAGCCACTTGAAGAGAAACTCTTAAACACGATTTCAAATAGAGAGAAGACGCAGAGATTAATTCCAGGTTTAAAGCCTCCTAGAAAAACAACGCAGAGACCAAATCACAAACAAAGGAAATTGCATCTCATAATAAACGCAAAAAATGGTAAGATCACGATATCCTATACTCATTCATCGACCTCCAGAGCAGAGGCGACAGTAGAAACAAAGACATCAAAACTACACTAGCCATAAAGAAAAGCAGAGACCACACAACACACAAATCAATTATAACATTATGCAGAAGACCATTACTCTTTTCCACAGGTCCAAGGACTCTTTATATAAAAACCCCAGTTTGATATTGGGCATTATTATAATTACAACTTCTACTAAGTTCAACAATGAGCTGAATGGCCAAACCCTCCAGTACCATAATAACCAAAAGATACATTTCGCAGTGGTCTAGCCAATGACGACCTCAAGGAACCCAATAACTTGTTGCAGAAAACCTAACCGGGCTCACAGAGTTCCTCAAAATCAATCACCAACGGTACTCTCCACAGAAGCGAAAGGAGGAGATAAGAAATGGTGAATTCTGGGCTTACGATTTTGCAACATCACCACTATCGAGTACTGGCCATGCAGAAGAGAAATGCCAGCCAACACTTGTTAACCAAACATCCCATACGAAGTCATAGCTTTGAATTTTATATCACGATAGAAAGAATGTATGCAATAGCAAGAATGTAGTATGAACCTGGGAGGAATTACCTTTGAATGTTTCAGTCACCATCTCTACTCCATATGGTGTACTGACCATGAGCCACAGCTCAGGTCAGTAACGAAACTCTCAACGCACCCACAACAGGTAAGAGAAATGAACCACGGAAATGCTTCTTTATTGGTGTAGAACCCTAGAGGAAACCCTCAGCACAACTGGTAGCGTTGACCATGTGCCATTGCAAAGCTACATTCAATGCTACCACCCAATCCAAGTATTTCGATGCTGACCCAGTATTAGAACCATTCTAAACCAACAAGTATTGTAAATACCATCAACATTACAATGACCCCAAATGTTACATAATACCATTAGGTAATTACAAGGTTAACAAGGGGTGCAAATGTCACAAGTATTATAAACCCCAACAATGATTTTAAAAGTTGCAACCCTCAAAACTCTCACACTTGAGACTTAAATGATTGCTAGAAAGGTGGAGTAGGCATTCTCAGTGGATGCCTCATAGGTACACCTGCAAACCAAGTACAAATTGAATGCATTAGCGAAATTCGCTAAGTAAGTCAGAAGTTTCCATTTCTTACACCCTACCTCTCGGCAGCTTTTCCGGGGTACGTAGCCCTTGAAAGACCATGCATCTCATCACGGGTCATCAGCCGCTACCATTAGGTATCCATCCGACCTAAATGGTCAATTAGAGTTTTATAATTATGCACACAAACTCTTGAAACATTAAGAAAATGATTTGTATTATTACACTTTAAACACTTGTTCACTTACGACATAGTTTCATTTATATTCATTATATCGCTTCCGCAAAGATGTAGAAATCACAACCAGTAAGACCTTGATAACTAAGAAGTTAAGACACAATCAAATGCCGCAAATAAGTACCAGTGAAGTAAGTTTCACATCAGTGTTGAAGTTAATTTGCAAATCATCACCTCCTAAATGGTTTATTTCAGTAATAGAAAGTTTTTTTTATTTTTATTTTTGCTATTTTGGGACATTACAACACTATCCCTCAACCCATGGATGACATCATGATCACTAACAACATCATGCATTAGTGATGTCATGTCATGAGTAAGGGTTTCCCATATATCAGATAGATATGACACCCCTAAGATCTCTCAAACATGAACAAGTACCACTCCTTACCTAACAAATGGACCACATATGTGATCTTCTAGCTCAATTCAAACTCTTTGATTTGTCCTAGATGGCTCAATGGGTCTCTATATTGGACATTCCATCCACAAATAGGTGGACAGATAGAAATAGTCAATAGGACTTTGTTAAATATTTTAAGGGTTTATAATGAGAAGCTCTATAGAGTTGTGATGAAAATTTGATCTACATACAACACTCTTATAATAGAGCATTCCACACTTCCATGGGAAGTCCCCTTTTAAAACTTGTTTTGGATACTTGCCACCTTCACCTCTAGATGTTGTTTATGGACATCAAGGGGGAGTGAGAGAAGAAACCATAGGTGAACTAGTAAGAGATAAAAAATTCATTGATAATATTAGGAAAATCAATTTACAAGTATAGGAGGAATTGAAGAAGTCACAAGAAAAGTACAAAACAAGACATGGCCAACACAAGGTTGAAAAATCATTCAAAGTGGGATAAAGAGTATGGTTACACCTGAACACTGAAATATGCAGGGTCCTAGTAAGAATATCAAGACCAAACAGTATGGCCCTTTTGAGGTATTGCATAAGGTGGGAGATAGTGACTCCACACTCAGTCTACCACCACACACCCACATTTAATATTTATTGAAATGTGGAAACTATAAAAATCTATGAGCCTTCCATGTTGGATCAAGACCCTGAGTAGGTATTACCTTTAGTAGAGGACTTGGCACCAGAGGCTTTGGTAGAGTTAGTAGAAGAAATAGTGTTTCATAAGAAGTCCATAACTACTAGGAGAGGATAGTATGAACCCTAATAGGTGGGGTCGAAAAGAAAACTTCCATGCAAGGATAAATGGTACTCCAAAGAGAAGGTGGAGGAAAAATTCCTCAACTCATTTAGTAAAAGCTTTTGGTAACCAAAATCCTCCCAAAATGGGGAGTTGTGATCCAAAATGGATCAATATATAATTTTTCACCTATTTGAAGCTTTTGGGGTCAGAAGATTGGATGAATTAACTTGTAGGGCCCATTTAAGGGGCATGTCTCACTTTTAGATTTGGGGGAAAAAAATCGTCTAAAACCTTCCGAGGCCATTTTAAAGTTTTAAATGTCAGTTTTTTCATGCATTTTACGCACATATACCTTTCCATCGGTGCAAGAAATGCCTCAATAGGAGTCTGTATGAAGAATTTATGCCTCTCACAAGTTGACCTATCCAATTGACCACTATGGTACTAAGTGGATTCCACATCAACTCTAATTTCTCGCACAAGTGGAGCTAGTCACTTGTCTACTTTCAAGAAAATTCTAGAAGTTCCAAAACCCGAACCCTAATAAGGAGTTGGGGCATGTAGAAAACCTAAAATAAACTCTAAACGACTATCGAGCTATTCTAAATACCAAGCCATCAGGAGAAGAAGGGGGGCATTCTTTTGATGTATTTTATTGTTCCATAGTTGAGAAACAACACTAGGGAGTGGATATTAGAGAATAACAGAGGATATAGGAGATCCTGTAGTATCCATTCTAGCTACAAAGTTATACTAGTAACTCCATAGGGAGTACCATTTCCTTTGTATTTATAATTTGACATAAAGAGCAAGGCATGGTTCTCATTTGTGCCTTGTTTTTTACCCATAGTGGGTTTTCCCAAGGCATATCTTGTGTTATTGTGTGAATTGTGTGGTTATTTCCACTAGTTATTTCTCTTCAAGTTCCATTATATTCAATATTTTATCGAATTAAATTAACAAAATGAATTAAGTTGTAACATATGTTGTGATGAACTGATCCAATGGAATATCCACGGTAGTTTATGGATCATTATTTGTAGCAAAGTATTTTTTCTTTTTGTATTTGTGGGTAATCAAACGATCCAGTAGTTGCTAAAACAAATTTTCAAACCATGGCCATGGAGGACGATTCTGTTCAAGGAGAAACACAGGGTTCTGAGCAGTGATTTTCAACACTTGAAATACAAGTTGTTGATGTCTCACACAATATGTCAATCCTCATGCTAGCTCTAGAGATCATGTTCGGAACTTTTAGGGACTTTGGAGGATCTAACTTAGATTTCAGATATGAGTGAAAATTAGAAGATAAAAATGACCCAGAAAAGGAGCTGACACAAGAGCCCGAGAGACAACAGTCGAGTTTCGGCACCAATAATCCTTCGCAGTCTCTCTTCAAGATGGAAGAAAAATTAGACATCGATTTGTATCAAGGTGAGATCGATACTCTAAAATTTAATCATTGGTTGCAATAGTAGGAGGTTTATTTTAGTATCCATCAAATAGACGAGGATCAAAATATCTCCTTTTCCCAACTGAAGTTAGAGGTCCATGCATTAACCTAGTGGGAAATCAACACAGATGCACTTAGGCTATAGGGAGAGGAAGAATTTCAAAGCATTAGCAAGTCCCAGTTTTAGCCTATCAATATGTAGAGGAATAGTGGATCTGTTGACATTACTTCATGCAAAGGAAGGCTTATAGTGTGCAAGAATACATGATTGAGTTTGGGAAGATGGATATCATGCTGGGTTTCTCACCCAAGAACCCATATGTACTACTTAAGTATATGGGGTATTTGCATAGTTACATATGGAGGTAGGTGATTCTATTCAAGCCTAGGTCAATCGATGAATACTTTGTACAAGAAAAATACTTGGAAAACATCATCTAGAAGAAAGGACAATCAAGTGGTTCAAAATAGAAAGAGAGCCAAAAGGGTATTAGGGAGAGGAAGAAGAAGTGGAAGGGAAAGGAGAAGAGGACTATAGCCATGGAACATTAGTTCAAGGATCCAAAAAACCACTATAATAATTTTGATATCAATGGTCACACTGAATAAAAAGTATTGGAAGCTACATCGAGAGATGAACCCCAAGAACCAGAAGAAGGATGCCAAGAAGAAGAACCTTCTAGCCACGGAGTCGAGAAAGGAGTTAGAAAGAAGACCGGATGTGCATGAAAATTTTATTTGTACCATGGTATAGAAGGAGGTGAATCTAAGTATTCCTCACCCAAAGGAAGAGAAAGAGATGATGAAAATCTTCCACATCAAGATCTAGGTCAAGAATACCAAGATCCATTATATCTTCAATTATGGTTCACAGGAAAAGCTCATACCTCTGGTACATAATATTGGATTAGAAGTACATGATCATCTCAGTCCCTACCCATGGGATTGGTAAATATGGATGCATAACTCAAAGTCACAAAACCATGCAAGGTCAAGTTTTCCATAAGTGTAGAGTATGCTGATGAAATGTAGGTAGACGTAGTACCCCTTGATGTTTATGGTGTAGTGTTTAGAATCCCCTACATTTATATGAGGGATGAAATTTGCATGAGGAGAGGAAACCAATAGAAATTGATCAAGGACGAGAAATCCATGAACATAAATCCACATAAGGTAAATCAAAGATCTGTCTAATAAGTTCCAACCAAGCAAAAAACTTGATCAGTTCAAGTAGGAAGTTTGTATTGCTTTTCTTAAGACATAATCAACACGAAGGTGAATCAGTAAAAGTGAAGGAATCCTTGAAGGGATGTACCAAAGAGAAAAAAATCTAGTTGGAGAGCCTTTTGTAGCTAGTATACAGATAAGTGTTATAGGATCCTAAGGGGATACCTCCTAAGAGGGAGGTAGAGCACGAGCTACAACTATTGTCAGATTGTCCATTTCTGAACATCAGACTGTACAGATAGTCTTCCATAAAATAAAATGAAGTGAGGTAGTAACCATAGTAGTTGTTAGAGTAGGGCGTGATTGAACAAAGAATCTCATCTTGTGTGTCACCTATTATCATAGTACCCAATAAGGATTGGACTTGGAGGATGTGCATCGACTATAGAGCATTGAATAAGATCACACTTAATAATCAGTACCCTCCTCCTAGGATCGATAATATTTTGGACTACTTGTAGCATGACAAGTACTTCAACATTTGGATCTCAAATTGAGATACCACCAAGTCTGAGTGAAGGAATAAGACATATGGAAGACAGCCTTCAAGACTAGGAAAGCTATATATGAATGGTAAATAATGCCATTTGGTTTATGTAATGCACCAGGTAAATTTATGTATTTGATGAATGATGTATTACACCCTTTCTTACATTCATGCGTTACAGTATATATAGATGGAAAATTGGTTTATAGTGCTACTGAGAAGAGTATATCTCACATCTAAAGCAGGGATTGGAGACCTTGAAAAAACACCAATTGTTGCAAAACCTAAAGAAATGTGAATTTGTCCAGAGTCCTTGGTGTATTTGGGGTATGTGATGGTTGGAGGATAAATTAAGAATGGTATTCCAAGTATGGAGGACATCACTTAGTGGCCTGCTCCTACCAAAGTCATTGCAGTTAGAATATTTATGGGGGTAACACAATACCATTGGAAGTTCACAGCTTCCTTTTCAGCTATGGTTATGCCACTCCATGCCATAATAGCCAGCAACATAGTTTTCTAGTTGGGGAAGAATCAACAAAAAATATTTGAAGAGCTCAAGCAAAAGATAAGTCAGGCATCAGTTCTCACATTTCCTAATTTGAAAAAGAATTTCAAATTGGAGACAGATACAAGTGGGTATGCTATGGGAGTGGTTTTGATGGAAGGAGGAAGGAAAATATGCTATCATTCTAGAATGTTTCATTTGGTATTCCTAAACTTCCCTACCTGTGATAAGGGACTCTATGCTCTTGTTCAAGATGTTAAGAAGTGGAAGCACTATCTGATGGGAAAGGAGACCACAATTCACATTAATCACTAACTCTTGATGTATTTGCAGGCCCATAATAGGCTACAATAGAGTATACATTATAAGTGGATGGGTTTCTTACAAAAATTCCATCTAATCATTAGGTATAAGAAAGGAAACTCAAGTAGGCTAGCAGACATGCTCTCAAGACCACCTGCATCCTAGATTACAACATTGTCAACTCTTATGCATATGGAGCCTTTCACCCATGATGCATACAAGGAGGAATACACAAAATATTAGAACTTCAAGGAGATATTTCATAAGATACAAGGACATTTCCATGTAGAAGAAGGTGACAATAATGATTACTATCATTTGTAGGATGAGTTACTTTACAAGTAGGACAAGCTTTGTGTCCCTAAAGGCAAAATTTTGCAGCTTATCGGAGTGGCACATACCTCCCAAGTTGTAGGGAATTTTGGTGTAGAAAAGACAGCTAAAAACATATAGAGGTATGTTTATTGGCATAGAATGCAAGAACATGTAGCTTGGTATACCAAAGGATGCAAAATTTGTTGTACAACAAATCTTGGTAATAGGAAGCAAAGTTTATACCATCCCTTATCAATTGCTACGAGACCAAGGGAGAGCATCTCTATGGATTTTGAGGGTGGCCTTTCAACCACTAGGAAGGGACATGACTATTTGTTTCTAGTAGTTGACAAATTCAACAATATGTGCATTCGTATGCCTTGTAAAATGACCATCAAAGGACAAGAACCAACAAACATGTTCTTTGAACAAGTCTATGTGCACTTTGGGATACGAAGGAGCATCATCTCATAAAAGGATACCATACTTATCGATACATTTTGGAATATTGTTTGGAAAAATATGGACACTAAATTAAAGAGATCTACAGTATTCCATCCCAAACAGATGGATAGATAGAAGTAGTCAACATGACTTTGGTGCATATTTTGAGGGGTTATAATCAAAAGCATCCGAAGACTTGAGATGAAAATATGATCTACATATATCACTCTTATAATAGAGAAAACCACACTTCCATTGGGAAGTCCCCTTTTGAAACTTGTTTTGGATACTTGACACCTTCACCCCTATATCTTGTTTATGGAAAACAAGGGGGAGTGAAGGAAGACACCACAGGTGAACCAGCAAGAGTTGAAAAAATAATTGATATGATTAGGAAAAACCATTTGCAAGTATAAGGGGCACTGGAAAATTCACAAGAAAAGTAGAAGGAAATACATGATTGACACAAGGTTGAAAATGAATTCAAAGTGGTAGACAGAGTATGGTTACACCCGAAGAAGGAAAGACTACAAGGTCTAGCTAAGAAGATCAAGGACCTGAGGTGTGGCCCTTTGAGGTATTGGATAAGGTTGGAGATAACTCCTATAGACTCATTCTACCCCAATACATGCACATTTAATATGTAGTAAATGAGGAAAATTTGTAACTGTATGAACCTTCCATGTTGGATCAAGACCCTAAGCAGGTCTTACCTTCAATAGAGGACTTAGCACTAGAGGCTTAGGAAGAGTTAGCATAAGACATAGTGTTGAATAAGAAATCTAGAACTACCAGTAAAGGGTAGTATGACCTATAGAAGGTGGGGTTGAAAGGATAGATGACATGAAAGAGAGAGAGAGAGTAGCAGACATGAAAGAGTGTGAAGTCTTGAAGGAAAAGATGTAGAAGCTGAGCAATATCTAATATGAAGTCTTGGATACCTTGAATATAGGAAGAAAGAAAGAGAGGGATATGGAGAGATGGAAATTTGGTGGGGAGGTGGTTAGTGGTAGGGGGAGATAGAGAGGGGGGGGGGGAGAGAGATTATGGGTGATGGGTTTATAGAGAGAGAGAGATTGTGGGTTATGTGTGTGTGAGAGAGAGATTTTGATTTAGGGATTTAGAGAGAGATCATCGTGGGGGTGTCTATGGTTAGTGGTGGGGGGTTATGGGTAGGGGGAGTATGGGTGAGAGAGAAATATATTGATTTTTATGGGTTTAGAAAGTGAGAGAGATTGGAAGTTAGGGGTTTAGATATATAGAGAAAGAGAGGCATGGAAAGGTGGTTAGTGGAATGGGAGAGAGACAAATGATGTGAGAGAGAGAGTAGCAGACATGAAAGAGTGTGAAGTCTTGAAGGAAAAGATGCAGAAGATGAGCAATATCTACTATGAATTCTTATATGCCCTGAAGATAGGATGAGAGAGAGAAAGAGAGAGAGGGGTATGGATATTTGATGGGGAGGTGGTTAGCGGTGAGAGAGAGAGAGAGAGAGAGAGAGAGAGAGAGAGAGAGAGAGAGAGAGATTGGGAGTTAGGGGTTTAGAAAGAGATAGAGAGTGATCATGAGGGGAGTGCCAATGGTTATTGGTGGGGTTCTATGGGTAGGGAAAGTATGGGATAGAGAGATAAATATATTGAGGGTTTATGGGTTTAGAGAGTGAGAGATATTGGAAGTTAGGTGTTTAGAGAGAGAGAGAGGGAGAGGGATGGGGACGTGATTAGCGGAAGGGGAGAGAGACATATGATGAGAGAGAGAGATAGTAGTAGGCGTGAAAGAGTGTGAAGTATTGAAGGAAAAGATATAGATGCTTACTAATATCTACTATGAAGTCTTGGATTCCTTGAGGACAGGAAGAAAGAAATAGAGAGAGAGAGAGGGAGAAATGTAGATTGAATGGGGAGGTGGTTAGAAGTAGGGGAGAGAGATAGAGATAGAGATGCAGGTTACGGGTTTGGAGAGAAAGAGAGAGAGAGATTGGCGGTTAGGATCTTAGAGAGAGAGAGAGATATTTATAGTTAGGGGTTTAGAGAGAGATAGAGAGTTATCACAGGGGGAGTGTCGATGGTTAGTGGTGGGGGTTTATAGGTAGGGGGAGTATGGGAGAGAGAGAGAAATATATTGAGGGTTTAGGGGTTTAGAGAGTGAGATAAATTGGAATTTAGCAGTTTAGATATATATAGAGAGAGGGATGAGTAGGTGGTTAGTGGAAGGGGAGAGAGACAGATGATGAGAGAGAGAGAGTATCAGACATGAAATAATTTGAAGCCTCTTAAAGAAAAATATGCAGAATCTTACTAATATAATATACTATGAAGTCTTGGATGCCCTTAAGACAAGAAGAAAGAGAGCGAAATAGAGAGAGAGGGAGAGATGGAGAATGGATGGGGAAGTGGTTGGTTGTAGGGGAGAGAGAGAGAGAGAGAGATTGGTGGTTAACGGTTTATATATATATATATATATATATATATATATATATATATATAGAGAGAGAGAGAGAGAGAGAGAGAGAGAGAGAGAGAGAGAGAGAGAGAGAATGGTGGTTTTTTGGTGGTAGGCGTAGGCGAGATATTGGTAGAGAGAGAGTGAGTGGGTAGTTAAGTGCAGGGGGGAGTAGGGGGAAGAGGGAGAGAGATAGTGGGGGAGAGGGGTAATAGGTTGACGAGTGTGGGTTGGGGTGGGGGAGAGAGATAAATAAAGAGAAAGAGATTGGGGGCATGGTCAGTGGTAGGGGAGGGGTATTAGGAGAGAGAGAGGGGATTTGGGGGAGTAAAGGGAGAGAGCATGAGGGTTACGGGTGGGGGGTAGGTGGGTGGTTAAAAGTAGGATGAGTAGAAAGAGATATTTTTTTAGGAGGGGGGTGAGAGGTGTAGGGGGGAGAGAGAGAGAGAGAGAGAGAGAGAGAGAGAGAGAGAGATATGGGGGGAGGGGAATTAAGAGAGATAGAGAGGGGGGGGTAAGGTTTCAGGGGGTGAG
This sequence comes from Larix kaempferi, assembly GCA_027924585.1. NCBI lineage: Eukaryota > Viridiplantae > Streptophyta > Pinopsida > Pinales > Pinaceae > Larix > Larix kaempferi. Next base: position 5,576,068 of record BSBM01001219.1, on the reverse strand, counting down.
AATTTGATGGATTGGGATTAGGGAGAGAGGGAGAGAGAAAGGGGGAGGGTAATTTTATGTAGGTAAGGGGTCAGGGAAATGGAGAGAGAGAGAGAGAGATCAGATGGTAGTGGTTATTGGTAGGAGTAGGTGAGATATTTGTAGAGAGAGAGTGAGTGGGTAGTTAAGTGTAGGGGGGAATAGAGAGAAAGGGATGGGGATGAGAAGATGGATATATAGAGAGATAGGGATGGGGATATGGTTAGTGTTAGGGGAGAGAGAGACAGAGACAAAGACAGAGAGAGAGAGAGAGAGAGAGAGAGAGAGAGAGGGGGGGGAGAGGGGTAGGATCGTGACGAGTAGGTGTTGGGGTGGGGGAGAGAGAGAAATAAAGAGAGAGAGAGAGAGAGAGAGATATTGGTGGCATGGTTAGTGGTAGGGGAGGGGTATTAGGAGAGAGAGGGGGGTGTAGGTGGGTGGTTAATAGTAGGGGGAGGAGTATAAAAAGCTATGGGTTTAGGGGTATAGATAAAGAGATAGAGGGGGGGGAGAGAGAGAGAGAGAGAGAGAGATGGGGGAGGCGAATTAAGAGAGATATATAAGGGGGTATATTTCAGGGGGTGAGGAGTTGATGGATTGGGAGTAGGGAGAGGGGAAGAGAGAGAGGGGGGTAAGTGTATGGGGGTAAGGGGTCGTGGAATTGGGGGGGGGGAGAGAGAGAGAGAGAGAGAGAGAGAGAGAGAGAGAGAGAGGTGTGGGGGGGAATGATCAGGGGCAGGGGGTTGTAGAAGAGAGAGGAATATAAAGGGGGTTCAAATTTTGGGGAGAGCGGGGATGTGGGATAAACATAGAGAGGGATCGTGGGGGTTTGGGAGAGAGGGAGAGAGAGACACACATGACGATGTAGGGGGGGAGGGGTAGAAGGAGAGAGAGAGAGAGAGAGAGAGAGAGAGAGGGGGTTGTTCTATGTGGGGAAATGAGACATATAGAGAGAGGGGAGAATGTTATTGGTAGGGGGAGGATGGGAGAGAGAGAGGGGGAAGTGGGGATTATGGGTGAGGAGAGGAGAGATATATAAAAAGGGGATCGGGTTAGGTATAGGGAGAGAAGGGGAGAGAGATATGGATAGATGCGGTGGTTAGTTGTTAGGGGGAGGATGATAGTGGTTATATAGGAAGAAGGAGAGAGAGTAGGGGGTTTAGAAAGGACTGGGGGTTAGGGAAAATGTGTGTGTGTGAGAGAGAGAGAGAGAGAGAGAGAGAGAGAGAGAGAGAGAGAGAGTGGGATAATGGAAATTATGTGTAAACAACATGCACACATTATTAATGTGCACGCATTTCTAACGTGTGCACTCTAATAATGTGCATGCACATTACTAACAATCACACATTATTAATTTGATTTTTTTTTTGTGCGGATGAAATTTTCCACCTATGTGGTGGATAAGTTGTCCACTTTGGTTTTAGGTTTGGGCCTGCAACTAACAAAACATATCCATTTTTTCATTTCCATGTTTGTCAACCTCAAACCTGCATATGCTAGAATGGTTTATTGTTAATGAAATCTGATAGACATGTAGAGATTTATGTGCAGATTCCATATATATATATATATATATTGGAAAAAAAATTGTTTTATATTGTTTTATTTAATTTTATTTGGTAGCATGTCAAATATGTAAAAACCATACATTTTATATTTTATTCATAACTTTTAATTGATTGACCTATTTTCCAAAAAAAAAGGAATATGCAAAAGTACATACGAATACCTACACACTAAATTAAAAAATGAGGTCATTGATTGTGTTAAGACCCTCATAGCAGGCCTAATGCTCAACCTTCTAATTTCATGCCTTCACTAACTTTAGTATTTTTTTTTAAATATTAAATTTATTTAAGAAATTATGGAAAAATAGTGTTGCACAAAAACAACATGTTAACTACAACTGTAAAAAAAATTCAAAAATTTTTAGTGTTTGCATGCCAAACATGAGGCCTAACGGGAACATATGCATTATGTTTTAGAAAAACAATCATGCCAATCCTAGGAAAACACTGTTTTGGCATGGAGTTATACTGATTTTCCATACATAAAAGTTATATATTCTTAAAGGTAATTCTATTTGTGCAACTAACATGTCACAATTGGATAACATTATAGTAATTTAAATATTTTTTAGATTTTCAACCTTAATTTTTTTTTTTTAAATTTTGAAAACAATATTTATTTTAAGGGAGAATGAATGTTGTATATCTAGATATAACATTCTTATTAAAAAATAGACTCTTTATATAAACTCTTTTTTTTATGTTTATAATTTTATATTACCATTATATTTGTTATATCGTTATTTTTATATAATTAAGATCTAAAGACTTTTATCAATAATATAATATTTAAAATAAAATTTTGTTATTTTTTAATTATTAATAATATAAATATAATTTTTATTTATAAGTATCTCACTATTTTGGAGTAGTTTATTTATTATACATTTTGGATTTTATGGTGGGTTTGGGTCGAAATCCAGTAATTTTGTTTTGGTAAAATCCAAATTTGGGAGTGTTTAAAATGTGTTTTTGAATCCATAAATAGATCCAGCGCCCTCGAATACCCCCCTGGCACCCAAATTATGCAATTTTCATAGCTAATATATGTGATTGTAATATTTTTAAATATTTCCAACATGACTTTATTACACTAAAATCTCATCACCATGACTGATGTGTCATCTATATTGTATGATCCCTAAAGTTCACGAGCTAAAACATTGAAAGAGAAGTTGTTGTCTTCCCCTTTAACCTTTTGTTGTCACTTCAATGTGCCCTATTGTCCAGCAAGGTGCGTCAGATTCAAGGTGACGCGCTCTGTAACTTAGCAGAGTGCATCGGTGACGTAGTGTTCCTTTGTACAACGTGCGTTAATATCTCTCTGCCACATGTTTCCCTTGTGCAAGGTGCATCGCAATTGGTTAAAGTGGATAAAGATAAGCTTCAATCGACTTCTCGAAGCTTGGATGGCGTGATCCCTTAATCCTCTGCCCTAAGTCCTCAACCTCTCTTATCCCTTTAGCTCTCTATATATGAACCCCCTCTTCATTGTCAAAGGAGGAAGGATAGAGTACTCTTATGCTGGTGTAATTTCTCTAGGTGATCCTCTTCATCCAGGAGGAGGCTAAGCATTCAATCTTGCAGGATAGGATTGTTGGAAGGAGGTTATGACGTCAAATATTTGGTCATACAATCTCTCCCTTTGTATTTCTTATCATTACATTTAATACAAGTTCTTTCCATAAATGTTATTGTGTTAATGATATTTAGGATTTTCCTCTTTGATTGTTAATCTAGATCAATTCATATCCATGTGATTTTACTACTTGTTTGTTTCCACATGATTTGCTTGGTTTTGCAGCGAAAGATATGAAGACTTGGATCTTGGAGCAACAAGGATAAATTGCATAATTGAGGTAAACCATCTCTTTATTTGTCTTGGATTTGAATTGATCTAGGAAAGATACTCGTGTTATGTACTCATTTTTTCTAGATCTAAACCATTTAGACTAGGGAGATCTATTTGAGTCCGCTCATACAGATTGTCCGTAAAAAAATTTGGAGACCATACTGGGGATAGTAGTCCATTTTTTATTTCATTTCATTTTGGTTTCTTTGATTTATTTCCAACTAGCCTCTACCCTCGAAGTTTATTTTTATTTTTGGATCTGACCATCAGAGAGGCTCTGGGCTATCCAGACTTTGTTTTGGATTTTCATTGGACCTTTTAACTTTTTATTCTTGGAGAATTTTTATTTTGTGTGGCTTAGCACCTGAGCCTTTCATCACCCACGTCACTGTGTTTCTAACGCACTTATCCGGTGTGTAGATTGCGTCACTGACGCTTCCTGTCAGTTTGCATCCTGCGTTGTTGACGTGGTTACCCAGTGTACAAAGTGCATCGTTGTGTCTCCCAATGCTTTGATGCACCCTTGCAGGGTGCGTGGCCCTCTGTTTCTTTGCACTCAGTACTAAAAATTATTAAAGTTGTTTTTTGGTTTAGTTTTGATTTTTGTGTGTTTTTTCATTGACTGCTACATAACCTCTTAGACCCAACATACCTCATCCTTGGCTTATTTTTGAAGTTTGCATATTGATTTGAGTCCTCGCTATTCATGCGGGTGTATCCCTCGTTGTGGGAAATTTCAATCCCCCATAAGAACAATCAGTCATGTGACTCCTTATCAGACCATATGATCTGTCTATAATGACTTCTAAGCCCTCCCAGATTTGATTGTCATTTTGATTGATTTTGTGTGTTTTTGAGATTTTTGGGTGATTATTTTTCTTTGAGAGTTTCCAATCCATCGAAATTTGCAATAGTATGTTCCCTAATTTTAATGAATATAAACTTGAAAAGTGGTGTAATTCTCAGATCTATTGAGTATATTACATTGGAAAATAAAGTTGTTCATTATCTTCATTTGAAGCTTGTTTCTTCGAATTCTTGTAGGGAATTTTTATGCTTTGGAACAAGTATTAATAAGATCTTTGAAAAGTTTAAAGGATCGTTATTCACTTGCATTTTCTCGGTTGTGGAAAATATATTCATCATTTCCTTGAAGATTCTAAGTACATTTGAAATTTTGCAAATCATTCCAAAGATAGTGAAAATTTTTGCATTTTTTATTTTCTCCTCACTTTTTTATCATTATTTTGGAAATTAGGAGTTATTGCATTCATAAGGAAATTCTACTTTTCATTTTTTCATAGATTTGCTTAACTTGAAAAGACAAAAAGCAAAAAAAATAGGATTTGGTGTAATATTCATTTTTGTTGGATTAGTGAAAGCGTGATTTTGATTCTTTTGGTTGATTTTGAAAGCTTAGAGGCACTTGTTCATTTCATTATCGAAAACAAAAATATTTCTACTTACATTAGCTAGTTTTCCCCGAAAATAAAAAGAAAATATTTGCATTTTCGTGTAGTTAAGATTTGCATATTTTTAAATTCTTGTCTACACCTCATGCATTCACCTAACCGTCAAGATAAAATTTAACGGTAGCACTAGGTTAAAAATGTATAGAAACTTGTGTGTTAAGTTAGAGACCTGTTACGATGTCTTTAAGCATGGAATCCGTCGTTATTTTCCTCCAATGCATCCCGAGGGCTTGTATTTTTTCTACGTACCAATCAGTATATTGAATGGCCTTTCACGTACCCTTGGGTATATAGAAAGGTACTTCATGTACTCGATAATATATCGAAAGGATCCTGTCGTGAATTTGTGCATTAGACAACACCACTACGGATTTGAGCTCCCATGTACCTTGTGTATATTGGGAGACCCTACTATGATTCATGTAACCATTTAAGTTAATCTATTGGTCGTCTTGGAATTTAAATATAGCAAGAGCGTCACTCGAGGAGCTACTACGTGCCTGCTATCAAGTAGTGAGGTTATACAATCAGGGGTACAGTCCTAATCCTCCCTGGTTAGTGCTCTGAAAGATTGGGCCGAGTATAACTATTGGACCCTGTGGTATATCGGAGTTGCATTGCCTTGATAATCCCGTGAGGTTCCATACCATTGAATCCACACCTACCACATAAGTTTGCTTGCGGCTTTAGCTTGTGTAGATTTTGGATTTTATTTTTCTTTTTGTATATAAAAAGCTTAGGAGAAATTTTGGTTCAGTCATTCTAGCTGATCAACCTTTAAGAAGATCCCACGGTATTTTGAACTTGCCACCTGAATATCCCCTTAATCAAGAGGAGAAATCGGGTGTAAATATGGATCAACCTACCACATCTGTGTCACATGAAGAAGACACTTCTACCATGGAGTCAGGAATGAACTATTCACCTCCCACAAATCCACCTATCACTGATCCTGTGAGACCTTTGATTGTGGAACAACCTTCTTCACACGACACATATTTTCATCATTCGATGGAAGGATATCTTGGGGCCACAGACTAGATTTCTAGTCAACCCCAGGATGACACGATATCAATAGCTTTTGGTCCAACTGCATCATTTTGGGACACTTCTTTAGGGTATCATGTTTCCAATTTTGAGTCACTTCTGATGGTGGAAGCTCCATTTCATAGGATTCCTCCATGGTGTTAGACCAAAATGTCATCAACCTTGTGCAAGTTTTGCAAGTGTTAAATGTGTCGTCATCATGACCTAGTGTCTCCATCATGACCGTTGCAAGTGTTGTTATTATGACCAAGTGTCATCATCATGACCGTTGTGATAATGTCGTCATCTTGACCATTGTGTAAACTCTTTGCTCTGACCCCTAAACTCATTTTGGGCTAAAACACATCCAACTGAGAGATTTCCCTACCTAGTTGACCTATTTGAGTAGGCTATCGCACTTTGTCTTCCTACAGGGTGAGACAGACCCCCTCTTTAGAATTTCTTGGTCAGCTAGGGTGAGACACTATCGCAATTTGTCCTCAGGCAAAGTGCGACAGAACCCCTCTGTTGATCTGTGTCCTCTACCAGGGTGTGACGAGGTTGGTTAAAGGCTATTTTGGGGAGCCTCAAGGTATTTATAGAGGTTTGTTGAGGTGGATACCTATCCCTAGACTCTAGGTGAGGTGGCATTTCAGTTCCTAACCTAATGGGAGGATCCCTTAACCATCTCCCCCTAATCCTCAACCTACCCTATTTCTTTAGCCCTATATAAGTGAAGCTCCTCTCCACTCAAATAAAGGAAGTCTATAACACTTACATGCTGGGGAAATTAGCTTAGGAGATCCTATTCATCTTTTGGGAGATCCATACTTCCTTTGGAGGCTTTGGCATTGGCTTGTTGGAGAAGGATTGCTACGTTAAGACTTGGTTGTAATCACTTCCTTATATGTACTTTCCCTTTTTATATAGTAATATAAATGCTTTCCACCAAATGTTCTTGCATTGATGATGTTTGTGTAGTTTTCCTACTTAACTGCTTACTTAGATTTGTTATTGTTTAGATGCATTTTACTACTTGTCTTGTTCTATGTGTTTTGGCAGGTTTTACAGCTAAGATCTGAAGACCACAAAGCTTGGAACAACATCAAGGAGAAAGGATCCGCGATATGAAAGGTAAATTATCTAGTCACTCAATCTCTAATTAGATCTAGGAAAGTTATCTTATATTCTGTCTCATTTGTTCTAGTCTTGAATTAATCTAGGGAGATCACGCCTTGAGTCCGCTCTTGGTAGATTATCCAATAACACATGGATTCCCAATTACGTCTTTATCCAACCTATTTATGAGACTATCAATCATTTATGAACATTCGATAACCAACTTAGATGACAGAGTCTCCCACCTAGGCCTAATCCGGAAGTGTCAGCTATTGAACAACATTCCCCTATCCATTCTTTATCGTTTTCTTCACCAGGAACATTTATACCTACCGTGACCACTTATGAACTAGGTCAACCAGTTCTCGATGAGTACACCTCAGAGTTAGACGATCCATTCAACATCTGATTTGACCCCAACCACTGGAGGGAAACCTTCATCCACTGTTAACTATGTCACTAAAACAACACCTCCACCACCCCCACCTCAAAATTCGAGGGGAGGTTATAATCTACTTGTTAGTCTACAATCAAGTGGAGGAAATCCCTTAGTTAGTAGATAAAAATTAGTTATGGTTCAAACTATGATTAGTGGTCAACATTCAATTACTGGGCACACTCCTACAAGTGGGCAATTCTCAACTGGGGGGCAATCCCTATCTAGTGGACCCAATCTAACTCGGTGCCATCACCCAGTTAGTGGACATAACATGAGTGGATGACATACTTCACATTTGCACTATAGTATGGTTGGAAGTTCTCTCCCATACATGGGACAACCTACGTGGACACATCACACAGAGGGACCATCTACTTGGACCCAAACCCCATTGGGGTATATCTATATAGGAAATATTAATGTTGATATACGACAAAATTATCCAGTAAACCTTCTTCCTGGATTACCCTATCTTGTAAACATGAACACTCCATGGGAGAACCATAATGTTCCACTTCCTGGACCTCCAGCCGATGGATCACCCGCACCACCTCCACCAGTTGTCCTGCCACCTCCCCCACTACTTGGTCCACCACCACCACCACCACCTTATTTTGGAGGAGGAGGACCCCTGCATTCTTGAAGAGGTACACCTTATTTTGGAGGAGGAGGACCCTCACATTCTGGCAGATGGCCACCTTATTCTGGAGAAGGAGGACCCCCACATTTCGGTGGAGGCCCACCCTACTCTAAAGGATGAGGAACCCCACCTTTTGGCAGAGGACCACCTTATTATGGAGGAGGATGACCCCCACATTCTGGTGGAGGAACACCTTATTCTTGAGGAGGAGGACCCCCACCTTCTGGCAGAGGACCACCTTATTCTGGAGGAGGAGGACCCCCTTCAGGACCACCTCCCAACCCAGGAGGCCCACCCCCATATGGCGAATTTCATATGGGAGGACCTTACGATCAATCTATCCATGGATCAACTAGTACACCGATGCCTTATCAGTATTACCATTATCCATATCCAAACCAACAATTACCATTTATGGATACACTTGATCTTCCATACTTATCTCGATTGACTAACGATCCCATTTATCATGGCATAAATTTTCCTATGATTCCTATGAAGTTACCATAAGATATTCTGAAGTTTGACGGCAAACCCGATGAGGACCCTAAGAACCACATTATGACTTATCATTTGTGGTGTTATTCCAATTCCTTAATGGATGATTCCATCCGTTTGAGTTTATTTCAACAAACCCTTACTGGTACTGCCGCAAAGTGGTACATTGAGTTTCCACCACATTCCTTTCCTTACTTTCGATCTTTGGCTATTTCATTTTTTACTCACTTTCAGCTACCGATCCGCTACGAAACTAGCATGGATATTTTGACTTCTCTCCATCGAACCACTTCCACTCACATTTCTGATCATATTCATGAGTGGACGAGGAGACGGTGTCTTATTAAAGATCCCATTCTGAATCAAATTCTTGTAGATTGGTTCAGAAAGTCACTAATTCCTATCATATCTAAAGACGTAGCTATGGGTGGGGCCATTACATAAGAACAAGCTATAGATCGTGCTCAATATTTATACATTTAATATGCTCAATCTAGAACCTTATATGATATCATTCCTGATGCACCTCGCCCTACATATGATCCAACAAAAAAACCTATGGGACCTCATGCCAATAGCATCATTGGTTCTGCTCATACCCAGCCTGCTACACAAGCTGGTGGATCACAAAGCCATCATAGCTCGACCCCACCCACGACACAGGCTGAACATCACACCAAACAATGACCCAACCCTGCTTCCACTGAGGAAATGAATTCAGTTCAATCCGCTTCACCTAAAAAATCCAATGGTAAAAAGAAGAACAAAGGTAAATCTAAAAATTCTTCTAACCAACAAGAGCCCAAAAACAATCCCGAAGACAATAAACAAAAGTGGAAGGTAAAATATCCTTGTTTACTATGCAGTGATGATCACTTCACCAAGAATTCCCACATCGGGAGGAACTGCAAAAGTTCCTTAAAGGGAACCCCACACCTGCAGTCTTAATTGATCCCTTCCCCACACAACAAGAGTATATGATTGCACAAAAAAAATATCCTTCTCAAGGAGAAACATCCACCACCGCTCATTGTTGGCCCGGTTTTGCAACCAGGCTTAGTGCTATGGGCACCTGCTAACTAGTAGCAGCAGTTTCAATGGAAATAAATAACAATAAACTAATTAAACAAGACTAATCATGGATCTAAGCAAAGATATTAAGCAAATAACAAAGATAATTTAAAATCAAGAACAAGAACATATAAGAATAATAAATTTGTATTGAAAGAATGGGGCAAGCAAGTGCTTGCGGAATCAATACCTCTAATGGTGAGGTTGAATGGCTCCAAGGATGAGCAACTCCAATCTCCAATGGTCTCTTCTCCAATGTGGTTTGCAATGGCTAAAATGCTCAGGGGAGATTTCAGCAGCATAAGGATGAGATAATGGATGGATGTGAAATGAGGAGCCCCTACCACCTTTTTATAGGTTTTGGTGGTGGGAAATACCATTTGTGGTTTTGTGGAAACCAAATGGTATTGACCAACATGGTTTAGGTACTTTTCCCTCCTTTTTCCTTTTTTGAATAAAAATAATATTTTAATTCCCTTTTTAATATTTTTGGGAATTTGGACCCTTTTTGAGGGTTTTTTATGATTTTCTTGGAAAAATAATCTTTTTTAATGGAAAAAGGGGTGTACTGAGGTCTTTTGGTGACCTTTTGTTGGTTTCAGAGGCTCAGATGGTGAAAAAGTGGACAAATGGGTCATGTGAGTAAGGGAGTGAGCTAGTGAGCACTTTTTAGGTGTTAACAGATTGCCCCCTGATGTGTGAGGGCAGGAGCTCATCGTATGGCCGATAGACATCATAGTTATTTTGTCCTTTTTCTGGGGTTTAGGGGAGAGAAGAGACCGGTTGTAGACTAGAGCCACGGCCCTTGGAAGCTGCAAAAACAAAAAATATTACATGGCCTCAATATGAATGAGGTATAATCTCTAATAAAGGACGAGGCGGGCATTCCCATGCTCGTATCAAGACATATACAAAACAATTAGTCCCAAGAAGGGGGATCTAATACGTGAAGAAATATACTGGTACATCATATTGGTCCAAAGGGGACATTATTGTGGGATATACTCATGATCATGGCTGATCTCAATAACTGATACACTGGAATAACTGTTGAAACTGAAGGTGTTCAATCATCTGTATGAACTTAATGACTGTGAGCCATCTCTGGGAAGTATTTGTATCTGTATACTCGAGGGAGTATAAAACTGGGGTACATCTGAATATTGTCGCCATACGCAACCCGGATATCTATAGAAAAAATGTGACTGGTTGTATCCATAGGTAGACTCTCAAATGTGGAGGAGTCAGGTGGTATCCGGGGTCTTCGACTAATAACTGAACGGACCAATACCCTGTGCGAGTCTCAACGATGCGGACTAATAAGTCGAGCATGTGAGAAACAATCATTCGGAGAGGCACTGAGGATTCCTCTCGAAAGGATTCGTAGGCACTCATCATAAATGGTAATGAGTCCAAGACATAGGGACCTCTAGGTCTATCCTCTGGAATCAATGTGGTTGTCGTCGACAGAGGGAGCCCAGCAACTAACAAGGCAATGATGTTTCCTTGATAGGAGCACGAGGTGTATAACTGAAGTGATGTAGTACTGTTGGTAGGACTGACATACTTGTGGGAATGGGAAATAACTGGGTCAAAAAATGGGTAGACTCAAACTTCCTTTGTTCAGAGAATGATGACATGGTTGACCTGGCAGCGTAGGGAACTGACTTGTAGGTGTGGGGATCATTGCCTTGACTGAATGGTATATATTGACTCTGGGGGGGAGGACGAGCTGATAGGTCGTCGAGGAATTATCAAGGTGACATACTGCAGAATAATCTGAACAAAGGCGACCAAAATGGGGAAGGTGCCGAATGAGTATATGTGATCTGTCGTGGCGCCAAGAGGCACCATTGATTCCTTCTTCGTAGTTTTAATGAGCTCCAAGAAGGGATAAAAGTGTGCTCTGAAATGGTACGGTCCTGTGGATTTTGTGAGCCCAGGACGGCTCATGCTCATGGTTGCTTTCATGTTTAGAGAGTCTGAAAATGGTAAGTGGACTCTATTGGTGTTTCTTTTTCGTAATTTTAGTCTCCAAGGCCCGAAAAAGCATAAAATGATGCGGATGGAGAACTCTTCTAGCCGATGTGACTAGAGTATACCTTTTTCGTAATTAGTCTACGAGGTCCAGAAAAGGGGTAAACTTATACCAGGTAGACGCCCTTTCAGATACGTTTAACGAGCATGAAAGGAAACAAGGTTGCTTGACAATCTTTTCATTGTTTGTAGGAGTCAGAAAAGAGCTTAACAGAAACTCCCTAAGTGCCTTTTTCATAAAAGGGGTTGCTCGGCTCGAAAAAGGGGTAAAATTATACCGAACAAACATGGATTGATGGGGGTGAGAAAAGGTCTCAAGCATCGTCATCGGTGCGGAAAACTGGATCTGACGATATAAGGCACGTCAAAAATGGAGAAAGGCCGATGTGGCACACAAACCGAGGTGACGAGGGAGCATGGAAGAAATGGCCGAAAAATCGAAAGGTGAGAGCGAGAAATGATCTCAAGCATCATCACGAGCGCGGAAAACTGAATCCGACGATATAAGGCATGCCCCGAACTAAGAATGGCCGATGTGGCACGCAAACCGAGGTGACGAGGGGGCATGGAAAAAATGCCCGAAAAATGTAAAGGTGAGTTCGAGAAATGATCTCAAGCATCATCACGAGCGCGGAAATATGAATCCGGCGGTGCAAATGGTGTGAAAAACGGAGGTCATAAGGACTCCGGAATGGTCAAAGGAAATAACTAGGTTAAAAAATGGCTACCAATAAAGGTGAGCCCACCAAGCCAATGATGCAGTGGTGGGGAGAAATGATGACCCGCGGGGGGGAACACTATGTGTATCAACTCAAATATACAAGTGACACGTGACCTCAAAAAAGGTTGAGATCACGAATATGAAAAAGTGAGCAAGGTTAATGACCTGCCCCCATGCTATGTGCGTGGGGTTTGTGATTGTGGATCACATGTGTGTTGGTTTGAACGATGGGCTCATTGAGGTGTTGAGATAGAGATGATGGGGTAGGTTCAAAATGATTGATCATGCCCCCTATCCCGGGGTCGAGGTAATCTATTATGCCCCCTAACTCAGAGGTGTCAATGTGGTGCAGATGTTGTCTCAGAGAGAGATCAATAGGGCATTGAGCAACTGCTGGCGGGGTGTTATACCATGAGGCTGTGGGTCGTGGTGGCATACTGAAGTGATGATATGATGATCGTGGATTCCCTTTGTGGGGTGGATTCCCCCAGTATCTCCGACGAGGATCACGATGATGACGAGTAAGCAAGGTTTTGGGCCTGCCCCCATGTTGTGGACATGTGGTTTCCTCATCGATTTGAAAGGGTTGAACATGTGTGTCTAAGGGATCAATTGAAGGGGCCGACCAGACAGAGGGGTATCCAGTGGAAACCATGTAAATGGTGGGGTCAAGGCCAGGAATTTCGGTATCTGACCAAGTAAAGACATCAGTGAATTCTTGGAACAGTTGTTGGTATTCTCCGATCTCATGCTCACTATGGGAGGTTCCTAATGTGATGGTATGAAGGGCACCAAGTGGGTCAGAGATGTCAATGTGGATGACGGGAGAAATATTGGCCATGGGATCCGTTAACCAGTCGATTTTAGTAGGAAGGAAATCCTTGGACTCAACCACGGATTGAGTAGTGGTGGTGGATGAAGTCTCTTCCAGGAGGAAGTATGGATGATGGTGCATGTCTTCCCTGGGATAATCAAAGGTAGTAGGAGTCTCAAGAACCTCTTCATCATTGCGGGAGCTTTGAGTGGTCAAATCGAGTGATGAGGTAGTGGTAGTCGAAGAGATCATGTAGATGGTGTTAATCTCTCCGGATGAGGATGATGCAGGAGGGTAGATCTCCTCGATAGTAGGGGGTGTCGTCTCTAGGTCCAAATTGTTCATCTCGTAGAGAGCTGCTCTGTAGTCTGGGATGTCAGGACAGTTGTGGGAGTAGTGGCCATAAATACCGCATATCGCACATGGGTGGTTGGTACGCAGTGATTTATCACGAGGCATAGGGTTTGGATCTAGTTTGACCACCGGGATGTTGGGGTCGTCGTCCAACATTTGCATGTGTTCCTGCAATGCAGGTAACTGTGGACACTGATGGGTTGGATGGCCTAACTCATCACACAACGAGCATTTGGTAGGAGCACGAAACACGGGGGGAGGTTTAACTGCCTTGGGTGGGGGTACCGCAGTGTATGGTTGTGGGCCTCTGCCCCCAGTGGGCCTGATGAGAGGAGGGGGATTCGTCGATGACGAAGGAGTAGTGATACCGGGAGGTGGTTGGGTAGAAGTAACAATGGGTTGCACCGGTTGCAGGATGACATTTGGTGTCGGCGGTGGAATGAGAGGCGAAATATACCACACAGGTAATCCCAATGTTAACCCGGGGAGACTAAGGGTAGCCATAACCGGAGCGCTTACTGCGCCCGAAGGAGGGAATAGAAAGGGGATTGTGTGGATGGGTGTAACACCGATGTGACTAGGGACCAATGGTGGTTTAGGGAACAAAGGTGGTTGATTACTGGGTGGTTGTGTATTCTGTGAAAGAGTACAGAGGTTCGCGACGTGGGTCTCCGGTGACAGTGGTGAAATGGCCTGGAAAGTAGAGGTCATCGGCGCCTCAGAGTAAAGTCCAGGTCCTATTGAGGAAATGAATGAGGTAGTCGCACCACAAACAGGTTGTTCAACCATGGGGAGAACATTTTCAGGTGTGGCGGGGGCCTTGGGATCGTAATAGGTGAGCTGGTCGACCTTGACCACGCGTCCCTCACGGGGGAACTGCATGGTGCCAAATACGGATGAGGCAATAGCCCGCATGGCATACATGTAGTTGCGACCAAGTAAAAGGTTATAGTCTAGTTGGGCATTGATGACCTCAATGTCAATGAGCACGGTTTTACCTGCCAGCTGGACAGGGACATTGGCTAAAAGACCTTGGGGTTGAGCCGAACGGCCGTCGTAGGCTCGTAATGCAGTGGTGGACTGCTGGAGAGTAGGGGATCCCAACTTCTGCCAAACGAATGTGGACATGACGCATGTGGAGGCCCCTTCATCGATAATGCACCGATGGATGACAAGATTCCGAACAGAAACGGAAACTTGGAATGCTAATGAGGAAGGCAGTCGTGGTTCAGACTGGTCTGAATCAAATGCGATCAGCTGTGAATCATTGGGGTCAATGGTGCCAATGGTAGAGAGTAAAGTCTTGCGCTGTGAAGGACAGTTTTTCAAAACTTCTAAAGCAGACATGGCTGCAGGAGACTGGGATAAGTCGTCTACGATGTTGTAATTCGACGCAGCCCGAGCATTGGGATTATTGTTGATACGACAAAGTGGGAAGCGAGGTGCTTTGGAAGCGCCATCAAGTGGAGCCGGAGGTATACGTAACGTTTGATCTGTGGGATTAACGTTAGTGTTCTTGTTGGCGGGAGGGGCTTCAGAGGTGGAGCCATATTGGTTCCAACGAGTTTGGAGGTTAGCATTGGCAGTCGACATCATCAACAAATGGTGAGTACCTGAATCGAACATGGGTTGATCAGGGGCTGCATAAGTGATCTGCTGTGGTGGCATGTTTCCCTGAGGGGGGGCTAACGGCTGAGTGTTCACTACACCTTGGTTTGGAAAGGGGTTTTGCAGCACCAAAGGTTGATGTTGAGGTGGTGGAGGGTTGGGTGGCGGCTGAGGATCCGCTTGCCCTTGACGATGGGCATCGTTGGTCCAGAGTTGCCGAGCTCGCTCCAAATGTGGGCAAGAATGCGTGTAATGACCATAGACCCCGCAGATAGAACAAGGGTGGTTTGTTCTGAGGTTATTATTTCTAGGCTGCTTAGGATTCCGATCCGGATTGCAGTTGGGAGGAGCAGCATTGTTATTTTGCGGAGGATTGGGAGGTGGAGGACCTTGGTTACGGTTTTGATTGTTTCCACGGTTGCGTCCTCTTCCGCGGTTTGGTTGCCCACCCTGGTTGCGTTGGTTATTTTGGTATTGGGGCTGATGTTTTTGTGCATACACATGCCCTTGAGCATTGGGGGGATTCTGAGGAGCCGCAGGTGCGGGAGCAGGTTGCGGTGGATAGTATGCAGGTGGAGCTGGAGGTGGTCCAGTTGCCTGTTGGGGTTGTTGGTACCCCTGAGCTGGTGGAGGTGTGAGGTTAGCTGGTGCAACCGGTTGTGGGTAATGCATGGACTGTTGTGGGAACTGCATGGGGGTCTGTACCGTAGGTTGAGCATAGTATGTAGGAGGTACATATGCTGATGGCGCTTGGCCATAACAATGTTGTGGACAAGAGGGTCCATGAACGTGATGGGTCTGGTTTGTTGGAGCATAAGAAGTTGTCGCTCCGGAACTAGATGTAGCCCTAGAAAGGTCTGGGGCAGGCATGGTGCTCACCATACTGAAAGGTTTTGCTTGCGGTGTAATTTGGCCAATAATGCCATCAGCGGCATGTGATGCCCCCGGTGTGTCACCGCGTGCAGAGTCGCCTCGTGGGGCGTCCAGTATGATCGTGTATAGGTAACCCGACTGGGCGTAGATGAGATAAAACTGTTGGGCTTTAAGGATGGCCTCTTCTTCAGACTGGGGTCTTTCAGATGCTACATCCTTCGCAATGAGAGGAAGGAGGGATTTTAGAAACCAATCTAGGAAGATTCAGTTGTCTAATTTGATTTTGCATAGGCTTCGGCGCCGACGCCAATCATGAATATGGTCAGTGATATGCGTGGCCGTGTTTTGTCTACAAGACAGTAGGATCTCGACGCCCGCATCATAGCGGACAGGTAACTGAAAGAACTGTAGGAAGGTCGAGGCAAGGGAGGTAAATGTGGAATGCGTCCCATGGGGTTGCTCGATATACCATTTGGCTGCAGAGCCAGTGAAGGTGCGTTGTAAAAGCCGGAGGCGGATTGAGTCGTCCACTATGGAGTTGGAGGAACACCATAAATGGAAGGACATGATATGGTTCTGGGGGTCCTCTCCTGCCTTACCCTCAAACTTAGGGATGTCAGAGGGGAGTTTGGTGGGCATTTGAGGCCACGCCGGATCATGTCTGATGGGGTCATTTGTGAGCCTAGCTAAATCTGGCAGGTTCAGACTTGCCATGTATGGTAGACTAGCAGATGTGGTGACTGGAACTGGGACATTCCTGGCCATAGTGGTATGGTGTAGGGGTCCAGTAGCGCCTAAAGGTATGCTAGGTATGGAGGGTATATGCCCTCCAATAGGTGTAGTCTGGTATGGGCCAGTGCCTCCAAGTGCAACTTGGGTTACACTTGGGTTAGGAATCACACTAGGGATTCCTGGGATAGCACTTCCAAGTGCAACATGGGTTGCACTTGGGTTGGGAATCGTACTAGGGATTCCTAGGATGGGGTTTGTGGAAACCAAAGGGGGTATGACCCCCATGTTGGGTATACCCATGACAGGTGGTGGCCCTGTGTTAGGCATTCCTAAATGTGGAGTGTTACCCGTATTGGGCCTACCCAGAGGGGTGGTTGTTGCCGTGGATGGTACTACAGAAGAAGGGTCTGCGGATGTCTGACCTATGGTAGTTGTAAATAGTGGATCAAATGGTGTTCCAGACATAATGGTGGTTGGTGGTAACTCTGTGGGGTTTTCGGATTCTACCTCCAAATCAAAGGTGAAGTGAGGTGTGTCAGAATCGGATGACTGCCTAATTGATTGACGATGTGTCGAATCAAGGGATAAGGCTCTGCGTCCGTGACGTGGAGAGCCAAGTGGACTAAACTCTAGGAGTTCGCCCTGTAGATGACGAGAGCGTCTAAAATTCTCAATGGTGAGAATATGTGTTTGGGTAAAAAATTTATTTAAGTATCAGGTGGTGATATATATAAAAGACTCAAAACCCTAATGCAACCAAGGGTGCAAGAAGGGGAGTGAAAAAAGAAGGCTCTCAGGCCAAAATTCAATCCTCAAAAAAGGCACTTATTCTAGCAGCTGTGCTACAATAAGTGGAGGAATGCAACGACTGGTCAGAATACCAACATGCAAGCGGCTCCTAGAAAAAATAGGTGTAACTAGACCGCGGGTAGGTTGAAATCATGCAAACACCTAATCTAAAAGTATTGTGACTCAAACAGACGATATCCTCTGCAAGGTGATGAAATCCAAGTCAGACAATATGAATGCTGAGACAACGGCTAGATATCCCCCTACCGGGAGGGACACCGGGTAATCAATCCTAAAGACAGGCTACTAGGATACTCCGTTCATGACGCGTCGAGAAAAGGTAAATCTGCCGTTTGGTCCTTTGATCGCAATATCCCAATACAGGGATATCCCGAGAACTGCGAATGGTAGCCCTTCGGTTACTTAATGGATTTCGGTATTCCACTCAGGCTTCTAGAACCATCCTCGCGACTTCAACCCTCCTAAGGGAGAGGCCTTCCCACAAACCGGTTGTGACCGCGCCAAAAATTACTAAGAGATTTTAGCTCCCTAATTGGACAACTTCTATGTCTTAGATGTAAGAACTGAGGGGTGTTATTGGAACACCTATCCCCCCAATACTACCTAGCTACAAGAATTCTTTTAGTGTTCCCCAAGTGGGGTTAAAAGTGTGTTCAAATTAGGGTACGTTTTAAGGCTTAGTTCAATTAAGTGATCGTGTGAGTGCACGTGAGGTGTTGTAAACTGAACTTGAAAAAATTAAATGCTTTACAGGAAATTTTCAAAAAATAAAGGATTTTTCGAAAATAAAAAGCAAATATTTATGACTTTTTTCACTAAAAGGAATTTAAATGCCTTTCAAAAAATAGCTCAAAAAACAAAGGATTTCTTGGATTTATGAAAGCAAATAATAGACTTCTTTTTAAAAGAAATAAATGGATTTCTTCGTTTCAAGAAAAAATTGCTAAGGGCAAGATTTTTAAAGAAGTAAACAGGAAAAAATTTGAATCTAGATGAAAATGCAAAATGAGTCTTTCTTTCACTTTCTTGAAAATTTTTAAAAAGATTTCTAGATATGCACTTTAAATAGTAAAAAAAATTTCAAAGCTGTCAAATATGCAGAATTTAATACTGTAAAAAATGTGCTATGGGCAGAAAGTACAGTAATTTTTTTTTTCAAAATCGGGATGGCCGAATGAAAAATTCAGCCGCGCGGGTTTTGACAGAAAAGCCGCGATGGACCGCGCGGGTTTTGGTCGCACAGTCGCGCTGGACCACGCGGGTTTTGGCCGCACAGTCGCGATGGACCGCGCGGGTTTTAACCGCACAGTCGCGATGAGCAGCGCGGAAATCGGCCGCGACGCCGCGGTGTGCAGCGCGGAAAAACGCAGAAAGGTCGCGATGGACCGCGCGACTGTCTGGCAAAAAGCCGCGATGGACTGCGCGGAAAAACGCAGAAAAGTCGCGATGGACCGCGCGACTGTCTGGCAAAAAAGCGCGATGCGGAAGCCGTGCACGGAAACCGAGAAACGAACCCAAAAATTGAAAATTTCGGGCTGTTTATGGGGCCAAAACTCAGAGCAGCAATGGATCTGCTGTCTAAGATGGCAGATCTATGGATCTAAAGGTTAAAAACTCATAAAAAACTAAGATTAAAGGCAAAACTAGAGATCTATAGTTCAAACCAAAGCGGAGTCGCCAAAAACTGTTGGCCCGGTTTTGCAACCAGGCTTAGTGCTATGGGCACCTGCTAACTAGTAGCAGCAGTTTCAATGGAAATAAATAACAATAAACTAATTAAACAAGACTAATCATGGATCTAAGCAAAGATATTAAGCAAATAACAAAGATAATTTAAAATCAAGAACAAGAACATATAAGAATAATAAATTTGTATTGAAAGAATGGGGCAAGCAAGTGCTTGCGGAATCAATACCTCTAATGGTGAGGTTGAATGGCTCCAAGGATGAGCAACTCCAATCTCCAATGGTCTCTTCTCCAATGTGGTTTGCAATGGCTAAAATGCTCAGGGGAGATTTCAGCAGCATAAGGATGAGATAATGGATGGATGTGAAATGAGGAGCCCCTACCACCTTTTTATAGGTTTTGGTGGTGGGAAATACCATTTGTGGTTTTGTGGAAACCAAATGGTATTGACCAACATGGTTTAGGTACTTTTCCCTCCTTTTTCCTTTTTTGAATAAAAATAATATTTTAATTCCCTTTTTAATATTTTTGGGAATTTGGACCCTTTTTGAGGGTTTTTTATGATTTTCTTGGAAAAATAATCTTTTTTAATGGAAAAAGGGGTGTACTGAGGTCTTTTGGTGACCTTTTGTTGGTTTCAGAGGCTCAGATGGTGAAAAAGTGGACAAATGGGTCATGTGAGTAAGGGAGTGAGCTAGTGATCACTTTTTAGGTGTTAACACTCATGTTCTCATGACACGAAATGAAAAGTCAACTTAAATACTCGGTCACAATCATATGACTCTCCTTCTACGAAGGAATCTAATGAGGGTAATCCTGAAAAATACCCTGCGTCTACATCTATCATTCCTTCACCTCAAGGGCCTCTTGTCATAGAGAAACCTTTACTGGATTAAGTATTTCATCCACCCAAGAGCACGATTCGAAAATTTATTTTGAATCCCAATGCTTGGGCTTCTTAAAACTATAATATAGTAGAGGATTTATAACAAGCTCCTTGTGTTATGTCAACGTTATAAGTCTTACAAAACTGTCCCATTCAGCGTAAGACCTTGTTATCCGCCATTGGAGTTGTATATGCAAATTCCTCCAACACCATCATGTTCAAGTTAGAGTATTTAAAGCCAAGGATTTCCCATCATGTTCTTAACGTTTCTAGGAAAAGCATCCATCATACTGTCTTAGACGAATGAGACTCTACCTTGGTTATGTCGTTATCCTATTGGTGAGCCATTGGCTCTCCCGAGTTGAACCGTTCCCACACTACATGAAATCCTTTGATGGACGTGGATTTCAACCTCACGGGATATTACAATATTTTACCATCGAGTTTGGAGGTAAAAGCATTTCCATTAATGTGGAAGTAGTCACTGCCCCATTGGATTACAACCTACTACTTGGTCGAAACTGGTTCTATGCCATGACTTCGGTTCCATCATCCATCTTCTGCATTGTGTGATTCCCCCACCAAGGGAAGATTGTCACTATCGACCAACTAGAATTTTGTACACCTGACACCACTACTCATCCCACGGACAATGTCCCTCTTTTAGGACATTCGAAGCAGATATATGAGAGTGTGGGGGTAGGACTCCTTAAAGATTCATCCCTGATGGGAGTCTTTAAAACACCAGATCCCTCTGCCTATGTTTCCACATTGAACATGATTCCGTCCTCTCATTACTCAACAGACCAATGGATTGTGCCCGATCTAGATCATTTGGATTTGATTGGAGATGTGATGCCTCTCAACCCCACAAAATCTACTTACGAGGCCATCCAATCAACACCTGATTTATCATATGTCCACATTGTCGTGGGATCTACCTCATGTTCTCTTAAATTATAGTGGAGCTCATCCTTACATGATCCTCTACTCCATACTTTTCATTCTGACGAGTCCATCATGGATATTATGAGCGTGGATGAACCCCCATGGGAAGACTTCCACCATTGATCATCTTTCCTTCCACCATTAGATTCAATAGAGAATTCCATTGAAACAATTGTTTCACTGGATGTCTTTCCTTACCCTCAATATCCTATCCTGAATGTGGATATGGTAACCGAAGGGAACCTAGCTAACATCACGTTTACCTTTCTGATCAACATCTTGGTAAAACCTGGAGTCATAGAACAAATTGACTTAGGCCAAATTTGTTCAAGAAGTCACCACTTTTACGGCCTTGTTTAAACAATTCCGCGACGTCTTTGCATGGAGCTATGAGGAAATGCCAGGGATCGATCCTGCTATTGTTATGCACGAGATTTAAAAAAATCCCGACGCAAAAGATGTCCAACAAAGACTCCACCCTGTGCACCCTAGGAACACTGCGGCTATTAAGGCATAAATAGAAAATCTCTAGAAGGCTGAGTTCATTTATCCTATTCCCTTAACAGATTGGGTCTCTAATTTCATCATGGTTACTAAAAAACAGGGAACCATTAGGGTTTGTGTCGATCATAGGGATATGAATAAGGATTGTCCAAAGGACAATTACCATATCCCGTTCATTGACCAAATCATCAATAACTATGTCAGAAGCATCATATTCTCATTCATGAATGGATTTTCCGGCTATAATCAGATAGAGATCCATCCCGCCGATCAACATAAGACAAATTTTATCTACCCATGGAGTACGTTCGCGTATCGCAAACTCCCTTTTGGCCTTAAAAATAATGGTGCTACATTCCAATGGGATATGTCATATGATTTCCACGACATGAAGGAATTTGTGGAACCCTACTTAGACGATATCCTTGATCATTCAAATCGTTGGGATTTCGACATTGATCATCTGACGGCTGTATTTTTTGGATCACTATCCTTTTTTAGGTCACAACTTATTCGGACTAACTTCTTTGGGGCTGACCCCGGTACTGCGAGGCTCTTCTATATTTAGTCCAACTAAATTCCCTTCACTGGCCCTTTCGACATCAACCTGCGACAGGATGAAGTCTCACCCGAAGCGAAGATGGGTAGTTATAGAATCAAGTTTCTGTAACCTAGTGACGTGCAGTTATGTTATGTGAAGTGGAGATGTGTAGCTCGCTCAACATCTACTTCGCAGATCATTCCTTGATATGTATATGTGCACTTGTGTTCCTCGACAACCTACAGGATTCATTGATTTGTTGTTACTATGCAATTACGTATGACCATTCACCATAATATAACAAAACAATTATGTGAATGCGCACTCCATAGTTCTAACAATACAGATTCCGCTGAATTATTGTTATTCCTTGACTGTTTAACTAGGCGACTATGCATTAATCACATCCATTGCAATTCCACAAAGTCATGTATGCATGCTCCTATACTTAACATATCATTTCCACCCTCATTCATTAAAACTTAGCATATTCAAACATGTGCGTCCAATACTTAACATATTATTCTCATCAACATACATATGAAAATACATATAAAAGCATGAACATATATAAACGCAAAGCAATCTCACAAAAGCAATCACACAACACAAGTATTTACATGTTTCACACCCCATATGGGAGCTACGTCCACGAGAACTGTTGTTTATTTCTTGCAAAGGTTAACAGTTCTAGTTTGCACATGCAACTGCAGACTCTTCTCTACAATAGGTATCTACACACACAGCTATAGATCCTTTCTCTATCAGAGATCTCTTAGCACATATCTTACAAATGATTTCTTCAATATCTATTCTTTCCTAACAAGATCTAACCCTTCCTTTTGCAAAATTGCCCCTTTTATAGTCTGTACCCGAAAGTCACATCTTTACAATAACTATGGGATGAAACCCCATAGTACCCTTAAACCCAAAATGACATGGTTCTCCTATTGACCATAATTTTCCTTTACTCCGTTGGAGCTCTGTTTTCCTTTGTGCCGCTTCATCAGGATTTGACGCTTCTTTGATAGTCGTTGTCTGAGCATGTGGTTCTGACACTAACATGGTGCATCCTTTACACCATCATGTCTCTTTGCTTCTTATCCCCTATAGCTGATAGTCCTTTGCTTCTTCCTTAATTGATCCAACTATTTCGCTGATCCTTAGTACTTCGCATTTACTGAGGGGATAGGTCCCTATCTGTCACTTTGTCACGTTCTGCGCCCTGCTCCTGGGAATTGCGGAGTCTCTTCTCCCAAAAATGGCTTATGTTAGGCCTCGCCTAACATGTACTTCTTCCATCAAAACATTCCTTCCGCTTTGACTATATCATCAAAATTTGTCCACTTGGGCTCTGCACAACAGGCCCCTAACACTCACATGTGGCTCGTCCTCGAGCCACTCTGATTAGGTTGTTCCACCTGCGCAGTGACTTTGCAGTGAACTCTTGAAAAGTTGTGCTTAACTTCGCAACTATATCCTTAGATTATTTCTCAACTCCCTTACTCTTTCAAGCATCTCCTTTGAGATCGGTTCCAGAAGTTGCTCCTTCACAACATCTTATGTTTCCTAGAGTTCTTGTAAATTCTGCTCAATTTCCTCCGAAAGCACAAACGCTTCTTCCTGTAGTGGATGCAACTTCGCGGCAGTCTTAGCTTCCTTTGCCCTCAATGCTTCCAATTCTTTCTGAAGCTCCCTCTTCTCTGTATATTTATGAATTCTTTTCCTTGGTGGCAAATCCTTCATGGCCATATTCACAGCATCTAGGTATTTATGGAAATGTTATACCTCGTCTTGGAATTTCTACAATTCTGGTTCTTCTTGTAGTGTGGCCCATACTTTAGAAATTTCATCCAACAGGATTTGATATCTCACCACTTCTGCAGAGATGTTTTCTATGGAATCCTTTAGTGCCTCAATGCTCGCTTCTTTATCCTTTTGCAGGGTTTCAGATTGTTGTCGCGCATCCGCAATGTGGGAGTCATGTTACACCAAAATGTCGTCACCCTTGTGCAAGTGTCGCAAGTGTTGCAAGTGTTTTCATCTTGACTTAGTGTCGTCACCATGACCGTTTCAAGTATTGTCCTTATGACCAAGTGTCATCATCATGACCGTTGTGATAAAGTCGTCATCTTGACCATTGTGTAAACTATTTTCTCTAACCCCTAAACTCATTTTGGGCTAAAACACATCCAATTGAGAGATTTTCCCTACCTAGTTGACCTCTTTGAGTAGGTTGTCACACTTCTCCTTCATCTAGAGTGTGACATCACAGTTTCTAGTTAGCTAGGGTGAGACAATGTTGCACTTTGTCTTCCTATAGAGTGCGACGACCCCTCTCTGTACTCTGTTTCCTCTACCAGGGTGTGACGAGGTTGGTTAAAGGCTATCTTGGGGAGTCTCGAGGTCTTTCTAGAAGTTTGTTGAGGTGGAGACCTATCCCTAGGCTCTAGGTGAGGTGGCATTTCGGTTCATAACCTTATGTGAAGATCCCTTAACCATCTCCCCCTAATCCTCAACCTACCTTATCTCTTTAGCCCTATATAAACACCCACTCTCTCCATGAGAAGGGGGGAAGGTCTATGGTATCCTTATGCTAATAGAATCCATATTGGTGATTGGGAAGCTTGTACCATCTTGGAGGATTGGCTTGGACATGTTGGATGGAGGATGAAATGTTGAGGCTTTGGTTGTAGCTTCATCCTTTCTATGTAATTCCCACTTTTATACAGTTAATATAATCTCTTTCCATAAACTGTTGTCTCATTGATGATGTTTATAGTTTTCTTCCTTAACTGTTAACTTAGATCAATCATATGAAATGTATGCTTTCACTCTTTTTTAGTATCTATATGTTCAATAGGGTTTTGCAGCTTTAGATCTGACGATGCTGGAGCATTGGATCAACAAAGAGTAAAGGGATCTGCAAATCTGAGGTAAGCTATCTATCTACTAGTTCACACTTCTATTAATCTAGGAAAGTAGATCTATATTATGTTCCATTTTTTCTAGACTTACGTTAAGCTAGGGAGATCATGCCTTAGATCTGTCTTTGGTAGATTTTCTGTTAACAAATTTGGATACCATACTGGGGAATAGAACAGTAGAATTTATTTCATGTATGTTTGATTTCATATCTTTTGTCTGAGCCATTTCTATCCTTTTTAAGCCTTCCTCCCATTAGATCTCTTTCATTAAAGAGTTTCATATGTTTCCTTCATTCTCCTTTGGGTCATCATTAAGCCTCCTACCCTTTTACCTTGAGGGATCTCACACCTTTACTGCTTAAAATTCGACAGTCGCACCTAGTTTAAGGATTCCCTGCACCACTGTCTGACCATCTCACTTTGCTTGAAGCCAAACTATGACAGCGTTGCACTTTGCCTGTGTACAACCTGTGACAAACCCCCTCTATCGCACCTTGCCTATGTATAGGGTGCGATGATTTCTTAAAACATAAAGATTAGCAGGCTTTTTCCTTTTTGATTTTTTAGTCTGATTGCTTGAGGCCTATAGGCTGTGTATTGTGGCCACACACCCCCTAGATCCAACATTGCTTGAGTTTGGATGTGTTTTGGTTGATTTTGGGTGCTTGATCAGTCATGTGTTTTACTTGGTTGTAAGGAACAATTTCAATCCCCCCCACCTATTGGGTTGATCTTCCAATCCTTGGTCACATTACCATATCTTTTCATATCTGCTCAGATCATTATATTTGATCTCCAAACCCTTGCTCTACTCGATCATTGAGTTTTGATTGCATTTGGTAGATTTTGAGCCGTTCTTGAGTGCCTTTGAGTTGTGTTGGGTGCTTGTCATTTTTATTTGGGAATTTTTGAATGATTAAAGAGTGTGGTAGATATTCTCTCACTTTCTGTATATAGATATGAAAAGCATTTAGTTATCAAATTCCATTTTTGATACATGCATTTGAAAATTGATAGTGCTTCATTATTTTGTCCTATACATTGGTAAGATTAGTTGCATCTTTCATTTTCTTTGTGCTTTTTAGCGGATTATTGCAGAAAGGTAGAGTTATTGCACTTTAGGAAGGAATTCTTCTTTTCGCTACTACTTAAATACTTTTGGTTTGAAAGCAAAGAAAAATCTGTCCTTACCTTAAGTAGTTTTCATTTAAAGGGAAAGAAAAATGTGCATTATCATGTAGATGAGGATTGCATTATGTTTACATTTATGTGCTCACCTCATGCATCCACTTAACCGTACAAGATAAAATTAATGCTAGCTCAGGTTAAAATCATTTAGTAATTGTGTGTAAGTTAGAGACGTGTTCCAGCGTCGTTAAACATGGTAGCTGTCATTATTTTCCAGCACTATATCCCAGGGGTATTGTAGTCTTCCATGTACTTATCGGTTTATCGAGCTCCTTCACGTGCCCACCAAGTACCATAATCCATACTTGGCGTATATCTAAGGGTGTATCACGTACTCAGTAGCATATCAGAAGGTCTCTTGCCGAACGGTTGCATATTAGACAGCACCACTATGGATTTGAGCTCCCACATACCTTGCGTATATCGGGAGATACCCTTAGGATTCCTGAAACCAACTGAGTTAACCATTTGGATGCCTTGGCAAATCAATACACCGAGAACAACACTCGGGGATATTCGCACACACGTACTGTCCAGGTAATCGGCTATGCAGGAAAGGGTATAGTCCCAATCCTCCTTGTTGCGTCATATTGTTGGACCCTGCAGTATATAGCGGTTTGCGATGCCTTGATAATCCTGTGAGGATCCTGACTTTTCATCCACTCCTATTCACACAGTTTGCTTGTTTCTTTTAGACTTGAGTAGTGTTTGACTTGTGTGGTACTTTAGAGTCTCTTAGGATGTTTAGATATGGAAGATTCTTCTGGAACTACCAACCAAGGCACCCCTTTCCAGGGTGTGCCATTTGTTATTCCCCCTTGTGGAACTATTGGTCCTCCCTTTATGGCTACGTTAAGTCTTCCTGGATTGATGATAGGATTACCAGTATGGTTATTCTCCAATCCAGTTACACCAAGTGCACCAATTGTGTCGGACCTAGGTCCTTCATCACATGAGCATCAATGTCATGGTGACCCTTCTCCTTCTTCATTGAAAGTTGAATCGACTTCTGTCTCTTCCTCTTATCCTACTGAAAACTATGATGTTAGTAAGAATGTGGGTGAGAAGAAGAAGAAGGGGAAGGCTAAGAAGAAGAACACTAAACAGAAGGTCACAACCCCAAACACTGATCATCATGCTGGGGGCACCGATACACCTGTTCTGAATTCGCGTAAACTGAAATTCCCTTACAAACTTTGTAAAGGGTCCCATTTTCTTAAGAGCTTCCCTGGTATCTCCAAGGTCTTAGAAATATGGTCTCATTTTGAACAACCCTTGTCATCAGTATCAGGACATCATATTGATGATACCCCATCAACTAGTGACGTTGTAATTAAGGTTCGTAAGGGTAGAGATGCATACCCTTGCTGGTTATGCAAGGGCATGCATCGTACTTACCTTTGTCCTCGTATGGATGAAGCTTCACAATTGTTGGAAGACATGGACACATCCCATAAATTCATTCCAACGAAGTATTGTAGGTTGTCCCTTGATCCTTCACTGGTTGATAGGGCGGTCAATCTGACCCCACCCTTGGTTGACCCCACTCTTTCATCAGAGAGATAAAATGAAGTGGTCGATTCAAAAACATCGTCGATCGACCCCATTAATCCCTCGAGGGATGATACCCAAGCGGTTAATCAAGTCTCATTCTCATTTGACCCCACTCCTCTAGTTGAGGGTGAAATAGAAACTGCTGATGTTTTTTTGGTCAGTTCAGAATGTCCTAGGCAAGGGGAGACCCTGTCCATTCCTAAAGGAGCCCCCCAAGTACTGAGGTCATTTCCTTTGATTGGAATGGTCTAACAGAATCTCATCTTCCTTTGAGTATTCCTTTTCAAATATCTGTAGGAGTTTCAGATAAAGAAATTTTTTGTACGATAATTGATGAGGGAGCTTCTGTTAGTATTTTATCCTAAACTGCTTGGCAAGCTATAGGTTCTCCTCAGCTTGTGCTAGTAACTAACCAGATACTAGCTTTCAGTAGAAGGCCTACCAGACCTTTAGGGATTCTCCCGCAGTTACCTGTCACATTGAGAGGTAAAACTATTTATATTGATGTAATGGTTGTCCAAGGTCCTTTAGATTTCAATATGCTCCTTGGATGTGATTATGTCCATGCTATGAAAGCTGTAGTGTCCACACTCTTTTGAGTGATGTATTTTTCTCATCATGGGAATATTGTGACCATTGATCAGCTTTTGCTTCATGACACCCACTCATCATATGACTCCTAGTCATCAGACTTCCTTGAATGTTCCGCATGTTTTAGTGGTTTTTCCCCCCTGAGGATGGGGGGTACGAGCACAGTTTATGTTATGTTTCAAGCTCGTTAAAAAATGAAACTGGACACTCTAGCATAGTTTCCTTTTGGTTTCAAGCTTTCATAAAAATGAAACCAATCCACTAGAGCATAGTTTTATTCTATTTCAAGCTCGTTAAAAAATTAAATAGACCCCTCTAAGCATAGTTTACCTTTGGTTTAAAGCTTGCATAAAAATGAAACCATCCCCTTGAGCATAGTTTTATTCCATTTCAAGCTCATTAAAAAATAAAATGCCCCCCCTCATGCATAATTATTGTCTATTTCAAGCTTGTGTAAAAATGAAATAGATCTCCCTCCCATCGGTTCGAGTCTCCCGCTAGAATTAGAACTTGAACCTTCATTTCATCTGATTCTCATTTTCCCCCCCTTGGTGAACATTTTCATATTAGTAGCCAAGTTGGTAGTTGGGTTAGCAAGCAACATTTTAAGACAAAATGAAGCTTGGGGGGCATGCCACATGTCATACCGTCAACAATCATGTTGAGGGAACACTACCATGTTAAGCCGCTATCAATCATGCTGGGGGCATTTACCAACCTCTGGGCATCATGTTGGGAAGGAATCCGTCAATGGGACTTAACCTATGAGCATAGTTCCCTTTCTATGTCAAGCTCATTAAAAAATGAAATAGGTTCCGTGAGCAGAGTTCTAATCTTGTGTCAAGCTCGTTAAAAAATGAAACATATCCTTTCCCTTTGAGTCGAGTCTCCTCGTAGACTTAGTACCTGAACCTTCTTTTCACCCGCATATGCCTTAGGCGGATGAAATGAAGCTCGGGGGAATGTCTTCAACCTCTGGAAGTTATGTTAAAGTCAACTTGATCGCCTCTCCACACCACGTTGGAGCTAAGCCACTTACTTCTAGTAATCATGTTGGGGGCATGTACCAACCTTTGGATTTCATGACGGGAAGAAGTTCACCATTGGGAACATTTTCGATCATACTTTCCATTTTAGGTTTCGAGCTCATTAAACCATGAAAATTATTTCGAGCATAGTTCATTTTCTGTTACTAGATCATTAAAAAATGAAGCAGACATCATGAGCATTCTTCCAACCTATCTTCGAGCTTGTTAAAAACAGTAAGAATCATGGTGTTGAGCTTACTTTTCACTTTTTCGTGCTCTCATTGAAACATGAAAAGTGGTTTGAGCTTACTTTTTACTTTTTTGTGCTCTGGTTCAAATATGAAAAAGATTCCAAGTGCTTTTGATACACTATCATGCTCATTAAAAAGTTGAGTAAAAAGGTGTGTCTAACGAGTATAGGTTTATCACTTTATCCAGCCTCGCTAGACTATTTACGGAAAATGAACTGTGTCGAGTTTACTTTTTTTTGTCGTACTCGGTCATCAACCATGACAAAATTGTTCATGGAGTCCTTTTTAAGCTCTTTTCAGACTCCCTAAATAGGAAAAGATTGCCAAGCGAACTTGATGCTTTCACGCTTGCAAAAGCATTTGAATGATCGTCTTTCTGGTGATAGTTTACCCATTTTTCGGACCAGAAAGCACTATTTATGAAAAAGGAATACTCCAACCAACCATGGCTAGAAGAGTCCTCTCCCACATTGTTTTACCCTTTTTTGGGTGATGAGGCTAACTTTACGAAAAAGGACTGTTGGAGTCTCCTTTAGTTCTTTTCAAACTCTCTAAACATGAAATGATGCCGAGTTTTCCTTCTTTGGGCTCATTAAATTTTAAACATTGAAGGGCCCATTATGGGATGAACCCCTCCTTTCCCAGGTTTGTAAAAAGTTTGGGATTGGACTCATCTATGAGATGAGCTATACCAAGCATCTGGTTACCCTCATCAAGCTCATCAAAAACACATGAGGCACTCATCAATCATGATGGAAAAAAGGGAATATTTTATGTTACATCTTAATTACAGTAGTACATAGTCACTCTTGAACATGGCACTCGTTTGCATTTGCATTCAGTACTTGGGTAATCTGTTTGTCCTCGAATCTTGTCAATTCCATGATTCGCGTCGCTCGTTTGGGTCAGCTAAATAATGCTTCCACCATTAGTTGCATTAGGGGTTGGTATCATTCTCGTCGTGTCAATACTGCCAAGTCATGCCATGCCCATGTTCAAGAGACGTTTCATTACTCATCATCTGCAGTCAGTATACCTTTGATCATGTTGGTCTACTTTGAGTCAATCTTACACATTACTCTACCGTCCGATCTACACCAAACATCTGTTATCGAGTTTCATTTCGATGACAGGGGATTCATCATGGCCCTCCTTCGACGGGTTCATCCTCGTCGAATTCAAATCATCATCCAAGGATTGAACTTAGAAACCAACCAAGTACCTTGGGCCTGAATGCCTCAATGGTTAGTTACCTCGCTTTCAACATGAGTTTACCTCATTGACTCTTGATTGAAAGATTCCATTAGGCATTTGACTTCATCTCATTGATTCACTCTTGATGGTATGTACTGTGATACCTTGGGGATCATTAAAATTAATGGTGATTCCCCTCGCACTTGTTAATGGTACACATTAATGACCGGTAATCAAGTGGTTTCTACCATGTTCAACTCCAAAACATTGTAATCACATGGATAGATTCGTATCATTGTGGGTTTTGCTTGAAGACCCTGGGGAAGTTCTTTCCTACCCGGGTTGCGATGGAGATTGTTTGAGATGCACAGATCCACTTTGTATTAGTCGTGGCTGTGTTATCATCTCAACATGGATCTACAATTGTGTCTAGTAGCCATGATTGTGTTCAGTCGGTCTTTACTATCATGGATCTACAGTGTATTGGTCGACAGCCATGTTTTGTTTTGTATGAGACTTGTGGATCTCAGGTCATTTCTGCAGCAACTCCTTCCAACCAGCAAGTCCTTGCCATTTTTCTTATTACAAAGAATTTCACCTATCTCATTCCGTCAGCTTCATGCTTTGGGGGCATTCTGTTACATCAAAATGTCATCACCCTTGTGCAAGTGTCACAAGTGTTGCAAGTGTTGCAAGTGTCATCATCCTAACTTAGTGTCGTCACCATGACTGTTTCAAGTATCGTCCTTATGACTAAGTGTCATCATCATGACCGTTGTGATAAAGTCGTCATCTTGACCATTGTGTAAACTCTTTTCTCTAACCCCTAAACTCATTCTGGGCTAAAACACATCCAATTGAGAGATTTTCCCTACCTAGTTGACCTCTTTGAGTAGGTTGTCACACTTCTCCTTCATCTAGAGTGTGACGTCATAGTTTCTGGTTAGCTAGAGTGAGACACTGTCGCAATTTGTCTTCCTACAGAGTGCGATGACCCCCTCTATCGCTTTGTGTCCTCTAGCAGGGTGCGACGAAGTTGGTTAAAGGCTATTTTGGCGAGTCTCGAGGTCTTTCTAGAAGTTTGTTGAGGTGGAGGCCTATCCCTAGGCTCTAGGTGAGGTGGCATTTCAGTTCCTAACCTTATGGGAAGATCCCTTAACCATGTCCCCCTAATCCTCAACCTACCCTATCTCTTTAGCCCTATATAAACACCCACTCTCTCCATGAGAAGGGGGGGAGGTCTATGGTATCCTTATACTGATAGAATCCATATTGGTGATTGGGAAGCTTGTACCATCTTGGAGGCTTGGATTGTACATGTTGGATGGAGGATGCAACGTTGAGGCTTTGGTTGTAGCTTCATCCTTTCTATGTAATTCCCACTTTTATACAGTTAATATAATCTCTTTCCATAAACTGTTGTCTCATTGATGATGTTTAGAGTTTTCTTCCTTAATTGTTAACTTAGATCAACCATATGAAATGTATGATTTCACTCTTTGTTAGTATCTATATGTTCAACAGAGTCTTGCAGCTTGAGATCTGATGACGCTGGAGCATTGGATCAACAAAGACCAAAGGGATCTACAAATCTGAGGTAAGTTATCTATCTACTAGTTCGCACTTCTATTGATCTAGGAAAGTAGATCTATATTCTGTTCTATTTGTTCTAGAATTACGTTAAGCTAGGGAGATAACGCCTTAGATCTGTCTTTGGTAGATTGTCTGTTAACAAGTCAGAAATTCAGAACACCAAACACACTATCTCGACGATTTACGCCTCTGACCTACACACTCCGCTTCCAGGATGCGGGATTCAGAAAATTAGAACACCAAACACACTATCTCGATGATTTACACCTCCGACTTTCTCACTCCGCATCCGCAATACGGTAGTCAGAAAGTCAGAACACGAAACACACTATATCGACAATTTACGCCTCTGACTTCCACACTCTACATCCGCAATGCAAGAGTCAAAAAGTTGGAAAAACAATTCACCATTTCGACTATTTACGCCTCTGAATTCTGCACTCCACATCCATGATGCAGGATTCAGAAAGTCAGAATACCAATTCACCATTTCGACGATTTACGCCTACGACTTCTGTACTCTACATTCGCGATGCGGGAGTGGGGAAGTCGGAACACCAAACACACTGTGTCGAGAAAACCCACCTATGACTTTTGCATTCTACATTGCAGGATTTGGGAGGTCGAAATGCCAAAATACTCGACGTTTGAATAAAATGCGCTCCCAACTTCCGCATTACACACTGCGGATTCAGAAAGTTGGAAGCCAGCCATGCCCTTGTTACTGCCAACTTCCCAAGCCTATAACTTCTTCATCCTAAGTCCAATTTTGGAAAACTTGGTCCCGTCGAAAATCTCTTCGCAATCTTTATGAAGTGGTGTGATCACCTGCCACACCTGAGAACTCTGACCTGTCCTTCTTCCAACCCAAAAGGTGGCCTCAAACTCCATCTAAGCCTCCTTTCCCCATTGTCGAGATCCTTGGGATCACCCTATCAAGGCCTGTCCCTTCATCTGACTATAGAGGGGGAATGAACATATCAGGGGGTGTCTAATTCATCCCCCAAGCTCATGTGATGAAGTGCAAACCTTATAAGGGTGTGTGCAATGCATAGTACACATATATAGTGGAACTAAATCTAATGAATGCATCTACAACATACAGGGTTAACAACATATTTAACATAATAAAAAGGATGAAACGAACAACCAATGCACCAGCCTCATGCTCAGGATTATACACAGATTTCCTATTGATTAAATCCATGTGATCACTTCATTCAATTTGACTTGAAATAAAAATTAACACAACATAAGAAGTAACATCATTCAAAACCACATAGAACACTTATCTTGTAAGATGAAACTATCCAAGCAACTGGCTATGTGAGAGCAACATTCCACCCAAGCATAGGTCTGTGTCCAGCCTATATTATTTCAGCTGAGAGACCACCCCCGAGTTGGGTTGTGTATCCACTAAGGAGGAACTAAACAGGCTCAGTCACAACCATGGCTTCTCACAAACACACATGCTAAGCCAACACATAGTTTTTTTTATCAAGAATTTAAGGAACAATGGAGGAGGATTCTAAACTAGTGAGCTCAACCTCAGAGCTACATTCCTTTCAATTGTCACTCAGATAGTCTTGGCACCCACAATACCTACCATACCCAAGACAAGGAAGGTCCCCTTCTATGCTGCACAGTCCCTCAAGTTCCCCTTCCCTCCAGTGCTCTTCAGAGTGGGAATAAAAAGGTCCAAGCTGCTGATTCCTTGAGACTCTTTCCTTCACTAGGTTTATCAAGAAACCCTACCTTCTGTTCTACTCTTCTCTGTCATTTCCACTTGGGTTTTCTCAATTTCTATGGCCAAAGCGATTCTATCCCATAGTTGGGTTCTCGGCTATCAACACAGGGTTTTCTCACTAGTTTCTGAGCATCTCACATGCTGCAAATTTTCCCTAGGGTTCAAGCCAACAGATCCCTTGCTAGATTGAGCTTCCCACATGAATTTCTAGGCAGATTCGGCACTCCAAATCGGGGTTTTTCTCAGAATCGCGATTTATTCTTCTCTTCACTGCTCAACTCTCCTTGTTCTCCCCAAAATCCTGTCTCTATTCCCTGATGGAATGGGGATCAGGGAATACAAATTCCTAGGGGTAGAGTGACTTGTGGATCAAGGAAAACAGATCCACATACCCTTCCATCCGAAATTTAGGGGTTTTCCCACACTTCATCGACCTCATGAAAAATTTCTTCAACCACCTTCTGCAGCAGAATTAAATGTCAACAAGGAAGGTTAAAGGGGTTCTAAATATGACATTTGAAAATATATGGTCCAATCCCACAACCCCCTTACCTCTCCCTAGTGGATACACATGTCCCTCTCTTATTAGTTTCCTCCATATCCAGTTTTCTTGGTATTTTTATTGCAATGTTAATATTTACATAATTTACAATGTCCCATGGATTAATATCACATGGATAACCGAATATAAACTACTTTCCTTTTACATAAATCCAGGGATAATTTTAAGGACTCATACTTATTTAAAAGTGTATAAACCTTAGCGAATATTACCAATTCTTAAAATGTCAACTATAAAATATTTGGCGATATTTTTCTAAAATTATTTCAATTTCTAAGGATTTAATATAGTTTATATAATAATTTGGCGAATTTTAGAGTGAAAAAAGTTTACCCCATCAAAATTGGGCGAAATGAGGCTTCAAAAAATGCAAATTAGCGAATCGTTTTTTGGAAAAAAACATGGAAAAATAGCCCATGGGATAAATTTCGTCCCTAAAATGATCCTTGCATAAAACCTATCATCCACTAGCGGGGCCTTGGCCTTCAGATCCACGCTAGGAAAACATACATCACATGTATACATTATTTACATTGAAATCCAAATGTATCCTAAGGGTCAAAATGGGGGTATTACATTTCCCTCCCCCTTAGAACAACATCGTCCTCGATGTTTTCAAAACTGAACAAAAATGGAAATGCCTCTTTCATGGCATCCTCCAGCTCCCATGTAGCATCATCGGTATTGAGGTGCTTCCATTGCACCTTCACCTAGCTAGTACCTCGGTTCCAGAGCAATGTGACCTTCTTGTCAAGGATGCGCATAGGATGCACTTGGAACTCTCCCTCGGGTTCTACCTGTATCACATTCCAATCAATTATGTGATTAGGATCATGTACATATTTTTTAAGCAAAGAAACATGGAAAAAATTATGAGCTCTCATGTTAGCAGGTAATGACATTCTATATGCAACTCATCCTATCCTATCAGGGACTTCAAATGGCCCACAATATCTTGGTGCCAACTTGGCACAAATCCCCAACTTTAGAGAACTTTTCCTTGGATTCACTCTCAAATAAAAATTACCCCCAATCTTAAATTCCTTATGCACTCTTTTCAAATCTGCATAATGCTTTTTCATGTCCTGAGCTACCTTTAAATTTTGCCTCACTTTAACAATTTCCTGTTCCATTTCCTTGATCATCTCTAGCCCAAGCACTACCCTGTTCACTGGATTATCCCAATTCACTAGAGTCTTGCATCATTTTCCATACAATACCTCAAAAGGACTTATCCCCAATGATGCTTGATGTCCATTATTGTATGCAAATTCTACCAAATATAGGTAGTCCTCCCACTTGGATGGTTTTTCCATCACATACATTCTCAGCATGTATTCAAGAACCTGATTCACCCTCTCAGTATGACCATCTATTTGAGGATGATATGCTGTACTAAAGTTCAGCTGAATTCCCAATTCATGAAATAGTCCCTTCCAAAAATTGGACGTGAACTTTACATCTCGTTATGAAATTATTTCTTTGGGAAATCCATGCAATCTGAATATATCCTTCATGAAAATATTGTCTATGTCACTTGTCGGATGAGTTAACTTGACTGGGATAAAGTGGGATACCTTTGATAGCTTGTACACCACTACCATAATTGAATCATGCTTCCT
Organism: Larix kaempferi; assembly: GCA_027924585.1. Taxonomy (NCBI): domain Eukaryota; kingdom Viridiplantae; phylum Streptophyta; class Pinopsida; order Pinales; family Pinaceae; genus Larix; species Larix kaempferi. Next base: position 5,539,591 of record BSBM01001219.1, on the reverse strand, counting down.
CACTATCATTGGAAAACCTATTATAAAATCTATAGAAATTACTTCCCACTTCCATTCTGGAAAGGTAAAAGGATGCAATAATCCTGCTGGATGTTGATGTTCTTCTTCGACTTGTTGGAGTTTTTGACACTTAGAAATTTGTATTATGTTATTTCCTTCTTCATCCCATGCCAAAAGTATTGCTTTCTTACTGTTGTTATTGTATTTTGATATCCTTGATGTCCAGAGTATGACCTTTGATGTATTTGATCCATCACTAGCTTATTTAAATATGCACAATATGGAATATATAGTCTAGTACCTTGATACAGGAGAATATCATGTTCACCAAGCTGATATCCTGCACACTTTTCATCTAAATTTCCCCGCTGCAAATTTTATTTAATTTGAAGGTAAGTTCCATCATAGGTTTGGGCTTCAAGAACTCTTGCCTTCAAATATGATTTGTACATACTTACTGCTACAACATGAAATTTTCTGCTAAGAGCATATGCAATTTTATTCTCTTTCCCTTTTACATGCTTAATTTCAAAATAAAATTCGCAGAGAAATTCCATCCACCTAGCTTTCCTAGCATTCAAGTTTGGCTAGTCAAATAATTACTTCAAGTTCATGTGGTATGTCCTAAGCTTGAAACTTCTTCCCAACAAATAATGTCTCCACATCTTGAGAGCATGTACTATGGATGCTAGTTCTAAATAATGTGTGGCATAATTTCTTTCATGATATTTTAATTTCCTTGACTCAAAGCAAATCACAAATCCTTCTTGCATGAGCACTCCACCTAGCCATTCAATGCAAGCATCTGTGCACACTACAAAATCCTTCCTTGGATTTGCAATCTTCAAAACAGGAGCACTGGTAAGCAAATTATTTAGCTGCTGAAATCTTTTCTCACATTTTTCATACCATACAAAATTAAAATTCTTCCTCTGCAGTGATTTAATTGGATGAGATATCTTGGAGAATCCTTCAATGAACCTTCTATAATAGTCGGCAAGACCCATAAAAGATCTAACATATGTAACATTCCTTGGAGTAGGCCAATCAATTATGGATTCAATATTTTCTAGATCCACTACAATTCCTTCTTCTGAGATGACATGACCCAAATATTGTACCTTCCTCTGATAGAAATCACACTTGCTCATCTTTGCATACAGCTGGTGTTCTCTACGAACTTGCAACACCATTCTTAGATGTTCATCATGCTCTTCTTTGTTCCTTGAATAAACAAGAATGTCATCCAACAAAACTATCACAAAATTATCCAAATACTTGTTGAAGACACTATTCATGAGACACATGAATGTAGTAGGTGCATTGGTAATATCAAATGGTACCACTGTGAACTCATAATGACCATATCTTGTCCGGAAAGATGTCTTGTGAATGTCTTCTTCTTTTATCCTCACTTGATGATAACTAGACCTTAAGCCAATCTTTGAAAACACCTTATCTTCCTTCATTTGATCAAATAAATCATCAATTCTTGGCGATGGGTACTTATTCTTGACTGTTACTTTATTTATCTTCCTATAATCAATGCACATCCTTAAACTCCCATCCTTTTTCTTGGAAAATAACACTGGTGCCCCCCAAGGAGATACACTAGGCCTGATATACTTCTTGTCCATTAATTCTTGTAGCTGCATCTTTAACTCTATCATTTTTGGTGTGCTCATTCTGTAAGGAGATTTGGAAATTGGCACTTCCCCTGGAACAAGATCAATGGTGAAATCAATATCTCTCTTTGGTGGCAGCCTTGGCACTTTTGCAGGAAACACATCTATGAACTCTTACAACAACTATAAGTATTGCATCCTTGGTCCTTTGTCCTCTGATGAATCTGATATGTGAACTGCATATAATTGGAAACCCTTCTTATAAAAAAATTTCAACTGTAAGGATGAAATCTGTCTTACTGAGACTTGTTTGGTAATTCCCCTTACCAATCTGGGTCTACCCTCTTCATCAATGCATTCAAGTACCTTTTCATAGAAATCTATCTTGGACCTATGCCTTTCCAACCAATCCATACCAATTAGAGAATCATAATATCCCAATGGCAGGACATTCAAATTTACTTTTGTGAGGAATCCATTCAAATCCATGGGGCACTCCATCACTACTTCACTCACTTTTCTCTTGGTTCCTGTGGCTAAATGAACTAGCCAAGACTCATTGTGCTTCATTTTTCTAATAGAACAACCTTCTACCACTTTTGGAGAAACATAACTATGAGTAGATCCTGGGTCAATCAAAATAGAAATGGATTGCTTAGCAATCTTACCTTCAACTTCCACCACTGTTGATTGATGTTCTACCTGATAATTATCCAATGCTGCATATATTCGAGGCACTGCCCTTGCCATATCCTCCATTGTATCTACTCCTTCTAAGTGGTGTGGATTCTCCCTCCAATGCGAACATTCTTTAAGCATGTGGCTTCCTCCACATCCCCAACACTGAATTGGTCCTCTTGGTGCCTTTTCTACTGCCACTGTTGGTTTGTTTCCCATTCGTACTTGCTGGCCCTGTGGAAAATTTTTGGGCTGACTTTTGAATGGTGGCTTGGATCCACTTTTCCTTTGATAAAACCTCCCATTTGGATTTCCCTTCCATGTTGGGCGAACCTCTTATTTTACTTTTCTCTACTCATAGAAATGTATTGCCATCCTAATGGCTTCATCAAGGCTTGTGGATTAAAAAACTCAATCCTATCTCTGAAATTTTGAGGTAGACTTCCAAGGAAGCATTGGATATTTACCCTCTTATCTTTGATATAGTCCACATACCTCGATAATTCCAAAAATTTATGGACATGCTCATCCATAGATTTATGTCCCAACGAATTTCATTGAATTCTTTCATCTTGTTGTCATAATACCGAGCTGATAGGTATTTTTTCTTGAAATACCTGTTAAATATCTCCTAGCTGATCCTCCTTTCACTGATCCTTTTCACTTGCATGAGGTGCTCCCACCAAATTGAAGCTCTTCCATTTATATTGTAAATGACAATTATGGCCTTTTCATTTTCTGAGTAGTCATGAATCCTGAAATACTTCTTCATCCTAAGAAGCCATGCCTTTGCCTCTTGGCCAGTCTTACCTTACCTTCCTAAATTATCCTTGCTGTATTCCTTTGGATTTCTTTCTTCCTTCAAATCTGCTAGAAGTATTCCTTGGAATTCTTTAAGGGCCTATGGAGTCACACGACCTACTGGAAGAAGATCTTGAGGAGGGCATGCTGTGATTTTTGCTCACAGAACTATTTCTTGGGATTGGAATCCTCTTCCTAGAACGGCCATTTGAGCGGCTCTCTGTGCCCCTTCCTTCTTTATCTACGCTTCTTGGGTTGGACCCAAGGTTTACCCTCTGTTGCATATCAGTGAGGGTCTGCAAAATATAAGCATTGAGTTGATTATGTTCTTCTTGAGCCTTCATCAACCTTTCATTAAAGATTATCATGGTTTCAAAAAAATTATGAGGAGTTATTTGCTCCCTTATCCCATTGGATTCAATCTCCACATGATCCTCTTGCACATTTTATCCTAACACATCTTCAGCATGCCCATAAGGATCCTGGGCGTCATTCATGGTCACCATTTTCCTTTGGAGATTCCTTTCCCCTTTCCTACTGCCCTCTTCTACACTATTCAAATTCTATCAGCTGCAAAAACTGTGCATTATAGAGATGTTTATTATACATTTCAAGAACACATATAAAACATAAAACATCCATATTTAACATAAATAAATTCATGGAACAACTCATAGAGCTATCATGCCTTCTACTTTGTCCCAAGAAGCCCTAGTTCTGCAACCTTTGGCTTTGATACCATTTTTTCAAGTCCCCGATCCCCTCAGTTTCCTTTAGAGTGACGGGGGAACAATCTGATCCATTTCTTTCCAAACTTATCCGCGACTATGCCATTTTCACACAACCGCAATATATTTGGTCCACAATTCCACAATTTGTGATCCGCAGGTCAGAAGTCAGAAGGGAGGAACGCTCAAATCACAATGTTGAAGAAAATATGACTCTGACTTCCACATTTCGCAGTGCGGGAGTCAAAAAGTCAGAATGCCCAATATACAACTTCGAATATTTACACCTCCCACTTCCGCACTCCACATCCACGATGCGGGAGTCGGAAAGTCGGAACACCAATTCACCATTTCAACGATTTACGCCTCTGATTTCCGCACTTTACATCCGCAATGCGGGATTCAGAAAGTCGGAACACCAAACACACTATCTCGGTGATTTATGCCTTCGACTTCCGCCCTCTGCATCCATGATGCAGGAGTCCAGAACACTAAACACACTATCTTGACGATTTACGCCTCCGAATTCCACACTCCGCATCAATGATATGGGAGTCATAAATTTGGAACACCAAATACCCTATCTTGATGATTTACGCCTATGACTTCTGCACTCTGCATCCACGATGCGGGAGTCGGAATGTTAGAACACCAATTCACCATTTCAATGATTTATGCCTCCGACTTCCGTACTCTGCATCCACGATGAGGGAGTCAGAAATTTGGAACACAAATTCACTAGTTCGACGATTTACGCTTCTGAATTTTGCACTTTGCATCCGCGATGCGGGAGTTGTAAAGTTGGAACACCAAACACACTGTGTCGATAAAATGCACCCCTAAATTCCACATTTTGCAATGCAGGAGTCGGGAGGTTGGAATGCCAAAATACTCAGCGTTTGAAGAAAATGAGCTCCCGAATTTCGCATTCTGCACTATGTATTCAGAAAGTCGGAAGCCCGCCATGCCCCTATTATTGTCAACTTCTCAAGCTTATAACTTCTTCATCCTGAGTCCAATTTTTGAAAAACTTGGTACCGTTGGAAAGCTCTCGATCAACTCTATACAATGGTGTGATCCCTTGCCACACTTGAGAACTCTGACTTGTCCTTATTCCAACCAAAAAGGTGGCCTCCAACTCCATCAAACCTCCTTTCCCTACTGTCAATAGCCTTGGGATCACCCTGTCAAGGCCCCTCCCTTCATATGACTATAGATAGTGCATGAACACATTGGGGGGTATCTAATTCATACCCCAAGCTCATGTGATGAAGTACAAACCTTTTAAGGGTGTGTGCAATGCATAGTAGACATACATAGTGGAACTAAATCTAATGAATCCATCTACAACATAAAGGGTTAACAACATATTAAACATAAGAAGAATGATGAAACAAACAACCAATGCATCAGCCTCATGCTCAGGATTATACATAGATTTCCTATTGATTAACTCCATGTGATCACTTTATTCAATTTGACTTGAAATAAAAATTAACACAACATAAGAAGTAACATCATTTAGAACCACAGCGAACACTTATCTTGTAAGATGAAACTGTCCAAGAAAATGGCTATGTGAGAGAAACGTTCCACCCAACCATAGGTCTCTGTCGAGCCTATATTATTTTAGCTAAGAGACCACCCCCAGGCTGTATGTGTATCCACTAAGGAGGAACTAAACAGGCTCACTCACATCCATGGCTTCTCACAAACACACATGCTAATCCAACACACAGTTGGGTTTATAAAGCATTTAAGGAACAATGGAGGAGGATGCTAAGCTAGTGAGCTCAACCTCAAAGATACATGCTTCTCAATTCTCACTTATATAGTCTTGGGACCCATAATACCTACCACACCCAACACAAGGAAGGTCCCCTTATCTACTGCATAGTCCCTTATTTTCCCCTTCCCTCTAGTGCTCTTCAGGTTGGGAATAGAAAGGTCCAAGCTATTGATTCCTTGAGACTCTGGCCTTCACTGGGTTTATAAGGAAACCCTACCTTCTTTTATATTCTTCTTTGTCATTTCCACTTGGTTTTTCTCAATTTCTATGGCAAAAGCGACTCTATCCCGCAGCTGGGTTCTCGGCTATTGACATAGGGTTTTCTCACGGGTGTATGAGCATCTCACACTGCAAATTTTCCCTAGGGTTTAGGCCAATGGATTCCCTACTGGATTGAGCTTTCCACATGAATTTATGGGTGGATTCGGCACTCCAAATCAAGGTTTTTCTCAGAATCGCGATTTCTTCTTCTCTTCATTGCTTGCCTCTCCCTGTTCTCCTCAAACTCTTGTTTCTAGTCCCTAATGGAATGGGGATCATGGAATATGAATTCCCAGGGGTAGAGTGACTTGTGGATCAAGGAAAACAGAGCCCCATACCCTACCATCCTAAATTTTGGGTTTTTTCCACACTCCATAAACCTCATGAATAAGTTCTTCAACCACCTTCTGCAACAAAATTAAATCTCAACAAGGAAGGTCAAAGGGGTTTTAAAGATGACATTTGGAAGTTTATGGTCCAATCCCACAACCCCCTAACCTCTCCCTAGTGGATACACATGTACCTCTCTTATTAGTTTCCTCCATAGCCATTTTTATTGGAATTTTTATTGTAATGTTAATAATGTCCCATGGCTTAATAGCACATGGATATAATAATATCAACTACTTTCCTTTTACATCATTTACAATGTCCCATGGCTTAATAGCACATGGATATAATAATATAAACTACTTTCCTTTTACATAAAACCTAGCATCCACTAGCGGGGCCTTGGCCTTGAGATCCATGCTAAGAAAACATACATTGCATGTATACATTATTTACATTGAAATTCAAATATTTCCTAAGGGTCAAAATGGGGGTATTAGATCACTCAACTCCTCTACTACATCCTGATGAGAATATTCTATATCCCGTACCACCCCTCTTCTCTCGATTGGAGAAGCAACTATCGGGTTTGATGGACCAACATCTGCATCAAACAAGTTTGAACCATCAGTACCACTCCCAAAAACATTTAAAATTTATAAAATGAAAAAATACAACAAGAGTTTCGTTCTTACCTAGGTCTCCCCACTGCTCACTCTCAAGAAGGGTCAAGTCTAGGTCTCCCCTGAAATATGTACCCACGTACGCATAATCCTCAATCATAACGAGCTTCCCGCGTAACCACCTAACGAAGGTGGGACCAAAATTGATGATGGGACCTCCGCCTCCATGGCGGGCCATGACCTCAGACCACCTAACCATGTGAGGATCTCGCGAATCGATTTCCTATAGCTCAACCTGTGGCCTCAACAATGTGACCCGTTCTAAGAGGAAAGATACCACGATGGATCCATATTCAAACTGTTTCAGCTCACCCCAACGAAATTTGATGAACTGTTCCCTGACATTGGTGAGGAGCTCCTCACACCAGCTGAAGACAATAGGTTCCATACACTCAATGGCATAGAGCATATTGGCCTTGGTGGCCTGATGAGAAGCCCTGCTGCCTGCCACCCGCTTTAAGGTGAATAGTACAGTATGCAGTGGTCGATATGTGACATTCTTGATGGGAATTTTCCCAGCAAGCATTTGCATCCCCGGCGTGCAAAATTGAGCCACCGAGCTCTCCGTAGACTAGTCACTATCCCTCTGACCAGATAGTGAAACCGAGGATCCCCTCCTAGAGAACCTTGCCAGAAAATAGACATCCTCCACATCCAAAGTAAGAATGTGGGAATCCACACGAAAGTGATGCTGATCTGGATCCCACAATCCAATCAGGTAATCCAGTAATGGTACTTGGTACCTCATGCCTTGTATGCGAAATAACTTTAACCAGCCACATCGTTGCAATGCATTCATTGAATTTCGATCATTTGTCGCTCTAAAATATTCCATTCCGTACTCTCTTTCCTTCCATTGGACCATGGTGCAAGTCAAGACCTGCATAAACATCAAATTGATGCATATTAGAACCTTCTCAAGCTTTGGATTGGGCTTGTTTGGCCACACTTTTTATTTTTCCATGTGGATCTACGCCGATGCACCCAACCTTTGCGGACAACACATCAACGACGCACTTTCTCCATGCGAGAAGCACTTCAGAGATCCCTTGATGCACTTCCCACAAGGGGAAAGCACGTCACCCAAGGTGTGTGCAATCCCCTCTTTTACAAGCCAAAAAACCCTAAAATTTGACCATAAAACAAAAAACTAATCCACTAAAAAGCTAGCAAGCAGGTTTAAGGCCTACATGTCGCTGACATGGCGAGAAATAGATGACTGCGGCCTCTGCAATCAATGCTTGAAAATTGGCTCCAAAGTGGTGTTTTTACTATTTCCAACTTGGTAAAAAAACATTGGTAATTATTTCTTACTATTTGACTTTTATATAAAAGAAAATGGAATATTCCCTTTTTAATTTATCTTTTATGGGTCATTTTTCTATAGTTGGTAATCTCTTTACGTCTAAACACCTTATGGTCATTTCTAACTTAGTTTTTGGAATTCGCAAATGAAGTGAAGCGGTGTTCTGACTTTATTGGTGACCATCATTGACGTTTCATACTTTTCATCAAGTGTGAGTATGTCGTCGAGCGTTTTTATGTTATTATGCCATTCATTAAAACCAAATATTAATGGCATAGATCTTACTTTTGTCCTTTCTCCTACTCGTAAAACTATGAGAATAAGTCACCGAGTTACATTTGATCACTTTTTTGGGCTTGTAGAAATCCCACGAAAAAGGAACCCCTCAAAGTTCCTCTTTAAGCTATTTTTAGACTCCCTAAATATGAAAATATCGCCAAGCGAACTTGATTCTTTCACTCTTGTAAAAGTATTTGAAAGGTTGTCTTTCTAGTGATATTTTACCCATTTTCCGGACTAGGAAGACTATTTACGAAAAATGAGCACTCTGGTTAATAATGACTAGAAGAGTTCTCTCTCATGTTATTTTATCCTTTTTCGGATAAGGAGACTACCTTTACGAAAAAGAACCCTTTGGAGTCTTCTTTAGTTCTTTTTAGACTCTCAAAACATGAAATGATGCCGATTTTTCCTTCTCTGGGCTCGTTAAAATATGACATTGAAGGGCCCATTTTGGGACGAACCCCTCCTATCTCATGTTCGTAAAAAATATGAGATCAGACTCATCCGAAGGATGAGCTATACCGAGCATTTGTTACCCTCCTCAAACTCGTTAAAAAAAAATGAGGTACTCATCAATCATGATGGGGATAAGGAAAGAGTTTATGTTTCATTGTAATTATGGCAGTACTTAGTCACTCTTAAACATGGCACTCATTTGCATATGCATTCAAACACTTGGATAATCTACTTGTCTTCAATTCCCACCAATTCCATGAGTATTTTCGCTCCTTTGAGTCATTCAAAGAATGTTTCCAAGTCATGCCATTCACATTTTCAAGAGAGTTCTGTTCTCGAAGTCAATCTCTGTAGTCATTATAACTTCTATCATGTTGGTCATTCCTGATTCAATCTCAAGTGTTACTCTACAGTATGATCTACTCCAAAACATTTTCGATCGTGTTTCATGTCGATGATGGGGGAAATATCATGGCCCTCCTTCAACCGGTTTATCCTTATTGACTTCAACACATCATCTGAGGATTAAATATAGAAACTATTCAAGTACCTTGGGCCTGCATGCCTCAATGGCAGGTTACCTTGCTTTCAATAGTAAGTTCACGTCATTGACTTCTGATTGAAATATTCCATTGAGTGTTCGACCTCAGATCATTGATTCACATTTAGTGGTATGTACTATGATACCTTAGGGATCATTGACATCAATGGTGATTTCCCTCGCGCTTGTTAACGGTATACATCATTAACCGGTAATCAAGTGGTTTCTACCATGTTCGACTTCAAGACATTGTAATCACATGGTTAGATTCGTATCGTTGTGGGTTCGGCTTCAAGACCCTGGGTTAAGTCATGAATGTCACCAAGGTTGCGATGGATATTGTTTGAGTCATATTACACAGATCCACTTTTGTATTGGTCGTGGTTGTGTTATCATATCATCATGGATCTACGATTGTGTCTAGTAGCCATGGTTGTGTTCAGTCGGTCTTTACTCCAATGGATTTGCAATGTATTGGTTGGCAGCCATGTTATGGGTCAGTTTGAGACATGTATCTCATAGTTGATTGTACTATAGAAGATCTTTGTTCATCACTCCAACCGACAATCCTTACTTCGATTTTTTTCCATATTACAAATCATTTCACCTATCTTATTTTTCCAGCTTCGCTTTAGGGGGCATTTTGGTACACCAAAATATCATCACCATGACTGATGTGTCATCTATATGCTTTGATCCCTAAAGTTCTTGAGCTAAAACATTGAAAGAGAAGTTGTTGTCTTCCCCTTTAACCTTTTGTTGTCACTCTGACGCGCCCTGATGTCTATCAAGGTGCGTCACATTCAAGGTGACACGCTCTGCAACTTAGTAGAGTGTGTCGATGACGGAGTGTGCCTTTGTACAAGGTGCGTTGATTTCTCTCTGGTTCATGTTTCCCTTGTGCAAGGTGTGTTGCAGTTGGTTAAAGTGGATAAAAAGAAGCTTCGGGCGACTTCTCGAAGCTTGGATGGCGTGGAGACTTATCCCTACTTACCTAGAAAGGTGATAGTTGATCCCCTTACCTAGTGGGATGATCCCTTAAGCCTCTCCCCTAAATCCTCAACCTCTCCTATCCCTTTAGCTCTATATATATGAACCCCTTCTCCATTGTCAAGGGAGGAAGGATAGAGTACTCTTATGCTAGTGAAATTTCTCTAGGTGATCCTCTTCATCCATTAGGAGGCTCAGCATTCAATCTTGGAGGATAAGATTGTTGGAAGGAGGTTCTGACGTCAAAGCTTTGGTCATAACATCTCTCCCTTTGTATTTCTTATCATTACATTTAATACAAGTTCTTTCCATAATGTTATTGTGTTAATGATATTTATGATTTTCCTCTTTGACTGTTATTCTAGATCAATTGATATCCACGTGCTTTTACTACTTTTTTGTTTCCACATGCTTTGCTTGGTTTTGCAGCAAAAGATCTGAAGACTTGAGCTTGGAGCAGCAAGGAGAAAGGAATTGCATAATTGAGGTAAGCAATCTCTTTATTTGTCTTGCATTTCAATTAATCTAGGACAGATACTCATGTTATGTACTCATTTGTTCTAAATCTAAACCATTTAGATTAGGGAGATCTATTTAAATCTGCTCATAGAAATTATCCGTAAACAAACTTCCAACAAAATAAAACGAAAAATATACTCTAAAAATGTGGAAAACTTAGACTTTACCATCTTTAATAACTTTTAACTTTTAATATTTTCCACGAGTATAAGAATATTGTTTTATAAAATATATTTATTAAAAATAATATCTTAAGAATTAAATAAAAACAAAAAAGTAGATATAAAATAAAAATCGTATAATTGATCTCTTCATGATAGGATGTTGACTTTTTTTTTCATACAGCAGTTAAACCGGCGCTCAATGGTAGGCGAGAGCGCCGAATCAGACAGGGTCTCGGGGTCGATCCTGGGTGGGGACAGCCACAGCCGACCGCCCCAGCCACCTGGCCATATGATAGGATGTTGACTTGATGTCACTAAAGTATGAACGCACATTTTGTGCCACTAATAAGCACAAAACAAAAGAGATGCAAGTGGCTCTTTGAATTAATGCTCTAATGTCATTGTCATTATGTATAATATGAGGCTGCAAAATATCTTCTCATCTAAATGACATTTCATAGACTTTCCCTTTTATACCAGCATAATATCAGAAGGAAAAGGAAATCACTTAGCAGTACGCTCATCTTTTAAGCAATATAAAAGATTTATGCTTTATATATATATATATAAAGATGGAAACTAACTTTTTGATACTTCAAAACTTTTATATTAATATTAAGAAGATTACAAAACTTATTATAATTTATTAAATTAGTTTATTTAATTATTTAAAAAAATTCAAGTGAAATTTGTTTCTTAAAAATAATAATATTAACAATAATTACAGTTATTCAAAATATTTATAATAATTACATTAATGTACTAAATTAAATAATTTAATTTACAGCTGAAAAAACACTTTCCTCAAATATTGTGGATGGTAGGTGGAGCTGATCAATCCTCAACAACGGGTCAGATGTCTCAACAAAATTGAACCCAGGTAGATGGAATGAAATTGATCAATTCCCACCAGCAGACTAGATGTCTCAACGAAATTGAACCCAGATGGAATGAAATTGATCAATCCCCACCAACGGACCAGATATCTCAACGAAATTGAACTCGGGTAGATGGAATGAAATTGATCAATCCCCACCAACTGACCAGATATCTCAACTAAATTGAACCCGAATAGATGGAATGAAATTGATCAATCCCCACCAATAAACCACAGTTTCCTTGGCAAATTTACAGTAATTTTTATAAATTTGATAAATAATTCTAAGTTTTTTATACAATTCTCCTGAACAACTAAATCAATCACATATATATTCAATAATCTCAACAAGATTCTGTCCGGAAAAAGGAAAAACATTCCGAACGTTTTACTTACACTGATTTACAAATTGAATTGATACATCCTTCTGCAAGTCATGGAGCCATGGGTCTATCAAACCAAGCTGCTACTGCTAAAATGAGTGGAACGAAATATATGAGAAATTAGAGTGCAACTAGAGCTTACAACCCTGGAAAACGAAGTAAATAACGTTTAACGTAGCTAGGGATCATGCATCTGTCTCCCACAGAAAGGAAGCATACATCCCTACAACTTCAACCGCCTCTGCTTCTCCAGGAAGAATATCACTCATTATATTCTCCAAAGAAGACAAGTCATGATCAGGCAGCTGGCAATCTGAGTCCGGCCCTTCGTCAAAGACCGGTTTGCAGCCACAGTGAGTGCACTCCACTAATATTCCTGCCGATGTTACGAACTTCTGAAACAGTCTCATTACAGGAAGATCACGGCCATTAGAGGATCGACCCATCTCCATACTTTCACGTAAAACAGAGCTCTGCTCTCTTCTGGGTCTTGATTTTTCTGACGAATTCATCATCGTCGGAGCCGCGCGAGAGGATGGAGGACGACTGGTAGTCCCGTTCACCATGAAATTATATGATCTTAAATTCAAATTCTGTGCCAACGAATTCATGGGATGGAACGTAAAGTTACCAGAAATTGGCAGAGTTCCGGTTGCCATTTTATACAGAGACCGACGCAGGGGGTGCCTTCTGAAACTTGCCGCTTGCATAAGAGAGAGACTTTAACTTCCTTTCATCGCTGAACGACATGTTGTGGGTATATATGCTATCGAAGATTTTATTTACTTTGATTTGATATGAACAGATTGCTCTGTGATTTTCACGCATTAATTTAATTATGATTCTTTGAAACAGTAAGGACCGACATTACTTTTCTTGCGTTAGGCTGTCATGGTTGGAATGTTATAGTATATTATAATATTGTTTATAAATTAAATTATATTTATATAATCATATGGATAGGTGTTTATATTTTAGAATTTTAAACATTTTAGAATTTGTGATGTTATATACTTTTTCTAAATTGTATGAGGATGAGACAAGTCTATTGTTCAGATTGATTTTATGGGCATCTTTCCAAATGCATGAAGAACTGATAACTTGTGCATTCATAATGAGTGGTGGTGGGGACAACCAGTTTAATTCGAAAAATGCAATTGATAACAGGTAGCTGAGGCATAGAATAGACAAGGGCATAGACACTAAATAATTGCAACTAAGCATGGATAACAAGTAACATTTGACTTGATGGGTTGGCAGGTGCGTGTGGAGTTATTTTCGACTCCGAGGGGAACAAGCAAAGAGAGTATGCATGGGGAATTGGGAGAAAGACGAACAATGGTGCAGAATGGTTAGCCTTAAGAAAAGGGTTGGATCTTACAAGGGAAATGGGCATTGAGGAAACGATGGTTATTGGTGATTCGTTAATGGTCATACGAGAAGCGAGGAATATAACGAAGAATCGAAAGAACCCTTCTTCTAAGATGCACTATTTGCTCAAATGGCGCATTGTCAACGAATTTAAAGCAATTAATTTTCTCCATGTGCTGAGAACCTTAAACAAGCAGGCGGACATCATCGCCAAGAAAGGAGTAGGATTAAATTGAGGCATTTTGGTGTGTGATAAAAAAACCTATAATGGAAAATGGATCCCTAACTTAGAGCTCCAATCTTCTAGAAATGTTGGTCTTAGAAATTATTGGAGCAACGAGAAGGCCACCCTAAAGGGTGGATTCAGCACCCATCTCCTTCTCCCTATAGTTATGAATCGAATTTTTGGTTGGGGCACAATTAAGACCACCACTCAAATCGTAGATCTTCCCTTGATCCTCCCGCACACTCTAATTAATTGCATGAGGGATGCCTCGAGCTCAAGACAGATGGATCACATGCACCATAACTCTTTGGTGGAATGTCAGGTTCAAGGTATTTCTACAAAGCCTCGGGGAAGTGAAACTGGCAACAAATCCGGAAACTCTATTGTTTGGTGTCTGCGTGAAAACTTTGGTGAAATGGAAGACTTCAATTCCTGGCCTCCAAAATTGGTTGTGCTATGGCTCATACAAAATTCCTGTGGTGCACGAAGCCTCTTTGGAAGAATGAGGGAGCCCAAAGCTTCGCCAACTCGGTGATGGACAATGTCTGGGTCATTGCGCAGGGAGAAGATTTTCAGGTAAGTTCGTCTTCTCAAGGCCTTTGTCAATATGATTTTCTGGGAATGGAAGAGAGGTTGGATACTACTCCGGAGAAGGGTGAGTATGTAAATCTCGATTCTACATAGAGGATTGCCAGTAATTCAACTTCTGTTGAAGTTAAGAACTACCTGAAGGAAATGGAAGAGCAAATTCGTTTGTCAAGAAATGAGAATCTAGAATTGAAGAGGGCCCTAACTCACCTATTCTCTCTTGCCCAAGCAACGCACTCGGAGATCAAATATACCAATAGCAAGTTAGTAGCGAGGGTTCAAATTTTGGAGGAAGCCATGTGAATAGCTCTTGGACCCATGATATCAGCAAGGAAACAAAAATGGATGATGTTAATAGTAAAATCATGGAAGTGGGTAGGAAGATAGATAGTTTAAAAATGAGTTGGGCAACTCGGGTTTGCAAACAAGCAAAGGCTCAACGACGGGAAGAAATGCAGAACCTCTGGATGGCACTCTTCAAAGTCAAAGGGATTCTCCTCCTCAGCTCTCTAGTCTTTGAATCTTGATCTCTTCATTTTTTGGATATGTATTGAATTCTTTCTAGCAAATTTTGATAGTTTCTTCCAACCTAGTCTTATGGATATAGGTTCAAGTTTTAGGAAATTTTAGTACAGGGTTTTTGTGCTACTCTGTCGAAAGCGACCACAAGTCTAAACTCTTTTTGGACCTTTGAAAGATAATCCACCTTTCAAAGCTATGTATTGTTTCTGTATCCTTTTTTTTGAACAGTTTGTAAGGAGCTATAGTCTCCATAGACTAGGAAAGTTTCATGATAGTTATAAGATAGCGAAGGATAAACAAGAAGTGGTAGATCCACTACTACTTTGGGAACAATTGTTCATAACACTTAACTTGTGATCTATCAATACTCACTTCACATTGTTTTTACCAACTTTAAAAAATACATTCATACTAAATATTATATTTTTAGGGTTTTGAGTTTTTCTTTATTTTACGAAAAAATGTGGAATTGCAATTCAATTTGCAAACAATCGGAATTTTACTACCACGTTTAAAACAAAACAAGAACTCTTTACTAGATATTATATTTTTAGGGTTTTGAGTTTTTCTTGATTTTACGAAAAAATGTGGAATTGCAATTCAATTTGCAAACAATCGGAATTTTACTACCACGTTTAAAACAAAACAAGAACTCCATTAAATATACTTATGACCTATCAATACAGTAAAGGCCTATACGACAAATTATTGAGCCATTATTACTGAAATATTACATTAACTCGATTAGTTGTCGTACTTATACGGCAAATTGTTGATATTATGATTGAAATATTACAGTAACTCTATTAGATGTCCTAACTATACTGCAAATTCCTGCTGTACTTATGATTGAAAGTATTACAGTGACTCCATTAAATGTCCTTGGTTAACTCTGATGAATTGTAAATATTGTCAACGTAAGAGATGAATTTGGTATTTCCAAAATATCAAGAAGTTGCCATGAATGAACAGCTGAGCACGACATGAGCGGAGAAAATAGTTTTAATTTTGCTCTTCACATGCACGCGGCAGCATTTTGTTTTGTACCACTAGGGCAGTGGCACTATTATATTTACGCTTGCCTACCGTGGATGGCGATGGTGACGCCTTCTTATGTTTATCTCCGAGTTGTAATCTCTTGTCTTACATCTCATTTAAATATACAGTGGTGTAGAAAAATATGGATATGGCGACAGGTATGGATTAACGTGCTTCGCTAACCTACTTGATTGTTGTGCTTCGTGGGCTTGACCGAGTTCAGTTGTTTGATTCGATATCCTCTACGCGCCGTTTTGGATAGGATGTCTTCAAAGTTCAGGTCCTGAAAATTGTCCCATTTATACATTCTGCAAGTTGAACAAAAAGACAAATGCCCTGATTTATACATTTTACAAGTTGAACAAAAAGACAAATGCCCTGATTTATACATTTTACAAGTTGAACAAAAGACAAAATGTAGATACCTCTTCTCGCTAGAAGGTATTGCACAGTACTGAGTTCTGATCTAGTTATTTTAAACTCTTTTAACTCGTCTTTAAATTATTGTTCTAACTAACAAACACCTCACAATTTCAATTTCTATATGTGAGACAATATAGTACTTATCAATATTAATTTTTTTTAATACATGGGAACTAATAATCTCTTTTGGGTATATCTTACATCTGGCAAGTGAGATATACCAGTTATCAATAACTTGTGACTCAGCAGGGTCGAGATGTCCCAAAGCTCACATACAAGTACCTGCACGAAGTTGGTACCCAAAAAGACCGCAATAGAAGCATGTGAGGGGAAAAAAAACAAAGGCACTCACGCATATTCAAACACGCGTACGTGTCCCTACTTCGGCAATGCCGAACGTCCACATTGTTGAGTTGATGTGGACAAAATGTGCGTACACATATTATTAACGTGTACGCAAACATATGCGTGCACACGTCATTAACGCGTGCGCATGCCTATTTTTTTTATATAAAAAAAAACAGAGCATGGGTTTGTTATCACAATAACAAACCCAAACCCACGAGCGTGGATAGATGAAACAAACACCCCGCGAGCGCGTGTTGGAGCACCCAACAAACTCCTCCTCGACATCAAATTTAACCTCCACTCTGTTGCCGCTATTGCCTCCATGTAGGTGCTCAACGAATCAATTTTTTCTTGTTTTATTTGTTTTCCATTGCAATTTTAAATTAAAAAAAAATTCAATCAATTAAAAAAACAACAAATTGTCATTGCAGATTAAATACACCCAATAAAATGATAAACGCACCACAACCATCAGAGGAAATCAATGAAACCGAACCATCAGAAGATAACATCAACATTGGAACAAAAAATGAACTTGGTGATGAATCATCTCAAAACCCCGAGGATGAATTACACCAAGATTTAAACAAATTAAGGGTATCAAGTGATGAATTGAAGAGCACCAAGGAACCGTCTCGGGTTTCCTTGGCTACATCATTGAAAAACATCATTGAACCCATCAACATTGTCCATAGTGAGATCACAAATCTAAGCCAATACAGGGCTCGAATGAGGGAGCACTATTCCACTAGGATATCCAAAGAACAAATTTAGACCTCAACATCATGAAAGAACAGTTGTACAACAAATTCATAGATCCCAAGACAAGACAACCTCTAGATGTGAGGAAGAGATGGTTTTGCATGGACTCGTGTATTTACAAACCATGGAGAGATAACCAGAGAAAGAGTGTTGATGTCCATTTTTGTCACCATTTTTTACCATCGAATCTACTCTAAATGGCGTTATTTTCATTATTTTTGTTATGATAAGTTATTATTTCTACTATTCATCCCATCAAACAGACTAGGTATGCATATATTTACTTATTACGCAAATCTTATTCACATCTTGCTATACTATGATTTATTTATGTTTAAATGACATTTTCTGAGCATACTTGGCATTTAAGTTTTGACTTATAGGCTGCGTTTTTCAAATGACCCTTCATTCAAACTGCGTGCTTGTGATGCTAAGCTCAATCGTGTTTAGCTCGTCGTTCAGCCCTCGAAATCCATGGTTGGCATATCCCAGACTGTTAAATGCAAAAAAGGGCACGTGGGTTCTGTTTGCCACATAATGGGCATGGTTAATGAGCCATTGCTCTAGAAGATCCATCCCCAGGCTCGCCAAGCTCGACAGTGCATCCCACGTCCACATCAACACTCCAGCTTGTCATTCAGCCTAGCGTTCAGCCTGGAATCACGCTACCTGTTCACGCCATTGTTCTGGATGGAGTCCATGTCGCACATGTTTAGCCTGCTAAACTCGACATCACATCCTACCTCCACGTCAACTCTCCACATGCCGATTTCCTTGCTTGTTCAGCCTCGAATCACGCACGCCCATTCACACTGGTGTTCTGGAAGAGTTCGTCTGTCCACGCTCAGTCTGCCAACACACTGCCCATTCCACGTCAAAGGAAGATCGATGCTCCAAGCAGCTGCGTGGAGGAACCAACCCCACGAATACTGATTGATGCTCCCTGCGTTGTCATGCATCACTTAAAGCAACCGGTTATATCCATAAATGCCTCTATTATTAGAGAGGTCAACTTTGTCAACCTTCTCATCCATTGTAATTTATAAATAGACGCTTGCATGGAGAAACACGGAGAGTTCATAGCTATGAAAAGTTTCGAGGACCAGATATCGTAGAGAATAGACAGAAGTATTGTGTAATTTTTCTTAGATTAATGGAAGTTTTAGTACGTTGATGCTCTGCTAATAGTGATTAAAACTATTTAGTTCCACCTCTAATTGCTGGGAAGGGCCCCTCATCAACCAGAGGTTTATTTCATTTTCTATTTTCTTTCTGCAAGTAGATAGATTATTTCTCAGTTGTTTAAATTATTCTTGTTTACTACAAATGTTATTTCCTTGCTTTTCTTGTAAATCATATTCTACTGCTAACACAATCTCTTTTTCAGATTTAGGAATGGTCGACCAAGCTTAATAGTTTGTAGTTTGCTTTCAGTTTTCTTCCATCATTTGTAGTTAGATATTGCTACAAATTCTTCCATAGTTAGTATTAGCCTCTTTAGCCTCTCTTTCCCTTCTCTCTATTAGCTTCTCTTCCTGTAACTGTAGGTTAATTTCCTAAATTAATCAGCCTCTTCCTCTGTAGCTGTAGGTTACCTTATCTTCCATCTTAACCTTCTTCTCACTTCTCATAGAATAGTTCCTCTTCTTAGATAACAATTAGAATAAATAGTTTCTTAGTAGCTTAGCCTCTAACTAATCAGTCCATTGCTTCATTTGCACTGCAGGATCATATGCATCAGCTAGCTAGTAATTAAAGTCATCCAAAACTCTTATTTTCCTTAATTTAACTCATTTTCCTCCATTCGGACTGTCATTCGAACCGCCATTCAGACATGCATTCGGATTGTCATTTGGACCTTTACACTTTCTGCACTGTTTTATGCTTTTTTAGAATCTGATTTCTTCTTCCTTTCAACCACGATTCTTCTTGTTTCTAATTAATAGTTTTTAATGTAATTAAGATCATGTTTTATGTTACATAGAGTTTTAATTAAGTTTTGTCATTCTTCTTAGTTTTCTTACTATTTCTTCTAATCTTCTTTTCAACTAATTTTCAGAATTATGTCTTTTATGTTGGATTTGCTAATAAGTTATTGTTTTAGAATGTATCAGTTTTATTTTTAAGTACAATTTATTATAAGTTTTCAATATTTGCTTCAGATAATATTTAATAATTTTATTTTCTAAGTTATTTCAGTTTTAATAGTTTCTTCATTAATCATAGGACTAGTTTCTCATTTCATATAATTAATGAAGATGATCATAACATTAGATTTTGATCAGAAATAAAATATCCTTATCAAGTTTTTTTCTTGTTTCTATATTAAACATCTTTATCAAGTTTTCTAGTTGCTTCCAAATCAATTCAGTTCAATTAAATGTCTTTATTAAATTTCCTACTCACCTCATTTGTTAATCAGTTTCCTGTTTTCATAGATAGAATAATTATGAAAGTCATGCAAGTAGTTTAAAATCATATAGTTCAAGCCTTCAATCCTGCACATATAGTGATGCATCTCATAAGCTCCCTTCCCGGGTTAACAATTTAAATAATGAATTAGAGTGCATATATTTTACCCAACAAAGAGATGGTTTATGGTGTTTGACAAGCCCCCATTTAATAATTTGGAGGTCTCATAGTATTTTCTTAGGAAATTGTGGGTTGAGTTTGAGCTAGGATACCATGTCAATTATTTTGACATCACTGAGTTTCAGGGTGTCGATCATGGATCTACCCAAGATTGACCTCAGGCTCGCCACAACCCACTCAGAGGACCTCCTGCACCCAGGAGAGAGCCATACCCCCCTCCTCAACCACCTAGTTTTGGTAGAAGCCTAGATGAGATTGATGCCTCAGTTAGACGTGCCACACATCATTTGCTTAGACATACCACATTTGTGGCTATGTCTTCACATAGCCGGGAGGACATCGATGAGACACACACAGTTGCACGGTCTATGGGTCTTGGCTGGGACATGCCAGGTACAGGTGGAACCCATGAGAGGCCATCTAGTTCGACTAGAACAACGCCACACAATTGTTTTCATTGTGGTCATTCTTTCCATGGTCCTACGCAACAACATGCCACTGAGAGCTACATGGACCAATTTAGCTATTGTTTTATTTACTGTTCAAGCATTTATTATATTTTTTTTGATATCGTATTTTTTAATATATTTAACTTTGAATTACACATTGTTGACTTTATTTGTTTTAATGTACAGTTATTCAGGGCCAAGTCTCCATCCTCCAGGTGGGAGGACATCGGTTCCTTTGACTTAGACCAAGCCATGGCAACAACAGAGGAGATTGCGGCACCATACACACAGGTAACTTATTTACTTTGAATAATTAGATCGAGTTATGAGTAATTTGTGTTCAGTAATTACAAATTAATTAGCACTGAGTGACCATTTTTTATATTATCATCGTTTAAAACTAAAATGAAAATGAATAATTCTCACAAAACATGTCTATCATATTATCATCGGATTTTACAGTTGTGTTTATCATATTGTCTAAACTACTATAAATTCATATAATCCAACCAAACAAAAATTAAACCTTATAAAACATGAAAACCTAAGAAAACTAGACATGTGTTCATGTTCACTTTAGGCATCCTTTGCTTCTCCATTTTCAACTTCTTTCATTTATGATGCTACTTGTGCTTATTCTATGTCTTCATAATCACCAAAATCTCGTTGAACTGCAATGTCTTTTGGACGAATACCATTCACTGAACTTATGGAAACTGTAGGATGTAATGTTGCGAGGAATTTCTAAATCTGTAGCCAACTTCTCTTAAATTTCACTCTATGCCGCCATTCTCTTTTCCACATCCAAAATCCTAGCAAATTGGTCTTCATGATGACTACATATACTTTGATTAATATGCAAAATTACCTCTTGTAAGGTGTTCATCTGTGGTGATAAGAACCTCAGGACATTGTGAAGCTCTATAAATCCACAATGAACACACTCAACCCAACTTACCATATGATGAAGTTTCTTGGCATTAATTGTCAGAGATATCCTACACGCACCAAGATTTTCCATCCGAACCAAATTAAAACTCCCACTACAGAATAATCCAAGTTCAAGTGTGCATTGATTACTTGAATGAGGAGGACTTAAAAGTGATTTCCTCGACCGCATCCAATGCTATTTATCACATAAATACCAGTAAGTGTGATTGCTAATGTATTTCATGAAGGAATTAAGTGATTTATAACACTTATTTTTCCAATTTCACAATCACATTCACCATGGTTTTTGTAAATTTGGTATCACATGAACAAAGAATATGAAAATATTCAATAAATTCAAACTTTGTAGCTATACCATTAATACCTCTAATGATTATAGAAATGGGAGAGAAATTTTCAAAATCTATCATTCTTACTTGACCAATGATGAGAGAAATTTCCATTATCAATTTGTTGTAGGTGACATTGTCATCATTCTGTCCATCGACAATCTATCCATAAGTTGATCATCTTCATTATGTTTAATAGCATGTCCTCATTTTGTCCCCAAACATA
Source organism: Larix kaempferi (assembly GCA_027924585.1). Taxonomy (NCBI): domain Eukaryota; kingdom Viridiplantae; phylum Streptophyta; class Pinopsida; order Pinales; family Pinaceae; genus Larix; species Larix kaempferi. The sequence continues at coordinate 5,517,353 of BSBM01001219.1, read as the reverse complement.
TCTTCATTTGTCCATGGTCATGTTGTCATTACTCTACCACTACTACTGCCTTAGTGAAGCCCAAAAGTTTAGAGATAAAAATAGTTTACTACTGCACCACTGCTCCTACTACTGCTACTTCACCGAACCTTCCTTAGTCATCCTGACCCCCAAAACCAGAGATCTCCTCAATCTCTCGAAATCTTCAGACATTGCTTCCTTAAAAATGAAACTTTTCTTCTATTTATACTCTTCATCACCATCAATTAGGAGGCCGACTTGTCCTCTTTATTTTCATTTTATCATTAAGATGATTAAATAAATCAAATATGATTTATTTAATTCTGGCCATCCATCAATCAGGAGTTAATAATAATTTTAATTTCATGCCATGTCACCTTCTATCCTTTCAGAATATTAAATGTGAGACACACATATGCCCTTAAGATTCCCGCAATGCATTCTTAAAAATGCCCGCAGTGGGCTCCACTTTGATGCCCACAGGGGCCATCAACACATGCTCGTATTGGTCTTGGATTATGCACGCAATCATCTCATGTAAATTCCCGCATTCCCTTATCAATATGCCTGCAATACACCACAAATTCCCATAGGGTCCTTTTGATTATTCCCACAATGGGGCTTTGAAATGCCTGCAAGGGGCCTTCCAAATGCCCGCACATCTTCCTTGTCCACCTCATCATCTTGTCTTTGTCCTCTAATCTCATGTTTTGTAAGTTATCATCCTCCATGTCACCAAGTTATCAATCCTTCTTGTCATCAAGCATGTCATCTTTGTCATGTTCCATGTCATCAAACACCATGCTTGACAAGTCATCAAGCTTGCTTGCTTGTCACTTGTCTTTGTCTTGTCCTTAGATTGCCATGTCCTTCTTCCATTTTTGTCATAAACATTTCTCATGCTTGCCATGTTTGCCATACTTGTCACCTTTTCCATTCCTCAAGCCATGTCACCATCTCCATTGTGCTTGCCATAATGTGTATGCTCCATGTTCTTAATGCTTCTATGTCTTTGTCATTAATGTATTGTCATCAATGTCATTATCAAGTCCTTGTCATCAATCCTTTGTCATTTCTTCACTTTGACAAGTCGTCTACACTTGTCACATTTTCTTTCCACTTGTCAAGTCATCAAAGATCGTCATGTTTACCATTTTTCCAATCAAGTCTTTTCCATGTCATCACTTTGACCTTTGTCATTAATGTGTAGTCATAAATGAGAACTTTGGCCATCAAACACTTCAAGCATAAATTTTCAATCTTCTTTGCCACATTATATTCAATGAATGACCACAGAATGGGTCATTTGTTCCTATCATGAGACCAATCCATTGTGGTTCAAAGGACATGATCCCCACAATCATGTTCTTTACTGAGTCTTGAACAAATGGACTGCACCAATACAATACAAACTTTATATAATATCCAAAGCCCATCAAACCACTATCATCTAACTTGAATCTAAATTAATTGAAGTCATGTTTTTTAAGTATTATCATTGTCATTGTCATTGGAATTGTGTTTAATATTGTTAATACTGTTTTTATAAATTCAATCTAAAAATTGTAGTGCTCGCACAGGTGTCTGCAAGATCCAATGACCAACCATCTCCACCGGGGATCATAAGATCTCCACGTGTGCATGTATCATGTGTATTAAAGTATAAATTTAATTTCAAATATGATGAATTTTCTTTGTATATTTATATTTTTCTATATTAAACTACGAGGTTATAAATGTGTATGCAGGTGTGAGCACCTCGACCTACCAGTGCCGTTATTCCTCCCTCCTAGGACTTTCAGCCACCCTATATGCCAGTTATATCCCCTGGAATACATGCCCCCTTCCATGCATCCCTCCCCACCCCTTTCCATCCATGCCCCCCCTCCTATACAGAACCACACTTCCATCCAGCTCCCCCTTCTGTTTCATATGCTGCGTCCCATCACCCCATCCCAACCTTTCCACCACTTTCGTTACAGTTTCTCATGTTTCCACCCTCCCCCATCCGACCACGATATACCACCCATCCACATTCACACATACCTCCACCGCAACAGAGACCTCTCTCCCCCCACATTCCCCCACCACATTTGCTTCCCCTTCCACGATGGCCCCATCAATATTACATCCAGTTGGGGTTTATTGCCCTAGACATGCATCTCCACTTCACCCACGCCAGTCCATGCCTCATTCTTACACCTCTCATTCTTCCAATGACCCCCCAAGTGGTGTAGCCACCGTCGATGTGGCTACATATTCCCCTATACCATACACCCTAGCATCGGAGCAGGTTGTCCAACCGACTGCTCCTTCCGCCAGCCCTGAAGACCATCTAGTTGTGTCCACGGTGAGATTGACTAGTTTATGAAAATATCATTCAATTTTAACAAAAAATAATATATGCATCTAATTTCATCATTTATCTGATTGTTCTAAATGTTGTAGGGTGGCATTGCCGAGAGACTTGGAGCATGAAGGAGAGAGATCCCCTCATGAATTACAGTCTCGCATGCGGTGAGTTATTTAAGATTTGAAAACTATTTTGTTTTTAAATTATGTTGTATACTTGTATAATTGCTAGGAAAATTTGACATATTATTGTTTTCATTTTAGGGCACAAGGGGGCGTGGTCGAAGTTCGCTAGAAGGACCCAACTTCCTCTAGCACGAAGAAGAGGAAGATTGATTTTGGAGATGCACCCGGGAGATTTGAGGGTGGGTAGGAGGATTGAGAGACCCTCCTATGTACACTAGCCACGATGTGGCATTTTGGGCATGAGTTGCCATATTTGGTACAAGGCACAAGTTTCCATTATATAGACGTTGGGAACGATGTTCCATTTTTCCAAAAAGTGTGCATCATTGGATCATTTTTGCATATTAATAGATGGATTTGCACTTGTCTATATGACTTTATCTTTTGATTACATTTTTGCATACATGATTTTGTCTTCAATAACAATATTATGGAAAAGTTTTCACATATGTATAGATGTTATTTGTAGACACCAAGTGACCTCAATATGAGTCCCTTGTATTTGAATGGGTCTTGCATCTTACACTTTTTTACACATCAAGCACATGGATCAAGTTAGTTATTGAGTGTAAAATGCAAATGCATTTTTGGCATAGGTGTATAAATATCATTCTCTCATATACTTATTACATCGCATTAAAGTGTAAAATGAAAACCTATATATCTATAGTTTGCATTGTGCATGTTCTAAGAATAAGAAAGTAAAAAAATAACAATAAAATTCCCTAAACAATGAGATAAATGTCTCACTCATATCACACTATAATGTATTTTATTAGCTTAGAAACATCACAATGAATTATTATGGTTCTAGGAATGAACTCAAGAACAACTCATTCATTCATTATTTCAAAAAAGAAGAGTTTTTCCAAACACACAAATTATCTCTACACATTTTGAATTTTTTATTTTCCAAAGAATTAATGAAGATGCCATCCACATTCTCATATGTATTATAGTAGACCAAATACTAGATTTCCTTTCATTATATCTTCTCCTTATGAAAATGATGCAACATTTCAATAATATTGGACCTGCCATGGTAAGCTAGATTATTTGTCAATTTGATGGAACTTTGGCTATCTGATTTGATGGTTGTTGGCTATCCTTAGCCATGAACTCAATATCTAGTCTAGTTGATGTAACATAATTTAGACTTCCCACCAACTCTAGATACAAAGTGTCATTCATCTTTTCTGTTTCATCTTCACTATTGAGCTTCACATTTTGTTCCAATACACTAGCTTGTATTTATTCTTATTGAACCTCATGATGATCTCATTTGTATAGTTTCTTTGTGTGATCAATTACACACCATCATCCCTCCATACTTCTTCAAGGCCTAAACAATAATACAACTCCCCGAGGTCCTTCATCTCAAATTCCTGTGAAAAGCTTCTTTTCATTTCTTCAATGAACATAGTAGCACTTCCTTTTATGATTAGATCATTAGCATATAAATAAATCAAAGCAATAGGCCCATCTTCATCCTTCTTGATATACCAATGAGGGTAACTTTTACTTCTTATCAAACCTTGCTCAAAGAAGAATGTATCAGTATTCACAAATCGAGCAAATTCACATACACACATACACACAACATCCAACATACACATGAATATGTCACTTCAAATCAACCTTCTGAACTCAGTTATTAATACATGCCTATTAATTTGTCAATGGCAACAGAAAAAACAAGGAAAACTAAAAGTTCATTAATATATCAACACAACAATGCGACACATAGTATTCACAAGCAATCTGAATATGATGAAAAGAAAATTTAATACATCTATCTTAGTTTTTGCAAAAGATACAAGAAAAATATGGTTAAGTTCTATTTAGCCATTGTGTCAATGAATGGTAGTGTAAAGGAAAATTCATAATTTGATAACAAAAAAAACAGCTTGTCAAATTAGTGCAAAAATTGATAGGATATTCCTATACTCCATCCTAGTCCTACCAGCATTTCCATCCTTTGCATTTTCAGTCTTGCATGCATTACTACATGCAGCATGCATTCTACATGCATTACATGCATCCACATGCTGCCCAGTCATTAGGTTGATACCTCCAACATCTAGTCCCTAGTCTTCCAGCACTCGGGAGCTTATTTCCACTCAGAATGAGCCCACCTAGCCAGTGATGTGCCCACTTCTCACCTTCCATTTGAGAAGGGCACCTTTTCTAACCTACCACTCCTATTCACTTCAGTTAGCCACCTGTCTTGCCTTGATTTAAGGCTAGATTGACTCCTAACTGTTGTTATCACTCCGATAGACCTCCGATGAGACTAGGCTTCCCATTCTGACTCCAGTTAGCTCCTCATGCGCCCTTTATTGAGCCTCCTTCATTCAATTAGTTCCAGTTACACCTACCACACTCAGTTAGATTTAGTTTGACTGATGGTTGACAGTTACTTGAGCATAGATGACTCCACTGATGATAAGATAGACTTCTAGTTGTGCTCTGATGACACTCTAGTGATCTTTTGATCTCTCCATGAAGGATAATTAAAATTGAAACCTTGGCATTCGAATTCCTCATGCATTTTACTATTTATTGTTCATACTTGTGATTAATGAATTAGTGTGTGTGAAGTTATTTCGCTTCTATCCGAGATATACTGTATTATTATTCTGTTGCTCATCTTACTACATTGACCACTCTTAATCTTATTCCTAAATTCTTTCTTGTGAGGTATACATCAGCTCTTAGATCTGCTGTGAGGATTTTCACATGGTATCAGAGCATGTTGAGAGTATTATTTATCTCCATTCCTGAGAGTTTTTTGCAGGTTATTATCAAGATTTTGAGTGCAGCAGTTGCAGTAGTTTCTGCATTTTTGCAGCAGTAGCAGTTGCAGACATTTTCTATTGTTTTTGTAGGTCTTCTACAACTTCCATGAATTTAGAAGAAATCCCTCCTCTTTCTCCATTCAACTATGATGAATGGAAACAAAAAATGATAGCATATTTGAAGAGCCATGGTCTCTTTGATTATTGTTTAGAAAGAGAGTTCGAATCCTCTAAAGAAGAGTATGACTGGTTAAATGAAGGTGAAAGAGTCAGTGCAGCCATGCTGTTTTCTATGTCTCGATGCATGGTAATCCACTTCCTTGATTTTGATGATTATGAATCTCCAAAAGAGCTATGGGCCCATCTAGATGAAAGATTTGGAAAATAGGATGAAGCGATTGGTCCAAACCCTTTCGAGAGCAAGCAAAGTGTTGCATTCTCCCTTCTTGATGATCTCATTGATCATAATCAGTATCAAACATATCTCATATTGAAGTTGTCCACAAAGAAGAAGAACTTGCAGATTCTACACTCATGCTCCAAATTTCTTCTATTTTGAATTCTGTGCCAGCTCACACTCTAGAAACCTTAGAGGTTCCTAAATTCTCTCTTGCACCAGAGTCTGTTGGTTTGCATCATGGTCTCATGAATGTTTCGGAGGTTAAGTCAGCCATTGGAGGTAATACATTCACTCTCCTCGATCAATCACCTCTTATTTACTACTATATGATCATTATTTCATGCTTTCAGAAGGTTATTGAAGATGATGGCCATTGCCATTCGCTTGGGATAATTTCTCATGCATATCATGGTTTTGATCTCACCTCTACTGGTTCAAAGGAGATCTCAAGAAACCATTTCCATTCGCTTGGGATAATTTCTCATGCATTTATTGGTTTTGATCTCAGCTCTAATGGTTCAAAGGAGATCTCAAGAAACCATGATTCAAGTCTTGGATCTAATTTGGATTCTAAGCAATCACTACTTGGGATAATTTCTCATGCATATGATGGTTTTGATCTCAGACCTGTTGGTTCAAAGGAGATCTCAAGAAACTATTCTTCAAGTCTTAAATCTGATTTGGATTTCAAGCAATCATGTGATGGTTCTTTTTGGCATAAACTCACCCATGATGGTTCGAAGCAGAAGACAAAAGACTATCTGCACATTCATAGATTTGATCCTACCTCAGTTGATTCAAATCACAGGTTCAAGGATAATCCTCATACTTTTGGATTTGTTCTCATCACATTCGATCTGAAGAGCAAGTAAAAGCACATGCTTTATAAGCATGATCCACTTCTTCCCAAGAAGAAGATACCTCCAGACATATGACCGAGCATCACACATGCTTGAGTTTGGAGAATTTATTTTTTGTGTGCCTTACAGTCTATTTTGAGGGGGGGTATTTTTCCCATGAGGTTTTTCCCATTTCCTTGGTTTATTGACTGTTATTATTCATTGTATTGGGTGACCTTTGGTCTTTGTTACCAGGGCCCAGGATGGATTAAGGGGGGGTGTTAGGATATTCCTATACTCCATCTTAGTCCTACTAGCATTTTCATCCTTTGCATTTTCAGTCTTTCATGCATTCCTGCATGTAGCATGCATTCTACATGCATTGCATGCATCTTCATGCTTCCCAGTCATTAGGTTGATCCCTCCAGCACTCAGAAGCTTATTTCCACTCAGATTGAGCCGTCCTAGCCAGCGATGTGCCCACTTCTCACCTTACACTTGAGAAGGGCGCCTTTTCTCACCCACCAGTCCTGTTCACTTCAGTTAGCCACCTATCTTGCCTTGACTTAAGGCTATACTGACTCCTAACTGCTGTTATCACTCCGACAAAACTCCGATGAGACTAGACTGCCCATTTTGACTCCAGTTAGCTCCGCATGCGCCCTCCACTGAGCCTCCTTCATTAAGTTTGTTCCAGTTACACCTACCACACTCAGTTAGACTCAGTTTAACTGATGGTTGGCAGTTACTTGAGCATTGATGACTCCATTGATGATGAGATAGACTTATAGTTGTGCTCCGATGACACTCCAATGATCTTTTGATTTCTCCATGAAGGCTAATTCGAATTGCCACCTTGGTATTCGAATTCCTCATGCATTGTACTATTTATTGTTCATACTTGTGATTAATGAATTAGTGTGTGTGAAGTTATTTTGCTTCTATCCGAGTTCTACTGTATTATTATTTTGTTTCTCATCTTACTGCATTGGCCACTCTTAATCTTATTCCTAAATTCTTTCTTGTGAGGTATACATCAACTCTTAGATTTGTTATGAGGATTTTCACAAAAATCACCTAAGTTTCAGATCTATGCCTATTAGTTTTTCAATGGAAATGACAAAAAATTAAGCAAAGTCAAATATGGTTAATATATTATTTTGGAAAAGCAACACAAAGTATGCACAAGAGAATTGAATACGTTGAAAAGAAAATCTAATTTAGCTATCTTAGTTTTTGCAAATGACAGTAGAAAAAAAAATAATTAAGTTCCATGTATCCATTATGTCAATGAACATAAGTTTGAAGGAAATTGCATAGTTTAATAACAAATAAATCAACTTCTCAAATCAAGTAAGAACACTAAGACTGAATTATTATAGGTCTAGATCCTTTGACATCCTCAAAGTGTCCCTGAATGGCCCAGGGTTCTTGGAAAAAATGTCGTAGAACCAAAACTGTGACTCTGGTAGAGAATCCGTCGATTTTGATGGATTTCAGACACCGGGTTTTAGCTAGGGTACCCTCCACAATGTGCCTCCAAAACCCAGAAATAGTGCCAATGTGCCATCTCTGAAGCTAGGGTTTTGCTTAGTGAGGGCCATTCAAATTTCACTCAAGGGAGACATTTCTCATCCGAAGGCTCCCGAGCATGCATGGCCATCGTGAACACATCCCCAATGGCCACGTGCACCTGTGGGAGCTGACAAAATCCAAGTCCGCTCGTCGGTTTGGGTTCTGTGGCCCCAGAGCAAATCCTCAAAGTGTCCCTGAATAGCCATAGGAAGCTTGGAAAAAATGCCCGTAGAACCAAAACCATGATTCTGGTAGAAAAACCGTCATTTCCGATGGATTTTGGATGCCATCTTTCAGCTAGGACCCCCCACACTGTGCCTCCAATGCCCAAAAACAATGCAAATGTGCCATCTTCAAAGATAGGGTTTTGCTCAGTGAAGGCCATTTCAAATTTGCACAAAGGGGCCATTTCTCATCCGAAGGATCCTAGGCATGCGTGGCCATCGTGGACACATCCAAAATGGAAATACTCATGTGTGGGAGCTGACATAATCCAATTTCGCTCGTCGGTTTGGGTTCTATGGCCCCGAAGAAAATCCTCAAAGTGTCCCTGAATGGCCTTGGGGTGCCTGAAAAAGTTCCCATATCACCAAAAATGTGACTTTGGTAGAGAATCCATCGATTCTGATGGGATCCGGATGCCTAGTTTCAGCTAGGGCCCCCCCACACCATGCCTCCAACTCCCGGAAACGGTGCCAATGTGCCATCTTCGAAGCTAGGGTTTTTCTCAGTGAAGGCCATTCCAAATTCGCTCAAGGGGGTCATTTATCAATCGAAGGCTCCCAGGCATGCGTGGCCACTGTGGACATGTCCACAATGGTCACTTGCACCTGTGGGAGATGACAAAATCCAAGTCCTCTCACCGGTTTGGGTTTTGTGGCCCCAGAGCAAATCCTCGAAGTGTCTCTGAATGGCCACTAGGTGCCCAACGAAAATGCCTGTTTCCCCCAAACCGTAACTACGATTGTGAATCTGTCGATTCTAATGCATCTGGGACGCTGGGTTTCAGCTAGGGGACCCCCCAAACTACGCCTTCAAGTCTAAAAAATGGTACCAATGTGCGCTCTTTGGATCTAGGGTTTTGCTCAGTGAGGGCCATTCCGATTTCGCTCAAGGGAGTCATTTCTCATCTGAAGGCTCCCAGGTGTGCGTGGCCATCATGCACACATACCTTATGGAAATACGCATGTGTGGGAGCTGACGGAATCTAAGTCTACTCACCAGTTTGGGTTCCGTGGCCCTGAAGAAAATCCTTAAAGTGTCCCTGAATGGCCCTGGGGTGCCCCGCGAAAATGCCCATTGCACCCAAACTGTGACTCTGATCATGAATCTGTGGATTCCAATGGATTCGGGACAACGGGTTTCAGCAAGGGACCCCCCGAAACTGTGCCTCGAAGTCTTATAAATGGTACCATTTTCCATCTCCGGAGCTAGGGTTTTGCTTAATGAGGGCCATTCCAATTTCACTCAAGGGCGTCATTTCTCATCCGAAGGCTCCCAGGTGTACGTGGCCACCATGGACATGTCCAAAATGGACAATTGCACTTGTGGGAGCCGATAGAATCCAAGTCCGCTCGCAGGTTTGGGTTCCGTGGCCCTGAAGCAAATCCTCAAAGTGTCCCTGAATGGCCCCAGGGTGCCCCACTAAAATGCCTGTTGCACCCAAACCGTGACTCCAATTGTGAATCCGTCGATTTTGATGGATTCGGGATGCCAGGTTTCAGCTAGGGGACCCCCTAAACCATGCTTCGCAGACTTGAAAATGGTGCCAATGTTCCATCTTCATAGCTAGGGTTTTGCTTAGAGAGGATCATTCCAAATTCACTCAAGGGGCGCATTTCTCATCCGAAGGATCCTGAGCGTGCATGGCCATCGTGAACATGTCCACAATGGCCACATGTACCTATGGGAGCTGAAAAAATCCAAGTCCACTCGCTAGTTTGCGTTCCGTGGCCCCAAAGCAAATCCTTAAAGTGTCCCTGAATGGCCCTCAGGTGCCCGACGAAAATGCCCATTGCACCCAAACCATGACTCCGATCATGAATCCATCGATTCTGATGGATCTGAGACACCGGGTTTTAGCTAGGTCCCCCCCCCACCATGCCACGAAGTCTCAAAAATGGTTCCAATGTTCCATTGTCGGAGATAGGGTTTTTCTTAGTGAGGGCCATTCCAATTTTGCTCAAGGGGGCCATTTCTCATCCGAAGGCTCGTATAGCATGCGTGCCCATCATGCACATGTCCGCAATGGCCACATGCACCTATCGGAGCTGATGGAATCCTAGTCCACTCGTCGGTTTGGGTTCCGTGGCCCCAAAGAAAATCTTCAAAGTGTCCTTGAATGGCCTCGGGGTGCCCGATGAAAATGGCCTTTGCACCCAAACCATGACTCTGATCGCGAATCTGTCGATTTTGATGGATCCTTAACGGCGTGTTTTAGATAGGAGACCCCCCACATGGTGCCTTGAAGTCTTGGAATCGGTTCCAATGTGCCATATACGGAGGTAGGGTTTTGCTCAGTGAGGGCCATTCCAATTTCACTCAAGGGGGCCATTTGTCATCCGAAGGATCCCGGGTGTCCGTGCCCATCGCGGACACATCCACAATGAAAATATGCACCTGTGGGAGTCGATGGTGGGCTGAAGTGTAGTGAAAATAATGAGTTGTGTTCGGGCTTGAACTCTTCTGGGATCCCAATATTTGTGCATTCTATCCATGTGGAATGATATGATCTGACGGTGGATGTAACGTGTCCAATTATCTGCTAGCGTAAAAGACGGAATTAGAAGTGCAATGAAAAGTGGCAGTGGGAGGTGTAGTTGGGTGAGAATGAGCATTCCTATTTCCAAGAACAATATTCAAGCCAACATTCAAGCTTGAATGTTGTTCTTGGAAATTGGAATGCTCATTCTCACCCAACTAAACCAACCAAATGCATATTAGGGTTTGATGCTAGAGTATAAGACCTAGGGTTTGAGGATTGAAATACCAATATGGACATGTAGACTTGGATGCTAGAATTTGAGATCTCAATTGTTGTACTTGTGCGATGTGACATGGCTAGGGTTTTCAAACCCTAAGGAAGAAAATAATTCTAGTGGGGAGAGCTTGATTGACATAAGCTTCATGTTGAATCCTATTAGGACTTCCTATATGTCCTAGAGATTATTGGGCGCCTTATGAAATGCTAGATTTAGATGTTAGGGATCATGAATATATAACAACTGGAGAAGATAAGGGTAAGAGAGACATATTGGATGATATTCAAGAGACTTATCTTGTGTGATGCTAGAGTATAAGAACTAGGGTTTGAGGATTGAAATACTAGGATGGACATGTAGACTTGGATTCTATAAGTTGAGTTCTCTAGTGGTGTACTTGTGTGACGTGACATGGGTAGGGATCATGAAGATATAACCACTGGTGAAGATAAGGGGAAGAGACATGGCTAGATTTTGCATGAGAAGAGATTATGTCCTTTATTTAATAGCACGTGTAATTCTCATCATAAATGTGTTGTAATGTCTAAGAGTAATATGCCATAACTGTGAAAAAATATAACATAACCTTACACATAAAAAGATTAGTTTCCTATGGCTAGATTAGGTTTCTAGGATTCTAGATCAGTTTCCTAGGGTTAGATTAGTGTTTCTAGGGCTAGTTTAGGTTTCTAGGACTATATTAGGTTTATAGTATTCTATCTTAGTTTTCTTGTGTTAAATTAGTATTTCTAGGGTTAGTTTAGCTTTCTAGGATTTCTAGGGATAAATTAAGTTTGTAGGGTTATATTAGTGCTTCTAGGGATAGACTAAGTTTCTAAGGATAGATTAGGTTTCTAAACATTAATGACAAAGTGTTGATGACTCGAAAAAGGAGCATGCCAAGGTAAGCAAGATTAATAGGATGACAAAGGAGTATGACAAGTGGCCAAGTATGACAAAGACAACAATATGATGATGCAAAGATCAAGCAAGCATGAGATCAAGTCAAACACGCATGACAGATGTTGTTGACATGCATGATGAGGATGACTTGTTGACATGGAGGAAGCATGACAAATGTTGTTGACTAGGAAAACAATCAAAGTGAATTTGGAAAGCATGACAAGGGTTTAGTGACATGGCAAAGACAATGAGAACACACATGGCATGTTGACATGGCTTGAGGAATGGAAAAGGTGACAAGTATGACAAACATGGCAGGCACATGGTGATGATGTGAAGAGAAGATCAAAAAATTATATATATATATAGCTATACATGGAAGTATGATACATTGATGAATTTTGATTGATTGATATAAGTAAGAAAAGGTTTTAGATAGGTTCTACTTATTCATTAGAAGTAGACACACATGTACACCTCAGAATATTGATTTAGGGGTAGGACACAAGTGACTATGAAGTATCTTTGTTAATGTTTGATGATTGTAAAGTGTGTATGAGTGGAGCTAAGTGAGGGGAGATGGAAGTAGTGTGATGGAGGATGGTTTTAGGATGACTTAGAAGGCTCTTAGGGATGTCCTAAGGGGTTTTTGGGAAAAATTATATCTCTTATGTAAAGTTGACTGAACTCATTCAATAAATCCATCTGGATCCTCTCTGTTGCTAATTGTCTCCATCAATCTATCGTGCTCTGAATGAGGCAGGAAGTAGCGTACCCAAAACAATTAATGGATGGTGGATTTAAAATTAGAAATTTTAAGATAATAGAGAGCTTGAATTGTTCACATGTATGTATGTATGTATCCACAAAAAATGCGTGTACCAACAAAATAACATAAAAATACACGTACCTTGATGTAGAACATAACATTCTTTGATGCAATTCTATCTCTTATGTAAAGTTGACTTCCCTCATTCAATAAATCCATCTAGATATTCTCTATTCCTAATTGTCTCCATCAATCTCTCATGCTCTAAATGAGGTAGGTAGTAGCGTACCTTGGTTGAGATCTTGCTTGTCATTGTCTGTAGATGGATGTTTGTACTAATGATCAAGTTTGTGAAGTGATACACCACTGAACCTGGTCTGCAATCCATGAATACATACCCACTAGTCTTTCTTGAATTCCCATCTAGTATAAGATGTTCCCACTTAACCACCATCGATCCAATAGTAAATTCAATGCCTTCATCATCGATTAATGATCCATAGAGGGTTTTCTTACATTGGATGCATTGTGCCAACCAATAATTTGTGCCCCATTCATTGTCTTTCGGGGAAACAACTGTGTATATGTGTCATGGTTGTACAAGATCTGAGATATCGTCGTAGTCTATCGAAATCGCTGATTGACCCTCCTCTAAATGGGTTGTTTCAACAATTGCACATTGGTCTACTGCAAGTGACACATGATCCCATTCATCAACCCAGTCCATGCATTCACATTCATCCCATTCACCACTTCTACAAGGGATTGAAAAGCAAGCAAGTTTTTGCGTCCATACTTCAAATAAGGGGTTGTTTGAGCTTCGAACTGAAAGAAATCCACGTGTTCCTTGTACTGTGCCGCAACTATAGGAACGCGATCAATCTATGTCAACCACTTGCCAAAAATTTCTTACCACACATCCTGTCACTGATGATGTTTGTCGATCTCTTGCTCGGTCTGACATTTTTGTAGAGCACCATTGAACTATGGATTTTGCATCTCAGATATGAGGGTCTGTGTTAAACCTCATCTCTTCTCTTCGTAGTGCGGTCTTGATGCATGTACCGGCTCCATCATGCTTTCCTTTTTCGTGCCTGGTCTCAAAATAGTTCCAGATATGCGGCACATTATAAGTCTTATGAAAAATACTTATCCATTGGATTATTGGGCATTTTTGAACTGGTCCACACAAAAATCCAACCATATCAAATGCTGATCCATCTGTATATCTCTCTCCTTCAACTGATCATAGAAAATTCGAAAACAATGTTGCACATAATGTAGATCATGGGTTCTATCATCACTTATGTAAAAGTTTGCCTCCTTCAGTATTATCCTCATGTCATTGCTGCTCTCTGGCCCATGCCTATGCATAATATGTACCATGATGATGACTTGGTCTGAATGGTAGTATTGACTCTTGATTTTATTTTGTGGATGAAGGGTGTAATTTTGTGAAAAATTCACAATTGACACTATGGTTCCAACAGGAAATGTGTCCCTGCATTTTTTGTACTACTCATCTTTCCATTACACTACATGTGTATGTTGAACATAGTGTTTTGTTTTCTTGTAGAACTTCATCAAGAAGTCACATACCCATTCATGTTACCATGAAAACAAGGGAAATATTACAATGTGGCCTTTGGAAAAATGTATATGTCATAAATTGAATGTGTAATATGAAAAATATGCAATATTCATTTGTACCTGTGACTTCACTAATGCAATCCTTTTACTTTCCCTGGCACTGTCTAATTGATAGCTTACGTACTTGAAGCTTTGCATCTCAGTTATTGGACAATCTACTCAAGAGGACGCGAGCCAGATCTCCCTAGTTCAATGTGAATCTAGAACAAATAAGACAGAACATAGAACTGCTTTCCTAGATCTAGTTAAAGATCAAGTAATACACTTCTTACCTTTAGATCATAGATCTTCTTCTTCTCGTTGTTTCTCTGAATCACACAGTCGCTAGATTTGTAGCTACAAGACCTTCCAAGACATATGGAAACAATACAAGTAGGAAAATATGTCTAAACAATAACTGACCTAAGTAAACGGTTAAGGAAGTAAACTACAAATAACATCAACACGATAACATTTGCAAAAAGAGTTTATATTACTATATAAAAGAGGTAAATACAAAATAGAGGTATGATCACAACCCATGCCTTAACGTCGCAATCCTCCTCCAACAAGCCAAGCTAATGCCTCAAAAGGAAGTATGAGTCTCCCAAGAGATGAGTAGGGATCTCCTAAGCTAATTTCACCATCATGTAAGTGATAGAGACTTCCTCCCTTTGGAATGGAGAGGGGCCTTGTATTTATGGGACCAAGTGGATAGAGTAGGTTGAGGATCATGGGGAGAGGGCTAAGGGATCCTCCCTTGAGGTTAGGGAACCGTAGGAAAACTCACCTAGGAGTTAGGGATAGGTATCCACCTCATCCAACTTCTAGAACTCCCTCGAAAGCTCCCTTTATCCCATTTAACCAACCTCGACGCAGGTTGTATGAAGACAACCAGTGCCTGAGAGGGAAAATGCAGGTTGTACAAAGATATTCTGTGCCGCCAGTGCAGGCTAGAAGGATACGTTCTGTGTCGACCCTAGTTGGGAGTTAATTACTCAAGGACATAATGCCCCAACCCAACTAGACATGTGGACAAAAGGAATCAACATACTCCAACTAACTTACTTTATCACATGGAACTCTGGGAATCAGGGAATTGAGTTAAAAAGGGTGTCATGATGATGAGTTTTAGGTGTAATAGAATGCCCCCCAAAGCATGAAGCTAGTAAAACAAGTTAGGTGAAGTGCTTTGAAATATAGATTGAAATGACTTGTTGACTGGAGGATGCTACTGTAGTACAATTGACTCCGAGATACAAGTCTCACATGACTCACAACATAGCTGCCGACTAATACATTACATATCCATGGTAGTAAAGACCAAATGAACATAATTATGGCTGCTAGACACAATCGTAGATCGATTCTGAGATGGTAACACAGCCACGACCAATACAAAAGTGGATATGTGTAATATGACTCAAACAATCTCCATCGCAACCTCGGTAGAATATGACTTCCTCAGGGTCTTCAAGCTGAACCCGTAATGATATTAATCTATCCATGTGATTACAATGTTTTGGAGTCAAACATGGTAGAAACCACTTGATTACCAGTCATTGATGTATACCGTTAACAAGTGCGAGGGAAATCATCATTGATGTATACCGTTAACAAGTGCGAGGGAAATCATCATTGATGTCAATGATCCCCAAGGTATCATAGTACATATCACCAAGCATGAATACATGAGTTGAATTCGAACGCTTGATGAAATCTCTCAATTTAGAGCCAATGATGTAAACTCATGTTGAAAGCGAGGTAACTTTCCATTGAGGCATGAAAGTCCAAGGTACTCATTTGGTTTCTAGATTCAATTCTTGGATGATGTGTTGAAGTTGAGAAGGAAGAGTCCGTTGAAGGAGGGCCATGATGAATCTCCCATCAACGACACAAAACTCAATAACAGATGTTTGGAGTAGATCAGATGCTAGAGAAATGTGCAAGACTGACTCAAGGTAGACAGATATGGTAGAAGGTGTACTGACTGCAGATGATGAGCAATGAACATCTCTTAAACATGGGCATGGCATGACTCAGCAGTATTGACATGACGAGAACTGTACTGACCCCTAATGCAACTGATAGTGGAAGCATTCTTTGTATGACCCAAAGGAGTGACATGAATCATGAAATAAGCATGACTCGAAGACAAATGGATTACCCAAGTACTGAATCCAAATACAGATGAGTTCCATGCTCAAGAGCGATGATGCAAATCCATGAATAAAGTATAACACAAAATCTTCCCTTTTTCCCCATCATGACTGATGCATGCCTTATGTGTTTTTTAATGAGCTTGAGGAGGGTAACCAGATGCTTGGTATAGCTCATCTCATAGATGAGTCCAATCCCAAATGTTTTACGAACCTAGGAGAGGAGGGGTTCGTCCCATGGCAGGCCCTTCAATGTTGAATTTTAATGAGTCCATAGAAGGTAAACTCGGCACCATTTCATGTTTAGAGAGTCTAAAAAGAACTAAAGAAGAATCCAAAGGTCCTTTTTCGTAAAGTTAGCCTCTTTGCCTAGAAAAGGGTAAAACAACGCGGGAGAGGACTCTTCCAATCATGATTGTCTAGAGTATTCCTTTTTCATAAGTAGTGCCCCCTGGTCTGAAAAATGGGTAAACTATCACCAAGAAGATGATAATTCAAATACTTTTACAAGCGTGAATGCATCAAGTTCTCTTGGCGATCTTTTCGTATTTAGAGAGCCTGAAAAGAGCTTAAAGAAAAGACTCTGGGGGGTTCCTGTTTTGTGGGAGTTTAGCGAGCCCGAAAAAGTGATAAAATATAACTCGGTAACAAATTCTCATCATTTTATGAGCACGAGAAAGAACAAAGAGTTAGCTCGGTGTCATTAATAATTGAATTTAATGAGCGAAATAATGACAAAAAGACGCTCGATGAGTTGTTCATACCTGAGAACACGCATGAAAAGACCACAACCGTGAAAAACAAGATCAAAATGGTACTTAGCTTCACCTGCAAGCTTAGAAACAAGGTCAAAAGTAATTAACCGAGTATAAATGAGTCAAACTATAGCAAAATAACCCATAGTGGAATAAATTAAAAAGGGAATATGCTCTTTTTCAATATAAGTAGGGGTAAATAGTAAAAAGAATTACTATTTTCTCTTTACCAAGTTGGAGAGGTGAATAGTGCCATTTGGAGCCATTCTTCTTTTGTTGATTCTGGGAGCTGTGATCCATCATTTTCGGTGCCGTCAGTGATAGGTGACCCTATTATTGTCTCTTTAACTTTCTAGTGGATTATAATTTTATTTTTCTTACATTTAGGTAGGTTTTGGGCATGTTGGGTTGGGGGATTTGCGCTCACCGGGTCAGCGCAGGTCGCTCTTTCAGGATTTGTGCCGCCGTAGAACTCGAAAGGGGGTTCTGCGTCGGTGGCGCACTATCCAAATGGAGATTTTGTGCCAGCAAAAACGGCCATCTCAACCCAAAAACCTAGCCAAATGGGAGCTTTTCTGATGGTTGGGAAAAGTTCTAAAGGTGTTCAAATGACTTTCTTGACAGGTTTGGAGTGAGCACAATGGTTCTTCAGTGGTGAGAATGCGAGCATGAGCTCGATGACATACAAGCATAAAATGATCCACAATGTGTTACAACGTTGAGGAACTGTAGGATACTCAACTACTTTTGAGTGCCGAGGATGAGGTCCCAAGTATCACTACTGACATACCTGGTCCAATGTTGGGACCCTATACAACAACATTTTCAAATTGGTAAGCACATGTTGACCATAGATGTCGAGGACATCTACTTTTTGACAAGGTTATCTCGACAAGGAAGCCCTATGTCCTTGACTGGGTCACGAGGTGGTGACCACTCAGTAGAGGACATGATTGAGCAGTGGTGTACTCTAGGTATGCCGATGACAGGTGGGAAGATTCCCATCAAGGATGTTAGGGATCGGGCTCTTTGGACGGTACTCTTTACCATCGTGTGGGTGGCTGGATGCTGATCCACTCATCTAGCGAGCAAATCACAAATGATGTATGCCGAGGAGTGCATGACTCCTACCGTGTTCAAATGGTGCGAGGGGCTTCTCACCAGTATTAGAGATTAGTTAACCAAATTCCAGCGCGGGGCGCTGAAGAAGTTTGGGTATGGTTCAGTGGTAGTGGCCTTTATGTTGGAGAAGGTGCCCCACTTGTGCCCACAAGTAGACCTCGAGGATTGGGATGCACGCGATCCTCACATGACCAAGTCGGTAGAGAGGTGATGGCTCGCCATGGTGGTGGGGGTCCCATCATTAGCTTTCGTATAGGGTAATTCATGTGGTTGCAGGGACAGATCCTCATGGTGGAGGATTATCCATACCATAGTATAGAATTCTGGCGAGACTCAGACTTGGTGCTTCCCAAGGGAGCGCAGTGGGATGACATTGGTAAGAACAACTGCTTGTGTTTTTTTATTTTATGCATTTTTTTATTTTTTTGGAGTAGTGTTGACAACTTTTACATGTTTCTTGCAGACGTGGGTGCAGAGAGAGCACTTGGAGTCTCTCGCCTCATGCGGAAAGGAGGAGCACTGGAGGTGGGCCCTGTGGTCTGTGATGCTCTAGAGGAGCTGGAGGTGGTCGAGGATGACCTTGGATATTGTAGAGCGGAGTGTCCACGACCTAACTCGTCGCTATCAGAAGTTGATGGTTGGAGTATCTGTGTGTTTCAACACAATTCTTTAGAAGGTGGTGAGGGCCGTAATCTGATTCCATGCGCAACATCTTGGGGCTTCAAGGCTTATGATTTTGTAGAGATGACTCTTACTGAAATCTAGCAGGCTTCAGACTTTTATATCAGCACTATCATTTTTGTATTGATTTATATATATATACATACACTTCTGGAAGTTTTATACATCTTGTGTTCTATGGATGATCTATGAGATCTTGTTTACATGTTTGCTTATATAATCGATGATTTACCTGTTATGTATGGCTTTATATTGTATAAATATGTTATGTGTGGGAAATTTACCAATCTAGAATGGAGTTGGCCATCGAGTCAGGAACTCTATTCACGTCTCGTGGAATGTGCAGGTATTGAATAGATTCAAAGGACCTTTCCAGAAGATGGACTCATGGGAAGGGATGGAGTAGAGTAGGGTCGCGGATAGCATAGATCCAGTTGAGATGGGAAACCACTAGTTGTAAATCCAATTGGATAACAACATGGTTCATACCCATGGAAATAACGTCATTTAGGGTTCTAATAACCGCCTGGTACTTTGCGGCGTCATTGGTTGCATATCCTAGACAAATTCCTCCTAAGATGATAAGCTCACCAGTGGGAGAGTAAAGTACCTAGGATGCCGAAGCAAGGTTTCGGGTATTCCGGCAGAACCGTCCTTGAATCCGTAGCAAGTTGTTGTTTGCACACATAGACATAACATGGTATAAGTAGAGAAACAAGATCTAGACACACTAAAACAAAAGCGTCACACCACACAAACCAAACGCCATGTACAATATATAAAAGATACCTATGCATGAAAGAATCATGCATAGTACCTCTTCAGGTAGAGCCCATTGCAAGGCTCACCCAAAGATATCCCATCGTAGTCTTCTAGTTCGTAGGCTCCCTTCTCCAAAACACGTTTCACTATGTATGGTCCGTGCCACATGGACTCAAACTTACCTGGCCCTAGATTATCGTACTTTTGGTCATATGTGAGAACCAAATCACCCTCGTTGAAGGTATGAGGTTTAACGGACCTAGCATAATGAGATCTGATGCACTTCTTATGTGCCTCGTTGGCAAGAGCAGCATCACGGCGGGTCTCATCAAGTTTCGTTGGGTACAGGAATCTTTCTTCCTCAGCAGTGGTGTTCGGAAGAAGTTCGATTGCGAGTTTGAGAGATGGAATCTCTCACTCTATTGGTAGGACTGGCTCCAATCCATAAACTAATTGGAATGGTGTAAATCCGGTGGAATTATTGACGAAGGTCCAGTATGCCCATAGTGCGGAAAAGAGCATGTTGTGCCCATAAGACTTGTGTGTACCCACCATGCGTTGAATCATAGTTTTCAAGACCTTGTTGATGGACTCTACTTGTCCATTGGAATGTGGGTAGTAAGGGGTTGATTTTTCGTGACGAAAACCCAGTCTAGCACTCAATTCATCTACCATATGCTTCTGAAAGTGATATCCATGGTCGGTGACTATGGCTTGTGGAGCTCCAAACCGTGAAATAACATGATTATACATGAAGAGTGCGGTGGTTTTTCCATCTTCGTTGTACGTAGGCATAGCCTCAGCCCATTTAGTAAAATAATCCGCAGCTATTGTGACATAACCATGCCCCCTGACCTAGGTAGTCTTATAGTGCATGAAATATATGCCCCATTTCGTAAAGGGGCCCACAGAAATAATCGGGTGTAATAGGGAGGGGTGGGAGCACTTTTTTGTTTGAAAATGATGGCATGGGAAACATTTTTTAATGGCCTCAATGCAATCTTTAAAAATGGAGGGCCAATAATATCTCGCACGTAGTATCTTCTGAATTGTAGGCATCCCAGAGAGATGACCGCCACTAGCCCTAGAGTGATAGTTATTCAAGATGTGTTCAGCCTCCTCGTCTGTCAGACAATGTCGAAGAACAGAGACAACACCATGTCGATATAGGGTATCGCTAATGATCAAGTAATACCTCCTACATCTAAGGAATACGATTGTCAGATGATTGATGTGGAACTCACACTGCTAGGAGTGAGAAGGTAGAGTGTCAAGATAGGGTTCCACAAAGTCCTTCACATCATGAAAAGCGTACGACATGGCCCGCTGGAATGTGGAACTAGCATTTTTAAGACCAAAAGGGAGCTTGCGATAAGAAAACGTGCCCCAAGGGTAGATGAAAGCTGTCTTGTTTTGGTCGGTCGGGTGGAACTCGATCTAGTTGTAACCGGAGAAGCCATCCATGAGTGAAAAGATGACACTTCCAGCACAATTGTCTATGATCTGATCGATAAAGGGAGTGGGTTAGTTGTCCTTGGGACAATCCTTTTTCAAATCCCGATAATCAACATAGACACGGATAGTGCCCTGTTTCTTAGCCACATGGACGACATTTGAGACCCATTATATTAATGGAACAAGGTAGATAAAGACGGCCTTTAAGAGATTTTCAATTTCTGCCTTAATCACCGCAGTTTTTTTAGGGTGTACCGGTCGTAACTTTTGGCGGACTGGTTTAGCATCGGGATAGGTTTTAATTTAATGTGAAACAATATTAGGGTCTATCCCAGGAATTTCCTTGTATGTCCAAGCAAACATGTCTCAGAATTGCTTGAATAAGGCCGTAAAAGTAGTAATCTCTTCAGGGGAACATTTCTAGCCTAAATGAATATGTTCCACTACACCAGGGGTAATCGAGATGTCAACCGGAGTAGTTGGTTCAATGTTGGCCAGGTTTCCCTCAATGTCTGTATGACACATGAGTATCGGGGACTGGGGGAAAGGGAAAACATCTGGTATGAAAATGATGGTGATGTTGTTCTCCAAAGAATCCAAGGGGGGGAGGAAAGACGACTTGTGGTGGAGGTCTTCCAACAGAGGGTCATCTTTGCTAATAATATCCATAATGGAATTGTCAGAATAAAAATTCTGTAGCATAGGATCGGGTACGGATGACGTCTGCTGTAGAGAACAGGTTGTAGAGGCCACAACCAGGTGGTCCTTGGGTGCTGACTGGATAACCTCATTATTGATTTCGGTGGGTGAAAGAGGCATACTATCTCCAATCAAATGCATGGTGGTTTCGTCGGGTATGAGCCATGGATCAGTGGAGATGGGAAAAGAGGATATCATGTTCGTAGTGGCAACATGGTTGGGGGGATCCAAGGTTGGAAAAACACCCATAAGAGATGAGTCTTTTATGAGGCTGACCCCCACACTCTCATATGGTTGCGAAGATTTCCCGAGTAATGGGACATTATCACTGGGATGAGTAGAGGTGTCTGATGTATAGAAATACAATTGGTTGATTGTGTCAATTCGACCTTGGTGGGGGAATTGCACAATGCGGAAGATAGATGATGCGACCACAATCATGGCATAAACCCAATTATAACTAAGTAAAAGATTATAATACAAAGGGGTTGTGACCACTTCCACATTAATGGTTGCGGTCTTATCCCCCAACTCTACTGCCAAGGCTTGTAATAGCCCGTGGGGTTGAGAGCCATGACCTTCGAATGCTTTCAAGGTAGTGGGAGAACGATTTAACTCGGGAGAACCAATGGCTCTCCAACACGATATAGACATGACCGAGGTAGAAGCGCCTTCGTATAATACAGTACAATGGATCATCTTACTAGAAATATTTGTGGCAACTTGAAATGCCACTTGATGGGAAAGCCTCAGTTTAAAGTACTCGAGTCAGAACATGATTGTATTAGAGGAATCTAGATCAACCGTGCCAATGGCAGCGAGAAGAGTCTTGCACTAGTTAGGACAGTTCTGCAAGACCTCTAGTGTCAGCATAGAACACGGAGCTTGTGTCAAGTCCTCTACAATGTTGTAGTTTTGAGCTGCCCGAGCATTGGGATTGAAAACTAATTTTCTAATCATGCTCTTAGGTGGATGTAACATTGATTCTAAAGAAGGCTTCTCAATGGTGAGAGAGGCTGGTGGCACGGTGATGTAGGGAATAGAAGTGGAAGATTTTTCAATATTACTTCCAATGGGTTCCTTCGTAGGGACTGAGTCATATGAGCATGAACATGTGTTCAAGTTAACCATCTCACTACATAGCACGAGAACATGCGCAGTAGAGGATGCCTCTCCATGTGAAGGAGAGGTTTGGGAGATCTATTGTTGGTTTTGAGTGGGAAGGGATCATTGAGAACTGTGGGAGTGGGGTTTCCGTTGAGAAACTTCTGCACTTCATCTCAGTGGGGGAATTACTTTGAGAAATGGTCACCACCACACAGTAAAAAATGATACTTCAACTTCCGCTTCTGTTTGGTGTCGTTAGGGGTTGGCTTGGGCTCCTGCTGGTTAGACTATTTCTTAGGTTTTCCTTTATTTTTCTTCTTACCACTTGATTTTTGAGGCGAAGCTGATTGAATAGAATTCACCTCTTCGGTGGAGGTAGGAGTGGGTGACTTGGTGGTGCTGCTGCCAGCCTCTGGTGTGGATGGGGAAGAACCTTGAGGGTTCGATGGTCCACCAGTTTTAGTAGAAGGCTGGGAGTTAAGGGAACCAATGATGCCACCAGCTTGAGGTCCCTTAGGTGGTTTTGCAGGGTCGTACATAGGGTGGGGTGCACTGGGAACAATGTCATACAATGTGTCCGATTGAGCATAGACCAGGTCTAAGTAATGGGCATGGGAAATAGCTTGTTCCTCGGTGATGACCCCTCCCATGGACACATCTTGAGCTACGATAGGTAAAAGAGACTTCGTGAACCAGTTAGCTAAGAGTTGGTCTAGAATAGGAGCCTTAATGAGACGTCGTCTCCTCCGGCACTCATGGATATGATCAGAGATATGAGTTGTGGTGGTTTGACGGAGCGAAGTCAGAAGGTCCGTACCAGTTTCGTAGTGTATGAGTAACTGGAAATGAGTCAAAAAACACATAGAAAGAGAGTGAAAGTTAGGAAAGGAGTGCGGTGGTAATTCGATATACCACTTGGCAGCTGGGTCGGTGAGGTTCCTTTGAAACATCCTTAAATGGATCAAGTCATCCATCAAGGAATTAGATGAGCACCATAGATGGTAGGTCATTACATGGTTTTTCGGGTCCTCACTGGGTTTGCCATCAAATTTGGGAATATCAGAGGGAAACTTGATCGGAATGGGTGGCCAATTATGACCGTGGAAGATAGGATTGTTGGTTAGACAAGACGGGTCGGGTAGGTCCAAAGTAGCCAAAAAAGGTAGTTGTTGGTTCAACTGCAGATACTGATAGTATTGATATGGCATATACGGACTAGTGGGACCTTGAATCAATTGATTATAGGATGTTCCTGACGGGAATTGGCCGTAAGGAAGTGGAAATTTAGGTGGTGGACCATAGGTAGGTCTGCCTCCATAATGAATTGGTCCTCCGCCGGAAGGTCGGGATCCTCCACTACCGGAATAAGGTGGACCTCCAGGTGGGGGTCCTATGCCACTAGAATAGGGTGGGCCACTGCCTCCTCTACCAGATTAGGGTGGGGCATCGCCTCCACCACCAAGACAGGGTGGGCCACCTCCATAAGGTAGGGGTCTGCCACTACCAGATGGTGGTGGTCCTCCACCACCGTCAGAATAAGGTGGGATACCACCGCTGGAATGAGCTGGGCCTCCTCCATAATGTGGGGGCCCACCACTGCTAGAAGGTGGTGTTCCTCCTTCATGAGAATAATGTGGCCCTCCACTGTCAGAATGAGGTGGGATCCCGCCTCCACCAGAAGGTGGAGTTCCTCCCCATCCAGAAGGAGGTGGACCATACAGTGGTGGGGGTGGTGGGGAATGAGGAACAGTCGGTGGGGGTCCAAATGGTGCAACATTAAAATGTCCCCATGGAGTGTATGAGTTTCTGGGATAAGGTATCCCTTGGAGTACGTTTCCGGGATTAATTTGACCCGACACAGGGTTAAGATAACTTGGATATGCTTGAATCCATGGTGGTTGGGATGGATTGGATGGTCCCCCACCAAGGGGTAATCCCAAGGTGGATCCCAAAATAGATAAAGAACTACTAAGGGAATGACCAATTGGCAGTCCTCCACTCGAATTATTGCTAAAAAGTAAGGGTTTCCCCCGAGCGACAATGTGTTGACCACTAGTGGATGGTTGACTCATAATGGGTTGTTGACTACTTACTATAGGAGGGACATTACACATGATAAAACCAAGAGGTAAGGAGAATCCTCCTTGCAATTTTTGGGGTGGGGGAGGGGAAGGTAACGTTCCGGCAGTAGTAGTGGTAGGGGTGTTGGACTGTTGTCCTTAAACATTGTGATTCATTTGAGGTGTGGAACCAATCCCCTGACTGAGAGGTGTGATCGTAGGAAATGAAGGTTGACCAGGTTCATAAGTGGTCACATTGTGAATGGGTGTCTCCGGTGAAGTAAGTGGAAAAGATCGAATGGGAGTGTATCAAAGCATGGGTGTATCTGGGTTGTGTCTTCTCCATGATAGGATCTGGCGACGAAGTTCCTCACCCCACTGGCATAGTTCATAGATGGGAGCCATGTGCTGGACATGAAAAGCCCAAAGAGGGGAAGTGTCAGTGTTCGGATCGATAGCCAAGTGGGCCCATTGCTTCCCAAGAGAGGTGTCCTAGAAAAATGCATATGGACCAAATGTTGTGGACAAAGGGTGATCCTGGGATGTGTTTAACCATTATACGGATTCAGGTTCGCCCGGCATCACGTGGTCGAAGGATTTGTCTTGTGAAGTGGAAGGTTCTCCCTCTTCATCCCTTGACGGGTTAGAGGTTTGTGAATCAAGAGGAAACATTTTTCCTCCAGACTCCATAGTGGAGTTTTCTACTTCAGGCAACATGACCGTAACTTGTGTGGCCATGCTTACCCTCGAAATGACCTCCTGATTAAGGGAGTATTCGGGTGGTAAGTTTATAATTTTGCGAGACCTTCTCAAAGGTTGTTCAGCCAGAATGACCGAACCAGAATTTCTCCTAAGGGTATACTAAACAAAAGAAAAGCATTCCAGAAAAATATACACAAAATAAGGCCGTAAACAAACTTATGTGATAGGTGTGGATTCAAAAGTGTGGAACCTCACGGGATTGTCAACGCTTCGTAACTTGTGATATACTCCAGGGTCCAATAGTTATACTCGGCCCAATTTTTCATAGCACTAACGAGGGAGTATTAGGACCGTACCCTTTACCATATAAACCGACTACCTGATAGTATGTGCATAGTAGCTCCCCGAGTGTTGTTCTTGGTGTATTGCTTGGCCAAGATGACCAAATGGTTATCTTAGTTGGTTTCAGGAATCCTAAGAGTGTCTCCCGATATACACAAGGTACGTGGGAGCATGAATCCATGTTGGTGTTGTCTAATGCACAACCGTATAACAAGAGCATTCCGATATACTACTGAGTACATGAAACACCTTTCGATATATGCCGAGTAGGTGAAGTGCCTTTCGATATACCCTAAGGTACGTGAAAGAGCCTTCGATATACCAGTTGGTACATGAAAGAGCTTCGATATACTAGTTGTTACGTGGAAGAACTACAATACCCCCAGGATGCAGTGCATGAAAATAACGATAGATGCCATGTTTTAAGACGTCGGAACACGTCTCTAACTTAACACACAAGTTACTAAATATTTTAACCTAGTTCTATTGTTAATTATATCTGGACGGTTATGTGAATGCATGAGGTGAGTACATAAATGTAAACATAATGCAATTTCTAACTACATGAAAAATGCACTCTTTCTTTTGATGAAATCTATATATGGGAAGGATAAGTATTTTTCCAATGGTCTCACAAAGTAGTAAATTTCAACAACACTCTCCATCTACCAAAAATGACAATGAAAACACTATTTTCGTTTTCCAAGAAAAACATGAAAATCAACAACACAGTAAATCCAAATCAAAGCATTTTCTTTTTGTCTTTTTCAATTTAGAACGAGACTAAAGATGATGAAAAAGAGAGATCTCTATGTAGAGCACACTAGCTTTTCAAGTTCCACAACGATGACCTAAAAGCATGAAAATCAAAAGTGCATATAACTTCTTCAAGCATGGAATCACTTCTCGCAAAAATTTGACTATACTTGGATTTTTCAAGAAAATGAATGGCTCATAATTCGAGAAAAATACAAATGATTAACTATTTTTCAAACTTTACAAAAGATCTATGATGAATTCCAATGCATTATCCAATTCTTACAACAATTCTCAAATTCACTTGAAAATGGTGAAAATGAAGCGCTTTTAACTTTTTCAATGATATGCCCAAACTAAAATTGATAACAACAATGATTTTAAGTGTAAATGGATGAAAATAAAAGCTACTTGCAGCACTCTAAGCACACATGAATTCTCAAAGAAACGACAAGCACTCCAATGACCTAAAAACACAAAAAATCATTCAAGAAAATCAAATGTAAGCCAACAAAAGATAACCAAGCTCAACAAAGGTTTGGGAGCATATCTAGCTTGCCGGATAGATCCAGTTAGGTGATTAGATGAACAAGATAGAGTGGATGACCGTGGGGGATTGAAATTTCCCACCAATTTAATCAAACTCACTTGATAAAAAAAGACCCAAAAATGAACACAAGCAAACAAAACAAAATACTTCCTGATAAAAGAGTCCCTTCCTGGAAGATATAGTGCACAGATGTTTGTAGATCAACCCAAAAAATCACAAGTTTGGAGTGAAATACCCATGCATCAAGTTTGAAAACTCGGCATAGGTTATGTTCGGGCACATAGCACTCGACGCAAGTTGCAAACAGAGGAAAAGTGCCGATGGCGCAAAATGTCAAATCGGGGAAAGTGTTGATGGCGTAGTATGACCAAAGGAAAAATGCACTCTTGGGTGGACAAGTGCCCTGGATATACTGCCCAGGTGCGTCCGAAGAAAAACTAAAAAAAAAAGATAAAAACTTCGACCAATGATCAAGTAAATGGACTGAGAATGGCTCTACAGACCTAGAGAAAGTCAACAAACTCTCAGAAGAAAGAAACTGATTGTGAAAATAGGCTTAAGAGGAAAATCAATGGCTCATTAAGAAAATCAAGAATAACACACTCAAACTTTAAATCAAAACTAATGTATTCTCCAGTATGGTTGCCAGATTTGTTATTGGACAATCTACTCGAGTGGACATGAGCCATATCTTCCTACTTCAATTTGAATCTAGAACAAATAAGACAAAACATAGAAATACTTTCCTAGATCTAGTTAGAGATCAAGTAATATACTTCTTACCTTCAGATCATAGATATTCTTCTTCTCATTGTTGCTCCGAATCCCGCGGTCGTCAGATATGTAGCTGCAAGACCTACCAAGACATATGGAAACAATACAAGCAGTAAAATATGTCTAAACAATAACTTATCTAAGTAAACGGTTAAGGAATTAAACTACAAATAACATCAACATGATAAATTTTTTGGAAAGACTTTATATTACTGTATAAAAGAGGGAAATACAAAATAGAGGTATGATCACAACCCAAGCCTTAACGTCGTAATCCTCCTCCAACAAGAAAATCCAATGCATCCAAAGGAAGTATGAATCTCCCAAGTGATGAGTAGGGATCTCCTAAGCTAATTTCACTAGCATGTAAGTGTTATAGACTTCCTCCCTTTGGAATGGAGAGGGGCCTTGTATTTATAGGACCAAGTGGATAGAGTAGGTTGAGGATCATGGGGAGAGGGATAAGGGATCCTCCCTTGAGGTTATGGAACCGTAGGACAGATCACCTAGGAGTTAGGGATAGGGATCCACCTCATCCAACTTCTAGAACTCGCTCGAAAGCTCCCTTTATCCCATTTAACCAACCCCGGTGCAAGTTGTATGAGGACAACCATTGCCTGAGAGGGAAAAGACAGGTTGTACAAAGATATTCTGCTCCACTGGCGAAGACTGGAAGGATTCATTCTATGCCGAACCTAGTTGGGCGCTACTTGCTCAAGGACATCATGCGCTGGCCCAACTAGACATGTGGACAAAAGGCATAAACATACTCTAATTGACTTGCTTGATCATAGGGAAATCTGGGAATCATGGCATTAAGTTAACAAGGGTGTCATGATGACGCGTTTTAGGTGTAACAATATCCACGACATCCTGCCAAATTCGTGCTCCTCGCTTTCATGAATTCAACGGTTCAAAAGAGAAATCCCACTGCACCTAGAACATGTCCCATATAGACCCAATTTTTCATAATATTTTTGTCCTTCGGGCCTTAAACACATGATGTTGTGGATATAGTCTCTTCATGCATTCGGTGGTAGTATGGATTCAATGTAGCCCTACACAATGTCAGTATGCAAATCACAAAATAAATGTTTATATGTGTCATAATAATATTCATATTCTATGTGGTATCTACAACAACAGGTGTTCCAATCAATACATATACAAACGTACCATGATTTGTATTTCTCAAAGGACCTTTGGCCTAGGTTCAATTGTGCATGCTCATTCCTGAATCTCTCATAGAGTTCAGTCTGTGTGGTGTCAAGGATGTGTTTAACATGGGGTTCACGTTCAATAGAACCTTTTCTCAGCTTTAGCATGTCTCTTTGGTTTGATGAAGGTCTGGTTTGATCATGCCAAAAATTTTGTATTAACTCCTTAACAACATCAATTAGCTTCCTATCTCCACAAGGAAACCTACCAACAAAAGCCCAACAATCTTTTCCACCCAGAGTGTCAATATTTTCTCTTATAACAGAGTACTTTTTAAGAGTTTTTCTATTTAATCTAAGTATGTGAGAAGTGTGTGATAGCAAGCGACGTTGCCTTGTGGACTTGCTTACAACTGATTCCGCTAACACATGACGAGTTGCACAGAGATATTTTGTACGAGACGTCTTCCCAATAGCATTAAATGCAGATTGGATATTTCTAACAATATGAATGCTAGCCTCTAAACTTTTAACTAACTTTATGCCCAAAATTCTCCTAACAACAGCTAAAAAATGTGACTTTAACAAACATAGCAATAATTGGCATTTACTTGCATCACCTTTGGATTCAAAATATTCCTTGACAATTTTGTTGCATTTCCATTCGATAGTGTGTTTTGCAAACTTACCTTCAAGGCCCAACATAACACTTTCATCCACATGAATACGTCTAGGAGTTCTTCTTGCATTGGATAGTTGAGTTAGGGAAGGTGGACATGAGACAGGAATACTAGAGCTTGTTTGTTGTGGTGCTTCGTTCACACATTGGGCCATCATGGGTGTGTGCTCGACATGGATATGGTCTTCTTAGGGAGATTGCAAATTATGCACTACTTGTATGTCCATCTCTACACATGCAACATCTCCCAATATTCATGTTTCATGAGGAAATTCAGCATGACTCATTGATGGATTGTTGGTTGGAGATTGTGTTGATGTTAGAATTTGAGTTGGGTCCATTGGATGAAACTGCTTTACCTGTGGTTTTGAACAAGAGGTTTCCATGTCAACAAATGTGTTAGGATTAGTGGTAGGATCAGTGGAAATGACAGGACCATGTCTCACTCTTTCTATTTCCAACCTAGCCTTTTCTCTTAATTCATTGACCTTTTCAATGGGCAGATTCCTTCTATATTTTTTTGTTCTGTTACGTGAGTTTCTCATCTCCAAAAGTCTCTTTAACAAAACTATGAGGCCTACCCCTACAAAAGAAACAACACATAAGATATTAGTTCCATTATACAATGAACTTGACACATTCCAACATAACTTACCACTTTACAAATTAATACATACAACTACAGACTATGTTGGTTTATTTGTGTTCGAATAAATATCATTATCCCTTACAATTCCAATCAAAATAGATGATGGTTGGTCAAGTGTATAATGGAGAAACTAGTGTCTTGCCAAGCCATGAATTCATAAAATTTTTGGTAGTAACACCCTATAGTTTTTTTACATCAAATAAGGTAAAGAGAATAAGTTTACTAATTACACAATGAGGAGGTTGAAAATTCCCCCAAGGAAGGAGAATTCAATGATGTAGAGGCAAGTATTCAAGCTCAAAGGAACGATATTAAAGAAACACTATGATAAACATAGTATGAAGATGAGAGCATGGAAACAATTTCATGAACTAATCAATATGGACCCTCTCCCATGATTGCTTCTTAGGATTTTATTCAAATTGAAGAGTCTCAAGAGAAAAACTCATCCATACCATCCTTGTGTGAAAATTGAAGAGATTCCTTGGGAAACGTTTGATAGTTTTTCTACATCAAATAATGTAAAGAGAATAAGTTTACTAATTACACAATGAGGAGGTTGCGAACTCCCCCAAGGAAGGAGAATTCAATGAGGTAGAGGCAAGTTGTCAAGCTCAAAGGCATGATATTAAAGAAACATTATGATAAACATAGCATGAAGATGAGAGCATGGAAAAAATTTCATGAACTAATCAATATGGACCCTCTCCCATGATTGCTTCTTACGATTTTATTGAAATTGAAGAGGCTCAAGAGAGAACCTCATCCATACCATCCTTGTGTGAAATCAAAATATATTCATGGTAATAATTATTGGTTTACATTGCATACTTCATCTTGTCTAGTGAATATAAGTTTGTTTAGATGTGAAATTGGGAATTCTTCTTGTCAAATTCATTGTTCTCTATGCATGGATATTGTTGTAGGAATATGATAAAAATAAAAAGGCATGGGAGAATCTCAAATCTTGTGAATGAAAATAATTATTTACAATTCACCATACATATAGAAATGATCCCCACTTGCAATGGAAACTGGTAGCTTGAATGTATCCCCTAGATTCCAAGACCACTAAAGATTTTTGTTAGATTCCAACAGTGATTTTGCATCCAATAGATCAATGAGTGTCCAAAAGATCAATGAATGTGAGCCAATAAGCAACCTGGAAGAGCCTGAACACGCGAAAGAAAGAAAATCCCATGTTTTTTGGTAGCATTCCCGGGAACATAAAACTTCATTTTTTTTAACTAGTAGCAGACGCATGCACGCGTGTTTAAATGTGCGCATGCATGTTTGTAGCACATACACATCATCAACGCATACATGCTAAAATAGGCACGCGCACCCCTGCATAACGTTTACACCATTTATTGACCAATGTTTACACCATTTAATGCCAAACCTTCCCGCACTTCATAAATATTTGCATACATTGGACTATACTTCAAAAGTGGATAATGAATGTCTAAAGAGAGGGGGGTTAAGGATTATAGGGATTTAATGGTTTAGGAC